>OX638075.1:13130016-14417386 GCA_951804385.1 Trifolium dubium | reverse complement strand
TAGTCATAGTAGTCTAATTAGTGAAGAAAATGAAGTTAAATGAGAAAATTGAATTCCTTTAAAAAATTTAAGAAAATGAAGAAAAGAAAAAAGTTTACATAAACCGGATGACACAACTTTCTGGAGCTACATCTTCCAATTTGTTCCAGATACTGTACACCTTCTCGTCATTAGCAAATAAACGTCTCGAACAGTGTATGTTGATCTCCCCTAAATATGGGGCATTTTTTAAGATGAACGTAACAAATTGGATTTCATATTCACGTCCGTAAAAATTTAACAGGAATAATCGATTGAGAGAAGATTGGAAACAGCAAGGCACTGAGTTTAATATCAAATCTTCACTGTCCAAGTAGTTAAGTACCTAAATAAGAATCACTAAACAAGTCAATTTACAGAAATAATATTAATCTTATCATTGAAACTAGGCAAATAAAAACCTGGTGCATAAGATAAAAACGTACCACCCCAGGAATTTCCAGAACTTCCAGTTTAGGAGTCTTTCGGAGAATGTTTATTAGTACATCATTAGTGTCCTCGGGAATCCAAGAATACACATCAAGATGTGTCAAATTGTGAAATGTAGGAAGGAGATGGAGTGTCTCCTTTATATGGGAAATAATCTGTTAATGTAGACAAAACAACATTCATTGTTGTGATACAAAGAAAATATGCAACAATTATAAGAAACACAAAACTAATAGCAACATTCTCATTAGGTATTATTATTGTAAACACACCTCAAGAGTATCATTATGTATACGTAGAGACTTGACACTACTAAGTCCACTCAATAGCTCAACTGCACACTCAGCAGGATATAGATCACTATCTGTGTCATCTCCAAGATCAACAAATGCATCAACTAAGGAGGTCAGGTTACCAATGAAGAATTCTATAACTGGATTGCATGTGCAGCTTAACGATAAAAGATTCACAGCATCAATTGTGAGTGTCATATCATGATCATAATCTACATCAGGATCATAAACTAAATCACTATAATCAAAATCGATGGTCAACTTCTTTAATGTGCAACTTGCAACATTGATCTTTTGTATGTTCTCCCAAATATAACCAAACAAGCACAACTCTTCTAAGACCGGGCATCCAGAGAAAAGCTGTTGAATCGAGTTTTCATCAGCAAAGGTAACATTTGAAACTACTAATTTCTTCAGGCTAGAGAAACGAATACCACTAGGAATATGAAGAGTGAACTTGAGTCCTAAATGCAGTTCATTCAATGATTCAAAAGTTGAGAAACTAGGCGGTAACACAAACTTATTTGTTCGATCACCTAGTGAAAGGTCAAGATACTTTACTCTGTGCTTGGCAGCAGAAGATATTATAGAACTAAGCTTGTCTGTATCAATAGCAGTTTTCAATATTTGAATTCCGAGCCTTTCTACGCGATTAGATTTGTGCAGTAGACTTCCAACTTGATCCAAGAGGCAATTTGCCATATCCTTGTGATTTTGGCCGTTAGACTCATGTAGAGGGCGACCAATTTTAAAATCAAAGACAGATAAGTAAGTCCATAAGTTTCTCCAGTTGTTTGCTAATACGGAAGTTCTTACAGCATCTTTAGTAGGGAGTAAAGAAAGAATATGAAGAAGAACACCCTCAGGTAAGTCGCTAATCATATCATTCATGTCACGCACTTTATGTCTTTGCATATCTGTTGATGAGATTGTACTACCTATGCCTGCCTGCCCAAAATAATAAAAATGTAATCTAAGTAATTTTACTCCTCTCTCTAGTACATATAATATGAATAATAACGATATTTAAAACATATGATAATGATGGTCATCAACTCACAAATATGACTATTCCTAGCATTGCCGACCACCGGAGCAATTCCGGCCGAATTTGAACATCATAGAATACTTTAAACTCTTAAAACTACTTATTTAAGGTCATAATAATAATAATAATAATAATAATAATAATAATAATCTATACCTATATAAAGAGGATACACTATTTTGGTATGGCCTATTTTTATTCCTATTTTACCCTTAATTTCAAATTTCAAATTATTCTCATAACAACCAAATTTGAATTTCAAATTTCAAATTATTCACATAACAATCAAATTTGAAGAAATCATCAACAAAAAAAAAAATCAAATTTAAATATAAAATAATAAAAAATATGTATCACACAAACGGGTACTTTGGTATCACACTGGCCCGCTAGTAATAATAATAGATGCAAGAACTAAACAAAACGCCCAAATTGCTAGACTTAGGGTTGAAAATCAAAGATTAGACTATCTATATTAAATCAAAGACTTTACCTGAAGGAACACCAAAGAGTATCTTCACTTCTCACTCAATATCATCCTCTCCAAGCTTGGCTTGAATTGAAAATGGTAATAGAAGAAAAATGGTAGAATGGGGAAAAAGGGTTTCACGAGAAAGAGAGAAAGAATGTTGGGTTATTTTTTCTTCTTCCAAAGAAACGGTGCGTTTAGGATTTATTGACATTGATCATGATTCACTGAATTGAGACGTCAGAAATTTGTGAAGCATAAAAATGGATATTCACTCTCAAATTTGTTCTTATCTTTTTGCCATATAAAAATGTTATTCTCATTAGATATATATTTTTTTTTGACAAATCATTAGATATATCTATCAACTCTAAAATTGTGTTACATAAAGAAAATCGGTTCATGTGTGATAATTTTCATGCAAAAATGTGGGATTTTTTTTGACAAAAAAAAATTAAGTGATAATTCTTCATTCAAATCGATAGAACTAGATTGTGAGCCCGGGAAAAAATTATCATTGTAAAAGTAAAAATTTTAAAAAAAGAACCATATTACAATCGCATTTTTATTTTATTTTTACAATCACATTTTTCCCGTGTATGTGTTAACTTTTTTTATAAAAATCATATGATAAAATTATAGTTTTTTTTATAATAGGTTAAATTATAGTTTTGATCCTTTACTTTTTTAATTATTCGATTTTAACTTTACATGTTTCAAATGAACGATTTTGACCCTCAAAATTTTCAAATTGATTCAAGTGATAAGAACACTCATAAAAGTTGTAAGTAGTAGATCCAGCTTCCGTTGATAGCTAGTGTTATAATATTCACTTGTAACTTTTTTTTCCGTCTTAGGCTAGTATATGAAAGAGTTTGTGTAATTATTCAAACTTGTACATATACAGAAAGATTCAAATGAATCACACGAGTTAATGCACATTTAATTTCAATTCCAACTACATTTCTTAATCACCATTTAACCATTGCCACATAATTTGTATGATAGTATCTCTACACAAAACAAATGAACAAATGTTAGAAACCAGCGAATGACAACATTGTATCACATTCCCTAGAATGTTAACACAGTAAAGAGAATGCCAAAAACTAAAATAATGTAACATAAATTAAATCAAATTTCATTATTTGTAACAACAATCTGAGATCACGAACACAAGAAAGAAATGAAAAATCCAAACATCAATAAAACTCTTCAACAACGACACATCGAGAATACAAATTCTAATCATTAAACTATAAATTAATATTAATAAAAACATTCATTTATATTTTACCTTGGAGAGGAGTATGAAGGTGCATGATGAACTGATTTATGTCTTTGTACCTTCATATAGATTGAAAAAAAGAATACAAATAAAATCAAATCAAGTGTATTGTTAGTGCAACATATATCCTGATTAAAATTATAAAGGGAAAACCAATGATTTGATTAACTAAAAAAAATGATTTAATTTGACAAAATTACTTGAGAGTGGTTGGATTGTGCAATTGGCATATGATGGCTACCGAGAAGGATAGAGATAAGATTGGAGAGGGTTGAGAGAGAGCGGCGTGAGATGGTTTACATGCCACTGTTAGGGATGTGAAATTGTTATGCTCAATGTTGCTATTTATTGTCTCAAATCAATTGCATTTAGGTGATGCAGAATTAGAAAGCAATTAAGACAATTGCAAATAAATCGGATCCATTATACAAATTTTCTTTTGGGTTAATATTTAAATTTTGAAATTTATTCATTCATTCAAATAATTTATTGTCAAACAAAGGAGAGGTGAAGAATGCTCATAGCATGTCATTCGTACAAATTCTTTGAAAAATAGTTTAGAAATAATATTAGTATAGATATAGATGATTTTTTTTGGTCGAGACTGGGGTATCCACCGCCGAACGCAGTGATTAATCCCTCATTAAATTAGAGGCAAGGGTGGAATAGCTGACCCAAGCATTTAAAGTTGCTCCATCGAACCCTCGACCCTTGGTTAAGGGAGGATATAGATGATTTGGTAGTTATTACTTTTTATCATATCATATATATATATTGAATTTGAACAGTACCAATTAATTTGCTGTCAAAAAAAAAATAAACAATACCAATTAATTCTTTTAGGAAAAATACCAATTTATTTAATGTTGGAACGGTTTTTTTTTTTGAGAATTTTTAGGAGATAGAATAAGAGAAATGAATCTATATATTATCATACCATTTGTACCCAAAAAAAATATACTCCATTATTATACCATTAATTGCATATAAATATGTAAAAATTCTTTTGAAAACATTAATTGCTAAAACAATATGAGAGTAGAATCTGTTTGGGACTGACACGTGTACAATTTTCTTTGAAAAAATGGTCATAAATAATAATAGTATAGATACATCAAATATTATTATATATTCAATATTGCTAAAAATATAAACGGATGAATTTGTAAACAAAATTACACTTTCCAAGTTAATAGCATACAACGACAAAATATCTACTACAAATAATATGATAAAATTAAAGTAACCAAAATATTCATGTGTCCGGATCTGCAACGTTGATTTCTAAATTGTTGATTAAACCTATAATTGACTGAGTTTGATCTTTCAACAAAAATCAAATAGACACTACAACAATACTTGAAATTTAATAGCGTCGCACTCCGAGAATAAAAACAAACAAAAGAAAATTTTGGCCTATGTGATACTCACATATTTATATTAAAAAAAATGTAAAGGGGTGATCACCTTCTCTCTGATGAACAAGAAGACAATGGGTGCATTTGTTTGAGATTAAAATAAAATAAATTTTTCAAAAAAGAATCTATTTTTAAAAAATAGATTTATTTTGTAGAGATTTTGAAAAAAATCTAAAGTTGTTTTGTGTTTGTTTACAATTATAAAAATCATTTTTGAGAACAAACATATGGTTCATGTTGTTTAAAAAAATAGATTTTGAAAAAAGCTATTCAAAATAGCTTTTCATTTTAAAGGAAAAAATGATTTTTTTAAAAAAATGATTTTTAAAAAATCTGAAACAAACACAAGTAAAATAGAAAAAATAATTTTTTTTGAAAAAAAAGCTTAAACAAACGCACCCAATATTTTGCATGTTATTATTGAGTGGATTAAATAAATTGATGATATGATAAGGAAGTCAGTTTTCACCTATAAATGAAGATCCCCGCGAGAATTGCTTTGTTTAAGGTTTGTTTGGTTGGAGAGAAATGGAGAAGAGAGAAATTGAAACACGAAAATCAATGCATGTAATTGGATTATAAAAGAGTTTAAAAACATGTATTGAAATCTGTGTTTCAATTTCTCTCTTCTCCATTTCTCCCCAACCAAACAAGCCCTTAGAGATCTGAAGATGGGAATTTTTCCCGTGGGAATGGGGGAGAAAATTCATCCAAAAGAGGTTTGGGTATGGGGAAGGGATTTTATCGCCGGTCTCGCAGACACTCCGTCCCCAAAAAAATTATTAAAATGATATCTATAAATGTATATTTGGTCCTTATGATTATTTTATGTTTTAAGTTGGTCGTTTATGTTTTTTTTTCAAGTTGGTCTCATATATTTTAAAAGTTTCAAGTTGGTACTTGAAGTTTCTAAAATTTGAGAGACCAACTTGAAACGTTTAAAAATACAAGGGATCTACTTGAAACTTTTAAAACATAAGGGACCAACTTAAAACATAAAATAAACATAAAAGACCAAATATGCAATTAAGTTATATTTTTAATTATATTCTCACATAATATGTGTACATTTGTTTATATGTGACGTTTAGTGTCCGTTTGGCCCGGCTTAACTTCTACTTATTTTCTTGTCCTTAAAAATAGTAAAGAAGAAAAAAAATTTGTTTGACTTTACTTCTCTTTATTTTTTACTTCTTTATTTCATTTCTCTAATACTTTTAAGGAGAAATATGACTAAATTCAATTGTATACTTCTCTATTTCAATTTTAAAAAATAGAAAAGTAGAAGTTAAGCTGGGTCAAATGGACACTTATTATGGTCATAAGATTGACAATAATATTTTAAATTTTTATTTACTTTATAATTAAACTTTACTATTTATTTATGATTAGTTTGATAGAAAATAATAGAAATTTGATACTTATTTTATGGTTGATGGATCTCCACGGGAATTGTGGATATCTCCGGAAATCTGCGGGAATGAGGATGGAGAAAAAAAACTTCCCGAAGGGGGAAATGGGACGGGAAAAATTATGGGCCTATTTTTTTCAGCTTTAAAAAAAATAGATTTTTTTGTTATATAATTTTGTGTAAATTTTTTTACGGTTAATAGGTCAATACTCTCTGTAAAGTACATGATTTTTGCAATACCACCTGTCAAAATTTATTTTGAGAATACCCCCTGTAATTTTGAATTTTTGCAATACCCCTTGGACTTTTTCAACCATTATATTTTGCGGGGTTTTTTTTTTGCGGAGGTTTTTATTTGAGGAGGTTTAAAACCTCCGCTAAAATTATATTTTGCGGCGGTTTTTAGCGGCTATTCTGTTTTGCGTGGGTTATATTATGGTTGATTGTGTTCAGGGGGTATTGCAAAAAATCAAACATTACAAAGGGGTAATTTCAAAAAAAAAATTACAGGGGGTATATACCTATTAACCCAAAATTTTATAAAGAAACTTTTTTTGGATATCAAAATTTTAAAAAATCACTTAATTTTGAAGCTATTTCAAATAGGTTTTCATAAAAATCATTTTTGAAATACAGCCTTTTGAAACAAATTGAGATTTTGACTATGTTTTGATTTTCCATAATGTGTATTTATGTTATATGATGTCAAAATTAATATTTCATTTAAAAAAATAACGAATATAAAAAAACATATACTACCTCCGTTCCTTTTTACTTGTCGTTTTAGCAATTTAGGTTATATTTTTCCTATTATATCTTCCTTCTTATTTTATTTTATTGACTAAATTTTGTATAATTGTTTTTGTTGAAACAATAAAATCTTTTTAATTGTATACAAATTTTGTTTGTTTTTAAATAAAGTTTGTTACAATTTTTTTGATAATAGATAATGTTTGTGAAAAAGAAGAAATTTATTGGTGGAATAAAAATATGATATATTTAAAAAAAGACATACTAGGAAAATAAGGGGCAAAAATATACTCCTCCTATTTTGGTCTTTTTTTCTAAAACGACAAATAAAAAGGAACGGAGGTAATAATATTTTCAAAATAACTCTATAAAATTTATTTTCAAAAATACAACGAAAAATATATTTTTCGTAAAGCTCAAACAAGCACACCCTTTAAATGATGGGCAAGGACAAGGAGTGATAAAATATTTTTCACTTAGTTCTGTTCCGTTAGACATCTCTAAATATGATCTTTGATAATTGCAACTTGAGCGAAAAAATGCCTACTTTAGTGGAAATTTTAACTTATTTGTTCCGTAGAAAATAAAACTTCAAATTTGCATACTCAAGTTCATCGTATTATAGGGTTAAGTACAAAATTGGTCAAAAAATTAATGTATTTAGTTCTTAATTTATAGCTCATATATAAGACATAAAAACTCAAGGGGTGTGGTTGAGTGGTTGGGGCTCATCCTCCCTTAACCAAGGGTCGAGGGTTCGATCCTCACCTTGAGTATAGAACAGCTTTAAATCCTTAGGCCAGCTATCTCACTCATCGAGGTGCCTCCAATCTATAAGACATAAAAACTATATTTCATTTTTTCTTGACTCAAATAAAACTATATTTCATGTTTCATATGTTATGTGAGTTTAGGAACTAGAGTTCAGTTCCTAATAATTCTAATTACTAGACTAATTGACCAAATAAATAATAGTATATTTCACACTCTTTAAAAATTTAGTTGAACTCATTTAAATATATAATATATTTTCTAAGTTCCCATTATAGAACTTGTTCCATGAGAATAATAGAATTATTTTTTGACTAAATAATAATTCTATTATTGTAAAATACATATTATGTTAATTGAAATATAATGTAATCAGTCGTTAGTTTATTCAGTGGTGATTGACGCTGAACTTAGTAGAAGGATCATGGTTCGATCCTCCGCAACTGCAATCAGGAGGAGACTAAAATTACTTGATGTTAGAACTGATCATCGAATTAAATTAAATTGGTGATAAAAGTAAATAAAAAATGTAGAAATAATAACAATAAATATGATATAAGTAGTCAATATTTACTTACATTTTAGACCGAAGAAAGTCCCTCGTTCTTCAAAATACAAGTTTTTTTTTTTCTTGACGGATTCAATATACAAATTAAACAGCTTTCCTCCAATTTTATAGGCTTTCCTCCAATTTTAATGTGAAGCTTTATCTTCTTCATTTGCAAGAGAAAAAACAGCTGCCCCTCATTATTTTTAACTTAAATTTTCTTTTATTCTTCATCTACTAAAGACACGATGATTTAGGGTCAATTTTTATCAAAAATCATCTCTTTAAATTGTTTTTTCTTTTTCTTAAAATAAGTTAATCTAACATATATTTAGTTTTTTTTTTGTGATCTTTTTTTTTTATAATGTGACGCTGTGTTTTCGTCTTGGTGCCGTGTTGTTTTTCTTTTCCACTTGTATGGTGTTTGTTCAGTTTAAATTCTCCAATTATATTCGATCAAGTGCAAATCCAATCAATGACTTAAACGTCATCAACATTGCAAATTTAGAAACATGAATATTTATTCGTTAAACAAAAAATATATATTTCTCAAATAAGTAGAAGCGACTATGGGTGTTTGCGGTGCGGTTTGAATCTGTTTTGAGGTAAAAACTCATCCAATCCAAAGATAAAATTAGGAGCGATTCGGTTCGGTTTTGGATGGTTAAATAAAAAATGGTCCGATCAGATCCAATTTAATGCGGTTTAATTTGGATCGACTTTTGAATATCCAAAATACAAATTGTAATTTTTTATTAATATTAAAATTATTTAGTAAAAAAAAAATTAATATTAAAATTATAAAGACATGGTAATATAATATTTTTACCATAAAACATAACTCGTGAAATACTAAAAATTAATATTATTGAGTGATGATAATCAATTATGTTTGAAACATAAGATATAGTAAAAATAAGGCTTAAATATGTTTTTGTGTCCCTATAAACATTTGAACCTTCTACTTTTAGTCCCTCTAAATTTTTTTCCCACTTTTTAGTCCCTACAAAATTCTCTAACATGAATTTTGGTACCTACATTTAAGTCAACTCATGTATACTAATTAAAATTTGAAATTATGTATTGTAATATTGTTTAGTATATTAAAAATTGAATTGATTTGCAAAATTTGAATTTTTTTAATTGGTGATGAATTAAATATGATTTTTTGAAGTGTTTGCGCTTAAAAATTCATAGTTAATTCATCATTTGTTAAAAAATTATGAATTTTGGTTTGAGTAATTTTTATAATATTAAAACATGATGACAAAACCTCGTTAAAAAATTTGAATCGTACACATAGTTGAGCGAAAAGCAGGGACCAAAAATCATGATCGGAAACATTTGGAGGACCAAAAAGTGGGAAAAAAATTTAGAAGGACTAAATGTAGAAGAGTAAGATGTTTATAGGGACTAAAAACATATTTAACCCTAAAAATAAATAGATTAAATTAAACTAATTAGGATTAAATTTTTTCAAAACCAACATATAATTGATTAATACAATATACCATACTAATAAAAAATAAATTGAATATAAAAATAAATTAGAATTAAAATATATGTACGTGGTTCGGTTTGAATTGGTTAACAACATCCAAAAATATTTGTTTTTTTTTTTTACAGTTTTTAGTTTTTTCGATCAGCTTTGCAATTTTGTATTGGATCGGTTTGGATTTGAACAACCCTAGAAGCGAGTGTGTATTACAAACACAATATATTTTCTTAAATTTTCTATAACTACCGAGTGCTAGCTGAAGAAAAAAAAAATGAATGCATTTCCTTTTAAATTGCCTTATTTTAGCCTTGGATGTTATCTAAGTAAAAGTAGCTCAACTAGTTTGAGCTTAATTGTTAAAGAAGTTCGGCAAGAAGTTCGGCGATCAAATGACGAGGGTTCATGTTTTGATGAAGGAGAAAAATACTAACATTAACAACTAATTATAAAGATGCAGAAATTGATGACCTACACAACACATCCATCAGTAGTAATTTGTCTATGCATCATAGCACTTAATTTGTAACCAAAAACTAAGCACTTTATAATTATCAATACGATATATTTAACTTACCTTATTTTCATAGATGACTTGCATCTTCTCTGCAATAACTACCATCAAAAGAAATATTTGAACTACCAATTTATAGCTTTTGGAAAGTAATAGTACTTCAGGATAAACTTGTAATATTCAAAAGCAATGTAGCATTGGTGACAGTTCATTAGTACCATAACTTGAAGGATATAAAGATATGACAGATGTTCAGAGAACAAATAAACCATTTTCAATCCAGTATAAAGGAAAACAAATGAGGAATCAGAAGAATAAATCACAGAAGACAAAAGTCAACACTCTACACCACTAAGACAGGTAGCACAATTTCTTGCTTTTCACAACATGTCCTCCAACGAGATCATCATCTTCGATGCTTCAAGTTTTTCAAAGTGCATCTGAGATTAGAAAGTTGATTTCATCAAGTTTTAGGATACACAAAATCTCATATACATTATGAAAGGGAAATGGCATAAAAGGTTCCCTACTATAACACAAGTTCTTAACTAACAATAAGTTGAGGATGAAGACAAAGAGAGGAGAATTAATCAGTCAGAGCATGTTCATTCTTACCTGCAGTAGGGAGCACCCCAGAATTTGAAGCCTGAAAACAATGACAAAAATTAGACAAAGATATTCTAAATGTTACACACCTAACCTAACAATAAAACAACCACTAGTAACTTGGAAGCGTTCACTATTTTTGCCCTATTATGAAAAGTGTAAGTGTTATACTCACTTAATCTTCATTGACTTCATTACGCGAGGGTTCAAAGTAGTTGCATCTGAAATAGTGAAAACAAATACGTATCAATGAACAGCTCAACATGATTTCATAATCAAGACACCAAACCCACTTTAATAACATACACATCTTCAAAATTCCGCAACATGTCCCCAACAACTAAAAGCAAAGGAATATAAAACTAGGGCAAAACAAATCAATCCTAAGTCAAATCAAATTTAAAATAAAGTTTATATTTAACACTATTCTTATTCCTGTGAAACTAATTCCAAACATCCTGTAGCTTAACCCAACAAACAAATTTGAAGGAACTTACATCCTTTTCATTTAAAGGTACTGATACCCGCATATAACCGTCTATCTCTCTGGCAATTAAGTGTTTCAATATATGTACATCATCCTAAAGACCTAACCAACACTCTTTAAATCATTCAATCATATATAATTAATATTTAGGATTCACTAAGCACTCAATCACACGTATATTACTATTGTCTAAATTTTAACTTGAGTGCAGAGTGGGTGGGGCAATGAAACAATAGCCTAACCAACAATGCTATTTATTTCCCTAACGACATGTTAAAAAGAAAGAGAAGAAAAGACAGAAGATTTACAGAAATTTGAAGTAACATCTTTCCAAGCCTAAATCTTTCAATTGGTTGCAGACATTAGTCATCTTCTCCATATCAGCTAAAAGATGTGTCGAACAGTGGATTTGAATCTCTGCTAAATTTGGGGCCTTGTTTAAGACAAACATAATGAATTGGACTTCAGATTCATCTCCATCAAAATTTAAAATGCATAATCGATTGAATATTTGAATGGCACTGAGTTCAATATCAAATCCTCATCATCCAAGTAGTTAAGCACCTAAGTAAGAATCAGTGAACAAGTCAATTGACAGAAAATAATATTAATCGTTATCATTGAAACATGCCAAATATAAAAACTGGTGTAGAATGCAAAATATACCACCCCAGGAATTGTAAGAACTTCCAGCTTAGGAGTCTTTCGGAGAATGTCCAATAACACTTCATTAGTGTTCGTTGGAGAATCCAGAGGATCCACATAAAGATGTGTCAAATTGTGAAATGAAGGAAGGAGATGGAGAGTATCCTTTGTATGGTAAAGACACTAGTAATGAAAAAAACTACATTCAGCATTGTGATACAGAGAAAATAAGCATCAATTATAAGAAACACAAAACTAATGGCAACATTCTCCTCATTAGGCATAATCGTGTGTGTGTGTGTATTTAATTCAATGAAGATGAGAAACAGTCAAACATACCATAAGAGTGCAAACAGAAATTGTGAGAGACTTGACACTACTGAGCCCCCTAAATAACTCAAATGCGCAATGAGCAACATATGGTTCACTATTATGATACACTTTCCAAAGATCAATATCTGCATCAACTAGGGAACTCAGGTTAACAGGGATAAATTCTATTGTTGGACTGCATCTGACACTTAAAGATAAAAGATTGACAGCATCAATCTTTAGTGTCATATCATGATCATAATGAACAGAAACCATATAAAAGATAATGTTCAACTTTCTTAATGTTGAAATTGCAACGTTGATCTGCTCTAAGTTCTCCCAATAAAATTCATTTAACTCCAACTCTTGTAAGACAGGGCACCCAGAGAAAAGGTTTTGAGCTGAGTTCTCGTTAGCAAAGGTAACTTCAGAAACTATCAATTTCTTCAAGCTAGGGAATAAAATACCACTAGGAATATCAAGAGTGAACTTGAGCCCTAAACAAAGTTCGTTCAGCGACTCAAATGCTGAGAAACTATGGGGTAACACGAACTTATCAGTTGGAACACCTAGTGAAAGTTTAAGATATTTCAATTTGTGCTTCGTAGCAGAAGATATTATAGAACAAAATTTGTTAGCATCAACAGTAATTTCAAATATGTCAATGCAGAGCCTTTCAACACAATTAGATTTTTGCAGTGGTTTTCCAACTAGATCTAAGAAGCAATTTACTGAGTTCTGATTTTGGTGGTTTGACTCATATTGAGGATGACCAATTTCAAAATCAAAGACAGATAAATATGTCCACAAGTGCCTCCACTTCTTTGCTAATACGGAAGTTCTTACAGCATCTTTGGTAGGAAGAAAAGAAAGAATATGAAGAGGAATGCCCTCAGGCAAGTTGGTAATCATATCTTTCATGTCTTCGCTCGTATTATATCGTTGGATCTTATGCAGATCTGCTGATGAGATTGTACCAGCCATGATATATGCCTGCCTACTCAAAATAATAAATTAACAATAATTAAATAAGGTAGTAAGAAGGGTAATCAAAGAGCATATGGCATATAATAAAAAAATTCAAATTTTGTGTAGATCATCACTCACATATACTTCAACCAACACTACAATCTACGTTTGAGTTCAGAGAAATCATCTAAACTCAAACGCTTGTTTTGTGTTGAAGGAAATAGGGTTTCCCGTATAACTATAAAAATTATTCAGTGGAAGAAAATTTTATTAATTAGTCATTAGAAATAGGGTTTCCCCGCAAACTCGCATCGTAAAGCAATAATCTGAAGAAAAAAAATCAATTGATTTCAATTTACATATAAAATTCTGGTTCTGATTCAAATGCCTAAAAAGATAACTATAAAAATTATTCAGTGGAAATTTTTTTTATTAATTAGTCATTGGAATTAGGGTTTCTCCACAAACTCGCATTGTAAAGCGATAATCTGAAGAAAAAAATTAATTGATTTCAATTTACATATAAAATTCTGATTCCGATTCGAATGCATAAAGAGAGAAGGGAAGTGGAAGCTATTACCTTACCGATGACGAGAGCAACTAAAGAAGCTAAAGAGATGGAGTGAGCGTACTGAAGCACTGGGTCACAGCGATACTTATAGATTGATGAACTAGTCGGTGTACCCGCGCGTGCAACTCACGGGGATGACAATTTGTTGTTTTAATTTTTTACACATTTGGCAAATCATAAATATTATTGAAAATTATTATCAAATTTAATGCATCATTTTAGTATATGCAACAATATAATAATAAATCACAAATATTATAAAACAACATTTCCTAATATCAGAACATAAAAATAAAAATAGTACACAATTCAAAAGTAAACTTAGCAAAAAATCATTTGCAATAGTAGGTTGAACATTTACTTCATTACTCTAAACGTAACTAAAAAATATTCGGCTTCCGGTGAGCCCCTATGTTTTTGAGGAGTGGAATGAGAAATTATCCTAATGAATGTGGACAAATTAGTCCATTTTTACTCAAATTTCAGTTTAACAAATGCATATGCTTTTTTACTTAAAATTGAGCCCATATCAGTAGCATTCATTTGAAACTACTAAAAGCCACACAAACACATTACTACAAAACTGTAAAGGTAGACAAAGGAATACATTGGCAAAAGTTTGTTTAAATTGTATTCAAATTTTCTTAAAGGTTGTAAATATCAAAGTTACTGTTATTCCAGTACCCTAAAAATGATCTTCAAATAGTCAAAAAAAAAAAACAATGTTGATAAATTAAACCATTATTTATATAATGTCAAAGTCAACTCTTGTAATACAAGGCACCCAGATAAAAGTCGTTAAACTGACTTCTCATTTGCAAAGGTAAAATATTTGAAACCAACCACTAATGTCTTCAGGTTAGGGAAACATACAAGGAATATGTAGAGTCAACTCGAGTTCTTACCACAGGTCATTCAATGACACGAAAACTATGAAACTATGGGTAACATAAACTTATCATTTCAAATTTTCGATCACCTAGTGAAAGTTGAAGATATTGGATTTGGTTCTTTAAAGCAGAAGATATTATAGAACTAACTTTATCTTCATAGTAATTCTAAATATGCAATTAGATTTTTGCAGTAGTCTTCCAACTATATCTAAGAGGCAATTTGATGTGTTTTGATTTTGGTGGTTTGACTAATACCGAGGACGAAAAGTAATAAAAGGAAGATAATTAGGTTCATACGTTCCGCCACTTCTTTGCTAATAAGAAAGTTCTGACAGCGTCTTTGGAATGTAGTAAGCAAAGAATCTGACACAGAAGGCCTTCAGGTAAGTTGCCAATCATATTGTTCATTTCACCCACATTATGTCTTTGGATCTTATGCATATCTGTTGATGAGATTGTATTGGGCTACTGGCCATGATCTATGCCTGCTCAAAATAATAAAGTAATTATAAAAATGTAATGTAATGCAGGTAGAAGGGTTACATTTCAAAGCAAAAGGCACATGGTACTATAATATAGGGTCGGTTTGATCTGCACAAGGTAAGTACTGGATATAAACAAGATAAAACAGAACAACACATGACAAACTTTTAATGGTATTGAACAACTTTTTAATGGATATAATTTCATTTTCTTGCAAATTGCTTGCCCCCCCCCCCCCCCCCCCCCCCCGATTTGTCCATTCCCAAAAAAAATTAAAAAACAAGACAGCTAAATTGTTATGTCCAATCTCATATTTTTTAACAGATGAAAGACACCCTAGGATACAATAATGGATTTAAAACTATGTAGTGTAGATAATCACTCACATGTACTTCAACCAACACTACTAGTTAAATTGATTTCAATGGTCACTTCTTCATCTAAACTCAGAGGAATAAGAAAAAAGTAGCATGCAATGCAATAAACAAGTTAATTCCAGTTAATTTCAATGGTCAATCCTTCATATAAACTCAAACACTTGAGTTGTGCTCTAGAAAATTTCATTAATTTCAATATATTTACAAATTTATATCTCAAAGCAATAATCTAAAAAATCCAATAATTTCCTACAAGATTCTGGTTGTGATTCAAGTTAACAAAGTTATAAAATAAAATGAAACAAATAAAAGGGAAGAGGATGCGAGATTACCTTACTAATGAAGAGAGCCACCGAAGAATACCTAATAATTCTGATGAATTAACCTCACAGCAACAATAATGACTAAGTACTCAACTTGTGTAATAATGACATTATATTGTTGTCCTAACATAACCATATTTTATTGTTGTGGTAAAAAAGAAATTAGTAACTACTTCCATCTTGGATATAAATTGTTATAAGCAATAAAAATATTTTTTACGCCTTTTAAAAAATCAGTTAAACTCATTTAATAATAATATATTTTCTAAATTGGCCATTATAGAGCTTGTTTCATGTAATTAAAAGAGTTTTTGTAAAATATGATCTAAGTTAATACAAAAGTAATGTAGAGTAGTAACAACAACAATAATAATAATATAAATATTCGACAATTACTTGCATATTAGACCGACAAAAGTACTTGAATGAGATGGTAAGAGATCCCTTTGTGGTCCCAAAATAAATGACCTATACTATTTATTTATGACACCGGTTTTTCCTATTTTACAATTTACCCCCTTAAAACAATCATTAGCTGAGAGAAATTTAGTATTCCAATGTATATTACCAATAATAAGAGGGGGTATATTTGTAAAAATCATATTCTCTCTCTTTTATTTACACACTTTTCTTAAAGTGTGTGATTTGGTCAACTGTGACAAATAAATTGGGACGGAGGGAGTAATTACAAACTTTAACTGTTTAAAATTTAAAATAAAATAAAATATCCATTAGTAGTAATTTGTTTATTCATCATATACAATTTTGAAGCAATTTGTAATCCATGGGAAATGACGTTTGATGCAACAGAAGCAAAAGTAGAATTCACAAAACCATGCATCTTTATTTCTAAATTCAGAAGCAAACATTGGTGATAGTTCATTAGTACCAACTACTACCACTTGGTACTATAACTTGACGGAAATAAAGATATGATATGAAAGATGTTAATAGAGAGCAAATAAACCTTTCTTACTCCACTATAAAGAAAAACAAATGAGGAATCAGAAGACTTAATAAGGGGCAGAAAGTCACAGAAGACAAAAGTCTACCCTCTACACCATTGAAATAGATAGCACCATTTATGGCTTTTTACAACTAGTCCTCCAAGGAGATATTCATCGTTGATACTTCAAGTTTTTCAAAGTGCCTCTGAGATTAGAAAGATGAATTTATCACGTTTTAGAATCCACAAAATGACATACAGATTAAGAAAAGGGAAATAGCATAATAGGTTCACTATAACTCAAGTCCTTCATAAAAAAAACTAACAACAATGAGAGGATGAAGGCAATGAGAAAAGAATTAATAAGTCAGAGCATGTTCATTCTTACCTTCAGCAGGGAGCAACCCAGAATTTGCAGCCTGAAAACAACGACGAAAATTAGACAAAGGCATTCTAGATGTTCGACATAACAATGAAAGTCACTATTAAATAGCAAATATTCACTATTTTTGACCTATAAATGGAAAGTGTAAGTGTTTTTTACTCACTTCATCCTCATCGTCTTCATCATCAGAAGATTCAAAGTAGCTGTATCTGAAACGTGAAAACAAAATATATCAATGAGCAGCTCAACATAATTTCATAATGAAGACATTACCCCTTTAGCTGAAGTCAAACATCTTTCTACTTCCGTAAAAAGATAAAGTTTATATTTAAGGCAAAAGAAAATTAAGGCAAAACAACTCATTCTCAAGTTAAATCAAATTAAAAATAAAGTTTAGATTTAACAACAGTGTTCTTATTCCTATGAAACTTGTTCCAAACACCCTGTAGCTTAACCCAAAAACAAATCTGAAGGAACTAAATTAGGCTCATATCATGAAAAGATCAAAGTATAAAAACTGACTTCACATACAAAACATATTATTATATTATAAAGAACATCACATCACATACATTGTTTTCATTTAAAGGTACCGACGCCCTGTGCATTTTGTCCATACTGTATAATTAATATTTAGGCTTCACTAAGCACTCAATCATACCAAACTTGTCTAACAAAAAATGGGAAGTTATAGCGTGTGAGCGCAGGGTGGGTGGGGCAATGAACCAGTAGCCTAACCAGAAATGGTATTTATTTCATTAACGACATGTTAAAAAGAAAGAGAAGAAAAGAGAGAAGATTTACCGAAACTTGAGGACACAACTTTCCGGAGCTACATCTTCCAATTGGTTCCAGACATCAGTCACCTTCTCCGTATCAGCTAAAAAATGTCCCGAACATTGTATATCAATCTCCCCTAAATATGGGGCATTGCTTAAGATAAATGTAACAAATTGGATTTCATGTTCCTCTCCATAAAAATTTAAAATGCATAAACGGTTGAGAGAATATTTGAAACAGCAAGGCCACGAGTTGAATATCAAATCTTCACCATCCAAGTAGTTAAGCACCTAAATAAGAATCACTGAACAAGTCAATTGATAGAAATAATATTATCTGTTAACATTGAAACATGTCAAATACAAACACACTAGTGCAGAATCTAAAATATACCACCTTAGGAATTGTAAGATATTCCAGTTTAGGCATCTTTCGGAGAATGTCCAATAATACATCATTAGTGCTTTCGGGTCTCCCATAACACATATAAAGCTGTGTCAAATTGTGAAATGAAGGAAGGAGGTGGAGAGTATCCTTTGTATGATAAAGACACTAGTAATGGAAACAAAACTACATTCAGTATTGTGATATAGAGAAAATATACAACGATTATAAGAAATACATAACTAAAGATAACATTCTCATTAGATATTATCGTATGCAATATTAAAATGATGAACAAACGTCAAACATACCTCAAAAGTCCTGTTACATATTTTGAGAGACTTGACATTACTAAGCCCCCTCAATAGCTCAATTGTACACTGAGCAGCATATGGTTCATTATCAGGATAAACATATCCCATATAAATACATGCATCAACTAGGGAGGTCAGGTTCATAGGAATAAATTCTATTATTGGATTGCATGTGCAGTGTAAAGATATAAGATTCACAGCATCAATCTTGATGGTCATATCATGATCATACTCTATACAAGGACGGTCAAAATTGATGGTCAACTTTCTTAATGTGGAAATTGCAACATTGATTTGTTGTATGTTCTTCCAATCACCATCAAACAAATCCAACTCTTCTAAGACCGAGCACCCAGAGAAAAGTCGTTGAACCGAGTTCTCATTAGCAAAGGTAACATTGAAAACTTCTAATTTCTTCAGACTAGGGAAACGAATACCACTAGGAATATGTAGAGTGAACTTGAGTCCTAAATGGAGTTCATTCAACGACTCAAAAGGTGAGAAACTATGTGGTAACACAAATTCAACATTTGGATCACCCAATGAAAGTCTAAGATATTGGATTTTGTGATTTGAAGCAGAAGATATCAAGGAGCTAACTTTGTCTGCATCACCAGCATTTTCAAATATTTCAACTCCGAGCCTTTCTATTTGATTAGATTTGCACATTAGTCTTCCAACTGCATCCAAGAGGCAATTTGCCTTGTCCTTATGATTTCGGTCGGTTGAGTCATATCTCCAGTTAAATCGAGGACAACCAGTTTCAAAATGAAACACGGATAAGTAAGTCCACAAGTTCCTCCACTTGTTTGCTAATAAGGAAGTTCTTACAGCATCTTTAGTAGGGAGTAAAGATAGAATATGTAGAAGAACGCCCTCGGGTAAGTCGCTAATAAAATCAATCATGTTGTCGCCCAGATTACGTCTTAGGATCTTATTATGCACATCTGTTGAAGATATTGTACTAGCAGCCATAATCTATGCCTACCTTACCTACTTAATTCAAGAATCATATTAGACAAAGCAAAAGGCATACTGTGTAATCAATCAAGTGTATATATTTATTTATTCATTCAATCATAAACAAACTCAAACACCTTATGTTGTGTTGTAGGAAATATGAATTCACTTTATAATTATAAAATAAAATTAGTGAGGAGTTGCAGAAACTTTCATTAATTTCAATTTCTGGAAACATACACCGCAAAGCAATAATAATAATAATAATATGAAAAAATAAAGTGATTTGAATTAGGGTTTAGAGAGGAAGCATTTACCTAATCAATGAGAACTGAAGAGAGTGACTCAAGAAGCGAAAATATTTTAATGGTTATCGGTGATACCTAAATTTGTTGATAAAGTTGTCAACTAGAATTGAGTTCGATATTGATTTTAGATAAAAGTGACTTAGTGAATGTTTGGCAAGTCATAAAAAGAGCAAAATTAGCTCATATTAGCTTATTTCATTGACTTTTATTGTCGATTTGGTTTTAACTTTAATTTTCTTATAAATCATAATCTATTTATACTATTATTATTTGAGATCCTTTTTTCAAAGAAAAATGTACACGTGGCGTTCTTACATGAATTCTCTTCTCTTATTGTTTTTACATTAATTGCAATATTTGTTTGTAATATTTATGAATGAATTTTTTTAGGCAAGTACAGTAATAAGGAATCGTTAATGTTAAATGCATTTTTTTTTATAAAGGCTTAAAATTTAAATTCAACGCATTTTTTTAAAATTGGTATAAAAACTGGTCACGAAATTTTTTAATTAATTGATTAACGATACTTTTTTTAAGAATATTCATGTATCCTAAATACCTTTTTTTTAGGATTTATGTTCTCTATTTTTTAGTTGAATATTACCAATTGAATATCAAGATTTTATAACGAAACATCTAATATGAACTCTCATAATGTACAATTATTCAAATATATAATTTTATTTATTCATATATTAATACTGGATAAATTTTTAAAATTTATATGTGGTCTAGATTTAAACACACATATATATAAAACGATAGATTTTTTTTTAATTTAAATGGGGTCTTTTTTATTAATTTATTTAAATAAGACTTATATTTAAGAAATATCTTTAAGTTGTTTATATATATTTTTGTAACCGGAATACCCATGCCATTAGATTTGCATCGTTGACGAACTTGATCACTGATTGAATCAGCAGTTGATCTGTCAATCTCCACCAAACAAACACCGCACAAGAAGGAAAAAAAAAAATACCAAACAAGACGGGAAAACAATAACACTGCACATGACTGAAAAACAAAAACACCGCACAAAGCGGAAAAATAAAAATATTGTACAAGTCGGGAAATCAAAAACACCACACAAGACAAAAAATCTTTAAGTTTTGATCTCGCTCTGTAGTGTTTAGGTGACTTTGAGGCTGATTGTTTTTTGCTATTTTGTACCTACTCTCGGTTTTGTTACTGTGGACTGTGGTTTATTTATTTATTTTTTCTCTTTTGTATTTGGCTAAGCCATTCCTATGTATCTGGGTTGGTGTGTCTTTACTTCAATTATATTAATAAAGTTTAGCTGTTAAAAAAAAAAAAAACCGGCACACACGACTAGAATACAAAATAACGTCGCACTAAGACGACAAAATCACAAATAAACAACTAAAATAAAACACATGAATTTTTTCTTTTATAACATGTATAAAATATAATTTTATAAATATATCTAAAATCAATAAATCTATAAACGTATCTTTTTCCCGTGCATGGCACGGGCTCATAAACTAGTTAGGATTAAACACGTTTATCAAAAAAAAAAAAAGATTAAACACTTATTTTATGAATTTCTTATTGAAAACAAAATGGCTTAGTAATAGACCCTGTTTGACCCGGCTTATTTTCTATTTTTTTATTTTTTTAAAATGAAATAAATAAGTATAAAATTGAATTTAGACAAATTTGTCCTTAAAAGTATTAGATAATTAAATAAAGTAAAAAAGTAAAAAATACAGAGAAGTAGAGTCAAACACAATTTTTTGTTTCTTTACTATTTTTAAAGAGAAGAAAAAAAACCGGGCCAAACGGGACCTTAGACTTCTTTTGACCTAGCTTTTTTTAAGAGTAAAAGCTACATTTTTTTGTACTAAAAGCTGCTTTAAACTTAAAAATAATAAAAATAGCTTTACAAATAAAGTAAAAGTTGTTTGATAATTTTGTTTTGTATTTAAAAGTACTTATATTTTTTTTTATATTTTAAATAAAAATATTTTAATATAGTTTATACTTTGTACTTATCTTCTTTTCACATAGTGTATTTTGATTTTTTTTTCTTTTGGTCGAGACAAATCTCTGTATTATACTCCCTCCGTACCAAAATATAAGTCACTTTGAGAAAAAAAATTGTACCAAAATACAAGTCACTTTACAATACCAATGCAGCATTTAATGCTAATTTTCTTATTATACCCTTAACTATTTATTACTCTCTATTCTTTTACTTCTACAATTTATCTTTTCCATACCATTAATGAAGGACAATTTTGTAAACTAACTCATAATTTCTCTTTTCCATACAACAATGATTACATTTCTTAATTTGTGAGATATGATCGAAACGACTTATATTTTGGTACGGAGGGAGTATATGTTTGACCCTATTTCTGAATTAAAAAAGAAGTAAAGCTAAAACAAAGTCAGACAAAATGGACACTTAATACAAAAATAGGAAAAGTGAAAGTCATAAGAATGAAATTTTGGTAAGTTTATATGATTTTTTTTTCTTTCTTTTTGCAAAGTTTGTTACAAATCAATTTATTATTTTTTTGACAATACTAATCAATTTTTTTATTTTTTGACAATATAAAATACACTATGTAAAAATAAGATAAGTACAAACTATATCAAAAACTTTACCAAACAACTTTTACTTTTACTTTTAATCTAAAAGCACTTTTTACTCTTAAAAAATGTTAGACCAACAAAGCTCTTAATTTAATTTTCAAACTCTATTTCAGATAACGTTTTAGCTTATAACAATTTATAGTTTATCATATTTTTCTCTCACTTTTACCCTAACCAATATGTTAGCTCATTTCGTACACAAGACGACAAACCAGATTTAAAGAAATAATGCAGTTAACCCACTTGGATTGGTCTGGTGGTATTGGCTTGGGACCTATGAGTGTGCTCCTCCTCGAGGTCTTAGGTTCGATTCTCTCCAGTGTCAATTTAGGTGGGTTAATTTACCTTCTTCAAAAAAAAAAGAAATAATGCAGTTTGATTTTTCAATTCTATCATGTTTTGCTCTACACGTCCTTTGTTTTGTTTTGTTTTTTTTTTTTTTTTAATTTTTGGGTTCTTAAAGAGTTTTTGAATTTTAATTTTAGGGTTTGTTTGGATTGATGAAATGAGATGGAATAGAGTGTTTGGTTTTATAAAATATGGATGGAATGGAATGGAGTGGGATGGAACTCATTCCATTCAATACCACCCATTAAGTCAATTTTTCATTCCGCCCAATTTGGGGTGTATAAGATAGAATGATACATAATAATTATAGTTTTACAATTTTATACCCAATTTTATATTTTATATGATTCTTCTCATTCCTCAATATTATATCAATTAGAACCCTAATTTCAATTGTTAATCATATTTGATTATTTCTTATTGTTTCGGCCATAATTTTAATTCAAGGTTTTGACCATACCATATTTGATTAATTACCAAAGCCCAAACCATTAGCTAGCTCTAAGGAATTATGGTTTCTTTTGTTTCCCTGCCAAAGCTTATGGCTAGAGCTTAATTTCGGGATAGTTGTTCTTTCTTTAAGTTATCCAACGGTTTCTTTTGATAATTCCCAAAGCTCAAACCCAAATTCTAATTATAATGATCCTTAAACATTTTGTTAAGGTTCCAATTTCAAATCCTTAGAATTTTTCAATGTTTTCAATTAGGATTTTTTTTTTCCTAAACACAACTATATTTATACTCATCATTGTCAGTGGCGGAGCCAGAAAAGTTTTGAAGCCCGGACAAAATTTTAAACTTAAACAAAAATATTAGTTTTGAAAAAAATAATTAAAGTGTTGCCCTAAATTATTCTTTAAGAATCTCATTTTTACGCTAAACTAACTCCTAAAACACTAAAATTTTTGTTTTGCAATGAAAAATCTCACTTTTGAACAAAAAAATATTAATTTTGCCCTAAATTAATCCCTAAAAATATTTGTTTTACCTAAAATTAACTCTTAAAATACCAAAAAATTTCGGCCGAGCCCGGGCTGCAGCCCTAGCAGCCCTTATGCTATAATCGCCTACGATCATTGTTAACATCACCAAGTTTCGATTTTGACGTTGATAATGGCGACTAGAGGTACTAGATCGGAGAAAGTGTCTAGCTTTTAATTATAGTTTTGTTAGTTTTTACCGTGATTTTCTTTATTAATTTAATTTGGTAGTTTGTGTAGAAAAATGCATCATATTAAGATTTTAAAAATAAAGGGTATAATTGGAATAAAAAAGTTATAACTCATTTCATTCCGTTCACTTTCCAAACAATGGAGTGAAAAATTTATTCCGCTCCATCATAAAATATCCAAACAATGGAATGAAATATATGTTCCATTCCGTTCCGCTCCGTTCCATTCCATTCCGCTCCATTCTATACCATCAATCTAAACAGACCCTTAGGGTTCGTTTGGATTGATGGTAAGTGGTGGAATGGAATGGAATGGGATGAGATGGAACTAGATTCCATTGTTTGGTTTTGTTAAATATGAATGGAATGGAATGGAGTGGGATGGAACTCATTCCATCCGATACCATCCATTACTCCAATTTTTCATTCCGCCAAATTTGGGGTGTATGTGATGGAATGGAACAGATTAATTTAACAATTACAACTTTATCCCTAATTTTATAATATTATTTTAATTCTTCACTCTCTCTTCTTGCGTCACTCCTTATATATTGTGTTGTTTGCTCTTCTCATACTTGTTGTTTCTTCCTCATATTAGTAAAATATTAGTAATATACACCATGAACATGACTTTCTTTGTGAATAATGTTTCTGTACAAAAAGAAAGAAAAATAAAATTGAAAAAATGGATCACTTTCAATTGAAAAAAAAAAGGATTGGTTCTCTGTAAAAGGGATTGATTCAATGGAAAAAAAATCCGTTTCCCACTTAGTTTCGGTAAAATTAATTTTTCTCTTTTCATTGAAAAAAATATTAATGAAAGGGCTTGATTTGTAGAACATGAAAGGGATTGGTTTAGATCTGTAAAATTGAATCCTAGAAAAAAGGGATTGATATTGAAAAAAAAAGTTTTTTTTTTCAAAAAATATTGTTTTATAAATCAAGGATAAAATTGGAATAAACAAGTTATAATTCATTCCGTTCCATCTACTTTCCAATCAATGGAGTGGGAAATTAACTCCATTCCCTCGTAAAATATCCAAACAATGGAATGGAATGTCTATTCCATTCCGTTCCGCTCCAGTCCATTCCATTCCGTTATGTTCCGCTCCGCTCCGCTCCATTCTATACCATCAATCCAAACAAACCGTTAAGGTTGAAGTGTTTTTATTTCAGTTTTTTTATTTTAATTTTCCATAAATTTTCTTCATAAAAATCCCAATTTGTTTTTACATTTTTATGAAGGTCACTTAACGGTTACATAAAAATCCCAATTTTCCAACTAGAAAATGACACATGGACATTACTTAACGGTTTTTTTTACAAAATTAACGGAAGTGACCAAATTGAATAACGAAAATAGAGTTAAGGAATTAAAATGAAACTTTTAAAAAACCAAAATGAAACAAAAAAATAAGTTAAAATATCAAAAAGTAATTAAACCTACATTATTTTATCTACCGACAAAAAAATCACCTTATTCTCGTTGATGACTAGTATTAGTAGCTCGTAGCTCCTTCGCGTCAACTACCAAGTAATGATACAATATGACTAAAAGTTCTGGCTCAACTTACGAGCAATATTGAAGTTGCCAGACCAGACATTCATGATCATGATTAAATTCAAACTTTGGTTCCTCTACTTTATTTACGCAAGTTTCTAATGGCTTGTCATTTTATCTATCTATTAAAAAAATGCTATATTATTTTCCAATATTTCCTATCTTTGGACTAAGGATTTGAACGTCAAAGCTTTGTTTTTTTATACATCGGAAAAATAAATTGCTCGCTCAAGAAATTGATCCCTGGATCTCCCCCTAGGTCCTACCCAACTCATATGTCCTTCAGCTCTAACCACTTGAGCTATCCTACGGGCGACTTAAACGGCAGAGCTTACTTATCTTTATTAAATTCTGAACAATATAAAACACCTTTTAAAATCAATTGTGAATAAAATATTTTTAAAACATCAAATATAAACTAAATTACAGAATTATTCCTTCAAATTCAAGTGCCAACCCTTCAAAATTCAATTACCAAACATACCTAACTTGTAAAACGCTCTTTTCAACAACAAAATGCAAAATGTTATTGAGGCAGTAATAATAGCAATATGACAGTGATTTCCTGAGTAAATATCTGTGTTGATTGTTTTAGAAACACTTACCATCTCAAACAAAATTGGGATAATAAACATTATGCTAGTGAGATAGTTTATATAGCATTATGATATGCTTGTCTACTGCTACTCTGGCTTATGTATTGAAATATCATCAAGCATGTCAGAAGTGGATGATGGTTTGACCTGATGTGGGCAACTGAAGACAGGGATGACCTAGTAACAGAGCTGACGTATGGATGACGGCTGAGTCTGATAAAAATTACGCAGAGATAGCTGATTATAATTTGGTTGGTACTCAGTCATCTATAGCCGATAGCATTGCTGATGATATTGGAGTGGATACTGATGAGGGTAAGGAGGTCACTGATGCTGGTTCGGAGGAGGCTGTGAGTACTGATGATAATAATGAGGTTGCAGATTCTGAGGTGGATACTGATACTGATGAGGGTAAGGAGGTAACTGAGGCTGGTACGGAGGAGGCTGCAAGTACTGTTGCTGGTAGTAATGAGTTGGAAAGGGAGGCAACATCTGTAGCTGGTAGTAATGAAGTTGATAGAGAGGCAGCATCTGCCGCTGGTAAGTAAGATGGTGATGGCATCAACATTGGTTGGTGGAGCATCTCAACCATCATCTTAGTTACATTAGTCTCCATAATCGCCTGACTAATTTGTTTCCGCTCTTCCTCCGCTATTTTCATATGTTTACTCTCCCAAAGTTGCCAAATCTCTTCAATATCATACTGTTTAAATGAACCCGTACTGGCTGCAGAAACAGAAACAGAAGAAGAAGACTCCTGTATAGGTGACATCTGCTGCTGGTAGTAAGATGGCGGAGGTATCAACATCTGTTGAGGGAGCACCTCATCCATCATCATACGTACTCTACGCTCTACAATCGTCGTACTCGCTTGTTGCACCTCTTCCAGAAATATTTGTTGATATTTACTCCTCCATAGTTGCCACATCTCTTCAATATCAGGTAGTTGAGATTGACCCGTACTGGTGGCAGAAATAGAAGCAACAGAAGAAGGCTCCTGAATAAATCCTGAATAAATCCTGAAGAGTTCATTGTGAGATTTGGTGAAATCATGAAGTTTAATGATGTAAATGGAATTAAAACATACATTACTAAAACCATAAAAAGTTTTGGAATACAAAAAATGTCTACACTCTACACCATTGAGACAGAGCACAACTATTGGTTTTTCACTACATGACCTTTAATGAGATCTTCATAATTGATACTTCAAGTTTTTCAAAGAGTCTCTGAGATCAGAAAGTTGATTTTCTCATATTTTAGAATCAACAAAATCTCGTATAGATTAAGAGAAATAGCATAAGGTTGAAGACAATGAGATGATAATCAATTAATCAGAGCATGTCCACTCTTACCTGCAGCAGGGAGCACTCCAATATTTGCAGCCTGAAAACAATGAAACAGTCAATAATAAAATAGGAAGTGTTCACTATTTTTGCCCTATTATGGAAAGTGCAAGTGTTATACTCACTTCATCCTCGTCAGATTCATCATCATAAAATTCATCATAGTAGTTGGAACTGAAACAGTGAAAACAAATATCAATTAGCATTTCAACATAATTTCAGAATGAACATCTCAAACTCCTCTATAATAACACACATGTCTTCCAAATTCCCCAATAACGAAAAGCAAAGGAAAAGAAAACCAAGGAAAAACAAATCATTCCTATGTCAAAGCGAAAGCAAAGTTCAAATTTAACATTGTTCTTATTCCTGTGAAACTTGTTCCAAACCCCCCCTGTAGGTTAACCCATTAACCAAATCTGAAATAACTATATTAGGCTCATATCTTGAAAAGATAATAATATACAAACCTAATTCACACACTAAAAATATCATTATAAAAGAACATCAGCCACATCCTTTTAATTTGAAGGTAATACAAAAGTCTATAAAAAATACAGTAAGGAAGTTTAAAATTAGCTTTCATGTAAATATTAAAGGTTTGGTTATTGCTCTCAAGAATGTGACCCAATATAGACTTGGTACATTTGGAAGAATAAATCTTTTTTAAGTTCTAACCAGAAATTTGAACTCAAATAGTTAAAATCAGATAATAAAATCCCTTTGGTTCAACTTGCATTATCTTTACATGAACTTATTAGCTATTTCAAATTTCAATAAATCTCTCACTTCCCGCACATGTACATGTGCCCACGTTTAAGCTTTCTATCTCTCAGCCAATTAAGTGTTTCAACATCTCAGCTTTCTATCTCTCAGCTAACTTACTATGGTCTGAGTCTAAAGAAGATGGGATATTATCGTGTTTGAGCGCAAGGTGGGTAGGGCCCAATGAGCAAGTTTTCTAAAATTCAAACAAAAATCAAACCACCAAGCCCAAGCTTGAAAGAGAAGTTCTAGAGTCTATTTAGATCAAAAACCATGTCAAGTGTAAAAATTAAGAACAAGCATTCTAAACACTTAGGCAGTTTCATTTCCCGGCAAATATTCATTAAAAACACAAAACAGAGATTTTCCAAAAAAAATATAAATTGATTCGGTTCACAAAGGTCACACTCCATAAACTAGTCATAACTCATAATAGTCTAACTAGTGAAGCTATTTACTTCATTAACCACACTTTTATATTATGGAATGAAGTTAAATGAGCAAATTGAATTCCTTTCAAAAAGAATTAAGAAAAAAAAAAGAGAAGAAAAGAAAGTTTACTAAAACTCGATGACACAATTTTCCAGGGCTACATCTTCCAGTTGGTTCCAGATATCGTTCACCTTCTTGTCATTAGCAAATAAACGACTCGAACAGTGTATGTTGATCTCCCCTAAACATGGGGCATTTTTTAAGATAAGCGTAACAAATTGGATTTCATATTCACGTCCATGAAAACTTAAAATGCATAATTGATTGAGAGAAGATTGGAAACAGCAAGGCATTGTGTTTAATGCCAAATCTTCACCATCCAAGTAGTTAAGTACCTAAATTAGAATCACTAAACAAATCAATTTACAGAAATAATATTTAACTTATCATTGAAACTTGGCAAATAAAAGCCTGGTGCAATATATAAAACATACCACCCCAGGAATTTCAAGAATTTCCAGATTAGGAGTCTTTCGGAGAATGTCCATTAGTACTTCATTAGTTGTCTCGGGTATCCGAGAAAACACATCGAGATGTGTCAAATTGTGAAATGTAGGAAGGAAATGGAGAGTATCCTTTAAATGGGAAAGAAACTGTTAATGGAAACAAAACTACATTCAGTATTATTATTGTATGCAATAGTAATAAGAACAACAAAACTAAAGGCAACATTCTAATTAGGTGTTATTATTGTATGCAATATTTAAAAAAAATGAAAGAAGATGAGCAAATAGTTAAACATACCCCAAGAGTATTATTATGTAGATGTAGAGACTTGACACTACTAAGTCCACTCAATAGCTCAAATGCACATTGAGCAGCATATAGATCAGTATCTGTTTCATCTCCAAGTTCAATAGATGCATCAACTAAGGAGGTCAGGTTAACAAGGATGAATTCTATTGCTTTGCATGTGCAGCTTAACGATAAAAGATTCACAGCATCAATCGTGAGTGTCATATCATGATCATAATCTACACTACCATCGTCAAAATCGATGCTCAACTTTTTTAATGTGGAAATTGCAACATTCATCTGTTGTATGTTCTCCCAAGGACAATCAAACAAATCCAACTCTTCTAAGACAGGGCACCCAGAGAAAAGTTGTTGAACCGAGTTTTCATCAGCAAAGGTAACATCTGAAACTAGTAATTTCTTGAGGCTAGAGAAACGAATACCACTAGGAATATGCAGAGTGAATGCGAGTCCTAAATGCAGTTCGTTCAATGATTCAAAAGCTGAGAAACTATGTGGTAACACAAACTTATTACTTCGATCACCTAGTGAAAGTCTAAAATACTGTACTTTTTGCTTGGCAGCAGATGATATTATAGAACTAAGTTTGTCTGTATCAATAGCATGTTTGAATATTTGAATGCCGAGCCTTTCTACGCGATTAGATTTGTGCAGTAGACTTCCAACTAGATCTAAGAGGCAATTTGACGTGTTTATCTGATGTTGGTGGTTTTGCTCACAATCAGGTTCAAAAGTGTCAAAATGAAATGCAGATAAGTAAGTCCACAAGTTCCTCCACTTGTTTGCTAATACAGAAGTTCTTACAGCATCTTTAGTAGGGAGTAAAGAAAGAATATGAAGAAGAACTCCCTCAGGTAAGTTACTAATCGTATCGCTCATTTCATCCACTTTATGTCTTTGGATATCTGTTGATGAGATTGTACTAGCAGCCATGATCTGTGCCTGCCTGGTCAAAATAAAAAATAATAAAAATGTAATGTATAAAATTTGAAAGGCTTAAATAATCAATTGATCCCTGTAAGTTCGCGTGTTTTTGGTTTTAGTTCCTGTATGTTTTTTTTTCGAATTCATCCCTGAATGTTAAAACCATTTTAATTTTAGTCCTTAAAACTAAAATCCGCAGAAAACTTACAAATTTTCCTGTGGATTTTAGTTGTAGAGACTAAAACCAATTTTATTTTACAGTCAGGGATTAATTCAAAAAAAAAAAAAAACATACAGGGACTAAAACCACAAAAATACGCGAACTTACAAGGACCAAAATATGATTTAAGCCAATTTGAAATAAATAGATTTGAAATTGTGTAGTGTAGATGATCACTCGTGTATACTTGTTCAACCAACAACACTACTACTAATAATGTGTATAAGTTATTCAATGACTGATGTGTGCTAAATACTTAACTCAACATTCAACAACAATAACAACAACAACAACAACATTCAATCACTCACTCACCACAACTTGAAGTTCAAAAATAAAACTAAAAATAGTATAATTAATTAACCAATCAGAAAAGAAAGAAGCAAGAGAAATTACCAGAGACGGTGCGACGATTGAAGAGTACAACGAAGAGAGAGGCGGTTCCAACGTCGTCGTTTTGTGAGACCCAATCAGCGAGGAAATCGCGTTTGGGCTTCGGAAACTGTGAACAGTAGAAGAAGAAGAAGATGAAAGAGTGAATGTGGTTATTAGTTTGGATTCGAAACAGCAAAGTTACAAAAATGAAATGAAAGATAGAGCATTGGAGCAGACGCCATTACCTTAGCCAGTGAGGGTACAGCAGCAGCGGTTCAGATCATGAGACCTAATAGCCTCTCAGTCTCACCGCTAAAAGGGAAAATTTCTCTACCCAACCCCATAATTCTTTCCCCTCCCCTAACAATTTTATTTATCTAGTAGATTCTGAAATAAGATTCGGGATGTAGAACCCAGAGTTTTGGGAGTACAAACAAGATTTCGGGATCTAAAACTTGAAATGGTACAAGTTTCTAAAACTTGCACCCCGAAATGGTGTCTATATCTCCTAAAACTCTGCACAAACTTCAAGTTCTACATCCCGAACCTTATTTCGGAATCTACGTTCCGAATTGAAGGTTAATTTGAAGTTTTAAATGGATTATAGAGAATCATAGGGGGACAATAGAGAAATTTTTATTTTTTTTGACACAAGAAATTTTTATTAAAAGTACTTAAGTGCTTAATTTCAGAGTGACTGGACTGGATGAGGACAATTCTAGTTGTACCGATTTAATTGTATAGAGCGGTGAAAGGATTTTTGTCCCAAAGACAAATTATCTAAAATATCAAATACTTTTTTTTCCCATCAAATGCAATTAAAGTGAATTCCCATTTCTATCTCTCACCAAATATTTAAGCAACAATTTAGTCACTAACAAAAATTAAAATCAAATATATTTATGATATAGTATATCTTAAAGACAAAATTATGGGTTAGATTCTAATATTTTTACATGGTTGGTGTTGTTATGGTGTAAGCAAATAAGAAAAAACCGATTAAGCCGACAATTTAAATTAAGAAAAACCCGATTTTTATGGTTCCAATCAAAGATCGAACCAAATCAATTAAAAGTTGATGTGATTTGTTTCAATTCTCGGATTTGGTTTTTAGAAACCGATGAACCGAACATATGATTATATTATTATCCATTTATTGAGTTTAGTCTATAAAAGTTTACACATTTTTTCCATTTCTCTTTGTTAATTTTACTTTTCTTTTCTTTCAAATTGAAAATAAATTCAATGTTCTATATTCTAAATATGTATATATTTCAATTTATTAAAGATGGTGTATTGGTGGCACCAATGGAAAAATAATTGAAATTTTATTTTAGTTAGTACTTTGTTATTTGATGTTGAATTTATGAACTTAATTTCAGTTGTATTTTGTTTTTGATAGTGGATAGTGAACCCCATATATGAGAACCTATGAATTGTATATTATCTATTTGAAAACTTATGGATTTATTATTTTTAGTTTTGTTTAAATTAAAACCGGTGTTTGAAAACCAAGTCATTATCTTTTCTTTTTTATCTACAGTAATAATAATTGATTACATCAAGTGTTCAATGTGTTTGAAAAAATAATAACAAAGAATACATCGGAAAGCAAATAATAACAGAAAATAAATCGGGAGTTACGATGACCTACATAACACCACATCCATCAATACTAATTTTTCTATGCACCTGAAGCACTTTGTAACCTTAAAATAAGCATTTAATTAGGTGCCAACTTGTGTACCCCATAAGATTTGGAGGTATTTACCCTCATCTACTACAAAAAGTTTTGAGCGATACAATTTTTTTATAAAATACACCGTTGGATTGAAAGTTTATATCATATAGATCATTTGTGTAAAATTTCAGACAAATCTAAAATCATTTGATATGTTATTGAGACATATAAAGATTAACGGTGTTTAAGAAATCACAAAAACTGTTAATTTTGATCCGTCTAAATAACATATCAAATGACTTTAGATTTGTCAGAAATTTTACACAAATGATCTATATAATATAAACTTTTAATCCAACGGTATATTTTACAAAAATTTATATCGGTTAATAAAATTTTAAGTCGCTGAGGGTAAATACTTCCAAATCTTGTGGGGGTACACAAGAAAATACCATATTATCAAATATGATATATTAAACTTCCCTTATTAAGAAACAAAAAAAATAAATTAAACTTCCCTTATTTTCATAGATGACTTGTAGCTTCTGTGCAATAACAACCATCAAAAGATGTAACTAAACTACCAATTTATAGCTTTTGGAAAGTAATACTACTTCAGTATAAATTTGTAACATTCAGAAGCAATATAGCATTGATGATAGTTCAACAGAACTATAACTTGAAGGAAATAAAGATATGATGTTCATAGAGAACAATTAAACTATTTTCAATCCAGTATTATGAAAAACAAATGAGGAATCAGTGGATTAAACAAGTAGCAGAAAGTCAGAGAAGACAAAAGTTTACATTCCACACCGTCGAGACAAATATCACAACTTCTGGTCTTTCACAACATGCTGTCCAAGGAGATCTTCATCTTTCATGCTTCAAGTTTTTCAAAGTGCATCTGAAATTAGAAAGTTGACTTTATCGAGTTTTAGAATCCACAAAATCTCATATACATTAAGAAAGGGAAATAGGATAATAGGTTCACTACTATAACTCAAGTTCTTAACTAACAATAAGTTTAGGATGACGACAAAGACAAAATAATTAATCAGTCAGAGCATGTCCAGAATTTGCAGCCTGAAAACAATGGCATAAATTAGACAAAACACTAGTATATATGTATGTATGTATATATGAACTAGTTTACCAAACACCAATACAAAACACCACATAAAATAAGATTTTTGCAAATCAATGTCCAAATAACATTTTTGTCAGTAATATAACACACCAGCAAAGATGTGCAGTGATAACCAGTAACACGACAAAGAAGTGCACACATGGAATAACAAAAAATCTATACACCTAGAAAATACTCGCGAAACAAAGTATCTAAAATCAAGATTTTGAGCCCACCAATGGAACAAGAAGCAACAAACGAACATTTTGGCAAATGTTGGTGGAAACAGAGGTGCGTAAGGCAATGTGTCGCTCTGCCTCCCCCCTATATCAGGTTAACTGTTTTAGTTACAAAGCAGCTTCTGTTTCTGCCTTTTGGTGTGGTCCAGCATGAGGCATCATGCAATTCCCCTAATTCAACCATTTGATATAATATTTGAAAATTGATCGAGCCAAATTTCAAAACAATGGGAAATAGAAATTCATCCATGAAGAGCTCATTGTTACAAGTGTTCATCTTCATTGTTACCGATAGTAACCACCACAATTAATTTTTCTACTTACAAAACAAAGTATAATAAACTTGAGAATAATGAACGAAGTATTAATTTTGTCGTATGATTATATTGAAAACATAGTGTTAGTATTACTTATTATGGAACATTGTATTCTTTCCTCCCCAACGTCATATTCACATTAAAACCTTACAACAAATAAGCTTAGTACAATAGTACAAGACTAGATTAAATGCTTGAATAGAGAAGACGAGAAATATTCCAGTTGGAACATCTTAGAGAATTTGGAAGCATACCTTCCAATGATATCATATTTGGGTTAAGAATACTCTTTGAAAATTTTGAACATTGAACCCTTTGACAATAATTAGTCGAGCATGTAGATTCTAGAGGCTATGTCCCGGACCAACCAATCAAATCCCTCAAGCAGACCCTCGCCAGTGTATGCACTACAGCCAACTATCATCCAGTGCCGAGATTTATCCATAGATTCCAAGTTCAAAACCTGGATAGTTAGACCACATTAGTAAATAAACCTCAAGAAAATATATATTAAACTAGGGCTAATTAACTTTATCCCTTGTGCACTCTAGGGATAATTTATGATTCTTATGGCTTACTTAATTTTTCAAACACTTAGCACTACTTGTTTCACGAAAACACGTAAAATTCGACTATTGCAATACTTACGAAGCTCAGTGTTTGAGTACTTCAAATCAATTGAAAGTTGGAATTTTTTAAATCATGTCAGTGCTCACATTACAGAGCAGATATGCTTCGACGTTACTCTTGGAGTTATTCAGGGTTTCCAACAATTGTCAAACAAATGAACTATTTTTCTTTTATGACTTTATTTTGTTAAAATAAGTAACACCTACTCCGTTCATCCCATATTATAAGAGAAAAAAACAAAAAACACACTTATTAAGAAAAAGTAAAACATGATTGGAAGGATATATGAAAAGTCAAATTAAATACACATACAAATAAAGGACAATTTAGTAAAATTCACACACACTGCCACATTAACTACACTACCGACTTTTCTTAATATATGTGAAATTAATCAAAGAGGCTTATAATAAGGGAAGGAGGGAATAACAAAGAATCGTATCTACGGACCCTAAACTGCATTATTTTTTATATACTCATACCCCAAAAAACAACGTTAATAGCTAGCTGCCTAAGGTGGGCAAATCCAAATCCACCAGCATACAACTCAGAGGAAAAGTTTAAACAGCGATATCTCGATTGGTTACTGGCACAGGTAGGTTTGTTTAATAGAGAGTAACATTTCCTAGCTACCCGTCTTCAAAAAGAAATTCTATACCAGGGAAGACATTGCCATTTGAACTCTGCTCGAGAGTAGAGCCATGATGGTTCTCATAAAGTAAAGATAGATAAAATTGCAAATTAATCAGCCTGAATATAATATTTCAACTCTTTTTTATTAATCATGGCATTCAATTCAAGAAAACATTGGTAAATAATAGTCATATAATTAACAGATTTTGCACGAAACTTGCCTCTCAATGAGCATTGTTTGAATTATAGATCAGCTAATAATGTACTACTATTATCTTATAACAGATATTGCATCAAGTCTTAAACATTGTTAATTTCACACAACATCCAAGATTTGTTGAACAACTGGTCAACAATGCTCCCCAAATCCCATTTAGCATAAACACACTATAAACAGTTCAGCGGATGAAAATAATATTATGTGAAATTTGTGGACAAAGATTTCAGTGCAGGAAATATTTGCTTTAAATCAATGATTTTTGTAACTTCTTATGGTGAGGTATATAAATTCTCCGACTGAGACTTGATTGCAGGAAGATAATTATGAAGATTTATCATTAATGTTGAAGTCCCATCTAGTCAAAGAGCATCAAGTGTTTCAAAAACCTTAAGGCCAATTCTTGGCATATTATACTTTTGAGTCAAAATTCCTGTGATGTGTTACCTAGGTTAGGGAATAAGCCCCCAGATAAAAATTAAGATTACCTTGGCTATTTCTGCGGGTGCAAGGGCCCCTTTAATATCTTGTTTATTTGCTAGAATTAGTAAGGATGATCCAGATAGTCTCTGTCATAGGAAAATTAAAACTATTAATATCTGAAAAATATTAGTAGGTCACACTTCCAAGAGAAGAACATAGTAATCATTTGAGCATCCCAAATTATTAACAATAAGAAGTACTTATAGCTGGTTTTGGTGAAACAAGCATTTTGTTCAAGTGCTAAAGAATCAAGATAACAAGTGCTTATGAGTTATAAACTTATGATTGCTTTGGTACTACCCTTAAAAAATATTTCTCCAATAAGGTCAATGAGCAAGTTATCATAAGGAAAGGAAAGCAACAGAGGATACACAAGTCATTGCCAATCAATAGATAAAATAAAAGGGATATGAATGGACATGCCTTCGGAAAAAAATGACAGAACATCTTCACATAAGCACTACATGTAAGTAATTTGTTACGTTAATAAGCAATAACCATTTGTATTGAACAAACCTCTTCCTTTAGAAGGTTATCTAGCTCCATTTTGCAATCATCCAACCTTCTAAGATCTGAACTGTCAACTACCCAAACTAAACCATCTGTTTGCTCAAAGTAGTTTCTCCAATAAGATCGGATTGTTTTTTGCCCCCCAACATCCCATATATTTAGAGTGTAACTACCATTGTCAATGTTGATAAATGCTTCAACATTCTAGAATATAGTAAATCAGAGTAAGAAACTCAGCAAAACAAAGGCTAACACCACATAGAGGATGACCTAGCATATTGTGCAACAGTAAAGGGAAATCACAAGCAAATACTTTCAAAGAAATTAAAGAAAAAAAAAATCATGTTCTTAGAATATACCAAAACCACAACCAAATTAAACAATATAACTTTATTTTTTTGGTCAGATACCCTAGTGGCTAGAATTTCACCACTTAAAGGTGAATAAGTGGGTGTAGCAGGTTCGAACCCCGCTCCTCCCTGCACATTACGTGCAATGTCCTTATCTACTGAGCTAAACTCACGGGGACAACAATATAACATGTTTATCCCCATCAAACAAAAGAATAATTGCATAAAAAACCATGCTCAATTGAAATTTTAGAGACCAAAAGCTCAATCTTATTCATGTTTCGATGACCAAATAACACAATTAGCAATCGAAAAATAAAAAAGGACATTAATAAAGATATATATACATATAAAATTAGTGAGATTTGTGAGGTGAAAAATGAAGCAAAGTTTTACTTGTGATAGGTGATGGTTTTGATGTTGAAACCAAGGGTAGGACAGATGACACTAGTGTCCTCCCCATTAATCTTCAAAACAATTGTAGTTTTCCCAGAATTATCCAACCCACTGCATAAAAATTTCAAGTTTTAATCAATAATGTAGTAAAATATATATAGAACAATGGAAAAGAAATTGGAAGAGAAACAAACTCACACCATAAGAATTCGCATTTCCTTCTCCTTCTTTTTGATTTTCCGAATGATGCTGAGAAGACCCATTCGCAGAGGAGGGAGTCAACACTACTACTACTACTACTAATGTGTAGTTTTATGCAGCAACCGAATTTGCCACGAATGGTGTATTCATCCTTCTATGAAATTCACTTAGAGTGTGTTTGGATGAAGAAATTCAAATGCTTCAATTTGAATCCCCGTCATTTCAAATTTTTTTGTTTGGATACAATGATACATCATTTGGATTCTCTTCAATTAAAAAATTCTTTGTTTGGATAAAGTAATGAATGACAAAATAATTTATTTTTCCATTTATTTTATTCAAAAAATAAAGTTCTCAATTTTTTTTTTTATTTTGATAAAAAAAATTCTCGATTTTTTTCGATTTCGAGAAAAAAGTTCACAAATTTTTTTCGATTTCGAGAACAAAATCTCGAGTTTTTTTCCATTTCGAGAAATTCCTCACTTTTGTTTCGGACCTGAAAAAATTTCTCGAATTTTTTTAGATTTGTCTGTCAATTTTAGGGTTTTTTCGCCGATTTAAGGGTTTTGGTCAGGTTTATGGGTGATTTAAGGGTTTATGGCCAGTTTTAGGGTTTACGTGGGGATTATTAATTTTTTGTTGATTTTAGGATTTTCGACCAATTTTAGGGATTTCGGCAGACTTTAGGGAATATAGCTAATTTCTGAGTTGATATTTGGTCAATTTTAGGATTTTCGATCGGTTTTCGGCCAATTTTTTGGTTTATAGCCGATTTTTGGGTTTTTGACCTATTTTAGGGTTCAGGTCGGGTTTATAATCGATGTTATGATTTTTATTCGATTTTAGGATTTTTCGATTGATTTTACGCTTTTTGGCCGATTTTAGGGTTTATAGCTGATTTTCTGTTTTTTGGCCGATTTTAAAGTTTAGGTTGGGCTTATAGTTGATTTTAGGATATTTGGTCAATTTTAGGATTTTCGACCGATTTTCAAGTTTTCGGCCGATTTTATGGTTTGTAGCTGATTTCTGTGTTTTTGACCCATTTTAGAGTCTGAGTCAGGTTTACAGTTGATTTTACAATATTTGATCGATTATAGGATATTTTGTCGATTTTAGGATTTTCGACCGATTACAGGATTTTCAGCTAATTTTTTGGTTTATAGCCGATTTTCGGTTTTTTGACCGACTTTGGGGTTTAGGTCGGGTTTACAATCAATGTTATGATTTTCCGTCGATTTTAGGAATTTTCGATTGATTTGTCCTTATTTTGCCAATTTTAGGGTTTGTTGCCGATTTTCCATTTTTTGACCGATTTTAAGGTTTAGGTCAGGTTTATAGTTGATTTTAGGATATTTGGTAGATTTTAGGATTTTCGACCGATTTTCAGGTTTTCGGCCGATTTTAGGGTTTTTGACCTATTTTAGGGTATACATCGGGTTTACTCTTGAATTTTTGTTTTTGTCCGACTTTAGGGTCGAGATCGGATTTAGAATAGATTTTGGAGTTTTCGGTGAATTTTAGATTTTTCTACCAAATTTATAGAGAGAAAGGAATTTAAAATTCCTTGCTTTTAGGTGTCATTTGAAATTCTCTCAAATTTATCCAAACAAGGGAATTTACATTGAGGAATTTAAAATCCCTCAAAACATTATTTTACCTCAAAAAAATCCCTCATCCAAACACACTCTTAGATTAGATAGTGTAGTTGAAGATTCTCTGAGCAAAATGAATGTGTATGAGTTAGTTATTCAATCACTGATGTGTGCTAAATAAATACTTAACTCAACATTCCACAACAATAACAACAACAACAACATTCAAGAACAACGAAGATGGTGCGATTTAAGAGTACAGCGAAGAGAAATTACCGGAGATGGTGCAATTGAAGAGTACAGCGAAGGGAGAGGCGGTTCCAATCAGCAAGGAAATTGCGTTTGGGATTCGGAAACTGTGAACAGTAGAAGAAGAAGAAGAAGAAGAAGAAGAAGAAGAAGAAGAAGAAGTGAATGTGGTTATTGGTTTTGAAGTAGGATTGACAATGTGGTTATTGGTTTGGATAATTGAAGGTTAATTTGGGGTTTTAGGCAATAGAGAAATTTTTATTAAAAAGACTTTAAGTTCTTAAATTTCAGAGTCACTGGACTAGACTAGGACACTTCTAAGAGCATTTTTAATGGTGCAATTCATTTTGTGTTCTTCGAGTGGGTCTCATAATGTCACGTTGTATGAACTAACTTTATATTTTTTTTGCTCCATTGATTAACTTCAAAGAACTTAAACCATGTCCATTGGTTGTTGAACGGTGTGTTTACTGTCAGAATAAACCAAAAATACAGATCCAATGGTTTGTTGAATTCCATCTGGCAGAGAGAAGGGATGACTCCAGTAAACTATGTTGAGACTGACCAGGTTTTTAGATTCTGACGCGTGTTCAACTTTGATTGGCTGGGTGGATTTTAATTGTATTCTTATCTTTAAACTCAATTATTTCATTGCAAATTAATTTTTTATTTTTTTACCAAAATTTATAAAAAAAAAATCTCTACAAATAGAGACTTGGTTCATTTGATTTGGACCAGTAAAAAAAATCGAATATTTTACTCTCTTAATCATATATTAGTGTTATTAGTATTAATTTTAAAGTTTAAGTTTTTTTTTTTAGTAAAATGAATCTCAATAATCATTTCAACACCCAAAATTCTTCTAATAGATTTTTCAATCAAAATTTCAGCACTTCTCAAAACACCGTACTAATTACGTTATTTGTGTGATGTAATTTATTTAATTTTTATTTATTTTAGTGTACATTATTTTAATTTAATGTTAATCGATAATTGTAATTTTATTTAATCATAAAAACAAAAATTTAAATTTAAATAAGAATGTGAAATAAAAAGTGGTGGGATAGAGAAAGTGGTGGGGTAGGGTGTTGAATGAAAAAACTAGTATTAGAGATTAAAGAGAGTAAAAATTGAATGTGTGTTGAATGATTAGGTGAAGGAGAGAAAAGATGATGTAGAGTGTAAAAAGTGAAAAAGTGGGTGTTGAATTTTTGGAACCAATGTACATGGTCTTATATTGGATTCCACAATTTTATCTCACATATTATTTTATTTATATTGAATCTTTAATGTTATTATATTCGTCTCAAAATAATTGTCGTTTACACATATCAATATATAATTATAAAATATTGTGAAAATACACATTGAGACAAATTAAACAAGATTTTATACGCATATATTTATTTTATATGTTCATAAAAAATACGATCAAAATAAATGTCAACTATCAAATTATAATAATTATTTTGAGACTGAGAGTGTAATTAAAATATTTTAAATTGATAATATAAACAAAATTTAAAAAGGCAATAGAGTAATATGACAGCTCCAAATCCAATTACAAGATGCAATTAGTATTTTATATTGATATTTCATTCAAACTGTGTCAGTCAGGAACGTTTCTTCACCAAGGAATGGTAACGCCAAGCTGGCAAACTTCAATAGTACTCCAACAGTAGAACGGAGAAAAAACTACAATTCTATTATTACAGGTTGGCGGACGAACTAATAAAAAACATGGTTGGAGAAGCTATAATTGTACCGAATTTGATTGTGTAGAATGGTGAAAGATATTTTTGTCCTAAGTACAAATTATTTAAAATATAAAAATATTTTTTTCCCCAGCAAATGCACTTAAAGTGAATTTTCATTTCTATCTCTCACCAAATATTTAAGCAACAATTTAGTCGCTAACAAAAATTAAAATCAACTATATTCTTGATATAGTATATCTTAAAGACAAAATTATAGGTTGATTCTAATATTTTTACATGGTTGGTGTTGTTATGGTGTAAGCAGATAAGAAAAAACCGATTAAGCCGACAATTTTAATTAAGAAAAATCCAATTGAAATATATACACCATCTTTAATAAATTGGAAATATGTATATATCGAAATATATACATATTTCCAATGGAAAAATGATTGAAATTTTATTTTAATTGTACTTTATTATTTGATGTTGAATTTATGAACTTAATTTCATATATGATTGTATTTTGTTTTTGATAGTGGACAGTGAACCTCACCTATGATCATATTTTATATTTTTTTTCGGTGAATTGTATATCATGTATTTCAAAACTTATGGATTTATTTTTTTTAGCTTTGTTTAAATTGAAACAGACCTTTGAAAACTAAGTCATTGTTATTTCTTTTTAATCTATAGTAATAATAATTGATTACATCAAGTGTTATCAAGTGTTACGTGTGATTAAAAAAATAATAACAAAGAATAGCAAATACAGTTTGAAGCACTTTGTAATCTTAAAATAAGCATTTTATAATTATTAATATGATATAACTAAACTTCCCATTATAAAGGTACGATCCATGAAGATTGATGTGTATATTCCATACAAAAAAAAAAAATAAAGAATAAAAAATATTTTGATTCTTGATGAATTTTGTTTCTTATTCGTTTGTTTTATCTCTTTTGTAAATGGGGTTCGGTTTATAATTATTAAACTTCCCTTATTTTCATAGATGACTTGTAGCTTTTGTGCAATAACAACCATCAAAAGATATAACTAAACTACCAATTTATACCTTTTGGAAAGTAATACTACTTCAATATAAATTTGTAACATTCAGAAGCAATACAACATTGGTGATAGTTCAATAGAACTATAACTTGAAGGAAATAAAGATATGATGTTCATAGAGAACAATTAAACTATTTTCAATCCAGTATTATGAAAAACAAATGAGGAATCAGTGGATTAAATAAGTAGCAGAAAGTCACAGAAGACAAAAGTCTACACTCCACACCGCCAAGACAGATATCACAACTTCTGGCTTTTCACAACATGCTGTCCAAGGAGATCTTCATCTTTCATGCTTCAAGTTTTTCAAAGTGCATCTGAAATTAGAAAGTTGATTTTATCAAGTTTTAGAATCCACAAAATCTCATATACATTAAGAAAGAGAAATAGGATAATAGGTTCACTACTATAACTCAAGTTCTTAACTAACAATAAGTTTAGGATGAAGACAAAGACAAAAGAATTAATCAGTCAGAGCATGTTCAGAATTTGCAGCCTGAAAACAATGACATAAATTAGACAAAGATATTTTAAATACTATTACACCAAACAATGAAACAACTACTTTAAACTAGGAAATCTTCACTATTTTTGCCCTATTATGAAAAGTCTAAGTGTTATACTCACTTCATCTTCACTGTCTTCATCATATGAGGGTTCAAAGTAGCTGTATCCGAAATAGTGAAAACTGACATCACAGACTCAACATATAATCATAAAAAGCATCACTTACATCCTTTTCCTTTAAAGGTACTGACGCCCATGTTTAAGCGTCTATCTCTGTCAATTAAGTGTTTCAATATTTATGCATTGGCTAGAGCTACACTTAAGCATATTACTGAAACCTAAAAGTTTCCTCTTCATTTTGTCCACAGTGTACACTATCCTAAAGACCTATACAATTAACAATTAGGCTTCGGTAAGCACTCAATCATACCTAACTTACTATTGCCTAAAACAAGTTCGGATGTTTTAGCGTCTGGGTGCAGGGTGGATTGGGTGATGAACCGGTAGCCTAACCAGTGATGATTTTTATTTCATTAACGACACATTAAAAAGAAAGAGAAGAAAAGTCAGAAGATTTACAGAAACTTGAAGACACATCTTTCCAAGCCTACATCTTTTAATTGGTTGCAGACATTAGTCACCTTCTCCATTTAACCTAAATAAGAATCAATGAACAAGTCAATTGACAGAAATAATATTATTTGTTAATATTGAAACATGCCAAATACAAAAACAGGTGCCGAATGCATAATATACCTCCCCAGAAACTGTAAGAACTTCCAGTTTAGGAGTCTTCCGGAGAATGTCCAATAATACTTCCTTAGTGAACCGATGAGACCCAGAATCCACATAAAGATGTGTCAAACTGTGAAATGAAGGAAGGAGATGGAGAGTATCCTTTGTATGGTAAAGACACTAGTAATGAAAGAAAAAAAAAACTACATTCAGCATTGTGATACAGAGAAAATTAGCAACAATTATTAGAAAGACAAAACAAATGGCAACATATATATATATATATATATATATATATATATATATATATATATATATATATATATATTAAAATGAAGATGAGAAATAGTCAAACATACCTGAAGAGTACCATTGGTAATTTTTAGAGACTTGACACTACTGAGCCCCCTCAAAAGCTTAAATGCACACTGAGCAGCATATGGTTCATTATGTGGATAAACATACCCCAGATCAATACATGCATCAACTAGGGAGGTCAGGTCAACAGGGAAAAATTCTATAGTTCGAATGCATCTGACACTTAAAGATAAAAGATTCGCTGCATCAATCATGAGTATCATATCACGATTATATTCAGCACAAAGAATATAAAAGGTAATTTTCAACTTTCTTAATGTAGAAATTGCAACATTGATGTGCCTTATGTTTTCCCAATAACATTCATACAATTCCAACTCTTCTAAGACAGGGCACCCAGAGAAAAGGTTTTGAACCGAGTTCTCATTTGCAAATGTAACATCAGAAACAATCAATGTCTTCAAGCTAGGGAATAAAATACCACTAGGAATATCTAGAGTAAACTTCAGCCCTAAACAAAGTTCAGTCAGTGACTCGAATGCTGAGAAATGGGGTAACACAAACCTATTAGTATGATCACCTAGTGAAAGTTTAAGATATTTTAGTTTGTGCTTTGTAGCAGAAGATACTATACAACTAACTTTGTCAGCACCAACAGTAATTTCAAATATGTCAATGCAGAGTCTTTCTACACAATTAGAATTTCGAATTAGTCTTCCAACTAGATCTAAGAAGCAATTTACTGAGTTCTGATTTTGGTGGTTTGACTCATATTGAGGACGACCAATTTCAAAATCAAAGACAGATAAATATGTCCACAAGTGCCTCCACTTCTTTGCTAATACAGAAGTTCTTACAGCATCTTTGGTAGGAAGAAAAGAAAGAATATGAAGATGAATGCCCTCAGGCAAGTCGTTAAACATATCATTCCTGTCGTCGCCCATATTATGTCGTTGGATCTTATGCAGATCTGCTGATGAGACTGTACCAGCCATGATCTATTCCAGCCTACTCAAAATAATAAATTAACAATAATTAAATGTAAGGTAGTAAGAAGGGTAAGCAAAATGCATATGGTATATACTAAAAAATTTCAAATTTTGTGTAGATCAACACTCACATGTACTTCAACCAACACTACTAGCTAGGTTTGAGTTCAGAGAAATCATCTAAACTCAAACACTTGTATTGTGTTGAAGGCAGTAAGGTTTCCCTTATAACTATAAAAATTATTCAGTGGAAGAAAATTTTATTAATTAGTCATTAGAAATAGGGTTTCCCCGCAAACTCGCATCGTAAAGCAATAATCTGAAGAAAAAAAATCAATTGATTTCAATTTACATATAAAATTCTGATTCCGATTCGAATGCATAAAAAGAGAAGGGAAGTGGAAGCTATTACCTTACCGATGACGAGAGCAACCAAAGAAGCAAAAGAGATGGAGTGAGCGTACTGAAGCACTGGGTCACAACGATACTTATAGATTGATGAAGTAGTCGGTGTACCCGTGCGTGCAACGCACACGATAACAATTTTACTTGTTTTTAATTTTTTACACATTTGGCCAATCGCCGTAAATGTTATTGAAAATTATTATCGAATTTAATGCATCGTTTTTGTATATGTAATAATATAATAATAAATCACAAATATTAAAAAACAACATTTCCTAATATCAGAACATAAAAAAAGTACATAAATCAAAAGGAAACTTTGCACAAAATCATTTTCAATAGTAGCTTGAACATCTACTTCATGACTCTAAATTTACTTAAATTTGAGTTTAACAAATGCATATGCTTTTTACTTAAAATTGAGCCCATATCAATAGCATTCATTTGAAACTGGTAACTAAAAGCCACACAAACACATTACTACAAAACTGTGAAGGTAGACAAAGGGATACATTGGTAAATGTTTGTTTAAATTGTATTCAAATTTTCTTGATAAAAGTTATTCCAGTAGACTAAACATGATCTTCAAATTGTTCATAAATTAGACCATTTTTTGTATAATCTCAAAATCAACTCTTGTAATACAAGGCACCCAGAGAAAAGTCGTTGAAGTGACTTTTTATTTGCAAGGGTAATATTTGAAACAGCTAATGTCTTCAGGTTAGGGAAACAAATACCACAAGTAATACGTAGAGTGAACTATGGGTAACACCCTTTCTTCCATTTCCTAGGATCTTATAAGGAATATGGGTAACAAATGAGGGTTTGGAATGGATCCTACAAAGAGGGAAAATGCAAAAGAAGTGATCCCAAAGTTTGGGTATTGAAGACAGCCAATGCTGTGAATTCAGGGGGCCAAGTGATTAAGGAAAACATGGACAAGATCAATACGACAATCACATTTCACCGGTCAAAGATATTATCGAACGAAAGTAACCTTGTGTATACCCCACATTAGTGCGACAATAATAAACGAGTTGGATCATTATCCAATTCTTAAGTTTCCCCTAACTACTAAGTTTGCAATGAAGAAAATCAAATAAAACAACACACTTGTTTTCAGTGCCGACCTCTGTGCTGACAAAAGTGAATGTGTTTCCTTTTAAATTGTCTGCCTTATTAATTTAGCCTTGGATATTATCTCAATAAAAGTAGGGGTTTGGGTAGCTCAACTAATTTGAGCTAAGGTTTAAAGGATTTAAATTGTCTACTGCTAAACTGGCTTATGTATTGAAATATCATTTAAACTGAGGAAGTTTAGTCTGCCAAGATCTGGGTAACCATAGAGAAGGGAAGAGGGAAAAGGAGGACACAAATTCAGTGTGAAAAGTTCACTGTGAGATCTGGTGAGGGTTGAAAACCAGAAGTTGAAAGTTCCAAATGGAATTTAAATGTGTTCTACCACAACTTTTAATTGATTCTTTAAGTTACTTAAGGAAAAAACTTGTTCTAATTTTGATTTCCTATTAAAATTCAGAAGCAATGTAACATTCTTGATAGTTCATTAGTTCCAACTACTACAAAAAGATACTTTGCATATACTGACAGAAATAACAATGTGACGAATGTTCTTAAAGAACAAATAAACCTTGTTCAATCTACTATAATGAAAAACTAATGAGGAATCAGAAGATTAAATACGTAGCAGAAAATCACAGAAGACAAAAGTATATGCTCTACACCAGAGACAGACAGAACAACTTCTGACTTTTCACAACTTGTCTTTTAAGGGGATCTTCATCCTTCATGAGTCAAATTTTTAAAGTGTCTTTGAGATTAGAAAGTTGAATTTCTCATGTTTTAGTATCCACAAAATCTCATAGATTAAGAAACGGAAATAGCATAATAGATTCACTAGTATAACTCAAGTTCTTAACTAACAATAAGTTGAGGATGAAGATAGAGAGAAAAGAATTAATCAATCAGAGCATGTCCATTCTTACCCGCAGCAGAGAGCACCCCAGAATTTGCAGCCTGTAAACATTGACAAAAATTAGACAAAGACATTCAAGATATTCTACTTAACATTGAAACAGCCACTAATAACTAGGAAGTGTTCAATTTTTTCCCCTATTAGGCAAAGTGCAAGTGTTTTACTCACTTCATAGTTCATCCTCGTCAGATTCATCATCGAAGTAGCTGGAACTGAAACAGTGAAAACAAATATCAATGAGCAGTCCAATATAATTTCAGAAGGAAGAACTCAAACCCCTCTATAATAACACATGCGTCTTCCGAATTCCCCAATATGCCCCCATTCCTCAACAACGAAAAGCAAAGGAAAAGTAAACTAAGGCAAAACAAATCACTCCTAAGTCAAATCGAAATAAAAGTTCAAATATAACATTGTTCTTATTCCTGTAAAACCTATTCTAAACACCCTGCAGCTTAACCCGGAAACCAAATCTGAAGGAACTAAATTAGGCTCATATATTATTATAAAAGAAACCCACTTCGCACACTAAAAATATATTATTATAAAAGAACACTAGTCACATCTTTTTAATTTGAAGGTAATACAAAGAAAATGATACAGAAGTCTATAGTTTTGAGAAATAAAAAAGTAAAGATATTACTGAAAAAGGCCTTTAAGAAACTATGTTGATATAAAAAATACAAAAAGAAATTTCAGAGTTAGCTTTGAGTTCAATTGAATGCGACCGAATATTATATCGACTTGGTGCATTTAGAAGAATAAATAATTTTTAAGTACTAACAAAAATTTGAACATAAACAGTTAAGACACACATAGGATCTGTCATCCACGTTTAAATCTCTCTGCCAATTAAGTGTTCCAACATTTTAGAATTAGCCATAGACTCGCTTAAGCATACTAGTAAAACATAAAAGTTTCCTTTCCATTACGTCCATACTTCACACTATCCTGAAGATCTAACCAGACATTCTATAAATCATTTAATCACATATATTTAGGCTTCACTGGGCATTCAATCATACCTAGTTATGGTCTAAAATTGTTGTGATGTATAGTGTGCGAGCGCAGAGTGGGGAGAAGCTTCCCACCTGGCTGAAAAGTTTGAATGATAAGTTCTAGTTTGTTTATGGGTATGGAGCAAAAAATATGTCATGCTTTGGTATGTCAAGAGTAAAAGGTAAGAACAAGTGAACAACCACTCTAAACACCTAGACGTTCCCAGCAAACACGGTTTGCCCAATAAAATAAATTCATTCAGTTCACAAATGGCATATTGAATAAACTAGTCATAGTAGTCTTCCGCTTACAAGTGTAGCTATTATTTTGTCAACTACAATTTTATACTATTATGAAATGAAGTTAAATTAGTAAATTGAAGATTTACCAAAACTTGATGACACAATTTTCCAGGCCTACATCTTCCAACTGATCCCAGACATAATTCACCTTCTCCATATCAGCAAATAAATGTCTTGAACAGTGTACCTTGATCTCCATTAAATATGGGGCATTTTTTAAGATAAACGAAACGAATTGGATTTCATATTCATCTCCATCAAAATATAAAATATGTAATTGATTGAGAGAAGATTTGAAACAGCAAGGCACTGAGTTCAATATCAAATCTTCACCATCCAAGTAGTTAAGTACCTAAAGAAGAATCACTGAACAAATCAATTGACAAAAATAACAGTACTGTTATCCTTGAAACATGGCAAATAAAAGCACTCGTGCAGAATGTAAAATACGTATACCATTCCAGGAATTGCAAGAACTTCTAGTTTAGGAGTCTTTTGGAGAATATCCAATAATACTTCATTAGCACTCTCAGGTTCCACAGAAACCACATAAAGATGTGTCAAATTGTGAAATAAAGGAAGGAGATGGAGAGTATCCCTCGTATGGTAAAGACGCTAGTAATTGAAACAAAACTATATTTAGTATTGTTATACATACAGAAAATATATGCAACACTCACTTATAAGGAACACATAACTAAAGATAACATTCTCATTAGGCATTACATATACAATATTTTAAAAAAATGTAAATGACGAGAAAACAGTCAAACATACCTCAAGCATATTATTATATAGTTTGAGAGACTTGACATTACTAAGACCCCCCCCAATAGTTCAATTATACTTTGAGCAGCATATGGTTCACTATGTGAATAGACATTCCCAATATCAATGAATGCATCGACTAGGGAGGTCAAGTTAACAGGGTTAAATTCTATTGTTGGATTTCATGTACAGCGTAAAGATAAGAGGATTCACAGCATCAATCTTGACTGTCATACTCATATCATGATCATAATCTACACAAAGACTATCAAATCTGATACTCAACTTCCTTAATGTGGAAATTGCAACATTGATCTGCTTAATGTTCTCCCAATAACAATCATTCAATTCCAACTCTTCTAAGACAGGGCACCTAGAGAAAAGTTGTTGAACCGAGTACTCATTAGCAAAGGTAACATTTGAAACTACCAATTTCTTCAGGCTAGGGAAACAAATACAACTAGGAATATGCAGAGTGAAGTGGAGTCCTAAACGGAGTTCATTCAATGACTCGAAACCTAAGAAACTATATGGCAACACAAACCTATCATTTCGATCACGTAGTGAAAGGTTAAAATTGTAAAGTAGTAAGAAGAATAGCAATTTAGTATGAGCCAAGCTTTTATAGCTAAATGTGAAGTCATAGGAATCAAAAAAATTAGCATGCAATGAACTCACACACTAATTATGCTGTGTTGTAGGAAATAGGGATTCCGTTTTCATTGATTTCAAATTCCAGGAAATTCACACTGCAAAGGAATAATATGAAAAATCCGTGATTGGAATGCATAGTAGGAGGATAGAGAAAGAAAGGGAGAGGAAACGATTACCCTAGCAATGAAAAGAACGACGAAAGAAGAAACTGCAGCGGGGTCACATCACAGTGATAACTATAAGCTTTCATCATAATCCAATTAATTGCTCATGTTTTTTTATCAAGTATTTGCATCTCGCGAGTTTAAGTTTAGCTCATTTAATTGAATATGAGATTAAAAATAGAGAGATGAAAGTTTAAATTTCAGTTATCTCACTTCACTTAAAAGTAGATATTCTTACCACTAAACTATTTGACCAATACAAAAATACTTGCAGTTGATCAAACAATAATATTGTCTATCAAATCTAATATTAATTATTATGATATCAACTACTCCCTCCGCACTAAAATATAAGTCGTTTTGAGAAAAAAAAATTTATACTAAAATATAAGTAGTTTTACATTACCAATGAAACATTTAATGTTATTTTCTTATTATACCTTTAACTATTTATTACTCTTTTTTCTTTTACTTCTTCAATTTATCTTTTCCATACCATTAATGAAGGACAATTTTGTAAACTAACTCATAATTTCTCTTTTCCATACAACAATGATTATATTTCTTAATTTGCGTAATATGGTCAAAACGACTTATATTTTGGTACAGTAACATTTTTTAGCTGTTTGTATACTTGTTGGTGTTAGGGCAGTTAATTCTTAGATTAGTTTTCAAATATTTGATATTGCTTTTTTTTTTTTATGACATGAGGTACTTGGCTTTGGAAATTATAAGACCCATTTTAACTAAATGACACTATTCATATATCTTGCTTTGGCCGTATTTTTTTCATAATTTATAGATGTAAATATTAGCATATAAGATCTTGTTTGATTCGTCTTGAAGAGTATTTTCAAGATATCAAATTTTTATTAATGCACAATAAAAGATATTAGCGATCAAAATTGTGCATTGGCGAACGTGCAGTGATCAAAATGAGTCTTATAATTTGGGACGGAGGTAGTAAAACAATTATTAGATTAAAAAAATTAACATGTCCCCAAGACACATATTAAAGGTACTTAATATAGAAAATTAATTTTAAAAATTTTACATTCAACTTTTATAAAATCAAAATTTTATTTTATTTTCAATACAAAACTTCTAATTTAAGCTATATCACATGTCACTTAAGGCACATTAACAATACCCTAAAAAATAGAGATAGTTTAACCAAAAGATGAGGAGAAATCCATTTTCCACCAAAACAAAAATGACAAAGTATGTGTTTGGGGTTAAGCTTTTCTCCAACTCAAATATTTTTCGAATTTAATTTTGAATGTGATTTATAGAAATCACAAATTGTAGTTGATGAATTTTTATCACTATGTCCATATATTATGTTTTCATCAAGCAGCTCATCATTCCAAATATCACAAGTTCATTGTTCACATCTATAAAAAAATTTCTATTCTCAAGTATTTTGATGTGGATTGTCATCCCCCCTTCTCAATCTCTACTAAACAAGTTCCCGTTGCTTCATATGTGCTGCAATTTATGCTATTGAGTTTGCATATGTTAGAGGATGGATAAATGTGATTCCCTCCTATTAATTCAAGCCTTTACAAATATTGATGTTATCACTGGAAAGCTTAAGGTTAAATGAAAAAATTATCTCTATATCATTATAAATTTTCGTTTTAGATTTTCTCAGAAGGAAATATTAACACAAAATATCCTTACACTTAAATCTCAATTTAACAATGGATATTTATATTTGTAAAGAATATATATGTGAAATTTTATAAAGTAATTTATTTATTAACGGATACAAATATTTGTAGACACTTGATGTTAGAACTCGCCTCAAACTCTAGTCTACTAGAACCTCTTCCGAGGAAACCATCCGAGGAAACCAGAAGGTGAAAAAAAGAAGTTAAAATTTGTCTTTGTATCTACTTTTATTTAAGGCAAAAGGGGGTAAATGATAACCCATTTACCAACATTCATTAAATAAAATAAAAAGAGAAACACAAGAGGCCGGGGGAGGGGACAAAAACCTGACTCAATAAATAAAATACTCGGTTCAAAAAGAAAAATACTACCTCCGTCCCTAATTATAAGACTTCTTTTGACCACTGCACGTACGACAATGTATAATTTTGACCACTAATATCTTTAATTGTCTAATAATAAAAATTATAAAAATTTGATATTTTGAAAATACTCATCAAAACAAATCAAACAAGATCTTATATGCTAATATTTACATCTATGAATTATTAAAAAAATACGGTCAAAACAAGATAAATGAATAGTGCAATTTTGTCAAAAAGGGTCTTATAAAAAGGGACAAAGGACTAAAAAGTAACAGATTGTTAATATATCAATTTACTTTACTTGCACTTGGAGATATAAATTTTCTCTACCTCCAACTTAATTTCACACCTAGAAAAGACACATATTTGTGTGACTTTACAATATGGGTTGAAGTTTCTAATGGAAGCCGGAAGCAGCTAAACTCCCACAATGTAACGGAATGTAACGGATTAAGGTTCAAATCTCGACTGAAAAAGATACCGCATATAGTATCTGACAACTTGAATAGAATTACCTCATGTGGGGAGGTAACATATAGGAAAAATGAAACACATTTAGTACTTTGAGGAATTTTAAACCTGTCTTAGTACCATGATTTCGAAGGAGCCATTCCAAGTTGTGAAGTTTTCAAAATCTCTATTTGTCTATTTAGAAGACTATAAGCATTTCTTTTTGCATTTGGCATGTGAGTCTCAGACAAACAATCATAAAAGAAACTTTTCATACTTTCACACCATCATAGAGAAAGAGTATACAAAAGAAAGGGTATAAAATTATAGATGAACATCAATATATAAAATTATAGATTGAACTCCTTTTCACACACACAGAAAGAGTATACGAAAGGAAATAGAGAAGATTTACTGAAACTTGATAGCACAATTTCCCTGACCTAAAGGTTGCAATTGGTTCTTGCAATTCGCCAGATACTCCAAATTAGATGATAAACATTCCGAGAAAGATATCTTCATTTCCTCCAAGAGTGTAGCATTTTCAAACAAAAGCTTTACCAAGTGTATTTCAGGTTCATATCCATAAAAATTTGAAATGGAAAATGATTTGAGTGAAGATTTGAAACAGGAAGGCACTGAATTTATTGTCAAGTCTTCATTCTCCAAGTGCATGCAAAATACCTAAGTAAGATTGAATAAACAAATCAATGATGGAAACATGGCAATTGGCATAAGATAACACTCAAGCATGGTGTAAGATGTACCATAGGAATATGAAGAACTTCCAATTTGGGAGTCTTGCGGAGAATGTCCAATAATACTTCAAGAGTGAATTCCTCATCCCCCGAAGGAGTTATGTGAAGATGTGTCAAATTGTCGAACAAAGGAAGGAGATGGAGCGTATCTGCCGAAAAGTAAAGACACTAGTAGAGGAAGCAAAACAAGATCCATTATTGTGTGATACACAAAATAAGCAATGATTAAAAAAGAAACACAAAACTTAAGGCAAAAATGTCAATAGACATTACTTCTATACAATATATCAAAGAAACTTAAGAAAGTGATGATGAGAAAACAGTCTAACATACCCGAACAGTTTCACTTGTTAGCGTGAGAGATTTGACACTCCTAAGCTCACTCAATAGTTCAAATACACACTGAGCAGCATATAGTTCACTTTGTGGATAATCAAACTCAAGACGAATATTTGCATCAACTATGGAGATCGGGTTAACAAGGACAAATTTTAGCGTTGGAGAGCTTGTGCAAGTTAAAGACAAAATATTCACAGCATGAATCGTGACGGTACAACAGTCATAGTGATCATAATCTAGACAAGAAGAGTCAGAATGAATGGTCAAAGTCTTTAACGAGGAAATTGAAATAGTGATCTGGTTTATGTTCTCCCAGAGACACTTATACAAAGTCAGCTCTTCTAGGACAGGGCACCCGGAGAAAAGTTGCTGAACTGACCTCTCATTTGCAAATCTAATGTATGAAAGATTTAATGTCTTCAGGGCAGAGAAACAAATACCATCAGGAATATGCAAAAGATAGCCAAGTTGTAAAAACAACTTATTCAATGACTGGGATGCCGATAAACAATTGGGTGACACATACCTACCTAGATATTTTTGATCATCTATGGAAAGTTGAAGATCATGCACATTGTGGTTAAATGCAGAAGATACTAAAGAACTAACTTTCTTAGCATCAACAGTAATTTTGAGTATTTCAACGCAAAGCCTTTCTACGTTATTAGATTTTTGTAGCAGTCTTCCCACAAGATCTAGGAGGCCATTAGCTAAGATCTGATTTTGGTGGTTTGTCTTATTCAAAAGATGAGGCATTTTAAAATCATAGACAGATAATTGAGTCCACAAGTACTTCCATTTTGGAGATAATATTGAAGTTCTAACTGCCTCTTTGGTAGAGAGTAAAGAAAGAATATGATGAAGAATGCCATCAGGCATTTTGCTTATCATATCATTCATGTCACCCACATTATGTCTTTTTATCTTAGATAAATCTTGTGATGAGATTGTGTCAGCCATAAGTTATTCCTGCCTGCCCAAAATATAAATAAAATTAATGGAAAACTATTGTAATATTAAGCACGAACACAAAATGAACACAAACGTCAGACACGACATGGACAAAAATTTGAGAAAATGATATAATTCAATGTAATCAGAAGTATCAGTGTCAGACACGGGACACGACTAATCTGAGAAGTATACATGCTTCAAGCAATGAGACAAGTCATGGTAGGTAAATGGGCAAAACAAGGATTGATGGAATCGACTCTTCTACAGTAGTTTCTTATTAGACAAAGCAAAAATAAGATTTTGTAGCATACATGTACAACATAGTAGTAATAAATTTCAAATGGTGAAGCGTTGATCACTCGCATTATTATATACTCCAATGTTTGAATGAAGCAATTACACAGACACCAGATACAATACTAACATGTATACTCCGTTAGAAATTCTTCGAAAAATATTAAAATAATCGAATGTAACCACATGTGCCAGTGTCGTGTTGGTGTAGTTGGATTTGACACGGATGCACAAATCAGAAATCATACATAATTTCAATATTACTAACAACATGCAAGTTAAGAGGAATAGACAAGCATAGCATGGAATATAATTAATCCCAGTTCCATTCATATGGTTACTGATTCATATAATCTAAACTAGTGAAGAATTAGCGGGTTAGGGATTCAATTATAATTGATAAAACAAACAAACACGTTAAATCGTCGTTAATTTCTGATTGGAATGGATCGATAAATCAAAGAGATATAAAAGAGAAAAATGAAAAAATGATCGATTTATTTATAATAAAGAATGAGAAAAGTACGATGTTATCGGAGAAGTGATACATACCCTGTGGGCTGGCCGGCCCTGGAGCTTGGAGCGAAGAAGACTGTGAAAAGTGAAATCAATACGCCTGACACGGGTGACTATTTATAGTCCCAATTTATCTTTTCGGCTTAATTACAGTTTTGGTATCCTATTTCACTATTTTGTAGTTTAAATTCTTATTTTGAAATCAAATATTTTTGCCGCTCTATTTTTTTTATTTATTTTTTGTAGTTTTAGTCAATGCCTCATTTTATCATAAAAAAATTGATGTGTCACAAAAAAATGGATGTGACAATACCATATCATAAAATTAATTTTTTATTTATAATAATGAGGTATGGACTAAAATTGTGATACATCAGCTTTTTTAGGACAAAATGAAGTATGGACTAAAATTGTAAAAAAATCAAAATAAAAGGTAAAAATGTTTGATTTTAAAATAGGAGGATTAAAACTACAAAATAGTTAATATTTGGTTATCGTTCACCCTATGCAGGGACATATGAGTTATGTAGCAAGAACAATTTATTGTAAAAAAATAAAAATTACAACACCGAAAAAGATATTTTTACAAAAGATATTTGAAAATCAAATTTGTAAAACTGTTTTTTATTTTAACTTGGGTTGAAAATAAATTTTTAAAACTGGTGTTTTTTGTAAATTTTAGGCTAAATTTTAAACGTTTTAATTATTTTGAATCTCATGATTTTTTAAGTGAGAAATATAGAGATATTTTATTAAACATATTTTAATTATATATATTAGTTCATTTGACTTTATTCTCACTTTGGATACTATTAAAATTCATAAAATGTTTCTATATATCGGTCACTATATTCCTCCCAACATGTTTTATTGTTATTAACTTTTATTATTTAGTATTTAGTGCTCATGATTATTGCACTCTTTAAAAATGTTATTCCCCGTTATTAGTAACTTTTATTAACTTTAAAATTTCAATCCCTTCTTGTTCACCCTTTGGTTCATAAAATAAGGATTAGTAATTCAGAGTTCAAAATAAAGCTATTACCAAGTGATAGTTTTTTTTTTCTGTCAAAAAAAAATCAAAACTGAAAAATACTAATAATGAATATTGATTAGATAAATTCATATGGACATATTCTAACAGTATACACTAAGAAAGTATTTTATAAAACAATTAATAATAATTTTTAAAATTATGAATAACACTGTTGTAATTTTATTCTTTATTTTATTTTAAAGTTAACTTATTTATTTTTTCAAAAAAAAGTTAACTTATTTATATATTAATTTTTTTTGACAAAATAAAATAGTATTCATTCATTTAAATTGATAGAATACGTCAAATACAACCATATATTCAATATCGCCAAAAACATTAAGGATGAATATGCAAACAAACTCACAGCAAAATGTCTACTACAAAAAATATGATAACACTAAAATTACCGGAATATCCATGTCTTCCGATCTGCAACGTTGATGTCCAAATCATGAATTGAATCTGTAATCGAATGAAACCAGTCTTCTAAAAGAAGCAAATGAACACCGCAACGATATGAAAAATTAACAAACGCCGCACAAGACGACGACGAATAACACAACATCGCATAAGACAACGAATAACACAACGCTTTACTTTGACGACGAAATCACAAAAGAACACAAATAAAAACTAGATATATGTAAAAAATCACTTATTTATATTAAAAGAGATGGAAAATAAATGTTGAGGGATGATTTTAGGCTAAAAATAACCTAAAATCACCTCTCCAATGAACAAAAAGAGAAGAAGAACTTGTACCAAAAAAAGAAGAGAAGAAGAACTTTAGAAAAAAGAGATAATTGAAAAACTAGGGTCGGCCAAAGAAGGAGTAACATTATTTATATTATTTTAAAAAAACTAATTTTATGCTTTTATTTTTTACAAGATAATTTTAAGATTTTATTCATACTATTATTCAGTATAATGTTTAACTCTGTGTGAATGGTTGTGATATTATGAAAAATGCATATCACTTATTTCAATTTTATAATTTCTTTTTTGGTAAATTATAGTTCAATATTTTTAACTAATTCCGTTTCAACATGATTCACCCTAAACATGTGTTAGATCTTCTACTTCAATTTGGATTCTTAGGCAGAATTTTAAAAAGTATTAGTTCAATTTGACTTTCATATGAGTAGGTGATTTTGAACGAAAGAAATGCTCAGATTTTAATTAAAAATAGGCTTCGTTATATCAACTTCTCAATTTAACAAATGAATCTTCTTTGTATTAGTGGTTGAAAATAAATCGCCTTAATTTACTATTATTTATTATTTGTGGTGGTTTATTATACATAACTAAGAACTTAGTCTCGGTCAAAAAAAACTAAGAACTCAGTCAAAAGAAATTAAAAAAATATATTTTATTATACACTAACAAAATCAACATAACTAAATTATTCAGTCATAACTAAATTTACTTGAACCTATTATATTTATACTATCACTTCTTCATCAACACTCAATTGAATTTTTTTCTCTGAATGTTACAATTTTTTTCACGTTTCTGAACTCTAAAATCAACATGAGTTCATTCATAAAGATGTCTTGCACTTAGAGTGTCAAAGAGAAGATAATGTGTCTTTCTAACTCATTAATTTTTGTATTCATTGTTTTGAATTTAGTAACGTGTATCGGTATAGTTAGAATTGACTTCAAAAATTTTGTCAAAAAAAGAAGAAAGAATTGATTTCAAAAATTATCTTCCAAACTAGATATTTAAAAAATGCATTCAGAACATATTGATATTCTTTTTTTTTTTGACAAAAACATATTGATATTCTTAAAACCATCATTTTACTACAAATCTGAAAAGACTAAAATGTCCCTACTAATTCATTTTAAAACTAAAGTGATACTTAATGTTTCCGTCAGTTATGATATTTTTAAAACCATCATTTTATTACAAGCTTGAAAAGACTAAAATGTCTCTACTAATTCACTTTAAAATTGAAATACTAAGTATCATGACTGACTGAAAAGGCAGAGTAAGAATATCAATCTTAAAGTGAATTAGTAGAGATATTTTAGTCTTTTCATACTTGTAACAAAATGATGGTTTTAAGAGTATCAATCTGTTCTTTGTCACAAGTTAAAGTCATTTGAGTAAAAAAGAAAAAACAAATCTTTACCACTATGAATGGTACAAAATTTAATAATATTGACATTCTTAGGTAAATTGAATCTTAAAAAAAAAGATAACAAAATGAACTGCTACAAAAAATCCTCTAGCATTTTTTCTTTCTCTATATATATTTCAATATCAAATTGAATGTATTTCAAAATGATTTTATACAAATGATTGACCAATCAATTTGAAATTATCTTTTAAATCAAGCAACACAATTTTAAGTCTTCATTTCTAATATTTTGTAGCACCTTGAAAACAATAACCAAGTTCGCTCAGTTAAACATTCCTATTTCCTATCCAACCACAGCATGCCAACCTCCTCTACTAGCAGCTTCAATTTATTATTCCTAGACCTAATGGCAATGATGATTAGGTCCATACATAATGACTAAACTTTTTCCCTTCATTTTTTCCTCTGCACTTCTCAAAACTGATCCTTTCTTTTCTCATTTAAACACACACTAAAATTCGCACAAAGTTATATTTCTCTAAAGTCCAAACAAAGTACTCCTAACATTGTTCTGTTCGAAATTACATAGTATAACGCAAGGAAGAAGATAAAGAAGAAAGGAACTTAAAAATCTATTTTAAGAACCTTTTACATACAAAATTACTACCATCTTAAGATCAACTCTCTTCGTTTGATTAAATACCACCAACAATAGGGTTGTTAATAAATAAATATATCTAATACAATTAGGCTGCAGTTCGAACACTGCAGGACAAATCGCAACTGCAAAGCCAAGAAAATAAAAATTGATCCATCAATACATCACAAAAAAGCACATCCACAGACCAAACAAACAAGATTTAATACTGCAAATTTAACATAAATAGGAGCACACATTCATATAGGAGGCGATCAAATTAACAAAAACACAACATTTCATGATTGTTTAAATTGCATCATAGTTCATGCACCACATTGCAACAACTAAAGGGACTGCTAACAACGCCCCACAAACCATGTATTAAACAAGTGCAAATGACATAAAGAAACATACTAAAGGGACTGATACTCTTAGAATCCACCACGGAGACGAAGAACAAGGTGCAGAGTAGATTCTTTCTGAATATTGTAATCTGCCAAAGTACGGCCATCCTCCAGCTGCTTACCAGCAAAAATAAGCCTCTGCTGGTCTGGGGGAATACCCTCCTTATCCTGGATCTTTGTCTTCACATTATCAATTGTATCAGAGCTTTCCACCTCCAAGGTAATAGTCTTCCCAGTAAGGGTCTTCACAAATATTTGCATGCCACCACGGAGCCTCAAAACCAAGTGCAGAGTAGATTCCTTCTGAATATTATAATCAGCCAGAGTATGACCATCTTCTAACTGCTTTCCAGCAAAAATCAGCCTCTGCTGGTCTGGAGGAATACCCTCTTTATCCTGAATTTTTGTTTTAACATTGTCAATTGTATCGGAACTCTCAACCTCCAAAGTTATGGTCTTCCCAGTAAGGGTCTTAACAAAAATTTGCATACCCCCACGAAGACGCAAAACCAAATGAAGGGTAGATTCCTTCTGGATGTTATAATCGGCTAGGGTTCTTCCATCTTCAAGTTGCTTACCAGCAAAGATGAGTCTCTGCTGATCTGGAGGAATACCCTCCTTATCTTGAATCTTAGTTTTCACATTATCGATAGTATCAGAACTCTCAACCTCCAAAGTTATAGTCTTTCCTGTCAAAGTCTTCACAAAAATTTGCATCCCACCTCTCAATCTAAGAACCAAATGCAGGGTAGATTCCTTCTGGATGTTATAATCGGCTAGGGTTCTTCCATCCTCAAGTTGCTTGCCAGCAAAGATAAGCCTCTGCTGATCTGGAGGAATACCCTCCTTATCCTGAATCTTAGTTTTCACATTATCAATAGTATCCGAGGATTCAACCTCAAGAGTGATGGTTTTTCCAGTCAATGTCTTAACAAATATCTGCATGCCACCTCTTAACCGAAGCACAAGGTGAAGCGTAGACTCCTTTTGGATGTTGTAATCCGCAAGGGTACGGCCATCTTCCAATTGTTTACCGGCAAAGATAAGCCTTTGCTGATCAGGTGGAATTCCTTCCTTATCCTGAATCTTAGTTTTCACATTATCAATAGTATCAGAACTTTCGACCTCCAAAGTAATAGTTTTTCCAGTCAAAGTCTTCACAAATATTTGCATTCCGCCTCTCAATCTGAGCACCAAATGAAGGGTAGATTCCTTCTGGATGTTATAATCAGCAAGGGTACGGCCATCTTCAAGTTGTTTCCCTGCAAATATAAGTCTCTGCTGATCCGGAGGGATACCCTCCTTATCCTGAATCTTAGTTTTGACATTATCAATAGTATCTGAACTCTCGACCTCCAAAGTAATAGTTTTTCCGGTCAGAGTTTTCACAAAAATTTGCATTCCGCCTCTCAATCTGAGCACCAAATGAAGGGTAGATTCCTTTTGGATGTTGTAATCTGCCAGGGTTCTTCCATCCTCAAGTTGCTTGCCAGCAAAGATAAGCCTCTGCTGATCAGGAGGGATGCCTTCCTTGTCCTGGATCTTAGTCTTGACATTATCAATTGTATCAGAGGATTCAACCTCAAGGGTGATAGTTTTTCCAGTCAAAGTTTTCACGAAAATTTGCATCTGTTCAAATCAACAGAGTAAAACATCAATAACAGAACACTAACTAAAATCATCACAACCCAAACACTAATCCATCAAAATTGGGACAAATTGGAACAACAGAAAACAGAAAAGTAACAACAAATTGAGTAAAAAGCTTATGACAAGTCACAATCAGAACCACGATAAAGTGAAAAATTGAATTTAGATTTAGATAATACATAAATTAAACAACAAATTTGTCATAAAAGTTAACATCTATGGCAGATCACAAATCAGAAACAAGAACAAGAGAAAATTGAATCAATCTAACATTACTCAAACCCTAAAGCCTAATAAAAAATTGAAACAGAAGCTAAAAACTATCCCGCAAACCCTAACCCTAATCAATCGAAACTAGGAAAAATTGGTACAACAGAAAAACCTAACCCTAAATCACAATCTTTACAAAAGCTTTGCATCTACAACAAATCAACAATCATAAACACGATCAATTGCGAAATTGAATTAATCTATCATCAAAACCACGCAACGAATCAAAAATCGCAATATTGAAACCCTAAAATATTAACAGAATCGAAAACCTAAACTATATGCGAAAACTATTCAGAATCGAAGATGAAGAGATTGAAAACGAAAACAAACCTTGAATCGTAGATTTGTTGTTGTTAGAAGAAGAAAAGAGAGAGTTTAGAATTTGGCGAATTTGTGAATAGCGATAGATGAAAAAATCTGAATGAGGTTTATGAGAATGAGGTGTTGTATTTATATGTATGCTATGCCGACTCAATGACGAAGATATCTACCAATTAATATGTGCCACGTGTATTGTTATGAATACGAGCGAATTATTATGTAGCTTTTCTACAATGGTCTAGAAGATTCTATTCTATGGAAAAGTTAAGGCGGCAGGCCGTTTTAACTTTTGATCAAAATTGGGCAAGTTTTTATTCACACCCATACTAGTAGTATTATTTCCCTACTTTTACATTGGAAAATTCATTTATGCATCTTAAAATCATTTTAGTTCTTAAAGTTAAAATTTGTAGTTTTTGTATATATATTTTTTTAAATATTTCTGCGAATTAACTTTAAGAATTAAAATCAAAATGATTTTACTATTTAAAGATGAATTTGAAAAAATGAAGATATAAAAACTAAAACAAAAAACAAGTAAATTTACATGGATCAAAAGATCAGCCGGCCCTAAAACTATTTTTTCTCTTCCTCTCCATCCTTTGTTCATCGTATAAGGGTGGTTTTAGGTCATTTTTTTGCCTAAAATCACCCTCTACAATTATTTTTTTTATTCTCATTTCATATAAATAAGTGGTTTTCACATATACCACATTTTTCTTGTATTTTTTGCTTATTTCATCGTCTAAGTATGGTGTTGTGTTGTTCATCATCTGATGCAGTGTTGTGTTGTTCGTTGTCTTGTGCGGGACTTTTAATTTCTCATGTTGTTGCAGTGTTCATTTGATTCTTCTTTGAAGACCGACTTCAGTCAATTACAAAGTCAACCAATGGTTTGGGCATCAACGTTGCATATCGGGACACATAGATATTCTAGTGACTTTAATTTTCTCATATTATTTGTAGTAGACATTTTGCCGTTGTATGGTATTAACTTGGATGCTATGAGTTTGTTTGCAGATTCATCCTTTACATTTTAGCAATGTTGAATGTGATTGTATTTGATGTATTCTATCCATTTGAATGCATATCATTTTATTTTTGTCAAAAAAAAAATCATTTATATCTATTTTTTTATCTCTCATTAAATCATGAGACAACTATTTATTTATCCATGTTACAAACTATAAAAATAAAATGCCACAACACTCTTCTTTTATATGTGTAGAGAAAAACTATTTATTTATTTGGGTTGAATGAAAGCAGAAACGTTTCTTGCCAAACTGCCTCTCTCATTTTCCTTCAACTTCCTCTTGTGTGTGCACAAATCCTTCAAATTTTTTGCATATTTAGGAACCTGCTTAACTACATCAAGGAGAGGAATAATACCCACCATTTTTCTGAATACATCCAGAATCTCCTTGTCTTCCTCAACATTCTTGTTTTTAATTATTTTTCTGTACTCTTTGTGAGAAAGGAATTAGTGGCACATACACCTTTTCTTTTTCAGTCTCAATAGCAACAAAAGGCTCAATGACATGTTCAGGTGCGGTTTCAGGAGTAGATGATGTTGAAGTCATTTTCTTCTTCTTCTTCTTCTTCTTCTTCTTCTTCTTCTTCTTCTTCTTTTCTGAGGGTCAGTGGGGTCGGTTCTGCAACTCTTCCAGATCTCAATGTAATTGCACTCACGTTTAGATTTGGCACTATTTGTGCAGGAAGGTTACTAGAACCCTGAGCTTGCAATTAACCTATGACATTAGCCATTTGTCCCATCTGTGTTGTCAAGTTCTAAATGCTAGCATATGTTCGTTGTCGATACTGTGTGCTATTTGCAACCAGATGCTTGACAAGGTCCTCTAGTGAAGATGGGGCTGGTGGGGCAGAAGTGGTTGCAGCCGGTGATTGGTTCCCACATTAGAGGTTTTGATGGTTCCTCCAACTGAGTGATACTTGTTGGTGGAGAGGTCAGGATTTTTCTTATTGAAAAGGGCTGCTACTACTGCATATGCTTGAGGTAGCTCAATTATTGATTCATCTTGATGAATAGGACATGTGTCGGTTGGATGTTTAGGAGAAGTACAGATGCCGCACACTTTAGCTGTTTGAGGTTTATTAACTGTCAACCGTTTCACCAAAGAAGTAAGTTCACCGATTCTGGTTTCTAGAGCATTGATGGAAGAAGAAGTCTGAATCTCATTGACGCCCTTTGTTTGGTTCACATCATTGTTTTTAGTTGAGAATTGTTGAGAATTAAGGACATATTCTCAATCAAAGTTTTGGCAGCAGCATGAGTCTTATCAAAAAGTGCTCCACCACTGGTAGCATCTAAGATGTTCCTATCCATTGGTTGCAAGCCCTCATAGAAATACTGAATGAGAAGTTGTTCAGTGATTTGGTGTTGAGGACAACTAGAAACTAGCTATTTGAATCTCTCCTAATACTCAACCAATGTCTCATTGCCCTGCCTAATACCACATATTTCTTTTCTGATCGAAGCAACTATGGAGGCAGGAAGTATTTTTCTAGAAAGACCTTCTTCAAATCATTCCAAGATGTAACATAATTTGGCTCAAGATAGTAAAACCAGTCTTTGGCAGCACCTTGTAATGAGAATGGGAAGGCTCTCATCTTGATATGATCTTCTGTGATACCTTCAGGCCTCAATGGTGTGGAGCATACAACCTGAAATTCCTTCAAATCCATATGCAGATCCTCATCTGCAAGACCACTAAATCTTGGCAACAAGTGTATTAAACCTGATTTCAATTCAAAAGGAACAATAACATCAACATATTCAATACACAAACCATTGTAATTGACATCAGGAGCAACAAGCTGCCTTAGTGTTCTTTAATCAACCATGTTATGATTAATTAAGAGTAGTACAAGGTGGTTAACCATGATTGTCTCCCAAAGACTCTTAATTAGTTTAAGTTTTAACAATATTAGAAGCAAATTTAAAACTAATAAAAATGGGGTTTTCAGTTTGATATGCAGAAAGTAAGAGTTGTAAAATTCAGTTGATAAAAAAATTGAGTCATTGGCTTTTAGGTAACTCAACGATTCAATCACATGTTCACGAAAAACACCATTCATCTATTCATGTTTTGGCCTATTGTTAGCCCATATTTTGGTTAAGTCAAAATATGCATTAAATGTTCTTTGAATGCAATCAATAAACCTTCAATCATGGAAATTAATATTTCCATATCATTTAATTTCATGTGAAGGTCAAAGGTAATGCATTTAAGCAAAAAGAACATTGTTATAAGAAAGTATTCATGAATTTCAGAAGATCAGAAGCATTCACAAGTCCAAGAAGCAAATCAAGACTTGGTTCGAGTCATCAACACTTCGAGTAACTATCAAATCACTCGAACTCGAAGACCTTTTGTAACTTGGTAATTTATCAACATTTCTGAGGATTCAAAATTCAAACCATTGCAACTCTTCGTTCAAATGTGACAACTATTGGCATTCAAGAATGAAGATTAGGTGGCAAGACACTTGTCAAATGGATGTTATATAGTCGTTAATAGATAGTTGTAGAATTTATCTATAAATAGTAGTTCATTTGATGTAATTTCTATCACAAATTACTCATACTAAAAATTCCTTAAACACTCAAAGTACCCAGCGTTCGAGAGAAACGAGTATACAAGGCAACAATATATGATTCTGTGATCACTTCTTATTAATTCAATGCAATTTACATTCTTATGCAATTTACTTGCTTTCATTTACATTTTACGCGTTTTAATTCATTGAAGCATTTACTTTTCCTTGTCAATACGTACTCATTTTGAGTATTTTTACTTTTCTTGTCATTCAAGTCATTTATTTTCATTTCATTTACTTTTTACAAACAAACTTGTTCATTTGCGTTAATGAACATTGTTATTTTCAAACATAAACCATAAATGCACAAACATGTTCTGAGATTCTCTAGTTGGTCTCTCAAGCATTACAAACTAGAGGTTGTTTACCAAAAATCAGTGTAAACACCTATTATAAAACTGCTTAAACAAGCGGCAATCAATTTTATAAGAATTCATTCGATTAAGCATCTAACATGTTCAACTAATCATGGACAACACACAAGCGTCACTGAACACAATTAATATCATGACATATTTAATCGGCCTCTATCACTAAGCTCAAGGTTTCGTATCAATTTTGTATTCGAATTAATTTAAACAAGCGATGAATTAAAACAACTAACTAAACCGTACAAATTCAAGATATAATAATTAAGCAATATTAACACGAATTCATACAAAATATAAAGGTACAAAACTGATACGACAATGCATGAATAAAATAATGAATTTGCTATTATGACTGAACCTCAAGAATCATGGCTTTGTTCCTTAACCAATGAATCAAAAGAAGGAATTAGTTCACCATTAGCAAGAGTAGCTGCCTAAGGTTCTTAATTCGTGAATTGAAGCTTGAAGGGCCTGACCTAGGTCAGATTTGGTGTTTATAAAGCAAGAAAACGGGCCGCAAAACAATTGGGCCGAAAAAACATAAGTTGCAGAAAAAACAAAGTGTTCTTTGCAAGTCTGAAACATTGACGAGTAAATATGACTCCTTTGCACTCTGAATTGGCTTTCGACTACAACATGAAAGTTGTAGATCTTCGTCTTAGCTTTCCAATGCAACTGACTGTGCTTTAATCTGGTATTTCTAGCTCAAGTTATGGTCTGCACAATGATAAAGTGTCAAATTACTGTTTATTGCAAAAATAAATAGCAAAACTGATTTATTATAGCAAAACTATACTCTAAACATAAAATATGATAAAAACACTAAAATAGTAGAAGAAGTCATTAAATTGTCATAACACAGAGTGATTAAAAAATGCACTGATTACCTTCCTATTTTTCTAAATTTTAAAAATTGTTTTATTATCCTTAAACTTTTAAATTATTAAATAATATTTTTTTAATATAAATTTTATATTTAATTAATGTCATTTATACAATTCAAAATATATATACTTTAAATTTCTGTCAAAAAAAATATTTTACTCCAACAATATATATTTAAACAACTCATAGGATATATTAGATCCGTTCCTTTTTACTTGTCGTTTTGAAAATTTTGTTATATTTTGCCTATTATACACTATTTCCTATTTTATTTTATTGATTAAATTTTGCATATTTTTTTTTTAAACAATGTAATCTTTTAACTCAAGGGGTTTGGTTGAGCGGTTGGGGCTCATCCTCCCTTAACCAAGGGTCGAGGGTTCGATCCTCGCCTTGGGTATGGAGCAGCTTTAAATCCTTGGGTCAGCTATCCCAACCTTTGAGGTGCCTCTAATGGGATTAGTCACTGCCTTCGGCGGTGGATACCCCGGTCTCGACCAATAAAAAAAAACAATATAATTTTTTTATTTAATACAAATTTTGTTACAATTTTTTTAGGAATAGATAATGTTTGTGAAAAAGTAGAAAATTGATGGATTAAAAATATGATATATATATATATATATATATATATATATATATATATATATATATATATATATATATATATATATATACTCCCTCCGGTCTTGAATATAAGAAAAAAAAAAAAACACACCCTTTAAGAAAGTGAGAAATGATTAGAAAAAATATTTTATTTCCTATTTTATCCTTACTTTTGTTGTTAGTTAAAGAGAATAATCTTGAAAATTGTAAAGAGAGTAATAATGATTAAGGGTAAAATTGGAAGATTAACAACAAATAGTAATAATTACAGTAACTTTTTCTTATTTCTTATATTTGAGACCAACAATATTTTTTTTTTGTTTCTTATATTCAAGACCGGAGGGAGTATATATATATTAAAAAAAAGCATAATAGGAAAATAAGGTGCAAAAATACACCCTCTTATTTTGATTTTTTTTTTCTTTCAAAAACGATAAGTAAAAAGGGACGGCTGTAGTAATATTTTAAATTCACTATTAAATATTTAAAATAAATTAATCAATCAATAATATTAAAATAGTGTGTGTGTGTGTGATATAACATTTTTTTTCGACACTTTTTAACCAATTGGAATTTGCATGAGAGGGGTTATTTTTGAGTGCCACCAAAAGATAAAGAACCGTTCACATGAGCTGAAGGTTGGAGACTCAAATGGAAAAACAAATAGCAACAGTGAGAAATTCTGTTTTAATAAAATGGAATCTTGTGTATCAACAAGCAGTCCAAGTACTTGTAGCAGCTGAAGCAATATAATGGAGATACAATCCTAATTTTCTATATTGAAAGCATTTTTGTAGGATTTCATGTCTGAGGATACAATAATCTTTTGTCGTGTCTTTGATGCCCATGCCATGTCTCAGCTACAATCATTGATATTTGGTTGTTTCAATGTACCAAAGGGAGACTATTCAATTCCTCTTAAATCATAATTAACAACTAACTATTATATCTAATTTTTCCATTCAGTTTCACACCAAAAGTGTCAAATACATCAATCTCATTCTCAACAAAGTTAGTTTTAGCTTTTACAATTTCAATGGCTAGTAGTAGCAACCAAATTGTCTCTTTACCAAGGATCACACGGAAATATGATGTGTTTGTCAGCTTCAGAGGTGAAGACACGCGCAACAATTTCACTAATAACCTTTTTGGTGCTTTTCATTGTCAAGGCATTGTTGCCTTCAGGGATGATACAAAGATCAAGAAAGGGAAACATATAGAATCTGAGCTTCTAAAAGCCATTGAAGAATCTCATGTTTTCGTTGTTGTCTTCTCAAGAAACTATGCTTCTTCCACATGGTGCTTGCGAGAACTAGTAAAAATAGCTGATTTTATTGGGGTCCAAGGAAAAAGGGTTCTACCTATTTTCTATGATGTGAGTCCATCTGAGGTACGAAAGCAAAGCGGAGTTTTTGAAAAAGCCTTTTTGGAGCATGAAGAAAGTTTCAAAGAAAATTTAGTGGAAGTGCAAAGATGGAGGAGAACTCTAACACAAGTAGCAAACATCTCTGGTTGGAATGTAAATGATAAGTAAGTAATAATTACAATGTAAACACAAGATAGAGCATTTCAATTAATTGCAATTTTTGCTCTTTGAATTGCTTTATCAATTAATCTTTGTAGTTAGTGTTTGAGGTTGTAATGTGATGATTTCATTTTTCTGTCATCTTGTTGTTTAGGCCACAATATGCAGAGATTGCAAAAATTGTTAAAGAGGTGGCATGCTTATTGGGAAAGAAAACTTCAACTTTAAGTGATGATATAGTTGGGATGGACTCACAAGTAGAAGATTTAGCAAACCGTCTGATTTTGGACTCAAATGATGATGTGCGAGTTGTTGGGATATGTGGAATGGGCGGAATAGGGAAGACAACTCTTGCTAAGGCTTTGTATGCCAGAATCTCTGACCAATTTGATGCTCGTTGCTTTATTGATGATGTCAGTAAAGTCTATGGAGGTTATGGCCCAACTGGAGTGCAAAAGGAACTTCTTTGTCAAACACTAAATGAAGATAATCTTCAGATATACAATCATTTTATGGCAACTAATTTGATTCAGACTAGGCTATCTCAAATAAAATGCCTTGTAGTTCTTGATAATGTTGATCAAGCTGAACAACTCGATAAATTGGCCATGAAACAAAAATGTCTAGGCACTGGGAGCAGAGTCATTGTAATTTCTAGAGATAGACATATTTTAATAGGGCATGAAGCGGATGAAATTTACAAAGTTCAACCCTTGGATCATAATAATGCCCTTCAATTGTTTTGTCAGAATGCTTTCAAAAGTCATGATATCATGACCGGTTACAATGACTTGACAGATGATGTACTAAGATACGTAAATGGCCATCCATTAGCAATTAAAGTGTTGGGCTCATTTTTGTATGGTCGAGATGTCTCTGAATGGAGAAGTGCATTGGCAAGGTTAAGAGAGAATCCAATGGCAGGTATTATGGATGTACTCCGAATTAGTTTTGACGGACTACAAGATACAGAAAAGAATATATTCCTTGATATCGCTTGTTTCTTTCATGGAGTCGATAAGGGAAAAGTGACGAGAATTTTAGACTTTCGTGGATTTCATCCTGAAATTGGTTTAAGGGTTCTCATTGATAAATCATTGATAACCTGTATGAGTACAGTTTCTATGCATGATATGCTCATAGAACTTGGCAAGAGCATCGTTAGAGAAATATCACCCAAAGAACCAAGAAAGTGGAACAGGTTGTGGGACTTCAAGGATGTCCACAATGTTATCTCAGAAAATATGGTAAAGTTGTTATTGAAAATAAAATTTGCCTTTTATTTTATCTATATTCAATCGATAACTCTTAAGCATCTAATGTTTTTAATATCACGATTTGCAATGTTGTAGGCAACACCAAACCTTGAAGCCATAGTTTTGTCTCATTTTATTGAAAGACAATTCATCAATAAAATACAACAACCGACATCATTGACGGTTGAAGCTATATCACAGATGGGCGACCTTAAATTGCTCATGCTGTGGAATTTGAATTTCTCAGGAAGTCTAAATTCTCTTTCAAGTGAATTGGGTTATCTACATTGGGATGATTATCCTTTCACTTGTTTGCCATCAAGTTTTAAGCCGGATAAACTTGTTGAACTGGTCCTACGTTGTAGCAAGATCAGGAAACTGTGGGAAGGCAGAAAGGTACTATAAACATGGTTATTTTATAATAGTTCAAAAAAGAATTAAGCTTCAACTACTGTTTTTAATTTCTCTCTTTCTATTTTTCAGTGTTTGCAGCCTCTATACAATTTGACATATATTGATCTCTCTTTCTCAACAAATCTTGTTGTGATGCCAAGTTTCTTGGAGATTCCAAATCTTGAGTTCCTAAATCTTCAAGGATGTATAAAACTCGTGCAAATTGATCCATCTATTGGTATCTTAAAAAGGCTTTCCGAATTAATTTTGAAAGATTGTAAAAATCTAGTTAGTATTCCTATTAGTAGCATTTTTGGTTTGAGTTCTCTCAAAGAACTAGATCTCTCAGGCTGTTCAAAATTACATAATAATCAGTTGTTAAAGAAACTAAGGCAAATAGAAAATTCGGAGATGCTTGACAACAAAGAAAGTACAGCCCACTACAAATCAACATCCTTCATCAACAAAGTACTAACGCCATCTTTTCGGTTTTCAATTTTTCGAAAAAGTGATGATCCAGTTGGTTTATCCTGGTCGTTGTTGTCTCGTCTGTCATGTTTGCAATATCTAGACCTAAGTTTCTGCAATCTTGTTCAAATCCCTAATGCTATTGGATGGTTGCACTCCTTAGAAAGGCTAAATTTGGGGGGAAACAATTTTGTTACACTACCTTCTTGCAAGGAACTTTCCAAACTTAGAGAATTGAACTTGGAGCACTGTAAGCAGCTGAAACATTTACCTGAACTCCCATCAATAACAGTCTTGCCAATAAACAAAAATCTTTTTGATATATATGAATCTGGATTAATTATTTTTGACTGTCCTAGTTTAATTGAGACAGAATGCTGTTATAGAATGGCGTTTTCTTGGATGATACAACTCCTTCAGGTGTCTCTTAGCTCCATCTTTATTTTACCTTTTTTCTATATTTATTTTTATGTGACTGAACTAATAAATAACTAATTATTTCTTTGGTACAAGGTGCTAATGAAATCTGATTTCTCAATGGGTGTGATCATTGAGATTGTTATTCCTAGAACTCAGATTCCAAGTTGGTTCAAGAAACAAAATGTGGGAAGTTCAATAAGCATGGATCCATTACCCAATATGGATGACAAGAATTGGATAGGTGTTGTTTGTTGTGCAACATTTGTAGCACATAATGATCCATCTAATTTAGGTACAACATGGTCATCATGTAATATTGGTTTGGGTATTCTAAATGGATTTGAAATCAATACTCCCATACATTTTGGAAAAGATTTAGTCACAGTTGATTTAGATCACCTGCTCTTAGTATTTTTCTGTAGGAGAAGGTTTGATGATTGTGGAAGTGCTGAATTGGTAGCTTCTGTTTATCAGCCTCTTGGTTTGCATTTGGAAGTCAAAAATATTGGTTATCATTGGATATTTAAGGAAGATCTGGAGCAATTAAACCCACAAATGATGTATTTAACAAATAATAATTAGCCATATTATTGGACCATTAATGAAAAACCGAGAGATTCAATAGAATCATTGTTAATTAAAAATATATTGTTTTTTGTATTTTAAAGATGATAATAGCTTAGTCTTGTAACTTAAAGGTACAATGTTAATAAATGCTGATTTTTTGCTAATTTGCAAGCATGATAGGAGTAATTTGAGTAAGATCGAGGTTTGATTCATCTTTTGATGTGGGTAGGATCGGTAGGAGTAGGAGTGGGGACAATGGAGGCCCCCATTCAATTATCATGTTCAATCATACTATTGACTTGTCTTTAATAATAAGGAACGGAGGTAGTATAATTTACTCTTCAAATTTTATTGATGTAGAATTTGTGTATTACAATGGGTTAGGCAGCAGTGGAGATTTATAGGCTTTTATGGTTTCCTTGAGAGTGGGCGTAAGAGGGATTCTTGGAATCTCTTGCGACTTTATGATAGAGCGGGTAGGAAAAACACCACCGTCCTTTTTGTTTCGAAAATGCTTGGCTTGAACAGCCAAACCTGTCAAAAATAGTCACTGATATCTGGGAGGGTGGTGGAGAGGATGACTTCCTTGTGAAGACTAAGAGATGTACGAAGGGAATCTATGTAAAAACACGAAAGAAAGTATGTGGCACTTTTTCTTAATATTACTTTAGAGGCATAATGTTCTGAAAAGTAATATTAAAAATTGTTTTCTACCTCTCAATCGAAGCAAATTTCCAGCAACCATAAACATGTGAAATACTCATTTTCTACATCCTATGTTATGGTCTTCCCTGTCAAAGTATTGACAAAAAATTGCATTCTACCCCTCAATTGAAGCACTAAATGAAGTGTCCATTCCTTTTGAACGTTGTAATCAGAAAGCGTTCGACTGCCTCCAATTGTTTGCGAGCGAAGATGAGCCTTTGTTGATCAGTGAAATCCCTTCTTTGTCTTGGATTTAAGTTTTCACATTCTCAAGTGTGATGGTTTTTCACTTTTTCTGGATAATGTATTGAAAAATATCTGCATCTGCTCGCATTTAAACACCAAGACAACAGTAATTAGAACAAGTTGGGACTAGATCACATTTTTATTGCAAAAGTTAGAACTTCCTATAAAAGTGACAAGTGCAGTTAGCCTGTAATGTCAATAAAATCAGTTAGCAATAACTAAGGCCTATTTTGATTGACGTATTTGAGTTTACATAAGTTTTACGAGACAATTTGAGAGAACTTATGGAAACATGTCCATAAGCCTTTTTCTACTTTTTTTCATAAGTTCTCCAAGATAGCTTATGAAAACAACATATATCTTATACAAAACTAGTTTAACTTGCTTTTGTCTTTTGCTATAAAAACAGCTTATACATAAGCACTTATCATAATAAGTACTTATGTTATAAGCTACAAATAATTTGTTTATTTAAAGAGGGTGTTAAATTAACTAGAACCGATCATACACTTACTCTGTCCCTCATGTGTGCCTGAAATAAACAAGATATACATGACCACATGTGCTGATATTGCTTTACATGGGAAAGTTAGAAATTGAATACATGTGTCTGAAGAATAACTTGCAGATGTACCTAAATGTGTAACTTGGCTATAGCTTTGAATTAAGAAGGTGTATTGAAGTTGTGTGATTCAATAAGCCAAGTTAGTTACTACCAATAGAAGTGAAAGTTCAAGTTTTTGGTCACAAGAACTCAATAATCGACTTTTTGGTCACAAATAATCATCGGTGTCTCAAATATTTAACTAAGTGAATGTTCAAGTTTGGTAGTGGATTGATTTAAATTATTGATGACTCAATCCACCTATTTTATTTTTTGACTTTCTTTATTGTATTATTGTAACTTCTATTTTATCTATTCTTTGTGCTAATGTAGTTTTTAAATAAATACTATATATTACAAATTGTGCACTGCTGACAAAGTCTAAATCCTCATTAGTAAACAATTATAATTTTTGTGATAATATATTGAAGTGGTAGGTTGATGATAAGTCGAATCATTAATCATCAAATGGTTTGTTCTTAGTTCCCAGAATCTCAGGTTAAGCTTCATCTCTCTCCATTAACCACCTCCCAGTTTAAGCTTCTTTTCCAATTTTGTATAGTTAATTGTGAATAAACTCTCAATTTGTGTTTCTTTCTTATACTGTTATATCATAAATATTACTCCATGAATCTACTTGATAGAAAAATTTGCTTTTAATTCAACCAAATGATTGTATGAATTAGTTGTGAAAATTCTTGTATTGATTTTGTGTCAGTAGAACCGAAACCTTATATTTGATTTGTTAGTCATCTAAATTAATTTTGTATACCTGTAGGTTATCATATATACATAATTACATACTAGAAGCACCATTCAAATATTATATTTATTAGTCAATATGTATGCTTATTTTCTTAGTTCATGATCTATCATATTTTTAACACCATATAATTATCTATGTTTTCCTTGGAATTGAAGACTTTCAGGCAAAAGTGTAAAATAAATCATCCTCAACAAGTTAGTTTTGACTCTTACAATTTAAATGGCTTGTAGTAGCAACCAAAGAGTCTCTTCACCTAGGATGACATGGAAATATGATGTGTTTGTGAGCTTCAGAGGCGAAGACACACGCAATAATTTCACCGATCACCTTTTTGGAGCTTTTCATCGACAAGGCATTGTAGCCTTCAGGGATGATATAAAGCTCAAGAAAGGGGAACATATATCATCTGAGCTTCTAAAAGCCATTGAAGAATCTCATGTTTTGATTGTCATTTTCTCAAGAAACTATGCTTCTTCCACATGGTGCTTGCGAGAATTGGAAAAAATTGTTGATTGCATTGAAGTACAAGGACAAACTATTCTACCTATTTTCTATGATGCAAGTCCATCTGAGATACGAAAGCAAAGCGGAGATTTTGAAAAAGCCTTTATGGAGCATGAAGAAACATTCAAACAAAACTTAGAGGAAGTGCAGAGATGGAGGGGAGCCCTAACACAAGTAGCAAACCTCGCTGGTTGGGATGTAAAGGATAAGTAAGTAAATCTTTTTTATTTTTGCAACAAGTTGATCCAAACTTTTTAGATTATTAACAAAACTGATATGGTGTTAAACCTAAATGATATGCCACTTCAAACAAATTAATAGAATATGCCTAAAAGATCCCTGTCTAGAATAAACTAAAAGAATCATTATTCTCTTAGTCTACATGATCCTATCAAAAACTTTAATTGTTTCATTGAACAGTGCTATTAATTACATAAGCATATGATTTTTTCTGTCATCTGGTCTTTTAGGCCACAATATGCAGAGATAGCAAAAATTGTTAAACGAGTAACATGCTTATTGGGAAACAAAACTTCAACTTTACCTGGCGATATAGTTGGGATGAGCTCACGAGTGGAAGAATTAGAAAACCTTATGATTTTGGACTCAGATGATGATGTTCGAGTTGTAGGGATTTGTGGAATGGGCGGAATAGGGAAGACAACTCTTGCTAATGCTTTGTATGCTAGAATCTCTAATCAATTTGATGTTTGCTGCTTTATTGATGATGTAAGTAAAATTTATGAAGGTGATGGCCCAATTGGAGTGCAAGAGAAACTTCTTTGTCAAACTCTAAATGAAGAAAATTTTCAGATATGCAACCATTATATGGCTTCTAATTTGATTCAAACAAGTCTATGTCAAATAAAATGCCTTGTAGTTCTTGATAATGTTGATCAACCTGAACAACTGGATAAATTGGCCATGAAGAGAGAATGTCTAGGCACAGGGAGTAGAATCATTGTAATTTCTAGAAATAGCCATGTGTTGAGAGAGTATGGAGTAGATGAGGTTTACAAAGTTCAACCCTTGGATTATAAAAACGCCCTTCAATTGTTTTGTTGGAAAGCTTTCAAAGGGAATGATATCATGACCGATTTCATAGACTTGACATATGATGTACTAAGATACGCTAATGGTCTTCCGTTAGCAATTAAAGTGTTAGGCTCCTTTTTGTATGGTCGAGATATCTCTGAATGGAGAAGTGCATTGGCAAGATTAAGAGAGAATCCAATGGCAGATATTATAGATGTACTCCGAATTAGTTTTGATGGACTAGAAGATGCAGAAAAGGATATATTTCTTGATATTGCTTGTTTCTTTGATGGAGAAGATGCGAAACGTGTGAAGAAAATTTTAGATTTTCGTGGATTTCATCCAGAAATTGGTTTAAGTGTTCTGAGGGATAAATCATTCATAACCTGTGAAAAGGGGTTTATTTCTATGCATGATATGCTTAATGAGCTTGGCAAGAGCATTGTTAGAGAAAAATCACCCAAAGAACCAAGAAAGTGGAACAGGTTGTGGGACTACAAGGATGTCCACAACGTTATCACAGAAAACATGGTAAAATAGTTATTGAAATAAAATCATTGCTTTCCATTTCTCTATAATTGATTTATTACTTCGAAAATATCTAGTATATTTTATGTTATTTCTAATATTGTAGGCAACGGAAAACCTTGAAGCCATAGTTATGCGGCGTTATCCACGAAATCGGGAAGAAATACAAGCAAGGACAGCATTGAGGGTTGAAGCTTTGGCACAGATGAGTCGCCTTAAATTGCTCATGCTGTGGGATTTAAATTTCTCAGGAAGCCTCAATTCTCTTTCAAATGAATTGGGGTATCTCTCTTGGGAAAAATATCCTTTCACTTGTTTGCCATCAAGTTTTGAGCCAGATAAACTTGTTGAACTAATCCTACCTCATAGCAACATTAAGCAACTATGGAGGGGCAAAAAGGTACTATAAATATTGTTATGAGCATTTGATTTTCTCTTTCTGATGAACACATAAGAAATTTTTGTATCTCATAATCTTTCCTCTTTCATTGGAGCTAGTTAAAGAAAAGAATTAAATAAAATAATTAATATGTCTGTTTCTATTTTTCATTGTCTGCAGACTCTCCACAATTTGACACATATTGATCTTTCTCACTCAAAAAATCTTACTATGATTCCAAATTTTTTAGAGATTCCAAATCTCGAGTTTCTAAATCTTGAGGGATGTATTAAACTCATGCAGATTGATCCATCCATTGGTATCTTAAGAAGACTCTCCAAATTAAATTTGAAAGATTGTAAAAATCTGGTTAGTATTCCTATCAACATTTTTGGTCTGAGTTCTCTCAAAGATCTAAATCTCTCGGGCTGTCCAAAATTACTTAATAATCAGTTGTTAAAGAGACAAAGGCAAATAGAAAATTTGGAGATGATTGATAGTAATACTCAATACAAGTCAACATCCTTCATCAACAAAGTACTAATGCCGTCTTTTCAGTTTTCAGTTTTTCAAAAACATGACGATTCAGTTGGTTTATTGTTGTCTTCATTGTATTGTTTTTCATGTTTGCAATATCTAGACCTAAGTTTCTGCAATCTTGTTCAAATCCCTAATGCTATTGGGTTGTTACACTCCTTAGAAAGGCTAAATTTGGGGGGGAATAATTTTGTCACACTACCTTCTAGCATCAAGGAACTTTCCAAACTAAGACAATTGAACTTGGAGCACTGTAAGCAGCTGAAATATTTACCTGAACTCCCATCAAAAACTCATGTTTTGCCAATAAGTGAATATCATTTTTGGAGTTATAGAGGTGGATTATATATTTTTGATTGCCCGAGTTTAGTTGAGATGGAATCCTGTTATAGAATGGTTTTTTCTTGGACGATGCAACTCTTTAAGGTGCGTACTAGCTCCATCCATTTTCCTTTTGTCTATATATCTTTGTTTATGCATAACTAATTATTTATATGGTACTAGGTGCTCATGAAATACAACCTAACAAGGAGTCAGATTGATATTGTTATTCCTAGAACTCAGATTCCAATGTGGTTTAACAAACAAAATGTGGGAAGTTCAATAAGCATGGATCCGTTTCCTCGTATGGATGACAAGAATTGGATAGGTGTTGCTTGCTGTGCAACATTTGTAGCACATGATGATCTAACTAGTTTAGGTAACGAAGGGTCACCTCATATTGGGCTTGGTTTTAGATATAAACAGAGTCGTTTTAAATATCAAGTTATTCCCATACATCTTAGAAAAGGTCTGGTTACAGTTGATTTAGATCACTTGTTGCTGTTTTTTTTCACTAGGGAAATATTTGTTGATGATTTTGTAAGTTTTTTAACAAGGGGATTGCATGATGACATTGAATTCGCAGCTTTTGTTGAGCATCCCTATGGTTTGCATTTGGAGGTCAAAAATTGTGGTTATCGTTGGATATTTAAGGAGGATTTGGAACAATTAAACCCACAAATGATGTATGGTGAAAATTCGTCATTCAAAAACTTGTATTTAAAAAATGATTAGCCAGATTATTGAAATGGTTAACGAAAAAACCATAAATTCAATAGAATGATTAATAAATATACTGTGAGATAGAGATAATGAACATGTGTGATCATTAACTATATCAATAATCTATATTATTTATTTCAATCCTAAGTTGAAGTTATTGGGGGTCAAGCTCTTTTGATTACTTTTAAATATAAGTATAAGTAATAACATGAAAGAAAATGTGAGGCAATGTGCTTTATTGTTTTCAATGTATGTACAATAGTTGGTGATTGTACATATGTGCATACGAAGCGCTAAGTGAAGTGTCAATTCCTTTAGAATGTTATAATTGGCAAGCACGGTCGTCTTCCAATGAGCCTTTTGATTGTTTACAAGCAAAGATCGATGAGCCTTTGTTGATCCGGTGGAACCCTTGTCTTGGATTTTGGTTTTCACATCGTCTGTTGTTTCTGAATTTGCTACCACAAGGTGTGGGTTTTTCTTGTCAATGTTTTCACTAAGATCTGCATCTGCTCAGTGCTCACATTGAAACACCAAAATATTAGAAACTAAACACAGACATCAAAAGAGCACTAATTAAATCACAAACACTAATCCATCAAAATAAGATTAATAATTAAAGGTATTAGTGGTATTGAATTGGTAGCCGCAGTTGAACTGCGCCTTCTGGTTTTGTATTTAAAGATGATGTTGTTCTAATATAAAGAGAAAAGTACTGACCTCCTAACTTTTATTTTTCATGTTAATTCTTGTTTGATTTAGAGAGTATAGTAATCTATGCACATTCTGGTTATTCTTGTTGTATTTAAAGATGATGTTTATTCTAAGTTACAAATTACAAAGATAAACTGATTATTTATAGATGATCTTAACAAACTCTAACTGTTTGTAACAAATTGTAGCTGACTATAGCCATAAAAGATGATCTTCACAAAGTACCTCAAATTGGCTCAAAATAAGCCTAATCTAATGAGATATGGAAACTAAGCTGCTTCTAATCTGTACTTAACTTACTACAACTTGTGACACCTCACTATTCAGCAGAATCAAACAAATTAATATACCAAATTTAAAACTTAGCAACATCCTCTAAACCCAACAGCTATGAGCTACATGATGATGACAGAAGAAATACAAAAAAATAGATACATCAACGGCCCCCGTTAAAATTAATGCAATCAGAAGGCACCGTCAAAAAAGCGAAAGGCAACATGCACCAATTTTTCATCTTTAAATATCTTCAGCTCTTTCTCACAAACCAATCAGGGATCGGAGTTAGGCGTCTTTGCAAATATCTTTATACCACTACGACTAGTCTGCAAAACCATATGCAGCGTAGATTCCTTATGGATATTATAATGAGCTAGAATATCATCTTGAGGCAAATTTACAGCAACCATAAGCTTCAGTTGGTCCAGTGAAATACTCACTCTCTACATTCAATGTTATGGTCTTTCCTGTCAAAGTATTAACAAAATTTTGCATTCCAATACCTTTTTGAAGTGTGACTGTGGACTCGTTTTGAACGTTGCAATTGTTGACGGGCGAAGATAAGCCTTTGTTAATTGGTTGGAATCCATTCCTTGATGATAAGTCATCATAACTAGTAAACTAAGTAATCAACTTAACTGGTTTGTTCTCAGTTCTCAGTTCTCACACACCCAACCTTCCTTACTAATTTCTCTCCAAGTTAACCTTCTTTTCTAATTTCATTTCCTGTTCTTAGTTAATTATGAATAGATTCTCAATTTTGTTTCTTTATTCAGCCAAAACTATCTTATCTTTTACTGTAATTTCATAAATATATACTCCATGAATCTACTTACTTGATTGAAAAACCTAGTTTTAATTCAACCAAATGATTGTATAAATTAACAGAATATCCAAATATAGTTAACAGAATGCCAAAATAGTTACAAGGAGCCTTATATAGCAAGCTATTCTCTAACAAACTATGACAACTAGCATAACTAACTCTTATAAAGCTAGGCTACTGTAAGGCAGGCATACAATAGTTACAGTGCACAGCAGTATACAAGTTCCTTATGCCGCAAGAAACTTGTAATGTAAGCTACAATTTCAAAAAAATTCTTTAATCCTTCTTCTAGCTAATCTTTTTGTATGGTCTTTTGGCTTGGTTGGATTATCTTTTGACTTTTCTAGTAACTCTTTATCACTGGTTTTTGTGTTTGTCTTTTATTCTTTGGCTTTCATCATTGTATTCTAACTTTTATGTTATCTATTCTTTGTCTTAGAGTAGATTTTTAATACATTATCATTTCACTTGAAAAAAATAATTAATTAAACATATATTTTTCTTGTCGATTCATATCTATAGGTCAATTCAACAACTAATTTTATCAAGTACTATAAATTCAATCAGTTAGCTTATCTATTATAAGGTCATCCGCTATAAGTCATTCCATATTATTTTTGACAAACACAGCCTATATATATTATGGTCGTTTAAAAAAAAATTCTTATCCTACAAAGTCTAAATCATCATAAGTAAACAATTATATTTGCTACATCCTTCCTAATGGATTCATTAAATCCCTCAATACATTGATTTTAAATAATGAAAACATTGAATTTATCATCATTTTGTCTTCTCTATAATTCCACATTCTTACTACCGAGTGGCACATTTTCTTTGGACGACTAGGCAGAGGCGGTTTGGACAGAAGCGGAGCTTTTGGGGCTGCTGACGGGTGTTATACTGCATTCTGACTTCTGATGATTACAAAGATCATATTTTGGCATGTTAATTTAATGCATTTGGAAGAAGAGGAACGCGGAGGTATAGGAATATAGTGATGCACTAGTCAAGTTTTCCATTATGCAGGCTAGGGAGCTGATACATGAGTGGTTGACCGCGAGAGTGCAGAAAAACCATACCAGAACTGATGCAAATAGTAGTCTTGAAGATGCATAAAAAATTAATTAATTTTTTTAATAAAAAAAAGAGAAAGTAGCAGAACCTGTATATAGATAGTAGCATGATCACCTACAGTTGATTCTCAACAGCAGATAGTAGCAGAACCTGTAAATAGCAGATAGTGCAATGTCGATGCAACAGTGTTCGTGTTGAATTCATCCTCACAAAAACATCATGTTTGGAGACAGTCCTAAAGAGGCTGAAGTCGGTGTGCTTTTAGAGGTTTGCAAATAACTACAAATATTTTTAACAATTGCGCATAACATGTAACAAATCTATTTAAAAATGAAACAAGTATGCCATTTCTATATTAAGAGCCAAAACTAGCCTTCTATGTACAACTTTTTTTTTTGTAACAAGGACATACAAGTTTACCTTCGATCTATTTTGGTTGCAAGTGTTTGGTTGTGGAAAGAACGTAATACTCGACTTTTTTTTTCACAAAGAGTGATCGGTGTCTTAGGTCATTGTTTAGTGGTGGATTAAATCTAAGAACAAAAGTCTACTTCTTGATTCTTGTTTTTTGTGTTTGTATTCTAATCTTTGTGCAAGAGTACTTTTTAATACTATATATTTTGGCCATTTCAATTAAAAATAAAAAATTCTCACCCAACAAAGACTAATCATTACTAGTAAGCAATTAAAAATAACAGTGAAAATGAAAGGAAATAACAAGGATGTTACATAGGAATGTTAGTGGAAGATGGCAACAAAGACCCAGGAAATATCTCAGCAACAATTATTTAAGGCCATGAATGTGATATTTTTCTTCAGTTTCACGGCAACAGAGCAAAATATATCACAGCAAGTTAGTTTTAACTTTTACAATTCCAATGGCTTCTACTTCTAGTAGCAACCAAAGTGTCTCTTCACCTAGGATGACATGGAAATATGATGTGTTTGTGAGCTTCAGAGGTGAAGACACACGCAACAATTTCACTGATCATCTTTTTGGCGCTCTCAGCAAAAAAGGAATTGTTGCCTTTAGGGATGATGCAAAGCTCAAGAAAGGGGAACAAATATCATATGAGCTTCTAAAAGCCATTGAAGAATCTCATGTTTTTATTGTTGTCTTCTCAAAAAACTATGCTTCTTCCACATGGTGCTTGCGAGAATTGGCAAAAATTGTTGATTGCATTGAAGTACAAGGACAAACTATTCTACCTATTTTCTATGATGTGAGTCCATCTGAGATACGAAAGCAAAGCGGAGATTTTGAAAAAGCCTTTATGGAGCATGAAGAAACATTCAAAGAAAACTTAGAGGAAGCGCAGAGATGGAGGGGAGCCCTAACACAAGTAGGAAACCTCTCTGGTTGGGATGTAAGGGATAAGTAAGTAAATCTTTTTTATGTTTGCAACAAGTTGATCCAAACTTTATAGATTATTAAAAAAACTGAAATGGTTTTAAATCAATCAAGGCTACGAACCTATGATTTCTACACATCAAATGAAAAGAATAATATACTAGCTACAAAATTAAAGACATTTCTTCAGTCATTGATTTCAAGCTTATATATAGGTTTATGCATAAAGACAATAAAATAACTTTTTCAATCATACAATAACAATGCAACTTTAAACAGATATGCCTAAAAGATTCTGTCTAGAATGAACTAAAAGAATCATATATTCTCTTAGTCTTCATGATCCTATCAAAAACTTTAATTATTTCACTGAACAGTGCAATTATTTACGTAAGCATATAATTTTTTCTTCATGAATTGATATATTGGATTTTTTTTAATTTTTTCTTGATGATTTGATTTTTTTGTCATCTTGTCTTTTAGGCCTCAATATGCAGAGATTGCAAAAATTGTTAATAGTGTAGCATGCTTATTGGGAAACAAAACTTCAACTTTAACTAACGATATAGTTGGGATGCACTCACGCGTGGAAGATTTAAAAAACCTTCTGATTTTGGATTCAGATGATGTTCGAGTTATAGGGATTTGTGGAATAGGTGGAATAGGGAAGACAACTCTGGCTAATGCTTTGCATGCTAGAATCTCTGATCAATTTGATGTTTGCTGCATTATTGATGATGTAAGTAAAGTTTATGGAAGTTATGGCCCAATTGGAGTGCAAAAGGAACTTCTTTGTCAAACACTAAATGAAGAAAATTTTCAGATATACAATCATTCTATGGCATCTAGTTTAATTCAGACTAGGCTATCTCAATTAAAATGCCTCGTAGTTCTCGATAATGTTGATCAAGCTGTACAATTGGATAAATTGGCCATGAACCGAGAATGTCTAGGCACTGGGAGTAGAGTTATTGTAATTTCTAGAGATAGCCAAATTTTGAAAGAGCACGGAGTTGATGAAGTTTACAAAGTTCAACCCTTGGATCATAATAATGCCCTGAATTTGTTTTGTAGTAAAGCTTTCAAAAGTGATGATATCATGTGCGGTTACAAAGACTTGACATATGATGTACTGAGATATGCCGGTGGTCATCCATTAGCAATAAAAGTGTTGGGCTCATTTTTGTATGGTCGAGATGCCTCTGAATGGAGAAGTGCATTGGCAAGATTAAGAGAGAATCCAATGGCAGGTATTATGGATGTACTACGAATTAGTTTTGACGGTCTAGAAAATACAGAAAAGCATATATTCCTTGATATTGCCTGTTTCTTTCATGGAGAAAATGAAAGACGAGTGAAGAGAATTTTAGATTTTCGCGGATTTCATCCAGAAATTGGTTTAAGTGTTCTCAGGGATAAATCATTTATAACATGTGAGGATGGGTTTATTAAAATGCATAATTTTCTTAAAGAATTTGGCAAGAGCATCGTTAGAGAAAAATCACCCAAAGAACCTAGAAAGTGGAACAGGATCTGGGACTACAAGGATGTTCATAATGTTGTCTCAACAAACATGGTAAAGCAATTATGAAAATAAAATTTTTGCTCATCACTTTTCTATTGTCAATTAATCACTTTGAATTATGCAGTGTTTTTTATTTTAATTGTAATGTTATAGGCAGCAGAAAACCTTGAAGCCATAGTTCTTCAGCGTTTTCCAGCAAATATCGATGAAATACGAGCAATGAAAACGTTGAGGGCGGAAGGTTTAGCACAAATGAGTCACCTTAAATTGCTCATGCTGTGGAACTTAAGTTTCTCAGGAAGTCTAAATTCTCTTTCAAGTGAATTGGGTTATTTATATTGGGATAAATATCCTTTCACGTGTTTGCCATCAAGTTTTGAGCCAGATAAACTTGTTGAACTGAAGTTACCTTGTAGCAAAATCAGGAAACTATGGGAAAGAAGAAAGGTACTATAAAGTATAAACATGGTTATGAGCACATAAGAAGTGTTTATTACTTAATATTTCTTAATTTCTCTCTTTCAATTTTTCAGTGTTTGCAGCCTTTATACAATTTGACATATATTGATCTCTCTTTCTCAACAAATCTTATTATGATGCCAAGTTTCTTGGAGATTCCAAATCTTGAGTTCTTAAATCTTGAAGGATGTATAAAACTCGTGCAGATTGATCCATCCATTGGTGTCTTAAATAGGCTTTACAAATTAAATTTGAAAGATTGTAAAAAATTGGTTAGTATTCCAATCAACATTTTTGGTCTGAGTTCTCTCAAAGATCTAAATCTCTCAGGCTGTCCAAAATTACATAATATGTTACTTAAGAGACTAAGGCAAATAGAAAATTTGGAGATGCTTGGTAACAAAGAAAGTACTACCCAATACAAGTCAACTTCCTTCATCAAGAAAGTACTAACACTATCTTTTCGGTTTTCGGTTTGTCAAAAACGTGAAGATTCAATTGGTTTATTGTTTCCATCGTTATATCGTTTGTCATGTTTGCAATATCTAGACCTAAGTTTTTGCAATCTTGTTCAAATCCCTAATGCTATTGGGTGGTTGCACTCTTTAGAAAGGCTAAATTTGGGGTTCAACAATTTTGTTACACTACCTTCTAGCATCAAGGAGCTTTCCAAACTTACATATTTGAACTTGCAACATTGTAAGCAGCTGAAATATTTTCCTGAACTCCCATCTAAAACTGTCTTGCCAATAAGAAAAAATCCATTTAGTAGATATGATGCTGGATTATATATTTTTGACTGCCCAAGTTTAATTGAGATGGGATGTTGTTATATAATAGCTTTTTCTTGGATGATACAGCACCTTAAGGTGTAGTGAACTACTCCATTATAAAATAGCTTTTCCTTTTGTCCATATTTATTTGTATGTGATTGAACTAATATAAAGCTTCTTATTATATATGTGGTAACAGGTGTACATGAAATCGAGTTTCACAATGTATCAGATTGATATTGTTATTCCTAGAATTCAAATTCCAAAGTGGTTTAACAAACAAAATGTGGGAAGTTCAATAAGCATGGATCCATTACCTAATATGGATGACAAGAATTGGATAGGTATTGCTTGCTGCTTATCATTTGTAGCACATGATGATCCTACTAGTTTAGGTAATACATGGCTACGTCATATTGGGCTCGGTTTTTGTGATAAACATAGTGGAACTGGAATCTATCCCAATATTCCCATACATCTTGAAAAAGATCTGGTCACAGTTGATTTAGATCACCTGATGCTATCTTTTATCACTAGGGAAGTATTTGTTGATCATTATTTAAGTCATTTAACAAGAGGATCGCATGATATTGAATTGGAAGCTTTTGTTAGGCATCCCAAAGGTTTGCATTTGGAGGTCAAAAACTGTGGTTATCGTTGGATATTTAAGGAGGATTTGGAACAATTAAACCCACAAATGATGTACAGTGAAAACCCGTCATTCCAAAACATGTATTTAAAAAATGATTAGCCATATTATTGAAAGGGATAATGAAATAAAAAACCCAGAAACTCAATAGAATTATAAATAAACATACTGCTTTTTGTATTTTAAAGATTATAATATGCTGATTTTTCGTGAGTTGTCTTTTGTGCTAGACTAAATAGTATTAATGTACATTGTGAGGCAATGTGCTTTATTGTTTTCAATGTATGTACAATAGATGGTGATTGTACATATGTGCATAGTATATTCCCTGTCACACTCATGTTATTGGGTTCATTTTCTAGGTATTTGTTAAATATCTAACAACTGCATATATGAGCATAGTATATTCCTTGTGGATGTTATAATTAGTTAGAATATAACTATCTTGAAGCTGCTTTCCAGCAACCATAAGCTTCACTTGGTCTAGTGTTATGAACAAGAATTAACTTGTTCATAAATGGAGAACAATATTGCTAAAATAAACTAAAAGCCACACTACAACTAACAAGCTAATTAACTTCATTCATTTTGCTTGATAGTTACATTGATAGCATCTCTCTATATAAGTTAGAGAGTAGCATATAGAACATTATAGAAATTAATCACTCATAAACTAAATGGGCTTGGACCTAATAAATCTACTAATGGACTCTTGGACTATTCATGACATCTAGTGACTAGTGGAATACCTACTTGCATCTGAAGTCTAAACTCTCTTAAGTTATGATCTTTCCTTTCAAAGTATCGACAAAAATTTGCATTCAACCTCTCAATCGAAGCGCCAAATGAAGTGTCAATTCCTTTTGAATGTTATAATTGGCAAGCACGGTCGTCTTCCAATTGTTTACGAGTGAAGATCGACGAGCCTTTGTTTTTTCTTTGAATGGCAATATATATATATATTAGAGATGGAGAATATACAAGGATTACTAGACTCAAAAAAGGGACCATGTATGGAAACTACACGACTATCTACACATATAATCTAAAGGATTTACAACCCATTCATAAAATAAACAAGGCAATCCTTCTTTTTCTGCCAAGAGCCATTGCCAAGAGATACTATGGATAGAATCAACCACCTCTTTCACCTCCGGACAAGTACCTAAAATACAAGATTGTTCCACGCCTTCTCGGGTGGAACCCTTGTCTTGGATTTTGGTTTTCACATTGTCTGCTGTATCTAAATTTTCTACCACAAGGGTGATGGTTTTTCTTGTCAATGTTTTCACAAGATCTGCAACTGCTCACATTGAAACACCGAAAGATTAGAAACTGAACACAAACATCAAAAGAGCACTAATTAAATCACAAATAGTAATCCATCAAAATCAGAATAATAATTAAAATGACGGGCACTTATGAATTAGAGAAAAGTACTGACCTCCTAGTCTAATAAGCCTATTCTGATGATATGTGGAAAATAAGCTGCTTACTAGTCTTGTACTTAACTTACAACAACTTGTGACACCTCAAACTTCAGCACAATCCAACAAACTAATATACCAAATTTGAAACTTAGTGAAGAAATACAAGCAATGACAACATTGAGAGCTGAAGTTTTAGCACAAATGAGTCGCCTAAATTGCTCATGATGTGGAACTTAAACTTTTCAGGCAGTCTCAATTTTCTTTCAAGTAAATTGGGGTATCTCTGTTGGGACAAATACCGTTTCACTTGTTTGCGATCAAGTTTTGAGCTACATAAGCTTGTTGAATTGATCCTACCTCAGAGCAACATCCGGCAACTCTGGAGGGGCACAAAAGTACTATATACTTATTGAATTTTTTGTTTTTGATGAACACATAAGAAGTGTTTATCTCGCATTATTTTCTCTTCAATTAGAGATAGATAATGAAATGAATTAATGTTTAAATATTATTTTAATCTGCCTCTTTCTATTTTAATCTTGTTGCACTCCTTAGAAAGGATAAATTTGGGGGGAAACAATTTTGTTACATTACAGCTTCTAGCATCAAAGAACTTTCCAAACTTAGGAAATTGAACTTGCAGCATTGTAAGCAACTGAAATATTTACCTGAATTCCCATAAAATACTATCTTGCAGTAAGACAAAATCCTTTTAGTAGATATACTACGCTGCTGGAATAAATATTTTTGACTGCCCGAGTTTAATTGAGATGGAATGTTGTTTTTCTTGGATGATACAACTCCTTCAGGTGCCCATACCTTCCTTTTTCCTTTTCTGTATTTTTCTTTATATGTGATTGAACTAATACATAACTAATTATTTATACGGTATTAGGTGTTCGTTAAATCCAGTCTCACAATGGGTCATATTGTCGGAAGTTCAATAAGCATGGATCCATTACCCAATATGGATGACAAGAATTGGATAGGTGTTGCTTGCTGCACAACATTTGTAGCACATGATGATCCCACTAATATAGTAGATCACAATTTGATAGGTATTCTTTTTGTTTTTCATATCGGACCACGTGCATCCAGACGCTTTGTTAACATACATCCTGAAAAAGATCTGATCACAGTTGATTTACATCACATGTGTCTAATTTTTTTAACTAGGGAAGTTTTAATTAAATATTGTATGGATTATGTAACAAATGAATTGCAAGATATTATAGTGGCTTTGAATTAGAATTTTTTTTTTTGAATCATTGAATTGGATGTTATACTTGTGCAGCCCCTTGGTTTGCATTTGGAGATTAAAAATACTGGTTATCATTGGATATATAAGGACAATTTGGAGCAATTAAGTGCACAAGTGATGTACTACAATGCAAATTCATCCGTCCAAAACATGTATTTAACAAATGGTTAGCCATATTATGGATCTGGTTAATGAAAAACTCAGAAACGTAACTTAGTGAAATCATTGATAAATATATTGTTTTTGTATTTTAAAGATGATGTATTTATATTGATTATTGAATATATCTGATGATTTATTGCTAAATGTCTTTGATCATTGTATTATGCCTCTAAAATCCTCTGCCGCACTCATATTATGTGGTTGGCTTCACTATCACTCCCATTCACATTTTCAAAATTTGTTTATTATAACTTAAATCATAACTAATCTGTTTTTGTAATTTATTTAGCTTATAACTTCAATTTATTTATTATCAATGGCGAATGGTAATTGTTAATTGGTTCGTTGGAAGAACTGAACCCATGACATTCTTATGTCCATTCCCTCAACCGACCAAACTTATCAAGGTTAACACACTCTCCTCATTCAATATGTCAAATAAGCCTCTACTGATGATTTATGGAAAATAAGCTGCTTAATTGCTAATCTGTACTTAACTTATAGCAGCTTGCAACTCATCACAATTTAAGTAAAAGTCTTAGGTCGGATACTGAGTTTAAAAAAGAGTGCAAATATACCAAATTTGAATATTTTACAGTTGCATAGAACACGCATGAAAAACAAATTAAAAGAAAAACGTATGCCATGTATATTGTAAAGGAAGAATCAAAGTGAGCCTTCATACACCAAATTTAAAACTTAGCAACATCCTCTAAATCCAACAGCTATGACCTACATAATGATGACAGAAGAAATACAAAAAATAGATACATTAACCGACCCTGTTAAAATTAATAATGCAATCAGAAAGCACTGTCACACAGGAAAAAGGCATGGATATTTTGGCAACAAAAAGTGGAATATATATGTTCATCAAAGGAAATATGCCACTGCTGTACTCAACAAGGTTAATATGTTAGAGACGCAATTCAGAAGCTATACGGAACCTTTATTTTGTAGTCCTTTTATACCGGTCTCGGTTCATCTTGTGCCGAGACTTGGTCTTATTAATAATATTTTGCCGTTCAAAAAAAAAAAAAAGCAGCTATAGCAGATGAAGCTGGAATCAAACTTAGTAAAGATATTGAGGAAACATTTGTTGATGTCACATTATAAGGTTTGATTTTTCTTACATTGTTGGACTAGTACGCAGATATATGGAGGAGCCGAGAAAATCACACATAGATGAGAGTGGATCATGGAATCCTATTCCCATGAAAGAATAGCATTGCATATGCAGAAGAAATAAGCTAGGGAGCACCAGTCCGGTTTTCCATTATGCAGGTTAGGGAGCTCCTATATGAGAGTGCAGAAAAATCATACCAGAACTGATGCAACTAATCGCAGAAACTGTAACTGGAAGATACCGCAACAGGCCACTTTAAAGTGCAATGTCGATGCAACAGTGTTCCTGCAGCAAGGAAGCATTGGCGTACACGTGTTTGTTTGGAATGATAAAGGTGAATTTATCCACACAAAGACTTTATGTTTGCAGACAGTCTTACTTCCTAAAGAGGCTGAAGCCGGTGCTCCTTTAGAGGCAATAATGTGGCTACATGTGATGGGTGTTCAACGAGTTACCATCGAATGCTACTGTAACTGTGCTTGGTTCTATTATTCAGCAGTGTAAAGCCTTATTACTTTCTCATCAAACTATAGGGTTAGTTTTGTCTGTAGGCAAGTAAATCTAGTTGTTTTTACCTTAACAAGTTTCTATGCTAGCTCAAAAGTTTTTTATTATAGCCAACCTAATATTATTATACTATGATATTCTATTGGAAATGAAATTTGTTTGTTGTTATAAAAGAAAAAACAGAAGGCTCATTTTGAACTTCACAATTATCTAACGGTCCAAGTCAGTCTTCGACAAAAATAAAATTCATATTCGTCCATGATTGTTTCATACTCAGGACAAATTAGTCATTGATTCGCTGTGATAGAGGACTAATTTGTCTACAATATAAAAATATCAGGGACTAATTTGAGTTTTATTTTCGCTATGAATACATCACTTAGAGAGTGATTAATTATTGGACCATTCAACATGGTGTGGTAGAAGTTATTATCTTATTACTTACTAATTCTCATCACAACTTCAAATATACCTATTACAATATTGTCATTACCAAAGCTAGCCTTCTTAGTTGAAGCATCAAAAGAAGTGTGGAATGTGGATTCCATTTGAATGTTATAACTCATGAAGCCAATGTTTGCAAACCTTTATCACATCTTTTCCACATAGCATAAAAGATGCAATAAAGAGATTGGTGATCCAGTTTAAAGATGCAATAAAACCTAACTGTTCATTGGAGATACATTTATCAAGAATCTTTTGTAACCTATTCGCCAAAGTATTCGCCAAATTTTATATATCACATTACATAAAGAGATTGGTCTAAGATCTTTTATGCTTCGAGGATGATCACATTTAGGAAACACAAATATTGTAGTACTCATTCCTAAATGTGATCAATTTCAATAGAAGTTCAAAATTAACAAAGAATATATTTAACAAAATCAAATTTAAAAAGTCAATGTACTAACATAAGTTTTATGAGACAACTTGAGAGAACTAATGAAAACAACTTATGACATGTCCATACGACGTTTTCTACTTATTTTCATAAGTTCTCCAAGATAGTTTAAGAAAACAACATATAACTTAATGCAAAAATAATTTAACTTGTTTTAGCGGCGCAGCTTGTTGCCCGTCTACCTTTTATTCATGTGTAATTATCTATTCATATATATATGTTTGTTTTTAGATTTAGAGAATTTGATATTAATTTGTTTTCGGATTGGAACCGGATTTAACTTGATATTATCTTTTGCTTTAAAAGGAGATTATACATAAGCACTTATCTAATAAATAAGTACTTATGCTATAAACTACAAATAAGTTGTTTATCAAAAGAGGGTGTGAACTAGAACCAATCATTTCCATTTGAAAAACGCGTGATCATTATCTTTATCCAAAGAGAAGAGGCTATGCTTAAACTCGTTGTCCCTTTGATAAACGGTCCTACCATTTAAATGTGTAAGAATATAAACTCTTCATTCAATTGATTGGTTTATATTATTGTGGACCTGGATGAAGGAACTTGACCATATTATATGGTAGTGGAAAATTCCAAAGATGTTACATATACGAATGTCCGTGGAAGATGGCAGCAAAGACCCTGGAAATGTCTCAACCAAGAATAATCCAAGTGATCATACTATTTAAAGCCATGTGATCATATTGGTTGTTTCAATGTACCAAGTGATCATACTATTCTTTCTCCTCTTAAATCTTAACAACTTACTATTATATCTAATTTTTCCATTCTGTTTCACAGAAACAGTGCAAAATATACATCAATCTCAACAAGTTATAATTAGTTTTAGCTTTTTACAATTTCAATGGCTAGTAGTAGCAACCAAATTGTCTCTTTACCAAGGATCCCATCAAAATATGATGTGTTTGTGAGCTTCAGAGGTGAAGACACACGCAACAATTTCACTGATCACCTTTTTGGTGCTTTTCATCGTCAAGGCATTGTTGCCTTCAGGGATGATACAAAGCTCAAGAAAGGGAAATATATATAATCTGAGCTTCTAAAAGCCATTGAAGAATCCCATGTTTTCGTTGTTGTCTTCTCAAAAAACTATGCTTCTTCCACATGGTGCTTGTGAGAACTGGTAAAAATTGCTGATTGCATTAGAGTACAAGGGCAAAGTGTTCTACCTATTTTCTATGATGTGAGTCCATCTGAGGTACGAAAGCAAAGCGGAGATTTTAAAAAAGCCTTTATAGAGCATGAAGAAACATTCAAAGAAAACATAGAGGAAGTGCAGAGATGGAGGGGAGCCTTAACACAAGTAGCAAACCTCTCTGGTTGGGATGTAAAGGATAAGTAAGTAATTTTTTCTATGTTTGCAACAAGTCTATCAACACTTTTAAGTTTATTAACAAAACTGATATGATGTTAAACCTATATATCAAGGCTAAGAAGCTATGATTTTTAAACATGAAATGAAAAGAACAATATACTAGCTACAAAATTAAAGACAATTCTTCATTGATTGACTTATATCATGAGACTATACAATGCTTATATATAGGTTGGTGCATAAACCGAACAAAATAAGTACATCAACCATATCTAATAACAATGTTACTTCAAACAAACTAATAGAATATGCATAAAAGATCCCATCAAAAACTTTAATTGTTTCATTGAACAGTGCAATTAATTACATAAGCATATAATTTTTTTGTCATCTGGTCTCTTAGGCCACAATATGCAGAGATAGCGAAAATTGTTAAACGAGTAACATGCTTAATGGGAAATAAAACTTCAACTTTACCTGGCGATATAGTTGGGATGAGCTCACGAGTGGAAGAATTAGAAAACCTTATGATTTTGGACTCAGATGATGATGTACGAGTTGTAGGGATTTGTGGAATGGGCGGAATAGGGAAGACAACTCTGGCTAATGCTTTGTATGCTAGAATCTCTGATCAATTTGACGTTTGCTGCATTATTGATGATGTTAGTAAAGTTTATGGAGGTTATGGCCCAATTGGAGTGCAAAAGGAACTTATTTGTCAAACACTTAATGAAGAAAATTTCCAGATATACAATCATTCTATGGCATCTAATTTGATTCAGACTAGGCTATCTCAAATAAAATGCCTTGTAGTTCTCGATAATGTTGATCAAGTTGTACAACTTGATATATTGGCCATGAAACGAGAATGTCTAGGCAGTGGGAGCAGAGTTATTGTAATTTCTAGAGATAGCCAAATTTTGAAGGAGCATGGAGTTGATGAACTTTACAAAGTTCAACTCTTGGATAATAAACATGCCCTGCAATTGTTTTGTAGGAAAGCTTTCAAAAGAAATGATATCACGAGCGGTTACATTGACTTGACAGATGATGTACTAGCATATGCCAATGGCCTTCCTTTAGCAGTTAAAGTGTTGGGGTCATTTTTGTATGGTCGAGATGCCTCTGAATGGAGAAGTGCATTGGCAAGATTAAGAGAGAATCCAATGTCAGGAATTATGGATGTACTCCAAATTAGTTTTGAAGGACTAGAAAATACAGAAAAGGATATATTTCTTGATATTGCTTGTTTCTTTGATATAGAAGATGAGACACGCGTGAAGAAAATTTTAGATATTCGTGGATTTCATCCAGAAATTGGTTTAAATGTTCTGAGGGATAAATCATTTATAACATGTGAGAAGGACATTATTAAAATGCATGATTTGCTTAAAGAACTTGGCAAGAGTATCGTTAGAGAAAAATCACCCAAAGAACCAAGAAAATGGAACAGGTTGTGGGACTACAAGGATGTCCACAATGTTATCTCAGAAAACATGGTAAAATAGTTCTTGAAATAAAATCATTGCTTTCCATTTCTCTATATGTTAGAAGTCCCACATCGGATATGAGATGGCCTGAATAAGTGTTTATAAAGTGGAGGCAATCCTCACCTTACAAACCGGTTTTGTGAGGTTGAGTTAGGCCCAACACTCAATTCTAAGATGGTATTAGAGCCTCTCCACGATCCGCTGGGCCGCCTGCTAACGGTTATCCGACCAGGCCATCCACCATTTATATCCACGCACCAAGCCCAATAGTGCTGTGCGTGAGGGGTGTGTTAGAAGTCCCACATCGGATATGAGATGGCCTGAATAAGTATTTATATATTTTATGTTATTTATAATATTGTAGGCAACGGAAAACCTTGAAGCCATAGTTATGCAGCGTTATCGACAAAATTTGGAAGAAGGACAATTAGCAAGGACAACATTGAGGGTTGAAGCTTTGGCACAGATGAGTCGCCTTAAATTGCTCATGCTGTGGGATTTAAATTTCTCAGGAAGCCTCAATTCTCTTTCAAGTGAATTGGGGTATCTCTCTTGGGAAAAATATCCTTTCACTTGTTTGCCATCAAGTTTTGAGCCAGATAAACTTGTTGAACTAATCCTACCTCATAGCAACATTAAGCAACTATGGAGGGGCAAAAAGGTACTATAAATATTGTTATGAGCATTTGATTTTCTCTTTCTGATGAACACATAAGAAATTTTTGTATCTCATAATCTTTCCTCTTTCATTGGAGCTAGTTAAAGAAAAGAATTAAATAAAATAATTAATATGTCTGTTTCTATTTTTCATTGTCTGCAGACTCTCCACAATTTGACACATATTGATCTTTCTCACTCAAAAAATCTTACTATGATGCCAAATTTTTTAGAGATTCCAAATCTCGAGTTTCTAGATCTTGAGGGATGTATTAAACTCATGCAGATTGATCCATCCATTGGTAGCTTAAGAAGACTCTTGGAATTAAATTTGAAAGATTGTAAAAATCTGGTTAGAATTCCTATCAACATTTTTGGTCTGAGTTCTCTAAAATGTCTAAATCTATCAGGTTGTCCAAAATTACTTAATAATCAGTTGTTAAAGAGACAAAGTCAAATACAAAATTTGGAGATGCTTGATAGTACTATTCAATACAAGTCAACATCCTCCATCAACAAATTATTAATGCTGTCTTTTCAGTTTCCAATTTTTCAAAAACATGAAGATTCGGTTGGTTTATTGTTGCCTTCCTTGTATTGTTTCTCATGTTTGGAATATCTAGACCTAAGTTTCTGCAATCTTGTTCAAATCCCTAATGCTATTGGGTTGTTACACTGCTTAGAAAGCCTAAATTTGGGAGGGAACAATTTTGTTACACTACCTTCTAGCATGAAGGAACTTTCCAAACTTAGAGAATTGAACTTGGAGCACTGTAAGCAGCTGGAATATTTACCTGAACTCCCATCAAAAACAGTCTTGCCAATAGGTGAATATCCTTTTTGGAGATATAGAAGTGGATTGCATATTTTTGATTGCCCCAGTTTAGTTGAGATGAAATCCTGTTATAGAATGGTTTTCTCTTGGATGATACAACTCTTTAAGGTGCCCACTAGCACCATCCTTTTTCCTCTTGTCTATATATCTTTGTACGCGTTTGAACTAATACTTAACTAATTATTTATATGGTACCAGGTGCTCATGAAATCCAATTTCACAATGGGTCAGATTAAGATTGTTATTCCTAGAACTCCAATTCCAAAGTGGTTTAACAAACAAAATGTGGGAAGTTCAATAAGCATGGATCCATTACCTAATAGGAATGACAATAATTGGATTGGTGTTGCTTGTTGTGCAACATTTGTACCACATGATGATCCTTCTAGTTTAGGTAACAAATGGTCATCATCTTATATTGGGCTCGGTTTTAGATATTAACATAATGTACCAAATGGAGTCTTTGACCATTTTCCCATACATCTTGAAAAAGATCTGGTCACAGTTGATTTAGATCACCTGATGCTATATTTTATCACTAGGAAAGTATTTGTTAATGATTATATAAGTCATATAACAAAGGGATCACATGATATTAGTGTTATTGAATTGGAAGCTTTTGTTGAGCATCCCTATGGTTTGCATTTGGAGGTGAAAAATATTGGTTATCGTTGGATATTTAAGGAGGATCTAGAACAATTAACCCCACAAATGATGTATAAAGAAAATTTGTCATTCCAAAACATGTATTTAAAAAATAATTAGCCATATCATTGAAAGGGATAATGAAAAACCCAGAAACTCAACAGAACTATAAATAAATATAGTTCTATTTTTAAGATGACAATATGGTGATTTTTTGGGAGTTCTCTTTTAATGCTAGACTAAATAGTATTAACATGTTTGATCATTGACTGTCTCCATATTATTTATTTCAATCCTAAGTTGAAGTTATTGGGGGTAAAGCTCTTTTGATTATTTTTAAAGACAAGTATCAGTGTGAACAGCAAAGAAAATGTGAGGCACTGTGTTTTATTGGGTTCACACTTCACACTATAGTATTTGTTAAATATTTAACTATTGCACATATAACTATCTCGAATATTTAACTTTCCAGCAAACATAGCTTCACTTGGTCTAGTGGAATACCCAATTTCACATTATCTATATAAGCATCAAATGAAGTGTGGATACCTTTTGAATGTTGAATTTCCTTTCTTGTATTGGATTTTGGTTTCATATTATTATTTAGTTGTATCTGAATTTTCTACCTCAAGGGTGATGATGGTTTTTCCTATCTTTTCACAAAGATTTGCATCTGCTCACATCGACACATCAAAAACATAACTCAAATATCAAGAGAGCACTTAATCACAAACACTATTTGTGTGTATAACAGTTATGTGCATGTGTTTATGTATAGCAGTTATGTGCGTGTGTTTATGCTGCAAGTTCAGAAAATTTCTTTAATCCTTCTTCTAACTAATCTTTTTGTATGGTCTATTGGATTGTCTTTTGAATTTTCTAGTAACTCTTTATCTCTGGTTTTTGTGTAACTCTTTATCACTGGTTTTTGTGTTTGTCTTTTATTCTTTGGCTTTCATCATTGTATTCTAACTTTTATGTTATCTATTTATTCTTTGTGCTAGAGTAGTTTTTTAATACATTATCATCTCACTTGAAAAAAAAAATTAATCAAACATATTTTTTTTCTTGTCGTTTCATATCTATAAGTCAATTCAACCACTAATTTTATAAAGTACTATAAATTTAATCAATTAGCTTATTTTCTATAAGCTCTTCCGCTGTAAGTTATTTCCTATTTTTTGCCAAACAGAGCCTATATATATTATGGTCATTTAAAATAAAAAAAATCCTATCCCACAAAGTCTAAATCATCGTAAGTAAACAATTATATTTGCTAAATCCTTCCTAATGGATTCATTGCATCCCTCAATGCATTGAATTTAAATAGTGAAAACATTGAATTTATCATCATTTTGTCTTCTCTATAATTCCACATTCTTACAACCGAGTGGCACATTTTCTTTGGACGACAGTAAGGTAGAGAGCAGGTTTGGACAGAAGCGGAGCTTTTGGCGCTGCTGATGGATGTTATACTGACTTCTGAGGATTACAAAGATCAGATTTTGGCATGTTAATTTTGTGCATTTGGAAGAAGAGATTTTGGCATGTTAATTTTGTGCATTTGGAATGGGCGGAATAGGGAAGACAACTCTTGCTAAAGCTTTGTATGCTAGAATCTCTGATCAATTTGATGCTCATTGCTTTATTGATGATGTAAGTAAAGTTTATGGAGGTCATGGCCCAATTGGAGTGCAAAAGCAACTTCTTAGTCAAACACTAAATGAAGAAAATCTTCAGATATTCAATCAATTTATGGCATCTAATTTGATTCAGACAAGGCTTTGTCAAATAAAATGCCTTATAGTTCTTGATAATGTTGATCAAGCTAAACAACTGAATGAATTGGCCATGAAACAAAAATGTCTAGGCACTGGGAGCAGAGTCATTGTAATTTCTAGAGATAGACATATTTTAATAGGGCATGGAGTGGATGAAGTATACAAAGTTCAACCCTTGGATCATAATAATGCCCTTCTATTGTTTTGTCGAAAAGCTTTTAAAAGTGATGATATCATGAGCGGTTACATTGACTTGACAAATGATGTACTACGATATTGCAATGGCCTTCCATTAGCAATTGAAGTGTTGGGCTCATTTTTGTATGGTCGAGATGCCTCTGAATGGAGAAGTGTGTTGACAAGATTAAGAGAGAATCCAATGGCAGATATTATGGATGTACTCCGAATTAGTTTTGACGGACTAGAAGATACAGAAAAGAATATATTCCTTGATATTGCTTGTTTCCTTCATGGACTCGATGAGGGTCGAGTGAAGAGAATTTTAGACTTTCGTGGATTTCATCCTGAAATTGGTTTAAGTGTTCTTAAGGATAAATCATTCATAACGGGTGGAGGGTGGCAGGGATTTGCTATGCATGATATGCTCAAAGAACTTGGAAGGAGCGTCGTTAGAGAAAAATCACCCAAAGAACCAAGAAAGTGGAGCAGGTTGTGGGACTTCAAGGATGTCCACAATGTTATCACAGAAATCATGGTAAACAAAATTTGCTTGACATTTTATCTATATTCAATTTATAACTCTTAAGCATCTATTGTTTTGAATGTTATTTGCAATTTTGTAGGGAACACCAAACCTTGAAGCCATATTTTTGCCGTATTATTTCAAAACACAGTTCATGGATAAAATAGAACCTACAACAACATTGAGGGCTGAAGCTATATCACAGATGGATCACCTTAAATTACTCGTGCTGCGGAATTTGAATTTCTCAGGAAGTCTAAATTCTCTTTCTAGTGAATTGGGTTATCTATATTGGTATGATTATCCTTTCACTTGTTTGCCATCAAGTTTTAAGCCGGATAAACTTGTTGAACTAGTACTACAGCGTAGCAAGATCAGAAAACTATGCGAAGGCAGAAAGGTACTATAAACATGGTTATATGAGCACATAAGAAGTGTTTATTTCATAATATTTCTTCTTTCAAAAAAGAATTAAACTTCAATTATTGTTTTTAATTTTTTTCTTGTGTTTGCAGCCTCTATACAATTTGACACATATTGATCTCTCTTTCTCAACAAATCTTATTATGATGCCAAGTTTCCTGGAGATTCCAAATCTTGACTTCCTAAATCTTGAAGGATGTATAAAACTCGTGCAGATTGATCCATCCATTGGTGTCTTAAAAAGGCTTTCTGGGTTATATTTGAAAGATTGTAAAAATTTAGTTAGTATTCCTATAGGTATTTTTGGTTTGAGTTCTCTCAAAGAACTAGATCTCTCAGGCTGTTCAAAATTACTTAAAAATCAGTTGTCAAAGAAACTAAGGCAAATAGAAAATTCGGAGATGCTTGATAACAAAGAAAGTACAACGCAATACAAGTCAACTTCCTTCATCAATAAAGTACTAACGCCGTCTATCCGGTTATCATCGATTTTTCGAAAACATGAAGATTCATTTGGTCTATCGTTGTCGTTGTTGTCTCGTAGTGTGTCATGTTTGCAAATGCTTGATCTAAGTTTCTGCAATCTTGTTCAAATCCCTAATGCTATTGGACGGTTACACTCCTTAGAAAGCCTAAATTTGGAGGGGAACAATTTTGTTACACTACCTAGCATCAAAGAACTTTCCAAACTTACAAAATTGAAGTTGGAGCATTGTAAGCAGCTGAAATATTTACCTGAACTCCCATCAATATTGTCAGTGAGTGAAGATCATTTTGCATATGGATTATATATTTTTGACTGCCCAAGTTTAATTGAGATGGAATGTTGTCATAAAATGGTTTTTTTTGGATGATAAACCTCCTTCAGGTGCCCATGCCGTCCTCTTTTCTTTTTTTTGTATATATTTATTTTTATGTGACTGAACTAATACTTAATTAATTATTTATATGGTATTAGGTGTGTATTAAATCCAGTCTCACATTGAATCGGATTGAGATTGTTATTCCTAGAACTCCAATTCCAAAGTGGTTTAACAAACAAAATGTGGGAAGTTCAATAAGCATCGTTCCATTTCCCAATTTGGATGACAAGAATTTGATAGGTGTTGCTTATTGCGCAACATTTGTATTATGTGATGATCCAACTAATACGGATGATGACAATAACAATACAGGTTATTTACTTTTTGGGTATAATAATGGGTGCGGTCACCTCATTTACATGCATTTTGAAAAAGATTTGATCACATTTGATTTAGATCACCTGTGTCTAATTTTTGTCCCTAGGATATATTTTGTGGGTAATAAATTGGAATTTAGTGTAATGCATAGTTTGCATTCAGAGGTCAAAAATATTGGTTATCATTGGATATTTAAGCAGGATTTGGAGCAATTAAACGCACAAGTGATGTACAGTGCAAATTCATCCGTCCAAAACATGTATTTAACAAATGGTTAGCCGAATATATTAATGAAAAACTCAGAAACTCTGAAATCATTAAATAAATAAATATACTGTTTTTGTAATTTAAAGATGCTGTATTTATATTGATCATTGAATGTCTCTGATGATTTATTGCTAAATGTCTCTGATCATTGTATTATGCCACTAAAGTCCCCTGCCACACTCATATTATGAGGTTGGCTTCACTATCACTCCCATTCAAATTTTCAAAATTTGTTTATTATAACTTAAATCATAACTAATCTGTTTTTGGAATGTATTTAGCTTATAACTTCAATTTAATTATTATCAATGGTGAATGTTAACTGTTATTTGGATCAATGGAAGAAATGAACCCATGACCTTCTTATGTCCATTCCCTCTACCGACCAAACTAATCAAGGTTAACACTCTCCTCATTCAATATGTCAATAGCCGAATGTGTAAGAAAATCAGTAACCAAAACAACTATGCAATGCTAACCAGTTGTTTCAAAAATAAGCATCTTTAGATGATTTAGAGAAAATAAGCTGCTTAATTGCTAATCTGTACTTAACTTATAGCAGCTTGCAACTCATCACAATTTAAGTAAAAGTCTTAGGTCGGATACTGAGTTTAAAAAAGAGTGCAAATATACCAAATTTGAATATTTTACAGTTGCATATAGAACACACATCAAAAACAAATTAAAAGAAAAACGTATGCCATGTATATGTAAAGGAAGAATCAAAGTAAGCCTTCATACACCAAATTTAAAACTTAGCAACATCCTCTAAATCCAACAGCTATGACCTACATAATGATGACAGAAGAAATACAAAAAGTAGATACATTAACCGACCCTGTTAAAATTAATAATGCAATCAGAAAGCACCGTCACACAGGAAAAAGGCATGGATATTTTGGCAACAAAAAGTGGAATATATATGTTCATCAAAGGAAATATGCCACTGCTGTACTCAACAAGGTTAATATGTTAGAGACGCAAGCTGGAATCAAACTTAGTAAAGATATTGAGGAAACATTTGTTGATGTCACTTTGTATAGATAGTTGATAAGCTTACTAAGATATCTTTGTCACATTATAAGGTTTGATTTTTCTTACATTGTTGGACTAGTAGGAAGATTTATGGAGGAGCCGAGAAAATCACACATGGATAAAGAAAAGAGTGGATCAGGGAATCCTATTCCCATGAAAGTGGTTAACCATTATGCAGTTTTCCATTATGTAGGCTAGGGAGCTCCTACATGAGTGGTTAACCGCAAGAGTGCAGAAAAATCATACAGAACTGATGCAAATAATAATAGCAGAGCCTGTAACTGGCAGAAACCACAACAGGCCACTTTAAATTGCAATGTCGATGCAACAGTGTTCGCGCAGCAAGGAAGCATTGGCATCCACATATTTATTTGGAATGATAAAGGTGAATTCATCCGCACAAAAACTTTATGTTCACAGACAGTTTTACATCCTAAAGAGGCTGATTCGTTGTAATAGATGGACTAATTCAGTAATTTGTCTACAATATAAAAATGTTAGGGACTCATTTGAGTTTTATTTTTGTCTAGACTAAATTGGGCCATCGGATAATTATGAGGGATCAAAATCGTTTTCCACCATAAAAATAGGAAATGTACATTCTACTTTTCGCACTCACTCTGTTTCTTATGTGTTACATGCAAGTCACACCTCACAATTCAGCAGAAGTTTGAAATTTACAAAGAATATTTTTAACAATTGCACAGAACTAGCTTTACAAGCAAGCAGTAGGACTAATAGGAAACAGGTTCATATGTATAATTTAAAACTTATCTATTGAATCATTACTTTCCACCTTTAATGAAATAATTATGGATTACTGGTCCAGTTAAATACTCACTCTCTACATCCAATGTTATGGTCTTTCCTGTCAAAGTATTAACAAAATGTTGCATTCCAACTCTCAATCTAAGCACCAAATGAAGTGTGTCTGTGGACTCTTTTTGAACGTTGTAATCAGAAAGCGTCCGACTGCCTCCAATTGCTTACTGGTGAAGCAAGAAACAAAACACAGTTGCATTATCTAGTGCTGAAGCTGAATACCGTGCTATGGCAGCAGTCTCAAAGGAGCTTGCATGGCTCAAAAATTTACTCTTAGAGCTTAAATTGGGAGATCTTCATGCCACAAAACTCATATGCGACAACCAAGTGGCACTCCACATTGCATCCAATCCGGTTTTCCATGAACGGACCAAACACATAGAAATAGATTGTCATTATGTAAGGGACAAGGTTCTTTCAGGAGAAATCACCACATATTTTGTCAGGTCTGAAGAGTGAAGACCAATTAGCTGATATGTTCACCAAGTCTCTCAAGGGCTCTAGAGTGGATTACATTTGTAACAAGCTTGGTTCATATGATATATATGATCCGGCTTGAGGGGGAGTGTTAAGAATCCATTAGGATCAATTAGTATTGAATTGTATTTATAGTATTGATTACATTTCCTTATTATGTACAGCTTATGTGATTATAAATAAACACTTGGTGTGATCTAATTTGACATACAAAACATTATACAGAAACATACTTTTCAATACTCTGAAACAACTAAATCTCTCAGGCTGTCCAAAATTACTATCCAACACAAGTCAAATTCAAAATTTGAAGATGCTTGAAAATAAAGAAACATCCTTCATTAATAAAGTACTAACGTTGTCTATTCGGTTTTCACATTTTGGAAATCGTGAAGAATCAGTTGGTTTGTCCTGGTCGATGTTGTCTCGTCTGTCATGTTTGGAACATCTTGACCTAAGTTTCTGCAATCTTCTTCAAATCCCTAATGCTATTGGGTTGTTACTTTCCTTAGAAAGGCTAAATTTGGGGGGTAACAATTTTGTTACACTACCTTCTAGCATCAAGGAACTTTCCAAACTTAGACATTTGAACTTACAGCACTGTAATCAGCTTAAATATTTACCTGAACTCCCATCGAGTGAACATCGTTTTGATCTATATGATGCTGGATTATATATTTTTGACTGCCCCAGTTTAATTGAGACAGAATGCTGTTATAGATTGGCTTTTTCTTGGATGTTACAACTCCTTCAGGTGTCTCTCTAGCTCCATCTTTTACCTTTTGTCTATATTTATTTTTATGTGATTGAACTAATTATTTATTTGGTACTAGGTGCTAATGAAATCTGATTTCCCAATGGGTGTGATCATTCAGATTGTCATTCCTAGAACTCAAATTCCAAATTGGTTCAATAAACAAAATGTGGGAAGTTCAATAAGCATGGATCCATTACCCAATATATATAACAAGAGTTGGATAGGTGTTATTTGCTGTGCAACATTTGTAGCATATAATGATCCAGTTAATTTAGATACAAGATGGTGTAATATTAGGTTGGGTATTCGCAATGCATTCGAAATCAGTACTCCCATAAATTTTCGAAAAGATCTAGTCACAATAGATTTAGATCACCTGCTTCCAATATTTTTCAGTAAGGGATGGTTTAAAAATTGTAGAAGTGCTGAATTGGTAGCTTCTGTTTATCATCCTCTTGGTTAGCATTTGGAAGTAAAAAATACTGGTTATCATTATGTATTTAAGGAAGAGCTGGAGCAATTAAACCCACAGATGATGTATTAAACAAACACTATTAGCCATATTATTGTGCCCATTAATGAAAAACACAGAGATTCAATAGAATCATTGTTAATTGATAAATATACTGGTTTTGAATTTAAAAGATGATAATAGCTTAGTCTTGTAACTTTAAAGTACAAAGTTTAACTATCAAGAGGAAGTTGTAAAATGACTATTGGTGCCACTTATTTAATAAATAAAGATGATAATATATATGCTGATATCTTGCCGATGCTCTTTTTAAGCTAGAGTCAATATTGAGTAAGTTCCTTGTGAAGATGGTCACTGATAGTATCTGGGAGGGTGGTGGAGAGAATAAGTTCCTTGTGAAGATTAAGATGAGGCATCAAGAAGAGGCTTTTTGGAAATAAAGGGTGCGTTTATATTAACTTAAAGATGGAGATACAAACTCAATTTTTATACGCTATGGCTAGTGCTCGTACACGTGCAAATCAAATTACCGAGTTAGTCAATGAAGACATTTCTGAAGCTACTGATGAACATTCTCTGGGTGAGGTAGCTTGTTCTTATTTTATCATGAGTTGTTTCGTCAAGCACCGAGGTGGTCTACGATTCAGTTGTGTCACACTTGGATGTTAGGATACACCAGAATGACAATAAAAAACTCCTTGTCAATTTTGGTATTGAGGAGTTCAAAAAGGCCTCTTGTTTCATATGCATTCACATAAAGATCCGAATCTGGGTGGTCTAAATCCAGCTTTCTTCAAATATTTAGGAATTTGTGCGGAGTAAAGTTGTGTCACACTGGTTTGACTTGGTATGATCAAGGTCAATTTTCGAGTCACCTAAATGATGCTAACATAGTTCTTATCCCGAAAGTAGAAAATCCTACATCTATGAAAGGTGGTAGCTAATAGAATGAAAGTCCTATTACCCAAGTGTAGATCCAGGCCTCAACATTTTGCTGTTTACAAAACTGTGGAAGTGACTGATGTTATGATTGAAAATAACCAAAATTTACGAATTTAAGGGACACATGACATGTGATTCACAAACTGAGGAGTTAGGAGCGGACTTGCTAACAGAAATGTTCCTCAGCATTCTATAAGAGGCAATGAAAATGATTGGCAAAGAGTTACCATCGAATGCTACTGTAACTGTGTTTGGTTTTATTATTCGGCAGTGTAAAAACCTTATTACTTTCTCATCAAACAAGAGGGTTAGTTTCGTCTAGAGGCAAGTAAATCTTGTTGTTCTAGCCAACCTAATATTGCATACGATGCTCTATTGGAAATGAAATAAGTTTGTTGTTTTAAAAGAAACAGGTTGATATACATAATTTAAAACTTATCTATTGAATCATTACTTTCCACCTTTACTGTAATAGTTATGTTATAATTTAAATACTCACTCTCTACATCCAATGTTATGGCCTTTCCTGTCAAACTATTAACAAAATGTTGCATTCCACCTCTCAATCTAAGCACCAAATGAAGTGTGACTGTGGACTCTTTTTGAACGTTGTAATCAGAAAGCGCTCGACTGCCTCCAATTCATTACTGGTGAAGATGAGCCTTTGTTGATCAGTTAAATCCCTTCTTTGTCTTGGATTTTGGTTTTCGCATTCTCAATTGTGTCTAACTCTCTACTTCAAGTGTGACGACTATATGAGAAGAAAACTAGGAATGTGTAACTAGGCTAGTTTCAATTAAGACTTTAAGAGGGTGTTTTGAATCAATAAGCCAAGTCAGTTACTAGACTAATCTGTGTTATTTAGAAAGTAGTTTAAATGTGAACTACCTATCGTATCTTGTACTGTACTTTCATAAATACTCCATGAATCTACTTACTTGATTGAAAAATCTACTTTTAATTCAACCGAATGACTGTATGAATTAATTGTCAAAATTCTTATATTGATTTTGTGCCAGTAGAATCAAAACCTTTTGTTTGATTTGTTAGTCGTCTAAATTAATATTGTATACCTTTAGGTTATCATTCAAATATTCTTCACTTCATGTCTATCATAATTAACATGTATTGCCTCCAATTAGCTAATATTGTATACCTTGGCATCACCTTCACAACAAAAGTGTAAAATACATAATCCTCAACAAGTTAGCTAGTTAGCTAATATTAATAGTTTTTGCCAGTTCTCTTACAGTAATAATATTAATGAACATGCTTGGTCTTTGCCTTTTCAAAATAAAATAAAATAATGAACATGCTTGGTCATTGACTTTCTCTGATTATCTTTTCACTCTGTCCCTCCTGTGTGCCTGATATAAACTAAAGATACATGATCTTAATTTTAATTCCTAGAGTTTTGTTTAGGAAGTGTTAATAATTGAAAAAAGTACACCTTTTCAGATTTGAGTGATGCAGATGACAGAAAAAAAAATAAGGCATGTTACTTAGTCAAGCACAATAGCTTAAGATCGATGTTAATGTAGTAAAAACAATTTGCTATTAAAAAAGTCTTTTGATTTTTCATGAAGTTCTTCAGCATGATGGTGAAGAAGAAAAATATTCTAGAGTATGGTGAAGAACAAAACAGTTGCAAGGAGCCTTAATTTTTTTTCAATCCTTTTTCTAACAAATCTTTATTAGGTATGGTCTTTTGGCCGTGGTTGGATTATCTTGTGATTTTTCTAATAACTCTTTATCACTGGTTTTTGTGTTTGTCTTTTGTTTTTTGGCTTTCATCATTGTATTCTATTCTTTGTGCTAGAGTAGTTTTTTAATACATTATCATCTCACTTGAATAAAAGAAATATTAATTAAACATATATTTTTCTTGTCGTTTCATATCTATAAGTCAATTCAACAACTACTTTTAATCAGTACTATAAATTTATTCAGTTAGCTTATCTATTATAAGCTCATCCGTTATAAGTTGCATAAAACATAGATAAACGAGTTGTCTTGAAGATGCATAAAAATAATTAATTTTTTTTAATGAAAATAAGAGAAAGTAGTTGTCTTAAAGGGAAAGAAAAAACATAGATAAACAAATGAGGGACCAGGATCACCTACAGTTTATTCTCAACAGCAGACAGTAGCAGAACCTGTAAATAGCAGAAACTGTAACAGGCCACTCTAAAGTGTAGTGTCGATGCAACAGTTTTCGCGGTGAATTCATCCGCACAAAAACGTTATGTTTGCAGACAGTCCTAAAGAGGCTGAAGCCGGTGTGCTTTTAGAGGTTCTCAAATAACTACGAATATTTTTAACAATTGCGCATAACATGTAACAAAATATAATTAAAAAAAAAACAAGTATGCCATTTCTATATTAAGAGCCAAAACTAACCTTCTACATACAACTGTTTTTTTGTAACAAGGATACTCGAGTTTACCTTCGATCAATTTTGGTTGCAAAGGGTTTGGTTGTGGAAAGAACGTAATACTCGACTTTTTTTTCTCACACGACGGTTACCTCATGTTACGTTGGGTTTTCGATGTAAACATCATGAAACCATTCCCCTTATTCCCATACATCTTGGAAATGATCTGGTCACAGTTGATTTAGATCACTTGATGCTAATTTTTTATAGTAAGGAACATTTTATCACTATAAAAAGCATTATAACAAAAGGGTTGAATGATATTATTAGTGGTATTGAATTGGTAGCCTACTTTTTGCAGCCTCCTGGTTTGCATTTCGAGGTCAAAAACTGTGGTTATCATTGGATATATAAGGAGGATCTAGAACAATTAAACCCTCAAATGATGTACAGCACAGAGGGAATTCATTAGTTCAAAACATGTATTTAACTAATGATTAGCCATTTTATTGAGCTGATTAATGAAAAGTCCAGAAATTCAATAGAATCATTTGTAAATATACCGTTTTTGTAATTTAAAGATGATATCCTGATTTATTGAGTCAATAGTAATAGTGATAATGAACATGCCCATTGACTGTCTTTGATGATCTTTCTCTTAATCTTAAAGTCCGTGAATACTTATTTTGATATGAAGTTGAAGTTATTCAGGATCTACCTCATATTTCATTAGTTAATGAGTAACTTATTCAAGATTTTTTAAACTTATGAATATGAACATGAAAGATAAAAATGTAAGGCACTGTGCTTTATTAATTTTCAGTGAGTACATATGGTGATTGTATAATTTTGCAACCTTCCTATTATGCCTCTAAAATCCCCTATCCTGACATTGCTCAAATGTGCTTCATTTCCTCATTACATCCTCTTTGCATCATCTGTTACAATTGAAATTCTGGTTACAATTTATATAATGGGTTTAGTCACATTTCGCAAGTTATGAAAGTGTGTTGTTCCTACTGTGGCAGCAACAACAACCATATTTTCATGAATGTGATTCTCTGTCCCTAATTTTATCATTAAGTTAGGAACTTCTTAGTCATCTTTTTGTCTCCTATAATAGTGTTAAATTGAAGTTATTGAGTTTCAATCTCTTTTCATTAGTGAATAATTAACTTATTCACTAGTGTTTTTCTTAGTGAGTATAGATAGTGATTATATAAGTTTGCAACCTTCTTAACCTTACGCTAGCTTTTTTTTGCTTTTTTCACTTTACTATCACTTCCAGTGACATTTCACTTTCTTTGCTCCTCTTTTATCAACTCTCACATGATTAAATAAGAATAAGAATGAAAGTTATAGGGCTGGTCCAACATATATTAAGCATGATATCAACAAAGACTAACTAGTTGTTAGTTACCAACAGTTTTCTGCAAGTTTGTTCGATCACAACTAATTTCAATTTGTGTTAGATAGAATCATGCTGATAGTGTATATAAATAAGCACTATTGTGCATTTTATCAAACAGATTTGTGAAATATGAATTTTAGAGACTCTTCCTTCTTTTCTAAGCAAGCTTGTTATCTTAGCTTGTTATCTCTTCTATCGGTTCTATGGATCTTTTACCTTACCTTTTCACACCATATCTTGAGATTAAAGCGAAATTTTAGATGAGTACCATTTTCTAAAGGCATGTCTGGCACTCAGGCCTGCCAGCATTCATGAGATTATAACCTGACGAGAGTATTTCCTTCTCTTTGCGACCTTGTTTGGGGATATATACCAGCAAGCTGTAATTCATCTTCTGTTGTGAAACTATGGTACATGCAAACAAGATAGAAGAGATTGAAGTATAAGATGGGGTTTAATTCATCTTCTGTTGTGGGTAGGTTGGTAGGAGCGGGGGGCTAGCACTTCAAATTTTAATGATGCCAAATTTGTGCATCAGAATGGGCAGTGGTAGAAATTTACGGTCCTTCATGGTTTACCTGAGAGTGGGTGTAAAAGGGATTCTTTGAATCTCTACAAACATTTTTTGCTCGAGATAACGCTCTTCCATGGTGTACAACTTTATCATAGGCTGGGTATGAGACAACATCACCCATTTTGTTTTGAAAATGCTTGGCTTAAAGAGGCAGACATTTCAGCTCCTGATATGATGTTTTTTTTTGTTGTAAGTATTTATGTAAGTTGTTATTTTGTTCTTAGGAAGAATTTAATCTATATGACATCTTTATACTACTAACAACTAAACTTACCAATAATTACCAATATTTTTAACAATTGCGCAGAACATATAACAAAATCAAATTTAAAAAGAAACAAATATGCCATCTCTAACGAAGACTAAGTCACCATTACTCACAACATAAGATGAATAGTAAGTAAACTTTTGTTATTTACCACTTAGAGGAAGTGCAAAGATGGAGGACAGCTCTAACACAAGTAGCAAACCTCTCAGATTGGGATGTAAACATTTTTGTCAAAATAGCGAGTAAAATCGTAAAATCCATGGATTTTGCGATTTTACTCACTTAAAACGATTAAAATCCTGAGTAAAATCTTAAATTAAGTAAAATCTTAGTAAAATCGCACAAAATCGCAAAATCCCACTAAAATATGTGATTCTGAAGGGATTTTACCGATTTTGACTTGTTTTTTTGGATGATGTTTAATTTGGTCAAAATTGATCCGTTTAATGTTTTGACCCGGTTTAAAAGGTAAAATCATCATTTTTATATAATATTTCACATTTTCACGTCCGTTTATGATCGAAAGTATCTTTATTTTGTTCTCATGTTATGTTAAATGCTCTCTATTTATTTAGACTTTACCTAGTGATTTGCATTAGCATATATAACCTATAAATATTTTGTTATTCAAGTAGATGACACTTTAGTGATTTTTATTAGGATATAGGCTTTAAGTATATAGCGCTTTAGTGATTTATCATCTTGGATTTCATTATTTTAAGTACATGCACTTTAAAATATATATTTAATATTATTATATATTTATATGAGTAGAATTCATCGATTTTGGTTGCGATTCTCGATTTTGCGATCTTGCATTCCCCTTTTGATTCAACAAAACTAATTGAGTAGAATCCATCGATTTTGATTGCGATTTACAATTTTGCGATCTTGTTATCTTCTTTTGATTTTAAGCAAACTCACGATCCTGACAACCTTGGATGTAAAGGATAAGTAAGTAATATTTTCTATGTTTACAAACAACTTTATCCACATACACAAGTTTATTAACAAAACTTTAACTGTTTCATAGAACAATTCATTTAATTACAACAGCATATAATTTTTGCTTCTTGAATTTCTTTATCAATTAATCTTTGTAGCTATCGTTAGAAGTTGTAATGGGATGCTTTTGTTTTTCTGTCATATGGTCTTTTAGGCCACAATATGCAGAGATTGCAAATATTGTTACAAGGGAAACATGCTTATTGGGAAATAAAACTTCAACTTTACCTGACGATATAGTTGGGATGCACTCACGAGTTGATGATTTAGAAAACCTTCTGATTTTGGACTGAAATGATGGTGATATGTGAGTTGTAGGGATATGTGGAATGGGCGGAATAGGAAAGACAACTCTGGCTAATGCTTTGTGTGCTAGAATCTCTGGTCAATTTGACGTTTGCTGCATTATTGATGATGTAAGTAAAATTTATGGAGGTTATGGACCAATTGGAGTGCAAAAGGAGCTTCTTTGTCAAACACTAAATGAAGAAAATCTTCCGATATACAATCATTCTGTGGCATCTAATTTGATTCAGACTAGGCTATCTCATCAAATTGAACAACTGGATAAATTAGCCTGAAACGAAAATGCTAGGCACAAGGAGCAGATATTTTGAGAGAGCACGGAGTAGATGAAGTTTACAAAGTTCACCCCTTGGATTATAATAATGCCCTTCAATATAATTGTTTTGTTAGAAAGCTTTCAAATGTGATGATATCTTGAACAGTTACATAGACTTGACAAATGATGTACTAAGATATGCTGATGGTCATCCATTAGCAATTAGAGTGTTGGGCTCATTTTTGATCAAATCAATTCCAAAGTGGTTTAAGAAACAAAATGTGGGAAGTTCAATAAGCATGGATCTATTACCAAATATAGATGACAAGAATTGGATAGGTGTTGCTTGCTGCTTATCATTTGTAGCACATGATAATCCTACTTGTTTAGGTAATAAAAGATCACCTAGTTTTGAGTTCATTATTAATAGTAATTGAGGTGGAATCTATCTCAATATTCCCATACATCTTGGAAAAGGTTTAGATCACATGTTGCTAATATTTTTCACTAGGGAAGTATGTGTTGATTATGGAGGTATAGAAATAGAATGGGTAGCTTCTATTAAGCAGCCCTTGGTTTGCATTTGGAAGTCAAAAATATTGGTTATCGTCGGATATTTAAGGAAGATTTGGAGCAATTATAAACCCACAAATAATGTAACCATGGAAATTCGTCGTATCTTTTTCTACAATCTTAATAAATACACTAAAAAACATTAATTAATTCTCTTTTATAAATGACAAAATTGTAAAAACATTACCAAATAGTAACGTGTTGTGAATGCTCTAATATGATTAAACCAGTGGTTCATCGAAGATTTTTCACAAAGAGAAGAAGTTGTCTCCTTATAGTAAACCAACCATACAAACCTTGAATGATTGATTTGACAGAAGAAGATGAAAGGAACTTGGCAAGACGTTAGTGGGAAGTAACAAGCTAAGGATGTTACTACATAGTACAAATGTTGGTGTGGTGATAGATGGCATGGCATTAAAGATTAAGGAAATATGTCAGCAACAATTATTTAAAAGTCATGTACTAGAGAAATGTTTAGTTGGTTGTATCAATGTACCAAGTCAGACTATTCTTAATCAAAGAAATAATAGAGATAAATGATTTGTTTAATAGGGAACTTCTACGGTATATTAAGTGAATTAATGTATAACGGTATATTTGAATTTTAAATCAATATAATAATGTTTTTTTTCATGAAATAAAATGCTGTTTGTTGATTTTTATATTTTAATAAATACTATTTCGTAAGAAAAAATGTCATTTTATTGTTTATAAGAACCGTACTATTTTTTTTATATTTTATCTCAAAAATAATTAATATTCACTATTATAATACGATTAGTCACTGCGTTTGGCGGTGGATACCCCGGTCTCGACAAATGGGCCGGCCCAGCCCTGCTTACTCCGTGGGGCTTTGCACTATTTATCCCAACTCAATTTTAGCTGGGCCATGATTTAGTGAGTCCGGCCCGACCCTGCAAAAGTCCAGCCCGCCCTAATGGGCTTATGGGTCAGCCTCGATCCAATTTATATATATTTTTTTTAAATTTATTCGATCTTTTTTAAGTGACTTTGATATATTAGTTCTTCATCATTATTAATTTTATTGAGATATAACTGTATGCAAATGTACATTACTAAAGTTTTAGGTAAATATAATTATTTTTATTGAATTTACACGTTAAACTATGTTTTTAATAATAATTTTTTAATTAAATGATATTTTTTTATGTATTTATTGATTTTTTTTTACAAAAGTGATATAAAAAGGTTGATAATGGGCCGGCTCAAATCCTACTGGGCTAACCCGGCCCAACCCAATCCACAGAAGGGTCACATGGCTTGGGCCAAAAAAATTCGGTTGCTTTTGGACTAGCTATTTTAAAGCCTAAGCCCGTCCAAGTCCATGGCTATGGATCGACCTAGCGGCCCGCAAGCCTATTTTTGACAACTCTAATTATAAGTAATAAAAAAATTTAAATATGTTTTTTTATTTCGCGCGAACTTTTGATAAATAAGTTTAAACTAATATAATGATAAATAATAGAAAATATGTTTTTCTCACAAAAACAACATTTTTAACTATTAATTTAAGAACGGGATGTACAAGTATAGTTGAATTTTCAAATGTACATAGAATTTGCCATTTAATAATACTATCTTCGTCATAAAATATATGATTCTTTTCAATTTTTTACTTGTTCCATTTTATAAGAATTTTTTCAAATTTGTTCAAGTAGTTAAAGCTGAGGAACATGTGAATTAAATAAGAGGTGTTCTAAGAATCAATTTATGACGGGAGTAATTTTTCTTTGCAATGTACCGAAAAAAAATTCATCGTAAAGGGTATTCTTTCATTCTCAAAACTTTGGTGCTTTTAGTTTTTTAGTTTTGTTCCAAAACTTTGGTCATTTTCGAAAATCTAGGTAAAATTAATACTTCTTCCCTTTTCAAATGAGTGTCGCTTCTAGTGTTTTCACACATATTAAGGAATACAATCATTATGTTAAAAGTAATAGCAATTTTACTAAATTAAACTTATTTTTTCCTTTGTTTTATTAGAAATAGTGTATAAAGTAGTAGTTAGTGGGTAGAATTGGAAAATGTTGCATTGGGAATTGAAAATTGACATTCATTTGGAACAAAATTTTAAGCTAAAGCGATACTCATTTTAAAATGGAGGGAGTAATAGTTTACCATTTGTACCTTTAAAAACTAAAACATTTATTAAATGTATTTTCTCTCTGTTAATAAAGTAAGAGTAAAAGTGACTTAGGTTAGTAATCTTTATTATTATTTCTTAATCATCATTTACTTGGTCAAAATTAGTTTTTTCAAAAGGAGGTAAACATAAGAGGTCATAAGTGCTAATTTGAAACATAAGGGGCCAAAATCATAAATTTTTGAAACATAAGAGGTCAAAAGTGCAATTTAGCCATTTATGTAATCTACTAAAAAAAAATCTATATTTTGGGACGATTATAGTATAGAAAAAGTTATATATAAAAATAAGGTGACTTCTACAATGCACAAAGACACCATATAATGCACAATTTTGTAAAAAAAATATATATGGCCGTAGAACAAATTTTATAAAATTCATCTTTGGATTAAAGTCACAAAGATTGACAAACTTGATCATTTCCTTTAAAATGTGTAAAGCAAGGTACCATTGATTTGAATTACCGTGGACCCCAACACGTACTCACAAAACTCGTCAAGCATAAAATGTAGTGAAGATGAAAAGGAAGCTGCCAAGATGTTAGTGAGAAATAACAAGGATGTTACTACAATTATTTAAAGCCATGTGATACTTGGTTGTTTCAATGTACCAAGTGATACTATTCTTTTTCCTTTTAAATCTTAACAACTTACTATTACTATATCTAATTTTTCCATTTAGTTTCACACCAACAGTGCAAAATACATCAATTTCAACAAAGTTAGTTTTAGTTTTTACAATTTCAATGGCTAGTAGTAGCAACCAAATTGTCTCTTTACCAAGGATCACATGCAAATATGATGTGTTTGTCAGCTTCAGAGGTGAAGACACACGCAACAATTTCACTGATCACCTTTTTGGCGCTCTTCATCGACAAGGCATTGTTGCCTTCAAGGATGATACAAAGATCAAGAAAGGGAAACATATAGAATCTGAGCTTATAAAAGCCATTGAAGAATCCCATGTTTTCGTTGTTGTCTTCTCTAGAAACTATGCTTCTTCCACATGGTGCTTGCGAGAACTGGTAAAAATTGCTGATTTCATTAGGGTAGAAGGAAAAAGTGTTCTACCTATTTTCTATGATGTGAGTCCATCTGAGGTACGAAAGCAAAGTGGAGATTTTGAAAAAGCCTTCATGGAGCATGAAAAATGTTCCAAAGAAAACTTAGAGGAAGTGCAAAGATGGAGAAGTGCTCTAACACAAGTAGGCAACATCTCTGGTTGGGATGTAAATGATAAGTAAGTAATATTTTCTATGTTTGTAGCAAGCTAATCCACACTTTTAAGTTTATTAACAAAACTTTAACAGTTTCATAGAACATTTCAATTAATACAAAAATATATATATATTTTTTCTTTTTGAATTGCTTTATCAATTAATCTTTGTAGTTACCGTTTGAGGTTGTAATGTCATGATTTTGTTTTTCTGTTATCTTGTCTTTTAGGCGACAAAATGCAGAGATTGCGAAAATTGTTAAAGAGGTGGCACGGTTATTGAGAAAGAAAACTTCAAATTTAAGTGATGATATAGTTGGGATGGACTCACGAGTTGAAGATTTAGAAAACCGTTTGATTTTAGACTTAGATGATGATGTGCGAGTTGTAGGGATATTTGGAATGGGCGGAATAGGGAAGACAACTCTTGCTAAAACTTTGTATGCTAGAATCTCTGATCAATTTGATGCCTGTTGCTTTATTGATGATGTAAGTAAAGTTTATGGGGGTTATGGCTCAATTGGAGTACAAAAGCAACTTCTTTGTCAAACACTAAATGAAGAAAATCTTCATATATCCAATCAATTTATGGCATCTAATTTGATTCAGACAAGGCTATCTCAAATAAAATGCCTTGTAGTTCTTGATAATGTTGATCAAGCTCAACAATTGGATAAATTGGCCATGAAACGAGAATGTCTAGGCATTGGGAGCAGAGTTATTGTGATTTCTAGAGATAGACAGATTTTAATAGGGAATGGAGCGGATGAAGTTTACCAAGTTCAACCCTTAGATCATAATAATGCCCTTCAACTGTTTTGTTGGAACGCTTTCAAAAGTGATAATATCATGATCGGTTACGATGACTTGACAGTTGATGTACTAAGATACGTAAATGGCCATCCATTAGCAATTAAAGTGTTGGGCTCATTTTTGTATGGTCGAGATGTCTCTGTATGCAGAAGTGCATTGGCAAGATTAAGAGAGAATCCAATGGCAGATATTATGGATGTGCTCCGAATTAGTTTTGATGGACTAAATGAAACAGAAAAGGAAATATTTCTTGATATTGCTTGTTTCTTTGATCAAGAACATGAGACACGGTTGAAGAAAATTTTAGATTTTCGTGGATTTTATCCAGATATTGGTTTAAGTGTTCTCAAGGATAAATCATTCATAACATGTAATAAGTATGGGGAAGTTTTTATGCATGATTTGCTCAAAGAACTTGGCAAGAGCATCGTTAAAGAAAAATCACCCAAAGAACCAAGAAAGTGGAGCAGGTTGTGGGCCTACAAGGATGTCCACAATGTTATCTCAGCAAACATGGTAAAGCAGTTATAGAAATAAAAAATTTATTGCTTGCCATTTTTTTATTATCAATTAATAAATTTGAATTATCTAGTGTTTTTTTTTATGTTATTTGCAATATTATAGGCAGCAGAAAACCTTGTGGCCATAGTTCTGAAGGAATATCTAAAAGTTGGGGAAGAAATAGAAGCAATGACAACATTGAGGGCTGAAGCTTTAGCACAAATGAGTCGCCTTAAATTGCTCATGCTTTGGGATTTGAATTTCTCAGGAAGTCTCAATTTTCTTTCAAGTGAATTGGGGTATCTCACTTGGAATAATTATCCTTTCACTGGTTTGCCATCAAATTTTGAGCCAGATAAACTTGTTGAACTGATCTTACCTCACAGCAACATAAGGCAACTATGGAAGGGCACAAAGGTACTATAAACTTGTTGAATTTTCTCTTTCTCATGGATACATAAGAAGTACTTATCTAGTTATCTCATTCTTTTCTCTTCCAATAGAGATAGTTAAATATGATTTTAATTTGTCCTTTTCTATTCTTCATTGTCTGCAGTCTTTGCTCAATTTGACGCATATACATCTTGGTCACTCAAAAAATCTTATTATGATGCCAAATTTTTTGGAGATTCCAAATCTTGAGGTGCTAGATCTTGAAGGATGTATAAAACTTGTGCAGATTGATTCATCCATTGGTGTCTTAGAAAAGCTTTGGTATTTAAATTTGAAAGATTGTAACAATTTGGTTAGTATTCCTATCAACATTTTTTGTCTGAGTTCTCTCAAACATCTAAATCTCTCAGGCTGTCATAAATTACTATTCCTATCCGATACAAGTCAAATAGAAAATTTGGAGATGTTTGATAACAAAGAATGTACTGCCCAATACAACTCAACATCCTTCATCAGCAAAGTACTTACACCATCGTTTTGGTTTTCAATATTTCAAAAACATGAAGTTCCAGTTGGTTTATCCTTGTCCTTCTTGTCTCGTCTTTCATGTTTGGAAGATCTTGACCTAAGTTTCTGCAATCTTGTTCAAATCCCTGATGCTATTGGGTGGTTACACTCATTAGAAAGGCTAAATTTGGGGGGGAACAATTTTGTTACACTACCTTCTAGCATCAAGGAACTTTCCAAACTTAGAAAATTGAAGTTAGAGCATTGTAAGCTGCTGAAATGTTTACCTGAACTCCCATCAAAAACTATAATGTCAGTGACTGAAGATCATTATGGATTATATATTTTTGACTGCCCCAGCTTAATGGAATGTTGTCATAAAATGGCTTTTTCTTGGATGATAAAACTCCTTCAGGTGCTCATGCTGTCCTTTTTCTTTTTGTTCGTTTTGTGTATATATTTATTTTTATGTGACTGAACTAATTATTTATATGGTATCAGGTATCCATTAAATCCAGTTTCACATTGGGTCGGATTAATATTGTTATTCCTAGAACACAAATTCCAATGTGGTTTAACAAACAAAATGTGGGAAATTCAATACGCATAGATCCGTTACCCAATTTGGATGACAAGAATTTTATAGGTGTTGCTTTTTGCGCAACATTTGTAGCACATGATGTTCTAACTGATATGGATGATGACATTAAATGTTGTTTACTTTTTGAGTTTAATGAGACCGTTGGTTACTGCACTTACATACATTTTGAAAAAGATTTGATCACAGTTGATTTAGATCACCTGTGTCTAAATTTTGTCCCTAGGAAATATTTTGTGGACAGTGTAACAAATGGATCGCAAGATATTAGTGGTAATAAATTGGAATTTAGATTTATGCGACGCCGTGGTTTGCATCCAGAGGTCAAAAATATTGGTTATCATTGGATATTTAAGGAGGATCTGGAGCAATTAAACCCAGAAATGATGTACAGTGGAAACGCATCCGTCCAAAACATGTATTTGACCAATGGTTAGCCATATTATGGAACTAGTTAATGAAAAACTCAGATGTATTTATATGAGATTAATAAATATACTGTTTTTGTAGTTTATGTTTTTATATTTATCATTGAATGTATCTGATGATTTATTGCTAAATGTCTCTGATCATTGTATTATGCCTCTAAAATCCCCTGCACACTCATATTATGTGGCTGGCTTCACTATCACTCCCATTCACATTTTCAAAATTTGTTTATTATAACTTAAATCATAACTAATCTGTTTTTGTAATTTATTTAGCTTATATCTTCAATTTATTTATTATCAATGGCGAATGTTAATTGTTATTTGGTTCGTTGCAAGAACTGAACCCATGACATTCTTATGTCCATCCCCTCAACTGACCAAACTTATCAAGGTTAACACTCTCCTCATTCAATATGTCAATATCCGAATGTGTAAGAAAATCTGTAACCAAAACAGCTATGCAATGCTAACCAGTTGTTTCAATTAAAACTGGCTCTCTACCATCAAATAAGCTTCTTCTGATGATTTATGGAAAATAAGCTGCTTAATTGCTAATCTGTACTTAACTTATAGCAGCTTGCACCAAATCACAATTTAATTAAGTAGAAGTCTTAGCTCGGATACTGAGTTTAAAAAAGAGTGCAAATATACCAAATTTGAATATTTTACAGTTGCATATAGAACACACATCAAAAACAAATTAAAAGAAAAACGTATGCCATGTATATGTAAAGGAAGAATCAAAGTGAGCCTTCATACACCAAATTTAAAACTTAGCAACATCCTCTAAATCCACCAGCTATGACCTACATAATGATGACAAAAAAAATACAAAAAATAGATACATTAACCGACCCTGATAAAATTAATAATGGAATCAGAAAGTACCGTCACACATGAGAAAGGCATGGATTTTTCGGCAAAAAAAAGTGGAATATATATGTTCATCAAAGGAAATATGCCACTGCTGTACTCAACAAGGTTAATATGTTAGAGTCACAATTCAGCAGCTATAGCAGATGAAGCTGGAATCAAACATAGTAAAGATATTGAGGAAACATTTGTTGATGTCGCTTTGTATAGATAGTTGATAAGCTTACTAAGATATCTTTGTCACATTATAAGGTTTGATTTTTCTTACATTGTTGGACTAGTAGGCAGATTTATGGAGGAGTCGAGAAAATCACACATAGAAGAAGAAAAGAGAGTGGATCATGGAATCCTATTCCCATGAAAGAATAGCATTGCATATGTAGAAGAAATAAGCTAGGGAGCACCAGTCCGGTTTTCCATTATGCAGGTTAGGGAGCTCCTATATGAGAGTGCAGAAAAATCATACCAGAACTGATGCAACTAATCGCAGAAACTGTAACTGGCAGATACCGCAACAGGCCACTTTAAAGTGCAATGTCGATGCAACAGTGTTCGCGCAGCAAGGAAGCATTGGCGTACACATGTTTGTTTGGAATAATAAAGGTGAATTTATCCACACAAAAACTTTATGTTTGCAGACAGTCTTACTTCCTAAAGAGGCTGAGGCCGGTGCTCCTTTAGAGGCAATAATGCGGCTACATGTGATGGGTGTTCAACGAGTTACCATCGAATGCTACTGTAACTGTGTTTTGTTCTATTATTCGGGAGTGTAAAGCCTTATTACTTTCTCATCAAACTTTAGGGTTTGTTTTGTCTGGAGGCAAGTAAATCTAGTTGTTTTTACCTTAGCAAGTTTCTATGCTAGCTCAAAAGTTTTTTATTATAGCCAACCTAATATTATTATACTATGATATTCTATTGGAAATGAAATTTGTTTGTTGTTATAAAAGAAAAAATGGAAGGCTCATTTTGAACTTCACAATTATCTAACGGTCCAAGTCAGTCTTTGACAAAAATAAAATTCATATTCGTCCATGATTTTTTCATACTCAGGACAAATTATTCATTGATTCGTTGTGATAGAGGACTAATTTGTCTACAATATAAAAATATCAGGGACTAATTTGAGTTTTATTTTTGTCTAGACTAAATTGGACCATCGAATATTGTGAAGGATCAAAATGAGTCTTCACTCTTAAAAACACATAAGTTAAAACGTGAAAGGAAGTGTGACACTTTTTCTCTCAGCATATTACTTTTAAGTTAGTATATATAGATGGACATTCTGTAAAATAATTTTGCAACCTGCTTAACTTTATCACTCACAGTGCCATTGCTATGTTTGGTTATTTCTTTACTTTTTCCACTTTGCTCCCTTTTTCTCAACTGTCGTGTCAAACACACTTTTGAAAGAGTTATAAATATGATGTTGTTCACTTGTTCTAAACAGAAAAATACACTGACTTCTTAAGCTTTCAAATATGTAAGAAAATTAGTAAGTTAGTGCCAAAACTAAGCAGTTTAAATTTAAATATCTGTAAGAGAGTGTATTATGAATCAGTAAGCCTAGTTAGTTACTAATCTCTCTCCATTGACCACCATCCAATTAGTTAATTATGAATAGATTCTCAATTTGTGTTTATTTTTTCAGCACAAACTATCGTATCTTGTACTGCAAGTAATTTCATAAATATTCCATGAAATGTTAATGTAATAAAAACAATTGGCTACAGGATGGAGAAGAAACATGTACAGCAGTTACAGTGCACAGCAGTGTACAAGTTCCTTCCGCAGCAAGAAACTTGTAATGTAAGCTACAGTTTTAAAAAATTTCTTCAATCCTTCTTCTTTCTAACTAATAACTCCTTATCATTGGTTTTTGTGTTTGTCTTTGTCTTGTATTCTTTGGCTTTCATCATTGTATTGTACTATTTCCGTATTAAAATATATGACGTTTTGACCAAATTACATAAATTAAGAAATATAATTAATATTGCAAAGAAAATATAAATTATGAGTTAATTTACATAATTATCTTTCATTGATATGAGAAAAATAAATTGTAGAATTGAAAGAAGAAAGAGAAACAAACAAATAGTTAAGAGTATAATAGAAAAAAAAAACATTAAATGTTTTATTGGTAATGTAAAGTGACATATATTTTAATACAAAATTTTTTCCAAAACGACATATATTTTGGTAAAGAGGGAGTAACTTTTTGTCACTAGTTAAAGTTATTTGAGTAAAGACAAAATATATCTCTACCACACTATGAACGGTACAAAATTGTCTGTACTAGTATATATTGATATATGCTCTTGAAAATACTATGTTGTGATAATTTCTAATTTTGATATGTTCCTCAAACTAGTTTTGACTAGCTTTCATATATTGTAAAATATGGTTTTGGAAATTTGGGTTTTTGAAAGATGTAGATATTTATATGTACTCGATTTGAATTTTTATTTTTTTTATTTTTATCGTCAATTAGTCGATTATATATATATATATATATATGAATAAATAATTACACATGAATAAAAGGTAGACGGGCAACAAGCTGTGCCGCTAAACCTTTTTGTATAGCAAAACCTAATCTTTGAAAAACTACGTTCATAGATCTAGGTGACACAACATTGCTATGCATGACTCTTTGGACTCTTTGCAAAAGTTCAACAGCCTCTGGTGCTAGAAAACCAAAAGTTCAACAGCCTCTGGATTTGAATTTATGATTATAACTAGTAATTTTTCATTGGAGTTTTGACGGTAAACATTTTGACGTTAGTTTATAATGATGACGACCTAGGTGCACCCAGTTATATAATTTCGGTTAGGCAGATTTACTCTGTTAGATGGAGCCACCCCTATGGAAAGGTCACCATGAGGAGGAGAGAGCTATCAACGAGATGTAGACTTTCTAATCGAAAGATTTGTGGTTTTTCTTAATCGAGAGAAAAGAGCTATCTGTTAGATGGAGCTACCGGCACTAAGGGAGGCTAGGACAGGAAAGAGCTATCAACGAGATGGAGCTAGCTCTCGGTTTTATTACGAAATTCGTTCTCACCAAAGTTGGATTTTTATACTTTCTTTAAAGTTGATTACTTTGATTTCTATTAAAATTGTATTAAATTTCTATGTTTTTTTTTAAGTTGATTATTTGAATTACTTTTAATGATACCGATTTCCATTTTTACTTTAAGGTTGTTGATTTGATTCTCCACCATTTAATGAATTCGGTTTTATCATTGAGATTCCATTTCACTAAAGCTTGGTTTCTATATTTTCTTTAAGTTGATAATTTGTCTTCTTTTAATTGAAACTCGATTTTTTATATTTTCTATAAAGTGGTTGATTTGGTTTTCACCTCTTTATGACATTGGATTTTGAATAGTCTTATTTATGGATAAATTTTCAAGTTTAGCGGATTTTCATGTGTTGGTTACTGATTAAATATATTTTTGTATGGTTACTTCCTTTGTAAATTGAAATTAAATTTGAGAAAATAATAGCTCGTTCCTTGTGTATTTCCTTTCTAGTTGGTGGTGGTTGTTGTTTCTCACTAAGTCTTTGTGACTTACCCTTACATCTTTTTTTTTTCTTCAGATTCACAGTCAGCTGAGTAACAGGTCTCTAGCCATATAAATATTTATCAAAGTCACTCTTTTGGTAGGCTTCTTTGAGGGAAGGCTATTTTGTATATGCAGACTTTGAGTTGATTGAGTAACTGCAGTTATTTTGAGTCTAGGAATATATAAATTTTGGGATGTATAAATTTAAACATGTATTTCTTGGAATTTTGGCTGAATGTACAAACTTGTAAACATGATTAATTTATCTTGATTTTGGAAACGTTACAAATACAGATGATATTCTGTCGAAATTTCAGTAAATATTATTTTGAAGTAAAAGCTCATTTTATAAAATTTCTATTTATTTATTGATTGTTAAGTTTGATCATTAGGCTTGCCGGATTAGTATTAGTTCGTGCGCCGGTTACGATGTGATTTTGGGTCGTGACAGTTTTGATTGACTTATTTGAGTTAATGTACTAACATAAGTTTTATGAGACAACTTAAGAGAACTAATAAAAACAACCTATGACATGTCCATACGACATTTTCTACTTATTTTCATAAGTTCTCCGATATAGCTTATGAAAACAACATATAGCTTATACTACAAAAATAATTTAACTTGATATTATCTTTTGCTTTAAAAGGAGGTTATACATAAGCACTTATCTAATAAATAAGTACTTATACTATAAACTACAAATAAGTTGTTTATCAAAAGAGGGTGTGAACTAGAACCAATCATTTCCATTTGAAAAACGCGTGATCATTATCTTTATCCAAAGAGAAGAGGCTATGCTTAAACTGGTTGTCCCTTTGATAAACGGTCCTACCATTTAAATGTGTAAGAATATAAACTCTTCATTCAATTGATTGGTTTATATTATTGTGGACCTGGATGAAGGAACTTGACCATATTATATGGTAGTGGAAAATTCCAAAGATGTTACATATACGAATGTCCGTGGAAGATGGCAGCAAAGACCCTGGAAATGTCTCAACTAAGAATAATCCAACAATTATTTAATGTACCCTTAAATCTTAACAACTTACTAGTTACTATTAAATCTAACTTTTCCATTCAGTTTCACAGCAACAGCAACAGTGCAAAATATACATGATACATCAATCTCAACAAGTTAGTTTTAGCTTTTACAATTTCAATGGCTAGTAGTACCAACCAAAGTGTCTCTACACCTAGGATCACATGGACATACGATGTGTTTGTGAGCTTCAGAGGTGAAGACACACGCAACAATTTCACTGATCACCTTTTTGGCGCTTTTCATCGCCAAGGAATTTTTGCCTTTAGGGATGATACAAAGCTCAAGAAAGGGAAACATATAGAATCTGAGCTTCTAAATGCCATTGAAGAATCCCATATTCTCGTTGTTGTCTTCTCAAGAAATTATGCTTCTTCCACATGGTGCTTGCGAGAACTGGTAAAAATTGCTGATTGCATTGGAGTACATGGACAAAGGGTTCTACCTATTTTCTATGATGTGAGTCCATCTGAGGTACGAAAGCAAAGTGGAGATTTTGAAAAAGCATTTATGGAGCATGAAGAAAGATTCAAAGAAAGCTCAGAAGAAGTGCAAAGATGGAGGAGAGCTCTTACACAAGTAGCCAACCTCTCTGGTTGGGATGTAAAGGATAAGTAAGTAATATGTTCCATGTTTGCAACAAGTTGATCCAAACTTTTAAGTTTACTAACAAAAACTTTAACAGTTTCATACAACATTTTAATTAATTACACAAGAATATATATTTTTCTTTTTGAATTGCTTTATCATCAGTTAATCGTTTATCTTTGTAGTTACTATTTGAGGTTGTAATTTGATGATTTCGATTTTATGTCATCTGGTCTTTTAGGCAACAATATGCAGAGATTGCAAAAATTGTTAAAAGGGTAACATGTTTATTGGGAAATAAAACTTCAACTTTAAGTGATGATACAGTTGGGATGGACTCACGAGTTGAAGATATAAAAAACCGTCTGATTTTGGACTCAAATGATGATGTGCGAGTTGTAGGGATATTTGGAATGGGCGGAATAGGGAAGACAACTCTTGCTAAAGCTTTATATGCTAGAATCTCTGATCAATTTGATGCTCGTTGCTTTATTGATGATGTAAGTAAAGTTTATGGAGGTTATGGCCCAATTGGAGTGCAAAAGGAACTTCTTTGTCAAACACTAAATGAAGATAATCTTCAGATATACAATCATTGTATGGCATCTAATTTGATTCAGACTAGGCTATCTCAAATAAAATGCCTTGTAGTTCTTGATAATGTTGATCAACCTGAACAACTGAATAAATTGGCCATGAAGCGAGAATGTCTAGGTAATGGGAGTAGAGTCATTGTAATTTCTAGAGATAGACATATTTTAATAGGGCATGAAGCGGATGAAGTTTACAATGTTCAACCCTTGGATCATAAGAATGCCCTTCTATTTTTTTGTCGAAAAGCTTTCAAAAGTGACAGTATCTTGAGCGATTACATTGACTTGCCAAATGATGTACTAAGATATTGCAAAGGCCTTCCATTAGCAATTGAAGTGTTGGGCTCATTTTTGTATGATCTAGATGTCTCTGAATGGAGAAGTGCATTGACAAGATTAAGAGAGAATCCAATGCCAGGTATTATGGATGTACTACGAATTAGTTTTGACGGACTAGAAGATACAGAAAAGAATATATTCCTTGATATTGCTTGCTTCTTTCATGGAAACAATGAGGAAAAAGTGAAGAGAATTTTAGACTTTCGTGGATTTTATCCTGAAATTGGTTTAAGGGTTCTCATGGATAAATCATTCATAACCTGTGAGAAGGGGTTTATTTTTATGCATGATATGCTTAAAGAGCTTGGCAAGAGCATCGTTAGAGAAAAATCGCCCAACGAACCAAGAAAGTGGAACAGGTTGTGGGACTACAAGGATGTCCACAAGGTTATCTCAGAAAACATGGTAAAATAGCTATTGAAATAAAATCATTGATTTCTATTTCTCTATAATTGATTTATTACTTCGAAAATATCTAGTATATTTTATGTTATTTGCAATATTGTAGGCAACAGAAAACCTTGAAGCCATAGTTATGCGGCATTTTGTACGAAATATAGAAGAAATGCAAGCAAGGACAACATTGAGGGTAGAAGCTTTGGCACATATGAGTCGGCTGAAATTACTCATACTGAAGGATTTGAATTTCTTAGGAAGTCTCAGTTCTCTTTCAAGTGAATTGGGGTATCTCTATTGGAAAAAGTATCCTTTCACTTGTTTGCCATCAAGGTTTGAACCAGATAAACTTGTTGAACTAACCCTACCTCATAGCAACATCAAGCAACTATGGAAGGGCACAAAGGTACTATAAATATGATTATGAGCATTTGTTTTTCTCTTTTTGATGAACATAAGAAGTGTTTATATCTAATAGTCTTTCCTCTTTCACTAGAGCTTAAATATAACAATTAATCTGTCTCTTTCTATTTTTCAATGTCTGCAGCTTCTCCACAATTTGACACATATTGATCTTTCTCACTCAAAAAATCTTATTATGATGCCAAGTTTTTTAGAGATTCCAAATCTCGAGTTTCTAGATCTTAAAGGATGTATTAAACTCATGCAGATTGATCCATCCATTGGTATCTTAAGCAAGCTTTCTAAATTAAATTTGAAAGATTGTAAACATCTGGTTAGTATTCCTGTTAACATTTTTGGTCTGAGTTCTCTCAAAGATCTAAATCTCTCAGGCTGTCCAAAATTACTTAATAATCAGTTGTTAAAGAACCTAAGTGAAATAGAAAATTTGGAGATGCTTGATAAATACAAGTCAACATCCTTCATCAACAAAGTACTAACATCATCTTTTCGGTTTTCGGTTTTTCAAAAACATGAAGATATAATTGATTCGGTATTGCCTACATTGTCACGTGTGTCATGTTTGCGATGGCTTGACCTAAGTTTCTGCAATCTTGTTCAAATCCCTAATGCTATTGGGTGGTTACACTCCTTAGAAAGCCTAAATTTGCGGGGTAATAATTTTGTTACACTACCTTCTAGCATGAAGGAACTTTCCAAACTTAGAGATTTGAACTTGGAGAAATGTAAGCAGCTGAAATGTTTACCTGAACTCCCATCAAAAACTATGTTGCCAGCGAGTGAAGATCCTTTTGGATATCACGCTAGATTAAATGTTTTTGACTGCCCCAATTTAATTGAGACGGAATGTTATAAAATGGTTTTTTCTTGGATGATACAACTCCTTCAGGTGCCCATACCATCCTTTTTCCTTTTTTATATACTGTATTTCTTAATATGTGATTAAACTAAGGGTTAATAGGTATATACCTAGAAAGAGTACCTTTTACGGGGGTATGTAGTTTTTGATGGTATGAAAATTTCAAGGGTATTGCAAAAATTCAAATATTACAGGAGTATTCTCAAAAAAATAATTTACTGGGGATATTGCAAAAATCCTGTATTTTAGAAATAATATACCTATTAACCCTTAAACTAATACATAACTAATTCTTTATGTGGTAGCAGGTGCGCATCAATTCCAGTTTCAGAAAGAGTACCATTCAGATTGTTATACCTAGAACTGAAATTCCAAAGTGGTTCAAGAAACAGAATGTGGGAAGCTCAATAAGCATGGATCCATTACCTAATATGGATGACAAGAATTTGATAGGTGTTGCTTGTTGGGCAACATTTGTAGCACATAATGGTCCTACTGGTTTAGGTAATAAAAGGCCAGTTTATATTGGGCTCGGTTTTAAATATAAACAGCGTGGAATCTATCCCAGTATTCCCATACATCTTGGAAAAGATTCGGTCACAGTTGAATTACATCACCTGCTGCTATTTTTTTTCACTAGGGAAGAATTTGTTGATCATTATTTAAGTTATTTAACAAAGGGATCTCATGATATTAGTGGTATTAAATTGGCATCAGCTTCTTTTCCCTTTGGTTTGCATTTGGAGGTCAAAAATATTGGTTATCATTGGATACTTAAGGAGGATTTGGAACAATTAAAAACATGTATTTAAAAAATGATTAGCCGAGTTAATGAAAAGCCCAAAAACTCAATAGAATTATAAATAAATATACTGCCTTCTGTATTTTAAAGATGACAATATGTTGATTCCTTGTGGATGTTATAATGAGTGTGTTTTCCAGCAACCATAATAAGCTTCACTTTTTTAGTGGAATACCCAAAAATTCTCCTGAATATTGAATTTTATATTATCATTTTTTAGTCACAAATAATCATTGGTGTCTCAAATCATTGATCAAGTGAAAGTTCAAGTTTGGTAATGGGTTAAATCAAAGAACAACAATTTGAAATATGATTTAAATCATTTGTGGCTCAATCTTTTTATTGTCTAGGCTACTCAGCTTGTTCTTCATCTTGTTTTTTTGTGTTTGTCTTTTTATTTTTTAACTTTCTTTATGAAAAAAATGTGAGGCATTGTGCAACCATTATAACATTAATCGTCTAAAGACTAAAATCCGCCTCTCACACTCATGACTCATGTTGTTTGCTTTTTACACTTAACTCCCCTGTTTTCAACTCTCTGCATTATAATTATAAGTGTATTTTTTTAAAGTGATAATGAACATGGTTGGCCATTCAGTACTATCTTTGATGATCTACTCCCTCTTTCCCAAATGACTATTTGATATAGTACTATATTTTTTTGGGTTTTCATGAATTAAATGGTATGAGAAGTTGTAAAAACAATTTTAATTTATTGTGTTTTTTTTTTACAATAAAATTTTTAATTGATTGTTGTTTATTTAGAAAAGAGGAGAGAGAGTAAATTAAATGCAATTTATATTTTATTTTATGAGAATAAGGAAAATAATGTATTAATAAAAAATAAGAAAAATCACATTCTTAAAAATAATTTTTCCTTATAATTTAAGTCAAAAAAATGAAATTTTTTCTCATATAACTTGAGACGGAAGGAAATATCTCTTAGTCATCATCTTTTTGCCTCCTAACAGGGATATTATCAAGCATCTGCAAAAGAACTTATGAGCATCGATGAGAATTAGCTACACAATATTTTGAGTGGTTAATTACTGGACCATTCAACATGGTAGAAGTTATCATCTTATCACATACTAATTCTCATTACAACTGAAAATATACATATTTATCAATTGCACATAACACACAGCAAAAACAAATTAAAAGAAGCATGTATATGGTGTGGTGGAACTAGAATTCGCCTTGAAGTTTAAATTACGAAACTAAACAATTTTTGGTAAAAAAGTAATTATCACACGTTAATCACCACAGATGATGATCAAAGGTCACAGATATGTGTGATCTTTTAACCGTAGAATTCTTTATAGCTCCTTGAATCTCCTCTGATGGGGATGAAGAGAAAACCTGATGAGCGTGTTATTCTACAATTGAAGACCATAACCCTTATAAATAACCTTAGGGTTATTTCCTATTTTTCAATATTCTAATTTGCTCCTCATCAAATTAGATATTGACTTATGGTATCTACACAACAAATTACCTTTCATGATATTTATGCTTTTAGCCATAGACTTATATAATATTAATTAGACCACTGATGCATTGCCTAATTACATAATGGCTCTAACACGTGTAATATTACGTTTGTGACCCAAAAATTCTAACAATCTCCCACTGGTCACACATGTAATTACGTGTTAGACTTTATGAGCTCAAAATTTGCCATTATATTCCTCAAGCATATCCAAATTATTTCGTCCGTTAGTCATGCCAATATATAGAATGAAGTTGATTTTCGTTATATCAATCATAACTAAACCCGTCAATGATCACCAATAGTGACACAACTAAATGACATAGATCCATCATGAAATGTGTAGCATGAAAATCACATAAAGTTGGTCTGTATATGTCGATTTTCAACTGGTCCTCCTTAATCTTAGTGAGATCAAACCTTAACCAAAGTCAGAGAGTAAAAATACCAAAACTTTATTTCTGCATAAAATATTCTTAAGTCTTACTTGAACTGAAGTATGTCTATATCATAAAAGCATTAAAAAATAACAAACTCCCACTAGAACTGAATATCACTTAATGACTTGACATTCATACGAGCAATATATGCACATCAAGTCCTTTTGGTGGAAAACTTTAGTAAGCGGATCCGCAAATATGGAGTTTGTATTGATATGCTCTATAGACAACCGTACACTCTGAACTTAATTTTTAACAACAAGAACTCAAAAATAGAACTATTGATTTATTATCAGAAATAACTTTAGTGGTCTTTGAATTCCTTATCCACCATGTACAGCCTCGTGACCAAGTTCTATAATTAGATGCCTCATGATACGTTATATCTGCATCCAACAAAATTGGAGTCATTATGCTAAATGATCTCAAATTGATCTGACCTCCAATATATTAGCATGTGTTCTTTAGTTTTCTTTAATTCTGTATGATTCATTTGACTACTTTCAAATGGTCTAATATTAAATTACCTAAATACTTTATGAACATCCTAGAAATATACGCAATAACCAAACGCGTACAATCTGAACTTAAATTAGACTCAAAACTACTAATGCATATGGAATCTTCTGTATTTATTTTTCTTTAAATTTATTCAATAGGGCACTGATTGAGATAAACTTGTCTCCCTTAGCCACATGGTTTAGTGACTTGTCATCGACATATAAAAGCAAGAAAATATATTTCCTCCCACACAACTCATGGTATATACAATCATCAACCAAATTCACCTCAAAACCAAACGAGATGACCATTTGATGAATCTTAAAATACCATAGTTGAGATGTTTTCTTGAATTCATAGATGGATTTCTTAAATTTGCAAACCATATACTTTGAATCTTTTGAAACAAAAGTTTCCGGTTGCACCATATGCATTGTTTCATCAATGTTACCATTTAGAAACCTTGTCTTTAGATCCATCATACGTAACTCAAATTTTAAATGCATTACTAATGCCATAACATGTTTAAAAGAGTCTTTCGAAAAAACCGAAAAAGAAAGTCTCTTTATAATCAATGCCTTCTTTAAGTGTAAATCCATTTGTGACAAGACGAGCTTTTTTTTTACCTCTCCATACTGCCTTTCGAATCCCACTTGGTCTTAAATTTTTATTTAATACCAATGAGTTCCGCACCTTATGGCAATGAGAAAAGATTCAAAATGTGATTATCAATGGACTTTATCACTTTATTCATGGCATCAATCCACCTTTGAGAGTTAGAACTTTTCATTGCTTGATGAAATTTGATAAGATCATCATTCCAATGTTAACCTTATGTCCCTGAAGAAATACAATATAGTCATCTAGTATTGTATATCTCTTTTCTCTCGTGGATCTCCTGAATGACATATGTTCTTAAGGTGTAAGAGTTTGTTCTTCTAGAACAATTTCTTGTATGGGGAGTTAAACATAAGTGGGAATATCAAAATATTCCCCTTTAAAATAAATTCATAATCATATCTTCCCCCTCAAACTCGACATCCTCAAAGAATCGGCATTTCCTGATTCAAAAACCAAACTTAATTATGGGATCATAAAACCTATACCCCTAGATCCTTTTAGAGTATCCCATAAATTAGCCATGAAGTTTTGTAGTTGCTATAATTGGAACCATATTAAGGACATGTGCTGCAGTTTTAATTGGAAAAATAATTAAAAAAAATTATTGGACGTTGTTCACCTGAATTGTTAAATCTATCATAGTTTTACCACCACAGTTAAACTTAACTCTTTTGATTCTTTAGTCTAGTTGATTCACAACTCCAACCTGAATAAAAATTGAATGTGTCCAATAACTTCCTTATATCATAAATGAGATAAATGATGCCATGTAGAAAATCATCTATGAACATTATAAATATTGTTTATCATTCCAAACAGCCGGAAAGAATGACACACAAATATCAATATCTATAAGCTCAAGGACATCTGAAGTCTTATTGGCTTCATATCTCATTTATTGGTTTGTTTTCCCTTAATTTTATAAAACCTGAGTCTGAGATTACATTTGACATAAGTCTCTTTATTTTCTATTTGCAGATGTCACTCAATATCTTATGTCAAATGTATCTGAGTTCTCAATTAAAAGAAGCAATTGTTCCAAATTCAATATAGATTATTGTAACCTGACAAAGAACCAGAACCAACTAATTTTGAAACAATTTAAATTTCTATTCCCAAATAATCAAGAAAAATCAAATAGGTTCAAAACATAAATAGAAATTAAACTTCATTTCAACTTAAAAAACAATACAAAAATAGTTACATCAAAATTCAAATAAATTATATTCTTTATCAATTATCTAAAATTTTCAATTGCCTCAAATTGAAATGTTTTATTGTCGGCCCTATAGATGTATCTTTCACCATCAATTGATTTCCGACAATTCATAAAATCTTGCATAGACACACTGTTGTGAGTTGTAGTACCAAAATATATTCAACACGTGCGTCTACGTACCAAAATTAAATGTACCTCAAAACAAACCAAATTGTATGACAATTAAAGTAATGTTTCTTTAGCTCCATAAAAGAAACAACTATTGTTACATGATTTAAATCATTTATGTTGTTGTTCCTTTTGAGGCACTATATCTGCAGTCATCCTTATACTTTATGGAATTAAAGTTTTTCAAAAGCGTAGGTATATTACACTTTTCCTTCTTGTAAAACCTCTTTTCAATTTCCTTAATAAAATTTATTACCGTATTTATCTTTTCAGATAGTTTGCCCTAGAATCTTTTCACAATGGCTTTCCTTATGATCATCAAACATATGCAATTTGACCTCTCCCACCCTTTCCAATTCCGTAAGAGGTGGGGGAAAATCAATCCTTAACATAACGTCGAGATCCATACTTCAAGAACTATCAAAAGATTTACTTTTTAGAACTTGACTTTTGAGCCATTTAACTAAAATGATGTTGGAAGTAAACTTCAACATATCATTCAAACCGAAGAGAGAACAAAAAACAAGCAAAACATGCTCAAACAAGCCTCAATATAAAAGTAATTTTAAATTCAAATAAAGGTAAACCCCATAACAAGATATCGGGAATCCGTTAACATTCTATCTTTGAATAAAATATTAACTTTTCGGTGATACTTTGGCGTAGTAATCAAACACTGATAATAAGAACATGTCAAACAATAAATTTTCCTTTGGGCCAATTTATTATTCACACGAAAAACAAAATAATTATCACGCGTTTATCACCACAGATGCACTTGTAATTCTGTAAAATAGTTACCTTCCTTTGGACCGGTTAATTATTCACATAAGTTACAAGCACACAACCTTTTATATTTCAAAATAAATTAATCTCCACAAAAGAGGTTACTTTGGCAACGTTATATTTCAATCAACTCATCTTAAAATATAAACTTAAACTTACTTTGTTCCATTTGAATTTAGAATTACTTAACCAAAACAATATCCAAATTTACAACTAAAACTTGCGATTTTCCAAAAGAGTGCATAAACAAAATTGATCACATACACTCAATTTATGATTCAAAAGTTCCGGTGTTAATCTTGGTCTTGTTAATTTGTATCTTAAAAAAGGGTACAGTATAACAAACATAAATCTGATTTGTTAAATAGAACAAATTTTTCTTAATACTCATCAGTTCAAATTAATACCATACTACTATCGCTATATCTTTAACTAGATTTAGACCCACGCATTGCATGGGTTGAGTCAAGTTTTTTTCCGAAATTAATACCATAAATAATATAATGTATTATAACATATATGAAGAAATAGATCAAAGCTTTCGTTATTTTAGAGATTTTTTAAAATTTAATCATTCAAAAAATTTTGTCACAAAATGAAGAAATATATAAAAAGATATTTTAAGATAAAATATTTAAACCAATTTTTATTTTTATTTTTAAAAAACTCTTTGTGAAAACAATTTTAAGAAGAAAATTACACATTATAAAAATTATTAACACACCCTTATCTCGTCAAATGAATCTACTATATAGAGATTGATAAATATTGCATTTAACATGGATAATGTTTCATTTGGGTGCATATAAAATCAATTAAAATGAAGTTCAAAAATATATTATACCACCTCGTTTCGTTCCTAAATATAAGACTCTCTTAAAAAAATATAATTATCCCTCTTCTTTCAAATTTTCAAGAGCATTAACTACGGGTTTTTTTCTAACATACTCCTAATTATAATCAATTTTTTTCTATAATTTGTAATAAATATTATAAAGAAAATACTATCCAATTCTCTATCTAGATAAAATTGCAAAAATAATATCATTTGTTAACAAATTTAACATCATAATAAAATTTCTTAATCTCTATGACCTTTATAAATGAGTCTTATATTTAGAGACAAAGGTAGTAATATAAAATTAAAAACTTGTTTATTTCTTCAAAAAAAAGCAATTTAATTTGTATTTCTTCAAAAAAAAAAACAATTTAATTTTGTTCTTAATATATTTTTAGTTTTTAGGGAAAAACTTAGTGGATCATAAATCAATATCATCAAAATTTTATTCTAACTTGAGTTAAGGAATTTACTCTGTTAAAAAAAGTAAACAAAAATATATAAAGGGATACATCTTAAATACTTTTACAAAAAATACTTTTTTATTTAAAATTTAATTTGATTACTTATATTTTCATTATTTAATGTTCGACATATATAAAGAATGCACATTATTTTTAACATGTTTAGTGATAAATACAAAACAACATTTGTATTTTACTATAATAAACATTTTTTATAGTTTAAAAAACAATTTTTGTGAAAATCTAATCAAAATTATTGAACTATGGGGGTTTAGATGAGAATGTTTATTCTATGTGATTCTATACTTGAATGGTGATGTAAGCTTCAAATATCAAGAAAAAATGACACCAGCAACAATGTTAACACTTCTCAATAACTTATAAGTTGTTTCGGTTGTATATTTATAAAAAAATTATTTGATAATCAATAAAGTCATTTTTCAATTCAAGGAGTTACATAGTTTAATGAATAGGCTCCTAATAGCAATTTTTCAAAAAAAAAAAAAGGCATATTTAACATGAATATCTTACAAATCATCTATTCAAAAAGTAGTGCCACAAAACTACTAAAGTAAAATAGAATAATTAGATCTTAAAAAAGTAAAGGTCACATAAAAATGTAAAACACTTCACATTATATTTAACATAAATATTTCAAAAATTATCGTCTGCAATTTTAGTATCACACACATACTTACCTTAAAGTCATATTCACTTTGAAGATTAAATAAGATAAGAAATAAAGTTAGAAAATATTAACATTTATATAATTGATAACTTGAGTTCTTGTCATGTCATAGAACCAATAGGATCTAGTAAACATAGGGCAAGCAATAAAGAGGAAAAATACTCTGCAATACATATAATTGAAAAAGGTGTCACTCAAGAGTTGTTTCTCTAATGATGTTTGAGATACAAAGACATAATCTGTAATTGACAAACACACACACACAAAAATAGTAGATTATATTTTTTCAACCTCTCAAAAACCAAACATAAATAAATAAAAAGGAGAAATAATACGTTATCTCTTCTATCACCTCCCATAGTTTTTCTCTAATGATAACTAAGATATAAAGGCAAAAAAATTTATCTGTAAATCAAACATACCTATAAAAAAAATCATTTTATTATGTTTCAAAAGTTCAAAACTAAATACAAATTTATATAAAAAAGATGAAAGAAGTTTCAATCGAAGACATATATAACGAATTAAAAGACCTTTATAATGGCTAAAACCTTGATACTATGATTGTGAAGAAGAACCATCCTGCATTGTTGCTCTTGTAATCCCCTGCGCATGCACCACAACAACAACATTAACATTAGAATTAAAATCGGCGTTCTTTACTAAATTCATATTAGCTACTGATTATTATCAAATCTTAGCAATAAATCATAAATACAAAGTATGATTGAGGTTTTGGAATTAAAATGGATAATTACCATAATCGAAACATGGTTAGTGCGTAATTGATTACTACAATATATGTGATTCGTCTAGCAAAACCTATTAATTATATTATTTTTCGTCACAAAATGACCAAATTTCTATTGTTTCTTTTGAAAGTACAAAACCACGTATCATTTGTCAATATTAAATATACATAGATCTCATATCTACATAAACTTCACATCCTCTTTATTGAAACTTTGCACTCATCATTTAGTCTTTCCACCATATCAATTTATTGTCTAAAATTGATTATAAAAAGATTAATATCAAAAATTTAATCACACAATTTTACAAGTTTTAATCACACAATATTGCGGATAATTCTTTAGTTCAGTGTCACAATACGGCTCCAGTTATTTGTTTCCAACCATCTGCAACAACATTTCAAAATTAAAATCAATAAAGATTTCTTATAAAAGAAAAAAAAAAATCAGTTGCAATATGCTATATATATCACAAAAGCTTTTTTCTATCATATGCCAAATTTATACGTGTTGTGAAGTTTTTTTTTATAATCATATTTAAAAGTTTAAAATAATAAGTTTATTTATATTAGAATTTGTATAAATTTTTAATAAATAATTTTTTTTTCAATAAAAATTTACTATTTCTTTGATGTTTTAACATGTGCACTATTACACACAGACAGGGATGAATGCATGTTGGGCCTAACTGTAAGCTTAATAACAGTGGTTTGCTTAAGTTTTTTTTTATAAGAGTTAAATATATATTTTAGTTCCTAAAATGACGACCTTCTAAATTTAATTCTTATTTAATTTTTATTAAACTTTTAGTCTTTATAAAATTATCATGCATTCAGTTTTTGTCCTTATTACTAGTTAACTCAACGTATATTTTTGAATGATTTTTTGCAAGTATGTTAATTAGACTACAAAAAAAATTAGCATTTCCAACGAATTTTTTCCTCACAAAATGACCAAATTTCATCACAAATGTACATTTGGGAGGACATTTGCGAGGAAATAACGAGTTCAAAAACTTTCTCAAGGAAAAACGAGTTCAAAATTTGATCTTTAGATCATAATTTCTCAAGAAAAAACGAGATCCAAATTTGATCTTTAGATCATAATTTTTTGTCATTTTTATCTTGAAATTTTGTCGTTTAAAAAATTCATATTTAATTCATTTCTCGTTAAAAAATTCTAAGTTAATAAAATTCTTACTTAATTTTTATTATATTTTGAGTCCTTATAATTTTTTCTTTCATATAGTTTTAATCCTTATTAAAAAATTATATGAGAAGTCAATTAGTCATTTCCCACTTGGCAGTTGGCACATTGAAACCAAAAAATTATATGGCCATAAGTGTTGGAGTTGTAGATAATATCTCTGTCTCAAAATATAAGAACTTGTTGACTACTGCACGCATGTTAATATATGATTTTGATTGCAAATATCTTAATTGTCTATTAGCTAGTAAAAATTATATAAATTTAATATTTTAAAAATATGTATCAAAATCGATCAAACTAAATCTTAGGAAAATACAGTCAAAATAAAACATATGAATAATGAACTAATTCATATAAAATGGGACGGAGTTTTTGTTGCCATCTCCCACCAATATTCATATATAACACATTTTTGTGTGTTGATCACAATTCATTACTTTAATCTTTTAACCGGAATTCATTGAGTCAATTAATTCAGTTTGAGATGCGTTCTAACATGAAATAATTCCAATCATATTTCTTCAATATAACATAGTTATTAATTTCATTACCATAATCAATTACTTCTAGTTATTAATTTTTTTGGTAGCACCTTACTTCAAATTACTTAGTCCAATAGCTTTACCAATGTTTTACGAGGCTATGACTTGTCCGGGTCCACAATTCAATTCAAACAATCGATGGTAACTATGGAAGACTTTTTCTTTTTGATAGCAATTAGCAACTATGGAAGACTTTTTCTTTTTTATACTAAGCAATTAGCAATAGCAACTATATATGGAAGACTTTTGTGATACGCACATTTCAATATCAATTGTAGGTAGGTTTATTAAATGGACAACTAGTTTAAGTGCAGCCTCTACTCTTAACTAAGTAATGCAAATGGTACGTTTGTCAAAACCAAATGAACCGCTTAATCACATTTATTTATTGCTTTTGGGTAAGATTTGTGATGGGGTAACGGATAACCAACTTTTTAATGCCTTTTGGAGAAATACGAAAACGATAGATTGTTTTTTTTTTTTTTAATCGGCAAATATTATTATGGAAATAAATAAAGTACAAGGAGTACTCCATCCACAAGTCGGATGAGCAATAACCAAACTCAAGCCAAGAAACAATCAAGCGAAACGGCCCGGATAACTAAAAAAGAAAGCCCGGCACAAACCGCCAAAAAATAATCTATCTTAGAATACAATCTAAGGGGTTGGTACTCCATTCATAAAGTAAACGATAGACTACAGTTTGATCTCCACAACAATATTTGAGAGAAGGTAACAAACATTTGATGTCAAAATTCAAACCGAATCAGATTAATCTGTCCAATAAATCGGATATTGATAGTTAAAATAAATATCTATACTATTTACAATTACAATGAGTGTAATTATGACCCTATTAAATGCAAAAATATTATTATGCCTTCCTCTTATGCCAATTGCCACGTGTCACACTATCACCACTCCACCTTTTCATTTTATTTTTATCATTATTATTATTATTATTTATATTATATTACTTTTTTTTTCTTATAATTACTAAAACCATTTATCTTCATTTTATTATTATGATTTCATTTTAACCGCACAATTTCTGAAATCATTCAATTTTATTTTTATTATTACTTTTATTCTTATATTCTTATTTTATTTTATTTTGCCTAATAATAAAATTCCATGTTCTTAGTAATCATATATTGTATAATTGTTCAGATTAATTTTAATGAAAACTGTAATTATTTATTTAATTAAATTAAATTATTTAATATCTATATTCAATAACACAGTTTAAAATTATCAGACCAAAAAATATACAGTTTAAAATTAGTCTGATTAAAATTATTATAATACATTACAAATAAATTACACATACAATATAAATATAAATTATAATACCAAAGAAATTTTCTCAATCACCCCCATTATTCTCTTTTCCCTCCCTAACTACCATTTTTGCCCTTAGGGGGTTTTGGGGGTTATAAGCACCAATTCGGAATTTAAATCCTGAACTATAGTTTGGAATCTACGTCCCAAAGTGTATCCCGAACTATAGCTTAACACCACTTATATAAGGAATATACACTATAATATAAAATTTAATAACATTAATACCATTTATATATAAAGGAAACTACATAATAAAAAATCGATAGCTTGCTGTTTGTACTCAGGCTGAATTCTTTCTTTGGTATATCTTATGCCATGAATTTTTTCTTTTTAATTATAGTAAAATTTTGCCAATTCAAAAAAAATACCATTTATATAAGGAAACAACATAAATAAAAAATTGGTTTTATATAATTTTCAAATCAAAATTTGATTATATTTTATAGTTAAATATTAAAATTAACAATTAAAATTTTCAAAATTAATTTTGATATTGATTATTGGGCTTTTGACAATCCTAATTTGCAACCCTAATTTTTTTGTCTATAAATAGCTAGAACATAAATGTGAAAAAGCACAACCTTTAAAAATAGGTCAATATAGTTAAGCAAATTCAATTTGAAATCAAGAGATTTTTTCTATTCTGTTCATACATTTTAACATTCATTTAAAACATATTTTGTTTAAAATATATAGAATAAATCTTATTTTCATTTGGTGTAGTCTATTTAATTTTACATTTGTTTGTATTAGTTTTCTTTTTTTATTTCTTATTATGTTTGCTCTACCACATGTCAAAAGAAACATGCAAATCGATCTTTAGTATTGCCTTTCTATAACACTACTGTGAACAAAAAAATTGAATGAGTGTATCATCTACTCTTTATTTCTCAAGGTATTTAGATTTTGTCAATGAATCTTAGAAAAACAGGTTTAATTCCAACAAAATATTCAGATATATTTGTTGAAAGATTGATTTTGGCAGCTCCAGATACACATGGTCGAATTTTTGCAAGTGGTACAACGAAGACGCTACAAACTAGATTTCGTATGAATTTGAGATTTTTTTTTTATGCAGTTTATGCAGCATGAATGATTGCACACAGACCCCAATTTAATTTACGAAGCTTTGATTGATAATAAAATAGAATCTGTTAGGTTTTTTTTTATTGAATTTCACTTTTTTTTTCTATCATTTATTACAGTTTTATTGGTTTTTTTACTAATTAATTTTTTTTTGTCAATTAGTTTTGTGTAAGTTATCATGATATTAATACTAGGCTTTTATCATCGGAGAGCGTGAACAAGTTTGACATTGTTCCATTTAATATACTCCATTTTTTTTGACAAGAATATACTCCATTTTTCATATGTCTCTTAAATATGACTATATCTTTGCAATTTGTTCATGTAGAGAAACTCTGAATATCAAGTCCGTGTTGGAAAAGGCTTTGGTTAGTAAAGTGATATATCTAAATAGAAACTAGCATTCTCTATGAAAATGGTTTTAATAGTTGTTAATGTTAGTTATTTTTTAATTCTATATTTGTCCTTTTTTTTAATGTGTAATTTGTAGCACATATCTATGATTTGTTCTTAATCAATTTTTAGGGGAATCACACTAATGTTACTCTAGGCTGTTCTTTATTTCTTCTTCTTCTTCTTTTGAGGTTCCAATATATGTATTTTATGAAATGTATTTTCGAGACCCGGCACCTAGAAATAAGAAGAATAAAAAAAAATTGTGAAATTTTATAATAGTCCTTGTGATTAACACCTATAATAAATAGAATAGTTTTGTTTTGAGTACAAATAACCAGAGGAATTTTTATTAGTGTACATATGTGAACAATTTTTTATTTTTTATTCAATCAGATGCTAAAAAATTTTTGTCCGGCCATCAATGTGATATAATTGAATGAGAAGATATTATGGTCATATAAAATCTTATTCATGTTAGAGATTTTAATTTAAAATGAATCATATTTTCCTTTTCTGTAAATGATTTTTATAAAAATCTATTTAAAATAGCTTCATTTGAAGTTTATATAAAAAAATTCATTTTTTTATAAGTACAAAATATAAAAATTCTTTAATAATTATATTTTAAACAAAATGTACCAATAAAATAATAGTACCTTCATTCTTATTTATAAGACTAATGTATTTTGCCTATTTAATGACTAGATGCATTTTCCTATTTTCTATAGTGTGAATTTTTTTTTTTTACTATGTAGAGTGAACTTTTAAATTGTTATAAAAATGTGCAAAAATTTATGACTATATATATATATATATATATATTGACTTTACTATAAACCAAAACGATGATTTATTATGTGGGCAAAAAAACTTTCAGGACAAAAATGTATTAAAAATTATTATATGCTTAAATGAAACTATATTGTGAAATCAAATTCTACCAAAACAATTTGCAAGGAAATCAAGTCATGTAAATATGTGTGTATATATTTTAGAAATTAATTAACCTACAAAAGCGACACTATGAGTATGATGTTGTTTGATTGAACTCGCATGTAAAACACTTCTATGTTGTTGGTGTTTAAATACTAATATTGTGCTAAAAGATAATGTGAAAAAATGTTTGATTATTTACACTATAGCATTTTTAACTCGCAGTTAAGCTCAAAGGGATGGGGACGGTTGATATTATGCCATTTTTTATTGGTTACTATGATATTAGTACAATGTTTAATTTCCATCACCGCTGACGATGTAAAATCTTTGACAAGAAACTTGTGAAACACACAAGGTGAGTTCTCCCATCTAAAATTGAATTTTCTCCATATGCATGAACGAGAAATCAAACTTCAAACCACATATTTAAAGAGACCGAACCTTTACCAACTAATATTATGCTTTATTGTCCTCTAATAATAGTTTTCAGTGTCATTATTGATTTCATGTTTTAGAGGAATTAAAAAAATATATTGCAATATATTATGGTCTACTAGAATTATTTTCAAACAAATTCAAAATTTTACTATTCAATTTAAATTTTTTTAAAGGCTATATTGAAATACTAATATATATGTTTACTATCTCTTCTATAAAAAAAGTATAGGTTTTTTTTTAAGAAACTTTATTGAACAATAATTTTTGACTTTTTTTTTATTGTAACTCATATTTATCAGGTTATTTTGATATCATTTAAATTCTACATATTGTATCTCAAATTTCAGTTATCAAATAAAATAAATGAATAATTTGTTTTAGGTTTTCTAAAAATGATTTTTATAATGCAATAATTTAAATAGCTTATATAAGTTTCAAATGAAAATTTTGTGTAAATAGCTTATATTAAAATAGCTATTTAATCATAGTGTTACAATTTTTAAAAACATTTTAAAATAAATTAAAAACTATTTTTTATTTGTAATATTAATGAGGGCCGGAATTATTTATATAATTTATAATTTTATTGTAATTTTTATTTAAGTATTTTTATAAATCTTATTTATTTGTATAATTTCACATATTTAAAAACTGCAAAAACAAATTTTAAACAAAATATTCCCCGTGCGTACACGGGTCTCAAACTAGTAAAAAGCTTAAAGTGGATCTCACATATTATACACATAATTTATTTAGTGTTAATAAATTTTATTCCTGCAATTTGGACGAGTTAGGATTTATTCTCTATGAAATTATTTTATTACTCTCGTAATATAAAGATTCAGTTATTTACTCTCTTATATTGACATTTGGCTGAATATGAAGATTCTATCAATATTAATTAGCTTTATTTTTGCTATAACTTTTCATATTTATATATCCACCATTATTGCAAATAGCTTTTCATATTTATATACCACCGTTATTTTTCTCACTAACTTTTTCTTGTGAGTAGAGTATAATTTTTTTTATGATCAATTTTGTACAAGTACTACTTCAAAGTTAGTTATTGATTATTTAGAGTCACTTAGTACATGTAAATATTATTTTGTGGTACGCAGTTTAATTTTTTAATGACCAACTTTTTTTTATGAGTAAATTTATGGTATTTCATTCCAAATGATCTACTTTATACTTATTACAACTTCAATTGTTTTCTTTTGACAAAACTTCAACTGTTATATGCAAAATAATTTTGTATTTATTAGATTATAATTTTTTGCAACTCATCCAAATTTGTTTTCTTAACTCCGCCACTGCATACAAGTGATTTTGACAATAAATCTTCATACAAATTCTTAAGTTTGTTAGTCTTTGAGTTTGTTAAGTACAGTATTCAATATTTTTGATGTAGTTCTTTTGATAGATTGATACTTAAATACTTTGAAAAGATATTTTGAATAAATTGACAAGTTATGTATACAATTACTCAACGAGTTAATTTGTATTTTTGTATATAATAAAAGAAAAAAAATTGAAAATTTGATTTGCACAAAAAATAATAATTCATTATTGCAAGAAATGAATTTATTATTAATTTGAGAAACATATACTCAACCACAAGTTAACTTAAAAGTTAAAATTTATACTATTATATGATAAATGTTAATTATATCATATCTTTAGTCAATATGAGACTTTTCTAACAATTTGAGCCATCCATAAAGAAATCCGTAGAGAATTGGCAGATTTCTAATAGTGATGTGTGGTTTAGCACTTTTCCAAAGTTAGTTATTTGGTATGGTATATACTCTGCCCTTCATGTTACCTATATTCCAATGGTGGAAGGTATAACCAAGAAAGCCTTGAAAGTTAGAACTGTTTATTTAACAAGCTAAATAAATCTCTTTCCTTTTTATAATAAGTTCTCTTTCTGAAAGAAAAACATTTGTCTTATTAGTCAATTTAAAATATTAGGACAAAATTTGTTATCTTATTCCTAACAATGCAAATTACCACCTTTACTCAATATACCAAAAAAACACTTTTATTCAATGTACCAAAAAAATTAATTTTATCAATTGCATTTTAATTCGTCTAATTAATTTCACTAATTAACTATAATTAATAAGGCTATATCAGTAAATAAATTTATTTTATTATTGAAATCAATGGAGTTAATCAATCATTTGTTTAAAAAGAGTAAAAATTCGAAAAAGGAACATTTATTGAACGAAGAGTGTATAAATTATAATAGCCGACTAAACTCGCACAAGAATGTTTCAAGAAGGAAAACATAAATAAATACAAATTTAAATATATTTGTGGTCCCTCTAAATATATCAAGCACGTCCCTCTAATTTATTTTTTTCGAACTTTGATTCCTCTAAATTTTCTATACGTTTTGGATATTAGTTCTTCTCACGTTGCATTCTCCAAATGACTTATTTTAATGACATGTCATTAGCATAATCGTAAATATTATTATCTTCCCCTTCCAACTCCCCACATTTATTTCACATAAATAATTAGAAATCACTCTAGCAGATTATCCTCCTATCCTATATATAGTAGATAGACATCTCCATATGATTCTATACCATATATTAATTATTTTCATATCTGTATTAATTATTAGTTCTAGTATATAAGGTGGTGATCAATCATAAGTGATCACAAAACAAAGAGAAAGAAATATGAGAAGAGAGTGTCATCCATTGTTGAGGGGTGTGAGAGATAATAGCAAATACAAACATGGGTTTTCTGTATATGAGATGGATTCACTCACAAGTATATGTGAGGTTGTGTTGCCTTCATTGCCAATAGAAGACCAACATGATGATGTTTCAGTCAAGAATCTGCAGTCTTTCTTCAACGTCTCTGCTTCTCAATATCCAATCGCTCATGAGGTATGTGTGCGCCAATGAAACACGGACACAAACACCGGACACGATAATATCGGTTCTCACACGTCGACACTTATAAAATTAAAGAACATATAATAATTAAATATAATCAATAGTGTCGTGTCACACCTAATCTAAAAAGTGTTCGTGTTTTATAAGTGTATGTCTGTTGTTTAACATTGTCATTATACATCAATTTTTATTTTCTATGTTCTCTTCTCCTTTTCTCTCTCTTTTGATCCTGAAGAAATTCCTGAATACGAGGAATTTTTGTCATGTGCTAAGTGTGAACCACAGTTAAGTTCCATGGGGTATGTGGCTGCTTTACATGTTCAAGTAACAGAGTTGTAGTATAAGGTAAAAAAAAATTTCATAAATTATCATGTTTTTTTTACTTATTTTCATAAAATTAAATATAAATTGTATTTAGTTTTTACTTTCTTTTATTTTATCAATAAACAACAACCAATAAAAATTGTTTTTACATTTTTTCATGTATCTTATTTCAAGAAAAACTCCACAAAACCATACTTCAAATTTTTATGATTATGTTTTCTTAAGTAGTGAATTTTTTCGCTTATAATTTGGGACGGAGGAAGTATGTACGTTTTTGTTAATTAAAATAGGTTTAAAGACTTTTATCTCCTTGTAAAGTGAGAGAATTTTGATTTATCCTTCTATAAAATTATATCTTTTGAATTACCTTCTACAATGTGAAAATTTCATCATTTATCTCCCTTGTTGAATTTTTGCATGTGGCACATAAAAATCAACGGCCACGTTAGTAAAAAGGACTTTTTGCCCTCGTTAACAAAAAGTCATTAAAGAAAGTAAATGATAGAATCTTCACATTATAATCAATAATTCTAAAAATAATTTTATAGAAAGTAAATTAAAATTCGCTCACATTAAAATAAGATTAAATAGTGAAGACTTATTTTAGTTTTCATATTTGTTTGACAAAAAAGTTTAGTCTTTAGTAAAAATAATATTCAAATTAATTTTTTATATTTTCCGAAAAATTAATTAGTCACTTATTTGTATTGATGTTATTTGTAAATTTAAATACACTAATAATATTTAACTTCGATCTTTTATACAACATACATGTGAGTCAACAAAAACACTCATAATTATGAATCAAAAATATTAAGTTTTGTTGACTCCTATCATTATTTTAGGGCTAAACATATTTTTAGTCTCTAAAAATATATTTAACCCATTTTTTTAATCAGAGATGACTCGTGTTTATTTTAGTGAAAATATTATTCCTTTTTTCTTCATACATTTCTTGGGATGAACGGAGGTGTCATCAATCCAAGCAAGTATTTTGGGTCTCAAAATGTTGGATATAAAAACACTCAAATTATTTATTTTTTCCGGTGTAAACTAGGTATTCTCTGCACACAACAGTAGATACTAACCCCTCGAGTTTTGTGGGATTTAAATGAATGGTAAACTCTCTCTAAGAGTTTTAGGATTGTTGCATGCCCAAGCAAAGGATTCTTTTTAGGTCAAACAACTTAGTGGCTAAAATTTTACCTTTTAAAAATGAATAAATGAATGTATTAAAGTTCGAACCTCGATCTTTGCACTTTATATGCAATATCTCTACTAACTAAACTAATTGCTAAATTTACAGGGGCGAAAACCCAATTTTCTAATATATTAGTTAAATCCTAGTTTCAAATGTGATAATCATCAAAAATTAATTTAATCATTAGGCTTCGTACTATTTTTTTCAAAGTCACACAATAAAATTTGTTTTAAGCCTGCAAACTTGTTGGGCCGGCCTAGACGAGAGTAGGATCGAAATTCAAATTTACTTTAATACTTGAAAAGTGTTCTGGTATTTTTTTTTTGGTTACATAAGAGAAAAAGAAAAACAAAAGAGGCTAATCTCTAATAAACACTACACCCCTAACATCGGCCAAGAGCAGTTCACATAACTCCCAGGGAGGGGTAGCCAGTTTCACTAAAAGTGTTCTGGTATGAATATGAATATAAGAACAATCTGTTTCGGTATAAATATTTATATTGGAACGCTTGTACAATGTGTTATAATATGAATATATACCCATACAAATTTATTCCAGTAATAATTTTCAAACCCGAAGACTCATTTAAAATTTTCCGGTGTGTAATTCAATTCACTCACTCTCTCTTATTTTTTATAGGTGATTTAGTGTTGATTGACGGTAAATTTTGTATGGAGAACTACTGTTCGATCCTCCACAACTGCGATTATGAGGGGATTAGAATCGCTTGATACTAAAACTGACACCAAACCAGATTAAACTGGTGGTGAAAGTAAAAAAAAAAAGTAACCATTATTATAATTATGTTAATCACTTTCAAACTTTTTGTTAGTAAAATTATGTTGATAGGTAATAATTAAGTTTTGGCATCCAAGTGTAATTAACCATTATTTGAACTATGTTAATCACCTAAAAATTGTCAACAAAGTTGTCTAAATTTGGTTGTGCAAAAAACATTTCTCATATTTGAATTAGTGACATGTTAGAATTTGGCCTAACTTTTAAATGTTAACACTAACAGGTTGCTGAGTTGGTGGTGAAGAGGGGTGTAATTGAAGCAGTAATATTGATTAGAGTGATTCTATGGCTTCTAGCAACAAGAATGGGAACTTTATTGGTTTGTGGTATGCTCTGTCTTAGTAAGGAATGGCCCTTTGTCAACAACTTTTCAAGCATATCTTTAGAAAAAAGAGAAAAAATTGTGCAAAGGGGTCTCAAGCATAGGTTTCTCACTCCTTTTAGACTCGCATTTGTTTACATCAAAATCTTATGCCTCTTTGCTTTCTTCTCTTGGGTATATATTCATTCTTCCACCTTACTACATATATATTATTTCTCTTATTTAACTAACTGATTTTTATATTAAGGGCCAAATAATTTTATTTTCTCTAAACTTATAGTGAATTTTAATTTTAGTCTCTGAAAATAATAGAATTAATAGGCTTTTACATTCTACAATGTGCGCGAGTTTTGATTTACTCCCTGTAAAAAACTTATTATTACTCCATGTAATGTGAAGATTACATCAATTACCTCCTCTGTAGATTTTTGTTGATGTCGTAGTAAACTTTTGTTGATGTGGCCGTTGACATTTTGTCTATCTGCCACCTTAATTAGTAAAACGTCAAGATAAGAGGATAAATAATGGAAGCTTCACATTACATGGGGAAAAACTAAAACTTGCTCACATTGCAAGAGGGTAAAAGCCTATTAACCCAAAATAATATTAGGAAGTTTTTGTCTTCATAATTTTTTTTGTCTATAATGACCAATTTATGTACATGTTAATATCAAGATTATTACTCTTTTATTTTCAAGATGTGTATATCATGTAAACAATTTGCACCAAAATTAATCTTTTTTAAAATGAAAAATCTAAGAAAGTGAATTTTTACAGGTTGATGAAAATGGTGATAATCCAGCATGGAAAGCCATTGGATATGAAGTATCAACAACTGATGAGAAGACAACAAATGTCACAAAAAAGAGACCCCTTGAAAAAGGGATTATAGAAACCATGCATGAAAATGATTCATCTCTTCAACAATCTCTATCCAACAAAGGCCTCAATGTAACACTAGACACCAAAAACAACATCCTAAAAATCAAATGTGATGCTGTAATTGTTGGTTCTGGCTCAGGAGGAGGTGTAGCAGCTTCTGTCCTATCAAAAGCAGGACACAAAGTGATTGTTCTAGAAAAAGGAAACTATTTTGTTCCAGAAGATTATTCATCACTTGAAGTTCCTTCAATGGATCAACAATATGAATGTGGAGGTATGTTAGCTTCTGTTGATTCAAGAGTACTTGTTTTAGCAGGTTCAACGGTCGGTGGCGGTTCAGCTGTTAATTGGTCAGCTTGTATAAGAACACCAAAAAAATTGTTGAATGAATGGTCAGAAAAAAATAAACTTTCAATTTTTTCAAGCTTAGAGTATTTATCTGCTATGGAAACTGTTTGTAAGAGAATTGGTGTCAATGAAAATTGTACACAAGAAGGGTTACAAAATCAAGTACTAAGAAAAGGGTGTAAAAATCTTGGCTTAAAAGTTGATTATGTTCCAAGAAATTCATTAGGGAAAAATCATTATTGTGGTTCATGTGGTTATGGTTGTCCAAAAGGTGAGAAACAAGGGACTCAAGTTACATGGCTTGTTGATGCTGTTGAGAATGGTGCTGTGATAATAACAGGATGCAAAGCTGAGAGGTTTTTGATTGAAAGTAATTATAGGATTGGAAGTACAAGAAAGAAGAAGTGTTTTGGAGTTTTGGCAAAGACTTTGAAGAGTAGAGTTACAATGAAGTTGCAGATTGAGGCTAAAGTGACAATTTCTGCAGGTGGTGCACTTATGACACCTCCATTGATGATATCTAGTGGGTTAAAGAATAAGAACATTGGTAGAAATCTTCATCTTCACCCTGTGTTAATGACATGGGGTTACTTTCCAGAATCACAATCAGATCTCAAAGGTAATATTAGAAATATAAAAATTCTTTATTTGGCACTAATGCTCTGCTTTATAGGGGAAGAGAGTTCTGACTCTTAGTAGTTCAGAGTTCAGCCGTGAGGTAAATAAAGTTTGGTTAAGACATTATTCCATCCAGGAATCAAACTTCAGTTCTCCCAAAATTCGTCTTTATGAAACTCATTAACTACTTGAGCCAAATATCTTGGTCAGAAATATAAAATTTCTGTTAGTTTAGTTAATTTATGATTGTATTATTTGTGCGAAGTAATCACTGACATTGTCGATGACTAATTCCCATCAGAAAATTAGGATGACCATCTTTAGTGCAGTCTATCCTCCTGACCTCAATTTTTTCATCCATAAGGCTCGCAATTGAGACCTTATAGCTAAGGCATCTGAGTCTAATTTCACTCGTACCAATGTAATGTTGATTAGAATTTAGTTAATTAGTTAGATTTTTTTTAATATTAATGAAAAATCATCCTATGATGTGTAACAGGTAAAGTCTATGAGGGAGGTATAATCACTTCTGTACACAAAGTACTATCATCAACATCATCAAGTGATGATTCAAAATCAGACACAAGAGCTATAATAGAAACACCATTACTAGGCCCATCATCATTTGCATCACTATGTCCATGGGAATCAGGACAAGACTTCAAAGAAAGAATGCTAAAATTTCCAAGAACATCACACTTAATAACAATAATAAGAGACAAAGCAAGTGGACAAGTAACAACAGAAGGAAGAATAAGCTACAAATTGAATTCAACTGACAAAGAGAATATGAGAGCTGGTTTACAACAAGCAGTGAGGATATTAATAGCAGCAGGAGCAGTTGAAGTAGGAACACACAGAAGTGATGGTCAAAGAATTAAGATTAATGAGAATATTAGTGAAAAAGAAATTGAAAAGTTTATAGATAGTATTTGTCCTATGGATGGAGCATTGTGGCCAGGTGAGAAATGGAATTTGTATACTTCTGCTCATCAAATGGGGAGTTGTAGAATGGGAATGAATGAAAAGGAAGGTGCTGTTGATGAAAATGGTGAGAGTTGGGAAGCTGAAGGGTTGTTTGTTTGTGATGCTAGTGTTCTTCCTACTGCTGTTGGTGTTAATCCTATGATTACTATTCAATCAACTGCTTATTGTATCTCAAGTAGAGTTATAGCTTTTCTTGCAAAGGGTCAAGAATCAAAAGATTGTTGATTTTACTTTTCTATACACATGCATGTTTAGATTGAAAGTGAGTTTACTGAAATACAGTGTATGACTATAATATTTGTAAAAGTTATATTTAAAAGTTTCAACAAATTATGTGAGTTAGTTTAACTTTTTCCAAAAAAAAAAAGTTTCAACAAAGTTATAGTGTTACTGTGATTTTGTAGTAGCTGAGTTATATCGGTGATGTGTACGTTTGATTGGGAAATATAAGTTGTAAGCATATCTTAAAAATATTAAATTGACAAAATTATATCAGGTGTCCTTTATTTTATTTATTTATTTGTAATATTTTAGTCATATTACTTTTTTTTATCTAGGTTTTTTATCTTATTTAATTGCAAAGTTTTTTTTTTTACAAAAGTAAAAGATGTTCAATTCATTCAAATAAATAGAGTAGAAAATTATCGCCTCTGTATGGATCATGCTAAAGTACTATAGTATTTTAGGAATTTAAGAAAATAAAATACTTTGCATTCGCTTTGGATTTTAGATTAATTTGCAGTAAATAATGTATAGCTCCTTTAGTAACAGACGTTATAACTGCAATTATGTGTATTATTTAAGCGGATTGACTAAGTAGTAAGATGAACTTTCACATACGAAACTTACCGTTTACATACATTATATCAAGACAATAAACCAATATAACCTATGTAAGCACTAAGATATGATTCTATAAATCCATATTGTCTCTAACCTCAAGATTTTAGGTGTTAACCGTCCTATTATTCACTAAATTAATTATTTCAAAATCATAACTAGAGGTATGTTACGATGCCTTAATTACTTCAAAAATATGTGCATTATTATAATTAAGAGAGTATATATAAATAGCAACAAATATAATTAAAGAGTAATAAACTGAATTGCAAGTAGTATAAACTTTTTCAAACAAAATTACAAGTTTCAAATCATCGTAAGGGAGTTCATCTACCAAGACCTAACCTAAGGAGTTTAACTAACCTAAGGAGTTCATCGTCTCATTGTGTCACGATGGGACATCGTGGCACAATGCAATGCGCGGACGTCATCGTACACAATGTATTCATCGTAATCTGCTGAGTACATCATATTGTGCCACCTTCATCGTGGCACAATGTATACGATGGAACAGTGATTCTTACGCACATTTTCTCCAATTGTAGATCGTAGATATTGTGGCACGATATCTCTATCGTGGGATGATAGGTTAAGTTGATTTCTTCATTATTTTGGTCCTTTTTGTATAAATTCATCAATTCTTGTTTCGTAACTTCACTTCTTAGGTCTTTTTCATTGTTTGTGTTCGTACATAACTCATATTATCCGCGGGGGATAAATGAAGGTATGTTCCGACCCGAACTCAAGTCCACATCTCCGAGAGATTGTCCGCTTTGGGATTTTACCCGTCACGGTTTTGTCCTTCTCCTTTTAGAAAAGGCGCCTCGGTAGTTTGAGGAGTGTGGCGTGTTGTATATAAAATACTATTAGCCTCGACTTCCAAGCGATGTGGGACTTAAGGTGAGCCAAAACAAATGCCCCCCAGTCGAGGCTAAGGGGTTGTGGATTCGAGAACGAATATTATCGTTCCCACAGACGGCGCCACTGTTCGTACAGAACTCAGATTATCCGCGGGGGATAAATGAGGGTTGGCGTTCCAACCCGAACTCAAGTCCACAAAAAAAAAAACACTGTTCGTACAGAACTCAGATTATCCGCGGGGGATAAATGAGGGTATGTTCCGACCCGAACCCAAGTCCACATCTCCAAGAGATTGTCCGCTTTGGGATTTTACCCGTCACGATTTTGTCCTTCTCCTTTGTAGAAAAGGCGCCTCGGTGGTTTGAGGAGTGTGACGTGTTGTATATAAACTACCATTAGCCTCGACTTCCAAGCGGTGTGGGACTTAAGGTGAGCCAGAACAGTTTGATTATCAAAATACTACATAGAAACTATTCTAAAAACATATAAAATACATCAAATAAGTTTCATGATAAATTTTATTTTTCACACTTTATTTAATTTATAACTTTATTTAATTTATAGATTACACATCCGAAAATAAAATTTATTGTTAATTAAAAAAAACATTATAGCACATACAGAAATAAACTATTAGCTTCCATACCAAAAAAAAAAACATAAAGAAATAAACTAAAAAGCATAAATATCCATTTATTGATAATTTATATCACATAATTTAAGAAATAGTCTTCAACACATGTGCCATTACCAACACTACATCACACAAATTACAAAGCTGAACACTTAACTTAAGCCAACCCAATGCATTAAACCATTACAACTTATTCATTTATTTATTTCTTTATAATTAATAACTTATAGGGTTTCCTACTTTGGTGCCTCCTTGACTAGATGAGCATCAAGATCTCGAGTGAGCTGGTTAACATAGTCCATCCACCCATTTGGAGGATGAATATCTTCATTGAGCTTCTCATATTCAATAGTCCATTTAATAGCACCACTGCCATCACTTTTATCAATTAATTGAATGATCAGCTTAAAGTCCTTATAATGCTTACCAATATCTCCATCATAGAGCTTGTAAGTGAGTTTTTTGTTTTGTTCATCAACTTCTTCAAGATTTTCGTAACATGTGTGTACCTCGCCATCTAATGTGATATCACCAGAATTAATACCACAAAAATTTAAAATATTGTATATAAGAATTATAGAAAAATGTAAAGATCGATAGTTTTCGTGAACATAGCTCAGTTGTTATAAATATTGTATATTATATCTAGAGACCGGAATTTAAAACATGATATTACACTATCTGACCAATTGAAATACAGGGATACTTTTTGAAAAATAAATAAACAATAATAATAATAATAATAATAATAATAATAATAATAATTTATGTGCGATATTTGAACCATAGATGATGATTATTTAACTTTGATTTTGACATGTAAGTGTTGTATGTACTCTGTTTCTATAGTATCAAAATTCCTTATTGACCAACAAAATAAAAAGTAATTCCTAAGTTATATCATATATATATATGCATCATAAACCATATGAAATATACATATTGCATTAATCTCATGTCATGAACGTCCGATCGAGTGATTTCAACATTTTCTATTAGTTGAACAAAAATTTGTGGACAAAGATTTGAACTCAGGCCCGGTTCTGAGCATAAGCCCAGTTGATCAAATTGGTAGCGGTTAATCAGTATCAAATTGCAATACAATTTTATACAAATAATATGATAATAAAAAAATTCAAGTCAAAAATATGATTTGTTATTTGAATTAGAAATATACCTACAACATAAGTCCAGTGTTTAATGCTATCAGTGACATGCCACTCATCACCTTCATGAAGCTTGGTTTCATAAACTCTTTCACAAATGTTTTGCATTTCGTGAAGTTCTGATTCAAATAATTTGAAGAATCTACTAGTGGGTGTTTTGATCCCTAGCTCAGTACTAATATTACCAGCAAGCACCATTTTTGGAAAGTGAATATGAGGAATGTGTATGCAACCCCATGCCTTAAATAGAAATTTGATTACACAAAAATACAAAATGGATCTGCATCAGTGGCATGACTTCTATTTCTAAATGTTAAATTTCCAAATAATTTTTAAATATTGAACAATGATAAACCACATTTAAAAACTATTCACAATAAAGCATGACTTCAATTCAACCCCTTTGGCATAATTCTTTAACTTGTTTTTTATTTTCTTTTCCTTATGTGTATGGTGTATTGGTGTTTTGGTTATGTGTATTTGTGGCTTTGTATTTTAACTTATAACGTGATGTGTTTTGTGAGATTGAAATGGTTCGTGTTTAACTAATTGTGAGTGGGAAAAATGTTTGGAATCGCGTGATGGAACTTGGGAGTATATTATCGATTATTTTTCCCATTTTAGATAGGTATAATTAATTTGGCCCACAATACATCATGGCCAACTTGAATTTTGTTTCATATGTCTAATCTTACAATTCAATAGTATAGTTTTTATTATCATTTTCTTCATTATCATTAATATAGTGATGGTTATTGAATTTAAAAAATAAAAATAAAAAAATTCAGATTTCTAAACAAATTCATGCACTTTTATAATTGTAGGTTATATTTATTGTATAACTGCACGTTGGTAACTAAGCAAGCTCAAAAAACGCACACTTCTAGAAATATATGGTAACCGATTTAGAGACTAAAAATCAGTCACAAAATTAATTAGCGATTGATATAGAGACCATTTAAAATCAGTTGTAAGAATCTTGGTGGTTGATTGTTGTGACCAATTTAACGACCAATTTGTTACGACCGAATTAGTGACTAAGTTTAGTGACCGATTTAGAGACTGAATTTAGAGACTGATTTAGAGACTGAATTTGAGACCTATTTAGAGATTGAATTTAGAGACCTATTTCGAGACAGATTTAGAGTCAGAATTTAGAGATCGATTTGGAGACTAAATTTAGAGACTGAAACGGTGACTGGTTTTAGTGACTGAATTTGTGACTAAATTCATAGACCTATTTAGAGACTGCAAGTGACGTGACGTGCAACGCCTTGAACGACGCTATCAGCAATTTATGAGACAATGCTCCGGTGGTCAAGTAGTCTTCCTTCAATGGGAAGATGCAGAAGAAAGTGCACGTCGTCTAGCGTGACTGTCTCTCCAGCAGGCAAATTAAAATTGCTTGTCTCACCATGCCACCTATCCACAAAAAGGCAAATGAAAACTGACTCGGATTAAGAAATGAGAAACTCGTTGTGGCTAATCCCCACATCCCTCCAGTCTTAAAGGAATTCACCCACCTATCCTCATCCTTTGGAAGAAATGTCATCTTCACCAGCTTGCTGACAATTGTTAGCAATTCACAATCTACAAAAAAAAAAAAGTAAGACATTAAATCATAGTCAAACAATTTGCAATAAAAAGTAACACATTATGAATGAAAAAAAAGAAGATAACTTACATGACCGGCGTATATACACCTAGCAATAAAGCCAAAATAGGTGGTAACTGTCGACTTATAAGATGGACCTCTTGGAAACACCTCAGGATCAAACACACCCGCTTCCAGCCAACCTGTTCCTCCACCTCCGACTCATCCTCCAACTCATTCTGCATATCCTCATCTTCCACTTCGTCATCAGATGGCATCTGCTGCTCATGCTCAACCTGACGCTCAGACTGAGACTGAAGGTCAAGATGAGGCCGAGGGTCAGGCTGAGACTGAGGCTCATGCTCAGGCTGAGGCTGAGGCTGACGCTTACGCTGAGGTTGAGCCTCAGCAGATCTTTCTCTTCTAGAAGATGCAATAGCTGATTCTCTATCACCTCTAACACGGTTCAATGCCCTATCCATTGTTACACAATACAACTAAATTGGTTCAAGAGACATACATGCATAACAAACAAACATACATAAATACATGCATAACTAGTACATAAACAACATAAACTCATTATCATGTTCGCATTCTAAATAGCGAACATAACATATGGTTCGCTCTCTAAATGGCGGGTCTAACAGTACAAAAGAAGAAAAAAAATCGCACACATGCAAGCCAAACCAGATTTATTTGTGAAAATTTGAACTAGCCTCTTGATTGTTGTGTTCGGCCCTAACTCGTTGATGGATTTTAACCGAAAATACGATGAAAACAAATGATTTCGATTGTTTGGAGTTTTGGGTCAAAAATAGAGTTTTCTCAAAATGTTGAAATGGGGGGAAAATGGGTGGTTTTGTTTATATACGACGCTTGTTCGTTAGATAAATGGCAGACGTTTGTCACCTTATAAAGGGCGAATGGTTGTTTTATATTGGGCGGGTGATGAAGGCCACATTAACTTGGTCGGTTAAAAAAAATACATTCGCACTATAAAGGGAGAACACGTTGTACATCGTCTACGTGGCAAGTAGGGCTATTATAGTCATTTTGGGTGGCGCGCAAGAAATGAAGAGGGACGCGTAAAGTAATTTTCTTCTTTTTTCTCATTTTTGTCAGAAGCCAAAATATTGTGTTGGCATTACTTTGACTACTGTCTTTCTACTTGCTTTCAAATTTCAAAAATCTTTCTAAAGTTCATTTCTAGTAATAATAACAGGGTACAATTTTTTTATTTGAGCAATGACTTTCTCCAAACTCCGAACAGGCGAACATGCATCATCCACAAATTTTAACGGATGTTACAACGACAATGAAGTGATTGTCGACAGTGAGCTGTAATGAAGTGACTGCAGGTTTCTTCTTACTTTGGTTCTAATGTAACCATTATAGAGGCTTTGGAATTTGTGAAGAAGATGAAGGTTGTGTGTCGGTACAGAGAGAGAGAGAGATCATTTTCTTCAAATTCAACCGTTCTGATGATCACCATATAGTTATTTGTTACAGTTTTCAACGAGTAGGTAGTATTATTATTTGCTTTAATAGGGGTGTGGATTGTCTTCGGTGCTAATTTTACTAGAGGAAATAAAGTCCTCAATCCTCATCCACCTTTCATTTATTTTGAATGCACTATGCCAAAAAAGGCTTTAGACAACGCTTCCAACTCATAAGCGCTATCTTAGGTAGCCTTTAGAAAGGGCTTCTTATTCATAAATGCTATCTTAAGCAGCCTTTAGACATCACTTCCAACTCATAAACACTATCTTATCTTGACTTTAGGCGGCACTTTTTATTTATAAATATTGTCTTATGATACGTTTAGATAGCACTTTCTACTAAAAATTAAGTATTATTTTGTATTATTATGAAATTTTAATGTAAATATTGAAATATATTAAATTTACATAAAATTGATAAACTAGATAAAATTTGTAGAAATTGATAATATCAAATTCTATTTTTTGGGTTACTTATAATATCAAATTCTAATACTATCAAAACTTCATATATATCTAAATCATATGTTCATATAAATTACTGGTTGAGTAGCGGATCGATTCACATTCTTTAAGACGTTTTGCGGTACTATTCAAAAATTGTGCGACGCGGACTAACAAAGTCTCCAAGATAAAATAGTCCAACTTTAATTAATTACTTACCATAAAAACTTGTTTGGCCCGACTTATATTTAACTTTTCTACTTAATAAAAGTAGAAGTCAGACCAAACAAGTTTTATGATAAGTAATTAATAAAAGAAGTTGCTTAATTTTTGTGAGTAAAATACACAAATAAAGTACTTTTGGTAAAGTTGTTGAAACCAACTTTAATACTTCTTCGGCCACTTTTTTTAAGTTACTCCCTTCGATTCCTAGCTCCTCCAATATGTTACATATATTTTATTCGAAACATATTGTCTAATGTATTGTTGTTTTCTATATGTTGTGGATAAAACTATAAAGTATTCATTATAAACCAATAAGAACAACTAGTATTTTGTTCTAAAAAATTGCAACAACCCAATATATATATATATATATATATATATATATATATATATATATATATAATTTAATTTATATACATTATCTGTGTAAAATTATTTTACACATGCATCTAATATGTATTATATTGCGAAAATTTAAAATTTATTAACATTTTCAATATTTTAATTTAATTTATGTATAGAATTTCACGTTAAATATAAAAAAAATCTTATTTAAATACATTCATATGAAATAGACTTTCAAACATATTAATAAATTTAATTCCAGTATTTTAAAAAATAGAACCTCATAAAAAAGTTTAACTATAAAACAATTTTAAACTAAAAATTCTAAAATATGCCAAACAACTTAAACTTTATTTTTAAAGTTCTTCAATTTTACTTTAAGTTTAAAAGTTACTTTAAACTTAATAAAAGTCATGTCAAACACTACCTTAAAACAACTAACTTATGTATTTATTTCTTTTTTTTTTGGTAGAAACTTATGTATTTATTTCTAAAACTTACAGAACTGATATTTGGATTTAAAATTTAAAATTTAAAGCAAAGCACATCACATTTATATACTGGGCCCACACAACAAAGAAACGTGACAAGAGTGCCCAATATATTAATGGATCATTAATATATTACTCCTTCTATTCCTTTTTGTTGTTTTAGAAAGAAAAAAAAATTGTTCATTTTTACTTGTCGTTTTAATAATTTAGGTTATATTTTTCCTATTATATTTTCCTTCCTATTTTATTTTATGGACTAAATTTTGTATAACTTTTTTTTGTTGGAACAATATCATTTTTTTATTCTATATAAATTTTGTTTGTTTTTAAATAAAGTTTGTTACAATTCTTTTAGAAATAGATACTATTTGTGAAAAAGTAGGAGTTTGTTGGTGGATTTAAAAATATGATGTATATTTAAAAATGGGCATAATAGGAAAATAAAGTGCAAAAATACACTCTCCTATTTTGGTCTTTTTTTCTAAAACGACAAGTAAAAATAAACGGAGGGAGTAACAAAAACAAAATAATTAAAAAATGCAATAGTAATCACTTAAATAATATAACAATGAGTAAGTTAAGGAACTACAATAAATTCAAATAAATAATTTAAAGAATCAAATATCTCTAATTTAATCTTTGTTTTAATGAATTAAAAAAAAAAATCAAAAGACAGTGCTTTTGTTCACCAATAAGCGTTGTCTAATGTTAGCCTAATAGACAGCACTTTTCTTTTATTCGTAAGTGCTGTCTAATATTACCATATAAGAAAGCGTTTTTTATTAACTCATAAGCGCTGTCTAATGTTAACAAATAAACATCGCTTTTTATTCATCCATAAACGCTGTCTAATGTTACCATAATAGAAAGCGTTTTTCCATTATCCATAAGTGTGTCTAATGTTACCCTAATAGACAATGTTTTTCCATCATCCATAAGTGTTGTCTAATACTATAATATAAGAATGCGCTTTTTATTCACTCATATGCGTTGTCTAATGTTACTACATAAGAAAGCGCTTTCTATGTAAACGCAATCTAAGATGAAACTCTTTTTTTTTCTTTTTTTCTAAGACTAAAGCACTTCTTGGGAATAAGTGTTGTCATATGTTAGACCCTTAGGCATTGTTTCCTTCAACAAGCGTTGTCTAAGGCCCGCGTGTCTCTTTAGCAGCGCTTATCCTAATAAGCGCTGTTAAATCAACTTTTTGTTGTGTTAAATCAAGACACTAGTAATAATACTGAAGATTGTCTCAATAGTCAGCAAAACAAGTTTAAAAGATGAATAAAATTGATACTAATAATTTTGTCCTCAAACATAAGACTCTTTTAAAAAAAAAATTTGTCTATTGTTAAAGATCCCTTTCAAATTTCAAAGAGTATTAATTATTAATTTTATATGAAACTCAAAATAGGTTCCATGAAGAAAAAAAACTATTGAAAATACTCTAAGCACCATTAAATTTTATTTTTTTTTACTATTTATAGTTGAGGTCTTGAGGATTCAAAATTCACCAATGAGAAGCATTTGTTGTGTTGGTAAAAAAAAAGTTTTGTTGTTTTAAAATTATTAAATGGGCTTAAGCAATTTCAGCCCAGTCATCTACAATAACTAGAAAATTTCTCTCCGCCCCCCTCCCACTTCTCTTTCCCCCCCCCCCTCTCAACTACAATTTTGTCCTTTGGGGGTTATGAGGGTTTGAAAATCCGAACGGGAATGAATTGCACAACCAGGAATTCGATTTGTGCAGAAACCTTTGAACCGTACTCCTTCAATTCGGATCCGAGAAAGAAGCAGGTTCATTTGCCGACGATGGTATTCTCGCGGTGATGGTTGTGTGATGATGATGTTGATGTTGCTGTGATAGGAAGAGAGAGGAAGCAATTGATGAAGGCCAAATTTCTAATTCCTTTAAGTTAAATCTGGTATATTCTTGTGTGTACCAGAAACCCAAATTTGTCCAAACCGAACCTTACACGATTCCTTTGATTTCTAATTGAAGAAAATTCACTAGAAAGTAATTGATAGGAACATGAAGAAGAAGAAGAAGAAGAATAGAAAGAGTAGCACAAATCAGGTTTGATTTTGTGTGGTTGTGAATATACTATTTGTTTGGTTGTTATTGTTTTCACAGAAAGTGGAGAAAGATGTTGATGATGATGATTAATGGCAATAGCATAAAAAGACACAACTAGGACAGAGAATGAGTTGTGTGTTCTTTGGTATTGTGAAGAAAACAAACCTGGTTAGAGAATTTTTAATCCGAACCTATTAAAACTCCCACAAAGTTCAGATTTTTTAATTCGAACTGAATTTTCACATGTAGTCAAAGGTTAATTTTGGGGGGGAGAGAAATTTTCCAATAACTAGAAGAAAAAAAACTGACATAAAGAAGAAATAAAAAGATAGAATTTTTTTCATTTCTACATGATTTTCATCTCTTCATTCTTTCATCTTTTTAAAAATACTCATCATTATTGTAGAAAACTCCAAAGTATTGTGCAAGACTTTGTTTTGACTAATTTCTTTCTACTTGATTTGAAATTTCAAAAATCCCTCTAAAATCTCTTCCTGCAAACAATATCAGGATACAATTTTTGTTTGAGCAATGACCTTCTTTAAACTCCGACCAGACGAACAATGTAGTAGGTTTTGGGGGCGAGCTGTATCGAGCACAACATTGGCCAAGACATGAAAAGGAGAGGAAGCGAGGTTGCGCAATTTTTTTATTTGATACAAAAAGAGGGCAAAAGCCCATAATTTGGTTATAATGTAACCATTATTAGGGTCTTGGAATTTGAGAACAAGAGTTGTGTGCTGATATATATATATAATCAGTGATATGAGACGCGCCGATAAGGATTATGGAAGTGTATCAGCCTCTTAAGCAACAATGGGGAAGAGTTGGTTTGTTGCAGTGGGTGTGTCGGTCCGACCTGGTTTCACCAGTGGGTGTGTTGGTTAATCCACTTTATAAATTTGGGGTTAAAAGTTAATATAAGTTAAAATATTTACTAAGAAAAAAGGTTTTGTTATTGGTTACTAAGAAAAAAAGACCTTTTATAAATCATAACTCCATTTGAAAAGATTTAAGAGAAAAACATAAAAGCCTCTTTGAAATGTATTTTATAAAAATGAGATAATAACTTTGCAATTTTTCAAGAAATTTTAAACAAAATTTGTTTTATACATTAAAAAAAAAGGTCTCGAGGAAAATATAAAAGACATTCTTTTAAAGTTTATTTTAGACCTCATTAAGTATTGAGCCGACCCTAATGACTATGGCGGTGGTTTTTTGCTTTTCTGGACACACTTGGCCCTTAATTTCCTATTCCTATTTGTTTAATTTTTTTTTTTGAGAGGTTCTATTTATTTAATAAATAGATGTATAGCAAAGAAAGAAGTACTCATCTATCTATGAAAATAAATAGAAAGGAATAAAACAAAAGCAGGATTCGTGAAATTCGCTAGCAAATTTCTTCGTTATATAATTCCTAGAGGCCTCTTATTTCAGATCTAGAACTAGAGGCCTGTTACGATGCCTTATAATTCCTAACACTTTTTTATACTCGACATTTTGGAGGTCCCAAACAAATAATAAAAAAGGTGCGTTATTGTTTTACCAAGAAGGGTAATATTTGCATTGAAAATTGTGCGTTATTGTTTTAATAAAGTTGAATGCACAAACATCAAGAGTTTTTATACTATTTTTGTTTCCTTAACCATTGCCCTTAGGGCAATTTTATCATTTTCCTAAAAAAATTGCATCAAAAAATAATACTTTTAAAAGAACATCATATATTAGAATTATAAATAGTATCAATAACTTCAAAATTACATAAACAAAATGTCATTTTTCTAATCAACATTTTAGCTACTTAAAAAAGCCTCCCTCCTAACATTTTTTGAAGTAAATTCTTCAATCAAGTCTTCATATTGTATATTCTCCAATAAATCATTCTCAATTGCTATCATTGCAAACTCATTAAGTCTTTTTAATACTATAAGTATCCAATAAATTTTTTTTAGGCCCCAAACAGCAGCACCGCTTGCTTGGGGTGAGGACCAGCCCTATTCATAAATATGTGCACTATTAAGAGAGTATATATAAATAACAACATAATATAATTAAAGAGTAATAAATTGAATTGCAAGTAGTATAAATTTTTTCAAACAAAATTACATGTTTCAAATCATCGTAAGGGTGTTCATCTACCAAGACCTAACATAAGGAGTTTAGCTACTCATAGGCTTATAACACAAGTGTTAAGAAATTATGCATACAAAGTAAACTTGATCCACCGTCGAGAGCTCCTTTCCCTCCACCTTCTTGAAGTGCTCCTCAAACTGTCACTTTTAGAACTTTAAATAATTTTTTGGTGACGTAAAATATGGTGGAGGAGGGCGTTTTGTATAGGCATTTGATGGACTTTGATCAGTGTTACAATGGGTCATCGTGGCACAATGCAATGTGCGCACGCCATCGTACACAGTGTATTCATCGTAATATGTTGAATACATCGTGTTGTGCCAACTTCATCGTGGTACAATGTATACGATGGAACGATGATTCTTACACGCGTTTTCTCCAATTGTAGACCGTAGCTATCGTGGCACGATATATCTATCGTGGTATGAAAGGTTGAGTTGATTTCTTCATTATTTTGCTCCTTTTTGCATAAATTCGTCAATTCTTATTTCTTCAACGAGTAAATTCACTTCTTAGGTCTTTTTCATGATTTGATTATTAAAATACTACTAAAATGAATAGAAACTATTCTTTTTGTTTTTGATCAAATTTAGAATAGAAACTATTCTAAAAACATATAAATACATCATATAAATTACTGTCATCAGTACTCCATAATAAAAAAAAATTCACACTTTATTTATTTTATAGATTACACATATGAAAATAACATTTATTGTTAAACAAAAAAAACATTATAGCACATACAGAAATAAACTAAAAAGCACAAATATCCGTTTATTGATAATTTATATCACATAATTTAAGAAATAGTCTTCAACATGTGCCATTACCAACACTACATCACACAAATTACAAAGATGAACACTTAACTTAAGTCAACCCAATGCATTAAGCCATTACAACTTATTCATTTATTTATTTCTTTATAATTAATAACTTACAGGGTTTCCTACTTTGGTGCCTCCTTGACAAGATGAGCATCAAGATCTCGAGTGAGCTGGTTAACATAGTCCATCCACCCATTTGGAGGATGAATATCTTCATTGAGCTTCTCATATTCAATAGTCCATTTAATAGCACCACTGCCATCACTTTTATCAATTAATTGAACGATTAGCTTAAAGTCCTCATAGTGCTTACCAATATCTCCATCATAAAGCTTGTAAGTTAGTTTTTTGTTCTGTTCATCAACTTCTTCAAGATTTTCGTAACATGTGTGTACCTCGCCATCTAATGTGATATCACCGCAATTAATACCACAAAAATTTAAAAATGTTGTATATAAGAATTATAGAAATATGCAAGGATAGATAGTTTTCGTGAACATAGCTCAGTTGTTATAAATATTGTACTATATTATATTTAGGGACTGGAATTTAAAACATGATATTACACTATCTGACCAAGTAAAATACAAGGATACTTTTTGAAAAATAAATAAACTATTACATTTTTTTCTTTCCAAAATTAAAAAATAATTTCTAAAAAAAAAACAAAAAGAAATAATAATAATAATAATAATAATAATAATAATAATAATTTATGTGCGATATTTGAACCATAGATGATGATTATTTAACTTTGATTTTGACATGTAAGTCATGTATGTACTCTGTTTCTATAGTATCATAATTTCTTAGTTATATGCATCATAAACCATATGAAATATACATATTGCATTAATCTTGTACATCTTGTACATCCGATCTAATAATTTTAATATTTTTCTATCAGTTGAGTAAAAATCTGTTGGCAAAGATTTGAACTCAGGCCCGATCATGACAATAGGCAATGAATGCCATTGCCGAAGGCCCATGATTTTAAAGAGCCTAGCATATATTTTTCATACTAATATAATATTAAAATAAGATACATTATACCAGCTATTGCTTCAGTTCTTTTCTTTTATTCTAACCCATCCCACGTCAATACACTACTCCCCTCCATGAATCAATTCATTACTCATTACCTTTAAAAGAGTACATCTTATGTATTGAATTTTTTTTATTATATCCCTGTGAGCATATAACTCAGTTGATAAAAACTCCTATATATTCATGGAGCATATAACTGTGAGTATATTTTATATATATGAATCGATGTTTGAACTTAAAAATTCCTATTTATTCACCTCAAATTGGTAGAGGTTAATCAGTATCAAATTGAAGTAAAATTTTATATAAATAATATGTTAATAAAAAAATTCAAGTAAAAAATATGATTTGTTAATTGAATTAGAAATATACCTACGACATAAGTCCAGTGTTTAATGCTATCAGTGACATGCCACTCATCACCTTCATGAAGCTTGGTTTCATGAACTCTTTCACAAATGTTTTGCATTTCGTGAAGTTCTGATTCAAATAATTTGAAGAATCTACTAGTGGGTGTTTTGATCCCTAGCTCAGTACTAATATTACCAGCAAGCACCATTTTTGGAAAGTGAATATGAGGAATGTGTATGCAACCCCATGCCTTAAATAGAAATTTGATTACACAAAAATACAAAATGGATCTGTATCAATGGCCCATCAACCATTAATGTAAAAATCAATAAAATAGTATTGGAGAGTCTATAATAGTTTAATATTTTAGTACTATAATAAAAGAGAATGGCCCCGTCACATTTCCATCTAAAATATTAAGGATGACACACTAACATTTCATTAATCTTTTAGTTTTTTAAAAGGTCTTGTTAACTAATGCATGGGTCCACTAGTTAAGGGTATAAGAAAAATTAAATTTTAGACTTTTAAAATGTTTGACTATACAATTTTTTAAATTTTTTTTAAAATTTATACTCTTAACTAGTGTATAGAATTCACAACACTAGTTGGATTCTTTCCCGTGCCAATTTAAGTGAATTAATTTAACTTCTTCAAAATAAAAAGACACATATATTTCTTATTTCAACATAAAAGAATACCTAGACAAAAAACTCATCTGTTTGTGATACCATGATGCATAGCAAAATAGAATTGTCATTGATGATAACTCAAAATATTAAGGCAATTATCCAATAATAATAGACAAATAAAGTTACTCTAGACAAAGTTACATATAAATAGATATAAAAAAAATACATATAGATAAACTAAATATTAAACAATTATCCAATAAAATCATGATATCATGTCCATCTTTCTAACTTTCCTTTTGTGGTCTTAATAATAATAATAATAATAATAATATTTATGTCCTCTAAATATTTATCTTTCTCACAAAAAAAGAAATTCATAGGTTAAGAACAATAATAGATACATTGTAATTATAGGTACAATACTGATAGACAAAATTGTCACTAATTAAAAGTCATAAAAAAGTAAATAGAGCTAGTTGAGACTAGTGCCGGAACTCTTTATCAAAATATTTTAGTTTAGATCTTCCTATCAAAAAACCTTTTTTGAATGTCCGGTTTATCACTTGAGTTTAAAGAAATTTTATTTGAAATGACAGACAAAATTGTCAATAAAAATCTAAAATGTGTACAGATAGCTCATTTTGACAAGCACCAAAAATCTTTTTCAAAATATTTCAGTTTGTATCTTCTTCTTGGAAAGTCCTTTTTGAAAGTCTGATTGAATATTTAATTTTGACTTGCAGTGACAGACAAAACTGTCACTAAAAATCTAAAATTTGTAGATAAAAATCTTGGGTTTTTTCTCCAATATATCTCTCTTTCAAACAAATAACACCAATATACCTCTATTTAAAAATTATATACCAAATTGTCCACATTTGAAAAGTTTATTCAATTTCGCTAAACTATATAGTGACTTGTTGAAGAAGAAGAAATTTAATGGCAGTAGGTGGGACCCAGGCGGGACCCACCATTCCTCTCAATATGCTGGACCGTTTTTTTTTCTTTCTTTTTCATTGTTTTTCTTTTCTTTCCTCTCTCTTCTCTTCCCCGTCTTCTTACTCTTCCTCTTCTTTTCTTTTCTCTTCTTTTCTATAAACTTTCTCATTTTCACATCAACAACACAAGTACTTATCTCTTTTCTCCACATTTTCTCTTTTCCTCTTCCAATATACATATTTTTTCTTCATTCTTCAAGCAAAAATCCTTGGCAACTAAACAGATCTGGAAAAAAAAAAAACAGATATGTTCCATTAAGAAATTCTTCAAACACAAATTTGTTCTCATTATTCTCTTTAGTAGAGAAATTCTTCAAGCACATATTTTGACGTTGTTTTCCAGATCTGTCTTTTTTTTTTTTTTGATTTGTTCTTATTCTCTTTCAAACCATGTTGACCGATTTGTGTTTTGATCTGATCTATTTTCCAATAAACGTAAAAAATATTAAACTTAAAAAATTCTGGTAGTGGTTAGAGTTTCAGGTTAGAATTAGTGGTTGGGGGTTTGTTGTTTTTTCAAACATAAAAGGAAAGCAAAAAATGAAAAAAAAATAGCTTCACAAAATCGCTACATGAAGTAGCGAAATTGGTGGGTCCTAGTGGAGACTACCGCCCTGCCATCCTGACTTTTGCTTCAGAATTTCGATAGTTAAAGTAGCGAGTTTGTGTAGGCTTATAAAGTAGGGTATATCTGTATTATTTTTTGAAAGATGGGTAGTTAGGTATTATTTGTTTGAAAGAGGGATATATTGGTGAAAAATCCAGAAATCTTGTGGTGGGTGAAGTCTAAAAGTGTGAAAATAAGGTGTAAAACTTTTATTGTTGAAAAGAGTAAAATTGAAATATTAAATAATTTGGTGAAAAGATAATTGTAACTGTGTGAGGAAAGGGAATTATTAATTTTGCATTTTGAGAGTCAAAATTATATTATGTGTTTATTGTGCCTGTCCAATTGCCACCTTGCCACATTGCCAAAAAGTTTTTAAATACAATTCATGGACTTCTTAAACAATTTTAAGGTCATGTTATAGCCTAAGTCTAACATGCACCATTTAATTAAGTGATGTATAGTATGGTGCACAAGTTATGAAAAATATTATGACGAATATAAATTTTTCAAAATTTATCGTTGGATTGGAAATTTATATTATATAATCAGAGCCGACCTAGAGTATATAGAGGTCTTCGTTCAAAACTTAAAAAAGACCCTTAATAAAAAAAGTGCAAAAACAGTAAAGACAAAATTAATTAACTTTAATTTAATAGGGAGGATTCGTTGACTCTAAAATTAACTCTGAGATGAGTTATTCCGCTTAACATCTCACACAATGTATTTCATCAATTCAAAGTTCTTATTGAACAAATCAATTCTACAAGTTTTTATGAAATCTTAAAATTGTTTAATACATCAATAAATAATTTCAAATGAAAGTATAATAAGCTTTTAAAAAACACAAGTAAATATCAATTATGAGATTGCATAGCTATGAATTTCATATTTATATTAAAATGTGTGTGTTGGCCTCATTTCTCTACACACACGAAAAAGTAGATTTTCATAAAATATTATAAAAACTTAATTATGTTAAAAAAAAATCTTTTAAAAATATATTAGAAAAGCAACAGAATTATGCTAAAAAAAATTTCTAAAAAAATATAAAAATATATTAAATAAACTCTAATTGAATCCTAAACAAAAAAAATCTCTAAAAATAATATAAGAAGCAACCGAATTATTCTAACAAAAATCTCTAAAAAAATGTGTTACAGAAGCTCTAATTGAATGACACCTAAGCAATTTTTTTAAGAATGGATGAGAGAGCTCTTTAGAACTATCGTAATGTATATAAACTAGTATAACTGACCCGTGCAATGCACGGGTTAATATTTAAATTTATAGTATATGTTATTAATTTTTTTTAAAATTTAAGTTAATTAATATAATTTTTGTCAAATAGTTTTATTTTTCCAATTATTTGTGAAATTAATTTTATATTTCTATTATTTAAATATAAAAATAATATATATTTAAGAATTTTAAAGAGATAAAATAGGGTGGAGAGTGATCTCCCGTTCCCCGTTTTGAACAATATCATGTTTCATTTCTAGTCCCCATTGAAATTACAAAAAAGATAGGTCGTGTATTAATATATGAATATAAATAGGGTCATGTTAACATGTGACCTAAGGGCACATGTTAAGGGTTTAGGGTTTATAGTTCTTAAATTTTGTGCATTGAAAACATGAAAAATTTTAAATTACACTAATACACGGATACCGATACAAAAGTTTCTTTATTTATCTCACTAATATTTGCCCTTGGGGCACATGTTAACATTTTCCATATAAATATTGATCATCGTTTAAATTATAAAATCAAAAAACATTCGTATTAATATGAGTGTAAATATAAGTCATAGTATAAAAAATAGGTTTTCCGTATTAATATGTGTATAAATATTTAAGTTCTAATAAAAAAAAGTTTTTCGTCTCATATTAAAACATTCGTAGAAAAAAAATATAATTATGTAAAAATTACAAAAAAAAAACACGGTGAGATACTATTTTTGTTTAATGCAGTGAACACCCCGACTGTCCAAGCCGTCTGCAAATTACAAATAACTTCCTGAAAGTCTATACCGTCGTAACCATCCATCAACTATATTAATATTTATTCGTAATGACTTCCTGACGGCCTAAACCGTCATCAAGATTAATTAATTCTGACAAACTTTTATCGACGGAAATTACATATTGTCGACGGTCAGGACCGTCAGAAAGTATAAACATCCCGACGGCTAAGGCTTTCGGGATAATAATTTCAGTGGACGATAATTTCCCGACGGCTAAAGCCGCTGGTATTAAACCCGCGGATTTAACCCGTATAACCCGTGAACCCGTGAACACGCGAATTTAACTCGTATAACTCTAATAGAATTCATGAATAGATTTGTCACCCCTACATGAATTCTATTATCTACAAATTTTTGTTTTTATTGACCAATTTTATTTATCATTATAGTATTTTTAATAAACTTAATATATATTTGACTTATAGTGACAGACAACAGTGTAACTAAAATTCAAAATATGTACATAGAGCTAATTTTGACGGAAACTGGAATAATTTATGAAAGTATTCTGGTATAAGTATTCTTGGCGAACAATTATTTGAAAATTCCGGTGTTTACACTTAGAATTTCAAAAAATACAACTTGTCTGTCACTATAAGTTGTATTTCTTGTAATTTTAAGTGTAAACACTGAATTTTCAAATACGTGTTCCGGTATGAAAACATATACCGGATTACTTTAAAAAAACTGTTCCGGTTTTCGTTGAAATTAGTTTTATGTACATATTTTGACTTTTAGTGACACTGTTGTCTGTCACTATAAGTCAAATATATGTTAAGTTTAATGAAAATACTATAATGATGAATAAAATTGGTCAATAAAAATAAAAATTTGATCATAATAAAATTCATGTAGGGGTGAACTCTAAAGTATGAAGAAAAAAATTAAATAAAAAATGGTAAAATTAAACTATTAAATAAATTGTAGGGATGAGGAGTTAAATGTAGATGTGAAAGATTTAATTTTCTAGATTTTTAGTACTACCTACCTATTGCAATTGCCATATTTATGGCAAGTATGCCAGCCACGAAACATGAAGGAGCAGGCTCTTAATTTTGGTAACAAGAATGAATGGTGTCCATACCACGGGTAGTTGGGAACGTTTGTTCATATCTACTTACCTTATTTTAGATGTAGTGTACAGATAATTGGATAGAGAAAATAAAGAAAAATTGGAGTAGAACAAAAGAATACCAAGTGTAAACTTAAAAAATCAGAAAAAATTAAATGTTAAATAGAGTCACACTTTTTAATACACTCCAATTAAAATTAGCAACATGGCTCCACTTCTTTCATACTTCCATTAATTTTTTTTTTTTATTATCAATAAGTAAATGAATAAAGAAAATGATGATGTAACTAATTTTAATTGCTCCATCCGTCCCAAAATAAGTATCACAGTTGATCAGTTCACGTTTACCAACGTAAAATTTTAATCGTTAATATTTTTAATTATTAATCTTTAAAAATTATAAAAATTATATACCTTAAAAATACTCATCGAGACATATCAAACAACATTTTACATATTAATATTTTCATTTATATATTAGTAAAAAAATACGATCAAAATAAATTATGTGAATAGTGGAAAATAACTAACTGTGATATTTATTTTAGGACGAAGGGAGTAAAATGTATTACAGAGTTGTGTTAAAAAGTGTGACCATAATATTTCTCAAAATTAAATCCCAATGTATATGTTTAATGACAATTAGTAGATAATAATAACAATATCTTGAAATTGTTATAACATCGACTTCTCATAAACTCTCAATACACTCACATGCATCTTTCAAAACAAATATCTAATTGCATTTTGTTAGTTGTGTTTGCGATCAAGTTTGGTTCGATATTTAGAATAAAATTCATTTGAATTGCGAGATAAAAATGTATGCGGTTTGGTTTAATATTATTGATTTTTATAAAAAGTCATTCAAACCAAACTAAATGAAAGAAGTTTGGATTGGATCAGTTGATGCGATTATCGCGAGATAAAAAATTATAACAATATTATTAACGAATATATTACTAATTTGTTTCAAAATATGCATATATAGGAGACTTAATTTTACGGTTTACATGCTATAATATGCATATACAAAAATTGCATATAGATCATAAAGTTTTTTTTATATTTAAAAAAAAAAACTTATTTTTAATACCAATAGTATAGTTATGGATCATATGAAATAAATTTATTTATTTTGGCAATTGTGAAGGATGTTTCGACAGCCTACTGTTTCATAGACTCAATTTGGGTTGGGCTTGTAAGTTAAAATGTATTGATTATAACAAGTTGATAGATTTAAATTAAATATTGCGTTTGTTTGGTTTCTGAAATGAAAACCACAAACCCAATCAAACCGCACATATTAGTTGAAAAATAATTCATACAGTCAAAATCAAAATCAGTTTGCAATTACACTTTTGAATTCAAATTTAAACACTCCTGCATCTTGGTTACATTTTATGATAAAGGTTTGTTTCGTGCGTAAGATATATGATACTGCCATGATAAAATACAAAACATGATAAAAGATATAATATGATACTCCGTATGATATAAGCAGGATAACAATTATCCTATCATGTGTTTCGTGTACACAAAATAACAAACATTATAATTATTCATATCATATTTTTTATACATACCTTGCAAAACAATTATTTTTTCGTAAACTATTTTGTAATACAATACTTTAAATTTTATAAATGAAAATTTTAAATAAGTAATGAAATAATTTTATATAGTTTATTTTAAATAAAAACATCATGACAAATAAACAAGTTAAATTTTTTATATGAATCATGATCAAATAAATAACTTAATTATATATGTTAGATAAATCTAAATAAATATATAATATATCTTAATATGTAAATAATAACATTACCCATTATCAAATAAAGTTATCATTGCAAGAGATTTATATTTAATTTAAACTAATATCCCTATTTTACAATTTTTAATAGTTATTTTACTTTTGAAGTAGAAAAAATAGTTATTTTACTTTTAAATATTGTAATTTTAGTAGAATTTTATGCTTTCAAATAGTCATAATTAGAGCCACCCAAGATGTTATGAATTTGGTACTGATAATGAGATATAAAGAATAAAATAGCTACACTAGAAAACAAACTAGTACTACTCTTATCATTAATTTCTCTGCTCCCATTTAATGTGCTAGAAGGTATCATAAATAGTACAATGTCACTACAGTCCAAAATACAATACCAAAGCACTAGTAACAACTTGGTGACTCATTCTAACAAATTGAGTTATTCATATCAGAGGTATATCCCTTGCATCCAAGCCTTCATTTGTTGCTACCTTTGCCACCTTTTTTCCAACGTGGCAACACATAATTCTTGAAGTGATTGAGTAGGACCACGTTTCTCTTTTCCTTTGACTGGGGAACCATCACAACATTCTCATTGGCTGGACCCTCCAAATCCTCTTGCACATCTTCATTCATTGTGTTCATAACATTCCCTGGTCCATCAAGACTCACCTTGTCCTCAAGTTGAAATGTGGGATAAGTAACCATAATGTCTTGGTAGCTTTCCCAAGTTGAGTCTTCTGTATACAAACCTTCCCATTGAATGAGAACTTGCCATTCATTAGCCTCATCATCCCACTTCCAATCTAACACTGATAAAGGTTGAACCAAAGGTTGATCTCCACATCAGCAGCAGGTAAATCTAGCACAGTACTCGCATCACCAAAGCAAGGTTTCAATTGTGACACATGAAACACAAGATGTATCTTGCTTGTGGGAGGTAACTCCAACTGAAATGCCACTTCTCCTACAGCTTTAACAAGCTTAAATGGTCCATAAAAACGCTTAGATAGCTTATGAACGCGTCTGCCCACCACAGCGACCTGCCTATAAGGCCTTAGCTTTACAAACACTAAGTCACCCACCACAAATTGGTGAGGAACATGCTTCTGATCCGTCAATGCTTTCATAACTGAGTGTGCCTTAGTAAGTTTATTCTTTAGTTCCCGCAACATAGTTTCTCTATCCCTCAACGTAGCTTCTACAACTTGAAGCTGAGTGCTGCCAAGTATGTAATCTGGTATTGCTGGTGGTGCTCTGCCATAAACTACTTGGAAAGGAGATAATCATGTCGCTGTATGCACTGCAGTATTGTAATGCCACTCTGCCCAATGTAGGTATAAACCCCATTGCTTTGGCTTGTTATGCACAAAGCAACGTAAATACTGCTGCAAGATTTTGTTAACTATTTTCGTTTGTCCATCACTTTGGGGGTGATAAGCGGTTGACATGCGCAATTTTGTGCCACTAAGGCGGAACAACTCTTGCCAAAATTGGCTCAAAAACACAGGATCCCGATCTGATACAATGCTACAAGGCATGCCGTGAAGTTTGCACACCATAACAGCAAAAAGTTCTGCTACTTTTGCTGCTGTAAAATGAGTAATCATCATACCAAAATGGGCAGTTTTGGACAATCGATCGACCACCACGAGGACAACAGTGTGTGTTTGAAACGAAGGGAGTCCTACAATGAAATCCATTGAGAATTTGAGATGTCCTCCCACACCTTATCAGGTATAGGAAGGGGCTGAAGCAAGCCATATGGAGCATGATTAGCAGGTTTAGTCTGTTGACACACCACACAAGCTTTAACAAAGTCTTCCACATCTTTGCGCATTCCAAACCAAAAAACATTTTCTATGGATTCCGCTATGACCACCAATGAGTGATGCATGAAATTCTTCCAATAAAGTTTGCTTTAGAGGTGAAGCACTCGGTGGGAATAACTTCCCCTTAAAGAAAATAAGACCATTCAACAATTGGAAATTCTGATAATCACTGGTTTAGCTTGCAACTTACTAAGGAATTGTTGAAACTTGGTGTCCTCGATGAGTTGTTCCTTGAGTTTGGTAATAAATTCCACATGAGGAATGGATAATGCCAAGAAATGGACACGCGACAATGCGTCTGCCACCCTATTCTGAGCCCCATGTTTATATACAATATCATAAGAATAACCCAACAATTTTGCCAAATAAAATTGTTGCTTCGGGGTATGTATAACCTGAGTCATGAGTTCTCTCAAGCTCCTCTGATCAGTATGTATAGTAAAAGTCCCACCTAACAAGTATGTCCTCCATTTCTTGACTGTCGAAGTAATGGCGCACAATTCGCGAACATAAGTTGACGCAGCTAGTAAGCGTGGGCAGAATTTCTTACTGTAATAACAGATAGGATGATTACCTTGAATGAGAACGACACTCATACCAGCTCCTGATGCATCAGTCTCCAATATAAACCGCTCAACAAAATTAGGCATCTCCAAAATCGGGGCTGCTGACATAGCAAGCTTCAACTGTTCAAATGCTTTGTTAGCATCTTCATGCCATTCAAAAGAATCCTTCTTTAACAAAGTTGTGAGGGGTGCAGCTAAGGTTGAATAATGTTTGACAAACTTTCTATAGAAACCTGTCAACCCCAAAAACCCACGTAATTGCTTAACATTTTTGGGAGCTGGCCAAGTTACCATCGCACTAATTTTGGCATGATCAGGCCCAACACCATCTGCTGAATAGAGCCTTGGGCAATAGAGCATTTAGATTGCTTCAACAGAATTCATGATCCGATAGACATTGAAAAACCATTTCCAAATGTTGAAGATGTTCATCAAGTGTGGGACTATAAACGAGAATATCATCAAAGAACACAATAATAAATCGTCGCAGATATGGCTCAAAGATAAGATTCATAGTAGCTTGAAATGTAGAAGGAGCATTACAAAGTCCAAATGGAATTACCAGAAATTCATAGTGGCCTTGGTGGGTGCAAAATGCCGTTTTTTGCATATCTTTAGAAGCCATACGAATCTAATGATACCCCGAGCGTAGATCAAGCTTAGAGAACCATCGTGTACCATACAACTCATCCAACAAATCATCAATGGCAAGAATAGGAAATCGATCCTTAAATGTGATTGCATTCAATGCTCTGTAATCCATGCAAAACCTCCAAGTGCCATCCTTCTTTCACACCAACAACACAGGAGAAGAAAAAGCACTGGTGCTAGGCTGAATAACACCTTGAGACAACATGTCCTTGATTTGTGTTTCAATTTCTTGTTTTTGGAAGTGAGGATAACGATACGGACGAACATTGACCGGATTAGAGTTTTCGGCAAGGGTAATTTTGTGGTCTACCGGCCTTTGTGGTGGAAGGTGGGTTGGGTTGTGAAATAATGTTGAGAATTTGGTAAGTAATTGTGTAAAGCGTGGGTCAGGGACGGTGATGGAAGGGGTGTTTGGTTGCTCAATGTTGGTGAGATGAAGACGAACACAAGTGTCTATGGCATGTGTTTCTACCAATCGTTGGAACTGATGGAGGTTTGCCTCTTCTAGACCGGGTTTAGGAACACTAGATAAATGGACTAGTTCACCGTTTTTTGAAAAACTCATAGTAACCTTTTCATAGTCTGTGACTATTGGGCCTAATGTTTTTAGCCACTGCACCCCAGAACCAACTCTGCACCACTAAGGGGTAATACAAACAGATCTAATACAAACTCATGTTGGCCCAAAAATAAAGTTACCTCAGGACAAATGGTGGTGCAGTGTAGTAATTCTCCATTTCCTACCAAGACTTTGAAAGAATGGTCTGGTTCAGTGCGGAGGCCCAATTGTTTTACGACCCGACCCGGAAGGAAATTGTGTGTACTTCCATTGTCAATGAGAATGGCTACTGGGCTTTCACTAATTTGGCCCATGACTTGTAATGTTTGGGGAATTGAATGGCCCATCAATGCATGGAGACTGATCTGGGCCGGGTCGGTATCCGAATCCTGGGTAACGGATAATTCTGGATCTGGTTGGCTGTTTCCTTCAAGCTCTTGCAAGGTGGAATTCCCTTCCACCGGATCGTCAGGTTCCACGATGAGAATGTGAAATTGGCGTTTGCAGAGATGGCCTGGCTGAAAACGCTCGTCACAGTTATAACAAAGGCCCTTGTCACGCCTAGCTTGCAGTTCGTCCGAAGTAAGGCGTTTGATTGGAGTGTGTTGCTTCGTCGGTGCAACGGTCATAGTGGGCTTGAACGACGACGTCGAATTACCTGCGTTGGAGCTAGATTGGAATGGCTTCACCGAAAATGGAGTTCGATCAGCAAAGTTCTCTTCCTACAGCTTGGCCAGATGAATTGTTTGAGTGAGCGATAATGGTTGAAACGCTTGCACCTCTCTACGTATGGCAAGTTTGAGACCAGATATAAAACAACTCAGATAAAATGGAGGTGGTAATCCAATGATTTGATTAACCAACGCCTCAAATTGTGACTGATACTCCCGCACCGATGCAGTTTGACACAATTTGAACAAAGCCCCTTTTGGATCTTCATAGAGAGATGGAGCAAATCTAGATTCCAGAGCTTGTAGAAACATAGACCATGTAAGCAACTGTCCATTATCATGCATCCATTGAAACCAACCCAACGCATCACCCTCCATATAAAACGATGCAATACGCAATCGTTGCTCCTCCGGAGTGTGGTGGACCCATAGCATCAAATCCATTGAAACGAGGAATATCCAGTTTCATGGTGGTAGCGGGAAATGACGACGGAGGAGGTGGAAAACCCGGTGGTGGCATGCGGGAACGGAGATCTTGAAATTCCGAGGTGAGGGTGTTAATGTTGGAGGAAACACTAGCTTGAAAGGATTGTTGGTTAGCTTGCATGGATTGTTGGCTTTGGAGAAGTTTGTTAATGGAGGAAGTGAGTTCTTCGAGAGTGGGAGAAGCAAGAGGGGGAGGAGAAGTCATGATCAATGAAAGCACCAATTTATTATGAATTTGGTACTAATAATGAGATATAAGGAATAAAACTAGCTACACTAGAAAACAAACTAGTACTACTCTTATCATTAATTTCTCTACTCCCATTTAATGTGCTAGAAGGTATCATAAATAGTACAATGTCACTACAGTCCAAAATACAATACCAAAGCACTACTAACAACTTGGTGACTCATTCTAACAAATTGAGTTATTCATGTTAGAGGTATATCCCTTGCATCCAAGCCTTCATTTGTTGCTACCTTTGCCACCTTTCTTCCAACGTGGCAGCACATAATTCTTGAAGTGATTGGGTAGGACCACGTTTCTCTTTTCTTTTGACTGGGGAACTATCACAACATTCTCATTGGCTAGACCCTCCAAGTCCTCTTGCACATCTTCATTCACTGTGTTCATAACACAAGATCTCTAGCACAACTTGTATAATAATATAACAATTTATATAAAAAGCAATAAATATAGTAGTAGAATGCACATTATTTTGTTAACCAGTTCGGTGAAACCGCTCGTACTTTTGGAGGATATCAATCCAAGAAAAAATATCAATATATGTTTGAATTATTACTTAGTCTTATTTGTAAGCGCATTGTTGTACAATGTCTTTTCTTAACTTTAATGTATCTTCTACCTAAGGGTTTACTCTTCCTAAATATGAATACTCATCCATTTTCCTTTTCCACTATATGTTTACTTTGAAAAAAGAGTGTTGAAACATCATTCAATAAAAACAACCTAATTTTAAGATCATAGATACAGTATAACTTGTATAAAATTACACAAATATAACTTGTGCAATAATGTGCACAAATATAACCTGTCGAAACTATCTCATTCATAGCAAGAGGTAAATATTGATAAAGATATAAGAGATGCACCTTATATAAAATAGTTGATTCAATATTTTAGAGTATAATGTGAGTAATATTAATCATTAATTAATAAATTAAAGAAAAATATTATGAGTATTATATAATAAATTCTTATTTATTTTCTATCCAATTGTTTTTGGTAAATTTTAATGAGTGCCTTCGAGAACTCTTTAAGATCATAAATATTAATTTTTTTTATAGAATTTTTATGGTAAGTTGTGATGTCAACACATCGAAAATTGTAATATAATGTTTAATTTTTTAATAAAAAAGTTTTTTTATGGGAATTTGTAAAGTCGACGCATCGAAAATGTAATATTTAATTTTTTAATTAAAATTTTTTTTTAAATAGAATGCTTAAAGAATACTTCAGAGGCACTTGTTAACATGATTTAATTTATTTTTTATTATTTTGGCTTTACACTTTACTCATTTTACAGTAGACAAATCTGAGAATAACATTTATTGTTAAAAGAATAAAAAAAATTGGGGGGACATTGACCCAACATATTGAGTCTACACATAAGCGCACAAAACAATCAAACATACCAACTTTTAGTCATAAAAGACAAAATAGAAGTTTTAAAACAGGTGAATGAACCGATCATCAATACGAAAACGGTCCACATACTCGCTTCTCTCTGCAGAAAGCAGCAAGTGATGATGACCTTTTCAAGCTAAATAATCCTAAATCGAAGAATGATCCAGATATTAAGATAGACTTTATCTATCTCTGATGAATGACGTTTTACTGAAAGCAACCCAGACCCAATCAAAAGCCAGATCGAGTGATGATCAGTTAGTGACACTGAGCACCACAACTCAAGAAACACCAAAATAAGTCCATTACTTTAGTGCGACAAACGACCACTACTTGTCAACACGAAGTATCTATGCACCAAACCCTTTTGAACAACCGATTCAAGTCCATTAGTGCTTGGAAATTTCCAACAAAATTGAATCCTCCAACAACCAATGTTGATATTTTATTATGCATATGTTATAAAGTATGTCATGTAGCCCATAACCAAACAATCTTCTTGTAAGTAGTACCCAAATTATAGTGATATCATAATCGGTCAATTTGTCCAAATCCATTGAAATCGATCATGATCTGTTAGTCAGAAGCCATAAACAACATCTACCCCGAAAAGGTTCGAGAACAAAAGCAAACCTTTGATTACCGGCAACAATGGGGCAACAATGGAGCTCGTTGGAAATGGCAACAGAGGATCTCGTAAAAAAGGAACAAAATCAGCGTCGGTAACCCATGGTGGCATCGCGACTCTAGGAGTCGATCGCACCACCGCGAGCCCAATCTACATCGTGACGGCGGATGTTGACATCGTAAACATATGATAAGCGGTTGGAGTGAACGGGAGGAATGGTGGCATTGAGTAAGAGTGAGAGAAAGGGTGAACGGTGGTGGTTTAGGTGAGTGGAGAAAGAAAGAGTGTGGCACCTGTAATCCTAGCAGAAAGCCTTATCACGTCAAAAAAACCAAAATGAAAAAAAAAGAAATAAAAGAGAAATAAAAATAAAATCATAAAAATATGAAAAATTAAAATATGAAAATATTAAAATGATTCATTTATTTTTAAAAGGCTTAAAGATGTTTTTAGTTCCTGTATGTACATCAAATTTTGCTTTTAGTCCCTGTATGTAATTTTATTCTAAAATAGTTCCTATATCGACCAAAAAGTTTGTTTTTGGTCCCTAACGTTAAAATCTGCAAGAAAATTCTCAAGTTTCCTGTAGATTTTCTTACGAATTTTCTTGCAGATTTTTGCTTTAGGTACAAGAAGAAAAATGTTTGGTTGATACGAGGACTATTTTAGAATAAAATCACATACAGGGACTAAAACCAAAATTTCGTGTACATACAGGGACTAAAATGACGTTTAAGCCGTTTTAAAATAAAATGAATTTTTTATTTGATCGATGGATAAGAATGTAAATGTATTTATATATGTAATTGAAATTTTATACTATAGTAGTTGAGAAATATTGATATCAAAAGTAGTAGAAAAGTAGAAGGGTTAAACATTTTTTTGGTCCCTATAAACATTTGAACTTTTTACTTTTAATTTCTCTAAATTTTTTTTCCCATTTTTTGGTCTCTATAAAATTATTGTGCATGTAGTTTTAGTCCCTAGTGTTAAACCAATGTGTATTTTTGAATGATTTTTTTGTAGACATGTTTAGAACATTGTAAAAAATTCCTCAAAAAAAAAAATTAAAAATTTGATTTCTAAATCGAGATTTCGGTTACTTTAATTTTTAACTTTTAAAATTTGAAAAATTCATATTTAATTATTTTGATTTTAAAAAATTCTAAATTTTTGTTAAGAAACTTTTTATAGTATTTTAAACATGTATGAAACAAAAAATTAAAATTTTAATGAATATTAAACAATTTTTAAAATTTTGAAAAAAAACAGGGACTAAATTGCATGGATAAAATTTTTATAAGGACCAAAACATGCCATTTTTTTTATAGGGACTAAATTTTTTTTTTTATAACTTTATAAAGATCAAAAACTTATTAAACCCAAAATAGAAACTCGATGACATTTAGGTTTGCCTTAAACAGTAAATGAAAACAATTTACATGTGCTAATTATCAGGTTTTTTAAATTAAAGTCCGAAGATAGGACAACTATGATTATGCAAGTAAAAGTGATAAGAAAATTGTTGGTACTTGTGTATTTTACTTTTTAAATTAATATTCTTTCGTTTTAAAATGAATGTCATTTTTAATGTTTTCACATATATTAAGGAATGCAATTATTATCTTAAAAGTAATATCTTTTTTACAAAATTTTGTTTTTGGTATGTAACACTTTTACTAAATTAATCATACTTTTTCCTTTGTTTTTTTGAAAATAATGTATAAAGTAATAATTAGAGGGTAAAATTGAAAAATGTTACATTGAGAATTGAAAAACAACGAAACTCATTTTAAAACCAATTTTTTGAACTAAAACGACATTAATTTTAAATCAGAAGGAGTAGTAAAATACTATTTTCAATGCAAATTTTATTTCTTTTACTAACTTTAACTAGTGCGTTCCGTAGAATAACTTAAGTGGTAAGAACTAGAAGAAGGTCCATAATTCAATCTCAGAAACAATTTATATTTCCAATGTACCAAAAATAAAACTATGCACTTTAACATTCCTTAGCCAAGAGAACACGATGCACCTTTTCTACTAGGGAAAATACTAGAACCAACCCAATGGTTAAAAACTTTCGAATTACGATGACGTCGAACTTGAAAGAACACGGAGAAAACGACGTCGTTTGCTGACACTTGGCTCATTCCAGTTACCATCCCATTCCGAGAGTAACCATTTTGCTCCGTCGTAAAAGAACGAATTGCTCCTCCTCTCATCGCCGTTTCTTCCACTCTCACCGTCGCTACTCCGATCGCCACACTTCAAATCGATCCCATTTTTCACATAATTTACTCTCAGAATGTCGGAACAAGACGCAGGTTGGGATTTTCACCTCCGAACGCTCTCTATCAGTGCCAGAGATTCCAATATCGCCAACGATCCCGCTTCCGATCCATCTCTTCTTCAATCCGTACTCTCTCTCTCTCTCTCTCTCTCTCTCTCTTTTCGTATTTATGAACATTTTTTTTTATTGTTGTTGTTATTGTTTTGATTAGGTGAAGAAGCTTCATGAATTATGCAAGGCAGAGAACAACGAAGATTTGGTAGCTAGGGTTTATCCGCAGATTAACAAGATTTTTCAGCGTGCTGTAGCTTCGCTTTCTCAATCTCAAACATCCAATGGTCTTCTTTTACTTGTATGCATTTTTCTTTCCTTTTCTCAATAGTGATAGTAGTTTTGTCCTAATATTTGTTTTGTAGTTAATTCAATTTTGTGTTTTGTTATTTGATTTGATTCTCAGGCAATTCTTCAGTTTTACCTCGACTTTGGGGAAGTTGTTCTTCATGATGCTGATCCTAGTCTTAGGACATTTTTTCGTTCGTGCTTGAGCAGGTAATTGTATTTATGTGCGTGTGTGAGAGAGAGAGTATGAGCTGATGAAAGTTAATGTTGATCATTTAAATTTCAATATTACATTGATTGTTGAGTTTGATTTTGATTTTAATTTTACTTAAATTTAATTTCAAATGCAATGTACGAAACAAGGATTAAATGATCGAGTTTCAAAAAGCTTTCTCACTGAAGACACCTTAATTTTCTGTGTGTAGTTGATTAAATAGTTGTTTTAAGTTCATATTCTGATCTAGCAATGCATGTTTTCTTGTGCTCTGTTAGTCTTTTCGTACCCTATATGCGAGTGGTAAAGTAGTTTGGTCATCGGTGATTTGACTTGAGAAGAGAAACATAAGAGTTGGAGTTGGAGAGATAAGGGGTTGTGATTTCAACTCTCCTACTAACATTTCTAATAACTAATTACTAACATTTATCATTCGGAAAAAATGTGTCTAGCCAGTCCTTCGTGAATAACAATGCTACCAAAAGTACAGAGAAAGGAAAGGAATGGGGTGTGAAGGGGCTACCAAAATGTTTGGTGCATGTTTCATGTTTGAAATCAAAGGTCAAGGATTAAAATTTAAAGTAATATGTTTTTCCGAATATGTGATACACTTGTCAATCTTTCTTGTAAGAACTCAAAGGGTTAGCCACAAGTCAGAGAGTCTTGATTATTTGTTGGTAATTACTAATGAGAGAATCCGGAAAACATAACCTACTCAGTCTCAATCAGGATATTGTTTACCCCTAAAATCAAGTGAAAGGTTATTTTAATAGAACTTACGCCATCCTGACCACCCAAAACATTAATTAAGAGGAATGATTTTGAATTTTACGTCTGAAATGTTTATCCCCAAAAGTACTCCTGTACTAATCACACTCAGAAAGACATTTTCCTTATCTCTACCTACTCTTATTTGAGGTTGTCTGTTATCACGTATATACTTTTTTTTACCACGTAAAAACAAATAACACAAATCATTCCATTAATAATTTGTATCCTGTTTCAGGGAGTTTGCGGATCCTGTAGTCGCAGAGGCAATGCTTGAATTTCTCATTATCAACAAGAAGAGGATTTTAACTGCCTTCCCTAACTTAATGCCTCAGGTATAACCTATGCTCTGCTGCACTGACCATTATTAAGAGTGTAACATGCAATAAAGTAAGAAAATTTAACGAGCACATTTTCTTAAGGTAGGGTATTTTGTTTAAACAGACATTTTTTGTATTAAAGGGATATGTAACCCGATTAGTTATCCAGTTAAGAACTAGTTAGGGTAGAAAATGGGTAATGGGGAGTTGCATTTTAGAGAAGTAGGGCCTTTTGGCATTAGTAGGCGGGGAAACACACAAAGCTCTGCCATTATTCTTTAGTCAAGGGGAATTCTTCCCCATTTTTCCAGCAATAATGTACAGTTTCTACCAATTGGTATCAGAGCTCTCTTTGGGCTCTGTTGGTAGACCTCAAGGTGAACGCAGAAACTATTCAGAGCTGAACAAGAATGAGAGATCCACTTCTTATAAATTTGGTATGCTGATATTAATGGATAAGTAGGAAAGGAACTAAAGAGACACTTGTTTGAATTTAAATTTTCAAAAAATGAGGAGAAAATAAAATACGAGGCCACACTGAGGACAATGGCGGAGCTTGAATTTTTTTGTGGGGTGCAATTTGTTTTATGAATGAAAAAACCTTCCGAAAAAACCCTCCCAAGCAGACCCTTAGTGTATATTTTTATTATCCCTAGAAATTATCATATTGACATGGTTGCCGCAATAGTTGCTTCTGTTTCCTTTTGCACCATATCTAGGGTTCGAGTCTTGTGCTTCACATTTTTCTAGAACTTTTATGGCTAAACAATAGAAAAGAAAGGCCAAATATTTGCTGCATAACTTGAACTCAGGGTCTAATACGCTCCGTACCACAGATTTACCGCTAGACCAACTTAATCATTTGTGTTAAAAATGCAAAACTTAATATATATTAAGAATGAAATTTTTTTGATGGGCCGTGGCCCGTGGACCACCTGTGCCCATGAGAAGCTCCGTCCCTACTGAGGACTCATTTAATATATGGGAATCAAATCATTTATCAAAACTCATATGATTTCATCTCTGAAATCATATATATTCACGTAAAATCAAATCACATTTCTCTCTGATTTCATCTATGTTTATTCTTTTTGCAGTTTTTTCCATTGTTGTTAAAGCTGATAGTTTGGAATGGTGAAAGGTATGTAATTTTTTACTTGGGTTGATTTTGGGGATGGGGATAAAGGGAACCAAAATAATACTTTTTTCTGCCATATTCTGAAAGACTGAAACGGTTTATATAATCTATAGGCGATTGTGTGCTCTATCTTGCGCTTCCAAATCTTAAAATGGACAAGGATTTTTATTTATTGTTTCCAATACTAATTATTTTTTCCAAATCTTAATAGAACACTATGGCGTAGTTTGATTCATGTAGCCGTCACCATTTAGTGGGATAAGGCTTGGTTGTTGTTGTTGTTCTTTCCTTTTTCAAGGATTAATGCTTTAACTATGTAAATAATTAGTAGCAACAACAAGGATGATAACTTGAAATTAACCTCTTGTACAATGTTGGTAAATATTGAAACTAAAATCTGTTTAAGTTACTTATTTTAAGAAATTTGAAGTTGAATTGTTCATGATTTTTAAAAAGGAATATATTTAATTATATAATCACTGGTTTATGAAATCAAATATAATTCAATCTTGGTATCATAATTTCTTTTATCTTTTAGTTAATATTACACTTTTTTTGTAGTTATTTCTTTGTGGAAGTCTTTGTTTGGCACTTTTCAAGAGTGTAAGGTGTGTCCCAGGACCTTGGATGAAGATTTTAGGACTAAATTTGTTGGTTTTTTTTTTAAACGAAGAGACTTGCTAGAGAAGCAAGACCCAAAATATATTGATAAAAAAAGAAAAGATACAAAGAAAGAGGGGGGACATAAAGCCTAACCCTCCACAACACTTAACAAAACCTAAAATAAGGTAAACCAAGCCTATTTCTGCCAAAATCTACTCTAAGTTGAGGAGGTATTAGATTCCACCAAGCATATTGCGACAAGTATAGACAAAGATTTGTAAGCTTGTTGGCACAATGATTTCCTTCTCTGTATACACGAAAAACAAAGAAAACCATAGATGACAAAAGATATATACAATTATCCCAACGATTTCTAAGAAACCAAGGAACAACTTTGACAGATTTAAAAGACAAAACCACAAGCATAGAATCAGTTTCCAGCCACAAGTGACTCCAACCCTTTTGATTAGCTATTTCAATTGCAAACATAGCACCAGTAAGTTCAGCCACCAGAGAAGAATTTATGCCTAAGTTAGATGCAAAAGCACCAAGATATAAGCCCTATGAATTTCTAAAAATTCCACCACAAGAAGAAGGGCCTGGATTTCCAAGAGAAGCACCATCACAGTTACATTTAATCCAATGGAGGGTAGGAGGTTGCCAAATAATCTTTGATGACGGGAGCATTAGCGTGTTTCATTTGAATATGAAAAGATTTCAAGATGACAAACTCATTAATTGTTGAATTAGCATGTAAACCAGAGTTGTTACCAATCAGAGAAACAACAGCAATGATGAAGTTAATAGCTGATCTAAAACGAAGAGTTTTAGATGCAAATCTACATTGATTCTTAGCAAACCAAATCAAGTTGAAACAATTGATGATTGAGGCAGAAACTACCAACTTGCAAAGGGGAGACCATGTGGAAAAACAAAGTCTGAAAACATCAGATAGATCAATATATTGGCAATTAACTTTCAAAATAGAACCCAACCAATTCCAAATATTGCGAGCATAAGTACAGTCTAAAAACAAATGCTTAGAAGACTCTAAAGTAGTACTGCAAAGACTGCACATAGATGGCAATTGAACCCCGCTAAGGGCAAGAAGATCATCGGTAGGTAACTTTCCCTGCAAGCATCTCCACATAAGCATAGATTTTGAAGGAGGGATCGAACCATGCCAAATAAGTTTGGCCCAAGCTACATGTTGAGCAATAGGAAGATGGAAAGAGTAAGCGTCTTTAAGAGAGAGGTCCCCATCATGGGAATGAGTCCATAAGAGCTTGTCATCTTTTTCCACTAGTGGAATGGTCACTTTTGCAACTAAAGTTTGCAGAGTTGGATAAGCAGACAAGAGGCAAAGAGGAATATGCCAATTAGAATTAGTAATAAATTTTTTGACATTGGACTGAAGCCTTTGATGCAAGTGTTGAGGGATATCTAAGGAAAACACTAGAGGTTCAACACACCAAGAATCAAGCCAGAAATTAATATTTTCACCATTACCTAATTGCCAAGAAGAATGTGATAAGAAATTGTGCTTGATGCTACTCTAGATAGAAGAGAAAATGTGATAAGAAATTGGTTTTGAACTTTTAAGAACTCTACACCTCAGAAATTGAGCCCATTGCATATTGGATTGAACTAACTCCCAACATAACTTTATATTAGCTGCTTGATTCAAAGCAGATAAAGATCTGATACCTAGCCTTCCCTCCTTGAAAGAAGAACAAACCTTTTTCCAAGCTGCAGTGACAAGCTTTCTCTGATTCACATCACCACTCCAGATAAAATTCCTCATCCATCTCTCCAAATCCTTGATCAAACTGACTGGCCAAGAATAAATAGAAATGGTATGAATCAACATTCCATGGATTACACTTTTAATGAGTTGCACTCTACCAGCGATTGATAAATGAGATGTTTTCCAAGCTGAGAGTTTGGATTTTACGTTGTCCACAATAGGTTGCAAATGAATCTTCTTCGGCTTGCTTTTGAAAATAGGAACCCCTAGATAGGTGAAGGGTAAAGTACCAATTGTGAAACCCAAATTACCAGTAATGTGTTGAAGTATATGATGAGATATGGTCTCTGCATAAATGAAAGATTTACTAGGATTGGAATGTTGACCTGAAGTTTCTGCATAACAAATGAATAGATTGGAAAGAGCCTGAATATTGGAACAAGTAGCTTTGCAAATTAACACTATGTCATCTGCATATAACACATGAGAAGGGACTGCCATGTGTCTGGAACCTTGAATTAGATCCAAATTTCCATCTCTGACTAGTTTAGTAATACTTCTACTGATAACTTCTTCGGCAAGGCAAAAGAGAAGAGGAGAAAGAGGATCTTCTTGCCTAACTCCCCTAGAACAAGAGAAATAGCCATGGTGTTTGCCATTCACGGATATAGATATTTTTGCAGACTTAAGAATAGAGTGTACCCAATTGCAAAATTTTTGACTAAAACCAAAAGCTTGCAAGACATTGAGCAAGAAAGACCAATCAAGGGTATCAAAAGCCTTGGTAATGTCCACTTTAATAGCTAAGTTTCCTCCAAAACTCTTTCCATGTAAGACATCAATGGCATCAGAGGTTAGACTAATGCAATCCTTAATGCTCCACCTTTAATAAATCCTCTCTGTTGAACAGAAGTGATGGCTGGCATAACTGAAGAGAGTCGATCTGCGAGAATCTTGGAAATAAACTTGAACTTGAAATTAGCAATTGCTATTGGCCTAAAATGATTAGCAGTATCTGCATGGTCAGTTTTAGGAATTAAAACAAGTAAGTTTGAATTGAAATTAGGCAACAATCAACCAGATGTAAAAAACTGCATAACAACTTTGATCACATCATGTTTGATTATATCTCAAAAAGATTGCTCCAAATCCATCAGGACCGGGAGCACTATCTTTATTTAAGGCAAAAACGGCATTTTTTATTTCATCAGGATAAGAGAGGGAATGACATCATTAACCATTCCATTATCAAGACTAGGAGCTGAAAAATTGAAAAGATTTGAAAAGTGATCAACAATATGAGCTGTGACTGCTTCAGGGTCATTTAGAGTGACATCGCCATTCCTAAGGAATGTGATAAGGCTAGTAGTGTTTCTGATCTTGGCAATTTTATGAAAGTAAGCAGTGTTTCTATCTCCATCACAATGCCATTTAACTTTGATTTCTCATGCCAAAACAATTTTTCTCTATGAAGAGCTTGCTCTAAAGTTATTTTTGCAACTTTTTCTTGGTCCAGAAGAACATCAGAAGGACCAGTAGAATCAATTAAGGTCTGAATCTCATCAACCTTCTGAAATTCAAGCATAACATTAGAGTGAATGTTACCAAAAATAGATTTGTTCCAAAGCTTGAGGGTGGACTTTAAAGACTTCAATTTTTGACTCAAAACAAACATAGGACAACCAACAATAGGAGTACTCCAGCTTTGTTTAACAATGTTCACACAATCAGGATGTGCAATTCACATCTTCATGAATTTGAAACTAGAAGAAAACTGATTGTCTTGGATATTGAAATCAAGGAGAATAGGATAATGGTCAGATTTATGTTTAGTGAGGGTGGAAACATTGACTGAACTACAACAGTTGATCCAATCATGGTCACAAATCACTCTATCCAACCTCTTTTGAGTGTGTTGCCTACCTCTTCTACCATTAAACCAGGAATAGTAAGCTCCATGAGTTTGGAGGTGAATGAGATTATTGGAATCACACCAATTTTGAAAATCTTCCATTGGAATTCTAGCAGGAGAGAAGTTGCCTCTGTATTCATGTGAACCAAGAATGTTGTTGAAATCTCCAATACAACTCCAAGGTAACAAGTGTTAACTCTGGATTTGAGATAAGGAGGTCCAAAGATTCCTTCTCTTGATGTAACAAGTAGAATACCAAAAGTTTTCCCTCCTAAATCAACTGAAATTGATATGTGTTGATCATCAGCTGCTAACAAAATAGGATTAAGAGTAAGGGAGCAAAGGCACTAGAGGTTAGGTAAAAGATTAGGTCTATTATTTACAGCGAAAAGCTTCATTCCAACTCTATTCAACCATCTAAGAGAAAGGTTAGGCACATTCATCCAGGGTTCAGCCACAAAATAAAAATCAGGCTTAGAATCTTAAAGTAAATTTTTAAGAGCTAATTTTGTAGGAGAATTAGCTAAGCCCCTTACATTCCAAAAAAGACACTTCATTTGAAAGGTTTTGGAGAACCAACCTTTGACTTGGTGCTATAACTATTCTTAGACAAAGAAGCTTTATGTTTTTCAACTCTTTTGGATGATCTAGATGTAACAAGTTTAAATCCCTCATTGTGCACGATGCTTGGTGAAACACTATCTGCTTGCTAATTAACCACATCCATGTTAGAAGTAATTCTTGGAGAACTTTCTAGTATAGGAACAGAAGATATGGATGAGCTAAAGCATCCTCTTGCTCAGCTAAATTTGGCCATGAATCTTTGAGAATATTAATGTCGTTTTGAATCAACATAGGAATTTGTACATTACGTGTCTCAGCGTCGGCTTCTTCATGTAATTGAGTTGTATCTACAAAATCTGATCCTGCAGAACTAGTATCAGTAGCAGAATTATGATGCACAAGTACATTTGAAATATTACCACCCTCCTTAGCAACTTCATCATTAATCTCTTGTTCTAGTTGCTTGTCTGCTTCTAACCTTTGTTGATCATGTCTTACATCAGAGTAAGATTGAGTTGTGGAACCTTCCAAATTGACAACATCGGTAACTTTCTCTTTTGTAAAACCGGCACAAAATGCTTTGAGGATTCAGGCACAAGCTTCTTAGGATCACCTTTGTGAAATAAATCATTTCTTCTCCTACAATTGTCCAAACTATGACCAATTACTTTGCAGTGATTACAGAAATCAGGTAGATTTTCATATTCAATATCCACAAAGAAGGCAAAACCTTTTCTTTCGACTAACACTATCTCTCAAATCTTGAGTCTGGTTCACATCAACTAAAACTCTTACAAAGTGGCCAAAGGATCTATCCAACATGGGTTTGTTAGTGAAAGAATCAATACAAATAGGAGTTCCAACACTGCTTGCAATAGCAAATAAGATCTTAGGTCTCCAGTATTCTTGAGATAAGCCAAAGATACGAATCCAAACCTGTGATGATGATTGTTGCTGCATACTAGGATTAAAATCAGTCGTCCAAGCGAAGAGTTTCAGCAAACCCGGAGATAAATTCCAAGAAGCAATAGAGCGAACACTTCTCATATCCTCCAAAGATGAAAATGAGAATTCATAAAATTCCTTACCAAGAGAAATAACTCCCCATTTGCCAATAGCTTTCCACAAGACTGCTAGTTTGGATTTCAGGTTATCGATAGTAAGCGGTGTCGCTCCTTTTGGCCAAATAATCCTACCATGAAGGTTATGCTTGCATGCTTCAACCCCAGCCAAGTATTCATCTTCAGAAATTGTTATTGCAATACGATCACCCTTGACACACGGTTTAGGAAGCTGACTTAAAGGAATATCACAAACATTGCTCAAAGCTTGAGCAAAAGTCTTATGTTGGGTAGGTGGAGAAGGTTTAGAGGATGAAGATGGTTTAGAATGTTGGGTAGGTGAAGAGGGTTTAGAGGGTGAAGATGGTTTGGAAGGTTGAAATTAGAGGCAAGGTCATGGAATAATAAAGGGGGTTTTGGCGGTGGTGATAGGGCATGACATGGTGGAGTGTTGGTATTTGGTAGAGGAGATAGTGGAATAGGATAAGAAATCTAAGGTAGTGGGTTTGCTTTGGAACAGTAAAAAAATCGCCCAAAATCGCCACAGCACATGTTGTCCTGAGTAATTTCAAATTTGTTGGTTTTGGTATAAGTACAAAAAGTAGAGTTTATGGTTAGGTAATAGGTAATATCTTTTAGTAGGGTTTGCCCTTTCATATGTACTAACGTACTGGATATGTTTCTTTATTGATGTTTTTTAGGATGCAATCTTTGTATTTTATTTCATTTGTCTTTTTATCTTAAGTTATTCTTTCATCTAAAAAATATGGATAAATATTTCGTTTCTCTAACTTGCTACATTTATGTACTTGAAGTTGTGAACCAGTTTTCACTTTCCATTTATTAGGAGCTAAAGTTTCTTAATTCTGAGGTAGTTTGCTTTTAGAATAAGTATAGTATTTGACATTTGTATAAGGTCCAAATTCCGCATACTAAGATTTGTCTTGTTTTTCCCTTTTTATTTCATTACATGAATCTTCGCTAATCCAAAAAAGGAGCCTAAAATGAAACAAAACATGAATATTTCACAGGTTTTGCATTATGTTGAACTGTGCTGTTAAAAGGTTCCTAATAGACAAGGGATATTGCCTGAATAACTTTATCTACTCTTGCAGATTAGAGAAACAAATTCTGAAAGCCTTTCCAGGATTGATGTCACCTGGGTCATTTATTCCGTTGTTTCCATCTTTACTAGACTTGCCTAGTAAGTTAAAGTTAAATGACCAACGTGTCTTGTGTAGTTTTTCATTTTTTAGAAAAGATCAATGTATGTTTGAATATATGAAAAATATCACATAGTATGTGTCAGTAACAGACCCCTATTCTTATTACTGTGGATGTCTCTTGTAAAAGTTTTAAAGTTTGAGGATATTATAGTAAATTGATAACCTTTTCTTCTTATCTCCCGTAACCATAACTCAATCAATTCAACATTTCCTGCCCATCTTTTATAGTTTTGGTAGTGGCATTGGAGAAGGTGGAAAAAAGCTCTGGACCACTAATTGGAAGCAGCATTGCTTCAATTCAGAAAAATACAGCTCCGAAGGTTATTTTTTATGCTTTGAATTTGTATGAAGTCTAGCCACGGTTGCATTTGAACACAATATAAGCGAACTTAAATATTTTTTATTTAGATGCTACTTGCCCTTATGGATGAAGCATATACTGGTTCAACTATAGAAGATGGTGGAGGAGATTCTGAATTTGAGGATAGCAGTGCAATTGATGTGTCTGATCCTTTGTTCCTCGAGATCTTAAAGGATGAAAATGATGGTATCGCTGTATGTTTACCTTTCATCTTTTTAATAACCATTCTCAGTTTAGTTTGTTTTAAATCTCACTTTCAATTTGTTTTAATTGCACTTTTGGCCCTTATGTATTGCAATTGTGTAATTTTTGTCCCCCACTTGTTTATGAGGGATTATGAATTTATGACCCCTTATCTTTCCCCTTTGTCATTTAGTAGTCCCTCTCCAATTTTTCTCCCAAATTTATGCCCATTTATTGACATAACACCCATCTCTCATATCAAGTGTGACTTTTCTTTAAAATTAAAAACAAATTTAGTGCTTTCCAAACAATAAAAATAAATTAAGTGACCGTGGTTGATTATCCACATGACATCTCTTATTTTTATTCTTCTCATTTTCCAAATTCAAGTTCAAATGGTTGATTTTCCAACATAATAAATTCAAATTAAATCCATAATAATTATTAGTTCATATTTAAAGTTTATACTTTGAAGTTTAATTTTCTTTGAGTAACATTTTGAAAATAAAATAAATGCCAAACAGTAAAGGTTAAATTTTATTTTATGTCAGGAACGGCCCTGGACATCACCAGTGATGACCACTGTATTACAGGCTGCAGTCAATAATCCTTACTCTGATAGGCTGAAAGCAGTACTCCGCCTTACACCTCATCTTCTTGATGTGTATTTCTCTATAGCATTGCGCGATGTGAATGACTGTAAGTTTTGTTAATACATATGCATTTTTGACTTGGCATTAGTTGATGTTGAAATATCTATTAATTATTAGTCTAGATACTATTTGCCACATGTATTACTTTAAAATTAAAATAAAAAACGATATTAAAGAAATAATGGAATAAAATAACTTGAAGAACATCGTAAAGGAAAGGAAAAGGAATCGGTCTCGCCTTCATCTCTGCCCTAGATAACGAAACAGAACGAAAGGGGAAGGAACCGGTCTCGCTGTTGCCGGTCTCACCTTTGCCAGTCGAGAAAGCTATGCAGCACTAAAGGGAAAGGAGGCAGAATGAAATGAAAAGAAGCAGAACTAAAGAGAACGAAAGAATCACATGCTTGTTTGCTTGTTTACTATTGTTGTGGTTCCTGTTACTTGTGCACTGTATTTTACAAGGAATCAAATTTTAAGATTGTGAGAAAAATTAATGTGATAGATGAAAGATTTGTACAATTGACTTTGGATGATCATTCTTTTGATGTTGCTGCACATGTGTGAGTAACAAAGTTGATAGTCAAATATATGTGGAGCATAATGTGAAGGAAATTTGTGTAAAAGTAACCGAACCACAATGCTTTGATGAAGAAAGTGATGATGAAGGAAGTGTTTACAATAGCAGTGATGATGATGTTAAAAGTGTAATGTTTTATGATAGTGAAGAAGAGAGAACCACTGCACTTGAGTATGGGTTTCAGGTTTTGGAAGTGAATTTGTACCTGTGCTACCTAATGATTTGTTTGATGAATTTCCTGCTAATGTGTTTGCAACAATGCCTGATACATTTTTTGTACATGTCTCTGCACCAACAATCGCTTCTGGTGATGATGTGATTGAAACTGAGAAAAAGAAACCAAAGATAATTGTGCCACTGGATAAGAAGAGAAGCAATGATAGGTTGAAGACATCACTTCCAAAACCTCAAATCTATCATCAAGTGCAGTGGTTCTTTCTTCTTCACTATCATCAAACGTTACCCCTTTAACATCATCATTACTATTGTAAACACTTACTTCATCATCACATTTTTCATCAATGCACTGTAGTTCGGTTACTTTTACACAAATATTTGACCTTTAACTTTGTTACTCACAGCATGTGCAACAACATCAAAAGCATAATCATTCAAAGTCAATAGCACAAATCTTTCATCTACCCCATTAATTTTTCTCCATATCCTAAAACTTAATTCCTCGTAACCCCAACCCTTCACCAAGCTAGATATTCCACAGATACCCTTTTTCTCATAATTTAGATGAGAAACAATTGTTTCAACCCCTCCTCTATATAACATTTGTCCGTACAAACTCCCCACAATGATGAAACATGATGGGAAAGAGACTCAATGTTCTGCGGAAAAATATTGAAACATTTGTCATTACAAACTCCCCACCATGATGAAAAATGATAGTAAAGAGACTCATATTGCATTTTTTACCCACACAAAAATAACTTTTTCTAACCAACAATAATAAACAATCCACCAACAATAAAAAAACATGTGACTTGAATGACATTTTCTGACCCTACTAGTTAATAAAATACAGTGCACAAGTAACAAGAACCAGAACATCAGTATACAAACAAACAATCATGTGATTCTTTCATTCTTTATGGACCAGAGCAACAACAAACAAGCATGTGAAGTCATATTCATACCTTTCCCTTTCGTTCTGCTTCGTTTCCATTTCGTTCTGCCTCGTTTCCCTTCCGTGCTGCATCGTTTTCTCGACCGACAAAGGCAAGACTGGTTCCTTCTCCCTTTTGTTATTTAGGGCAAAGATGAAGGGTGAGACCGGTTCCTTTACTTTGTTGTTCAAGTTTCTTTGTTCCATTCTTTAATTTTTTTTTAAATTTAAAATTAATACATGTGGCAAAAAAATAATCCAGTTTGTCATTAAATTTTTTTTTTGCCACATCATCAAAATTTACTATCATCTGCCAACATGCATGGTGAAAAGGACTAAAAGCAAGGAATATTTGAATTACAGCGGGGCAAATGCAATAAAATATTTTACAGGGGTAAAGCAAAACTCACTCAAATGGCAGGGAGATAAAAGGCCTATTAACCCTTAGTTTTATTTTAATTCCTTAAATCACTGCTTAATTTCAGGAGTTAAATCACTATCATTGAAATAAATATACTCTGAAATTATAGAGTATTTTCAACAGTGGATTATCTTTAAATTTTTGGTGGAGATATATTCATCAGCTGACTTTGTTGACAGTTTTTCCCCCATTCTTTTAAACACTTTCAGCTTTGATTTGTGCGTTGGTTCCCCTACTTATGGCAAGATTTGCAACAATATTTCCAGATAAAATATTCTCTCATGAGGTATCAATCAATTATATCTCTAATTATATGGTATATGATAGAACAACATTATGGTATCATTTGATCCGTGTAGCTGATCACACTTGGTAGGAAGGCTTGGTTGTTGTTGTTTCATACCCATTACATTGCATTCTAAGTTCTTTTGTGTTTTTAGGTTCATAAGCGGCTTTTGGAGTTTTTACTCTCCACATTTCAGCACTACCCAAACTTCATTGCCCTTTTAAAGGTATCTTTCTGACGATATATTGTTTTAATGCTTTATTTTAACATTAAACTCTTAGCTAGTGATCAAGAATTTAGCATGGTTAGCAGGATCATTAAGATTGTGAACTGAAAGATTGGGTATGTGACACAATGAAAATATTTTTGTTGAAGGGCCTCCGCTAATACATCCAATTGGTGCCGTTTAGGGTTGCATTCATTTTCTATATTTTGAAATATTGTTCCATTTTTCACTTTTGTGCTGTGATTTTATAGCATTTAATCATTTCATGTTTGAGAAAGGTACGGCTTTTTTTAAGAACTAACTCGTGAATGCTTAAGTTGTAAGGCAAAAGCCAATTAGTGAATTTATATTTAACATGCATCATGATATCCCTATTGGCTTGAAGAATTGATAATGCACAAGCATACTCTAACTCTTTCTGAAATCCAATCTTTACAAGAATGGGGACAACTAGGATCAGATCTTGATCATCTAGAAGCTCACGAATGGCTTTATATCTAATATCTCATGAATTCGTTGCAGAAACCTATAATGGACAGACTTGGAGAAGCTTACGACAACCCAGACAAGGTTAGTCAAAAACTATTTCGACTATATGTGTGAGTGATGCAACATACTTGGATTGAAAATTCATTGAATTTTCATTAGACAGAATTGGCATTGCAATTATGTTGGGCTATTGGAGAGCATGGGGGTGGTGGTGGATCTCACAAAGATGAAGCCCGTGAACTTTTTGAGAGTTTAGAACTACTTCTGTATGAAAATCTTTCCTCAAGGTATGATGTAGCATAAACCTTGCTTCTTCCAGTTCTGTGATATTTAATGGGCAATTGTTTGATGAATTATTTTTTGTTTACTCGGAAGTCGTCTGGGCATGGCACAGGAAGTATCCCTTAGTTCTGATAAAGATACCTACAGAAGGTCATCGCAGTCCAGGCTTATGTGTTTTGTTGTGACAGCCATTGCAAAACTTGCTACACATCATCGTGAATTACTACCTAGAGCACGTGTATCTTTGGGCAAGGTATATTTGTTTGTTTCAATGGTTAAAGCAATAGAGGACATTAACACAATTATTTTTTTAATTAAGGAAATGCTTTTCAGGTTGCTCGGTCTCGAATTTCTGATATGAGAGTATGGAGGCGTGCATGTGATTACTTGGGTTTGATGAAAGATCCTGCTATATGTTCATCCATATTAGGGCCTTCACGATCTTCACAAGGTACCACACAGAAAATTGGCAGCATAAACTGGAATGAAGGTGCAACAAAGATGATCGCACATATTCCATTTTACATTCTAGGTGAACAAGAAGGTGAAGGATATTTTGCTCCCTCTCCATTAGTCATGTATCTTTGCACACTCTATTTGAGAATACACGTGGAGAAGATAAATTATATTTTATTTTCTGATTCCCTTGCACCCATATAAATGCCCTTGCTCTCATATTTCTTGCATGTGGTACCAGTCCAAATTTTGGTGCTCGATATAAATCGGATCTTTACTGTTTATTTTTGGCTTCATTGCATATTTGGTCTTTTACATTTATTTTAAATTTCAAAGTGGTCCCTTATATTTTAAATGTTTCAAATTGGTCCTTTATGTTTTAAACGTTTCAAGTTGGTCCTTCAAGTTTCTAAAATTTTAGTTAGTTCAATCATTTTTCTTGTACTTTATTGTACTGACTAATTCAAACGTTAGAAACTTGAGAGACTAACTTGAAACATTTAAAACATAAGGGACCAACTTGAAGCCTTTAAAACATAAGAGACCAATTTGAAACCTTCAATAAACAAACATAAGGCATCAAATGTGCAATAAGCCGTTGTTTTTTTCCAATTTGTTGCTTACTTTTGGATTATTTTCTTGTTACAGGGCCACCTTTTCATGATTTTTCTATCTCAGATATCCTTTCAAGCAGATGATGGAAGCTAATATTCTACTAGATCTCTTGTTTTCCTTACTGTACTCATCTTGGTATCATTCTGATTAATTTATATTATCATTTATTTTATCTGTACAGTAACTAAAACCTCCAATTACTATCACCAGTCCAGGTTAAGAGAGTGTATAGTCAGGTGAGTGCTATGGTGCTGTCAAAATCCTATGACATCAACATGGTACCTCGAGTTTGGATCTTCTCCTTCCTCACATGCACCAAAAAAAACATTGTGAAAGGATTATAAAAAAAAAAAAACCAACATTGTGAAAGCTCGCTCCTTTTGGCTGTGTCTGTCCCTTCACGATAACTCGATGTGTTGGGACTCTCAAAATAATCACAATGTCACAATTTACAATAATAATAATAATAATAATAATAATAAGGTACGTGTATGTATATAAAAAACGAGTTTTTTATATAATCTAATACGAGAGCTAATTTTTTCAATTCATAGTAGTAAAATATAACTATAGAAGTTTAAAAAGTCAAATTGTGTCCTTACAATGACAGAAACTCAAACACAAGAAAAATGTTTTATTATCATATTAATATATGAGAAACCAGTAAATTTCACTTTATATTGAACAATGAGAAAAAAGGGAAGAATGGTTTGAAACAACCGTGCAAACGGGAAGGATTGGGATTGAGAGACAATTTTGACCTGGCTTACTAGCCAAACTTGATAACCTTTTTCAAGGTCCAAACAACAAGACATGCAAGTCTTTCGCTTAAATTAAGTTTAATATCTTACGGAGCTCAGTGTGTCACCATTCCAACAATGACATCAAAACACCAAAAATGACGATAAAAAGTGCTACTAAATAGTAAGATCATTGAAACCCTAAAAACTATAACAAGGCAAAGAGTGCTCCCTTAAGCTGAGTGCTAAGCAAGGTAACGGGGTAAAGGAACACTATGCGCATATCTATGAAGTTAGGCTTCAAATTGTGTGTGGCTGCGAGGTAAAGGAACACTATGGTCCAAATTTGAATGCATACTTGCATATCATCGAGATTCAAATAAGTGTTATGATAACTTCAACTTGTTATCATTGAGATACAGATGGATAATCTGCTTCTTTGCTAGATAGAAAATAATATAGTATGAGAGGGGTTGAAAATGCCTCCCACCCCAACATTGGTTGATAGGTTAATCCGTCAATAACGAAAGGACAGGAAAAATGTATGAGATGTTTTGACTTTTGATTGTTAGGCAGGGGATGAAATGGCATGCAAAAAGTATTAATTTCTTTATTTAAAATTAATAGTAATTAGTTTAACGAGCTAACCTGCCATGTTTCATTTTTTTTCGTCTTTTATAGGTTATATAGGGCGGGTCAAGATAGGTTGGAGGGTTAGAAATCTCAACTCGTCCCCAAAAAGATGGGTTAAATAAGTTAATTTGATCGACACGGTCTCTATTTTAGCAACCCCTGTATATGTATTGGGCACCTCCTATTGTAGTTTGGTGGTGCAGTTAACAAAGCCTTATTTTAAATTTGTAATGAAAGAGCCTTTTATAATTTGTAATGAAAGACTCTTTGTATCCTAGTATTCAGCAACTCCATAAACCATTTATTAAAGATGGTTGCTCTTCGACTCCTCGTATTGCTGACAATAGAAAAATGCTACCTGAAAGATATTTTTTAGTTAGGTTTGAACTATTGAGTCCCCGTAGGATATCTCAAGTGGTAAGAGTTAAATGACATATGAGTTGGGTAAGGGAAAATCTAGGGATATATGGGCGGGAGCAATTTATCTTTCTGATGTACCAAAAGAAGAACTATTGAAATATATCTTTTTTTTCTTGACGGATATTGAAATATATATATATATATATATTTTGACGGATATTGAAATATATCTTCTGGTGAATAGGGGGATACTTATCAATATAAGTAGACGGAGAATTTTTTTTTTTAATAGAAAACAAAATATTATTAAGAAAAAGTAGAAGGGTGATTTCAATACAATAAACAAAAGTATTAGTATTACATATTGAGGTAATACCAAGTTAACCAAAATAAGCCACTCAAAAGGATAACCATCAAAGAGAAGAAAACATACTCGTGATACAAAAACAAAAATTCATTCATTTAAATTTGTAAAGTACATCAATCAAAATTTAACATTCAAGTGTGCTGAAAACAAAAAATGATGAGTTTGTGAAAAATCTCAAAACATTTGAGTTAATAGCATAAAATGACGTAATGATAAAATCTACAATTGATATGACAAAATTTAAATATTCAAAATAGTAATGCCTCCAAATTTACAACGTTGAATACGCTATAAGTCATGTTTGTTGAGAGAGTAAGGCTAAAGTCAATGAATATTGGCAGAAAATAAGTTTTTTAAATGGGTTAAAGGATCAAGTGGGGCTTGTTTTCTACATCATGGCGGAAATCAATCCATATTCGAATATCAGCTAAAAGAGATGTTTATATTTAGTGTCCGAGAGTGTTTAATTAACCCTTCTCTCTTGTAGGTTATGTTTGAACTGATGAAATGTAACGAGATGAAATAGAGTGGAGTGATAAATAATAAGATTTCATTGAATTTACAAAAAATGAATGGAGTGGAATGAAATTCAGTGGAACTCGAAACCTTCAATATTTATTCTTCCAAACTTGTAGCTTCTGCAAAGTCACGACGGATCACCGTAATCCACCATGATTCTGGCACACCCACCGTGATACCAAACATGAGCATAGTCATGTGTCTTGGTGTTCAAATCCAAACTGATTTAAATAAAAATCACAAACCGATCAAAAAAAAAATTGAATATTTTTGGATGTGTTTAGATCAATGTTTTAAAATTCGGACCGAACCAGACGGTTCGATCGCGAACCAGACCCAATATTGGTCCTAAAACACACCCTGAACCGTTAGTCCTAGGAACCGGAATTTGGACCACTCAAACCGGTGGGAACTGGTCCCGGTTTTGAAAGAAAAATACAATATCACTAGTTCAAACAGTTCAATAACGGTCCATCCGATTGAACCATGAACCGGTAACCTCTGGTTTAATCACCGGTCCGATTTTTAAAACATTGGTTTAGTTGTTGGTTTTTAATTTTTTTTAATACTATTTATTAGTTTGATTTAATCTATTCATTTACTGTATGTTTTAATTATAATTGATAATTGACATTATGTAATATTAACTTTTAGTAGTAATATATTATATGTTAGATTTTACATCAAATCTATTATTTTACCGTTTATTTATAAATTTAATATTTTTAAAAAATTATAATTTGTTTGTATATCCAAAAATCGATCTAAATTAAGCCGCAAGTCTCAATTGGATTGGTTTTTTTTTTTTTATTAATTTTTTTCATCCAAAACCGAAGCAAACCGCGAGTAATTTTATATTTGGATCGGATTGTTTTTGTCTCAAAACAGATCCAAATCGAACCGCGAACACCTCTAGTCTTTTGTGTCCACATATTGAAGAAGACTCTTCTGTCTTTTTTTTTTAAGTGTCACTGGGATCACATATGTTATGTGATAGAACAAGAGATCACAATTTCACCAAAAAGAACAAGAGATCACACATTCACACAACTAACCGGATACAATATATTATTGCAAAATTCAACCACACCTAACTAATCCCTTTAAATAGTACGTTCCAATGCATTCAATTTATATCCAGATTTATTTTGTCAGACAGAAGATCTTACTATATGTTCTCCAAACCAATGCAAATTGCAAACTAATTAATTTCTGTTGGCTGCTGGCCGTTGGTTGCTGCACATTGATTTTTGTTGTTCATTGCTATCCTAAAAATAGGGTTAACCTCAAATAGCAGGACAGGGGGAGAAATTTTAGATAACTGTCTCTGCATGGGTAATTTAATGTGCTTTGTAGGCTTTAGTAATAATCAAGATGATTAAATAAATAACTGTCTCTAGATATACAAATAAAATCCTTGAATATCATCTTAAAGGTATATATTTAATCACAAGTCTTATAGGCTTAGTAACAAATCATGGAAATTCAAGCTGATTAATGTCACACACTCCATCTCACCTATTTTGATTGGTGCTGGATTTGTTAGGGAGCACTACGGTTCGATCTCCGCAACTGCATTTGAAAAGAGACTAAAATCATTTAATGTCACAGCTCATCTCAAATCAGATTAGTCGGTCAAGTAAACTGATATTACTGGTGAAAACCAAAAATAAATAAATAGTTATACATAAATAAGTGTTTGATTCAACAAGTGGTACTATCAACGAATTGGTTCTCCAATAGAAAGTGTAGGAAAACTTTTACTCTCTTATATGGGTCCACCTATTTCGACTCGAATCAAATCGAGCATCTAAACTATAAAAAGAATATATTGATATTTTGAATGAAAGCAATAGCTCCAATTAAAACCCCAAACTCATTGTATGCATGATAATTGATAATAACACATATAGTTACATCAATAGTTCGTTTTGCTAACTAGCTAGTTCTATAGCTGTGGCTCAAGGTCTTTTGAGACTTGGTGTCCATCCAAAAAATGACCAAGACAAACAAATATGTAGATACATAGTCAGTGATTCACTCTTTTGAAGGTCATGATTATTGATAGTGAAGCCAATTTATTACATTCATGAATCCCATCAATTACTCCCTCGTGTCTCATTCTACATACCACAATTTTCCTTAGATGAAACACATTTTTTATTTATGATATATTATATTGAATGAGGAAAATGATTTGTATGAATAGAGACAAATGCGCAAACTAGTTGGCATGTAGGCTCTATAGTGGGTCACTCAATATACGGATTCCTGCCAACCCTACAAATTTTGTAGGAAAAAACCAACGGTACATTACAATAAGGTCTAAATCATAGAGTTAATGTACATGTAAAATACACCAATATGGCTAATTGGAGGGTCCCAAGTGGTAAAAGTTCTAAGGCTAATGTTAAAATAATAAATATTGATTGATACTATATGAATAATGCAAGTACCTTATAGACATAATGGTAGGTATCATGAGTTTTCTATACATATAATATGTATCAACATGCAGCTTATGTGGACCTTGATTTTTTTCTTTTTCTTTTTATTTTGTTTTCAACCATCAGTCGCTCGGTAAGTAAAATCTGATTAAGAGATTGTTCTATTTAAGAATTAAATATGAATTCTTCTAAAATTCGTCATTTGATAAAGTCCATTAATTATTTGAGCCGAATGTCTTTGTTTGATTTGTTTTTTTTGCTTTGATGACAAAGGTAAATGCTATAGAGAAAGTGACCGATCTTGAGCTGCATTTAAAGCTCTGTTTGTTTCTTGGGAAGGTGATTTTGTTTTTGCAAATTGCTTATTGTTCATCATGACTCACCATGTGATATTCAGCTTCAACTCATTAAATATGGTTTCAAGTATATGTATGTACAAATCACTGCATTCAGTAGTAATAATATAGTACCAAGTTCATATTCAATTGCTGGTTCTTGTAGTTAGTTCATTTAAATTTTACTTCAGATACAAAAAAATTTAATACTCTGCTCCATGTGAATCAAATCTTTCACTGCAATTGGAAAAGAAAAAAGCACTGTACAAGGCCAAACCAGATGCTAAGAATATTGATTCTGGATCCTCTTAATGAGTTAATTCTCTTGTGTGCAGTAAAGAACAGAAAACAAGGGAGATAATATACTAATACTTTGTTCATCTATTACATGATGTATTTGGTCTGCTAAAAAATAGAATATTGAACTGAATAATTTTTGTTGTATCTTATTTGATTTAAAAATTATTCATGGGCGAGACAAAATAAATAGTAAGGGACGTGACAAAAACAAAATTTTGTTTGTCACTGAACCACATAACAACTATAAAAAAATAGGGTTTTTGTGGTATTGATTTGGGATCTCGGAGTATGCTCTTTCTTGAGGTTTCTGATTCGATTCTCTCCAATACCAATTTAGATGAGCTAATTTAGATTCTTAAAAAAAAAACAACTAAAAAAATATCGGGAAATACACATTTTATTTTCGAATTTAAAATATGTTATCTCTCTCGGACAATTTTGTCATATTGTATACTATTTTGCTGTGTCTAATACTGTTTTGTCCATTACATATTATTTTTAAATTTGTATTTCAAAATCTAAAATTAATAGAATAATTTTCTACTTTTTCTTTTTATTTATGTGACAAGTTTTCTCCTTTTTCTTAAACAGTGAATTTATGTGTAAACTCATCCATGATTAATAGAGTAATTTTGATTTTTCTAGCTAGTAGTAGGAGTGAAAAGGACAAGATATCCATGTCGTTTTCAACTTAAATTGGCTGGGTTCATAAGTGCAAAGAGGAAGAATGAAGAAATTGAATAAGCATATTTAGACCAATCATGTGCTGAAAAGGGTCGTGATGATGCTATCCTGATGGAGAATTAATATGAAAGTCTCTAGATCAGAAAACTAAAGATTATTAAGGAAGCTTTTAGGTATCTATAAAATAAGATGAAATAAGGCACTAGACTTAGAACTAAATAATTGGTGAGGCTAAAAATTTTAAGTATTACTCAATTTTTTTTTTATTCTAATAAATTGGTTAACAAAAAATATATGAGATTATTACTAATATAATATGTATATTCAAGAAAAAAGAACAACAACAAACCAGAAAATTTATGACAAACCAAAAAATTTATGTTAAAATAAAAAAATAACCGATAAACTATTATTCAAAAAACTACAATTTATATTCAAAAAACAAAAAGAACAATAACTTATTGAATATCTAATAAAACTCAAAATATAAAAAACCAAAAAATATACTTTGTTTATAGTTTATTTTGATAAGCTAATTCAATTATAGCAATTTATTAATTTGTTTTCCAGTTTTATCTACCCAAGTTTCCCTTAGGATATTCTCCATGCTTTGTTAGCCATACCCATATTTTCTTTCTTGAAAAAATTTAATATTAATTAAACATAATATTTTATGTCATTTCATATTTATATGTTATTTTAATTGCTAATTTTACCCGATCAAAAAACTGATTATTATTATAAAGTTAAACTATATAACTCTTTGAGTAAAAAAAAAAACTATATAACTCTACATCATTTATGATAACCAAAATTATATTACATATAACAAAAGACCTAAATCATCAATAATAGACTAGGAACTAATATTTGCATTAATACTTAAACTAATATGTGTACTGAGAGACTTATAATTATAAATTAATAAACTCTAAACTAATATTTATATTAATAATTGTATGAATATGTATACAAAATGACTTAAAATTATTTATAAAATTTATTATTATTATTTGGGTTAAATATGTTTTTAGTCCCTATAAATATCTGACTCTTCTACTTTTAGTCCCTCTAAATTTTTTTCCCACTTTTTGGTCCTCTAAAAATTTCCGATCATGATTTTTGGTACCTGCTTTTCACTCAACTATGTGTATGATTCAAATTTTTTAACGAGTTTTTGTGATCATGTTTATAATATTATAAAAATTACTCAAACCAAAATTCAAATTTTTTAACAAATGATGAATTAACTATGAATTTTTAAGCGCAAACACTTTAAAAATTAATATTTAATTCATCACTAATTAAAAAAAAAATTAAACTTTGCAAATCAATTCAACTTTTAATATACTAAACATTATTGCAATACATAATTCCAAATTTTAATTAGTATACATGAGTTGATTTAAAAGTAGGGATCAAAATTCATGTTAGAGAATTTTGTAGGGACCAAAAAGTGGGAAAAAAATTTAGAGGGATTAAAAATATAAGAATCAGATGTTTATAGGAACTAAAATCATATTTAACCCTTTATTTTATGTGTATGATTTTATATTGATTTTGTTATTTCATTTATGAAAAAAAATATATTATTGGGCAAACTTACTTATGATGTCATATTCAAATTTCAAACTGTATACTTTACATATTATGTTTTTTTAGAGTTTATCTAAAAAACATAATATGTAACTAAATGTAGTAACATTTAATTGAAAAACAACAATAATTTATGTTCTCGGGAGACTTAAACCCAAGATCTCTCATGTCAAAACATTTTTATTCTTGAACTAAATCAAACATTAACACTTTCCTGTCGTGGTTGTCTAGCTAGTTCTGCCTATGTAGAGTAATATATTTTAAAGTTATAAACTTATTATAAAATACAAATAATTTAATACAAATAATAAATTTACTACTTTAATATCAAATCTATAACTTTTTACGTAATTATTATTTTTTAATTAAAAATTACTACTTTTAGTGATTATTTTGTACAATATTTTTAATTGTTTTTTTCAATATGAACTGAAAAATTCATTATAATTCACAACAAATAAAGTAAAGTGACCAGAAATAAAAAATCAGTCACAAACATTTAATCCAATGTACAATTATATTTTTAATTGTTTTAACATATAATATTATACTTGTTATACAAACCCACAATATATTACTATATATAAAATAGGGTTAATTATCTTTTACCCTTGTAAAATATGTCAAAGTTGCTTTACTCCTGTAATTATATTTTGTTGTTTTACTCTCTTGTAATATAAGATTTTGTGTTTTATCCCTTTGACTTAAGTCAACTGCCTCAAAAAATTAATTTTAACAAGAGTTTCAAACCGCTGCAAGAAAAAACTGCCATAAAATATAATTTTAGCGAGGGTTTTAAACCGCCACAAAACAAAACCGCATCAAATTATATTATGGTTGACTTAATCAACTGGGGTAAAGCACAAAATTTTATTACAGAGGATAAATCAACAAAAAAATATTATAGGGGGTAAAACAATTTTGGCTTATTTTACAGGGAGTAAAATATAATTTTTTTTGGTACATAAATGAGATGGCAAAGCCACTAATAAACTCACACACCAATGGAATGACCGGAATTCGAACTCAGATCATGGACGTCCAACCTTACAATTTCGGCATATTTTACCAATTAAGTTTGGACTGGGAGTGAAATATAATTAATCCTATAAAATAAGATAAGATGATGAATTATTTTATAGGTGGGTCGACATAATGGAAGGTTAGCGAAGATAAAGTTGGGTGAGAAAGAATGAAGAAGGAGTTTGACCTTTGTGATGAGTAGTGAGAGTTAGTATGCCGCCTGAGAGGGAATTTGGCAAGAACAACTCCTTAAAAGAAAGAGAGAATACTAAAATCACATTTTTTTTTATTGGTAGTAGATATTGAAATACTAAAAAGTAAATTTTTTAGTGTACTTTTTCTCTTACCTAATGATTGCTTTAAGGGATAAAATAATAAAAATTAATGTTATAAATAGTATATAACACTTATTTTTGGACAAACAATTTTGGCAAGTATGACACTTATTTTAAGACGGAGAGAGTATATTTTATGGCTTAACTTTACACGTATCATTGGTTAAATTTTGCCGTTTTTTGAAAAAACTAATATATACTTCGGTACTTATTAGTGTACCATAGATAATTTTATATCGAAAATTGTGTATATTTTCTTAAATTTCAAAAATTATTTTATTCAAGACATAATTACATCCCATTTGAAATATTTTTAATATGTATTTTAAAGATACATGTTAATATGAATTTTTATTTTAATATATTGATGAAATAAATAATAAATTATTAAAAATGGTAGAACTAGAATTTGGATCCCAATCGTAATTATCAGAATTACCAATTTATTTATTTTCTGCAATTGAGCTAGTATTATTTGTCGACAAATTTAGGCACTTTATTATTTTTTTGACAAAAATAAAACGATATTTATTCATTCAAATTGAGAGAATACATCAAATACAACCACATAATCAATATCGCTAAAAAAGTAAAGGAAGAATTTGCAAACAAACACACAATATTCAAGTTAATAGCATATAACGGCAAAATGCTCTTACAAATAATATGATAAACTTAAAGTCAGAATTTTCATGTCTCCGGATCTGTCATGACAGTTAATTATATAGTATTTTAGCATGGATTTTAGGATCATTTCATTATCATTTGTAACATTTCAAGAGCCAATTTATGTAAAAAGCCTAAGAATGAAGCTACTCTAGATGAAGACTACCAAAATCCGGAAACAAACAAAAAAGAAGCAAAAAAGTGCAGAAAAACGGTCGAAATGGAAAAAGAGCAAAAAGGCAAGGAATGAAGGTCTGAAACACCTTCATCGTGCCACAATGAATTTGTATTGTGTCACGATAACCACCCAATCCCACCATATGCCACTAGATGAACTAGATTCACCAGATGACCAATCATGGCGATACACTTCCATTGTGCTGTGATGGAGCGCGTTTTTGCCTTGCCCAAATCCTATAAATAGAATTTTTCACACACACTTGTAAATCATCTCTCAGCTCTTAACTCTACAAAATCTCTACATGAAGAGCTTAATAAGGAGGAGGACTTAAGACTAATTCAAGGAGGAGGACAAAGAAGAAGGAGAACAATTTTCTCATTAGGAACTACCTCCAACGCTAGTAAAGGTTATTTATTTTGTGTAATTCCCTGGTTGTTGTATTATAATTATGCATATGAGTAGCTAAATCCCTTATGTTCGGGAGCTAAGATGAATTTCTCTATGAATACTTGCTATATTAATTTGGTTTGAAAATGTTATAAAAGTCGTATTTAAAATATTTATTTGTGTTATTTTTGCTTTAATATATATTTGTGATAAGGCCAAATTATAAATATATTATCTTAGGAGGGTATCGTAACAAGACCTTTAATTTCAGAACCGAAATAGTCACTCTAGTCGATGACATAAAAAGGAGACTAGAAGCCATAAGGATTAACTGAAAGAAGTAAAGCTTATATAACTTATATTGGTGAATTTCCTGGTATAGATGTTATATAAATGGTAAGATTGTAGTAATAATGTGGCCTGCTAGTTAATCGCTAGATAAAACTCAAACATTAGGAAGTAGAGGAAGTAGTAATAGAGGAAGAATTCAAGGGAACCTCACCACCCTCTTAAAACCTTGAATTGAAAACAAACTATTCAACTAAACCCAATATAAGCGAGAGCAACCTAAATCCTATTTTCTGAAAAAAAAACACTAATTGAATTGGCACAATCTCTGTTGGATCGATATCTTAAATAGTATAACTAGACAAGTTTTTGGTGCACTCACCAAAACTTAGTCAAGTTTTTGGTGCCGTTGTCGGGATTGTGTTTTCAAAGTAGTTGGTGTTAATTTCGGAAATTTTTAAGACAAAAATACGAAGAAATTTTTCTAAAAAAATCAGCAAAAATTTTGTTCTTGTGAAATTTTGCCGAAAGATTCTGCATAAGAAATGTTGTATTTAATAAAATATTTATATATGTTATTTCTGCTTTAATATATATTTGTGATAGGCCATGTTATAAATATATTTTCTTAGGATTTGTGTATCGTAACATGACCTTTAATTCCCGAACCGAAATAGTCACTCTAGCTAGTTGATGACATAAAAAATAGACTAGAAGCCATATAAGGATTAACCTAAAGAAGTAAAGCTTATATATATAACTTATATTGGTGAATTTTCTATTATAAATGTTATATAAAGGGTAAAATCGTAGTAACAGTGCAACTTGCTAAATAGTTAATCGCTAGATAAAACTCAAACTGTAAAAAGTAGAGCAACAAAAAATACAAAAGAAAAACTTTATCTATGTGAGAACCACTTATTTATGTTAAAAGAAATAAAAAACAAATGTACATAGGTGATTCTAGACCAACAAAGACCTAAAATCACTCCTCTCCAATATGCAAGAGAGAAAAGAATTTCAACAAGAGAAAATAATTTATTCTCTTAGAAACCTAGAGCCGGCTGCGTAAAATTTTTATAACAAAATTTAGCCACTTTATTTGTTAAACAAAAATTCTTTTATTAAAAAAAAAAAACTCAAGAACTCACCATATTAGTCCTCATGGGCTCATTTACAACTTGAGAAAATAAAGATTCATTTATGAATTATTATTGTTCTATTTAAGAATCGAATTAAAAAAAATTAAGTGATGTAAGTTTTATGTTAAATTAACTGGTTTTTGGTTTTAAAAACCGGATTTTAGTTTTTAAAATCGATTTTTGGTTTACTAACTAGTTTTTGAATATAAAAATCATTTTTTAAAAAAAAAATATAGTTTTAAAAAGTTATCGATAAGTATATTTCGCGGAAATTTTGTCGATTTTGATGAAAAAGTGATCGAAATTTTTCCGATTTCGAGAAAAAAAGTTTGCGGAATTTTTTCGATATTGGGAAAAAAGTTATCGAAATTTTTCCGATTTTGAGAAAAAAAGTTATCAAAATTTTTCCGATTTCGAGAAAAAAAACGCTCGGAATTTTGTTTCGATATCGAAAATAAAAGTTATCGAAATTTTTTCCGATTTTGAGAAATAAAATTCGCGGATTTTTTTTCGATATCGAGAAAAATATTTTGCAGATTTTTTTTTCGATATTGATAAAAAAAGTTAAAGAAATTTTTTCCGATTTCGAGAAAAAAAGTTATCGAAATTTTAGACTTTGAGAAATTTGAATTTAAAATTTGGTTATGGTTATCCATTAACTGGTTATGAATATCCAAATAAAATAAAAATAGATTTGGTTATAAAACTCAAATATAATTAACCGGTTTTTTAAAACCGGATATAGATTTAGTTATGGTTAATCCATAAAACCGGATGAAATGAGCAACTCTAGCCTCTGGATATAGTAGAGACAATCCTCTGAATATCAATCCATCTTTTTCCCGTCAAAATATTTGTCATACTCATTCTTGATGGTAATATGTTAAAGAAATCTTTTTTTTTCACCCTTGGTTCCATGGGGAAGGGGATCCTAGTAGTCTAGAGTTCGGCCGCAAGGTAAGTAAAATCTGACCAATAAATATTTCCACCAAGGAATCGAACTCGGGTTCTCCCAAAATCGATCATTGGTGAAGTTCATTAACCACTTGAGCCCAATGACTAAATTTGGTAGAAAAACTTTATGGAAGAGACAAAACCTTTAACATTCATCAAATAGATAATGATAACTTCATCAAGTTCCATATATTTATAGAAATCCACTTGCAACTTTTTCATGAATTTTGCATCTTTCATATGAATATTTATACCCTTTTACATGAATATTCAAATTATTTTATACATATTTACAACCTTTCACATTCCTTCCACATGAAACATCATAAATTAATTATAATAATTAAATTATTCTTACACATGATCTTAGGAAAAGTAACTCCACCACTATAATATATATGTATTCCACAATTTTTTTGTTGATAAATTGTAATTAATTTACATACCATACATACATATACATATTGCAAAAGTCGTAAGTACATGAATTTATGCATATGGTAGTGCTGAGCAGCACAACTAATTCTGGTCGCTAGCAAATATACTTTCTGACAACATGAAAGTATATACCTAAATTGTGCAGGACATAACCATGCATGCAATCTATGTTGAAACTACTACAAAAATGAAATTAAAATCACAAGATATATAGGAAAATGTAATACATCATCATCCAAAACGAAATGGACCCTATAACATGCAAATTTTGGCACAAATTAAATCTTAGTGACCATTTTGTCTAGAACAAAACATGAGACCTATCCGGCATAGTCTTTGTCAATCAAACACATTTTGTGTAGCTCAAATTTCTTTGGTGGATATATATCCTCCTTAGTGTAAGTGACAATGAACGACACATGTGATTGTCCTTGAAGTTATAGCTCATTGATATGTGTTGACATGCTAAATGAACGTTAATACGAAATTAAAAGTTGATCATTTTTTGCTGCTAACAAATTTCTCATTTTCCTAACAATTGCAAATCAAGCACTAATATAGTATAATATACTTAGGGGAATTATTTCTCAAAATTTAGGAATTTGATCATCACAAACGATTATTCCTCAATAGTGTTGTACCCTTTTCGTGGGCGCCAATAGGTAGAGGAATTTGCCATCTTTATACTATAAGGGTCCTATGCTTTTGAGCATACAACTAGTGATGGGCCATACCCGCCAAATATAATGTCCCTACATAACCGACTTTTGTCTTATTGTAAACTAATACTCTATCTGTTCTATACTATAAAAGAAAAATAAAAAAATCTTATATATATATATAATGATTGAAAGTATATTCTTTTTGTATTTTTTTAAAATGAGTTGCATGAAAAGATGTAAAAATAATTTTTAGTGGTTATTAGTTATGGAAAAGATAAGAAAGAGAGTAAACATTTTTTTGACAAAAATAAAAGAGATGATAAATTTTTGTTGAAATAATAAATGTTTGTTTTTTTCTTTTATATTTTGAAACAAAAAAATAATATTTTTCTCTTCTCTTTTATATTTTGAAACAAAGGATTTATATCGAATTCACACTTTTAAGCATTTTGGGATAATGCCGACTTAACACTAAACGAAACACTTTAAGTTGATTTGATATTTTTGAAGGATTTGATTGTTGGATATGATTTTTAATGAATCAGCAAAATTAATATATAAAAAGGTATCACAAGTATAAGACATACTTTTGGCCATAAATCATTACAAAAGTCAACTTAAGGCGGTGTAGCGATCAACAAAATTCGGAATAGTTAGTGATAGTTGATTGTATTGTATTGACACATTTCAACCATACATATAAGATCGGACGATTAGATTTAAAACATAATTTTATATTTAAAAATAAACTAAATTTAAATTTATAAAATACTAACTATCCAATCTACATGCAGTAGACAACACGATATCCATTTTCGGTGGGTATGTCATGTATTTACCAAAGAAACGGGAATATTGTAATATATATATATATATATATATATATATATTTATAGCCGGCCCAAAAAAAAGAGTTTTGTTCACTCTTGATCGAGTCTCTATGTTGTGTTCATTAAAATAATGGGTGATTTTGAGTTTTTTCGACTCAAAAACACCCATGTGTTTATCTTTTCTTCTCATTTTAATTCAAATATGTAATTTTCACAATAGTTAGATTTTTCTTTTGGTGTTTTTTTCGTGGTTTCATCATCTCATTGCGACGTTTGTTTATTTTCCTGGTTTGCGCGGTGTTTATTTGATTCATATTGACAAATCAACTTGCATAGTTACTGATTCAATGAGTGATCAAGTTCGTCAATAATGCATATCTGAAGATATATATAGAGATTCTGGTTACTTTAATTTTATCACATTATATAAAGACACAAGTATATCTTTTTATACTATTAACTTGAAAACTATGAGTTTGTTTGTAATTTCATCATTTTTTCGTTTTTACCGCTGTTTAATTTTTACTTATCTAACGTACTTTATCGATTTAAATAAATGAATATTCTTTTACTTTTATAAAAAAGGGGAATATACACTTTCATATATGGTTACGATGGTCTTTCATGGTGTCTTCAAAGCTCCTCAAATTATAAATTCATCATTGATTGTTATAAAAAAAAATTATAACCATGGCGAAGATATATGAACCTGTTTTATTTTGTGTGTATATGATATTGTACTAACAATTTAAGTGGTGTTTGTTTTGATGTTTTTCATTAGTGTTCCGTTTATTTACGGCGCTTTTGTTTTGCAGTTTCATTTTTATCGGTCTCTATTTATCTTGTGCGAAAATTTGGTTAATTATATTAATATATTTGCCGTTAAAAAACAACATAAATTTAAGGGATGGATGAGTAATACAATCGACAACTACCACACCGTTCAACAAACTTTAGCTAATATATACAACTATATAAATAGAAAGGTGGCATAATGTATACCTAGATTAGAGAAAGCAATTTTAATTGGTTTTCTAATCCAATTGTCTCAAAGCTAGAGCTTGTTTATCGATCGCAATGGATTAGAGTAGTACCCTTTATACTTTAATTAGTAATATGTTTGCTTAATTAATAAAAAAAAAGTTGGAAGACCTATACCAAGTAGTTTTGGAATTAGAGGATGGATCGAAATGGTTGAAAACTACTAGGGTTTCGGATGAAATTGTTTATTCGTAGGAAAATAAACTAAATAAAATTTTATTTTATAGAGTATGACGACTAATATATAACTCCTTTAATTTTCACAAGAATATTTAAAATAAATCTATATTAAAATAACTTATAATACAAGATGGATGATTGATCCAATATCACTTATACAATTCTTATTAGACATTAGTTGTAGCTAATGACCATATACAAGAAAATAAGAAACAGATTGAAACACAATGTTTCTTATACCATTGTCTCTTTCAACTTTTGACTTAAGGAGCCCTTATTTAGATTCTGATATGTCAATCACATTTGATTCAAGATCGAAAATTAGTATATAGTGATAATTTTTTAGACTGGGATTGAAGTTGAGGAGTGTATATCTAAAACTGAAATTAAAAGTGGACATTTTTTTTTGACTAAATTAGAAGTTGACCTTTTTTAGATAGTATAAATTGTGGTATATTCATTAATTATGGAGTAGAGATTTGATGTTGATCTACTTTTGGAATAATGGTCAGCCATCCATGACAAGGTTATAAGCCTAATGTGGTACCCAAATTATGGGCGACTAGTATGAGTCATTCAAATGTGAGACAATTATTTTCCTTAACTAGTTTGATTGTAAACTTGTATGAAAGAAACAATTAATTAGAGGATGATGAGCATTATTATTATGTCACGAAATGGAGGATTGAGATGATATCATGCCACTACATAGTATGGGTCCCGACTAACATGACTCATGACTGTGAAGAATTTAGGTTCAAATGCCTTTGTGTTTTCCTTTTCAAAGATTAATCTAATCAAGGATTATGGTCATGGTTCGAGAAATGGCTCTTTCAGAATATAATTTTCCACCTCAACACTAATAAATAAATAACATGTGTGAGGCCTACCTATTGCTTTTAACATGCCACCATGTGTACCCTCTACTTAATAACTCCATATTACAAATTACCTCATACGAGTTTTATATTAAAATTAAAAATATTATATAAATGATATATATATATATATATATATATATATATACACTTATATAATAATACTATAAATGTATTAATAATTTTAAATTTCAACCTAATTATAAAAAATCAATTTGTTATGATAACGTGGCATGCTCTTACCAACAATAAACTGATCTAAGTGATAGGAGTTTTAGTCCGTTTAAGCATGTGCTTAGGGATTCAATTCCTAGTTCATGTATGTACAGAAAATTCTGTGAAAAGTTCATATCAATATTATAATTAGGGATGACAACGGGTAGGGTCGGGCGCGGGTTTAATACTACCCAAACCCGAGCCCGAAATATCGGGTAAACCCGAACCCAAAGTGACTTTCGGGTGACAAAATAACACCCAAACCCGAACCTGTTGGGTTTTTTCCACCCGAACCCAAACCCGAACGTACATTAACAAAAGTAAAAAAAATACGGAAAATTCAACGAAATTACGGTCTACAATATGCTAACATTGTTTTCAACATTAAAATAATGATGAAAATAGTCTACAACGTTAAAATAGTCTACAATATGCTAATGTAAGATAGATAATTATATAATTTAATATATAACGGGTGTGGTTTCGGGTTTTGGGTTTCGGGTGTGGGTTTGACACTACCCAAACCCGAAATATCGGGTGTCACCCGAACCCAAATCCAATCAACTCGGGTTTTACCCGTTGACTCGGGCTCGGGTTAGGGTAGGGCCCGCGGGTATGGGTTTCTTTGCCATCCCTAATTATAATAACAAAAAATAAATACTATTCAACCAAATCATAAAAACATCTAAAAAAATTATTCAAAAACTCAAAAGTTTATTAAGTTTCTAAAGTTACTAAAATTAAAACAAAATCGAAAAAGAAAAGAGTTAATTTCTTCTTAATCAGGTAAAATCAAAACAAATTATCTCAATTTTACTAATTTCACTGCGAATTTACCAAAAAATGAGTTTACCACTTGTTTAACTTGATTTTCAAGTAAAATCGGACAATTTTATGAGTTAAAATTGGACAATATTGATGTCTTTAGTTATTTATGACAAAGAATGAAAAACAATTAACTTTTTTTAATACATTAACTAAGACAAATCAAACAATATTTTATATGCTAATATATATATATATATATCAAATTCTTTAAAAAATATGAATGAAAAGATATTATTGTACAAAAGCGTGTTTTTGGTCCTTATAAATATATCAAACTTTAGTTTTAGTCCCTCTAAAAATTTTCTTCGACCTTTAGTCCCTATAAATTTTCAATCACTATTTATAGTCCCTATTTTTAATTCAACTCATGTATAGCCTTGTATTTATTGATAAAATTGTACAAAAATGTGTAAAATGTTATGGAAAAAAGGGTAGTGGAACAGCTGTTGTCCGATTACCTTCTATTCATATATAATTAAATTTTATATAAATCAAAACACAAACCCATTAATAGTTCAAATTTTAATTTTAATTAAAAAATCATAATTTTTTAAAACTTATAATATAAATTTTATTTTCATAGGGTTTAGGATTTAAGGTTAGAATACTTATATCGAACACCTTGTGTGCAATATGAACAATAAAATTCCACACAATAAAAATAATAATAATGAACAATAAAGCGATAAAGAAAAACACATAAGAGATGATATATAAGTTCCCAGCTTTCTTTGTCCTCGCTTTGGCTCTACCCCCAATTTCATGGAAATCGGAATCAAGACTTTATTTAAAAACAATGAATTTACAATATTAATGCACAAGTGTTTAGAGAAATACAATACTCGAGTACGACCAAGACTTTGACACCACATTTTCAGAAACAGTGCAACGAGTATGGAAAATGTTGTTTCTTGACAAAGAATTTTGACGAAGATTTTTTAATTGAATAAAATTGTCTTGATAGTAATATGAGGAGGTAAAAATACACATTCAACAGTTTGTAGCCAATCCACAAACTCATGGGGTTACAGCTTCCATTCAAAATATGGAATGTCTACTTTGATATCATTCATTCGAAATTGACGTCGGTGTGAGTAGTTGCTTCTAGATGATGAAGAGTCACTACCAGAGCCATCATCATCATCAAATATTCTTCGTCGAGCTTTCAGTAAGGTTTGTTGGGCGTCGACAACCTCTTGAAGTAGTTGAATTTGTCGCCTCATTTCTTCCATCTCAATATCATGTAGAAATCTGTCATTTTTTTCTTCTCGGTGGCATTTTCACAATGGTGCTTGAAGATAATTAATGGCGGTGCGTGGTTGTTGTGTTGGCGGTGTTAGTTTCGCGAACAAATAGTCGCAAAGTGAAGTTTTGAGAAAGCAACTTCTTGCTCACTTGTAACTCACTTTCCGTTGATTTCTTCGCTGAAACTCAACTCTGATGTATTGTAACATGCTCTGATGCAAAATCTGGCTCAGGGACAAGGGAAAAGTAGAAAAAGAGAGAACACTCTAATTTCTCAAGATAATTTCTTGATTGATTATTGTTTGATGACAATTGCTTAGTGATGAGCCCTATTTACACTACATTTGTAGGGCTTCACATTACATAATAGAAAAGTTTAGAATCATTGATTACAAAGAAAAATCTAGAAATATGGATACTTAGTTCAAATGACTAGAAGGACCTAGAAAAGTTAAGATATTCCTACATAGGCGGACATGTGTAAGGCATGGTGTGGCTATAGCCACCAGCTCAATCCAATTTTTTTTCAAAAATAATAAGGGTTAAATATGATTTTAGTCCCTATAAACATCTGACTCTTCTACTTTTAGTCCCTCTAAATTTTTTTCCCACTTTTTGGTCCCTACAAAATTCTCTAACATGAATTTTGATCCCTACTTTTAAGTCAACTCATGTATACTAATTAAAATTTGGAATTATGTATTGCAATAATGTTTAGTATATTAAAAGTTGAATTGATTTGCAAAGTTTAATTTTTTTTAATTAGTGATGAATTAAATATGAATTTTTAAAGTGTTTGCGCTTAAAAATTCATAGTTAATTCATCATTTGTTAAAAAATTATGAATTTTGGTTTGAGTAATTTTTATAATATTATAAACATGATCACAAAAACTCGTTAAAAAATTTGAATCATACACATAGTTGAGTGAAAAGCAGGGACCAAAAATCATGATCGGAAATTTTTGGAGAACCAAAAAGTGGGAAAAAAATTTAGAGGGACTAAAAGTAGAAGAGTCAGATATTTATAGGGACTAAAAATATATTTAACCCAAATTTATTTTATAAAAAAAGAATATTTATATATCAAAAATTACTACAAATAATAAGATTTAATTTGGATATGTTCATATTAGACACTTCCATTTTTTATTGTGGATTTATACTTTGTTTCATTTTATATGCTATAAATTATTTATTTAATAAAATAGCCTTAAATATATTTTTATTTTGTAATTATCAATATTCATAAATAGTATAATCGAAAATTTAAAATACTCAACAATATATAGTATGGTGCAAGTGATAGATAATTGGACTTTTAACCATTTAGTCTTAGGTTTGATATTCTACCGGTACATATAGAGAATCATTTTTGTTAGAAGAGGTCAACCCTTAAATAAATCTCAATTACTTAATCCAAACAGTTACGCGCGGAAGATACATCTGACTTACCAAATAAAAAATAAAAGAAAAGATAAAATGATTTTGTCTTTAATTAAAGGGTAAACTTTCAAAAAATATAATACCGTAAAATCCACTAAAGGGGCAGCCATTGAACTTTGTATTTTTTATTTTATTTTTGATAATCATATTTTTATTTTTCTATATTTATTAGTCATTGACAAAAAAAAAGGAGAATTATTTGGCACCTAGATTTTTGTTGGGTATCGATAATTGATGAAAAAAAAGTATATAATAATAGTAATAATAGTAATAAAAATAATAATAATAATAATAATAAGTTTATATAGGATAACTCAAAAGATAATAACTAAAGGATAATTAAATTCGGTAGGAAAGGAAGGTTCATGAATCAATCTCTAATGAGAGTAATTTATGTAAAAAAAAAAGTTAATATAATAATATAATAATAATAATAATAAGTAACAGTCCCACATGCTCCAAAGAATTTTGTTGAGCTATATATGCCTTGTTTGTGATAGTTTACTTCTTTAGAGCTGGCCACCAAACCCCACTAATCACATCATTTGTAGTTCATCCATTTTCTCTTCTTTCCTTTCTCATCATAAAAAGACAAAGAGAAAAAAAAATTCAATGAGTTCCATAAGCAAAGCTCATTCTAATTCCACTGAGGAGAGTGGATGGACTACATATTTTGATGACTTCTTTAACAGCAATCATATTGATGATAATGATGATGATAACCATGACAAATGTTCTTTATCTACATCATCATCCCTTCTCTCAGATGCTACTTCTTTGGTTGACAAAAATGTATTATTATCTCATGATGAACATGTTGAGATTGATAAGGAGTTTTCTTTGAATAAAAATGTTAAGAAAGGTTCATGTTTAAAGAAGAGAAAAAGCATAGTTGATCAAACTTTGGAAGACACGGCAACCTCTCCTCCACTCAATATTCCCAAGGTTTTCTCTTCTTCTTATTCTCTTCATATTTTGTTTTGTTTTTTTATAATCAATATATGAATTATAAAGAGTACCAATGATACTCAACTCTTACTATTCAAGAAATTAAATCATTATTAGTTGCTCTGATTACAAGTTAGTGGAGCATTACACTAATCGGAAAAAGTAAAAAAAAAAAAGGAAAAAGAATTCCTAATACAACTTATAAACCAAAACAATGAAATGAATTTTGATCTACTAAGTCTTATTCTCTTTTTAATTATCGTAGCTACAAAATTAATTCTCTTATAATAGCCGAATGAAATTCTAAGGAGTATTTCAACACATAAAAATAAAATTATATAGCTAGGGACATTGAAAGATAAATATCAGAGTATAACAATATACCTAAACCTAAAAAATAATACAAAGATCCCATTTTTTTTTTTTTTGTTGAGATCGGTGTATCCACCGTTGAACGCCGTGATTATTCTCTCGCTAGATTAGAGTCACCTTAAAAAGTGAGATAGTTGACCTAAGAATTTTAAGTTACAGATCTCATTCATAACTTACTACAATATTATAATCCTTTTTTTTTTTTGGTAAATTATAATTCATTTCTTGTTCAGCCTCAACTCTTAATGCTTGTGGCATTTTACGCATCTCTTTCTTTTGCAATTTAGTTTTGTTCCCCGTGTTGGGATGACTTGATTGTATTTTGGTGTGTTTATCTCTCTGATGCATTTGGTTCCTTTATAGATTTGTCTAGATGTAATTTCGTCCTTGGTTGTAATACCATTTTCAGGGTTGCTCTTAAAACTTTTGTGTGTTTAGTGTGTCAGGTTTTTGTCCCCTCAATTTTTTGCACTCTTTTTTTATTTGATCTATTGCATAAAAAAAAAGTTCATTTCTTGTTAAAACAAAAAACTATAATTTATTTAATATATTTTTGTTACAACATTACAAGAATGGTTTTTAGATAATTTAAGAAAATCAAAAGCTATTTAATAGTTTTTATTTTATAAAATAAAATATTTAATTAAAAAACTATACATTGTTAATGATTTGTAATAAGAGAAGCTAAAAAATGTAGCCAAAAAAACAAAAACAGAAGCTAAAAATTAAAACTTCTCAATTTAAGTATTTTTTAGATTTGCACTTTTTTTTTCAAAAGAAAACTAATTCTCAATTTTTGAAAAACAAAACAAGCTAATAAAAAACTCTTACATGTCAATATAATTTATTTATGCATGGTATTTTTAGGTTAGGTGTGTATGCGAGCCAGCAGTGTGACAGGCCGAAAGTACAGGCGGACGGAAGTAGTAAATTCTCAGGTTCAATCAAAATTCTCACACATATATAAATAATTTTTTGGTAACTCACTTATATATAAATATTTGAAAATATTAATAAATATTTTAAAGATATTACTATCTTTATTTTAAAATGATTGTCATTTAAATTTTTTATATACATATTAATGAATATGATTATTATATTAAAAGTAATAACACTTTTATTAATTTAACTCTATGTTTTACATGTTTCTTTGAGAATAGTGTATAAAGTAAAAATTAGAGAGTAGAATTAAAAAATGTTGTATTACTAACAACATTCATTTTAAAATAGAAGAAGTACATTTTAACTAGGAAAATATAAAAACTACATATTGATTTGTCCATTTGTAATAAAAAATTATTTAGCTGTTAAAAAAAACTCCAAATTTGAGTGTGTTCTAGAGAATTATTTTATTTTATAGTTTTAAGCGAATAAATAAATACACATGTTTTGAAATAAAACTTTTCTCTTATTAATATAACCTACTTCTTCTGTTTCAAAATATAAGGGAATAAATAAATAATCTTGCTTATTAAGAAAACATGATCACGAGAATTTGAAAAAGATATTGTGAGGTTTTTCTTGAAATAAGTTGCATAAGAATGTGTAAAACCAATTTATATTAGTTTTTGTTTATTTAGAAAAAGAGAGAGAAAGAAAATTAAATGCGAATAAGGAAAAACACATTCTTCATGAAAATAGTTTTTTCTTGATATTTTTGGACAAAAAAATGTTTTTTTTCCCTTATATTTCAGGACAGAGGGAGTACTTCTTTATTACAATTATTAGAAAAACTCATATTTTTCTTTATACAAAAAATAATAAAAATATATTAGTATACTGCTACAATATATATAAGGTTTTTTCCTTTTCAAATTGAATTTTTTTACTTTTACTTTATCTAGAAGAAAATATCACAAGAATTACACTCTAAAATAACTTATAAAAAGTAGTTCGAAAGTATATCTTTACTAGTTTTAGTAAAATAATAATATTAATATGTAATTGGAATATCAAAATGGATAACAAATCTAAATTTATATTAAAATTAATAAGATATATGTTTAATTCCGTGAGCTTAGCTCTATTAGTATGACATATTATAGTATGTGTAGGGACTGAAGTTCGAACCTTGGTATACACTTATTTACTTTTAAGAATTGAAATTTTAGTCACTAGACTACGAGACCTAAAAATGAAAAATTTTAAACCATTTTTATATTAAACACCCAAAAAGCTTAATTTAATATGCATTTCCAACTATATATCATGGTATTATCATGGCATAATTCTGTAATTTTGTGGGTGTAGGAGAAAGGCAATAGCTCAGGACAAAAAGAATTGAGTTTAAATGAGAAGGATAGTGACTGCACAGAACTAAAGAGGAGAGGTCTTTGTATAGTTCCTTTGTGAATGGTACCAAAATTTCTAGCTAGGTTGAGTAGTTAATATTTTTTGTTAAACATATATATAATTCCTAAAGGGTACGTCGATCCATTAATTCTAGACATTATAGTCCCATAAGTATATGTTGTCTTGTCAAGTCATGCTTGGACCAATTATGGACTTCATTAATTTGGCTACTTTCAATAAAGTTTGATGTATTTACTTATTAATTATTGTATGATATTAAAGAGTTTCAGAGAGATAATTTATACATGAATTTATAAATAGAAACAATTCTCTTATTATAAGTCACTTTTTGTAGGATTAAGTTAGACTCAATTTCATAATTCAAATTTCAATTGTGAGATCTCTAATACTATAGATTAGGCCTAATGGTAGATTATTCTACGTGCAAGTTTTACCTTCAAATCTCAAAAAGAAGACCAAAACCTTCATCATATTTTTGGTAGCTTACAAAATATCATATTTTTGGATCAAATATTAGTTGGTTCAATGATGATTGACACTGAATTTGATAGAAATGACCGTAACTCAATTTCTCACAATTGCACTTAAGAGATAATTAAAACCACTTAATATCAGAATTCAAATTCGTTCCGAACGGAATTAGTCGGCGTCTGATAAATCTGATACTAATATTAAAAACCAAAAAATAAAAGTAGCGGTGCTGCATGAAGGACTGGTCAACTTTACTAACCCTCTCACAATTCTTTCATAGACTTCTTCAAACAAAGAACAACACATCAAATCTACATCTAAAGAATTCACAGAAAATTTTAGACATGAGATTTTAAATTACTAAGTTTGAATTCCACAATGTTTTCTTATAATCAAGAGTTTCTATCAAAATATTGCACATGTGGAATGTGACATGAAAAAATACACCATCCTTTAACGTCAACATGTTTAACGATCAAATTTATCTAATGGTAAAATAATTAGTTAAAAAACTTGAAGAATATTTTAACTATTTTAAAAAAATATATGATGATGGATTTGATCGATATATACAAATTGAAGGACGAATTTGAAGGAAAGGTGGGTACGTGTGTGAGTGATGATCGAGTAGATTGAATATATATATCAAGCATAGACTATGATTTACTCTGTCTGACATAGAATCATGGAGTATAGAATTCAGAACAATCAGCATATTCTGAATATTTGCATGTGTGATGTGTCTTCATGCATGGATGGAAATCTCTTACAGTACAATTCAATAACATCGATTAAAGCTGCAAAGGGATTTTTTGTCGCTGAACACCAATGAAATTGAATGCGTTTCATATCATCTTGGAAGGAAAGTGCGGTCTAGCAGTGGAATGCATGCATCATGCATATACCCGGTGGCGGAGCTAGAACTATTTTATAGGAAGGGTCATCAAATATTCTTTTTATATTTATTTGTTATAATATAAATATATATGTTTTGGATGAAAATTAACATTTATCATTTTTAGTGTAGTGGTATGTTCATATTAATTTTACTTGTAAGTTAGAACTTCAAATCTCACATTACAAAATAGCATTAAAATGATAAAAATAACTCTAATAGGATCGAACCCGCACCACTAAATTAGCCAAATTAAGGGGAATTCCACAACCGCTGAAACTCAACAGAATAGATGTATATGTTGCGAATACTAGTATATATACCTAAAGAACAAGTATATATACCTATAAAAATATAAATAAAAATAAAAAATTGAGCCAAAGGACGGGCTATGACCCTACATCGACCTTAGAGTAGCTCCGCCTCTACACACATTAATCCAAAAGTTGTAACTACATGGAAATAAGGCTCGTTTGTACCAACATAGTGTAGTACAATAAGTGATAGATACTTAGATTCCTTAATTATTTGGTCTTGAGTTTGATTCTTAGATGGTGTGTATGGAGAAACTTTTTTTTGGAGAGGTTACCTCTAAATCTCAGTTATCCTCGAGGAAATTAGTCTCCAGCTCTCAATTACAAAAAAAAAAAAACTACTTTGTTTGAGATTTTTTTAAGAAAAACAGTATTTAAAAAATAAATAAATATATCGCTCATCAATTTTTTTTGTCAAGTAGCCTAGCACGCGGTTAGATATTCACCCCTTAAAAGTGAATAAGTGGGCATGCTGTGTTTGAATCCTGGTCCTTACAAAAATGTACAATATCCTTTATCAATTGAGCTAGGCTTACGAGGACTATCACTCATCATTTTAATAGTGTGATACAGATTTTAAAGAAAATTAGTATTTTGAAAAATTAACCTTTCAAGAATTTATTTTTCTTAAAACTAAGGAAACTATAAATGTAGGAGTTTGGCATTTTAAAAAAATGATTTTTATGATAGTAAATAAACGGAAAATAGCTTTAGATTCTTTTGAAATATTTCTAAAAAACAATCTCGAAATTTTTTTTATAGTAAATAAACAGAAAGTAGCTTTAAACGAAAAGCAATTCAGAGAAAAAAGGTGGTGGGTCAAGTCATTTCCTAAGAAAAATGTAAGGTAATCATTGGCATCTAATCTAACTAATACTAGAAAAGTGTGGTTACCAGCTTATTTATCGAGGTAAATTTACTCACAAACCACTGCCATGTGGCCGTTTGTAGAATTTCGTCTTTTCATGTGTTTACCGAGGAAAATTCCCTCTTTGATCGTTATGTGACTGTTTTGTTGTTCTTATTCTGATAAGTGAAAGTTATGTCATTTAGTTCACTTAATTTTCTGCTAACCATCAAATAAGATATGTGGAAATTACAAGTTGATAAAAATAATAATTTGGAATGGATGAACAAAACTATGCAATTAAAAATAAATAAAAAACCAAAATTACGATTCTATTAAAATAGAAAATACAATTAAGTAGATGTTATGGATTTGAATTCAAATTTTTATATATGAAAATAATTTGGTAGGAGAAAAGAATCCATTTTATATTTTCCATAAAGTCCCCAATAGAAATTAGTCTTAATGACAGTAAAAACTTTGTACTTATATCATGCTACATGCAAACAAATATAATTGTATTTAATTATGATTTTTATAAATACAAACTATAAGCTAGGTGACATCACAGCTTATGAAGGCACGTATTTCCATCCAAGCAAGCATGAAGTAGGAAAAATGGAATGGAAGGTATTAAAGGCAATTTTTGCCAAACTACTTTGGTCATGATGCATATGTAACTAACTTAGTCAGCTGGTTTAGTAATTTTCAAAATGATTAGAAACTTTTGATTGGGAAAATTTGGTATCACCTAAAAGCATATTTGTAAAATATATTCAGTCTGTTATAGCCATACCTTCAGCTTCTCCCATGTAGCTAATTAGTTAAGTCTAGGGTGAGATCAAACAAAGCATGAGATGCCTTTAATTTATAAAAAATGGAAATGTTAAAATGTCTTTAGAACATGTATTAATATGATTGATAAAAAAAATACTAGTCACAAGTAGTACTCCTAATAATTTTTAGGAATTAAAATATGGTAATAAATTTTTGAAAATTGTATAGTCAATTCTTTGAAAGCCTAAATTATATTGTTTTAGGCATTAATTTTTTTTTGTTTCTATAACAAGTGTCTTTAATGTAATCATTAAAAATAGGTTGATCTGCCATATTTTCAATCTCTCAAATCATTCAAGAGAAAGAAAGAAAAGCAAATCACTACTACAAAACGAATGAAAACAACTATGATTCTCCAAACAGCCACTGCCGCCGCCGCCTGTTATCATTTCTTCTAAGGCCACCACCGCCACCTGGCTTATCCCTTGCACCGCCCACTGCCGTGCAAGCGTCTTCCCCAACCACTCTCTCTGCTCGCGCCACTTACCTCTTTCTGTGTTCTGTTCTGCACCACCAATTTTGTCTCCGACTCGACGTTCTGTTTTACTGTGTTTGCTGTTTAGTTTGCAAACCTGTTTTCACTTGATCGTGTTTGCCGATTCTGTTACTATGCTTGTCTTTCAACGCGTGACTGTGTTCTGCTTCACCGTTTCTTTTTCTCTTCCGAACATCACCGATCCGCTTTGTGTTCAGATGCTACTGATTCATTGTTTCTAATTCAATTACGGTCATTAATATCACAACGTATTAATGAACCACTTCTCAAAAAAGCTCTGCTAGGGTTTTGTTCTACTAGGGTTTTGCTTGCATCAGCGTAGAGGAATCAATCGCGCTGAATGTTCACTGGCTTGTAGCTAGTTTGAATATTACAAAGATTGGTAGAATCCTTTTGCACGCCGTAAGCAACTGCTAGTCTCAAGATCCGGGCAACATGGATGATTTTCGTGAACAACCATGGATACTTGTTCGCGGACGTCATGAGAGGAGGAATTTGCGTCAACAACCACGTACCAAAATCGCAACAAACAGTTCTCATCACAGGGAAGATTATACAACATACTTCTTTTCTAAATTTCCAGAACAATACGATGCAAAAGGTATGTATAACATCTTTCAGAGGTATGGCGATATTGTTGAGGTTGTCATATCGGCAAAACGAGATAAAGGAGGTCGTAGGTTTGGGTTTTTAAGATTTTTTGGAGTGCTAGATGTTCAGAGCTTTGGTGCAAGGCTGGATACAATAATCATTGGTCCCGAAAAGATTTTTGTTAATTTGCCAAGGTATAACAAAGAGGAAATGGGAAAAAGGGCTAGGGAGGGGACTAATAATGTTAGAAATGACCAACAACGTTTGAAGCACAACCATTACCGACCCAACAACGACAGGTATTTGTCTCCTGCTGTGGCTGAAAACAATCATACATTTGCTCAAGTGGTTGGAGAAGATGGTAAGCGGACATCAGTTAAATCTTTTACTGTAACAAAAGAGGACATGTCTAGGTTCTAGCAGGCTTTTGTAGGAGTTGTTTGGCAAGCAGGGATGTCATACAATATTCAAGAAGAATTTCATAGACAATGTTATTTTGGAGTTAAAGTAACACTACTAGGAGCAAACATGGTTTTGTTGGAAGGACAAGAAGTGGGTGGATCAGTGGTTTAGGGAGGTGAGACCTTGGAAGACGGAAGATGTGGATAATGAAAGACTTGTATGGCTTCGTGTTTATGGAATACCGGTTCATGCTTGGAATTTTCATTTCTTTGAAATGATAACTCGTGATTGGGGATCCTATCTTTATGCTGACGAAGTCACTAGTAAAAAATTGTGTACAAATGTGGCACGTTTGATGATCCGGACAAGTGGTTATAAGATCGTGGATGATTCTGTGAAGGTCAAGGTGAATGACATTGAATACAACATACATGTCATGGATGATTCGTTTGGTCCTATGCGCATAGCGATACCTCCTAATAATCAATGAGAAGGCAGGGATGTTGAAAGCAATGAATCCGAAGAGGATGAAGATGACAGTGGGTTTCCCATCATGGAGGGTAGAGATGTGGAGGAGGTGGATGGTAATTTATTAGTCGTAACACCTTTTTATATAGCTAGTAAAGAGTCATCTGCTTATAGTGGTAATAGCAATGAAGGGAGTTAGTTGCAAAATGCTTTGGTCAAAAATCAGCAATGTGTTGTTTACGTGGAGAAGGGGTATGAGGAGGATTCACGTAGGACTCGTGTTGTTGGGATGGAGATCAATGATGAAGTAACAAGTGGATTTGCCTTTTCGAGTAACAATGGAAGGGAAGCTTATATTGGGGATGTGTCGAATTTATCTCTAGCTCATAATGTTTTGGGCTGAGCTGCTAACAATTCCAAATCCAATGACCAAGATTTAGGTGACAAGGCTGTATTGGCGAAAGGAGGTGCAAATATAAAGTCTTTAAAATTTATTGGATCAATGCATTCTGCTAAGGGAGGTGAAATGGTTATAAGGAAGGGGGGAGAAAGATTGGGCGAAGTACCCTCCAAGGTAAAGAGAAATCAGGCCCAGCTGGGGTAGGAGTTAGCAAGGCTATTATTCCTTTTATTGTGAGGCAGTGTAAGGCTAATAGTATCTCAGCTCCTAAACAAACACCTTTGGCAAACCGCGTCCAATCTCAACAAGAGGATAAGGCAGGCTGCAAGCGTAATCCTTTCAATTCAAGCACTAAAATTATCAGAGATAAATCTTTGTCTTCAGCTGGTAAAGGGAGGCAACGTTGATGATGTTGCTGTGACGAAAATTCTGCAGCATGAAAAACGAGATGTTGAAGCAAGCAAAATTCGGGAACAAAGTCGAATTGGTTTATCATGAAGATTGTTTCTTTTAATTTGCGCGGTTGGGGAAGCAATGCCAAGCGTAGAAGATTGGGTCAATTTTTACAACAAGGTGCGTTTGACATTTATTTTTTTCAAGAAACTAAAAGGGCGAATTTTGATGACTATATAATTCATAATTTATGGGGTCACAAAGACGTTAGTTGGGTGGCCAAAGCTTCTGATGGTTTGTCGGGAGGACTTTTAATTGTGTGGAACAGTAGTTTATTTAATTTGTGTTATAGTTTTACTGGTGTTGGTTACCTTGGCATTGGTGTTTCATGGAATGGTAATATGACTTATTTAGTGAATATATATTCACCGTGTAGGAGGTGATTGGTGTTTAGGAGGTGATTTCAATGCCATATTGAAGAGGGGAGAAAAAAGAGGGAGTAGTCGTGGTGATTGTCGTAGCGAATGGGTGGAATTTTCTCAATTCATTGAAGCCATGGAGGTGATTGATGTTTCGATGGCTGGTTAAAAGTTTTCTTGGTTTAGTGCGGATGGCAGAACCATGAGTAGATCGCTTTTTTACTTTCAGAAGGTTTTTTGGAGAAGGGGGGCTATTCCGGGCAATGGATCGGTGATCGTGATATATCGGATCAATGCCCAATTTAGTGATCGTGTTGATTGTGTTGATTGGGGCCCCAAACCATTCAAACTTAATAATTGTTGGTTAGATCATCCTGAGTTTATTTCTTTTGCTACTAAGTGCTGGGAGAATTTCAATATATATGGCATCCCGTCTTTTGTGTTGAAAGAAAAGTTGAAGAAGCTTTAGGAGTGTCTAAAGGAATGGAACAGGGACGTGTTCGGGTATATTGATTTGAAGATTGCTGAATCTGTTAACGATATGAATGCGGTAGAAGAACGCCTTGCTCATGGGGAAGTTGTTGAAGATGTGGATGTTCAGACTCTTAATAAGTGTTTTTGGGATCAACTTAATTACCGTGAAAGTCTATTACACCAGAAATCAAGACAGCAGTGGGTGAAAAATGGTGATTCGAATTCTAAATTTTATCATGCTTGTATTGAAGGCAGACGACGCAGAAATCAGTTGATGGGGCTGTAAAACGGAGATGTATGGATTCAAGGTGTTGATGTTATACGTACAGAGGTCAAGGATTTCTTTCAAGCCAATTTCACCGAGGATTGGGATTCTCGACCATTTGTCCAAGTTATTCAGTTCAACAGGCTTTCGAACGATGATAATTTCAGCCTCATGGAACCGTTTTCAGAGGAAGAAGTGAGAAAAACCATGTGGAGTTGTGATGGTAACAAAAGCTTGGGACCGGATGAGTTCAATTTCAATTTTTTAAAAGGGTGTTGGTTTATTATTAAGAAGGATGTGATGTCTTTTTTGACTTATTTTCATAGCAACGCTATTTTGCCTAAAGCAGTCACCGCTTCTTTTTTGGCATTGATTCCCAAAAAAGATCATCCTCTTATGTTGCCTGACTATCGTCTTATTTGTCTAATCGGGTGCTTGTACAAAATCATTTCTAAACTCTTGGCTAACCGTTTGAAAAAGGTGTTAGGTACTTTGATTTCAGATTGTCAATCGGCTTTTCTACCGCAAAGGCAGATTTTAGACGGGGTTGTGATTCTTAATGAGACTATAGATTTGGCAAAACATCGAAAAGATTCTTGCTTGTTTTTTAAGGCAGATTTTGAACGTGCTTACGACACCGTGAGTTGGCATTTTTTGGAGAGTAAAGGGTGGATGAAGTGTGGATGAAGTTGATCCGTGCATGTGTTATTAATAGTACTATGTCTGTTTTAGTTAATGGTTGTCCAACTGACGATTTCAAAGTGGGGAAAGGTTTACGACAGGAAGATCCTCTATCTCCTTTCTTGTTTCTTATAGTTGTTGAGGGCTTAACAGGTTTATTTCGATCTGCAGTTGAGGAACAAAAGTTCCATGGGTATAAAGTGCATGAGTCTAACGTCTTTTCTTTACTACAATTTGTTGATGATACTATTATTATGGGAGAGGCGTCTTGGGAGAATTTATGGTGTATCAAAACCGTATTACGTGGTTTTGAGCTAGTTTCTGGTTTGAAGATAAACTTTGCAAAGAGCAAATTATATGGCATCAATGTGGATGATCGGTTTTTGGCTGCTGGATCAACTTTTCTTTCATGTCGGTCTCAAGTTATTCCGTTCAAGTTCTTGGGTATACCGGTGGGAGCTAATCCAAGACATAAAGAGACATGGCGTCCGGTGGTTGAAGCTATGACTAGAAGATTGAGTAGTTGGCATGGCCGTCATTTGTCTTATGGTGGGAGATTCACATTAATTAATTCGGTTTTAGCAAGTTTACCGCTTTATTTTTTCTCTTTTTATAAAGCGCCTAAAGTTGTAATAACTGAATTAGTTCGTGTTCAACGGAATTTCTTGTGGGGTGGAGGATTGAATTCGCATAAGCTTTGTTGGGTGAGTTGGGATCAGGTTTGTTGTCCAAAAGCTTTTGGTGGTTTGGGTGTTAAGAATTTGGAGTTGTTCAATGATGCTTTGTTATGTAAATGGAAATGGCGGTGTCTTACTCAGCGGAATGCTTTGTATACAAATCTCCTTCAATTTTGGTATGGTATCATGCACTCCAATTTTTTGTCTCATGCTGACAGCCGTATTGGTAATAATAGTTCTATCTGGTGGCGTGATTTGATGGGTACAAATGAGGCGATTCATAATGTTTTCAAAAGCAACATTCGCATTGTGGTAGGGAGGGGATCTAATGTTGGTTTTTGGCAATAAAAATGGTTCGGTAATCAACCTTTGAAAGTTATATTTCCTACTCTATTTGCTAACGATATGTTTCAGCAGGCTTCGGTTATGGAAAAATGGGATGTGAGTCGTTTGTGCTAGAAATGGGTATGGAAAGAAGAGCTGACCAGCGTTGATATGGACGCAGTGGGTGAGTTAGAATCTCTTTTATTGGGTTTTCATTTGAGCAAAAATCAGGGTGATTGTTGGCGTTGGACTCCAAGCTCTAGAGGGTTGTTTTTGGTTAGCTCTTGTTACACAGTTATGTTGGATTTAAAGGGTGAAAACAATCTTGTGTCGCATCTCGCAATGGCTTTTCGCAAGCAACAAATATCCCAACTAAAATTAGTTTTTTTGGTTGGCGTTTGCTTCTAAATAGATTACCCACTAAGGTATCTCTGCATCAAAAAGGTATCATTGCTGACAGTTTTGATTCTTTTTGCGTTTTCTGTTTCATGCATAGGGAGGACGGTTATCATTTGTTCTTTTCATGTGCCTTTGCACAACATGTGTGGTATAGAGTTGGTAATTGGCTGGGGGTGATATTAGATCCAAAGGAGGAGCCTTGGCAGCATTTTGTCAAATTTGGTGGACTAACTCCTATTAACAAAAAATTGCGGGCACGACATTTGTTTTGGTTGGCAACGACTTGGAATATTTGGAGAATGCGGAATAACATCATTTTTCAAGGAGCATCGGTTGACTTAGATTCTCTTTTGAATAACATTTTTTATTTTTCGTGGTTTTGGTTTAGTAGTCGGGTTGCTGGTTTATCTTCTTTTACTTTATCGGACTGGTGTCAAAGTCTGATAGCTTGTATTCATAGTTTATAACATTGTCGGTTTTGAATTGTAAGGGTTGAGTACCCCTTGTACTCTTTATAATTCAATATTCTTGCTTATCAAAAAAATAATTAAACAATAGGTTGAACTGCACTTTTGGCCCCTATATTTTAAAATTTTGCGATTATGGCCCCTTATATTTCAAAATAGTATTTATGCCCTTTATGTTTAACCTCTTTTACAAAAATCAATTTTGACTAAGTCAGTGCTGATGTCGCAAGTCACTTAAGTGAAAAAGATGTCACATCACATTTTATTTAAACCTAATAGTTAAAAAAAATAAAAAAAGAAAGTAGCAATTATATTGAAGAAAGAAGAATGGAGGATTAGGTTTCAAACCCTAGTGGTCATAGTGTCTTGCCTAACAATTTTATTTAATCTTTTATTGTGATGTAATATTACTATACTTTTGTCACATACATATATTAACTTATTTTATAATATATTTTATTGTTATATCTAACAGCTTACAAGGCTACGGGTCGAAGAACTAGTTATTAATAGTTTCTCATAACCAAAAAAAATAGTTAATAGTTTTTACCTTATAAAACAGAGTGCAATAGTGAAATTTTACCTCAATTTTCTTCGAGCTTTTATTTTTTCTCAATCTTCAAATTGAATCAATCCAAAAATTTAATTTTTTTTCCCTTTCATAATAAAAATAAAATAGTGATGTAAATGTTAATAATTAATATTGTAAATGTTAGTAATCAGTATTGTTAGATTTTATCAATGCTGAACTAGTTTATTTATAAGAATTTTGTGACTTTTAGCAGATAATAATTAGAGATTTTGATATTTTTTAATATCTTATTTTACTAGATCTACAATTTTGATCTCTTTTATTATTCTTATAGTTTTGATTTTTTAAAGGTATTGTATATACAAAAAAGTGGAAAAGGACATATGAAGTAAAAAGTTATTGCTAAAAGTTATAGTTAATAATAATAATAATAATAATAATAATAATAATAATTTGATTTAGGTATTTTATATATGTTGTATATAGTGTGAAAACATGGACATGTTTTTGTCAAAGAAAGAAATAAAATAAATTGGACATGCTTAGTCAAATCAGTTACTAACTCACCAAGTATTTAGGACACATTTTTTTGTTTTTTTGTTGATACAATACTTGAATTCTATTTATTTAGTATCACTCATAACTTTGAAGTTATTATAGCTTAAACTAACTCAAAAAATGGTTGCCATGGAGATGTGCGGCCATTGTTGCATGCTTCGACAAACAATAGCTCATTTATGCGACGGCGTATATTTTAGGTGAAGTAATCGTTATTGTTTTTCTTTCTTTTTCTACAACTATTTTCATCAATAAAAAATGAATGTCGGTTATGCCAATGTTTCTAATGAACACTTTCATTCGGGTTTAAATCCATACCTCGTAGTATATATAAATTTCAGTAGTATTTATCATAAACAAGATGATTATGGATCATCCTTCATAGAAATATATGTTTAACATATTAAACAATCATTTTTTGATATTGTGTTTTGCATGGCACTTTACCTTTTAATGAAAAACAAGATTCATTATGTCAAGATGTGTGAGGAAAATTTATGCTCTCTTGATATTTTTCAATTAGTTATTGATCTAAGAGATTTTCGATTATTTGATTACCAGTTGTTGTACAGACTGTGGAAAGGTTTTAAGTGAATCTACAAGTTTGAATACAAATACAATTGATAGAATCATGAAGACGACAAGAAAGACTATTGGTGTAAAAAAAACTAAAAAGAAAAGAACAGTATGTAAGTACCCCCTTCTAATTTCTAATTTTGTTCAATTCATCCTTTTTTTTATTCAAACAATCTTTTTCATTTGATCTATTAAATAGTTAATTGACATTGTGCTGTATCCACACGTTTTGCAGGACATGAACATACAATTTTTGATAATAATTACTATATTTTAGAAACATAATTATTGTGGTTTGTTTAAGATTATTTATAGTGGTAATTTTTTCTAAACTATTAGCAATAAGTAGTTTTAACTACTTGTAATACTGCTTCAATAAACATTGTTTATTGTAGCATTTATACAATTCATTCTACTACCTCTGTCCCTAATTAATAATGTTGTATGTATACGTTGTCAAAGTTTTCCTTAAAACATAATTAATAATATATGTTGTATATGTCTCGTGAGTTTAGTTCAGTTGGTAGTACATTTGCACGTAATGTGCAGAGACCAGAGTTTGAATTATGGTACGCCCATAATTCACATTTAAGGGTTATACTCTAGCCACTATGCTACTTGACCAAACAAAAAATATGTTGTATATATTGAGTGGTTAAGGAAGGATCGAACCATCGACCTTTGATTAAAGAAGGATGAGTCACAACTGCTCAACCATACTCCTAGAATTTAACTAACTTGTTTAAGAATGATTGTTTTGTGATCAAAATTTCATTGTTTTTTCGTATTGTTTTATTTATTTTAATTATTTTAACAATAGTGTAGATATGCAAATTAAAATGGTTCATTAATATATTAGAACTAAATTACTTTTTCAGCGTAAAGAGAACCACTGTTCGATCCCCACAACTGCGTTTGGAAGAGGGCTGAAACCACATGATGTCTAAACTAACCTCGAACCAGATTAAACTAGTGGTGAAAACCAAAAAAGAAAGTTACTTTTTCAATATAATGTTCTTTGTTTATGTTTTTTTTCTTTTGACAAAAATAAAATGATATTCAGTAATTCAAATTGAGAGAATACATCAAATACAAGCACATGTTTAACATTGCTATAAACGTAAAGGATGAATCTGAAAACAAACTCACAACATCTAGGTTAATATCATACAACTGCAAAATGCATACTACAAATACTATGTTAAAATTAAAGTAACTAAAATATCAATGTCTATGGATCTGCAACATTGATGTCCAAATCATTGAATGAATCTTTAGTTGACTGAAAGGGCATATGAAGTGAAAAGTTATTGGAATATTTTTCTCAAAGTTATAATTAGTAATAATAATATATTTTTCTCAAAATTATTGGAATTTTTATATATGTTGTATATTGTGTGAAAATGTGTGCATACTTTTGTTAAAGAAAGAAAAAAAAAGTGGACATGCTTAGTCAAATCGGTTACTTGCTTACCAAGTATTTAGGACACATTTTTTTTTTGTTGATACAATATTTGAACTCTATTTATTTAGTATCACTTAGAACTTGGAAGTTATTATAACATAAGCTAACTCAAAAAATGGTTGTCATGGATATGTGCGACCATTGTTTCATCTTTCGTCTAACTATAGCTCATTTACGTAACATCGTATATTTTAGGTGAAGTAATCATTAATGTTTTCCTTTCTTTTTCAACAACTATTTTCATAAATAAAAAATAAACGTCGGTTATGCTAATGTTATTATGCTGAACACTTTCATTCGGGTTTAAATCCGTACCTCGAGTGTATATGAACTTCAGTAGGATTTATCACTTTATCTATAAATCATAAACAAGATGATTATGGATCATCCTTCATAGAAATATATGTTTAACGTATTAAACTATTTGTCTATTTAAGATTGTGATATCAAATTTAAAATCTATTGTATTTTAGTTGAGTATATATTAATTATGTAACACCAATATTATTATTTTTTGGGTACAAATAACACCAACATTTTACTTCATATAAAACATCAATATTTTACATTGAAATTGTATATTATCTAGACGACCGTCCAACAAGGTCCTATACTTAAAGATGTATCCATTTTTGTTAGTAATAATATTTTCAAATATTATAAATATATTTAGAGGAGAATACATTTTATTAATAGTATACTAGTTATTAGAGATACTTATATTTGATTTTGTATTGACAATATGCTCATGACTCAGTATCATCTATTCCCACTTGTATTTACTCAAAAAAATATCTATTTCTACTTGTATGTTATAAAAATGAAATAAAAATTACAAAATAATATATTTATGGTATTTTTTATCTAAATTTAAAGTGGGCACTATAATAATGTATAATTTGTCCAAAAAACAATGGAATGTAATAAAACTTATTGGATTATTTAAAATAAATTTGTTATTTGATAGATAATCATACAAAACTCCCACCTGACCAAAAAAAAAATATACAAACTCTCTTCATTGCTCTTTAAACGTTGTAGTTAACAACTTAACATATATTAATGCGTAATTTTGACTAGTAATATATTTAATTATTTAATATTACCAACATCTTAGTATATGATTAACATTTGACTTTTTATATTAAATAAAAAAATATAGTCAAAATATGTTATAGAATAGCAGGTATGGTAAAAAAACACACTATAAAAGAAACAAATAGAGTAATACATAAATGTAATAAGGGTTAAAACTTACCGTTATACTATCGTTATAACATATATAATCTTATCTTATATTTTATCTTATATATATATAAAGGGAAACTCTATTGCTTCTTAAACCTCCATTGTGATGATGTGGCACCTCTAAAAAAACTCTATTTTATATTGAAATTTTGCCACCTTTTTAAAGACAGTTTATTTTGTGTCTATTCATCCTTCAAAGTAATATTTCATATGTTACATTAATATTTAATGTCATATATTATATTGAAGTTTATCCATTACATTTTATCAAATATGTGCATACTTTGTGTCTCCTAATAGAAGTTTATTTCAAAAAAACTAATTATATAGTTTAAAAACAAGAAAGTTATGAATTATATATATATAACTAAACTTAAAACAAGAATAAACAATGAGAGGTCAAAAACTTAAAAAAAAGATTAAAAGAGAGAATAATAATTAAACATAGAAAAAAGAAGATAAAATATTCTGACTAATAGAATATGGGATAAAATTCTACCAAGCGATTGTTTGAAAACAAATTTTAAAAAAAATCAATAAAATATTGGTGCATATTTTCTGAGAAAAAGATGAAAAGATGAAAAGACAAAATCATCTGTTGTAGAATTCGTTGATGCTCATACGTCAAAAATAAATTTTAAAATTGTTGAAATAATCAAATATATATTTATACATATTTACACGCAATTAAAAATTGCTAAAAGTTCTAAAATTGTTAATTTGATTGACTCTGGTATTTAATAGCTAAATAATTCGAGATAATGAGTTCCTTTAAAATATATTGGTGGTATTTGTGTATTAGATTGGTTGGCGGTATTCTTTGTAATTGATATGCATGACTCAAAAATACATATTTAATGCATGAGAATTATATAAATTTCATACTATTTTGGGATGCTAGTTAGTTGGAACTTTTTAATTCATCGATATGCATGACTCTACGATGAATCATATTTAATACATGTAAATGAAGGAAACCAATTGTGTAATAATTTAATCTATCTAATATTGATCTTAATGCCAAAAAAAAAACTATTTGATATTCAATTATTATTATTATTATTATTATTATTTTTGTAATATAAACTTCATAATATATTATATGTGTTTTCATTATGTCTTTAATAATAATTGTCACACTTAAATTTTTAAATTAAATGTAATATTCTCAATTTTAGATTAAGTTCAAAATTAAATTTTCAACCAAGAGTATCTAAAATTAATCTCTAGCTTAAACAATATAAGTACCAACATCTTTGTAAATTTAGCCAAAAATAATGATAGTCATATGTTAGATTTTGTAGGCAACAATGTTTGACTATAGGATATGGTCCTTTTTTCAAGGATATGGTCCTTGTTATATAAAATCTTACTAAGTTTCCAAGCTAAACCTTAATTTAACTCTAATTTAATTCAAAAGATGTATCTCAATAAAATTTGAACCCATATCCTCTTTGAAATGTGTGATGTGTATTTGCTACTAAGTTACATCAATCAATTTGATATAATTTGTTACCAAATAAATTATGGATATAATTCAAATAAATGTTAAAAAATATACCTCAACATAATTCAAACTCATATAATTTATGAAATATGTGATGCAATATGAACCTAATTTGATATACTTTTGTAACCATCATATAAGCAATATGAACCTAATTCCCTTCTAATATCACTTAATTAGTATCATTTGTAACCCGAATTGCATATGATTTATACATATCTTTTGTTGGTTATTTATGTCTTAGACTAAAATGCAGATGTTTTTTTATTTTGAGTTAAATATATATTTTGACCCTATAAACATTTAAACCTTCTACTTTTACTCTTCTAAAATGTTTTTGCATTTTTAGTTTTGAAAAATTTTCTAACATGACTTTTGGTCCTACTTTTATAAGAATGAATTAAATACCAACTTTTGAAGTGTTTCCGCTTAAAATTCTATATTTAATTTACCATTTGTTAAAGAAAATATGCATTTTTGTGAGATTAATTTTTATAATATTATAAAAATAAATATAAATATAAAATTTCATTAAAAAAATTTGAATAGTACACATGCTTGATAAAAAAAAAAGGGACCAAAATCGTGATCCAAAACGTTTTGATGACCAAAAAGTAAGAAAAAAATTTGAAGACTAAAAATAAAAGGTTTATATTTATAAAGACTTCAACTGTCATAAAGTAATTAAAATGTTAATGTTACAAGTGCAACAATCAGATATACAATTAAATGCCAAAGAGACAGCATGATATAACCAACAACAAACTTTTCCAAAATAAGATGTCAAGGCACAATGTGCAATAGAGGATAAACCGTGAATCAAATTTTTGCATGATATAGTTGCACCATTAGTTTAGATACTTTAAGCCATAGTTTCACTTTAAATTAAATATCTGTTCAACATAAAATACGTGATTTCTTCCTTTCTTACATTACGTTTTTTTTTTATTATTAATTTTAAGTAACTTGCCATGCATGTTAACGATGATTTGGTCAAAATTGATTTTTTTCGCAAAAAGGGCTAAAAACATAAGAAGTGATAAGTGCTGCTTTAAAACATAGAGCTAAAATCGCAAAATTTTAAAACATAGGAGGTCAAAAGTGCAATTTAACCTTTTTTTCAATAAAACTTCTTGTATACTGTAGCTGTTAGCAACAACAAAAGAGCATTTCAAGTTATTAACTCCATGACTATGATGAGCATCCAGAAAAACGATGTCAAACTCATTCTATTTATGTTGGTTTTTATTTTCAATGCCATGCGCAAGTTTTTCACATGTTTAAAGTAATTTAATAGTATTATTTTTTGGAGGAATTAAAAAGTACCTTACCCAAGGTATACTTAAAATTTAAAGATTTTCTATTTAAAGATTTTCTACCATCTCATCCAAGTGCTCTTGAATTATTAAAAAAAAAACTTTTCTTTTTTCTAATAAAAAGAAAGGCTTATAAAGACTAAAAGTGTGTGATTATTCCAAATATGAAACATTAATAACTTGGAATCCAGCTAGTATTGTTTTTAAAAAAATCTTGTATACTGTTGCTGTTAGCAGCAACAAAAAGGCATTTCAAGTTTTCAACTCCATGACTATGATGACTGATGAGCATACAGAAGGAAAAAAAAGTCAAACTCATTTTATTTATGTTGACTTCCATTCCAATGCCATGCGCAAGTTTTTCACATGTGTAGAGTAAAAGTACAACTTTCAATGCATTGACTTTACAGATTCCTATAAAAACCTTTTATTTAAAGTGTAGATTGCCCCAGGAACACTGTTTAGCATTTGCCTTAAATTAATACCCTGTACCGTATTTTTTTTTGGAGGAATTTAAAAGTACCTTACCCAAGGTATACTTAAATTATGTACACCCTTCTATTTTTAAAATAAATACTTGTTATCAGTTATCACCTTTATTTGTTAGAGAAATTGCACTCACCTGCCCTCAAGTCTGCAGAAATGACATACACTGAGAAAATAGAGATAATCCTTATACAAATGTTATTAAGGGGAGCTCTGTGTCATTTGCACAAAGAGGGAATGTATGTTATTTAAACATATCCCAAAGGAGGTAAATGCAATTTAATCTTGTTTTTACCCACTATAGTAATGCAAAATGACTAAATGAGCCTTCTGGTATTGTAATGCTCCATCGATAAACTTCATTTTCTTCAACTTTTTCAGGTAAATAAATGTTATTGTGAATTTATAATTTCAAGGACGATACAACATTCGACAACTGAGGATGATACACTATAAACATATGCATGCCACTCGTTTTATTTTTTCTCAGGAAGCTTCTCCAACAACTCTGGTATCACCTCAAACAGATCTCCTACGAGTCCATAATCGGCAACCTGCAATTCAGCATATTACATAAGGCAAAACTGTTTCAGGATTGCTTATGGCAAATAACGTAGAAGCTGCACTTGAATAAATAGCCTTTTCAATTAAAACCAAAAAGTCATTACCTGAAATATAGGAGCATCAGCATCGTTGTTCACGGCAACAATTACTTTGGAATCCCTCATCCCAGCCAAATGTTGAATAGCTCCGGATACACCAAAAGCCATATAAAGTTCGGGAGCAACAATCTTTCCAGTTTGTCCAACCTTCATAAAAAATTCAAAAACCAGAAACATGAACATGGGAACATAAATAAGCCGGAACTAAAATGAATTGAAGTAGTTATTGAGATTCAATACAAACCCAATTAAAAATTCATATTCAAATCCCTCAAATGATATGCCAATGCATAAGCTTTCAGTATCAAGTCAGGAAAGCCAGAAAATATATTTTGCTTCAAACCAGATAGCAACTTAAAATATTATCTAGAAGGGATGTATGACACAATAGTTCAAGTTGTGGTCACATAACTCAAAGGTCGTAAGTTTAAGTTGAGGAATCAAATCAACCTCTAAACTACAAAAATTTGCTAAAAGAATGGAAGGAAACATTAATGATTTGCATAATGCCCTGCCATGCTAGACAAAACAAAAATCAACTGGTATATGTTCAGCTTTAATGTCTTTAACATTCCCGAGTGATCTTTGAACACTAATTATCTATTCCTCTTTTTCCACACAAATGACAGTCAATTATCATCATAATCATGGGAGAAACGAAGTACGCCAGTAGCCAAGATGTAAAAAGTGTAGTCCAGAATGAGACCCCATTGGCTTGTTTATCTTTTATCTTTTAGTTGTATTTTTGTATATGTTTGTGTGTTGTTTCATGGGGTGGTTAATTTTGACTTGAAAGGAAGTAAAGTACCTGGAGATCATTAGCAACAAACCCTGCATCAACAGCAGCACGAGTGGCACCAACTAAACAAAGGAGAGAATGAAATTAGCAGATTTTACTTAATTCACAAAACAATAAAGGTTTTTATCAACAAAAAAAACAAAAAAAAATTATAGAAGCGGTGACAATTAAACACACTATCGTGTGTCAAAAGCATGGAATTTATATATTTAAAGTTTCTCCATGCTATCAAATATCAATGACCTGGAATTTAAATCAGGGAGCCTATTGTGAATCCATCAAAAAAGAAATACAAATCTCTGGCTATAGAAATAAGTATCATAATAGCAGAAATTAAATAATACCAGCAGCACCAAGTTTCTTGGCTAGATTTTCTATCAACTTAAAGTTCTCAGCGCTCTTGAGTGCACGACCACCAGAAATTACAATACGTGCATTCCCGAGATCTGGTCCTTCATCCTCCCGAGAAGTTTGAGATATATACCTAGACTTGTTCAGATCTGCCAAAACAATGAAGACTGTAAGTTTGTTTCGCCACTTGCAATTGTTCAAATATTCAAGTCTGACAGGGGAGTACTTGATCAAATCAGAGTAAATAACGAAGGAGAATTATCCTTAATACAGTTGGTCCATTGATCATACAGATGATTCATTGATCTTTGCAGGATATAACCAGGATCAATAGTCAACAGATGAATATAAGGACAAGCATTTCCTACTTGTCTTTCAAATTTCCCAAAAATAAAATGTCAATGCGCAAGAAAAAGAAAAACAGACCTTCCTCAAAGGTTGAAAGATCAACCTGAGATATGGAAGCCTTATCAGATTTTGAGTCAACAGACTTCTGAGAAACAGGAAAAGATGTGGATCTAATTGTTAATATACAAGGACTGGCACCAGTATATCGGACTGTACAAAGTGCATTTCCAGCATATATTGGCCTGTATGAAATTAAAATGTTTTTAGTCAGACAAAGAACCCAACATTTATATTACATAAGCAAATTCATAATGAACAACTCAAATACAAGAAGCAAAGCATGCTACACCAGTCAGCTGCCAAACCATTAAATTAAAAATACAACCGTAATTTTTTAGCCAACTTTTTAGTTCTATAAATATGCCCTTACACGTGCAAACTTATTCATTTTAATACTATGTCATTTCATTAGCTATGGAGGTGATTTTTAGCAGAAGAACAAATAAACATATTACAAGAATACCTGCTCCTGAAAGCTTAAAACTGTTACTGTGTTCTATTTTAGTCAATCAGTGTACAATTGTACATTAGATTCACTTTTTCTACTCTTTCTTTAGTAATTCTTAAGTATGCAACGGAACAAATAGACAAGTCACAAGAATACCTGCTTGTGGAAGCGCTCAAGCTATTATCATGTCCTGTTTTAGTCAATCAAAGTACATTTGATTTTCACTTTTTCTACTCTTTCTTTAGTAAGTCTTAAATGTGGACCATCTACTTCAGTCCTCACTCAAGAGTCACGACTCGTGAGTTCAAAAATTTTCATCATGTCTAGTATCAAGAGCTAGAAGCTATCTATTGCAAATAGACCCGGATAGCAATACCTACCTAAAGTTTGAAGGATAGGTCCTCAAACAGTCTAGTTTACAGGTTTATCATTTGTCTACATCAGAACCTAGCTTAATATCAGACCTATGTGTCACACTTGTCTAAAAGTAGTATAATAGATATTAAAAAAACTATTGAGCTAAATCAGAATCAAGAATCTCAGCATTCAAAATGTTAAAGTCAGAATCTTGGTTGTATTGAATGACTAGAATAGAGTAACCATAAAACAATTTCTTCCAAGACAGGCAGACACCGTCCAAAAGAATCTAGATCCTCCATGAGTCTATAATACGGATGTGACAGTTGCAAAGCAACAGAAGGATGGAATAGCGCCATAGCGGTAGTATTCTCCTTCACAACAATAGTTTAATCGCTAAATAGTCAAAAAACTCACAGGATAACAATACCAAACAGATGGTCTTATCAAAGAGGCTAACAAACCAGAGCACAGAATTTACACGATAAAGATAACAATTCCATGTTCAAAGAAGTTCAAAATTAGTTAGCTGTAAGCATCAATCACGACAATCTAACAGGTGAGTAGTGTCGAATTGTGAAATAAACATGTTTCTTTTCTTATCAAAACATAAAAGAGAACATGAAAATAAGAGCGACTAACAAAAAGCAAAGTTAATACACCTTACAAAAGTACAAGAATCAGAAATTCCCGTAACATCAGTAACTGGAGAAACGTCTAAAAGGGCAGCAGCACGCGGCATGACATTTTTCCCAAAAGAATTTGAAGCAGCAATTATATGAGAGTAACCACCTCTTTGCTGAACTAAATGGACTAGTTTAGCCCAAGGTTCTGCCAGTGGGTTCTTGAATGCATCTGAATCCGCCACCAACACCTACATCACAATCACAAGCATCATACATACCCACACAAACTATCAAAACCCCCAAATCTCAATTTTCCTTTCCAACGCATAACTACACACACACACTCAATCTCCACCCCTTTCTCAACTACACCATTTACTTTTTTTACCTCTATTTATCAATTCAAGTTCAAAACTATGAAGCACAGACACTCCTCATATTATGTGAGTCCCGGTCATGTCCGACACCGACACTTCTGATTACATTGAATTATATCATTTTCTCAAATTTTTATCTCTGTCAACGTGCTTGTGTCGTGTCTGGTATTTGTATCCTTTCTGTGTCCATGCTTCATAGGTGCAAAATAAATACACAATGCATTTTGAGCACATTAGCAATTATATCCAAAAGCTATGAAGCACGAACGCCAACATGGACACCGACACATCGACATGAATAATTTTTTATTTAAAAAATGATATAATTCAATGTAATTGTAAGTGTCGTGTCGGTGTTGGACACGTCTAATCCGAGGAGTGTCTGTGATTCATAGTCCAAAAGAGACCGAACAATACCTTACTTAAGGAAACTTAACTCAGTTATTTAATTAATTAATAATTAAATAACTAAATTAAGTTAATGCAAAATATAATTATGTGGATTATCCTAATTCCTAACTAACATACTATTAATTTAAACTTTTCAAAATTGATTAAAAAAAAAAGAGTTACCTGAGAGATGGAAGGATGAGAAGAAGCAGCGTGCGAAGCAGCTTGATGAAGAGAAGGACCGGAGCCAGCTAAAAGGAGAGAAACGGAAGAGTCGTCTTTATCGGGAAGTGACGTGGCGGCGAGGATAGCAGAGAGAGAAGGTGGTTTGATGGTGCCGTTTTCGTGCTCCGCCACAACAAGAGTGCTACCCTACACTAAATCGATCGAATTCAACAACAACAATGGCGAAGTGAAATTAATTAATAGAAAAAGGTTGAGAAAGTAAAAGAATAATTACGTTTCGAGAAGTGGGAAAAAAAGGAGGAGGGAACAAAACGGTGCGTTTTGTTATTGCTCCTCTGAGGATCATGCGAGTCGCCATTGTATGTTTGAGTAGCGGTGTTGAATGGTGATGATGTAAAATGTAAGTAGTGTTGGTTGGTTTGGTTTATTGATGCTGATTCAGTTTAGACAAGGATTATTATGAGAATTAGAAATTAGAATGGTGATAAGAACAAAATGGATGAGAGGGAGAGTGACGTGTCATTGTGTTTAATTTAATCAAATTGCGATTAGCGAGTAGGTAGCTGCCATGGCATGTGATGTGCTCCCGTGGGCGTGAGCGAGTCGTGTCGTGTCCGTCATCTTGTTTCACTTTCGCTGGCCAATTCTATTCACTCCAGCCAGAGTCCAGATTTAAGGTATGGGTTCGGAGTTGCGATGGGATACGAAAAAATTATTTATAATGTTTTGGAGTTTTTACGCTATATTAATGAATTTAAGTATATTAGTATATTTGATTTTATTTATTTTTTATATGTATATTTGATTTTTAAATCAATAAATTAATACAAAAATTATGAAATTCAATATTGTTTGTTGACTTTTACATTCTTAAAAATATTATTTCATAAGAAAAAACGTCAGCATCATTTCATTTTTTATAAGAAATATGGGTGAAAAATCTAAATCCTTCTTAAAATTTTAAAATTTGTCTAATACCCTTTGAAATTTAAAAATAGGAAAATAGTCTCATGAAATTGTAAAACGTCAATCAAATTGTCCCCAGCTTCGTTTACTCTGATTATTTTGATGACATGAACGTTAACTGCACATGTGATACTTGGTAACGTGGCGTCACATGACATGAAGGAGGGGTTTTATATTTAACGGTATTCTGATCAATTAGCCTCCTAATTTTGCAAATTTTAGTCAATACTCATCTCGGGTGTGACGTGGTATCACGTTGGTTGGTGTCACTTATGTAGCTAACGACTATATCATCAAAATAGACGGAGTAAACCGAATAGGACAATTTGATTGACGTTTAACAATTTCAAGGAATTATTTGTCTGTTTCCGAATTTCAATGGGGTATTTGACAAATTTTAAAATTTCAAGGAGATTTTGATATTTCATTTTAAGAAGTAAGAACTATACTAATTTTTTATTTTATTTTAAAAATAATCAATATTCATTATTATGATAACCAATAAAAAATTTAATACTCATAAATTTTTTTTCGCAGCACTTTTGATAAATAAGATTAAATTAATATAATAATAAATGATAGAAGAAAAAAAATTCACATAAAACAATTTATTTAACTATTAATTTAAGAACTTAGTGTACTAATACAATTAAATTAAATTTTCAAATGTACTATAGAATTCGCCAAATTATTTTTATACTCAATTCTGTTAACTCCAATTTGATTTTGTAGTGTTCTCCAATAATAGAAGTGAAACAAACTAATTGATTTGTTTTGGTTTGATGAATTTTAAATCATTTTTTTATTTAAAAGAGGACAACCATCTTATGTATTCATATCATCATTTTTTTCATAAAAACTATTTTATGTTCTCTATTTATAAAATAATGATAGTTCACCATCAAATAAATTCATAGAGTTTATTTATAATAGCTCCTACGAGAATATTTTTACTACAATTTGTTTGAGTTATTAAGAATAATCTAAACATACTTTATTATATAAGCCTAATTAAGCATAAAAATGTTTTTAAAACCTAACCCGCCATCATTTTTTAAGCTTTGTTTGCGAAGTTTGAAGGGGAAATGAATGAAATTAAAGGGAGAGAATGGAGAAAGGAGGGAAAGTCTTCTTTTTATTTGGGTGTTAAGCAAACCAACAAAGAAAGGTAATGGAGGGCTCATGTTATAATTTTACTATTGTATTATACTTTGCAAATTATTTAATAAATTAAAAAGAAGAAAAAAAAAATACTTTCCGTCAAAAAAAAAAATTAAAAACAACCCGTCTAGAATTCTACCTAAGAACTCATAGATACGAGAACTTCCGCTCACTTTTCCTCAGTTTGAAGATTTCCATAAACAACCTTGAGTTTACTAAACTCAATACACTCAAGATGGAATCACACTCCAAGAAATCAAGCACTCGTATGTAAAAGCTTAAAGTGATGCAAAAGACTCCTTGCTGAGAGCTTCGGAGTATAAGAGTTTACAACTCAATAAACAGTCTAACTCAAGTATCAAAATGACACGAGAGTAGCTCACAATGGACAAACTAAAACCCTAGATTTATCATTAAGCACATGACGACTTTAGTCCACCATTTTCAGGTCTTAAATCTTCATTTAAATAGCTTGAGTTTGTGGGCTTTTCTTGATGAACAAGTTTCAGACCAATTGCATATTTTTGAAACAAATATGCAATATATTTCCAAACCAAATACAGGTTTTTCTTAATATAATCATGCACATAAACCTTGTGTCTGAACCAACTTCAACAACACGCTTCTTGGCGTGCAATCAACATAAAAACGCCCTCAATCAAAGAATCTCGCCAAGAATATAACTTCTGGAAACGCGCGCTCAGAACGCTCAAATGTAGTACTTAATGTTGGAACATCTGGTTTATCATCTTGCTACAATATTGTTTTAACAAAATGCAGCCAATAGTCCAACACAAAAACATCAACACAGATAATCTGCATAAAAGAATGGCAAGATCGCATTCCTCCTGAATAATGAACAAAGTGATGTTGTATTTGATTTGGCTCTGCTGTAGATATGTCAATCCAATGTGTAACTATACACCACAAATTGGCGAATACAGGGCAAAACATAAACAAATGATGAGTTACTTCTGATCTACGACAACCAGTCCCACACAATTGAGACTCATGGAAAATGATATGACACGTTACCAAATTATCCTTAGTTGAATGTCTGTTACGAATGAGCCTCCAGGCAAAAACTGAAACCTTTAGGAGAACCTGTTTATGTCAAACTAAATCTAAAGTTATGTCCACAAATTGAGGGATGTGACTAGTGAGCAAAATATATGATTCCTGCACTAAATAGCCACAAAAAAAATCATGCCTCCACACCCACGTATATGAAATGTTAGTATACAAAGAAATATCATAAAGAAAACCCCTACACTTCTCTGACATCTCCTCCTAAGTCCACAACTGGCGATGCCAACTGGCAAAGCCTTTTAAATTCCTTGTGCTTGTCATAGTCTTAATTTGACATTGTTTGATATGGCTAACTCTTGTGCTAAATCTAGAGATTTTTTTGGAGTTGTTCTAATGCATTTATACTATTTTTGCTAATTATTCTATTAAGAGATGATAAATTTTGAAAGATAATGTAAAATTGTTGACTCCAAAATCATTGTCATCCACTCGTTGGGAGAGTCATGTAGGTAGTGTTAAAGCTTTTAAAACTCAAATGTTAGATTTTAGAGAAGCTTTACTTGAAGTTTCAAAATCGGATGATTTTTCTAAAATAAGAAGTAAAGCTAAATCCTTAGCAAAATATTAGCTTGGTGATTTTGAGTTTTTAATGGCGATAACTATTTGGTTTGAAATATTATTTGCAATTAATGTGCTTGGCAAGTGCATCGGTTCTTGTATAGTTATAGTATAAATGATATCGTACCCACATAAATTGTGCTAATTCAACTAATGTCTTTTCAGGAAATATGGGTTTAGATTGTTCTCGCTTTATATTGGGTTTAATTAAGTGTATGTTTAAATTCAAGGTTTAAGAGGGTGGTTAGGTTCCCTTGAATCCTTCCTTTATTCCCACTTACTCTACTGCTTAAAGTTTGAGCTTTATCTAGCGATTAACTGATTAACAAGTCGTGCTGTTACTACGATCTTACCCTTTATACAACATTTATACCAGAAAATTCACTAATATAAGTTATATAAACTTTACTACTTTCGGTTAATCCTTATGGCTTCTAGTCCCCTTTTTACGTCATCGACTAGAGTGACTATTTCGGTTCACGAATTAAAGGTCTGTTACGATACCTTAATCCTTAGATGATATATTTATAATATGGTCGTATCACAAATATACGTTAGAAGTAGAAATAACACAGATAATTACTTTAAGTATGACTTTTATAACATTATCAAACCAATTTAGTATAGCAAGTATAAGTATTCATAGAGAAATTCATCTCAGTACCTTAACCTAAGGGATTTAACTACTCATACGCATAATTATAATAAGACAACCAGAGAATTATACAAAATAAATAACTTTTACTAGCGCTAAGGTAGTTCCTAATGAGAGAACTATTCTCCTTCTTCTTCACTTTCTCCTTGAATTGATCTTCAGTCTTCCTCCTTATTTGGCCCTTGTTGAAGAGATTTTAGAAAGAGCTGAGAGATGATTTTAAAGTGTGTATGAAAAGCTCTATTTATAGGATTTGAGCAAGGCAAAAAATGGGCGTCATCGTGGCAAGATGCAATATATGACTATTGATGTTGTTATGATGAAAAAAATTAACCGGGTTGATTTTTTTTTAAGGGATATAGAGAAACCAGTTTTAAAAATGTCTTGAGTTATGCTATGGAAATTGCCATTGAATTGAATATTGATCCGGTATTTCTTCAAAGGCGTACAATTAAAAGAAAAAGACAATTTGATGAGAATTTGAATGCACCATCAGTTGAGTTATCTTAAGAGGAATCTTTTAGAGTTAATTTTTTTCTTTACTTTGTTGATCAAGCTATTGTATCTCTTAATAAGAGATTTGAGCAATACCAACAATATGAAAGTGTTTTTGGTTTCTTAATTTCCTTCTCAAAATTAAATTTACAATCATTGGACAATTCAACTTTAGAGTCTTGTTGTTGTCATTTTGAAGAGAAATTGAAACATGATGACCAATGTCATATTGATGGTATGAAGTTAAAATTGCTAAGAAATATGTTGCCTGCACGAAATATTGGACCTATTGATATATTAAATTTTTTGAAAGACAATGTTATTTTTCTAATGCAACTAGTGCATATATAGTTTTATTGACTATTCCTGTGACACAGTTGCCTATGGAGAAATTTATTGACTATTTCAAAATTGAAGTTGTTGAAGTCTTGCTTGCACTCTACCATGTTACAAGAAAAGCTTAATGAGTTAGCAATGATATTAATTAAGAAGGATTTATTGGAGAATATACGATATGAAGACTTGATTGAAGAATTTGCTTCAAAAAATACTAGGAGGGATGCTCTTTTTAAGTAGCTAAAATATATTTTGATGATATTGATTAGAAATTGACCTTTTGTTTATGTTAGTTAAGAGATAAATGACTAATTTTAAAGTTGTTGATGCTATTTATAATTTGAATAGATGATGTTCTTTTTTAAAAAAAGTAGTATATTTTTTTGGTACAATTTTTTTATTAGGGGTCCATTTTAATTTTTTGCTTGAGATCTCTAAAATCTCAGGACTGACACTGCTACCTAATAACCAACCATAGTTTATTTGCGTGAATCTTCGCCAAAATCTTATACAAACAACCCACTAAAAAATAGGTCGAAAATCATTTAACTTTTACGAAGTGTCAACTTTAGAAATAAAAGCTATAAAAGTCGAATTTATACCTTTTGACAACTAATTAAAACATATCTATTATTTCCTTTCATTTTCTTAAATAAAAGAAAAATCTATTTTCTTTCTATAGGTACTAAAATAAAAACATTTATTATTTTTTACTAGTGAAATAAAAAAATTATAGTTCTTAAATTATAGTTTAATTAGTAAAAAATATCGAAATTGTTAGAACAAACAACCATAATCAGAGTTTAAATTCAATCACTCCACTTTATACATCTGAGTTTTCATTAATTTTACTATTTAATTTACGTATAAACAATATACAAAAAATCACATGTAGTATTAATAAATATTTTAAATATCTCATGAAAAATAAAAATAGAGAAATTAAATATTATTATTATTTATTTATCTCAAATCAAAATAAAGAGAAATATTTAAAATATTTTCTTGTGAGATTGAGAAAGAGAGAGAGAGTGAGGAGAGGGGAAAGGGAAACAGTAATAAGCTAGAGCTGAAGAAGAAGAGGTACCGTAGCTACTTGGAATTGGATCTACGAACAACCACCCATTTCTCTTCTCCTTCAATTTCTTCGCCGCCATGCTTTCTGCTAGCAAACTCAAATCTGTCGATTTTTACAGGTCCCAACAATTTTCATCTCTTTCCGTTTCATCTTTTTTTCCGAATTGCCTCATTCGTCACTCATATACTTCTCAATTTGCTTCAATATTATGATTTGATTTTAATTTTTTAAGTTAATAGTTGTAAAGTTTGTTAATGATTTTGTGAATTTTACAATAGAGGATGGTAATTTTATGAATGTTGAATAATTTTAGGAGGAATGCATGTATGTATAATGTGTGTCTCATTTTTTTGATTTAATTTTTACATTTATATGTTGTTTGTTGTTGACTTTTGTCAACAGAAAAATCCCGAGAGATTTAACTGAAGCGTCGTTGTCAGGAGCGGGATTATCCATAGTTGCAGCTCTCGCCATGATGTTTTTGTTTGGAATGGTCAGTTCAGTTGCTAACTTGTCCTGTTTATAATAAACTTGTAGATTGTTCAACATAATGTGTGTATTTAGATTGATATCATCGGCTACTTTACTGCGTATGCCTAATAATTATGAACATCTTCTAATTGGTTTTGGTAAGATTGAATATTCGAATTGGTTTTTAACTTTCATTTTGATATTTGTCTTGCAATGTTGCTTCAGGAACTTAATAATTATTTTGCTGTCACCACCTCTACATCTGTGATTGTTGACAAGAGTTCTGATGGTGACTTTTTACGTATAGATTTCAATATCAGGTAATAACACAAATATCTATTTTTTTTTTGTTTTCGATTAAATATGTGTTTCCTGGGAGGCCATTAAAGTTCATATCTTAACTATTAATATTATTAAATAGTTATTTCCAAATTATTGGTGGGTTTATGGTTTTCCCGAGTTTTGACGATTTAAGCTTTTGTTTACTTGTATATACAAACTGATGCCGTTGTTCTGAAGAATACAGAATTGTTCTCTAGGGAGTTGTAAATACCAGGTTGTTAGGAGTTGTAAATGTAGTTTTTACATTTTAGAGGCTTGAAATATTCTTGTAGAAGTGGGAGTAGAAGGAAGACATGTTAAGGGTTGTCACTTCTTTCAAGCTCATTTCCAATCTGGGTATGGATAGGCTTTTTGATGAAAGAGGGCCAGCTTGTTATCGGATCATAGTTGAAATTAGGAGTGGGATGGGGATATAACAAGAGAGTCAATAAAAGGCCGGGAACTCATACTTGATGTGTAGTGATGGTTTGTGAAATTGACATGAAGTCCAAGCATTGCCAAGGCAATGCCTTCATCTCTCACCCTTCATTAGTTTTTCTAACTGTTTCATGCCATTCCCAATTTATTCTGCACTTGTAGGTTGAAGATAATCCTATTAATATTTATCAGTATGTTAATTTAATTGTGAAGCTCTTTATTAAATTTCTATTCCTCTATCTCTTTTTTCTGGCTGATAGTTTCAACTTATCTTGTAGTTTTCCTGCACTCTCGTGCGAGTTTGCATCGGTTGATGTGAGTGACGTGCTGGGGACAGTAAGTTTCTACTTCCTATTACTTTGTTTTCTTATTCATTTATAATCACTTACGATATGATATCTTATCTCTTGTTCCCTGACACTTTGGTATTAGTCCCTGATTTTATAGCTCTTATTTACAGAACAGGCTCAATATAACAAAAACAGTTCGTAAGTTTTCTATTGATGCAAAGTTAAGACGCACTGGATCTGAGTTTCATTCGGGAACTATTGCAAATGCTGTTAAGCATGATGCTGAAGTAGATGAAGACTATGTTGAAGGTTCATTGCCACTTGTATCACTTAACTTTGATAGATATGTTCAGCTGTAAGTGGACCAGAATTGGTTTTGATTCATTTGATTTTAGTTATGCAAGAGCTCATTTTTATAGATTTTTTCCCCACATAAAATGCATGGTTATTATGAATCGCTTACATCATTTTTAATAATCCTTTTGCAGGTTTCCAATTACAGTTGTAAATTTTTATGCACCTTGGTGCAACTGGTGCCAACGTTTGGTAATTATTTTATCCTATTTCTTTATCTTTTCTTTACTCCAGGAAATAAGGGTGCTACCTGATGTATTTGTTGTTTCCTACATTGATTTCTGTTTCTTTTTCAACAATATCTTATTCTTCCTCAAAAGATATATCTCCTTTTAGTTACAAGCCCAGTTGCAGTGGTAAAGTCTAATTCAATTGGTTAGTGCATCCCCACCATCAGATACGCTTCAGTAGTGACTAATGCAAAGTCATAATGCACAAGATTAAATGATATGGCATGTAAAGGGTGCCAGTAGCTGCATATAATCGGTTTATATAAGATTATTGGCAGTTGCTTTCATACAATAAATTAATTATGTAAATGTTATTTTCTTTAATGGATGATGGTGTCATTGATAAATTCTGAACTTGTTACATGGATTTCTCATATACTCTTTTTGTGTCAGAAACCTTCATGGGAGAAGACAGCTAAAATAATGAGAGAGAGGTAATTTATTATCGATTCATTGTTTCTCACACTTCTTGAAAATACATTGTAGATGGTCTAGTCTCACTTTGCTAATTCAATGTCCCATATGCGTATGATTACATTTTCTTTAGATATGATCCAGAAATGGATGGGCGTATTCTTTTGGCAAAGGTAGATTGCAGTACAGAAGGTGATTTATGCAGGAGGTACCATTGCTATTTTATTTACTGTTTTCCTTACTTGTGGTTTATATAGTTTTCTACTTATGTTTTTTTTTTCTTTTTCTTTCTATCCATTATTCAATGAACTTTGTAATCTTCCATTTTTTATTTTTGAAATTGGAATCATAAATAGAGACAATGTTGCAAAATTTTGACTTGAAAAATGAAAATAAGTGCTTAGATAGTGATGAAGGCTAAGCGGCTAATGAACTTGGAATGGAGAAAGAAAAGAATGATGGTAGACTTTGGTTACTTAGTAGAAAAATAAATGAGAATAAAGTTGTGGAAAGTAAAAAGGGGGATAACTGCCGTTTGAAAGAGAGAATGGTTGAAAGAACTTAAAAGAAATATGCACAAATGGGTTCTATGCTTCTTTCCATATTTGGCAAGTGCAATAGAATGATGTGTCATATGCATGAAAAATTGGGGATTTGTCAATTTGACCCTTATAATAATTTGTACTTAATCTGTTTGGCTCATCACTTATTAGCTATGTTGCATAGGTACGGGTACGATACCCGGTACTGGTACGGGGTATGACATTTTAAAAAACATTAAGGTACGGGTACTTTAATATAAAATGTAAAAAAATAATTTTTTAAGTGAATTACTATCATCATACTTTAGAGATTTACTTTTTCTGTCCATTGTCTCCACCATTTTCATCAAAAGCGAGGGAGATCATTGAAATATAATAAAAAATCGAAATATTGTAAGAGATTTTTCCACCACTGATACATTTTTGCCATATTCACCGCCCGAATCAACCTAATAAAAATGGCTACAAATTATTAAGTACCCAACAAGTACCATATGCGTATCCGGTATGGGTATTTCACCATTTTCGGAGTACCCGTGCTTCATAGCTTATTAGGTATTAATGGATATTAAGGTTAGTATTATCAAAATGCATCTACATGTTAGTAACGTTGCAGGGGTACTTATGTAAAGAAGATAAAAGCATGAGTAGTGCTTTAAACCTCTGTTGGATGCATGCAAAAGGAGAACAAACATTAGTGTTTAGTCACACTTTTAGCACACTCCTTGCAAAACATTATTATTGGTTGATTTTTACGTGGGTTCTAGTGTCCCACTAAATAATCCAAGTACTCTCTATTTGATGGAAGCCATACAAAGTTATCCAGTAATAAGGAGTTTGTTGCTAAGAGTGTATCAAAGAATGTGTTGCTAGTATTTCTCTTCTCTCAAATATAATAATCTTTCAAAAGAAATCCATCAATTGGAACAATTGAGAATAAATCTTTGGTTTTCTTTCATACCAGAAATTGGATGCACTGGAAGTTTTATGTTGTCAATTCCTTTAGATTCAAGATTTAAGTTCCGTTGTGTGTGTCATGTCTTCTGTCCTTCCAGACAGAAAATACATAAAGGATATTGTAATCATGCTAAGAATCTTAAATGTCGTAAAAGATTTCATGTAAAGGTTTTGTAGACATTTTTAGCATAGTTTGGAAAAGGAAACAATTATTCAAAAGGAAACAATTATCAGACACTTTCTTCTGTACTTGCTAACTTGAACATGAAACTTTTCTTCATTATAATTTGTTACTTTCATTGTCTTGGTTTGTTGACATTTTCATGTGCTCTTGCTATTTCTCATCTATGCTTCTTTTGCCATTGTTTATCATTTTCAATGTCCAGGCATCACATACAAGGATATCCGTCTATTCGCATCTTTCGGAAAGGAAGTGATGTCAGGTAATAATTTCATTAAGTAAATCATTTTCATTCGTTCGATATTTAATACAGTTTCCTATTTATATTGAATATTTGAATTAACAATCATGTGTAACTGTAAGTGTTTATATTATGTATGTCATAGATACTGGTTCAGATTATCAGAATAAATACCAATAATAATTCTATGGTATTTGGGAGATAACGGGATAATAATAAGGGAATGCTAGTGATGTATTATTATTATTGATACAAGAAAGTAATTGCAGAAAAGTAACCAACCTCTAGGAATTAGAGAGCCTAGTCTCTCCCAAACCCAACCCACATAAGAAAACCACTGAATGATCAATATTCCCCATCCTTATTCTATTTAATAAGCAAACTCACTAACATAATCCTTATTCTATTTAATAAGCAACACACCCGCTAATATAATATCCTTATTATATTTAATGAGCGTCACACCCACTAACATAATATGAGCTTCACTACTTGGGCCTTTGGGCATACTCCTAGCATGCACATATTTGATAGGAGGCTTACTAACAGTGTGTTTATTAATTTATTGTTATTATACAATTTATATACTGCATTAATATCATTCCAGTTATACTTGTGCAAACATCATAATGAATATGTATTCATCTGCTTATCCTTTTTTGGGTATTTATATACATATTCAGTTATTTGATTGTATTACATTTTTCCATATGTATAATGCCATAGGTTTCTTTCCTTTCACAAAAATGGGAATGGATGTAAAACTCATATCTAGAATGCGTAGCCAAAATTAAAATCTTGTAAGAATCAAAGAATCAACTAGCATTTATTGTATTTTTTTCTCACGCTATTATCATCTAGCACTCATCCCCACTCTCTAACAAACCCATTGGAGAAGAAATGGAGGATCTTTGACCAAGCTTTCTGTGTCAGATCTACAAGCTTCAAGCATAAATCAGTAAACAATATTCTACAAGCTTCGATCATAAATTAGTAAACAAGATTCTATTGTAATGTTTAATTCTCTCCTCTGTATTGACTGTTTTTCGGTTCCTATTCAACCATATCTGTCTGATATTTCATCTGAGTGTGTGCGCATACATCCTGAATACTGTTCATGTTGCAGGTGACTGGATTTCTGAATTTTTGCTTTTTCTGAATAAAGCTAATTTGTTGAATGCTTTTCCTATTTCAGAAGTGACCATGGACATCATGAACATGAGTCCTATTATGGAGATCGTGATACAGAGAGCCTAGTCAAGGTTCACATCTTTAGTTTTGAATTGAAATCATTTAAATCAAAAATTTACTTTATGGTGGACTGCTTGATGCTTTTCCATGTAATTAAACCTCACTTCTCTGTTTGCAGACAATGGAGAATTTAGTGGCGTCTCTACCAACAGGATCTCAACATCTAGCCTTGGAGGATAAATCCAATGCAACACAAAATGTTAAAAGACCAGCACCATCAACGGGTGGATGTAGAGTTGAGGGATATGTGCGTGTGAAAAAGGTAAACTCAGGGTTAAAGTTTATCCTTCAAAATTAAGTTTTAGAAAAACTTTTTTGTCTTGTCAAAAAAAAAAAATTGTTTTAGTTTTCTGATGTGACCATGGATTAAGTGGTCTTACATTTCTCTGGAAGTAATTTTGTTTCTAATAGAGACTTAAATTGTTCCATTCAAAAAATAGAAACTTCATCTGTTATGACTAAAATCACCGGCTTATAAAATATAAGAACTAAAATCACTGAAAAAGAGTAGGGGAAGTAACATTTCTAGGTTTTTACCCCAGACTTTCAATGTTAGAGGTTGAAAGATATATAAAATGTTTTGGACATTGCAGGTTCCAGGAAGCTTGATTGTCTCAGCTAGATCAGATGCACATTCATTTGATGCTTCTCAAATGAACATGTCACATGTCATAAACCATCTGTCTTTTGGAAAAAAAATAATGGCCAGAACAATGAATGACGTGAAGGATTGGATACCATACCTAGGTAGCAACCATGACAGGCTGAATGGCCGGTCATTTATCAATGCTCGTGATTTGGAAGGAAATGTTACTGTAAGTTTTTTATTTTATATCAAAAAATCTTATAACTCAGTGCAAAATTTTACTATTGGAATTTGGAACTTGAAAGGTTGATACATAATTTTGGATTGCATATTTTTATGGGACAAGGTTTGTTGATCACCCTTTGTGAGATATTCTACCGATAGCATAGATGTCCAGGGTCTGATGAATTTTTTGCTTCTCTGTTTTTCTCCTTTCTTTCGTTCTATAATGCCTTACTGTGCATCACTCCAAACGATCATAAAATAGATTGGGACTTTTTTGTCCATCTCTTTTTAAATTTGTTAAAAAGTCAGAAAACTAGCTATGTCATCTGGAAAACCATTTAGGTATAAATTACAATGTGGAATGCTTATAGATTTTCACACTAAATCAGCACATTAAATACTTGTTCTCTGTGCTTGTGGAAGTTGCCCTATGTCTTCAAGTTTCTCAACTGCCAAGTTAACTCTTTCACTTCGCAAAGCACAAATATGAGAGATTGATACAAACACATGGGAGGAACATTTAAATGTCCTTATTATAATTGTAAAAGCTTTAACACGGACATATCTATTTTCTTGAAGTGTCTCTGCTAATATAATCCTATGAGATGTCCAATGTTTTTGGTCCTTATTGTTATCTGTATGTTCCCTTATTCTCTGTTTGAAGCACCACCAAGGAGTAACTTACTGAAAGAAATCAATATGCAGTGGAGACGATAAAACTTGGTTCTTCACTCATTACTATGCTATTCTCCACTGAGATAATACAATACAACTTCTCATTGATACATTCTATTGTGATCCCAATCATGTTTATTTCTATGTGTGGGTGTTGCTAACTACAGAAACATGAGTGTTTCTAATATTTGAGATTTATTGTGACCATACTGTTATACAATAATCTGATATCTGTGTCTGCAGATAGAGCATTATATTCAGGTAGTTAAAACAGAGGTAATAACCAGGAAAGGTTATAAATTAATTGAGGAGTACGAGTACACAGCTCACAGCAGTGTGGCACACAGTTTAAACATTCCTGTTGCAAGGTTCCATCTTGAGCTCTCCCCTATGCAGGTCAGCACATGGAGGTTATAGATGGTTCAAATATATATATGCGCACTGTGTTTTTAGTAAATTTATTTTGGATTTACTATGTTTGTTTTGTTATCAGGTCTTAATAACAGAAAACCAGAAGTCTTTTTCACATTTTATTACGAATATCTGTGCTATTATTGGGGGCGTTTTCACGGTTAGTATTTTCTATTATTTATTCTAGATATTTAGTTTTTTGCTTGTATTGACAATTATATTACTGCTGACAAGTATTTTTTGTGATCTCAGGTAGCTGGAATTATTGACTCGATTCTGCATAACACTATTAAGGCAATGAAAAAAATTGAGCTTGGGAAGAATTTTTGATAGATAGACAAAAATTTTGTATATTGCACCGCTTCTAGTTTTGTTATAACCAGCTTCCTTGCGTCGTAGCACTTTGTTTTATATAGGTATGTTATAAATCATACAAATGTAATTTTCTAGTTGTTACTTCAGTAAAATGACCATTACAGTTTACAAGGATACTGATTTCTAGGTGCATAATGCACTGGACTGTTAAGGTATACCGGCAAAAATCCGTGTGCCAGTCCATATTCTCCTCTGCACCGTCGAGTTTAGAATATTTTAACGTATTATTCACAATCGATCTATAATGATTGTAACTTACATAATAAACATTGTTATTGTTGTTTCGGTGAAAAGTAAGACAGATAGAGATAAACACACGATGTCACACATACTGTTTTGTATTTTGATGTTTAAATAACATTTGTTTGGTCGATTTACATCTCTCTCTCTCTCTCTCTCTAATCTCCCCTCTTCCCCGCCATTATCACCCTTTATATATAACCTCCGCACATTTCTTTTTCCTCACTTAGTTTGAAGAATGAATGATGCTAGATAAAATCAATGTAACAAGGCAAGCGGAAAGTAAGTCACTTTCCATAGAAAATGGATTTAATTCATTTCATTTTTCAACATGTACAACATTTTTACATTATTGAGCAAGAAGCACACAAAAGGGTATATAAATCATTTTCACCTTATTTTTCAATCTTCACAAACAAATATCAAACAGACTTAGTTCATACTGAACTCAAAATATAGGAAATAAAAACAGAAAAGGAAGAAGAAAAAAAATAATCAATCAATACTCAACCCACTTATACATACTTAGATAAAATTAGAACTGAAGCCATGAATGTTCCAACAGAACCAGTAAGACTGATAAAGTTTGAAGCGGCACCGTTATGAGGAGGGTTATTATGATCACTGGCAGTAGTAGGAGGTGGTGTTTGGTTTGTGTCTGGAGATGGAGATTGACCCTCTTGTTTAGAAGGTGCCGGTGAAGGAGGTGATGATGACGATGAAGGTGAAGGTGGAGAAGCATTGTTAGTTTGATTGGTGTTTGATGAACCTTTGTTGTTGCTCCTATCAGACAGCACAATGACTGTTACCTTCTCATTTTTTAGACAGTTATCTTTGTTTCCACTGATGAAGAAATGAGACCCTGATTTGTTGAGTTTGTAGACTGTGTGACCATCAGTGTATTTTGCATAAGGTGAACCAGTGTTGCAACTTGCATAATCTTCACTCTTCACATATAGCACTGAGTCTTTGCCAGATTCGTAGTTGAACACTGCATTAAGCATATTTAAAAATTGAAATCTTAATCAAAGTTTTCCTTTAAAATGTTTCACTTTCATTTTTTGGTATTGCTTATTGTAAATAATTAATATTGAAATATAACAAATGCATGCAAAAAAATATTTTTCATCAAACTAGCCTTTATACCCTGTGCAAAAAATTTATCATAAAACTTCAAGCAAATATTTTAATAGTGTAACAAAAAAAAATCTATTAATCCAAGTGAAAGTGTGCCATTTAATTTAGATCTAATTAAAACAAAAATCCAAAAAATGAATATGAAATATATAGAAGATTAGATTAAAGTGGAACTCGTCCACAAAGCCTAACTTATGTCATAATTGTTAGTTCAGATAAACTCTGATTTATCCACTTTATGTATATGAGTTTTTAATAATTTATAATAACGTCCTGTCCTATCAAAAGTAAAAAATTAAAGTGGAACTCACCTAGAGAGTCTCCAACTTGAAAACGGCTCTTTTCTGCCCATTGATTGAAAGGATTGAAATTGGAGTCACTTGGAACACTCCAACCCTTTTGGCCACCAACTATGAAATCATAGGCATCACCCTTATGAATCATTAGCATGACACAAAACCAGCCCAATGCATGGACTAATTTATTAGACCTTAAAATGAAGGTGGCCATGGAAATTAGAAGATTACAAGGCAATTTAGAAAATTGTTGAAAATGTTGAAGCTAGAGGGATGACTTGAGTTGAACCATTATTGGAGTATTTGTAGGTGTGAGTATGCATGAAAATTTTGCAAATGTGGCAATGAAGCTGTTACAACTTTTTATTATTCTCCCTTCTGTTTTGGTTTACTTTGATTCTTATACAAAGTATAAGTTCACTTTCATTCTCTAGAGTATGATCTCTTTTTGAATATTTTTATAACTTGGTATGTGGTTTGTGCTTTGCTTCATGTTATTTAGAATATTCATGTCTTGTGATATGAGGCTAATTAATTCCTTACACTCTGTTAATGTGAAGCATTTTTTTTTTGTGGCGGCAATGTTGTTTAATGATGTGTCTTTCTTATATAGAAATATTAATTTTTTTTTATGCCGACAAAAATATTAGTTGTTAGTATAGAATTTTGGTCGTCAATTTTATCAATAAATAAATAAAAATAATGTTAGTCGTCAACATTTTTTTCAAATATATTTAGATGTGTCTTTCTATAAAGATGATCGTTTCTCGTTAATATTGTAAAAAATAGAGGATTTAGAAAAAGAAGGATCAGTAACAATAACATTATATTTTACTGTGTCAAAAAAAAAAGAATCAATTAATTTCATATAGAACTAGACTAAAACCCACGCGCTGCGCTGTTTAAAATTATTTTTGAGTTATTTTGTTATAATTTTTAGATAAATTTAAAAATGAAATAAATGTTTCACTATTTAAATCTTTGTCGTCGTCGATCTTTCCTTCAAGTCAAATGTGAAAAAAAAATAAGAAAATTGTAGAACATACTAATATCATATGGATGCTAAGTTGCTACATTGGCAATTCCACATTAGCAATTTATGGGTGGTTGTGAGTTATCACCTATGAATTTCAGATACGATACGACTAGGATACTTTAATTAAAAAAATAAATATATAAATGCAAAATATATAAATATAACTAAAATTGATAATAAAGAAACATTCACATTATTAAAATTATCAAAATAATTGAATTATATATATATATATATATATATATATCTTAAGTATTATTAAAAAAGCGAGTCATGCGCATCTCTACTATTGTCTTATAATCTTGTCACTTTTTTCCTATATTCATCATCAATCTTTGACAAAAGTTGAAAATTTGTATGCATATAAACCAAATGTTTAGCATTTTTTTGGATCCAATTTATTTCTTTTCAAAGAATAAATAAAATATGAACACAGGATACTTCTTTGATACATATCGGGAAGTATCTGACACGTATCGGTATCAGATACGGTATCTGACACGATACTTGATCAATTTTGAAATATCGGGGTTTCATAGATTGTCACACATTGGAGTCTTCCATACTTTACTCTAAGTTAAGAAAATATATTTCAAATACATCACCACATAAACTTTAGTCATAAGCAATTAAGCTATAGCACAAATGTGCACACATTGTTAGATTTTTAATTTGAACTTACAATCCTTACTCCTTTTCATTCAAACCAAATGATGGAACAAAGGAATATTCAACATTTACATATGTTCATGCGTCAATGGGCAATGGACACTAATAATCTAATGAAAAATATTATAAATTCGACTAAATTATTTTCTCCTCTTTGTCAATGGTACCTCAAACTCTCTATTTTTCTATTTTTTGTCTACACCCTAACAGTGAAGTGAATTAGTGATAACAACTATATGACTGAATTTGCAACAACGTATGCATTTTTTAATACAATATTGAGACATTTGTAACTAATTGTGCAAATATATCATATATATGTCAATATAATTTTTTTTATCATTTACATGAAACCAAAACCTGTTATAAATATATTAATAGAAAATGCTATAAAAAATTGAACAAATAATATATCTAAAATGAAAGTGTCAAAAAAAAAATATCTAAAATGAATATGAAATAATTTCTTTTGGTTTTGAATATGAAATAATTTTATTTATCAACGTTTAGTGAAATTTGTTACTTTTGTGCTAGCAAATTATAAGGTCTTTGTTTGGATATCGACTAATGATTCTTTTTGTATTTGCTTGTATTACAGATTTTGTTTTGATGTAAATTCTTGTAGTCCGGTTTAGAATACCTTGTGTTGATGGGACTATATGTTTTTAGTATAAATATATATATATATATATATATATATATATATATATATATATATATATCATTTTGATCTGTTCAAAAAAAAATTATAAGTTGTCTTTAATCAGTTCACTATGATGGGAGATAGGAAAATAATAGAGAAATAGAGAAGCAACCTAAACAAAAAGGGATGTAGGAAAAACATTATGTATAGCAAAAATTTAAAATAGAGAAAAATATTAGAAACAATTAACCAAAAGAATTAAAACATAAAAATATAAAAGAAGTAAGTGAGCAACCCCAACAAAAAAGAAATGTATATAATTAATTATATATTCTACTTTTAACTTGAGACTTGAAGCAACAACTACTATTTTTTTGTCTCCTTAGAATTTTGATTTGATGTCTTGAAGAAACAAATAGGATACAATTTTTTTGTTTCATATGATATTCAAATGGGTGTGAAACTCATCGATATGAAATTCTTTCAATAAATTTCAAAGTTATGAGTCAATTAAGAAAGTTGAGAATATATTTTTTCTTTGTTTTCTGCATTATTATATTTCTTATGTATAATCTACAAAATTTCATTACTATTTAAATTGAGGGGAGTAACACATTAATAGTATGACTGTATGAGAATAGTAACAATGCAACGTAGAGAGTTCCATATAAGAAAAATGAATGATGTGACACAAATTGTATTCTTTAGCAAAATAATGATGATGTCTCAAGTAAATAATTTGAGACCCTATTTAAATATATAAATAAAATAGATAGATGAGGAGATGGGGAAAAACCAAATTATTTTTATAAATATCAAATAAAAAATTGAATTTGATGCAAAATAAGTTAACACTGGTCTGAACAAGTTTATAAGAAGAGACAATTATCTTTCTTACAAGTCGGGTTTTGTGTGCATGAACTCAATTCTCAATTAAAAGTAATTTTGTACGAATATGTTAGACCCAACTCTTAATTTTTAGACGGCATTAAAGCTTCCTCGATATGTTGGATTACCTGTTATCGAGTCACCTACCATTTTCTTAACTTGTTTTTATTTTTTAATTTGGTACAAAAAGAGGGCAGAGCCCAGAAAAAAACAACAATTAGGTAATTATTCTAACATTCCGAGGCATACAAACGCCGGAGACGTCATCAAAAAGGAGACCCTGAAGCTCTCTAGGAGGAGTCTCTATACTATGTATATCATAAGAGTCTAGGGATAGACTGAAGTTGGCTAGCCAATCTGTCGCTCTGTTTTCTTCACGCTAAATATGGTTGATATGGAGTTGCCAATTCATACTCTTTAGGACGCGGATGCGCCTAATCAAAGTAGGAACATTACTTTGGGACGCGAATGCCAATTCATACTTGTTTTAAACATTAGTTTTATTAATATTTAGTATTCTTTTATAACTCTCCATAACATACTTACACAAAATTACTTATCATCAATGTTTATGCCATGGTTAAACTGACTTCTTGATAGTTGCTTTACAAATTGCACAATGAAGTTTGTTAGATTGTTAGAGTGTGTTTGGATAAAGCATTTTGTTGAGGTAAAGTAATATTTTGAATGATTTTAAATTCCTTAATGTAAATTCTTTGTTTGGATAACTAATTTGGAGAATTTTCAAAATGATGAGAATTTGTGAAGTATTTTACATAAGATAATTTGAAGGAATTTCAAATGACACCTAAAAGCAAGGAATTTGAAATTCCTTTCTCTCTAAATATTGGTAGAAAGATCTAAAATTGACCAAAAATTCCAAAATCTATTCTAAATCCGATCTCGACCCTAAAGCCGGTCAAAAACATAAATTCGACTTTAAACCTAATGTATATTGTCAAATAGGTCTAAAACCCTAAAATCGACCGAAAACATGAAAATCGTTCGAAAATCCTAAAATCAACTATAAACCCGACCTAAACCTTAAAATCGGTCAAAAAATGAAAAATCGGCTAAAACCCCTAAAATCGGTCAAAAAACGAAAATCAATCGAAAAATCCTAAAATCGACCAAATATCATAACATCGATTATGAACCCGACCTAAACCCTAAAATTGGTCAAAAACCCGACAATCGACTATAAAGCAAAACTTTATTTTTTGAAAAAAAAAATGGAAAAATAAATTACTTTGTCATTCATTACTTTATCCAAACAAAAGATTTTGAATTGAAAGGAATTCAAATGTTGTATTCAAACAAAGAATTTTGAAATGAAAGGAATTCAAATTGAGGCATTTGAATTCCATGGAATCTCTAAATCCTTTGGATTTTAAATTTCTCAATTCAAACACAGTCTTAGGTTCAATACCTTCAATTAAATTCAAGATATAAAGTTACATGTGTGAATATTAGTGATGTTTGTAGTTTCGTGTCTTTATTGTTTTGAAAAAGTAGACAATAATATTAGTGATGTTTGATGTTTGTAGTTATATGTGGGAATTTGTGAAGTATTTTACATAAGTTAATTTGAAGGAATCTAAAATTGATAGAAAAATCTAAAATTAACCAAAAACTCTAAAATCTATTCTAAAATCTCGACCCTAAAGTCGGCCAAAAAAATAAATTCGACCGTAAACCCGATGTATATCGTCAAATAGGTCAAAAACCCTAAAATCAGCCGAAAAACTAAAAAACGGTCGAAAAGCCTAAAATCTACCAAATATCCTAAAATCAACTATAAACTCGACCTAAACCTTAACATCGGTCAAACAACGAAAAATCGGCTATAAACCCTAAAATCGGCCAAAAAACGAAAAATCAATCAAGAAATCCTGAAATCGACCGAAAATCATAACATTGATTATAAATCCGACCTAAATCCTAAAATCAGTCAAAAACCAGAAAATTGGCAATTAACCAAAAAATTGGCCGAAAACCCAAAAATCGGTCGAAAATCCTAAAATCGACCAAATATCGTAAAATCAACTATAAACCCGACCGAAACCCTAAAATCGGTCAAAACACAGAAATTAGCTATAAACCTTAAAATCGGCCGAAAACCTGAAAATTGGTCGAAAATCCTAAAATCAACCAAATATCCTAAAATCAACTATAACCCGACCTAAACTTTAAAATCGGTCAAAAAACGAAAAATCGGCTATAAACTCTAAAATCGGCCAAACAACGTAAAGTCAATCAAGAAATCCTAAAATCGATCGAAAAATCATATCATCGATTATAAACCCGAACTAAACCCTAAAATCGGCTATAAACCAAAGAATTGGTTGAAAACCCGAAAATTGATCGAAAATCATAAAATTGACCAATTATCCTAAAATCAATTATAAACCCGACTCAAACCCTAAAATCGGTCAAAAACATAGAACTGTGAGGAATTTTTCTTGAAATAAAAAAACTCGATATTTTGTTCTCGAAATCGGAAAAAATTTGTGAACTTTTTTCATGAAATCGAGAAAAAATTGAGAATTTTTTTTATCAAAATAAAAAAAAATTGAGAACTTTATTTTTTTAATAGAAAAAATGGAAAATGAATTATTTTGTCATTCATTACTTTAACCAAACAAAGAATTTTGAATTGAATGAAATTCAAATGTTTTATCCAAACAAAGAATTTTGAAATGAATGAAATTCAAATTGAGGCATTTGAATTCCATGAAATCTCTAAATCACTTAGATTTTAAATTTCTCCATCCAAACACACTCAAATTCAAATTCTAAGTGTTATGAAAAAGGCTATGTTTTTTGGATAAACTACTTTTGAAATTTTATGTGCATGTGCGAGTGTGACTTAAAAAGAAGACAATCACGAGTAATATAGGAATTAAGAATGGTAAAACAAAACATGATCTAATTCTTATTTTTCTGTTTCTTTTTACCCATTATTTTAATATAAAAATTCCAACTAAGGTAGTAGGTTATTGGAGTTGTTTTTTTACTCTTATTTTAATATATCACGTATTTTTTCTTTTCAAATAAAACAAAGTCACATCTCTCTCTCATATCACTAAAGAAGGATTTAATAAGAATTGTACATTTTGTCAAAAAAAAAAAAGAATTGTGCATTTGATTTGAGGCTGTTTGTTACCGTTTATTTAGAAATAATCATTTTTATTATAAAAATAATTAGATTTTAGAAGATTTTATATGTTTGTTACAAATTTGAAAAATAATCACAATCTAAAAATAATCAAAAAATTATTAAAAATGAGAAACTACTAAGAGTAGCTTCTTGACTCAAGCTTCAAGATGTAGACATCTGGTGATGATAGCCATCCTTGGTCGCACCATCTCAAAACCCTTGATGGGTCATAATCTCATTCAGGGTCTTTTATCCTCTGTTGGCTCCGCCGCCACGGTGGTTGCTTCTTTCAATCTCATCCGTTGGCGTTTGAGATCATCGTCTTTTGCTTTGGATTTGCAGGATCTGTGTTTGTGATTCACGTTTAGGTTGTGTTGATCTGGGATTGATAGTTCCGACATGGGTCAGATTTGAATCTCTTCTGCAACCTGCTTGGGTTCATTTGTGTAGATCCATTCATCTTGCGGTATGTTTGCTCTTTCTCAGCTTTTTTGCTCGTTGGTTTGCTTTGGGTTTTGGTTGTTGTTGCCTTCGACTATGTAGGTTTCTTGGACCGGTGGCTAGAAATGGTCTGTCGCTTGTTGCGTATGTCGCAGTTAGTTGTTGGCTAGTGGTTTTGTATTGTGTTGCCGATTGACCTCAATGCCATTCTCGAAGGATCAAGTTCATTTGGACTTGTCTCTGGTTATTACTAGTGTTCCTCCGTACATCACTATTTTTTGCAATTTGGTTTTCGGGTTCGTGGGCAGATCTGTTAGATTGTACCAGTGATGTGTGACTGTTCACTTGTTGTTTTGGAACCTTTTTATATTAGGTTGGATCTTAAAACCCTTATGGTTGATTTTTATTTTTGGCTTAAACGTCATTTTAGTCTCTGCATCTACGCGAAATTTTGATTTTAGTCCCTGTATGTGATTTTACTCCAAAATATTCCTTGTATCGACCAAACTTTTTGCTTCTGGTCCTTAAAGCAAAAATCTGCAGGAAAATTCGAAGGAAATTTTTTTGTTTTAAGGACCAGAAGCAAAAAGTTTGGTCGATACAGGAACTATTTTGGAGTAAAATTACATACAGGAACTAAAAGCAACATTTGGTATACATACAAGGACCAAAAGAATGTTTAAACTTTTATTTTATTGGGTCAGGTTTTATGTCCCACAATCTTTTGTATCTTTTTATTTTATTTTATTTATTTTAATCTATCTATGGTATGCTTTTGCTAAAAAAAAAGAGTAGCTTCTCAAATAATACAATTTTTTAAAGGAGAGAGAAAATAAGTGTTAAAAAATTAAAATGATTTTATAATAAGAAAATCACTTTGTATCCAAATAAATTAAAGATTATTTTATTAAAAAATGATTTTTATTACAATAAACAAAACATGAATTCTACTTTTCTATAAAATCTCTAAAAATTAATCTTTAAATTATTTAACGTTAAAATCAGTTTTTTACGAATCTTTAACAAACAATCTCTTAATGAAAGAAATGTATGATTAACAAATTATAAGTTTAATACATCAAAATAACACTTAAATAGAATAAAAAAAATGTACTAAAAATGACAGTTTACAAAACTGAAGCGAGTATTAAATATGACTATAAAAGTCATGCATATCAATATCTAATGAACACCAACAACTACATGCATATTAATCATCAAAACTATCATCAGCCAAACTACATGCAACTCTTGAATACATGCAACTCTTGAATTCATTCTCATCAATTTTTCATGTACTACGTACAGAGTTCAGGGAAAATTCTGGCATCAAGTGGTTCCAGTTTTCCCACCTAAATATAGTTGCAAATGATCAAATTATAATTCTGTCTACCAAATCCAGCACCAATCAACATTGAACTAACTAATGTTTAGACTAACAAACTTGATGTTACTTTGAGTTATTTTTTTGTGAAGAATATCCCATTTCATTTTCAGTTTATTTGCCAAAAAACTTAAAAGAGTGATTAATTTTCACTCCCATTATATATTTCTAGACATTTGTTACTAAAAATGGTATTAAACATTTGATTTAGTCCCCGTATGATAGTTTAAGTGGTATAAGTTGAGAAACATATGAGTTGAGTACGGGGAGATCCATGGGCAATTCTTAGCAATTTATATTTCTAATGTACAAAAAAAAAACATTTGCTTTTAAAAAGATATTTGGAATTTTGGACTTTTTAAAAATTAAATGTTCAAAACAAAAAATAATAATTTAAACACAAATCAAAATCATTTTTTTTTGACGTAAAATCAAAATAAATTATAGTAGCAAAGAAAAATTAAATAAAAAAACAAAAATTACCTTCTTTTTTTTACGAAGAAACAAAAATTACCTAAAAAAAATAATAATTTGACAAAGAAATTAATTAAACTTTGTGAAGCTTCAATAATTTGTCGGTACATTTGTTTAATTTTTACTTTAGGTGCTAGCTCAGTGGTACGAGCCTAATATTGTAACATCAAAATGCCGAGTTTAAATTCTATTAGGGGCAATCGTAATATGGCAATAGTGTTAATTAGTAATAAAAAGTTTCCCCTCCTTAATTTTTTTTTAAAATAATTTGCAGGTGAATACCGGTAAGAAACCCAAGCTAGGTTTGATCAACGATCAGACGGTTTATATTTAAAGTGCCGGTGAATACCGGTTCACCAACAAATTTTTGAAGTTGCAGTTCCACATGGTGTTATTTGTTGGTTGCGTTCCACGTCGTCGTCTGCTAGTCTGTCACCTTGTCGGAGAAGTTGCATTGAAAATGTTGAGGAGTTGTTTTGTTGGAGGTACGTATTCCTGGTTGTCTTGGTGAAGTTGGTTATCTTGTTGAGAGTCTTCTCTTGTTACAATGCTTTTGATTTCTCCAACTCTTAATAACTACAAAACAAAAATACAGGAAAAAATAACTAACAAAATGTAGAGGAAATAAAACATACTGCACTATTAATTCTAATTTTTGTTGTCCATGTTTCAGATTTTCTATTTCACTTTTGACGGAAAAAAATAGTCACTACTCACAACAATAAAAAAATATCCACCACACAAAAAATAGAATATTATTAATCAAATAAACATAGCACAAACAGAGCAGAGAGAAAAAACAAACATAAAGAAGAAGAAAAATTAAAACAAAATCAAGTTTTTTCAATTGGAGTACACTGGTGGTGAAGAAAGAAAAGCACGAGAGGAAGAAGCAAACAATCAGGAGAAGAGCAAACAACGGTAGAGAGGGAAGAATGAGAAGTGAGAACAATGTATTATTATAAAATCAAGGATAAAATTGTAATTATGAAATTAATGTGTTTCATTCCGTCACATACACCCCAAATTAGGGGGAATGGAGAATTGGAGTAATGAGTGGTATTGGATGGAATGAGTTCCATCCCACTCCATTCCATTCCATTCATATTTTGCAAAACCAAACAATGGAATCTAATTCCATACCATCCCATTCCACCACTTACCATCAATCCAAACAAAGTTTTAGGGCGATGGGAACTGTTGGAGTTGGACGTTACTTGTTGAGGGTTTAGACGCTGTGTTGTGGATACGTTGTTGAAGGTGGAAGTGTCGTTTCCGCCGTGTGTAGGTGAGTGTTGTTGGGCAGCTATACTTGAGTTGAGCTTTCTTCGATCAAAGTTTGAATAGTAAGTTTGTTCTGCTAATGCCGTTTTGCTACGGGTTGTTGTTGAATATATGAAGGATGATAGGTGGTGGTTTGGGTGGTTTTAGAGAGACTTATGAAGAGTTTTAAGCTCACAGACAGCGCCACTGCTCTAAAACGGGCAGAATGAACGAGTCTTCCGGCGAGGTTGAGGCCTTGCTAGCTAGTGATGATGAAGAGCTTCAGGCATGGTGAGAAAATGTACTTGCAAAAATGTTAGGACTCTCTAACGTTCAAGTTACTATTTATCCAAAATAAGGGTGTATAAATTGTGTATACCTAGGAGGTGAGATCTGAAAAGAGTACATTTTAAACTATTTTTAAGCATTGATTTATTGAATACCATATAAGACAGATCCACTTTAAATGTCACCAATCAATTATAGGTCTTTCAAAGATTTAATTAAGTACTACCAAATCTCTCTTTTCATTAATTACCACCTTTGCTATGTTGATATCTTTCTATTTTTAATCATCCAAACATCAATTCATCATTAAGCCTAAAATTTATACTAATTATTACATGTTCATTGTTATCCACTCCCAAATTACAAAAACAAAGACCATATCCTTAATAATTAGTAAACGAAAAAGACTCTTATGATAATAAGTCAACACACAAAAATACACAAACAATAAATTAGAAAATTAACTAGATTGTGCATGTTATTAACGCATTAAACGGTAAGTTCTTATGTTTGTGAGGTTGTGAATCATTTTTGACAGACTTTCATTCCTCTAACAAACACAATCAATCACCATTGTTAATCCAAAAAATCATAAATTCTATAATACAAAAAAAAAGTTAAATAAATACTAATAATAAACTATTTTTTGTTTGGCTTTGGCTTTGGAGCTTAGCCTATTGGACCATTGTTGGATCCCCTTTGAATTCTTCATCAAATATTTTTTGTTTTGTATGCTTGATCATTTCAAAGGGGTCCAGGTCCTAGGTGTTGGTTCTTAAGGATACTCATAGAAGAATCATTGTCTCTAAATTTCCATATAGAATTTTTTTGTTTGAGGTGTTTTTAGAATTTTTGGGATGTGGAGAGATCCTGGAACACCTGCTGATTCTTTCTATGAAACCCGCCCTGAATGCACTGATGTTCCCAAGTCTAAATTTAGGATCAAGGTTTGTTTTTTATAAAAATAAAAGTTTAGCAATATGTATATATGTCTGCATGTGTTTTATGAACAATGCATGTATAAGAATTATGGTTGTTTTAATTTGATTGTTCATTGTTAACTGTTAATGTGTTATGTTCCTAAACCATATATTATTGAGTTTGAGAAGTTAATTAACACAAATAAATTGAGTAAACCATCAAATCAGTCTCCGACTTTGTAAGACACTCTCAAATAGGTTTTTGACTTTACGAATATTGCAAAAATGTCTTTGACTTTATTAATTTGTTGTTCATATTTGTCTTAGTTAACTAATTTGTCATTTTCTAATAGCAAAAAAGTTTATTATTGATTATATATTCAAGACAATTTTCCCTTATGTAATGTTGCTTAATTTTGAACATGTTTTTGCTACTTGTTCTGCAGGCTGGTAAAACACTAAGTGTTAGAAAGTGGCAAGCTGCATTTTCTCCAGAAGGGTATCTGGATATAGGAAAGACTCTAGACCGAATCCACCGCGGGGTAATTGCATTTTCATTCATAAAATTCTGCTTTAATATGTTTCATACTTCATTTACATGTTAATTAGGTGCATAAAGAAAAATTTCTTGTGAATAAGACTTCATTTGCATTTACTCTGCATGCACCTTGAGGGGTTTTTCAGTTCAGCGGTTGAATAAATACCATTCAAGCACAAGTTAGTATGCAATGTGCATTAGGGAAACATCCTAAGAATAATTAATTTGTCTAACTTTATTGAAATTTTCAACCCAGGGAATCCATCCATCCATTAGAGGAGAAGTATGGGAATTTCTACTCGGTTGCTATGAACCCAAGAGTACATTTGAGGAAAGAGAAGAGATAAGGCAGCGCCGAAGGTAATCAGTTTTCCTTTTATTAGCTCCTAATTACCATCACATTTTACGTCTAGGTCATATTTGGATGAACAACTTAATTAAGCGCTAGTAAGTTATATTATAACGTACATGTTTATAACATAAGGGTTTATATATGTATATTTCTATAATAAAAGATAAAATAAAGTCAATTTGTTTTCATGGTAAGTTATAAGATGTTTTCGTAAGGTATTTTGATTTTTGAAAAGGTTACAGATAAAAGTTGAAAACGACTTATGGAAATGCAGGAATCACTTCCACCTTCATGTTATGCAGGAATATACTGTTTATAATTTAAGACTATTATGTTGTTGTACATTATACATATAACTGATCATATTAATTAAATAGTTGTTTAACTTTTTTTATATTTTTAGAGCGCAATACGCTGAATGGAAGGAAGAATGTCGTGAATTGTTTCCTCTTGTGGGAAGTGGTAGATTTATCACATCACCTGTGATTACCGATGATGGTCGGCCGATTCAAGATCCATTGGTTCTGTTAGAAAATAATCCAGAGAATGGAGTGATTGTACCTCCTCCAGAAGGTTCAACCATTAGTGTTACAACAAAGAAGGTGACAGACAAAAAAGTAATTAATTGGATGTTAACTCTACATCAAATAGGTTTGTGAATCTTTGTTTTTGTGAATCTTTTTTTTCACATGTAGAAAAGTAAAATCCTATCATAAAATAATTCACATGGTGAATGTTTTATTTTCCTTGTATAAACTCATTTCAGGTCTTGACGTGATTCGCACTGATAGGACACTGATGTTTTATGAGAAGAAAGAGAATTTGTCAAAACTATGGGATATTCTTGCTGTTTATGCTCGCAGAGATGGAGATGTTGGCTATGGTCAAGGTTAGTCGTTATATATGTTATCGATTTGAATCTATAATGTTTTGCGTCTTTCGTACATTGACTAATACTATACTTAAGTTAGGTTGCTTCTGTTGATTTTAACTGTCATACCTTGGACTTAAAACTAGCAGAAAATGTCTACAAATGCAATCAAAATTGCGGTTGTAGATATCTCTTAAATCTTGATGTTGTAATTGCATATTACATTTTAAATGTAGCCATAATTTCAAACTGATGTAAACTTCCGGTTATCTTGATACAATCGACAGGAATGAGTGACCTATGCTCTCCTATGATAATACTTCTCAATGATGAAGCCGATGCCTACTGGTGTTTTGAGCGACTGATGCGTAGATTAGTAAGCTCTAATCTCTATATATGATTTATTCTATTATTAATATGGGTTTTTAATCATGGTTAGTATGAGATGATTTCTTGAAAAGCAAGTACCAAAAGGAACTCTCATGTTTGGTTATTTTTTGCACGGTTACATGCAACTTGAAGAAATTTTCTAGTGTATCTAAATACAATAATGAGAGTACAAAGTGCAATACAAGAAATTTTCTGAATTAGTCTCTACATTTTCTATACTGAATTTGACAGTATCATTGTTTCTTATGATCTATGTTGATTAATTTTTAAAAAGCGAGGAAACTTCAGATGCACCGATAATACTGTCGGAGTTGAGGCTCAACTAAGTAATTTGGCTTTAATTACTCAAGTAATTGATCCAAAACTACATCAACATATAGGTATTTCCTTGAGTCTGTTCTTCAGTGTTAGACCAATATTATTATTTTTGTTACCCTTTAATGTTCCTTTTCAGTATTCTGTTACCACTTTATTGATAACTTGATGTTCTCAAAATGGAAATTAACAATGAACTGTCTTTAATGTTGCGACCCAGAGCATATAGGTGGAGGTGACTATCTGTTCGCTTTTCGGATGCTGATGGTTCTATTTCGTCGAGAATTCTCCTTTTGTGATTCATTGTACCTTTGGGAGGTTTGCTTAGCTTCTTTTCTACTAATTTTATTCTATCAAATTTCTCAAGCAGATGAACATTGTGTCGCATCATATAAAATGCACCTTCAATACACATTTCCTTCAGTGCTAATCATTTGTTAACACGACTCGGTGTGTTAATAAAAGTTTGCATCATTTTCTATTAGAGTTAGTCGGTTGAAATCGAGGTTTTAAATTGTATGCTGCACTAGATCAGTTACTGTAATATAACTAATTACTTGAAATATATAACAGATGATGTGGGCTCTAGAATATGATCCCAACTTGTTCTGGATGTATGAAGAATCTGATGAATCTGATAAATCTGAGGAAGCTAAAGCAAGATTGAAGTCAATACGTCATTATGGAAAGTACGAGCGAGAAAATAAGCGAAATGGAGCAAACAGTACAGAAGAACCTCCTCTTCCCATATCTATTTTCCTTGTTGCTAGTGTGTTGAAAGAAAAAAGTGCAACACTACTTCAGCAGGCGAAAGGCCTCGACGATGTTGTCAAGGTTTGTTACACTGAATTAGAAGGAACAATTGTATTGATCAAGAGAATGGAAAAAACAGAAACAAAAAACTGTGTTAATGCTTTTAACAAGTTTATCTTTCTTTTGAAATGATATTTGCTTAGCTTTCTTTTTACTAAGCCAGATTTAGTTTTCTTTGTTCATATATATTAACTTTGGTTGTTGATTTAATTCTTCTCAGATATTGAATGACACAAATGGAAATCTAGATGCCAAAAAGGCCTGCATGGCAGCACTGAAACTTCACAAGAAGTATCTGAAAAAGGTACAATAACCATTTCTTGTTTTTACTTTCTAATTTCTATATCTTCATGTTTCCATGTAACAGGATGTGTTTTATCATAATGAGTCACCCCCTTAGATTACTGAAAGTTATCATATCAGTAGTTTTATATTCAGTTAATGTGATTAGGTTGCAGAACATGAGTCCTATTTTGCTATTTTATACTGCATGACCAATGTCTTGCATTGTATGTGTGTCAGCATTTTAAATTTTATTTCAAACACAATCCCTCTCTAAAATATCACTTTCTTTCTTACTTAGTCCCTAAAATATCAATATAACCCCTTTTTAGTCCTTGGTCTCTAACATATATGAAAATCCGTCAATTTAGTCTTCCACATCTTGATTGTAGGGACCAACAAGATGAATTTCATATACTTTTTTTACTCTTCTTTTATGTTTTAGAGACTAAATAGAAGAGAAACTGATAATTTAAAAACTAAATTGAGGGTTTATTCGATACATGACACAAGCCACTCTCATGTCTAACCGGTGTTTATCTCTGTATTTACATGCAATCATATTGCTTCTTACTTGGCTTCAACATCTCTTTCTCCATTTTACTTTTTCTTATTTTGAATATAATTTTATTTTGTTATCAACTCAATAGCTGAGGAATTTGAAATTGTTGCAGGCCAAGAAACCCTAGTCTCGAATATAGCATATGACATTTGTTTTTTCGCCGATCAAAGATGTGTGATTCCTGCAATGTGCCCTTTGTTTGGGGGTAAAAATATTGGATTTCCTCAAAATTTGGATTAATTTTACAGAATTCAAAGAGGAACCCAACCATCAAGTCTTAGTTGAGCAACAACTGTTGTATAATATAAGTTGAATTCTGTCTTTTGTATATCTATAAAAACAAAAGTTGTGCATGAATTTATTTTGTTCAATCATCAGTTAATACATTGTAAAATATGTGATACGACAAAAAACGGTAAACAGAAAAGAGAACATGTGTCAATGAAATTAATGTTGACCTTCATTTCTTGCCTTCAACATGTTATTCTTTTTCGCAATAACGTGACATATGTGACTGTCATTGAATGTTCGAATAAATAACAATTCCTTATAAAAAATTAAATCAAAATTCCAGCAACACAAACTCAATGCCAAAAACTAGAACTACTATTCTTTAAAAACTCAATCATAAGCCAATAAGCATGCCAAGGATAATTGATAATGTAAAGTTCAATGTGTGTGGATTTGGCTACTAATGTAATCTAGTTCTTAACAAAACTTATTTGGTAAGCTCAAAGCAGAGCAGTAACACAACTCATCTGTTACTTGAGCAGCATTTATCTTGAACCCCCGTAAGTACGCATTTTCTTCCTAGTGCGGGAATTTGTATGAGTTCTCTGTCCCCGACAAGGTAAACCATCAGCATGCCTGATCCCTCTGTAGCACTGGATACCCACCAACCTTCCCACATCTCTCTCAACTAACTTTTTCTGAAAGAAAGCAACCAAAACAGTCACACACATTATACATTAGTATATTATGAAACAAAGCACAGAGAAGATTGCAGTTACCAAATCATTTCCAATCAAGTACTTGGAAAGCAATTCACGAAGAGAATATAATTCTCTTTTGCTTAGATCCTTGACATATTTGTTCTCAACTCCAAGCTCACACACAATGTGATGAGCCTTTCCACGGCCAATTCCGTGGATATGCTGAAGAGCATACTGAAGTCGCTTACTATCTGGAATCTCACCACCAAGACCACCTCCAATGTTTATATTTCGTACTTGCACACCGCTTCCAGAAAGCTGTACAAAACCAAAAAAAAAAAAACCTTAAGTTGAAGCTAAGAAAGAAACAAAGCCCTACACTATGCAAAATCATAAAAACACAATTTAGGCATAACAATCTACATCGAAAGGAGGAAACTCACTGATAGATTTTGACGAAGGGAGACAGCAACATTAGAAACAAGTCTGCCAAAACCAAACATCTTGGCCAAACCTAAGAATCAATCAAGTTTTGGGAGAAAATAAGAATTAAAATACAATTTTGTTCCTTACAACATACATTATAACAATAAGAATTCTGTAGAAGAGAATGTTAGTTAGTGTAATAAGACAGTTTAGTCTAAACTGAATTAAGGGAAGTTTCTTGTTCGGAACTAAAATTTAAGAGACTAAAAAGCTACTCTAACAGACTCTAACAAAATCTAAAATAAACTTGTTCATTGATTTTGCTGCTTAATTCCATACATCCATCCATCTAATGCCTTTACAAACTAATAACGAGTCGTCACCAATTAGGATCAATCTAGAAAGCACGACTCATTACATTCTTTTGGGCCTAAAACTACTTAGCACATTCTATTCTTTTAGGCCTAACTTAATTCATTACTACTCCGTCCGTCCCAAAATATAAGAAAAAGTTGGTCGTCAAATAAAATTAATGTATCTGGACTAAATTCTTAACCAAATACATCAACATACATTTGAAGATAGAAAGCAGGTTCTCTTGTACTAAAAATTAGTATAAAAAAATGACATAATGAGTTTGTTTGAAAGAATGAATGAATTCTCAGAAAGCATTTTCCTATTTGAATCAGAGAGAGAATAAATAAACAGTGTTACGTGCAATGTAATGAAGATCGATCGATGTTGGTGAAACGCGGTAAACAGAGTGAAATTTCTAGGGTTGGTTATATGAGTGAGCTTGATTGAGATCGAAGAAAAGGAAGGAAAGAGTGAGTACCTTGGGAGCGTGGCTGAGGAGGAGCGATGCGATTGGATTCACCGCTGGGTGGGTGCGGCAGCGAGCGACGGGATAATATGTAGTTTTGTTGATTTCGGTTCACCGATCCTCTTTCAATAGACGACAACGTTTCTTTCAACCTTCGAGTCCGTTTGGTTGGAAGGAAACAAAGTGGAAAGGAAGGAAATGAATTTAAATGATGTATTTGGATTATAAAATAGTCTAAATACATACATTAATTTTCGTGTTTTTCTTCCTTCCTACTTTCTTACTAGAATTCAGTATTAAAATTACAGTTTTTTTTAATTAAAGATATTGAAAATGTATTTTTTAATTTTTTGTCACTATATTATTTGGGTTACTTTGAAGGTGTGATTTAACATATATAACATCTATATGTTTCTTCTTCATTTTATTTTCTTGTATTTGTTACACCTTTTGTTCATTTTTCTCTTTTTGCACGCGCGTTGTTTATAGGGGTAAAAATTGAAACGCAGTGGGTGTGAAAAGTAATTTCTTTATTTTTGGTACAAAAAAACTCAAAAAGTCATCTAATTGCAAGATAAAAATGTATGTGGTAATAAAGTTTGTTTTTAGAAAGTCATTCAAACCAACTCAATACAGTTTGGATTGAATCGGTTTGTGAAGTTTATTGCGACAGTTTTTAGTATAATTTACGGCATTTTTATTATATTTAGCGAGAGTTTTAAACCGCTGCAAAACAAAACTGCCGCTAAATATAATAAAATCGCCGCTAATTATAATATAATCGCCGCAAATTATACTAAAAACCTCTGTCAAATAACAAATTATAAAAAAAAATATAAAAATTTTAAAAAGTTAATTAACCCTTCACTAAAATGTTATTCAATATAGTCTTTTACAATAAGCTCACGTGTCTATATAAAATTCAAACACCCTCACCTATTATATCATTTATTTATTTTTTTGAAACAACCTATTTATATCATTCATAATCACTCAATTTCATCAATTATTAATGAATTGCAACAATTTTATTTCTTATATAACTTAGAAGAATGTGTGATATCGAATGCATTTCATTAATAAAATACATGTCTATACAAAAAAATACTAAAAAAGACATACTTACTGATGTGATCCACATATGACCTCGATTTAAAGAAATAATTGGTTCAATAGTGGAATAGAAATAACCAATTAATTGAGGTTGAAGCTTTTGGTGGACCTTCATGATCAAAACGTGATTTAAGTAATAAAGAAATGTTTAATTAGCCAAATAGTTGAAGCACCTCAAGTATAGGAATTTGATGAAACCAACTAATCAAATTCTATGCATGGAATTTACTTGGTCGTGACATTAAGGCTAATGTATGCCATTTATTTGTCTTCTAATTAGGATTTTATTTTAATTAGTGACCCTTGAGTTACAAGGAGCAAAAGCTCTATATATTGTAATTTTCTTTTATGAAATCAATAAGTTGAATTTTGATAAAAAAAAAATAGTGCATTTTTATGTATGTGTAAGCTTTGCTCATTTTTAGTCTTGGATTGGACCATACACCACAAGAGAGTATCAGTTTAGCTATGAAATATTTGCTACAGATTCTTGTTCTAACTAATTTGCGGTTGATTAGCTATACTTATGCCACAAACGAAAAATCCCTAACCAATGATTTGTGTGGGTCAATCTAATATAACTTCCATGGTTTGTGTGGTTAAGTGTCGGGATTTTTCTAACATTATTCAATCATTTAGTTTCTTTTTGTCTTAAAGGAACAAAGTAAACGAAGAAGATATTTTTCAACAAGAAGAAAGAAACAATGATTTTTGGGAAAATGATTACGATCATGAAATACTAGAGTTTTCAAAGCACAAAAATTATTTCAGTCAAAATGAATTTTTTTCGGAAAGGGATAGCACGGGTTTTAGCTAGCTTTTAGGGTTTGTCATTATATATATATATTACTGAGATAGTACAGGTTTGAGCTTCAGACAGCTCTTAGACGTTGTCCGGTCCAGCTAAAGAATCTTCAAGCACAAGTAATAAGTTTCCAAAAATATAACCATATCACCTTTGGAAATATACCAAGGCAAGACCGCCTTGATCAACAAACTAGGTTAAAATAAAGCTACAAGAGAATTTGTAAAAGATTGCATACAGAAATACAACGCGAGCTGGCGCGAAAAACACTGATCACATAATGTTGTTCCATATGCTACAATATCTGACCAAACATCTGGCTAATATATATTTTTGCAAAATGTAGTCAATCTTCAAAAACCCAACATTAACCAAATTTATAATTATCATTTTACATATAACATTTGAATAGCAATGAAGTACATGACTCCACATCTAGAGATCATTAGTTGATACAGATCTAAGTGTAGTATACACCATTATCACTATGAGAATAACTTACACACTTTTCGTAACATATTTAATATTACTCTTAATATTTAAACTTATGTATAAACTTAATATCTCCATATTAATGACGCGTGAGATATGGTCATCAATCTCAATACATAATAGTCTATGCGCTTTATTATTATCTCAATTCATATTAATGTTTGACTATGAATACTTTAAGAATAGTGTCCATGTGTCTAATGAGATCTCACGATTAAGCCACAGTTAATGTCCAATCAAACAGACTAGCTATTCTACGAACTTTATTAGTTTGAAACAAACATAATAAAGAAATGTCTTATTATATATATTAAATATGTAAATCAAAGTTATGATACAAAAGAAATTCTATCAAAATAGATTAGTTTTTAAGACTTACTCCATCAAAAACTCAAGATGTTTGATGCGTTAAAACGACGGATCTAAGAGTTAGGTGAGTGTAGGCAGTGGCGGAGCCACTCATAGACCAAGGTGGGCTGCAGCCCCACCCACTACTTTTAACTTTTATTTTATACTAATACTAGTTCTAGTTTTATATATATTATATGTGATATGTTTCTTTATGGAAACTATATACATATTACTACTATATATTTGACCTTTTGATAAAATAATCTTTTAATTATGTCAAGTATAAAATTAAACATCGAGTATTTAGCGTATCTTTTGTATTCCTTGTTTGAGAGTTGTCTAATAAAATTTTCTATTTAAAAAATAAAATCTAAAATTAGTAGTTGTTGTAGTTAGTAGTAAAAATAATAATAAAATAAATAAAAATAATCTTTTATATGTCCACTATTGATGAATTATGTCAAAAATTAGTAGAGACAAATAAATTAGACTTGTATTCATCAATTGATCGAATGTCACGACTTGTTTTGACTCTTCTCGTTCCCGTGTCAACAACAACCACTATACGTGCATTTTCAGTGATGAAAAATATAAAAACAAAACTATGTAATAAGATGTCAAATGATCTTCTCAAAAGCTTCATGATTGCTTATATCAAAAATGGTGAGATCGTTGAAAAATTCACATTCACCTCAGATATGATAATATGAAAAATTCTAACTGATAATATTATAATATGTTTTAGTCGCCCACCCGAAAAAAATTATGTGGCTCCACCACTCAGTATAGGTGTATTTTAATATGTCACTAAGAGAAAATGAGAGGAGAAATGAGATTTAGAGACCGTGGGAAGGGAAAAAAAGTGATAGTTAGATTACTTTACTTTCTTTTTTTTTGAGTTTCTCTCAAATTTTGATTTTTTGTGGGACGAAGTCAGACGTTTGAAAAGGAATAGTAAGCGCTAATCTTAGTAGATATATTTTTTGCTGTCCACCAAGAAGAGAATAATAAATGCTAAGTTCTTGAAATAAAATTGAAATTTACCAGAGTTTAAAATTGGAATCCACTAAAAAAGAGAAAAAATTCTCAAATATATTTATTATTATTGAATTGTTCTCATGGTTACAATAAACATTTAAATAGTGAAACAAACTTAATACTAAAAAGTAGAAATCAATCTGTTTTAAAATAAAATAGAATCTTAACTTAAATTTAAAACTAAAAGATAATTTTTTTTAATTTAACTTTAATCTAAATATAAAAGATTATTATCATATTTAATAGGATAATCACTAATTTATCCTATTAATATTAAAATTAAAACGAACAAAAAAATAAATAATAAATTAAAATTTTATCAGCCGCAGTTACGTTGAAATGATGCATCATTGTGTCTCACCGTTAGATTAATTTAAAAAATGAAAATTGCAAACCCTCATGCAACACTGAATCCGCCCTCAAATGACTTTTTCATAATCTCCCTTTAATTTACTCCATATTTCCATTGTTAAGCATTTCATTTTAGAGGAAGATATTGGAGAAACTTGTCCCTTATTAATATAGTTAAATGTATTTCCTTTTCATTAAACAATAAATACATTATTGGAGAAAGAAATACAAGGCAAACACATTCATTCATCTTGCTAACAAAAATCTGCAAACAGAGTCACATCAACTAGCCAATCATCACTAATACTATAACAAACAACAAAGACAATCTCAGGATGAACATTGATTATGTCTCTGTATTATTGTTGGCTACCTATGAACCTCATACACTGACAACGCCTATTAAGAGAAGTGTCTGAGCTTCATAGTTGACTACTAACTAATTTTATGCCTCTGCAACTTCAGCAGAATCAGCAGCAGCTAGGACAAGCTCAGGGTGAATATTTCCTGCATGATCCACAACATTAGGAAGTCCCAATGCTTTCAAGGCTAAATGAGCTGCCTTCTGTCCTGATATCATCATTGCTCCAAATGTTGGTCCCTGCATTTTCAACACCAAAACAATTCAAATAGCCAATTGATAAAAACATAAATATTAACACAAAAAAGTAGTAATAACCAAAAGAAGAATTGCAGAAAGGACAAGAAAGATTCCATAAACAATTGAATATAAAGTTAGTATACTAGGACCATGACACTTTTATAAAAGAGAGTTGTCTTATTATGCATTATTACGAATTCCTATTCAACCCACTTTGGGGTTGGACCCATAATTATGTTATGTTACTATGCCATATAAAATATCTCCTAAAAAATAGTAAAGAAAACACCACAAATTTGATCAGTGGTTTTTAACTATTTGAATTTAAAATCACGGCATCGCGATCTAACGCAAGTGGTTGATGTGCATTGTGTGTAAGTGTTGTCAATCATATATGTTACCGAGTTTGATTTCTACTGATAAAAAAAAACTGTTAGACTATAAAAGGAGAAAATTTTACCATTCTTGGAGCACCATCAATCTCAGCAACCTCCATCCCAGTAACAATCATTCCAGGAACAACCTCCCTAGTGAGCCTAACAATAGCATCTTCGGCGGTGTTCATGTCGAGAGCCTTCATTCCGGGAACGGCATCAATCAAACCGATACTCTTGAGCCTCTTCACACCGGTGGCTCCAAAAGGACCATCATGGCCACAAGAGCTAACCACCACTTTAGACTCCATAACATTAGGGTCCATGCAAGATTGAGTGTCATGGTTCAATGAAACCAAAGCCCAATTAGTGACAACACCACCAACTCTTCCATTCTTGACAATCAAATCCTCAGCAGCTACAGCATTGAAAAGCTTCACATTTGGCCTTGCTAGTAGCTTGCTCATGATTGTGGAAGTGAAGAGAGCGGCGTGCTTGATCACTACATAGTCTTCTTGCTCATCATACTCAATTTCTAGCTCATCCAAGAAATGATGCGCTGGCTTACGCACAACCTACATCACACACACACACACACCAATTCACATATATCAAATCCTTCATTGGTTCCTTTATAAATCATAGTAATTCATATGATACTACAAGAAATAGTATCCATCCCTTGGTTAAGATTAAACAAATTAATTTCTATATACATGAACTCCAAATCAACTTCATGTCGGTGTTTATTAAATTTTAACAACATGCAACATAAATATTCAAATTGAATTACTTGATGACAAATTGTAGACGCATTTGGTCTATGTTTAATATCACGGTGAATATGTCAGAGTTATAGTGATTCATAGTGATTTTGCAAAAGCTACACCTTTAACTTTTGAAAAATCACTGAGAATTACTGTGATTCTGATATATTCACCATGTAACTTTTGCAAAATCATTGTGAATCACTTTAATTCTGACATATTCACCATGATACTTAACATACACTTAGAACAATTGTGGTCATTGGTTCAAGATTGTCGAGGTTTTCAATACAGATTTGATTTAAAAATAAAAAATATCAATTCGACCTTAGTTGCCTTAAATACGCATGAAAAAGTTGACGACAGGCAATCATGGTCCATAGATATTTAAACTAAATTTTAGTAATAACATCCATATTATGAAATGTGAATTGAGTTAAAATGAATATTACAAGATCTCATTGAATCATGGTCGAGATCTCATTAGTCATTATATCAATCTCATAAGTAAAATACAATGATTATTTATACAACAAATAAAAAATAAAATATAGATGAACATTAACGTAACAATAATAATCCGGTTATGGAACAAAATTAAAACATAGGATTATTAGAAGAGAGTGATACCATGGCAGAGAAGAGTTGGCCACCGAGCCACGCACCACCACCAGGACTAACAGATTGTTCAATGATAGCAATCTTAACGTTAGGATTCTTACTGAGTTCATAAGCACATGACAAACCAGCGGAACCAGCGCCAACGATAACAACGTCGGTATCAGCATGCGTCACCATGTCCGTCATGTACCTACGAGTCATCTCGCGTGAAACAATGGATTCCTTGATCGGAGCGAATTTGAAGGAATTAAGATCATAGGATGGTGGTGGTGAAGGTGGTGATGATGATGATGCTGAGACAGAGACGGAGTGTTTTGGTTTGAAACCGAGGTTAATGGTTTGGTTGAAAGAGGTGGATTTGTTTGTGAGAGAGGAGTTTGGTGTTTTGGTGAGGAAGGTTGAGGTGATGGTGGTTGATGAAGCCATTTTTGATGTATTGGGAAATTAGAATGATGTGTTGAGCTCAGTGGTTTTTGGAGAGGAGGGTGGTGTATTTATTGGGGAATTTTGACAGAGATTATGATATTTTTTGAGAAAATGTATGAAGGCCACATGGCGCATTAAATGATGTTTTAATTCGCTCTAAACTATTAAACTCATTTCTCATAAGAACCGGAAGGTGAAAGCCAGAATAACAAATATGGAATTTACAATTTTCTATTTCTTTGTATTTAATATAAGAAAATGGTAACGAGTGCCTCTAGAATACTCTTAAAAATTTATGAAAAAATTATGTAAGTTTATGTATTGAAAATTGAAATATTTCACTTTTTACATATATTATTTATTTAAATGAAATACTTAAAAATTGTCTTGGACACTTGATATATGTCAATGCATCTAAGAACTGGGTCTATTAAGTTTTTTGTTTATACTATATAAGTCTTTTAGAAAACAAAATTAATACATAGGTTCGTTAAGTTTTAAAACCATAACACATAAGTCATTTTAAGTTATATTCATCATCTGAATTTAAGTGATAAATGATATTTAAGTGATAAACTCAACTATTGAGGAATTTGGTAGTAATGAGAGATATTTAATATTTAGATTATGAATATAACTTGAAAGAACCAATGTATTACCGTTTTAAATTTAAAAAACTATGTGTAATAAAAAAAACTTAAAGGAATTATGTAACACAAACTTAAAATTTAAAAGACACCCATTTGACCTATAATATATATAATATAAGTATATAAATGTTGTCAGTGTACATTAAGAAAAAGTACTATTTAGTGTGTGTGAGATTTTGATTCTGTTTTTGAATCATCGAATTAGTGTCCCATTTCCAGTGATAAAATGAGTGGCTATATCCATCTCCAGTTCTCCACCATGGTTCCAAAGCATACATGCTTATTGCTTAGTACAAAAAAAAGTAGATAGTATAAAACTAACAGTATCATTGCATGTTGCACTTTTATTCCATACATAAATATTTAATTAATTCGTATTTTGATTAAATTTATAGAGGGTCAATGATCATATATATCAATTATATTATTTAATAAATTTATATAATAAAAGTTTGTTTGTTTATAATAGAGAATAGAAAAAATACTCTATTTTTTACTTTTTACACATTTTTCTGGAATATTAACTAGTTAATTAAATGCTACAAATGACACTCGATCACTCAACAATAATAGAGGACATAGCTATACAATAAGTGGATCTCCTATAGTTTCCAAAGTTTTCTTATATCACGAAGAGTCTAGCTAGCTACTAGCTAGTATCCAAATTAAGTTGATGTGTAAATGGGGCAGGTGGTTGCTCAATGATTTTCCTTCTTTCATGCTCTTTACGTGATAATTTAGCTACCAAAAAGCTATTAATTTTTTGTCACCATATCCATATCCAATCCAAATTACCATATGAAAGAGACTGGTTCTTTGGTTTTTTTTCCCCTTTCGTAGTCGCACTAAAATATATTTTTCTAAGTGGAAGGATCACGGACTGCATCTAAATAAATCCGATGATGTCTTATTATCACATATTTGGAAAACCATGAAGATGGATTTCACAATCACAAGTAGTGAACTGAATACTAAATATGTTTGGTATTTAATTACTTGCTATGTTTCTAGGTGAGTCATAATCACAGTGACTCAATATAACCGGATTTGTTTGGATTATCTTTTAATTACACGTTGGCAGATCTCAAGAGTCAGTAGTGTATATTGTGTGGTCATGAAAGGTTGATATAGTTTATTTTTTTATAACTCTTTGAGAGTTCGATCTAGTGGACTATATTTTCTTGGTTTAATTTAAACGTCATTTTAGACTTTGTATGTACACAAAATTTTGGTTTTAGTTCCTGTGTGATTTTATTTCAAAATAGTTTTTGTATCGACCTAAATTTTTGTTTCTACCTAAATTTTTATTTCTGGTCCCTAAAGCAAAAATCTGGAGGAAAATTCGTAAGAAAATCTGCAGAAAACTTGAGAATTTTCCTACGGATTTTAACTTTAGGGACCAAAAACAAAAAGTTTGGTCGATACGGAGACTATTTTGGAATAAAATTTCATACAAGAACTAAAAGCAAAATTTGGTGTACATACAGAGACCAAAATAATATTTAAGCGTATTTTCTTTTATCTATTCATAATTAAATTGTCTTCTAAACACAAAGGTCTAGAAGTAGAGTTCAGGTCCTTTTTATGATGAGAGTCGTGTTGGCATGAGTTCTAAGTGAAAGATTTACTTAGTTTAAGTTTGGTATTACGGTGGATGCGCCAGAATTGCGATAATCTATTATAATTTTACAGAAGTTATAACTTGTAACTTTTGGAAATCAGGATGAGTTATTGTGGTTCTGATACATCCACCGTGATATCAAACATGCACTTACTGTTTTTTTTAGAAAAAAAAACTGTTATAATAATGTGAAAGAGGTGGTAACCGGTAAATATAAAAAATATGTTTTGGTGCAACGTTATACCACCATCTTTAAAGCACGAGTGCCATTGTGCATTCTGCGTATAGCATCGAGAACCCACTCATAATTTTTTTTTTGAAGAAGTTAAATTAACCTATTTAAATTGATACTAGTAAGAATCAAATATGAGATTTCGAAGAGAATCACGCTTTCATGCAGTGACGGATCCATAAATTTTAAATAGTGTGGGCAATATATATATATATATATATATATATATATATTTGAAGTATTAAATAAATAATATATTAAATTTCATTTTTTTAAAATAAGCTAATATTACTATTTTATTATAAAATCAAGTCTAAGTATAATTAATAACTAATATATACAAATGACACATAGAGACAAGCTACAACATGCTAATATAAGAAATATAAAAGAAAAAAAGGTCCATGAAAATACACAAATACACCCAAAAATATCGCAAATTAAAATTGAAACAGTAGAGAAATATTATCAATTTGTGTCTACTTTATTTGTTTTGAGAATGATATTTTCATTTTTGGAAAATGTTAACTATTGTGCCTCATATCTTTTTCTTTCTTCTCTCAACTAAGGTTAGCCACCACACTCTTCTCTCAACTTTTCTCTCTTTTCATCTTTCTATTATTATAGGGGTGGTTTTTGACCATTTTTGATCTGAAATCACCCCTCAACACTGTTGTTTTTTCTTTTTTTTGTTTAAATAAGTAGTTACCTACAAAAGTTTGGTTCTTTGATTTTTAAGTTTTCGCCGTCGTAGTGCGGCGTTTGTTGGTTTTCTTATTTGTTCGGGGTTCGTTGATTCAACTTTGCATATTTACATCAACTCATTACAGATCTGATGAAAACTTGGACGTCAATGCTGCAAATCCGGGAGTATGAACATTCCACTTACTTTTATGTTGTCATATTTGTAGGCACTTTCATTATGTCGTTGTATGCTATTAACCTAGGTGCTGCGAGATTGTTTGCAAATTCACATTTTTTCAGTTTTTAGAAATCTTGAATTTGTAATGATCTATGTTTTTGTTAATTTGAATGAATGAATTTCTTTTTTAGTCAAAAAAAAAAACTACTGCACCTCATAGTTAAGAAAACTTAATACTACATCTGTCCCTAATAAATATAATTGAAAATCGAAATAAAGTCTTATAAAGTGGCACAAAGAATTTTCTGAAAAGAGTCTTATAATTAAACACGGAGGTAGTATAATAAAATTATATTGGAACTTGTGTATTTATTAACATATAACGATAAATATTAATATATAAGATCTTGTTTAATTTGTCTCAATAAGTATTTTCACAATATTAATTTTATAATTTTTTATAATAGATAACTAAATATATTAATGATTAAATTTATGCTTTGATATGTGTGTGTGACAATTATTTTGAGATAAATCAAGTAATATTTAATTATTAATATTTACATTATTAGCAAACAAACAAATGAAAAGTTCTAACATAAATAAAAGTAAAATATATAATCGACTAAATTGCAGTTTTGGTCCTCATGTTTCAAATGATCAATTTTGGTGTCCTAAGTTTCTTAATTGTGTGATTTTGTCATTCATGTTTCAAATGAGCTATTTTGACCCAACATTTGCCCCATTTTGCATTTCATGACTTTCTGACTATTGTGAAGAAAAAAAATATTAACATGATTTTTTTATTTATTATTTAAGTGTCTTGTCAAATAGAGATTTTTCGCTCTAAGTCTACCATCTTCTTTCAGGATCGATTTGTTTCAACCATTTCAGGATCGATTTGTTTTTTTTTTCAAAATTCGTTGAGTATATTTGACTGCCAATTCTTGACCAAACAAAAATAAGACTACAAATTCATATTTTTGTATTGCTTTTTTGTTGTAGTATACTACTATTATTTTCGTTGAGTGTATTTTTGAACTTGTAGAATAAATCAAGCAATATGTTCCGAAAAAGGAAAGAATAAATCAAGTAATTATTACATCGGTATGCTGTATAGTATAAATTTATTTTAAATTTAAAAATGATAGTGGAAAGACATTTATGAGTTATGACAAATAAATTAGGAATGGGAGAATTAATATAGGTATGATTAAGTAGAGTTTTTTTTTTTCTTTTCACACCGATTAAGTAGAGTTAGGATCTATTGATTTGGTGTTAAACTATAATTTGACACCAAATCTTAATCGTCTAATTTTGTTAATTTAGAGGTTCATATTTACTTTTTAAAATCTCATCTTTACCGAATTTTTTGCTTACCCTCTTTTTGATATTGCTCTTCTCGTTTTTGTTATTATTATTGCTTTCAAGTCTTTTTCTCTTTCGGTCATGCCTTCTCTCTTTTCTTTTTAAAGAGTGACATGACATGACATCTCTTGTTACAATTGAAAATTAACAATGAGAAATTTGTTTTAAGATATAAGTTGTTCACCAATTGTAGCGCCATATCATTAAAATAAGAAGGAGACCATAAAAAAATGTGACTTTTAGAATAGATTGGCCAAAAAGTTTGTTTTTAAAAAATGTTGACTTTGAAATTTTGAATACAATTAGATTCGAACATCAAATTTTGACAAACGAAATAGAAAAAATAATGGACATCAAATGTCATAAGAAAAAAAGAGATTGAAGAGTGGAAACATCTTTTTTTTTTGGTATATCGAAATAGAGGAGAGTGAAAACATCTAATTACAATAAGAGATGCATCAGTCATGCTACAAATAATATTTTATAGTTATAATAATAATAAAAATAATAATAATAATAAATAAATAAAATAAATTAAAGAACTTTAAATTACAATCTTGGTGGTTTTGTTGAGACATCTAACCATGAACCATGAAGATCTTGGCCAATGGTCCAAACCTAAGTAATATATGGTCTTCAAATATGAAAGAAAACAGAGTTATTATGTATCCAAAAAGGAAATAAAGCTGAGTTAATTAGAATCTATTGTAAAACATATATAAAGCCAACTAATATTGTAAAGAACTTATATCTGACTATCGAAACCTAAGAGGTATAAAAAGATTATAGAGAAATACATATATACATACAAACTTTCAAAGACGTAGCATATGTAATAGCACCCTGTTATGAGAAATTAAACATAAAATCAGAGATGTTAAATCAATCCAAAATTCAAACATAAAAAAATTCCTCTTATTCATACGAAAACAGAAGCTAATTAATCATTGAATAAAAATAAAAATAAAAATAAGAAAATAAGAAAAATATAAATATAATATGAAGAAAAAATATTTGTTTGCTTTTGATTTGATGATTAAAAGTTTACACAAAACTTACTATTTATAGACTTTAAACTATGACACATACCATGAAAAAGAATATTCTTCAGCATATTTTATATTTTGGCCATTATTTATTATTTAGAATTTTTTTTTTGATGCATTATTATTTAGAAGTTAACAAACAAAATTAATGTGTATCCCAAAAATAAATGTCCTTAAAAAAATAAAAGGTAATAATCATCTATCATCAAAAGAATTAAATATTTTGCATAAAAAAATTAAATATTTATTCAGCAAATAAAAGGAATTAATTATTTTAATATTTTAATTACTTAATTTCTCAATATAACGTTTTCCAGCTAATACATTACTAATACATACATGCCTAATATAATATATGGTGCAATTAAAATGTATATGATAAAATTGCACACGTATGTGTTGTAACTATTTCTATAAGAATATTCGAATTGAATGAAAAAAATTATTTGCCTTATATAGAATATATAAGAATCATATCATAATGAATCATAATAAACGTATTCTAATACTGTAAAAAAAAAACGTATGCTAACAAATATGGCTTTCAAAAAAATGCTAATGTTAAATCATTGAAATTGTGATAATAATAGCATTTAAGAGTAAATTATTGAGAAGAGAGATAAATGAATTAATTGCCAAATGAACCACATAAGAGAATGCATGTGAGGAGAGTTCTGGTGAAGAGAGAGACTTGAAAAAAGTTCTGGCTTATTATATATAAAGATAAAGATGTGGCTTAAAGAGAAAGATTGTGTGATATTGTGAGCCAAATGAACAAAAAATCAATTTATATCATTCATTACATATAATAAAAAAATAGAAATTTTAGTGCATACAACGGCCCACACATGCACATATGTGCATCCGTCCCTGCTCTCATGTCCCAAGTCAATACTACTAGACCAACCTAAATGGGTTGACCCACTCATAAATTAACTGTTATTTTTCACATAATTTGTTAGTGTGAAATGAGATTAGAGTTGATTTTACATGTAATTTCAAATAAAATTTTCAGTAAAACTCAACAAATCACAAAAGTTTTATAATCTCCATCTATCGATGATCGTCGACTACTCTCAAATTATCATTATGACCACCGCTGACCGCCACAAATACGGTCACCCTCAACACTCCAATGGTCAATAATATTTGATCAGTGATCATCACTTAGGGTCAGCCTCGATTATTAGTTGGCTCATTAAAATGGAGTTTTAATAAGGAAAATGTAAAAAGTAAAAAAAATAATTTAAATTATAAATAACTTCCATAACATAAAAATTAGTCATCTTAAATCTTAATAGTGTTTTTATTGTGTGAACAAAGTCTTGTATTTATACTCTTCTATATGAAAATAAATCAGCTAATAAATTACAAATAAAAATTGCATATACTATCAATAAACTAAGATACTGAAGGCCTCAAAAATTTGGAGGCTCGATCTTGTAGGGCAAGGTGCACCCGCCCAAGACTGCAATTATCACTATTCTATTTATTAAGTATTTTTTTTATCTATTTATTTTTTTGGGTTAAATATGTTTTTGATCCCTATAAACATTTGAACCTTCTACTTTTAGTCTCTCTAAACTTTTTTTCCACTTTTTAGTTCCTACAAAATTCTCTAACATGAATTTTGGTCCCTACTTTTAAGTCAACTCATGTATACTAATTAAAATTTGGAATTATGTAGTGCAGTAATGTTTTTTATATTAAAAATTGAATTGATTTGCAAAATTTGAATTTTTTTAATTAGTGATGAATTAAATATGAATTTTTGAAGTGTTTGCGCTTATAAATTCATAGTTAATTCATCATTTGTTAAAAAATTATGAATTTTGGTTTGAGTAATTTTTATAATATTATAAACATGATCGCAAAACCTTGTTAAAAAATTTGAATCGTGCACATAGTTGAGTGAAAAGCAGGGACCAAAAATCATGATCGGAAATATTTGGAGGACCAAAAAGTGAAATTTTTTTTTAGAGGGACTAAAAGTAGAAGAGTCAGATGTTTATAGGGACTAAAAACATATTTATCCATATTTTTTTACCAATTTTCTCTTATATTGTAAAATTGAGGGAGTACCACTTTTACCACCACCACAATCATCGCCAATAATCATTGATCACTAGTCCAACAAGCGTCTAGTTATAATCAGCATCAGGGTCGATCCAAGGGCCAAACAACCCAAACAAAGGCTTCAAACTCCCAAAAAAATTATTTTTTTACTAAGAGAAAAAGGCTCCTCAATAAAAAGTAAATCCAAGAGCGTAGTGTGTCATGGTCAAAGAAATAGGTCTAATAAAAAAAACTAAGGCTCACATAAAGAAAAAATTTATCTCAATTCTTTCACATAAAAATCAGACTATAATTTTATAGAATAATAATTCTTGTAATTGTTACTTCGGCAGAATGAAGTTTTTCAAAATAAAAATTAATAAAATTTTATCTTAGATTAACAATGTCTCAACAAAAATTATATAAATTGACTTTATTATCAATTGAAAAAAAAATTAAATGAAGTTAATTATGGTAATTTAATAATTGATTTTGCGCCCCAAAAAATATATTTGAAATAATTTTTTTTGTTATTTTGTTTTATTTTTATAAAAAAGAGTCTATTTTTAACATTTTGTTTTAGGTTGCAAATAGTTTTGGACCGACTAGGGATGACAAGAAGACCCGAACCTGCGGGCCCCACCCGCACACGCACCCGAGTCAATGATTAGGTTTGGATTCGAGTTCGGGTGATACCCGATATTTCGGGTTCGGGTTTGGGTAGTATTAAACCCACACCCGAAACCCCACCCGATTACACATAAAATTACAAAAATACCTCTAAATATAATATAAGTGTAGAATGTAGAATTAGGTTTTTCATTTTCATTCTTTCCTTCTCCAATCCAGGCTGCTGCTGCGCGATACTTTCTTTCTCATTTATTTTCATTTACTCTCTTCATTTACCTCCTTCACAGATCTAGTTTGGTGAATTGCTTTGATGCTTTGATTGTTGTTGTTGTTGTTGTTGTAAGGTTGAGGAATATGGTTGGGGTTAGAATGAAATTGAGGAACGTAAAGAGATTGAGAAGGATGAGTTTGTTGTTTGTGAGTAGTTGAAGAATCAGACCAAGCCATAGTGATTAGTGGTTGCAATGAAGTGTAATTAAGTAGTAGTAGAAGAAGATGAATGAGTTTTTGTAACAGTGAGTGAGTTTGTTGATTTTTTTTCTTTTTTTGGCTAACGGTTCGGGTTTCACCCGAACCCATCGGGTGCGGGCGCGGGTAAGATTTTGATGCCCGAACAGTCTTTGAGTTCGGGTGATCATTTCGGGTGCGGGTTTGGGTAGTGTCAAACCCGCACCCGACCCTACCCGTTGTCATCCCTACCGACCTGATTTAGCACTTTCAACTAGGGATGACAACGGGTAGGGTCGGACGCGAGTTTGACACTACTTAAACCCGAACCCAAAGGAGTTTTCAGGTGGTAAAATAGCATCCAAACTCAAACTCAAACTTACATTAACAAAAGTAAAAAAATTATGGAAAAATTCAACGAAATTACGGTCTACAATATACTAACATTGTTTTCAACATTAAAATAAGGATGAAAAATAGTCTACAACGTTAAAATAGTCTACAATATGATAATGTAAGAGAGATAATTATATAATTTAATATATGACGGGTGTGAGTTTGATATTACCCAAACCCGAAATATCAGGTGTTACTCGAACCCAAACTCAGTCAACTCGGGTTTGAATTCGGGCGAGACCCCGCAAGTTTGGGTACTTTTGTCATCCCTACTTTCAACCACTATTATTATTATTATTAATTTTTTTTGACTAAGTATTAATTTTTTGTTAGTAAGTATTATTAAAATTGTATAGATCCAATTACTATCATTATTATTGTTAAAATTACTAATAAATAAATTATATATTTTTATTTATTTATAATGAATATTATTTTGGTCAAAAAACTGAATATTTATTTTCTTTTTTTATTGCAAAAAACTAAAAACCTGTAGATTTCAAAGCAGCACAGAAACGACGGCGTTTAAAATATGCAGCTGGTGGAAGGAACTGAGTCACAACTCAACATATCCCCAAATCATCAGATTCTGTAACTGTAACGGAAGAATCAATCGCGCAAGGAAGCAGCGAGCGAGCGAGCAATCATCAGTCATCAGACTTGAACTTCAACAAAACAAACTAAGGTCCGTCCGTCCGTCCCTACTTTCTAAATTTCCAACGATCTTCTTCATTTCGATCGGAATTGGATCGGAAAATTTAACGCATTTCATTGAAATGCGATTTCATCATCCATATCCCTAATCATACTACTTTGATGGATTCATGAACGAACTACTCATAGTATCAGTTAGTTAGCGGTCGGTTATCTACTTTAAGCTAAAAATCAACCATGCCTCAAAGATTCTATTGTTGTTGTTGTTGTTATAACATTTTCAAATTTTTATCTTGCTTAATCTATTCAATTATTAGCTAGCTGTGTTTTTCAATTACGAATCGTTAAATCAATAGATGCTTGGTTGGTTGGCCATTTCTGCAGCAAAGCAAATCTGAGTGACTTCTAAAGATGCCTCCTGTTGCTCCTCGATCTGGCGATACCATATTTGCTAACATCGAACGCGTTGTAAGTAAAGTAAATTCAATCCAAACTCTCTTTATATTCTGTTTGGTCCCCAAGAAAATAACATCGATCAATAAAATGTAGATTCCTCTCTCTTTTTGTTTTACATAAATAATCTCAATTTTGTTTGAAGTTCATGGAATGCTTATTTTGAGTTCATTGTATTGTATCCATTTGTATTACAATTTAGAAATTGCTCTTGGATTGTGCAGAATGCGGAGCTGTTTACTCTGACATATGGGGCAATTGTGCGACAATTGCTTACCGATCTGGAAGAGGTGGAGGAAGTTAACAAGCAGCTAGATCAAATGTACAATTCTGCTTTCTAAATTCAATATGTTTTGTTACTTGTATAATCTTCTGATGTTGTAAAATTTCTTTTTTCACATCTAATTCTGGGATTTTTAGTTTCATGGTTTGATGTGTATTTGAGTTTAGGTTACTTACTTTCACGAATATGAATTTTGCTGTTCAATTGGTATTTTCAGGGGTTATAATATTGGAATCCGTTTGATTGATGAGTTTTTGGCTAAATCTAATGTCTCAAGGTGTGTTGATTTCAGAGAGACAGCTGATGTGATTGCAAAGGTATTTTTATTTTTTTTTAGATTTTTAAATGCTGGGAAAAAATGTCACGAAGTTTATCCTCATTGTGGCGAAGGTCATGCTGACACTTTTAATCTGTGTGGTGATATTCAGTTGCCTGAGTTCCCTTAATTTGATTGATATGTAAATAGTAAAAACTGTAAAATTAAGCCCCCATATTTTATAATAAATTGTAAAATTTTATCAAATAGTTTGAGCGTATGGAAGTATGTATTGGTTCTTGCCTTAAGCTACACTTGAAATATAAATAAAATATCTAAGAGCATATCAGTGGGCACAGAAGTTAAGTTTTGGACTTGACTTGACATGCTTGAGCTTCAATCTTTTTAGAACATTGTAAAACAGCAAAAGAGATTCTGTGTATGACAGCAATATAACCCTAGTTCTCTGGCAGTCTAAGTAGATCAAAGATTGTGTTCATGTGAAGAAATGCTTAGGTAGTTAGGTTAGGCTATGATGTGTATAAATAAGAGAAAGGGATTAGAGGGGTGCGTGCATCTTGTCAATTTATAGAGTTAAGGCTTCTGTGAATTGGGAGAATCTTGAACTTCGGGGACATATCCTGTAATAAGGAAAAAAATTTCCCTAAATCTTCTAAAAAAGATAGCTTTTCTTATCAAAATGATTGATAGGTTAACCCCCTAGTTATTTTGGTTAGACTGTGATGTGTATATAAATAAGAGAAAGGAATTAGAGAGAAGATTTTTGTCAATTGAGAGTGTAAGGGTCTTTGGGCATTGCAAGATATAATGACATTTGCTTTCATTAAGTATGCTGTTTGACTTTTTTCCTCTTTCTAATCATGCCACTTAAGTCCACAGTTTGTCTTCACTTTTCACCAATTATTTTTATGATATTTTATTATCATATCATCTTGGCTCATTGTTCATGGATAACCCTAAATTCATATATGGATTTCTCTTGCGACCTGTTTAATTTTATTTTGTTGGCTTGTTTCACGTAGTTGGTTTGTGCTACTTGTATTTATTTTAGTTTCTAACAGTTGGGTGACTGTCAACACATTTTGATTGGTATGATTTTTACAAGAGTGGCCTATGTGCTGCTAGTTGGTTGTGTGATCGGCATTTTTTGTTTGTTTACTAGTTTATTTTTACTACTAAAGCATATTTAAAGCAGAAGATGACGTTATTTTTATCACTCTCAATTGTTCTTCTATACAGGTTGGTTTTAAAATGTTCCTCGGTGTTACCGCATCTGTGACCAATTGGGATGCTGAAGGGACTTGTTGTAGTATTGTTTTAGAGGATAATCCTTTGGTAGACTTTGTTGAGCTTCCTGACAACTATCAAGGTCTTTACTACTGCAACATATTAAGTGGAGTCATTAGAGGAGCCTTGGATATGGTAAGTTTCTATTTCTTATCTAATTTGACGTATTTTACTTTCTAAATCTTCCATTCATCAGTTTTTTTATCAGCTCTTCTATTGTTGCTTTCAACACTTGGAAAACTAAGAAAATGCAATTGTTTGATTGCGATCTTCTGAAATTTGAGTAGTTTTCTCAAATATGAAGTAGATAGTTCATGATTTTGTATGGATTATTCATGCATTGAAAAAGGACAAATAATATTTTCAAGATTTTGCTTTCTTAGTTAATATTTCTCCTCTTAACAAACCATTCATTATTTTCTGAAAGCCTGTTTCTTTGGCCCCCCTTTTTTTGCGATGAAAGAAGTCATGTGTAATATTTCCTGGAGAAAGTGAGCCATGACATGTGATGTTATGCTTCCCATGGTATCTTGTGGGTTGAATGACACGATGAAGTGTAATAGTTGTCTTCTACAACATATGCTTCGCTCTTTTTATAGTTGTCCTGATTCTTCTACATTCGTACTTAGGTGTCAATGAAGGCTGAGGTCACTTGGCTACGTGATGCACTTCGAGGTGATGATGTGTTTGAGTTGCAAGTAAAACTTCTTAAGCAAGTTCCAGAAGAGTATCCGTATAAGGATGATGAGTAATATGTTTTGGAATGTTGTACTTCATAAATTCCTAAGTGTTAGATTATTATATTTCTGCCTTGTGTGCATTTTGATGAAACTATAAAAACAATAGAAGATCTTTAATTAACTCATTGTGATATTGGCTTTGACAGTGGGCTAGGATCTATCCTTATTTCTAAGAATCCTATAAATTCTTGAAACTGTTATTGTTCTCTTCATCATCATCCTTGTTATTATATGCATGAGGAATTTCACAATTCAAACTGATTTATAAAGTTTAATATCCGCATACTAACACTTCTGATTTATATTTGAATATCCTGCTCCTTTGAAATGTGGTTTCTTTGGAACCTTGAACCGTTGGTTATTACTTACTTCAGACACCAAATTTTCTATTTAAGATATGACATTTGTTACGTACTGATTTTACACTTCTGAAGTGAACGAAATTCATTATTACTGATATTTGACTATCTGTGAAATCAATAATTTTTACTCTTCTAAAGTGAACGAATTTCATAATTTAGTTATATTTCATAACTAAATTTCTAAATGTATTATAAAGTCCTAATTAATTTTCATTCCCTTTTATACCTTTCCCGGTTGCAAGGTATAGATGAACGTAACGAGCAAATGCTGTTAGGTCTTAAACAACCAATCAACCCCATAAAAATTGTTTACAAAATGGGATTTGATATTAAAAAACCTATCAACCCCATTAAGATAAATGAAGCATGAGCACAAAACTGGATTTTAAGGAAATCTTGTCCTCAGTCTACAAAGTGTATAAATCTTACTCAATCATTCTAAAAATGGGGTATCACTCAATGTTCAGGGGAAATGGGAAACAATTGCTTGTCTCGTTAAGCATAAGTTGTTGATTTTCTTTGGGACCCTGTGAGTTAAGTCTTAGAGGTGGCATGCAGAACCATATCCTGATGTAGAAGCTTAGTGATGTAATCAATGCCTAATCAGATAATCATATTCACTTGACAGAGCATGATGTGAACAAGGTGAGGTTGTTTCAACAAAATTACCACTCATGTACAGATCCAAAGGTTCTCATGCCTTTATGAACCAAAACGTGATGCACTGAATGTCAATCTGAAAGAATGATAGTTTATAAAGCTTCAATAGGGAGGCTAACAATCATTCATGCTCATGGTCTGTGTATAATACAATAAGAACGACGACACTGTTGCAGTGCTTCACAGGGAAAGTGATTCTAATACTTATGGAAATGAATGGTAGACAAGGTGAGGAGTATGCTCACATTGTAGGGTTGCAGCAAATGAAAACTCAGAATGATGAATCCAAATCTTACTTCAAAAAGTTTCAAATCAACCACACAGTTTCAAATCAAGCACACTAGGTACTTCAAAATTGTATCGATTTTTTTTCCCACCACACCAGTTTAATCTTGTTTAGGAGTCAGTTCTGACATCAAGTGGTTTCAACTAGGGGTGGCAATGAATTGAACTAACTCGAAAAAAGTTCGAGACTCGATTCGACAATTGATTCGTTGAACTTGATTCATGAACTTAGATATTGATTATACATATTATAGCGTTGCAATTTCTTATAGAGGAGACATGTTGTGACTTTGTGTACCACGGTGGTAGGAAGAATGCTAGCATTTGATTTGTTTTCTTCCCACATCGCGTATCGCATATAATATAAACACCATAAAATTGCTTTGGTTCTCTATTAGAAAGCGGAAACAATGTACTATTACTATATTTCTTACATCTTTGAGTGTTTATTAACAACAACAAAAAAGTGAAAAGTTTGAGAAAAAAAGTTTCAGATATATTTTTAGTTTAATGGTTTGCACGGTTCTTTTCGGTTTTATGAAGAACTAAACCTGATGAGCCGAACTTGAGTTGAAAAAAAGTTCGTATTGAACTCGAGCCGAGCTCATATAGGTTCGGCTCGTCTCTGACTCATTATCAACCCTAGTTTCAACCTCTCCCGAACACAGATGTGGGATCGATGAAATTGTATCACTTTAGCCAGGGTTAACCACCAGCACATTAAATTTACTATGGCACTTGATTATGATAGTTATGAAGATAACATAAAAATTACCCAATTTCTTCACAGTTGTGTTTGCAGAAAATTAATGCACGCACCCAAATAGTGAAGAACAATGTTGCGAGTATTGTCAGGTATAAGTTCAATAGGTTCATGACAGAAAAATATGTAAATGCACACTCTAGAAATACTTGTGTTAGTATATTTCTTTCATTGGTGTATTATACTTCACCACGATAGAAAGTATGAGAAAAGTATATTGTACAAGATTTGCTCCGAAGCCAACTTAGTTTGTTCCCTTGTTACAACACATTACAACACATGAATGTAGTGTCATTGAAAGCTTTGATGATATAATAGAAAAAACTAGTTAAGCACAAAGGTAAGGAAACCAATTACTATGGAATCAAAACAGCCATCAGTTTTCAGAATTTAATGTTTGCACTGTTTAAATCTACAATGCTGAGGGCAACTAAAATAATTGGTTTTCATGATTCTCAAGACTACATTGACAGCAATGACATTCTGGTATGGTGGGAACCTCCTCAATTCCTCATGGAGGGGCTCATAGACCCAAAGCATCTCTAACACAGATAATTGCAAGCAAGAATTAGGAGTGAATCATTCTAAACTAGGAAATTAAATTTGAGCCACTTAAGTTTTTCAATCAGAAAAGATTGACAATCAAACCTATGGTACTTGATACCCTGCACAACGATTAAATGATTTCAAATTTAAGCAACACAGGTTTTATGATATAAGAATTTGCATTGCGCTAAATAAAGCAAATAGATGCAAATTATTCAATAGAATCAAAGCAAAGTTTTACTCAAAACTGGGCCAAATAAAAGGCCATGACAACACGCAAACAATTCAAGTGTTTGACACTTTGACAACAAAAAATTCCACCGGTAAAATATCCAAAAAAAAAATGCTTTATTAAATCCTTCAGCAAACCATTGGAGGTTTGTTTCTCTAGCGCAGCCTTCTAGCTTCTCTTTCAGACTCAAGTAGGGTAAGGACGTCTCCTTCTCGAACTGGTCCTTTCACATTCCTCATGATGAAACGGTTGTCGTCCATAAACTTCACTCTAACTTGAGTCACCTGTCCTCTGGAACCAGTACGGCCGATAACTTTGACAACATGAGCATGCTTGATTTGAGATTCCATTCTGCCGAAACATAAAGCACATTTACAATGTCAATAAAATAAGGAAAGATGAATAACATTGTATGCCTGACAGAGAAAGTGTAAACCAACATAAAATAAAACAAATCAAAAATCATGAAACCAATAATACAAATTACAGAAGAATATTATATCAAATTAAACATCACACGCGAATAACCAAAATCATTCCGAATACATACAAGAAAATGAGTTACACATTGGGTTCAAAACAAATTAAATACCAACCAAACTCAAGAAAATTCATAGTTGCAAATGAGGCCTTACAATATCAACAGCTACTACACAAATAAAACTCATTCAGTCTTTAAAGCAATTCAAATCAAATCACAATAAAAGGGTTAATAGCATTTCAATATACAAACAAATAAAGCATGAGTGATTTCTAAACAACAATGTAAGATCATTTTATAAATATACTTTCAAAAAATTCATAACAAACTTCAAAAACAATATACAAAATTGTTCCTGCAAATCATTAATGTAATATGATCAATATCACGTTCCTCCATTATCCGTGACCGCAATTCATTTCAGAACACAAATTTCTAACTCTTGATTCATTTCAAAACAAAAAACAAACACATTTCTAAGACCTAATTATTAGGATCGAATTTGCAACATGAATTGATACAACCTAATAAACGCATTGCAGTCACAGAAACATCATAAATTTAAACACAACAATTTCAATAGAAAAGATTGAACAATTTCATCATTCTCATAAAACCACAGATCGATCAATGGTTACAAATATTAACAATGAAAACATTTAAAAAATTAAAATCTAAGAGAAATGGCAAAGCAACACGTAACTAAATGAACAATTGAACAATGAGATGAATGAAATTGAACAAGGAAGAGAAATCAGTGAAAGAAGAAAACTAACTTTGTGTGCGGTGCGGTCGGTGGAGAAGAACCCAAATCAAGCTGTGTGAAGAGAAAGCCCTAATTCTTGTTATTTATTTACTTTCTCATATTTATATTATAAATTTTTTTAAACCCTAAATAATTTTACGGGCCGGCCCAATATCCATACCACAAGATCAAGAAAAATTCTCATCCCCCCAAAATTACTTTTTACCCTTCAAAAAGTTCGGGTCGTATTTTCTGAATATTTTTTTGTTTAAATATATATAGAAAAAAAGTTCGGAAAATACTGCTCGAATAATTTACAAAGGTGAAAATCTTGCTCGAATATTTCCAAGACGAAGTCCACACCCTATATAGTCTCAAGGGAGCTTTTCCGTTAACTTCTGGCACACACCTTTTTTTTGTTTTGATTACCGCATACATATTATTTTTTTATTTTAATCACCAATTTAATCTGGTTCAAGGATTAGTTCTGACATAAAGTGATTTCAGCTCCCTCCCGATTGCAGTTGTGGGGGGACATCTTTGATTGTATTTAAATTGTTTATTTTTTGAAAATTATGATGTATGAATTTAATTTATTAAATTTAAAATAAATTGATTTTGATGATTGAATGTTTATAATATCAATATTGATTTAAACTTCCATATAGTTGAACCCTTTTATTTGTATGACATAAGTTAAACTTTTTGTAGTATGTAACTCTTTGAACTTCTTTCTGATGTTAATATAATTATATTTGCTTCTTAAAAAAAACAATTATATATCAAGTATACTTGTATAATATCAAAATATTATAGCATGTTGATTGTTGATATCATGTCACGGTGAAAGAGAATCTTCATAGGCAAATTAGCTTTGTACTACTAAACACGAAACCTTGTAATATTCAAATAAGCAAAAAAAACATACGACTTGAACAAATAGTACCAGCTAAGTAGCTAGTACATTTCTAGCTAGGAAGGACGGCAGCATATTTATTGTTACAAGATTATATTCCTTTCGTTACAAATGGCACATAAGTAGAGACAATTGGGTCAGCCTAGAACAAAATATGTGCTTTCATCATTTTTTATTATATATAATCTAATATAATATATTTTATTGAATTCTACCAAAAAAATATATATATATTTTATTGAATATTTCTTCCGGTTCTATATATAAAAAAAGATTATATTTTTAGATATATTGAAAATTTGATGTATTTAGTTAATAATATAGACTAGATACATCAAATTCTCAATATATTTAAAAAGAATTTTTTTTTTATATATAAGACCGGAGCGAGTAATTGATATTATCTTTGTAGATTTTTGGTTAGAATGATATGAGAGTCAAGACAAATTAGCACACCTCTTAATTATGTCACATTGTCCCTACATAACAATGCAAAGGTGGAACTAGGAAGACACTTCCAACAAACAAGCCTAAGAAACATCGAATCATTGCCTTATTAAGTTGTCAAGAATAAGTTCAATTGGTTACATATTTAATCATCTAAGATAGTAACAGGTGAATGATTCTCTACAAGTATTTAGAATTGCAACAAGACAAATTAAATATGAGAGATTATTCTAGTACGATTAAATTTAGACAATTTTTGCGACAGTTTTTAAGTAATTAACACAATTCAAATATATGGTTATTAGAAATATGTATCGTCTTTGTGAGCTTAATTCTGTTGATAGAGACATTACACATAATGTACAGAGACTGAGTTTAAACTCTGACACGTCCACTTATTCATCTTTAACATTTTAAGATGAAATTTTAACAATTAAATTACCTAACTTTAAAAAAAGATACTATGTATCTAAATTCATCAGTCACGAACTTAACTAATGACCATAAATTTGGATGAAATTATCCATAATTTTCAAGTGTTCACATAAATTTGAACAGTTAAAAATTGTTGTTAACTGTGTCCAAATTCATTGTCCAATTTTTATTCAAATAACACTATATGGTTTTTTTTATATTCGAAAAATAAAATATTTAATCTATTTTGTATTGTAAACACTGTATATGGTTAAGATGTGACTCCTTGGAATCGTATGCTGGCTAAGTAACCACAATAACAAACAAATTATAACACAGCATATATATTATGATGTCACACAAACAAAGTTCAAGTTTTAACATTTGTCAACTCATGATTCTTTCATATAGTGCTATATATATACACCATAAAGAACGGCTTTGTTTGTAAAAAGACAATAGTAAGAGCCACATGCTGGCTGCAAAATTTTCTATTTGTCTAAAGAGTATCTTACTCAGTTTATATAAAGTCTTCCAAAATTGAAATAGCTTAGTGAATCTTTCTAAAAATAAGGTATCTCTCCAAAAGGGAGAAGAGTCTATAAGGAGAAATGGGGAGCAATAGCTTGTTTCGTTACGCAGATGGTGTCGATAAATTGTTGATGTTTTTTGGAACTCTTGGCAGCCTCGGCGATGGCCTGCAGAATCCTCTCATGATGTACATTCTTAGTGATGTGATCAATGCCTACGGAGACAAGAATAGCCGTATAACACAGCATGATGTGAACAAGGTGAGCTTGTTAGACAAAATTACTAATCTTCTGCTATAGGCTATTACATGATCAGTTCATTTTGGCACAAAACCCATCTATTTTAATTTTAGTATGCAATGTTTTGTAAAAAAATTTAAATTTTCCGTAGTTATGTAATTTCGAAGTTAAAAGGTTGTGAAGTGATGAAAGTCAGAACACAATTTTCATTTTGTCTAAACAGTAATGAAAATCATATTCATTTATATCTAATTCTACTAGTTTACAAATATTTATATCTGGAACATGATTACTCAACAGTTATTGAGATATAATTTTACTTCCTTTTTTCAGTATGCATTAAGGCTATTATGTGTTGCAATTGGAGTTGGAATTTCAGCTTTTATTGGTAAGCTGCCCGTTTCATACCTCTGCTTCAGTTTTCATCTTTGCTGAACTCAAAATGAACTTGGATTTAATATTAAGCATGGACACAGACACGGACATTGACACATCGACAAAGATAAAAATTTGAGAAAATGATATAATTCAATGTAATCATAAGTTTCGTGTCGGTGTCATGTCAGACACCAACGTTTGTCCAACACCAGGGCACGTTTAATTTGAGGAGTGTCCGTGCTTCAGTCTAGCATTAAGAATATAAAGCTAACTATTTTTCTTGCTTGAAACCAATTGGTCAATGTCTATTACAGAAGGAATATGTTGGACAAGAACAGCTGAAAGACAGGCTTCAAGAATGAGAATGGAATACCTAAAATCAGTCTTAAGACAAGAAGTTGGTTTCTTTGACACTCAGACTGCTGGTTCTTCAACAACATACCAAGTTGTCTCGCTCATTTCGTCAGATGCAAATACAGTCCAATCTGCCTTGTGTGAGAAGGTTTGCCTTAAACTTTTTGAAAACCTTAATGTCGTGTATATTTGAACATAACTTGGATGGTTATAACTTATAATAGATATCATGTATATTTGAACACTTGAAAGTCATGGTTAATGACGTTCAAAGTCGTGGTTAATACAGTTTAGTAGATGGTTACTGAAAGTCGGTGAATGGTTGACACCTTGTTATTTTCATTGACTATTTCCTAAACGTGATTAACCACATATAAACGATGTTAACCAGGCAAATTTTCGAATTTTGTTGTCAAATTTGTGTGTCAAAATATCATTTCTAAAAGTAGATGGGCCTTCTGGTCATACATGGTGAGTTCAAAGTGCATATTTTGAGCATTAGTTCGCTCGGACATTTTTCGCGGTGCGACAGCTGGGTTCAAAAACACAGATTTTTGCTGATATATATGCATTTTGTTTGGAAGGAATCCAACGAATCTAACCTTTACATCATCATATGTTTTTGAAATCTAATTAATTTTGTAACCTTCTAAAAGAAAATCTGATAAAGTAAATCTGAAAATCTCATCATACCTAATTAGTCTAACCTTTTGCTGAATGTAGATACCAGACTGCTTGACTTACATGTCAACATTCTTATTCTGCCACATCTTTGCATTTGTACTTTCATGGAGACTTGCATTGGCAGCAATACCACTCTCTGTCATGTTCATTGTCCCGGCACTAGTCTTCGGGAAAATCATGTTGGATGTCACAATGAAAATGATAGCGTCTTATGGTGTTGCTGGTGGAATTGCTGAGCAAGCAATATCTTCAATAAGAACTGTTTTCTCTTATGTTGGTGAGAATCAAACACTGAAAAGATTTAGCAGTGCACTTCAAAAAACAATGGAACTTGGAATAAAGCAAGGTTTTGCAAAAGGGTTGATGTTAGGAAGTATGGGAGTTATTTATGTAAGTTGGGGTTTTCAAGCTTGGGTTGGAACTTTTTTGATATCTGAAAAAGGAGAGAAAGGTGGCCATGTATTTGTAGCTGGCTTCAACATCTTAATGGGAGGATTGTAAGTGATTATATCATTATTCATATTAGTTTTATAATCACTTTCTTATTTTGCATGTTAATAGTAATACTAATGCAGTTGGGTTATTTGAAAAACTAAAATTTAACAATTTTCACCACCAATTTTTAAATATTTAACGCAGTTTAAATACGTGGTTAGTTACATTCAGTAGATGGTTAAATAGATGTACAGATATCTCGAGTGTCAAAAATCATTAATCATGAACATAACTTCATTAGCCATGAGTTTAGACATGATTAATCATAGTTTTCAAATGTTCAAATCTACACGTAGGTGAACACTTGAAAATTATGGTTAACCACGTCCAAATTCATGGTTAATAAGTTTTGACACCTGGTATATCCATTAACCGTTCACTGAATATAATTGACCGTCTATTTGAACCGTGTTAACCACTTAATTGACCGTCTATTTGAACCATGTTAACTTCGATGAATTTCAGGAGCATTTTAAGTGCACTTCCAAATTTAACTGCCATCATGGAGGCCGGGGCTGCGGTCACTCGCATTTTTGAAATGATTGATAGGGTGCCAACTATAGATTCTGAAGAAAAGAAAGGAAAGGCTTTATCACATGTGAGAGGAGAAATTGAATTCAAAGACATATACTTCTGTTATCCATCAAGACCAGATTCACCAGTCTTGCAGGAATTCAATCTCACTATTCCAGCAGGAAAGAGGATAGGTCTTGTTGGAGGTAGTGGTTCAGGAAAATCAACTATAATTGCGCTGCTCGAAAGGTTTTACGACCCTGTCGAAGGAGAAATATTGTTGGATGGTCACAAGATTAATAAACTTCAATTAAAATGGTTGAGATCTAACCTTGGCTTAGTGAATCAAGAGCCTGTTCTTTTTGCCACAACCATAAAAGAAAATATATTATTTGGAAAAGAAGGTTCTTCGATGGAAAGTGTGATAAGTGCAGCTAAAGCAGCAAATGCACATGATTTCATTGTCAAGTTACCAGATGGTTATGAAACTCAAGTAAGTTGATGTTCGGAAATTTTCACGGTCACATTCAAATTTTCAAATGATTAGTTTAAACTCAAATTTTCCAATTTTCATGTTTGGAAATCATCACAGCTGTTCTTTATGAAATTAAGCAGTTTTAACTTAAGCCTATTATTGAAAACTATTATGATGTTCCTATAGGTTGGACAGTTTGGATTTCAATTGTCTGGTGGACAGAAGCAGCGAATCGCCATAGCTAGAGCTTTACTAAGGGATCCAAAGGTTCTTCTTCTTGATGAAGCAACAAGTGCACTGGATGCTCAATCCGAAAGAGTGGTACAAGAAGCGATCGATCAAGCTTCAAAAGGAAGAACAACAATCATCATTGCTCATCGCCTTTCTACAATAAGAACGGCGGACACTATTGCTGTGCTACAAGCAGGGAGAGTGATTGAATCAGGTACTCATAATGAGCTCATGGAAATAAACGGTGGACAAGGCGGACAGTATGCTCGTATGGTAGAGTTGCAACAAGTAACAACTCAAAATGACGAATCCAAACATTCCAATCCTCAATCAGAAGGAAAGAGGTCTCATCGGATGAGTAGGAGCATTCCACAAAGTCCAGGAGTAAGTTTCAAATCAAGCACTCCAGGAACTCCAATGTTGTATCCCTTCAGCCAGGGATTTTCCATCGGTACGCCTTACTCGTATTCCATCCAATATGACCAAGACGATGATGATAGTTTTGAAGATAATTTGAAAAGACCAAACCATCCAGCTCCTTCTCAGTGGCGCTTGCTGAAAATGAATGCGCCGGAGTGGGTAAGCGGAGTGTTAGGAATATTGGGAGCAATAGGCTCAGGAGCAGTACAACCAGTAAATGCATACTGTGTTGGATTACTCATATCAATTTATTTTGAACCCGATACCTCTAAGATGAAGTCCAAAGCTAGAGTCTTGGCCCTCATTTTCTTAGGCATCGGTGTTTTTAACTTCTTCACTAGTATTCTCCAACACTACAATTTTGCTGTCATGGGAGAGAGGTTGACGAAAAGAATACGAGAGAAAATACTCGAAAAATTGATGAGTTTTGAGATAGGATGGTTTGATCACGAAGACAACACAAGTGCAGCTATTTGTGCGAGATTAGCCTCCGAAGCAAACTTGGTCCGTTCCCTTGTCGGGGACAGGATGTCTCTTCTTGCTCAAGCAGTTTTTGGATCCCTCTTTGCCTACACTGTTGGACTTGTTCTCACATGGAGGCTTTCTATTGTGATGATTGCAGTACAGCCATTAGTCATTGGAAGCTTTTATGCAAGAAGCGTTTTGATGAAGACTATGGCGGAAAAAACTCGTAAAGCACAAAGGGAAGGAAGCCAACTTGCAAGTGAAGCTGTTATAAACCACAGAACCATAACTGCATTCAGTTCTCAAAAAAGAATGTTGGCGCTCTTCAAAACAACGATGACAGGACCTAAACAGGAGAGTATTAGGCAGTCGTGGATTTCAGGCTTCGGTCTTTTCAGCTCCCAGTTTTTCAACACTGGATCAACTACATTAGCATACTGGTATGGTGGAAAGCTCCTGATAAAAGGGCAGATAGAACCAACGGAACTCTTTCAAGCATTTTTAATACTACTCTTCACTGCATACATCATTGCAGAAGCTGGAAGCATGACTTCTGATATATCCAAAGGAAGCAATGCAGTTGGATCGGTTTTCGCTATCCTAGACAGGAAAAGTGAAATCGATCCTGAAACCTTATGGGGATCAGATAAAAAGCGGAAAATTAGAGGCAGGGTGGAGCTTAAAAATGTATTCTTTGCCTATCCGTCTAGACCCGAGCAAATGATATTCCAGGGTCTAAATCTCAAAGTTGAGGCTGGACGAACGGTAGCACTTGTAGGACACAGTGGTTGCGGTAAATCCACTATCATTGGTCTGATTGAAAGGTTTTATGATCCTATCAAGGGAATGGTTTGCATAGATGAACAAGACATCAAAACCTATAACTTAAGAATGTTGAGGTCGCATATCGCATTGGTAAGTCAGGAACCGACCCTTTTTAGCGGAACCATTCGAGAAAACATCGCATATGGAAAAGAAAACGCATCTGAATCCGAGATACGAAAGGCTGCTACTGTTGCTAATGCTCATGAATTCATAAGGTACAAAAACAAAACAAAAAAGACTTCTAAATATAAACTCTTCACTTTTTCTTCTTGAATAATTATTTTTCTTTCATCTCGGCACTAACATTTTATTTATGTTATCGATGTTTGTCTTGGCAGCGGAATGAATGAAGGATATGAAACACAATGTGGAGAAAGAGGAGTTCAGCTATCCGGCGGACAGAAACAAAGAATAGCCTTAGCAAGAGCTGTACTAAAGAATCCAGCAATTCTTCTTCTGGATGAAGCTACAAGTGCACTTGATAGTGCATCAGAAGTTTTAGTCCAAGAAGCACTTGAGAAAATAATGGTTGGAAGAACATGTATAGCAGTGGCACATAGGTTATCTACAATACAGAAATCAAACTCCATTGCTGTGATTAAGAATGGTAAAGTTGTGGAACAAGGTTCACATAATGAGTTGATTTCTCTTGGAAGAAATGGTGCTTATTATTCTCTTGTTAAACTTCAACGTGGTAGCTCCCCCCCTAGATGAATCCAACTAGAACTATAGTTGTAAAATATTATAGACTTTTTTGTTTTTCTTTTCTTGTTTGGTTTATCAGCACAATCATCTACATGTAATCATAAAATATAGTATTACTCTCTATGAGATTCAAGCACGCAAATTATGCACCATCTTAAAATACTATAGACTTTTTTTTTTGTCTTTGCCTCAAATTCCTAAGAAAATGGTTATGCTAATATGAAATTCGGTCGCAAGACAAATAAAATAAGATTTCCAAACTTGATTTAAATATAGCTTCAACTGAATAATTCGTTATTAATTGGAGTTGGTTGATCAATTTTTTTGCTCTGATACATCATCTAAAAGGTTTTACATTGCTTGGAAAGAGATCAAGAGTGTTTATATACAATCTAATTTTTCAACCATCGAAATACATTTTTTAAGGACAAATCCGCAAAAACATATACAAATAAGATTCAAAGTGGACAATACCTCGAAAACACAATGTTGCAGACTTGTGGTTAGAACGAGTTCAATTGATTGATTAAAATACATTAAAAATAAAAATAATTTAACATATAGTATTTTCACAAAAAATAATTCAAAAATTAAAATAAATCACATTATTAGTCAAGTCAAGTAAAAGCAATGAGAAACAGAAGAGGAACAAAAAAACTAGAACAATGAGCAACCCAAAATCCACGAACCGGGGCAGCTTCGGACCCGACCCTAGCCGGAACATTACCGAGCCTAATCCCTTTAGGCTCCACTTTCTCTCCAGAGCTAACATTAACTTCCACATTTGCCCCTCCAAACAAACGGTGTCGTTTAGTATAAAAAACCAGAATCTTATACTTAACGCGCGTAGCAAACTCCACCCGAAAGAAAACGCTTCCATGCACTGTACGGTTCACTCCTCCGCCACGTACCATAGCAGAGCTCCATTTCTCAGCTATTTTCCCATGTCCTTGATAGAAACCATCGAGTGTAGCGTTAGCGAGTGAGCGCGTTGTGTTTTCATCGAGGAAGATGGAGAATGTGAGATTAACAGCGTCGTATTGGAGTGCTTTGTCTTTGTTTTGGTTTGCGAGTTTGAGGTTGAAGACAATGGTGTTGTTGTGATTGGAAGTGGAAGTTGTTGTTGTTGTTTTGTTGAGAGAAGGAATGTAGAGTGATTTGATGAAGAGTTTTGGTTTTTGAGTTCGGAGTGTAAGCCATAAGAAGAGAATTGTGAGGCTTGTGCTGGTGATGAAGCTTGTGCAACATGTGCAGCAGTTCTTCGCCATGGTTGGTTAGTGCCTTAGTGGTGGGTAGATAATCAAAGAATAATAATTATAACAAGAAGAAGTGGTTTTTGTTTTTTTGTTTTTTTGTTTTGCTTTTGGCTTTTTCTTTTTAGTTTTTTCTTGTGATGGTTTTAGAATATTGATATGTGATATGTCTTTTACAAGTTTGTTCATTTTTTTCTTTCATTGTTTGTGATGGATTGGTTTTTAAAGTAGTGATTAGATTAGATCAATCATTTTTGTTAAATGAAATTAGTTTGTGCCGATGTATGTAATCACGGATTATTAAAGATGAAAAAGGTAATCGATGTATGTGAGGATAAGATACAAAACTTGTCTCGTTTGAAGGTGTAGCGAAGTGGTAGGGGTTAGGATGCTGAAGAAGTATGAAATTTTGGAAGTAAGATTTTGGGTCCGATAATCTCTTTTGCTTATAACGTGGAGAGACATGTTAAAATAAAATCCATAATAACTTGGATGGTGCTCACAAGTCACAATATTACAAATGGCTCATTGGTCTGTGTGGTTTTATTCGAGATAATAACGACATATTTGTGAAGGGTTTTTGAGTTAGTCCAAATAAATGTTGTTTGTACAACTCAGTAAGTGGTTCTTCTCAAAAATAAATATGTTGAGCTATCAATACACGATAATATTAATAAGGTTAGTAACTCATACACTATATAAAAAAAAATTAATTTAAGAAAGAACTCTAGTTTATAGAGAAAATATTATTCTACAAAATCAAATCATTTTCTCTGTTCACATATTTTTCATCGCATCAATGCTAAAACCTCATATTATTATGTAGAAAAATGTTCTATTTGAAGCCAGCACATATCTCGCAAATTATAGGTCAATGTATCACTTAACCGTTACAAAAACATGACTCTTTAATATATTATTTAAAGGGATTGTTAACTTCGATTGTGGGTCAAAGTTAGCAATGTATGACCCACATAATTACTTAGTGCAAACTCTGTTGTCTTCGTACTCCCCTAACTACTCATAAGCCCCCACATGCACCTTCTTGTAATTATATGTAGGTACGATTCCTAAATCTTTTGCCACCTTAAGTTTGTACGATTTCTAACAGATTTAGGTTGTTTCCGCCTTGAAGTACGCTTATTAAGCCCCCAGATTTAGGATGTGGGGGCCTACGATGACACTTTAGGTGGCAACAGATTTAGGCAGTTTCCGCCTTGAAGTGAAGTGTGAAGTGAACTCTTTGCAGAGTGTCTTCCAAGAATCTATAGATCCTTCCGGTAACGCTTTGAACCAAGTCATAGCAGCAGATTTTAGCGTTAGGACGAACAACTTACATTTGACAGAACCACGTGCGTCATAATAATCCAAGACGGTATCTATGTGTTCAATGTGTTCATCCGGGTCACCGGTCCCATCGTAGCTTTCCAGCTTAGGGGGCTTCTCCAGAACCTTCGGTATCTTACAGCTAGAAACTTTGGCGGCGAAAGGTCCCTGGGTACGGGAAGGACGCGATTGGTTGGGACGATCTTCTCCGCGTCCAGGTATATGGGAAGGCGAACCTCCTCTATTTTCCCCATTTTGGCCTCCCCTGTCGTTGCCTTTGCCATTTCCGCCGGCTTGCCCGCCACCGCTTTGGTGCTTGGACAGAGGCATACTGTTGTTCTTTGATCCCTGCATTCTTCGTGATTCAGCTTCATCATCCGGCTTGGATTTTGCCTTACCGAATTTACTCCTAGTAGATTCCGACAAAGCAAATTCGCTTAGTGCTTGAACTTGTAGTTGTTCAACTCTCACAAGCCTCTCTTTCTGTTCTTGCAGTAGATTCAAAATAGCCGTCAACGTGTTGTTGTCAGGTGTTGTAGCAGCAACTATAGTCAAGTCCACATTTCTCCCCTCGTTTTCCTATTGAACGGGAGGATTTTGTTGACGGGACCGTGGGTCAGCTGGTGGTGGTAGAATTTGCTCCTAAGTGGTTTCGTCATCTCCCATGACTCTGATTTCACTCCTGACTCTGTTGCGAGTGCTCACAGAGGGAGTGGAAAATGATTCTTCATGTACTGGTGATAGAACATGAGGAAGTGGTTCCGAAGCGTTCCGCTGGCTAGCAGAAGGTGATGCTCTAGTCGATTTTGTTCCCTTTGTTGCAACCATGGTTAAGAGATTTGGAATAGCTTTTAGAACAGATTTATCATATCTGGAACTAATAAATGAGTGAATGAGTTCGAGAAAATCAATAAATGATTTCCCACAGACAGGTGTTCACCGGATAAAGCTTGTGGTGTGTAACTTTGCTTCTGTACTTAATCACTTTTGTTGTGTTTAATTTATTTTATTCACGTTTGGATGACGACTTATGTGGTTTGAATGTATTTGGTTTATGTTCCTCCAGTATTTTATTTGATGTATTTGCTTATTTTCTTTTTTATATATACTTAGGGTGTTGCAGTGCTTTTGTCTGCACCCTTTTGCTTTAAAAAAAAATATTCATATAATATCACATGTGCATTACTACCTCCGTTCCTTTTTACTTGTCGTTTTAGAAAAAAATATTTGTTCTTTTTTACTTGTCGTTTTAGCAATTTAGGTTATATTTTGCCTATTATATCCTCCTTCTTATTTTATTTTATTGACTAAATTTTGTATAATTTTTTTTGTTGAAACAATAAAATCTTTTTTATTGCATACAAATTTTGTTTGTTTTTAAATAAAGTTTGTTACAATTTTTTTGAAAATAGATAATGTTTGTGAAAAAGAAGGAATTTATTGGTGGATTAAAAATATGATATATTTTAAAAAGAGGCATATGAGGAAAATAAAGTGCAAAAATATACCCCTCCTATTTTGGTCTTTTTTTTCTAAAAAGATAAGTAAAAAGAAACAGAGGTATTAATAGATTATTGGTTAATTATATTGGTTGTGATTTATGAGTGTAAGATCTTAGGTTCAAAACTTAAATTTTACATTTTTTTATGCATAATTTTAATTAAATTAAAATCGAGAAATAGTTTTAGACTAAATCATTAAATGTAACAAAAGAAAAGATCAGGGGTTTGTTTGAATTAGTTTTTGAAAACTGTTTTTTAAATATGAAATGTTTTATTTTTATTTTTTAAAATCATTTTTTATAAAGAGTCTATTTTTAATATTCGAATAGAACCTTCTTAATATTCGGACCAAAAGAAAACTAAAAAGAATAAGAAAAACTAACAAACTTGATCAACAAGATTAGTCAATAAAAACTTATTGAAGAAGATAACTATTCAATCAATAGTGACACAGTCACGAACTCCGCAAAACGCATTTTAAGCAAACAAATTCACCATTTTCTTCATCTTTTTCTTCTTCTTCTTCGCAGAGCTAAGATGCACGCTCCTACCGTCAGAAAACTATCCACCAAGTCCCTCAGCAGCATTTTCCGTTCACCTTCACCCAAGAATCCAAAAAAAAAACCTTGCTCTTTCAAAACATCACTTCCATGTGAAACCCAACAAAATTTTTCTCACTTGAACCCTCCAACCTGCAAAATCCATGCCCCCCTAGGTAACTAAATTTACTATACCCCTTTTCAAAGTTACACACAAAAAAAAGTTTCAATTTTTATATCACTATCCACATTTTCAATTCTGACTAGTTTTATAGTTATTTTGTAGCTATTACGTTAATGGGTTTTGTTTTTTTTGAGCTCAATGAGTGAGAAAAAATTAACATTTTTTTTTTGTAAAGTATTGTTTTGTTTACTGTGTTTATATACATTATTGAGTGTGTGACTTTGAACCTCCGACACTCTTTAGATTAGGCATGTCCCGGTGTCAGATATGTGTTGTGTCCGTCACGAGTCACAACATTGACACTTACAAAGTTACAATTATATTGAATTATATCACTTTTAAAAAAATCTTTTCGTGTAGAGGATTTGCATGATCTCGACGACGACGACGGCTATGGTGACTATCGCTCTCCTAAGCGTTATAATTCGTTATTGAACTGTAAGTGTTTGTGAAATTTACTGTGAGCCTTGCAAGACTCGTTTTTTAGTGTAGGATGATGAGGAGGAGAGTGGAGAATTTAAATGTGTTTTTGCTTTTTCTTATCTTATGTTTCTTTCTGTAGCTCTTTCGAAGAATATATCAAGTGTTAAAGGTGCAATTTTGGGAACTAAACGGGAGGAGCAAATTATGTTAATCAGGATGTGTGAAAAAAAACTAGGAAATACTTTTACCTATCATTTGTTCTGGGGCTGCATGGAGAACCATTGGTAAAAAGAAAAGGCTTAAACGTCATTTTAGTCATTGTATATTGTATGTACGCGAAATTTTGGTTTTAGTCCTCGAATGTGATTTTACTCAAAAAAAGTCTTTGTATTGATCAAACTTTTTGCTTTTGGTCCCTAAAACAAAAATCTACAGAAAAATTTGCAGGAAAATCTGCAGGAAACTTGAGAATTTTCCTGCAGATTTTTGCTTTAGGGACCAGAAGCAAAAAATTTGGTCGATACAAGACTATTTTTGAGTAAAATCACATAGGGACTAAAACCAAAATTTTGCGTACATATAAGGACTAAAATGACGTTTAAGCCAAAAGAAAAACTATATTATTTTACTTGCACGACAAATGTCACATAATAATTAGTTTGATGATTGATGATGTGAAACCTTTATGGGATCAAATTAATATTAAATTGGAATATTGTAGTATAAACTTTTTCAGCCTCATGATATTGATCGTTTGACATGAATGAAATCTTTCTTTTGAATGATTTTGGTACTGGTAGTATAACAATTTGATGTTGAAAACTGTTTGATGTTGAAAACTGTTATACGGTTTCTTTTTTTTTTTTTTTAGTATAAGCTAAGCTGAAAAGGGAAAGGGAAAGAAAGAAAGACTCATCTCATCCGGCGGAACGGAAAATAAACTTCATAGTTGCGAGTTTTAATGTTGGTTAAGTAATTTATACTAGCATTATTCTCTGGGAGAGTATGCACCAATCAAACCTATCTTTCAATCTCTAACGAGTAGATCTGGCTTGATGTACTATTCCTTTTATTGATCATTTTTTCTTACTTATTTATCTCTAATTTAATATAGTTCAGTCTTCTTTATAAAAAATGAAGGTAAAAATTACATTAGAGATAATAATTTAGCATTTTATTTCTCATTAGAGGTAAAATTATTTATCTTATTTATTTGTAATATTTCAGTCTTTAATTTTTTTTATTTCAATTTTTAATCTTTTTATTCGTAACACTTCAGTCTTTTTTTGGAAATTACGAATATATGAATATTTTCATCACCATATTGATAACATCTTTTACCTTAAATCAAAATCAATTTCATTCAAATACACCTCCAAATAATATGAATGTTTGGAGGGTAAAAATCTACAATCCCTAACACATGCCAATGAACACTAAGGACCCATAAAAACAAGGTCTAGCCTTATCAATTCTCCTCTTATACTCCCTCCCTGTTTTTTTCTTGCTGGCGCACAAGGATTTGTTGCTTTTAGTGTAAGTTTTTTTTTTGACTTCTTGTTTTGAGGGTAATTGACATTGAATATTTTCTGCAGTGTCATTAGAGGGTGTTTATTGAATTTCTATGGTTTATTGAAAATTTTGGGATTTTTTTTAAAATTAGGTGTTTCGATTTTTATTTTTTTTAGTTTAAAATTGAAGAGAACGTAGAATAGATTTAAGCTACTTGGAGGAGGTGTATTTGAGTGAAAATGAATTTTGATTTAAGGAAGATGATGATCATGAAGACGAAGATGACAATGAGGCTATTCATTCATATTTTTATACATTTTATAAAAAAAGGACTAAAGTGTGACTAATAAAAAAAATAATGCACCCAAACGAAAAATATAAATATAAAGGACGTATTACAAATAAATAAAATAAAATAAAGACTTCTAATAAATAATATATAATTTGTTTGACAATATGAAGTTCATTTATAAAAATGAAATAAACAAAAAAAATTGTTACCTAAATTTTGAAATGGAAGTTTCTATTTTCAATTTTTTTAATAACAATTTATCATTTTGTTACCCTAAAAATGAATGTATTAGAGTTTAAACCTTTGTCTTTGCACATTATGTAACTTAGTTAAGCTCATGAGATAATAATTTAGCATTTTATTTCTCATTTTAGATATGAATATGCATAAAGTATAATTTTAAAATTTTTTTGGTACATTGAAAAAATAAATTTAGTTCCGCAAAAAATCATGGATCTCTCCTTTCCCAACCCATATTCTACTCTTACCACTTAAACCATCTTACAGAAACAAATATCATCTTAATTCATTCATCGATTTACGTATTTTTATTTATTTCTATTTTCTTTTATTCCAACCAAACATACCAAGTTAATATTATTACCTTTTTGATGTACAAATAAATGCTTAACTACATTCATTAAAATAACTTATTCAACAATTATCAAAAAAATAAAAAGTAAAAAAAACTTAGGGGGTTATTGGATTGAGATTTTGAGGGATTTTAATGGATTTTGAGGGATTTTAATGGATTTTGAAAGTTTTGTGTTATTCAATCATGATTTTTTTGTTTTTTTGCAATGTCACAAAATCTATTGTTATTCAATCATGATTTTTAATCAAGACTTTATTTTTTGTATTATAATCCCACGAAGCCTTTTAAAAAAAGTCTCTCAAAATCTCACAAAATCAATATAATCCCGCGAAGTCTGTTAAAATCTTCAAGACTTTTTTGTCAAAATAATCTCTCAAAATCCCAATCCAATAACCCCCTTATACACCAAGATTAGTAAAAAAACAAACTTTCTTCAAAAAAAAAAAAAGATTAGTAAGAAAAACTTGTTGAACAAGACAATTAGATTAAATTATTTTATCACAATTAAACTAACATTAAAATTTTAATGTTAGTTCATTCATATGCCCTTCTTCATCACCACCATACTTCTTCACATTCATGCTTCCTTCATTCATTATTTATGCAGTAGTTCATTCACTCCATTTCAACGGTTCATCATTTTCTTCACTTCGTTGCAGAAGCTTAAATGCGCGCCCCTACCGTAAGAAAACTATGCACCCTCAGCAGCTTTTTCCGTTCACCTTTACCCAACAATCCCAAGAAAAACCCTTGTTCTTTCAATACATTACTTCCATGCGAAACCCAACAAAATTTTGAGTCTGACTTGAACCTCTCAACCCGCAAATTCCATGTTCCAGGTATCTAAAACAGTAAAATTTACTAACCCTTTTCAAAGTTATACATAAAGCTTCAATTTTTATCATTACCCACATTTTCAATTCTGATTAGTTTTAATGGGTTTTGTTTTTTAGAGCTCAATGAGGAGAATTTTTTTTTTTAATTTTTTGAAATTTACTGTGGGACTGCGGTAATGGGTTTTGTTTATTGTGTTTTTATGCATTTTTGAGTGTTTGTTAATGTTGTTTTAACTACCTTTTGGTGCAGATGATTTGCTTGATCATGATCTCGACGATGAAACTGCTAAGCTTTCGAATATATTATTGAACGGTAAGTGTTTGTGAAATTTACTGTGAGAGTGCAAGCCTTGTTTTTTAGTGTAGGTAGGATGATGAGAGTGGAGGATTCAAATGTGCTTTTGATTTTTGTTATCTTATGTTAGTGCTGTTTGTTTCTTTCTGTAGCTCCTCTGGGGAAGAAGCTTGGTTGTGAGGGAGTTGATGATGAAAATAAACAGAAAGATGTATTAGGAATACCGGTGATACCGGACTCTTTTAATGTTGATGCTTCAACGAGACGGAAGGAGGGTGGACGTGAGAGGAAACAAAAATGGATTTTCAAATATTCTGGTGATGGACGATCTAACAGGTTAATCAATATGTGTGCAAAAAAACTAGGAGCAACTGCTACTGTTGATGTGTTTGGCCGCTTGGGTCGAGAAACAGGTCTGAAGGAGTACAATGGATTGATCACAATGTGCATAAAGAAGGCTAGGGCGACTAATGATGAATACATTTCTGTAGAAGAAATGAGTAAGAGTTATGACCTTTTAAAATTAATGAGGGAACGCGGGTTTCAGCTAGAAGAGCAAACGTATCGCCCGGTTCTTCAGTATGTAATTGACATGGGCCTTGTTCAAGAATTTAAACTTTTCTATGATGTTATCCAAGCCAGTAATCCCAGTTCAATTTCACGATTGGGTTACTATGAAATGTTGCTCTGGATAAGGGTTAGCAATGAAGAAATGATCCGGGATATTTGTGAATACATCACAGTCGAAGATAGTGAAGACACTTCAAATTTACGAGGTAGATGAATTTGTTTTTCACGTGAGTTCATTTTTTTGAATTTGTTGTTGAACTTTTATCGGAATATCCAATGCATAATTTTAGCAGTAACATTAACATGTGAGACTTCCATGGGTTCCTATATTTTTAATACACCCATTCATGGTGGTTTTGATCACAGATTCTTTTTCATTTGGTGTGCTACCCATATAGCATGTAGTGAGAATACTAAGTGATAGGTTCTAAAGGGGTAGATAAATACACCAGATACAAAGTTTTATGGCATTGAGTAGATGAAATAGGGTGAATGCTGTTATGTTTATTCCTCACCTAATGGCTGGTTTAATAAAGTGAATACAATTACCATCCATTCTTGAATCAACGAGAAACTTATAGGAAAAAGAAGCAAAATAAAAACAGAAAATCTTTTCGAATAAAAGGAGAGAGAATCACAAGATTCTCCAACACCTTGTACTGCAATTAATTTTTTTTTCTTCTTACTCAATGTCTTAGCTATATTAGAAACATGATAAGAAAACACCTTGTACTTTGCTGACATTTAGCTCTTCAGTAATAGAAGTGATTGTGCCATGCATTGGTGTTTCAAAATCAGTGCATGTGGTAACATAATTATCATCAAAATTCGGTTGGAAACTTAGCTGTATTCAATCTTGTTGCAGAATGTTACTTATTGGCTCTTTGTGAAAGTGATCGCAAGACCCAAATTTTGGATGTGTTGAAAAATATAGACATAACAAAGCTTACATGTGCAAAGTTTATATCAAATATATTTCAATCGTTGGGAAGGCTACAGCTGGAGACAGATGCGGAGAATATACTTTTGGATTTGAGAGCATGCGGTATGATTATGATATTGTTTTCTTATCTAAGCTCCTTTGTTGATGATAATAGAGGTGGTAAACTGCTTGTTTTTTGAAAGAAAACACTGATAGTGATATGTCTTTCTATTAACCCTCAAATTTTGTTTCCTTTATGTTTTTGGTGTATTCGCTGATTGTCTAGATTTGGAATTAACATTATCTTATAGAATTTTTAAATGCTGTTTTAGTTTTATTCGTTTGGGCTACATAATATAATGGCAGCATTTAAATAAATTTTAATTTTCAGAATTTAGAAGCTTCTCAAAGATAATTATTTTGATTTTCATAATTCAGAAATTTATCATTTTTATTGATCTTAATGAGTAGGTTATTTTTCCTGTTTTTCCATTTATCATTAAATTTCCATTTATTATTTTGAAAAGCACACTATAGGAAACCGACTGCAATATATTATACAAAATTTTAGTATTGATCTATAGTGTTTGAGAGAGATCGACAAGAGATACTTTTTATTAATGTTTTATCCTTTGAAGTATACTACTCTTACTTAATGCTTTGCCAAGCTCAGTATTGGCATTAGAAGCTCAATTTCTATTCCGTGTAACCATACTTAATAACATGGTGGTGAATGTCTTATATATTTTTCTGAAGTCTTATAGTGGTTGCAAATCACTACTTTAGGTTCTTCTAATGCTTTTGCATGTTTATCTGGAGTAGAAATAGGTGGTGCTAACTTGTAATCCACCAGAGTCCAGATGGCCTTTGTATTACCTTCTATAAATTTATTCCCTGTATGCATATTAATGACAGATTCTTATGTAATGCAGATTTTGATGCAGATAAAATTTCAAACTTCATTGCTTGCTATGTAGTTAGCATTCCAAATTTATCGGTGAGGAACTTCTCATGAATGCTGATGGTAAATACACCCTTGATGATATGTGGATACTGGAGGCAATTCTGCCTGTCTACAGTTCACAAAATTTTATGGATAATTGCTTTTATAATTGAGTTTGAATATAAAAGAAAATAGATCAAGTGGAGGCAAAGGCAAATGAAATTGTGGGAGATACACCGCTCCAGTTTTAAATTTTGCTTTGCCTGTTCTTTTGCAACAACTTCCAAACAGGGAATTCACTTACACATGGGTTGGGATTTTTTGACACTAGTTTGAATGTATGCATCTTGTATTAGCCTAGATAGTGATTGATGATTAATTTCCCTAAAAGCCTAAGTTATTAGGCGTTAGCCCATGCGTGGTGCGTGGTTTTATATCTTCAAGTATATGCATAATAATGCTTTAAATTTGTATGCATGAAGAATATATTTTTTAATACTTTTACTTAATATTCTCTTTTATACCTGTATCATTTATATCTCTAATATTATGTAATATTTTCTACCTTGCACAAAACTTTTTTTTTTTACAAATCTAAAGGTGTTGAAGAATTTCAGGCATGCTTTAGTCCATTTCACACAATTCAAAACCACAATTGACCATTTCCATCTCAAAACAAGTTTTGCAATGTATGCATTTAAAGTATTTCAATATTGATTTTTCTCTATTTGATTGCCAGCTAGAAAGTGATACTAAAGAAACGCATAGTTGCCTAGGTAGTTAGTATTCTCAAATATGATAGCTTAGTAGGCGAAGATAAAATGTATGCTGCATATCTTTTTTTTGTTGACAATATATGCTGCATATCTTATTCAATTCATTATTTTGTCGAACTATTTGTTGAAAATGTTGGGAGATACAGTGCGTGTATCAAAATAGTGGGCATGCTAGGATAGAGTGTAGTTGTAAGAGGTTATCTCACTAGACAAATTTAAAAATGTAGAGAAGTATTCAATTTTTTTTAACCATATTATGAACTATGTTTAATTAAAATGAAAAAAATTGGCCCTGGAATTTTTTAATTTTTCTTCAAGATTTGTGGCCTATTTTGTCAATGATTTGGTATATAGTATCCTAAATAACTTGTAATTGCAATGTTGGTGATTCATTTTTTATTGGTATTATTGATTGATTGCGGAAGGTGGACCATGGCGGAAGGCAAAACATCCGCGATGGCGCTGCCATCATTCGCAAATTAGCCATAGCAGTTGTCAAAATATTTGCCACGACAACCTGGCATGGCACCGGCATGGCCTCTATTTGATAACATTGCTTCTTATCTTATAGTATAATAGTAACACATGGTGAAACTGTTTCTATATCTTGTGAAGTTTGAGCACAGTTAAGACATATTTGGCAAATTTTGATTTTTGTACATTCTATCGGGCATAATCTTTTCTTAGAGTAGTTGTATGTTATGAAAAAATTATTTTGTTTCTCTGGTGTTTTCTTATATGCATTGTTGGTAATATGAAGGTTGAGGATATGATCTCAAAAATTGTCAATTTGCATGATGTATTGGAAGTTTTGCCTTCATCCTCTTCGTATGAAAAGCTCATTTTGTATTGCTGTGGTACGCACAAGGTATAATTTTCTCCTTTGGGCTCTCTGACTAGATTGGAAACTGCATTTCATTTTTTTATAATCTTTTAATGCAGGTGGATGTCGCTCTTGATATTGTTGATAAAATGTGTGAAGCAGGCTTTATGCTGTCTATTCACGTGTTGCAAACCATAGTACAGAATTGTGAGGAAACATATGATTATATTTTGGTATGATATATCATACACCCTGTTTTTCTTTCTATTATATTATAATCCATTCATTTCTTTGCACAATATGTCATGGAAATTTTCCTATTAACTATCGAACTAGAATCAATGAAGCATTAGTGTTTATGTTAGGAATCCGAATTCAAGAGAGAAGAGAAAAGTATTATTACAGAGATTGAATCCCTATAATCCCAGAGCAAAGCTCCTCAAAGGAAGAAATGATCCTCCCTTTGCAGAACCCTCTCAACACCTCATATACCTCCTCTCAGGTGTATCTTCTCTCACTCTCTCTAACTAACTTGCCAGCTCAACACTTCCTTCCCTGTCCAATTGGGCTTTACGATCATGGACCCTATCAGTTTTTGTTGTATCATAGGAGTGTGATAGGGACTTGGATATTATGGGGTGCCCAAGTTCCACATTTAGTAGTACGGGATGCTAGATAGAGTATTTAAATGGCTTTGTTGTTTCCCCTTGCTTTCAAGGGAGGGTTCCCCATGTGCTACAACATATGAAAGAAAATTCTAAAAGATAAACATTAAGATTTAATTAAGATATTTATTGGGTGATTCAAATATTAATCTTATGTAAACTAGGTCAAGTTATACTTCCCAACAAACTTTAACAATTACATAATGAAATTTATGCTTACTTTTCCCATTCGTGTAGTTTCATGAAATCGCTCACGTAATGAAGTAAGTAACTATGGGTTAACATTTAATTGAAGCTTTCTTTTTTATTTGTCCTATTTTACTAATATCTGTTTGTTCATTTTCTATTTCCCTTGTCATACTTAAAATCAAGGTTCATCGAATCTATTCCATCATAAGTCGCCATCACCACCGTCTGGAGTTAAATGGTGAAATATGCAGGTGTTTGGTACAGTTTTGTGTAAGGATAAAAGATGTAAGTTTTACCTATTTTATTTTCATGGTTGCATACACAAGTTTTCTACAATACTATCTTTTGAAGGACAGCTTTTCACTAAACAAATATTGAATTTACTTTCATATTGCAGTTTCAACGTGCATACAACATGATTAATGAATTGCAGGAATTGAATTTCAAACCTACAACAGCCATGTACAATGCCATAATGGCAGGATATTTTCGCGAGGTATCATTTTTTAGATGCCTATGTTCTCACTCAGATTTTCACTTATTTCTCAAACTAGATAATAATTCTTTGCTTTAACTTCGAATAATTATTTGTATGTCTAGACTCTACAGACTTCCTGAGGTAGATTTGCATATTCATTTTTTTTTCTCGTAAACAAGATAGATACATTGATGGATTAATAAATAGTGTGTACAGTTATGGATAAACCGAGCATCTGTCTTAACAGCAAACTTGAGAATTGGAGATTAGGCAATGTCATTTTCACAACACTTCTGTTTCTATAAGATTATTCACTTCAAAATCATATTAATAGTTTCTTCTATACATGATGTCTTAGTAAGAATATGGCTGTCAATAATGGTTCAATTATCATTAGGGGTTTTTCAATTGCAGATCTGTAGAATGATCACATAGCTCTTATGAATTTATTTACTTTCCCCCCCACCATTTTTAGTTGGTCTCGGAGATTGTTTATTTAATTGTTTTATGTACTTCTTTTCTCTTAATGAATTATCATTAAACAAAACAGCATTAATTGTTTATTCATTCCTTTTCTCACCATTTCTAAAATTTTGTAGAAAAACATCAGTGGTGCGTTGAAGGTCCTAAAACACATGCAAGATGCCAATTTAAAGCCTGATTCACAGACTTTCGGCTATTTGATCAGCAATTGTGAAACATTAGATGATCTAAATAAGGCAAGTTGGGTTTAACACTTCAGTTTTAAATCAAGTATTCTTTTCCCATGGCTGTAAATTTTAACGTAACCCTGGTCTTCAAGATTTTGGTTCTTGAAAGTTGGTGGTACTTGTTGATAAGCATGTGAATAGTATCTATATTCATATTATAGGTTAGACAAACCATACAATTACAGCAATTGGGATTATTTTAATTAATAATTATTACTCTTATATTTTGATTTTTGAGATTTAGGCCTAACTCAACCCTAAAAGCTAGCCGAAAGGGTGAGGATTGCCCAAGCTTGATAAAGATTAATTTGGCCACATCTCTAGTTGATCTGGGATTAATAAAAAAATCTTCCGTTTCTCAGTTTCTCTTTCCTTGACATGGTTTCCACTTTCCATACCTTGTTGGTATTTTCTGTAAACACTTCTATATTGCAGAGTCGATGAACCGATTAACTAATGATATTTTCTGTAAATAGACATCTCGAGTTAAGATTTGATGTGTCAATATTTGAGTTGCTAATTAGAATATTTTCTTGTAGTATTATGAAGAGATGAAGCAATCTGGAATCAACCCTACAAAACATATTTTTATGGCCCTTATTAATGGATATGCAGCCTGCGGCGAATTGGAGAAGGCAAAACAGGTATGGGTACAAGTGGCAAGATGTTCCTGGAGTGACTTTGTAAAAGACCTAACATATTGTAATTCTCTTTTTTATTTTATTTTATTGTTGGTCTTGAGCTTAAGTTATGTTTCACATTGCAGGTAGTTCTTGATCCAGGCATATCGCTGAAAAGCGTAAATGAAATTAAGAGTGTTCTTGTCTCAGCTCTTGCATCTCATGGGCAATTTTCTGAGGCAGTTGTTATCTATGAGGAAATCAAGAAAGCTGGATACAATTTGGAGCCAAAAGCTGTTATAAGTCTCATTGTAAGGTCTTGTGTTATTAGTAATTTGTATATTTTCCACTTTCAAGCTTATAACTTGTCACTGGAAACTCTTAGGATGAGTTGCGTCATACAAGTGGAGAGTTGGAGGGGTTGCTTCTTCTACTTAAGGAGTTCAGTGATCTAGACTATTGGGTTGACGGTTGCTTCAGGGTTATCCAGTACTGTGTTCAGAACGGCCATTTAAGGTTTGATTTCTATTTTCCTCCTATATTGAATTGAAATTGTATTCTGATATTTGATTATGTTCATATTTCATTGTATGTGGTTCAGTACTACTGTTGACCTGTTCAAGCAACTCAAAGATAATTTTGAAAGTGATGACATGATGATAGAAGTTCTTTTCGATGGAGTAAGTTCTAGCTCCCTTAATGTGTATAATAAGGATTTGTGATTATAGGATTAGGAATATATTTGTTTGGTTAATACTTCTGTTTTTATGAGTTTGAAACTCTTTCATGCTGCTCTTTATTAAAAGCATGACATATTATCAAATGACATACTGGCAAATTATAGTCTGCCCCGGCTTCATCATGATGTTTGTTCTAGCTGACAAAATATTATTGATATAAACTTTGTTCATGTATGTATAGGTGTATTCTCTAATTGCGGGATCCGAGTCCCCGCGTTTGCAGTTTGGTTTGGACTTGCTTTGGGCAATCAAGGATGAGCTTGGCCTTATTCCTTCACGGCAGTGTCTCGATTTTCTTCTAAGCGCTTGTGCCAATTCAGGAGATTTGAATAACGCTCGTTTGATTTGGAGAGAATATGAAGTTTCCGGATTTCCTTACAATGTATTGAGTTACGTGAGGTGAGTTTGTCTGTAACCTCGATAATATTTTACCATTTTTTAATAGTATTTTTCTTTTCCTTATTGATTATTTGTATGGTTGTAGGATGTATCAAGCACTTTTGGCATCAGGAGATCACAGATCTGCTGACGTTATACTCAAGAAAATTCCAAGAGATGACGCCGAGGTTTGTTCTGTCATCTTAGCATGTCAACAAACTTACAGTAATAAAGTTAAATCAGTAGATGAGGAGAACAAGAAAAACAACAACGTTAAATCCGTAGAAGAGGGGGAGAAGAAGAAAAATAACGCTAAGTCAGTAGATGGGGAGGCGAAGAAGAAAAAGAACGTTAAATCAGTAGAAGGGGAGAAGAAGAAGAAGAAAAAGAAAAAGAAAGCAATAGAAACAAAAGAAAAGAGTAGTAGTCTTGAGTAGAAGTTCAATTGGTTGTAGGGTAGAGACACTAATTTGTCCCACTAATTTTTAGTTGGCTTAAGAAATGTGCTTCACAAAGGGTGATGCATTTCACATGCTAAACTCATTTTTATGTTTTATTTAGTTACCAGTGTGGTGGCACTTGATGCACACCTATTTTGTATTTATAATTTAGTAATAACTTAGCAGGGTATGTAGAAAAAAAAATGATATAAAATAGAGTAGTGAAATTCCATGTTGCATAGGGGTTGAAATTCAAGCCACTGCCACTAGGTTACCTGAGTAAAAATAAAAGTTCTATCATACATCTATTATAACTTTGATTATTTTTTCTAATGAATTAAATGGTGAATAACATTTGATGACTCATCTTAGAGGCCATCTATTTTCTTAAAGGGTCACACATGTGAAAGAAACTAAAGAAAAGAAAATACAGACTTAGGAATGTATGGAAATTTTAATAGTGATCTTAAAAGTAAGGAAAATGTTAGCAAGTGAACTTGAAGCAAATATAGTTTAGTTATTTTGGAAATGAGAAATGTTAAGATGTGCCCTTGAGGCACTTGTTAATGTACTAATAAAAGAAATTTTGCATTAGAACTTGTGTATTTTATACTTTTAAAACTCAAACAATGTTAATTTCAAGACAAAATTACTATTTTGAGTATCTTTAAAATGTGCCCTTAGGGCACATGTTAACATGACCCGAAATGAAATTTATGTGATTAACTTTTTAGAAGTATAAAAAATGTTTTTTTTCAATATTTTTTTGGATAAATTAAACTCACCTCCCTCCAAGTTTGTTAAAATATCACCCACACCCTCTCTATTTATTAAATAATCACTTAACTCCCTTAAGTTTGCAATTAACTGTATGTATCTTTTACCCCTCCATCTAAAGGTCAGTTAGTTTGATTTTACACAAGGTTTTTTTTTTTTGAGTAACACAAGGATTCGTATATAGGCGAATTTTATCTTATCCCTTTAAAATTATTTGTTTGGATTATCCTGTAAAATTATTATTTTTTATTATCCCCTCGTTGATTATTTTTAATTGAGATTGGAAATTTAGGGAACTTGTTCTAAAATTTCTCAATTTGGGTATTGTATTATAGTTTGAAAGGAAATAACTTTATTGAGTGAAAATGGCCATGGATACAATACAATTGTTGATACCCTAGCAAGTTTGGTTGCAGAGTATTTTGGAATCAAGTAGATGAAAACACAGATGAAAATGATGTTACTGTTTCACTGTATCTCATCTTCAATTGCCAAAAAAGTTGAGTTCCAAGCTAATGAATTTCTGCTTGCATGGTTCTTAAGTTGAAACTTGAAAACTCTTGTAGTTCCTGTTCCAATACCCAACGATACCCGCAACTCATCACATCCAAATCTTCGCTGTTTACAATGGAAGCTTCCATTCTGATACGATCATCGACTTCATTGTCTATATCTTTCAGAATATTAAAAAAGGATTCCCTAGTGAAATAGGTTAGCCACATATGATTTGATTTGACCATAACTAGACTTGTACATACTTGAATGTGAAAATGAAGCTCCCGGTTATCACCTCTACTAAACCTTAGATGTAAGACGGGTTTCTGCCCATTTGTTGTTGTAGTTGGATTCTGAGGTGCCGCGTAAAATACTACACAGCAAGCAATGCCAATGACATTATTGTTATGCATAAAAAGGGATGTGTTTATTCTTATTGATCTACCATCCTTCTTATTGTCGAACCAGATTGGTATTTCAGTGCCTGGAATAACAAATTCAATCCGACGAAAGGAGGTAAGGGATTCTTGGTTTGCTAGAACAAATTGCATCATCCATCTTAAAGTCATGCTGCTGCAGCGTTCTATCTCACTCTCACCCAATTCAGGACAGTTGAAAATATACATTCCCGCTCTCCAGTATTCATCATGCTCGATGGCAGGAGGTAAAGGAAGATCAGGCAAAGATTCCAACAGCGTGCAATGCTCCAAGTTCAAATATACGAGTTCAGAGAGCTCCCTCAGACTAGGCAGTGTCACAAAATTGTTTCCCCCTAAACTTAGTCTTTGTAAATTACATAGACTTCCAATAGTATCTGTAGGGAGTTCGCTTAAACCGCAAAAACTAATATCAACTTCCCGCAAACAAGATAAGCTAGCCAAAGAAGGCAACTCCAAACGCCTTGGACTGTTTGCTTTGAAACAATTGCAAATATTTAAATATTCAAGAGAGTCGAGACCAGATATGCTGTTGGGTATGCTTATAAGACTTTTGCAATTTTTCAAATTCAAGAAAACAAGCTTCTTTGGAAGACTAGTAGATAGATCCATCTCCACAAGTTTCACACATCCTTCAAGGTTTAACCGCTTTAGGTTTGGGACCTGTCCAAGATTTGGCATCTTCATGAGATTTTCGGAGAAGCTTAGATCCAGAGTCCTCAAATTGGGTAGATTCTGTAATGTGAAAGATCAACAAAAAATGGAGACATTATTTTCTTTTACTTACATATTTACCCTCAAAACCGGGTTAGTTTAAATTTCTAAGTGAGGAAAAATTATACATAATAATTTACAGTACCTTATTTCCTTTCCATAGTTGTGTGATGCTGCTACCCACCAAGATCAATTCAACAAGTTGATTGGGCTGAAAACGTGATGGCAAATACATGAAAGGATATCCTTCCCATGCGACGTATCTTAGTTGATTGGAAAGATTGTTGAGGCTTCCTAAACATTTAACATCCTTGAGTATGAGCAATCTAAGACGATTCATTTTTGACAATGCAGCCATCAGTAGTTCTGCATCTCTTTCATCTCCATTCAAAACCATGGCTTCAACATTCTTTTCCTGAAAAGCATTACAAAAGAAGAAGAAAACCCTAAATAAGTTTCAATATATATGTAGCATGCATAAAAAGTGGAATATATATGTAGCATGCATAAAACAACTACTTTACCATATTCTCTGACATAACATCATAGCAATATTTATGGAGCCACAACCTACTCCACTTTCTTGCTTCTTCAGTTGAATTTTCTTGAACAAATTTTCTACCCAACTCTTGCAACATACCATGCATTTCAATTTTACTTTCATCCGAAATGCATATAAGTGATTTATCAACAAGAACTCTTAATCCAATATCAGGATGAAATCCACAACAATTTAAAACATTTTTAACAAACTTTTCCTCACACCCATTGAAAAAACAAGCAATGTCAAGAAATATTTGTAATTCCATTTTGTCTAGCCCATAAAAACTAAACTGCAGCACATCCATAATATCTTTTCTTGGACTTTCTGTCAATCTAGCTAATGCACTTGTCCATTCGGAGACACTTCGACCTAACAAAAAGGAACCTAACACTTTAATAGCCAGTGGTAGGCCATTAGCATAATTTAGTATGTCATACATCAACTCCTCATAACCACTCACAATATGATGATGTTCAAAAGCTTTTCGACAAAATAATTCAAGGGAGTTTGTCTCATTCAAGAGCGGAACGTTGTAAATTGCATCTGCGTCTACTCCATACTCTTCCAAGATGTGAGCATCTCTACAAATTATAATGATTCTACTCCCTGCAGCTAACGATTTACGATTGATAGCTAGTTTCTCCAATTGTTCACTGTGATCAACATTATCCAAAATTATAAGAGCCCTATGACGACGTAGCCTAGTTTGTATCAAATTAGCCGTGTCACACATATTGTAGATCTGATTGTGTTCTTCACCTAGAACTTGATGTAGAATTTGCTTTTGTATACCAATTGGACCATGATATCTAATTTTTTTGCTTACATCATCAATAAAACAGCATATCTCAAATTGATTAGAGTTTTTCATGTTGCCATATAAAACATGAGCAAGAGTTGTCTTCCCTATTCCACTCATCCCACAAATTCCAACAGCCCTGACATCATGAACGGAGTCCAAAAGTAAACACTTTTCTAAATCTTGTATAGGAGAAAGCATTCCAACTAAATCATTTGGACGATATGAAAATTCGTAATCAAGCGTATCTACTATCTTTTGAACAATAATTTCAATCTCTTCATTTTGTGGCCTGAAAGTTGAAAAAAATTAACCATAATTAAATTTGCATATCATGATAATCCTTTTATCTTGTAAGATTATAGAATGCTCAGGTTTTTTCATTATTTGAATAGAATGTATATGCAAATATGTTTAGTCAACTAACTATCTAACTATAACTATGACCAAACATAATTACAGGGAAATCATTATAACAAATTATAACAAATATTCTATTCTATCAATAGCAAACATTTTATTCTATCAGAACTTTTAGGAAACTCTAGTTTGAAGAGGGAAAATGAATTGTGATTGATTTGTTGGTGAAAGCCTAAAATTACATACAGTAAGCAATTAATTAAGACCATAACTTTTTTTAGGCTTTCTGTTTCACCCTCTGGTTCCTAGAGAAGGCCCTCCTAGTAGTCCAGAGTTTGGGGGCGGGTTTTGACATCAAGTGGTTTCAGTCCCCTCCTAAATAAGTTGCAGAGGATCACCTTATCATTTATCAATCATCACTGAACCAACTAACGTTTGATATTAAGATTTAAGACCATAATTAAACATCAAAGAAGATGACTTACTTATCACGTAGATCGTGTCCTTTGATATCGGCCGCTTGTTTAAGAGCATCCCTCCATTTCTGAACTTCCTTAGAGTCTTGATCCGGTTTTTCTTTATGTTTGGTAAAGGCATCAGCATAACTCCCACTTTGCTTTCGCACCATAGATGGATCGACATCATAGAAAACAGTCCGAACACGTTTTTCCGATTCATGGCCGCAGTGACGAAAGATGTGTACCAATTCACGCAAGCACCAAGTTGAGAAAGCATAGTTGGTAGAGAAGACTGCAATGAAAATCTGGGATCCTTCAATAGCACGAAAGAGTTCAGGTGCTATGGTTTCACCACTGATAAGATGTCTATTGTCCCTGAATGCAGAAATATTTTTTCCTTTAAGAGCAGCAAAAAGATGAGCAGTGAAATTGTAGCGAGTGTCTTGACCACAGAAACTCACAAACACGTCATATTTCCTTGGCGTTGGCAACGGAGCTGAAGAGCTGCTGCTTTGGTTGATACTGCTGGAAGCCATGGTAGTAAACTATTGAGATTGAGAAAGAGGTTAATTGAATTCAAGAGTGTGTGAGAGAGAAAGAGGTTAATTGTACTAGTTTAGTTTGAAAGTTCCGTTCTCCTTTCATATTTTTCATCTTACTCTAATTAACTATTTAATATTGATACGTATGGAAGTATTAGACGTATATCGGTATCGAATACATAATGAATAAGGTATTATTTTGCCATTTTTAACATATCGAGACTTCACTGGTGATCAACCATAACCATTAGATTAACTAAACTAACCAAAGAAGAGAATGAGAATATAAAAGCGGGAAAAATCCAAAACCGATTTAACTAAAATAATCTTTGCACTTATACTGTCTGCCACCCACCGGCCACTTACTATTTATTTTTTACTTTATTTTATGGTCTCCCACCAACCTATTACTTACTCCCTCATGTCCTTAAACCCCGTTTAACCTGACTTATTTTCTACTTCTTCTCCTAAAAAATAGTAAAGAAGAAAAAAGTTCTGTTTGATACTACTTCTCTATATTTTTTTTTACATTTATTATTTTATTTCTCTAATACTTTTAAAGAGAAATATCATTAAATTCAATTTTATACTTCTGTATTTCTTTTTTAAAAAAAAAGTAAAAAATAAGTCGGACCAAACAGACCCTTAATATAAGAAAAAAATTACTAGTACTTTTAGATTTATTGAATTTTCAATGTAGTCTATATTATAGGTTAGATACATTGGAAACCAAATAAATATAAAAATTAAACTTCTTATATTAAAGATATGAGGTAAACTTGTTCTCTTTTGAAAAGCATCTTTGCACCGTCAGTCACCCGCATCAGCCACCTACTATTTATTTTTTATTTTATTTTAAGGTCTCTCACTTATTACTTATCTTCTTTTGAAAAGCATCTTTGCATACCCGTACCGGCCACCTACTATTTATTTTTTATTTTATTTTATGGTCTCCCACCTACTCCCTCTGTCCCATAATACTATAAGAGAAAAAACAAAAATCATGATTAAGAAAAAGTAAAATAAAATGATTGCTGGTATATTTTTTTTTATATAAAGTTGGTGTAAAAATAATTTTGATTAATTGTTGGTTATAGAAAAAGTAAAAGAAGAGTAATTTTTTTTTGAAAAGATAAATGTTTGGACTTTTTCTCTTATATTTTAGAATAAAATATTGAATTTTTTTCTCTTATGTTATGAGACAGAGGGAGTATTAGTTACTTATCTTCTTTTGAAAAACATCTTTACACTGCCAGTGCCACCCGCACCAACCACCTACTATTTATTTTTATTTTATATTTTATTTTAAGGTCTCCGACTTATGACTTATTTGTCTTCTTTTGAAAAGCATTTTTGCACTATCGGTCTGCCACCCGCACCTGCCACCTACTATTTATTTTTTTATTTTAGTTTATGGTCTCCACCTACTCTATTACTACTTGTCTTCTTTTTAAAAGCATCTTTGTACTGCCCGTCTCCGCCACCCGCACCAGTCATCTACTATTTATTTTTTATTTTATTTTGAGATCTCCCACTTATTACTTATTCCCTTGGTCTTTTATTATAAACAAAATTGATTTTTTAGATACATTGAATAACTAATGTATGTAGACTACATTAATGTCTAGATACTTTAGTTATTCAATATATTTAAAAAGTAGTTTTTGCTTATATTAAAGGCCAAAAAGAGTACTTGTCTCTTTTTGAAAAGCATATTTGCACTATCTGCCACCCACATCGACCATCTACTATTTATTTTTTATTTTATTTTATGGTCTCCCACCTACTCCCTTCGTCCCATAATATAAGGGAAAAAACAAAAATCACGCTTATTCAAAAAAAGTAAAATATAATGATTGAGAGTGTGTTTTTTTGAAAAAAGTTGTATGAAAATATGTAAAAACTATTTTTATTCATGGTTGGTTATAGAAAATGTAAAAGAAGATTAATTTTTTTTTTAAAAAAGATAAATGTTTAAACTTTTTCACCCATATTTTGGAACAAAAATTTTGAATTTTTTTCTCTTATATTATAAGACGGAGGGAGTATTACTTACTTGTCTTCTTTTGAAAATTAAAGCATCTTTGTACTGCTGCCACCCACACCAGCCACCTACTATTTATTTTTTATTTTATTTTAAGGTCTCCCACTTAGAAGAGAATCCAGAATATAAAAGACAGAAAAATCCAATTTTTATATTGCAAAAAACATAATATTGTCATATATTTTATATTGTAATAAAAACCGTATAAACTAAACCAATTCAAATTTTATTTTTTTGTTTCACCTAATAATTATTGTAAGAGGGTAAAATAAGACAAATATAGTCCTCATGAACTTTGTTCAATTGGTAAAGGACATTGCATATTAGTGCAGAGACCGGGGTTCGAACTCGGTATGCCCACTTATTCACTTTTAAATGGTGAATCTCTAGCCACTAGACTACCTGACAAAAAATAAAAAAATAAAAAAAATAAGACAAACATATATTATAAATAATGAAGGTCAATTATATATTTGGATAAAATATTTTGATAAATAGATCAATTATTATTTTGGGAGTATGTATATGATATCTGAAATGATATTTTTTTTGGCTTTTATTATAAACAAAATTGACTTGGGGTTATTGGATTGAGATTTCGAGAGATTATTTTGACGAAAAAAGTCTTGAATATTTTAAAAGACTTCGTGGAATTTTGTGAAATTTTGAGAGACTTTTTTTAATTGAACACCAGAAAATTTACTTACATTTTATAAAAGTCTTGATTGAATAACACAATTTTTTTTTATCATAAAAAAGTCTTTTACAATCCATTGAAATTCCTTGAAATCTCAATTCAATAACTCCTTGAAGAACTAATGTATATATAGACAATAATGTATTTTAGATACATTAGCTTTTCAATATATGCAAAAAGTCAATTTTATTTATAATAAAGGTGAGAGAGAGTATTATTATAGTCATAGATGCTATTTTGCTCAAAATCCGAATCAAACATTGGTCTCTCCTCCGACAAATTTTCACATACAGCATCGTGATATACATACGGCATCGCATAGTACTCTCTAGTCTCTTCCCGTGAGTGACAGACAGTGGAGAATATTATTCTGATTCTGATCTCTAACAAGACAAGCAAGTCCATCCAATCTAGCGAGTCCTTGTAATATTTTACTCTCTCGATCGATCAATGATTTAGTTGTCAAAATTATTTGTCTTAAAATAAATGTTTTATACTATTTATAACACTATTTTTATTATTTTATTTCTTAAATGAGACGTTACTCCCTCCCTTTTAATATATAGGTCTCTTTGACTAATTATTCAACTCAACTACCTTATCCTTCTTTCTTTCTTCGGCTTCTCAGCAATCAAATCTAATCTTTGTCTAAACATTTTTTCATTCATCAATTTAGCAGAAGTAGCAGTTCCTCTTCAGCTTTGATGGAATCGACAACGAGTAATCTTTATGACGTGTTTATCAGCTTCAGAGGTGAAGATACACGCAACAACTTCACCAATCATCTTTATGCTGCCCTTCGCAGAAAAGGCATTAATGTGTTTATGGATGAATATGCGATTCAAATAGGAGATTCCTTAACACCCGGGCTCCCTTGGGTAATTGAAGCGTCTCAGATATCCATTGTAGTCTTATCTAAAAACTATGCTTCTTCAACTTGGTGCTTGCAAGAATTGGCATACATCCTTGAATGCGTTAAACAATATGGAAAATCTGTTGTCCCTGTTTTCTATGATGTTGATCCTTCTGAGGTGCGACATCAGAAAGGAAGTTACGCTGAAGCCTTTGCTGAACACGAAGTAAGGTTTGGTCATGATTCTAAGAAAGTTCAACGGTGGAGAGAAGCTCTTAAACAGATCGCAAATCTCTCTAGCTGGGATCTACGTGATAAGTAAGTTATATTTCTTTTTCTGATACACCGCCGTTGCTCTTGCTTCTTGCAGATTTAGTACTAATTTTGCTTCATTTTATTTATTTTGTGGAGATTTTGTGTATTCTTGCATATTGTGTGGAGATTTTTTCTCATTGCTTTCCCAACAACTTACTCCCTCCGTCCCGAAAATAATACTTGGGAAAGATAAATGTTTATTTTTTCCCTTATATTTTGGATAAAGAAAATGTGTTGTTTTTTCTCTTATATTTTGGGACGGAGGGAGTATTTGGTGGCGGAATTACTAGGCCCTTTTCCTATTTTTTTTTAACTTATTTAAGTTTTCAGGTCAGAGTACGCTGAGATTGAAAAAATTGTTGAAAGTATAAAAATACTAGTTTCCGGTCACACACTTCCAAGCGATCTCAGGTATTTTCTATACTATCCTCGTAGAAATTATAAAAAAATATAGACCTTATATTGATATAAGTCTCATGTAAATTACAAAAAAATTAGACACTTGTATTAATGTATCGGTATTAATATTGATTCCGTGTAAATTGCAAAAAAAAAACTCATATTAATGTAAATGTAAATTATTTTTTTATGAAATAAAATAAAATATCATAAAATTGATTTCAAAAAAATATCATAAAAATAGATTTTTAGTTGTTGATATATCTAAGAAATAAAATAAAATGTCTCATAATTGAAATAATGTCATGAGTGGGAATTGAAGGGTGTGCCTTGTTAATTAGTTATGTGATTTGCCTTGTTTAATTGGAAAATGCTCTAATAATTTGCAACATAATGTGACGTGTAAAAGTGATCATGAGAGAGACATCCGTAAATATATTATAGAGATAGAGATTATAGAGATTTATTCAACTCAACTACCCTTGTCCTTCTTTCTTTCATTTGCTTCTTAGCAATCAACTCTTTTGTCTACACATTTTTCATTCATCAATTTAGCAGCAGCAGCAGATCCTCTTCATCTCTGATGGAATCGACAAGGAGTAATCTTTATGACGTGTTTATGAGCTTCAGAGGTGCCGACACAAGAAACAACTTCATCGATCATCTTTATGCTGCCCTTCGCAGAAAAAGCATTAATGTGTTTATGGATCAAAATGAGCTTCAAAAAGGAGAATCAGTAGGAACCGGGCTCCTTCGTGCAATTGAAGCGTCTCAGATATCCATTGTAGTCTTCTCTAAAAACTATGCTTCTTCAACTTGGTGCCTGCAAGAATTGGCTTACATCCTTGAATGCGTTAAACAATATGGAAAATCTGTTATGCCTGTTTTCTATGATGTTGATCCTTCTGAGGTGCGACATCAGAAAAGAAGTTATGCTGAAGCCTTTGCTCAACACGAAGAAAGGTTTGGTCATGATTCTGAGAATGTTCAGCGGTGGAGAGAAGCTCTTACACAGATCGCAAATCTCTCTGGCTGGGATTTATGTGATAAGTAAGTTATCTTCCTTTCTTATGGATATGTATATTGAGTTTTATTCACCACAACATCAATATGCTTTTGGGTGTATACTGTATTGAAGGCTTAGACAATTTTTCCGTATTGCAGATTTAGTACTAAATTATTATTGTGACTTGATTTTGTTTGATTTTATTTATTTTTGATTATTGTGTGGAGATTTTTTATGATTGCTTTCCCAAAAACTTATTTGGTAGCGGAACTCCAGATTATAGGCCCTTTTCCTTTTATTTTTTTAACTTATTTAAGTTTTCAGGCCACAGTACGCTGAGATTGAAAAAATTGTTGAAAGGATAAAAAATATACTGGTTTCCAGTCACACACTTCCAAGTGTTCCAAATGATTTAGTTGGGATGTATTCTCCTATAGAAGAATTGGAAAAGTGTTTACTTTTAGACTCCATTGATGAAGTTCGGGCTGTTGGAATTTGGGGGATGGCTGGAGTGGGGAAAACAACTCTTGCAACTGCTTTATATAACAAAATCTCTCATCAATTTGATGCATGCTGTTTTATTGACAAAGTAAGCAAAATTTATAGACTACATGATGGTCCAGTCGGTGTACAGAAGCAAATTCTGCAGCAAACTCTAGGTGGAAAATACAATCAGACATACGATCGTTACGGGACTAATTTGATACAAAATAAGCTATCTAGTCTTAGGGCTCTTATAATTTTGGATAATGTTGATCACATTGAACAATTGGAGACACTAGCCCTGAATGATAAATCATTAGCTGCTGGGAGTAGAATCATTATAATTTCTAGAGACAAGCATATCTTGAAACAGTATGGTGTGATTGCACTATACGGAGTTCCACAGTTGAATAAGAAAAACTCTCTTCAATTATTTTGTCGAAAAGCTTTCAATTCTGATGATATTATGAGCGATACTATTGAGGATTGGACACATGAAGTATTACATATTGTAGAAGGAGTATTAGATTTTGCTTGTGGCCTACCATTAGTGATTAACTTGCTAGGATCATTTTTTGTTGGTCGAAGTATCTTTGAATGGAACAGTGCATGGACTAGATTGAGAGAAAGTCCAAATATGGATATAATGGATATGATGCAGTTTAGTTTTAATGGACTAGAGGAAATGGAAAGGGAAATATTTCTTCATATTTCTTGTTTTTTTAACGGGCGTGAGGTGGATTATGTTAAAAATATTCTGAACTGTTGTGGATTTCATGCTGATTCCGGATTAATCATTCTCATTAATAAATCACTGGTAAGCTTCTCAAATGAAAGTAAGATTGAAATGCATGCTTTATTGGAAGAGCTAGGCATACAAATTGTTCAAGAAAAGTCAAAAAAATGGAGCAAGTTGTGGCTGCACGAACAATTCTGCAATGTTGTGTTGGACAATATGGTAAAATAGAGAACTTATTTTCATTTTTAAAAGAGATAAGTATATGTTGAAAGTTATCTAAGTTTTTATTCCTCTTTTGCAATTCTCTAGGAAAACAACGTTGATGCCGTAGTTTTGTATGGATCTGAAAAGGAAAAGGAAAAGTTGATGGCTGAAACATTGTCAAAAATGAATCGTCTTAGACTGCTAATACTCAAGGAAGTTAAATTTTCAGGAAGTCTCGACTATCTTTCTAATGAATTAAGATATGTTGAATGGGATGAATATCCTTTCTTGTATTTGCCATCAAGTTTTCAACCCAATCAACTTGTTGAATTGATCTTGGTGGATAGCAGCATCAAACAACTCTGGTCTGACACGAAGGTACTGTAATTTTCTCTATTTTTTCCCACTTAAAAACATAAACAAATTAGAAGAAAAAAAATATCATTTTCTTGCACCCCTTTTGAAGGTAAATTTGTAAACAAAAGAAGATAATGCATTCATTTTTGTTGATCTTTCACATCACAGAAATTGCCCAATTTGAGGATTCTGGATCTAAGCTACTCTGAAAATCTAACCAAGATGCCGGATTTCGGAGAGTTTCCAAATCTTGAGCGGCTAAATCTTGAAGGATGTGTAAGTCTTATGCAAATAGATTCATCTATTGGTCTTCTAAGAGAGCTTGTTTTCTTGAATTTGAAGAAATGTGAAAATCTTATGTTCATACCCAACGAAATATCTGGTCTCACATCTCTTGAATATTTAAATCTTTGGGGCTGTTCCAAAGCGTTTAATAATCCCAAAGCTCGCGAAGATTTTTCTAGTTGTGTGTTGCCTTCCTTGCCTAGTTTCTCTTGTTTGAGTGAACTTGATATCAGTTTCTGCAGTCTTAAACAAATACCTGATGCTCTTGGATGTCTAACGTGGTTAGGAAGATTAAACTTAAGGGGAAACAATTTTGTCACATTACCTAGCCTCCAGGATCTTTCCAAACTTTCATACTTAAATTTGGAGCATTGCAAGCAGTTGACATCATTGCCGGAGCTCCCTTCACCTGATGCTATCAAGCAGGATAAAAATAAGAGAACAGGAATGTATATTTTCAACTGTCCTGAATTGGGTGAGAGGGAACATTGTACTAGCATGACTTTTTCATGGATGACAAATTTCATTAAAGCAAACCAAGATTCTTCTACCTCCTTTCAACAGATTGATATTGTTATTCCTGGAAGTGAAATTCCAAGTTGGTTCAACAATCGGAGAATGGGTAGATCAATAAGCATAGACCCATCTCCCTTTGTGTATGATGATAATATCATTGGCATTGCTTGCTGTGCTGTATTTCATGTGGAACGTTTTGATCCAGCTAAGACAAGATCTGAATGGGGACCTGTGATACGGTTAGGTTTTAAGAACAACAATGCTGCCAACAACAATTATGTTGTCATTCCAGTAACTCTCTATAGACATCTTATAACGGTCAAATCAAATCACATGTGGCTAATATACTTTGGTCGGGAATTGTTCTTCAGTTTTCTGAGGTCTATAGGTAATATATGGGAGCTTGATCATATCAAAATGGAAGCTTTCATTACGAATGGTCAAGGCTTGCATCTGGAGGTAAAAAACTGTGGGTTTCGTTGGGTATTTAAACAGTATTAACAGCTATTCAAATCACTTAACAATGATGTGTTGCGGAACGAGGAAACTCTTGTGCTGGAATCTGCAACTCTTATGATGATTGAAGATGAGGACCAGGTACAATTGCAAGCACGAGCACAATAAGTTGTTTGATTGAAACTACAACAATGTTTTCATTTGGAGGACGGAATCATTAAGCAGTCCATTGTACATTTCATTTGTTGGTATCACTATGTACCATGTCATCTTTAAATTTTTAGTTGCCATAAGTTTTTCTTCTGTTTAGTTTGTAATAATGTTCACCAAATGACGATACAATTTCTGGTCCATTTTATAAATGATAAACATTCATAATATTTTTTTCCCTTCTAAAGTTATGATTTTTATTCATTATATTCTTCTTTATGCAGACTTCTTGTTTCATTCAAAGTCCTGATAAAAGGGTCTCTCTAACTTGTTTTCTTGAGTGGTTAGAATCTCCTATAAAGTAATAACAAATTCTACAACCTCTACTTATCATTGGTATGTGTCTCTTCTGTAGATTATTAAACAGTTGGTCTTTGAAATTGGAATACACCTTGCTAGAAGTCCTATATATCTTTTTCCCCAAGGTATTCAATAACCTTAGTCCCATCTCCCTTTATGCATGAATCATGACAATGACAATAATCTCATTGGCATTGCTTTTGTCAATTTTGTGTGGAATTTCCTGTTTTTAAAATGGAAGATCAAAATTTCATTTTTTTTGAAAATTAGAAGGTACATTTAATCCTACTTTAAAACTCAACCTTAAATTGAATGAAAGAATGTTTTCTTTTTTATATAATAGGTCATAGTTTAATTGGTTGAAGTTGAATCAATTTAACAACAGTTGAATGAGTATAAAAATATCCATAATAAACATCATTGTTATAAAAAATGAAAGACTATAAGTTTCCATAATATAAAAGCAAATAAATAATAATAATCAACAAAGGTCTACTATAATTTATATTTATGTTTTTCTTTCAAAAATAGACAGTCTTATGGGACAGTTGTTTAAGTATGGAAGATTCTGAGGCCAAATCAGCCGAAAACTAGCAAACTGAACAAGAATAGGGTATGTAATATTTGTAGCATTAAACTCAATCTTCTTTTCTTATACACCTGTTTTTTCTTGGTACTATCTTTACTTGTTTTTTTCTGTCATCTTTGCTTGTCAACAAATTTACAGTAATAAAGTTAAATCAGTAGAACCAAACGTTAGTTAGTTCAATGGTGATTGTCGTTGAACTTGATAAAAAGGACCCCGATTCGATCCCTGCAACTGCGATCGGGAGAGGGCTGGAACCACTTGATGCCAGAACTGATCCCCGAACAAGATTAAACTGGTGGTTAAAACAAAAAAAAAGTTAAATCAGTAGAAGGGAAGGGGGAACCACTTGATGCCAGAACTGACCCCCCGAACCAGTATTTTGTTTGATAATGTATGATCCAACATATTGAATTACTACTGAATAAGGGAATAATACAAGCATTATGGCCAACCTAAATCATTTAAAGATACTATCCAATGATATAGCAGGATAGAACCAAAGATAAAATAAAATCAATTACAAGCATCATGGCCCACAAGTCATTTTCTGCTGCTATCATTCATGGTTGCCTTTTATGACGTTTGGGTGAAATTGAAAATGACTCGAGAATGACATAATTATACATTAAGACAATAATACAAATCTATGAAATATCAAGGAGTGAACAATGGAAAGATTCTTGAAGTTTCCCATAAATTATGTAAGTCGGTCAATTATGAATATTTAACATGTCAAGAAATCCACTCCTTCATCATTCAGATGGCTAGCAGCAGCAACTCCTCTGCTTTAGCTATGGTGACATTGCCAAAGAAGAGGAACAATTATGATGTGTTTGTCACCTTTAGAGGTGAAGACACTCACAACAATATCACTGATTTTCTTTTTGATGGACTCGGAAATGTGTTTCTGTATTTAGGGATGACACTAATCTTCCAAAAGGCGAGTTCATAGGACCTGAGCTCCTTCATGCAATCGAAGACTCTCAAGTTTTTGTTGTCATCTTTTCAAAGAACTATGCTTCCTCAATGTTAAGAATCATGGAATCATAGGGATGAAGATCATATTCATAAGCAAGATAGAGTGCATAAGAGTATTTATGAGGAAGATATTCATAGAAATTTATATTGAATGAATATTGATTGATAAAAGAATGAGTAAAATGTACATAGAGTGACTTATTTATAGTTACTTGGAGTAACTAATTTTCTAATCTCCTAACCAACTTAGTAACCTATCAACTAACTCTAGTTGATTAACTAACAATCTTAACATCCTCCCTCAAACTCAAGGTAAGAGAATTCTTAACTTGAGTTTGAATTACAAAGCTAAAACCAAACTAAGAAACAAAACATTGACCTTTTGGCTTGTAATACATTCTAAAACATAGGCTCCAAGTAAGTGACATAAAATTTGCACAACTAGCCTCACAACACTTTCCATATTTTGCAGCAAGTGACTACCTCCAAAGGTCCAAAGTAGGCATCAAAGGCCAACTTTACTATTACAATTGATAATCCAAACAAGTCCATGGTGTTGATATTTAACCAAGAAATCCACATTCAATAAACAAAAGCTTTGAATAACAAACTCCCTCCCTCAAACTCAATGTACCACTTTGAATAACAAACTGCCAATTTGAGTTTGAAGTACCACTTTGGTAAGATAAAGCTTTTGTAAGAATCTCTGTTATTAGTGTATCTTCATTTAAACCAATGTGCACTTGAAACAAGTTTGCAGAACTAGGTCCAAATTTAATCTGAACTAATCACACATTCAACCCATTGTCTTCAATGCAGCAACTCACAGAACCCAAAACATGTCTTCAATGTTCAAAATTGCATATAAACCAGAAGCAAGCCTAAACCCAAAGTACACCAAATGTAGCAAAAGCAATCAAACTGCTACATGATTTGAACCTTTAGACACAAAAATGAACAACAAACAAGGGCCTAAAAGCTTGAATTCACTTGAAAGGCTCCAATTTTGATCTAAACCAACTAACCAAGCATGCATTCAGCACATTGTCTTGAAGAAGAGTAGCAAGCAAAGTTCATATTTCCAAATATCCAAACACACAATAAATTGAATGTAGTTAACAGAACTCAACTCAATAAAATGTGAACAACCAGATTCAAAGCCAAGATGCAAAGGCCAAATTATCATTCCAATTTCCATGTTCAATCTTCTAAACTCTAAGAACAAAGCAACTGTAACAAAAAGCATAATGATGCCATACAAAAACGGAAAGAAAATTGCCTCCAGGATCAAAAACAAAGTGCGATGATTTGAAAGAATGATAGCGCAATGATAACAACATTGCAAGGAAAAATATAGTCGACGTAAACAGAGAGGATCAGAATGAATTTGTTCCTCCAGGATCAAAAACTATGATGCCTAAAGCACGATGATGAGAAATGAAAGTGATGTTCTCTGATGAACATAGTAGCAAATCAGAAAGCGTCTCACCGTTCTTGCTGTGCTGATCTTGATCTTGCGGGAATCGGACGTTGCAGTCGCGTTGACGCTTGACCGTGATCGGTGAAGAGAACGCTTGAACACTTAATGAATTCTGCAGATTCTGGCTGATCACAGAAAGCACAAAAACAGTTTCAAAATCCTTCGAATACTTGACTTCTTCCGAATCGGTGATCATGAAATTGATATTGTTGCAACAAGAATCACCAAGAAAGAAAGTTATCTCCCCAATCTTGATGGAGAATCCATCAGAATCAGGTGCAATTGAAGTGGTAGAAACTGGAATAATTGGACTTGCGAAGCTGCCAAAAAGAATTGAGTTCTTTGAAGTCGAATCAAGTTCATCTTCTTCACAGTTTTTAGAATCATAAGCGGAAGCACAATCTTCATCATCATCCCTAGGGTATTGCTCTGATACCATGTTAAGAATCATGGAATCATAGGGATGAAAATAATATTCATAAGCAAGATAGAGTGCATAAAAGTATTCATGAGGAAGATACTCATAGAAATTCATATTGAATGAATATTGATTGATAAAAGAATGAGTAAAATGTACATAGAGTGACTTATTTATAGTTACTTGGAGTAACTAACTTTCTAATCTCCTAACCAACTTAGTAACCTATCAACTAACTCTAGCTGATTAACTAACAATCTTAACACTCAACTTGGTGTTTGCAAGAATTGGAAAAAATATGTGAATGTGTTCAAGTGTCTAGAAAACATGTTCTGCCTGTTTTCTATGACGTTGATCCCTCTGAGGTACGAAAGCAGAGCGGGAGTTTTGGTGAAGAATTCGTCAAACATGAAAAAAGATTCCAACAAGACTATGATAAGGTGCAAAGATGGAGGAAAGCTCTCACACAAGTGGGAACAATATCTGGTTGGGATCTGCGTCATAAGTAAGCAAATATATACTCACTCTAGCCTTAGAATTAATTCTAAGCTAAGTGGGGGAATGTGTTTTAAGTTAGATGGAGCAAATATCTGGTTTCAGTTTTGTTTTGGTTTTCTTATTTGATGATGTGGTATCATAATTAAATTCTTTAAACTTGTAGGTCACAATCTGCACAGATTAAAGAGATTGTTCAAAGAATAATAAATATTTTGGATTGTAAATCTCCTTGTGTTTCAAAAGATTTAGTTGGGATGACTTTTCCTATACAAGAATTAGAAAATAATTTACTTTTGGACTATGTTGATGATGTTCGTGCTGTAGGAATGTGGGATGGGAGGAATAGGGAAGACTACCCTTGTCACTGCTCTGTATGCTAGAATCTCTAATCAATTTGGTGCATGTTGTTTTGTTGATGATGTCAACAAAGTTTATAGATCATGTGATGGTCCACTTGGTGTACAAAAACAAATTCTACATCAAACTCTCGGCGAAGAACATCATCAGATACAAAACAATCGTGATGCAATTAATCTGATGCAACGTAGATTAGGTCGTGTAAGGATCTTTCTAGTTCTTGATAATGTTGATCATGTTAAGCAACTGGAAATAATACCAGTGAATCGTGAATGGTTAGGTGGAGGTAGTAGAATCATTATCATTTCTAGAGATGAACATATCCTCACAAAGTATGGAGTGGATGTTGTTTACAAAGTTCCCCTCTTAAATGACACTAACTCTCTAAAATTATTTTGCCAACAAGCTTTCAAACTTGATCATATTTTGAATAATTACGAAGGGTTGGTTAGTAGCATATTGCATTATGTTGATGGCCTACCATTGGCAATTGAAGTATTTGGCTCATTTTTATGTGACCGAAATATCTTTGAATGGAGAAGTGCATTGTTTAGATTGAGAGAATGTCTAGACAAAGATGTCATGGATGTGCTGCAATTAAGTTTTGATGGGTTGCAAAAGTTTGAAATAGATATATTTCTTCACATTGCTTGTTTTTTTAATTCACGCGACGAGGATTATGTTAAAAATGTTCTTATGTTAAAAATGCTGATATTGGATTAAGAATTCTTTTTGATAGATCCCTTATAAGCATTGAGGATGAAAGGATTGTAATGCATAATTTGTTGGAAGAGCAAGGCAGGAAAATTGTTTTAGAAAATTCAAACATAGAGCCAAAAAAATGGAGAAGGTTGTGGATCGACCAACAACTCTACGATGTTATGTCGTACCATATGGTAAAGCAATTATTTGAATTTAAAAATCTTATTTTCATTTTAAAAAAGCTCTATGTATTAAAAGTTATTTAAGTCTTTTTTTTTATTCTCTTTTTTGTTATGCTCTAGGCAAAACACGTTGAAGCCTTAGTTTTGGATCAAACACTTCATTACAAAAAAGCAATTGATGTAGTGATATTCGAAAAAATTTCAAATCTTAGAATGCTCATCCTCAAGAGTATGTGAAGGTATCAGGAAATTTCAATCGTCTTTCTAACAAACTAAGATATGTTGAGTGGCATGAATATCCTTTCATGTATTTGCCATCAAATTTTCAGCCCAATCAACTTGTTGAGTTGATATTGTCTAATAGTAGCATCAAACAACTATGGAAAGGACAAAATGTATAAAATCTCTTATCACAACCTCAGTCCCTAATTATAAATCTAATTAAAAAAAAATTCTCTTTAAATATAAGATTTATGCAATTTACTAAATGTATTTAGGCTTGTCCATTTTCATTTTAAATATAAGAGTTCCTGAATCTTGAACGGCTAAGTTTGGAAGGATGTATAAAACTTGTGAAGTTGAATCCTTCTATTGGGCTTCTAAGAAAGCTTGTTTATTTGAGTTCACAAGGATGCAAAAATCTATCAAGCATACTCCCTCCGTCCCGAAATGTAAGAGAAAAAATAAAAATAACACTTATTAAGAAAAAGTAAAATATAATGATTAGATGTAAGCTTTTTAGTAGAAATGTTACTTGAAAAGATGTATAAACAATTTTGATTGGTTATTGATTATGGAAAAGGTAAGAGAGAGAGTGAACTTTTCTTGGAAATGAAAAAGTTTGTATTTTTTCTCTTACATTTTAGGACAAAAAAAATGATTTTTTTCTCTTACATTTTGGGACGGAGGGAGTATATAACAAAATATTTGGTCTGAGCTTTACATTCGACAAAATATTTGGTCTGAGCTTTACATATTGGGACGGAGGGAGTAAATTTGAATACCTACATATGCAGGGGTGTTCCAAAGTGCCGTGGTTTAACAATCGAAGCCATTTGAATATAATTGAAAGCGCTTTACATTCCCAATCAACTTCTCCATCTTCAAATGTACCACATTACCTTGCCATTTCTCGTTTTCCACTCCTACAACACACAAATTTGTTGCATTCATTGTGTAGCTTGTATTGTTTGCGTAAGGCTAATCTTGGCTTTTGCGGTCTAACACAACTCCCTGATGCAATTGGATGCCTACATCAGCTGGAAAGATTATATATCTTGAGGGAAACAATTATGTGTCACTACCCACCCTGAATAAACTTTCCAAACTTGTATATTTAAACTTGGAGCATTGCAAGTTCTTGGAATCTTTTCCTCAGCTTCCGTTTCCTACTGCTATCAACTAGGATCTTGGTTTTGAAAATTGTATAGGATTGCACATTTTCAACTGTCCTAAGTTGGGTGCATGGGAATGCAAAATGGCATTTTCATGGATGTCACAATTGATTCAAGCAAACCCACAATTCTCTCCTAACTCCTTTGACGTGATTGATATTGTTATTCCTGGAAATGAAATACCAAGTTGGTTCAACAATCAGAGCGAGGGTGATAGAATAATGATAGACAACTCTTCCATTCATCATGACATTAAAAATGATATCGTTGGCTTTGTATGTTGTTCAGTATTTTCTACGGAACCTATTGATCCGATAAGTATACCTTGGTCGAAAATGTGGGTCTGGATAAACCTTCAATTAAATGATTTTGACGATTCAGGGAAAGAGTGGGGTCTGAAAGGTCATGCAAAACATCTTCCAGTATATTACAATGGAAAGCTTATTACGGTCAAATCAAATCACATCTGGCTAACCTATTTTCCTGTGAAATTGTCCTCGTATGTTCCAAACTTTCTAATCGAAATGAAAGTTAGTACTGATTCCCATTATGGTTTGGCTATGAGGGTGAAGCATTGCGGGTATGGCTGGCTACATAAACAGGATCTACAAGACTTCAACTTAACAAAAGATACATCCTAGAAACTCCTCAACTCTGAAGCGCAAGTTTTTGGCAATAGCAGATGAGGCACAACAACAACCACAACTACATTCATTCATCTAATTAAATTTATCCTAAGTTGTAGCAACTGCGTTCACTTGAAAATAATAAGGTAACATTGTTATAGCAGGGAGACAAGTCATTCATGAAATGACAGCTTTTATCCTCATAATACTACTTCACAGAGAAGAAACAAGTTCCAAGGAGACAAGTTCGAGAAGTTGGATTTCTACACTTTCTTTAAAGTTTATTATTTTGATTCCATTAAATTGTATCATGTTTCTATGCTCTCTTTGAAGTTGATATTTTGATTACTTTTTAATTATAACGGTTTCTATATTTACTTTAAGCTTGTTGATTTGATTTCCACCTGTTTAATGAATTGGATTTTAGAACACATTTATTCGTGCGCTTTTATGTTTCCTTTCTAGTTGATGGTCGTTGTTGTCTCCTCACTAAGTCTTTGTGACTTATCCTCTTTACCTTATTTTCAGATTCACAGTTAGACGAGTAGCAAGTTCCTAGCAGACCGAAAGATTATGTAGTGTCACTCTTTGGTAGGCTTCCTTGATGGATGGTTCTTTTGTTTATGAATATTTTGGATCATTGATATATTTGCAACTATTTTGAGTTTAAGAATATTTTTATTTTGGGATGTAAAAATAGTGATTATGTAGACCTTAAACTTCTGGCAGATCACATGTATTATAAACAGGCATTACTTTGATTTTGGAAACGTTGAAAATATAGAGGACATTGTAAAAATTTCATTAAATAATACTTTGAAGTAAAATGGTTATTTTGGAAATGTCTTTTTTTGTTGCTAAGTTTAGTTTTTAGGTTTGCCGGACTAGTATTGATTCGTGTGCAGGTTAGAAATTGGGTCGTGACAAAGGCACAACCAAAATTGCTAGCACAATAAGTCACTTGATTGAAACTACAAGGTTTTCATTTGGAGGATGAAATCATTAAGTAGTCCATTGTACATTTCATCTGTTAGGGTCGCTATTTACTAAATCATCTTTAAATATTTGGCTGCCATAAGTTTTATTTTGTTTAGGCTGTAACTTTGTTTGTAATAATGTTTATCAAACGATGATACGACTTCTTGTCCATTTTGTAATAATGTTTTTCCTCTTCAATATCTATATTTTTGTCATTTAATGGAAGATTTTTATTTATTATATTTTTCTTTATGCAGACTTCTTGTTTCATTCAAAGTCCTGATAAAATGGTCTCTCCTTAACTTGTTTTCCTGAGATTATTGTCATTGTCATGATTCTGCAGAGTATGTGTCCCTTCTGTAGAGTATTAAACAGTTGATCTTTGAAATTGGAGCACACCTTGCTAGAAGTCTTGTATATCTTCTCCCCCAAGGCATTCAATAACCTTAGTTCCATCTCCCATTATGCGTGAATAATGACAAATGACAATAATCTCATTGGCATTGCTTTTGGCAGTTTTGTGTGGAATTTCCTGTTACAAATATTGATCCAACTATGGTATCATATGCATGGAGAAGTCTTTAGATAGGGAATGTAGCTGTAGTTTCCTTAATAGCAGACCTAGAAAAACATGATGTATAGAAGACCAAACTTTCGAAAAAAAAGTTAAATTAGGAAACTAAAAACCCGGTTTTTAAAATGGAAGATCAAAATTTCATCTTAGCATGTCAACAAACTTACAGTAATAAAGTTAAATCAGTAGAAGGGGAGGGGGAAGGAAAAAAAGAACGTTAAGTCAGTAGAAGGAGAGGCGAAAAAGAAAAAGAACGTTAAATCAGTAGACGGGAAGGAGATGAAGAGTGTTAAATCAAGAGAAGGGAAGAAGAAAAAGAAAAAGAAAGCAACAAAAAAGAAAGAAAATGTGTGTGGGAATAATTAGTCAAAACTAATTATGGCAAGATGTAACATTAGTCAGGAGCCATAATAGGAAAACAATGGCTTATATGTGTTTTGTAATATGCTTTTCAGTTATTTTATAGTATGTGGGTTACTATATAAGATGAAGCATTAGTTTGTAATAAGCATCACAACATACAGATTTTTCTCTTATAATAATAAATTCAATCTTTCTTCTTAGACATATTATTTCTTCATACAAGTTTATTGTTTCAGCTACGTTATTTCGTGTTCAACTTTAGTGAGGACTGTATTTCATATCGTTATTAGAAGCCAAAATTTCGCTGCGACTCCAACAATTGGTATCAGAGCTAATTGTAAAATTTTAGAGTGGTAAAACTTTATTATTTTATTGGTTATCGAAGATAATGGCTTCTACTAGTGGAACCGTCAAGGTCGGTAAATATGAAATTGAGAAGTTCAATGGAAAAAATGATTTTTCCTATTGGAGGATGCAGATAAAAATTTTGCTTATATCACAAAAGTTGCACAAGGCGTTAGTAGAACAGAAACCCGAGAGTATGAAGGATGAGGATTGGGAAGAGTTAGTTCTTGAAGCACGGGCAACCATAATCTTATGCCTTGAAAGAGATGTTGCATTCTTGGTGAATGAAGAAGCAACGACTGCTGGCGTGTGGTCAAAGTTAGAGAGTAATTTCATGACGAAAACTCTAACTAATCGGATCTACTTGAAATCCAAATTGTATAAATGCAAGATGGAGGAAGGCACCCCAATCCGGGAGTATGTCAACAAGTTTGATAGGATTATATCAGACTTGAAGGATATAGGAGTGAAGATTGATGATGAAGACCAAGCACTTTTGTTATTGCTTTCATTACCTGAGTCCTATGAAAATTTAGTCCAAACATTGATGCTTGTAGGAGACACTCTTACCATGGATGAGGCTAGGACATCGCTTTTAGCGGATGATCTTCGAAAGGTTGCTAAAAGTGGGATGTCTAGTAATGGAAGAGAACAAGCTCAAGGATTGTTTGTTACTAGAGGGAGGACAAATGAAAGAGGACAAGGCAGGGGAAGGAAGTCTAGATCAAAATCTAGAGCTCCTGCGGAAAGGTCATGCTTTAAATGTGGTGAGCTTGGGCACTTTAAAGCAAATTGTCCAAATAAGAGGATATTATTCAATAAGTATACCAACAACGAAAATAACTCCAAAGGTAAACAACAAGATTTGCAGGAGGCGAGTTATGTCTCAAATGGCGAGGATGATTGCTTCTCGGTTTCAGAGCAATATCATGATATCTCCAAGAGATGGATGCTTGATTCAGGAGCTTCACACCACATGTGCCCAAATAGGAAGTGGTTTACTACCTACCAAAGCACTGATGGTGGTACAATTTTAATGGGGAATAACCATGCCTGTAAAATTATGGGGTATGGTACAATACGAATCAAGATGCATGATGGAGCGGTAAGGACTTTGATGAATGTGAGACATGTCCCTAATTTGCGGAAAAACCTTATTTCTCTTGGTGTATTGGAGGAAAATGGTTGCAAAATAATCTTGGAAAATGGAGGCTTAAAGGTTGTTCGTGGTTCGTTGGTTGTGATGAAGGGGGTTCGTCACAGGAATCTTTATCCTCTTGTGGGGGAAACTGTCACGGGTGATTTGGCAGTTGGAATCAGTAGAAGTAAAGACCAGACTGAATGTACGAGGATGTGACACATGCGCCTTGGGCATATGTCTGAAAAGGGTCTATCACTGCTTGGTGAGGAAGGTTTGTTGAAGAACATGGAAAAGCCATGCATGGAATTTTGTGAACATTGTGTGTATGGCAAAACACATAGGTTGCGGTTTTCTTCAAGCAAGCATAAAAGCAGGGGAATATTAGACTACGTGCATACTGACGTTTGGGGTCCGGCTCCGGTTACTTCTAAGGGTGGTTCCAGGTACTTTGTTACATATGTTGATGATCATTCAAGGTATGCTTGGATTTATTTTCTTAAGCATAAGAATGAGGTATTTGATATTTTCAAGTGTTGGAAAGCAATGGTTGAGAACAGAACGGGTAGAAAGCTGAAAACTCTGCGATCGGATAATGGTACAGAGTATACAGATGGAGCTTTCAAGAGGTTTTGTGATCAGGAAGGCATTGTTAGACACTGGACAGTCAGAGGCACACCACAACAGAATGGAGTCGCAGAAAGACTGAACCGTACACTTCTTGAGAAAGCAAGGTGTATGCGCTCTAATTCTGGTTTAGGTCGAGAATGGTGGGCAGAGTCGGTTGCTACATCTTGTTATGTTGTAAACAGATCCCCACACTCTAGTTTAGGTGGAGACACACCCTATAACGTGTGGTCAGGTGAACATGCTGATTATGACAAACTAAAAATCTTTGGGTGCACGGCTTATTATCACGTCAAGGATAACAAACTTGATAATAGAGCCAAGAAAGCTATCTTTCTAGGATATGCAACAGGGGTCAAAGGCTATCGTCTTTGGAGTGTAGAAGATTCTAAGTTTGTGATCAGCAGAGATGTTACATTTGACGAAAAATCTGTGGTAGCTTTGTCAAAAGCTATGGAACCTAAGGATGGTGATGTGACGATATCAAAGAAACAAGTTATTGATATAGAATCTAAAGACCAACTAGATTCTAGTCGTGGTCAGATGGAGAATCCTATCGCCAATGAAGACGAGGAAGAGGATGAACTTGATCAGGAGGAGGTTCAGCAGGAAAATATACATGTGTTACAACAACAGCAGCAGGAACCTTTGGATACCACTAGGCCAAAGAGAAATTACAAACCAGTTCAGAAGTTTGGGTCAGACAAACCTCTGAGGCATTATGGGCAGGTCAACTTGGTGGAATATGCACTCTCAATTGAAGATGATGAGCCGGTCACCTTCAAGCAAGCTATCAAAGACAAAGATAGAGAGAGTTGGTTGGTTGCAATGGAGGAAGAGATGCAATCTCTTCACAAGAACAAGACATGGGAGGTAGTCCCATTGCCCGTGGGAAAGACTGCTATTGGTTGTAAGTGGGTGTACAAAAGGAAGGAGGATCTTAACAAGTCTGATAGTGTAAGGTATAAGGCTAGACTAGTGGCCAAGGGATTTGCATTGAAAGAAGGTGTTGATTACAATGAGATATTTTCTCCAGTGGTAAAACATACTTCTATTCGGGTGCTATTGAGTCTTGTTGCTCATGGTGATCTTGAGCTGGAACAACTCGATGTGAAGACAGCTTTCTTACACGGTGATTTGGATGAGGAAATCTATATGTATCAACCTAAGGAATACAAGGTTGAGGGTAAAGAGAGTCAGGTATGTCGCTTGAGGAAATCACTTTATGGATTGAAACAATCTCCTCGACAGTGGTACAAGCGATTTGATTCCTTTATGTTAAAGCAAGGTTTTCTAGAAGTAATTATGATTGTTGTGTATACATTCGTAAGCTTCATGGAGGTGATTATATCTATCTATTATTGTATGTCGATGACATGCTTATTGCTTCAAAAAGCAAGGTGGAGATAGATCGGCTGAAGTCGGTGGTTACTCCATTAGCTCCACATTTTAGGCTTTCTGGTAATCAGTCTCCCACTACAGCAAAAGATAAGGCATACATGGAAAATGTACCTTATGTTAGTGCAGTTAGCAGTTTGATGTACGCTATGGTGTGTACACGTCCAGATATTTCACAAGCGGTAAGTGTTGTCAGTAGGTTCATGGTGAATCCGGGAAAGGCGCACTGGGAAGCAGTGAAATGGATTTTGAGGTACTTAAAGGGTACCATTGACACATGTTTGTGTTTTGGTGGAGATACATGTCAAATAAATGGATTTGTTGATTCTGATTATGCTGGTGATCTAGATAGACGGCGATCTACTACTGGTTATGTGTTCAAAATACATGGTGCTCCAGTAAGTTGGCGATCGATGTTACAGTCTACAGTGGCACTGTCTACTACGGAAGCCGAGTACATGGCCGTAGCAGAAGGAATAAAGGAAGCATTGTGGCTGAGGGGTCTTCTAGATGATTTCGGTATGGAGCAAGAATGTGTGAAGCTGATGTGTGATAGTCAAAGTGCAATTCATTTGGCTAAGAATCAGGTTCATCATGCTCGGACCAAGCATATTGATGTTAGATATCATTTTGTACGGGATGTCGTAGAGGAAGATCATATTTCTCTTACGAAGGTACATACTGATGATAATCCAGCTGACATGTTAACCAAAGTGGTTACAGGTGGAAAGTTCCAACATTGTTTGGACTTACTCAATATTTGTTCGTCAAAAATTTGAAATGTTTCAAATTATGAACGAGGTGGAGAATTGTGGGAATAATTAGTCAAAAATAATTATGGCAAGATGCAACATTAGTCAAGAGCCATAATAGGAAAACAATGGCTTATATGTGTTTTGTAATATGCTTCAGTCATTTTATAGTATGTGGGTTACTATATAAGATGAAGCATTAGTTTGTAATAAGCATCACAACATACAATATAACAAAGTTATTAGTTTTTCTCTTATAATAATAAATTCAATCTTTCTTCTTAGACATATTATTTCTTCATACAAGTTTATTGTTTCAGCTACGTTATTTCGTGTTCAACTTTAGTGAGGACTGTATTTCATATCGTTATTAGAAGCCAAAATTCCGCTACGACTCCAACAATGTGCTTCACAAAGGATGATGCATTTCATATGTTAAACTCATATTTATGTTTTTGTAAGGTATACCGTGCTAATATTATACGGGTATGTAGAGAAAAAGAGAAAAGGATATACAATAAAGGAGTAAAATTCCATCATGCATCTGTTATACCTTTGATTATTTTTTGTAATGAATCAAATGGTGTAAAAACATGGTCTACTGGTAAATCACCTATTTGATGATTCATTCTAGAGACCATCTATTTTCTTAAGGGATCTTAACGTACAAATGTTCTAACAACATTTGACCCAATCCATTACCCCTACTCTTGCATCCAATTATTCAATGCATACCATTACCATATATATATTTTAATATATTAACTATTTTATGAGCCCGTGCTATGCACGGGAAAAATATACGTTTGTAGGTTTATTAACTTATAAACATATGTTTAGTGAGATTGGGAAAGTGTCTTTACAATATGGATTTTGACCAACAACGAAGCATAATTGTGACAAAGAATCTTGAAAATAAAGGTGAACGCAATGGGTGGCAGAGAAAGACCCCGTTGTTACAAACTTTCGTGTTTTGAACAACAATCTTTTGATGTTTGCTACTGAGAAAAAGATTTATAGCTACGGATTGAGCTTGTCTAATGCAAACTATGTAAAAATTGAGCAAATATGTAAGCATATATTTGATAACCAAGTTTGCTTTACCTCTTACTCAAACACAGTGTGCACATGTGGCACTGATAATGCTAGAGCTTTGTCGCTTCATTCAACATCATTGGAAGAAGAAACATTTGAAGCATACGATTTATTTTTCTCTCTATATAATTATATATCCAAATATCCTTTATTTAAATCATGCTCAATAATATTTTTCAAGCAACATAGGAAAGCAATAATTGATTATGTAATAACTGCTTACTTTATGAATTTTTATGTGACGTATCTTCCATTTATGTAATATATTTATTTACTTACCTTGAAAAAAATGTTAACTTTGCATCGAAAAACCTCAATAAACTTTACTTCTTTGATAAATTTATGTCACACTATTACAATATGGATTTCGACCTACTACGAAGCACATTTGTGGCAAAAGATCTTGAAAATAAGGGTAAACGCAATGGCTGGCGGAGAAAGACTCCGTTGTTACAAATTTTTGTGTTTTGAACAACAATCTTTTGATGTTTGCTACTGAGAAAAAGGTTTATAGCTATGGATTAAGCTTGTCTAATAATGCAAACTATTTGAAAAATTGAGTAAGTATGTGAGCATGGATTTGATAACCAAGTTTGCTTTACCTCTTACTCAAACTCATTGTGCACATGTGGGAATAATGATGCTAGAACTTTGTTGCTTCATTCAACATCGTTGGAAGAAGAAACATTTGAAGCATATAAGATTTATTTTTCTTTCTATATAATTATGTTTCCAGAAAAGAAAAATTTGTTTACACGCACCCGCACGCACTCGTGCGCACACACACAAATTAAATATAAGTTGGTGCAAGCTAAACCCCCGATTGATGTAGTATTGTATCAAATTGAGCGGTGTAGTTCAGTGACAAATGTATCATATATTATGTAAAGGACGTGTAAGACCCGTAGAATTTCAATAGCAAGAACGAAAATTTTATCTATTAAATTAATATTCTAATTTTTGATTTTTTTATCTGTTTTTGTCCGTTTTAATTGAATTTTGTTGAGGTTGTGCCTGCGCGTTAGTTTAACATTTGAAAAATTGCTTCTCTTAGTTGTTGTACGGACTGCTTATGTCTTGAAATCCATTTTCAGCAACAAGACAGTTTAACCATCACTAAGAACTCAGTGGACTGTGGTTACACTAGTTACCTCTAAACTAAGTCTTTTTTATCAAAATTACATAAAAACGCCTAATACATAATATTAGACTCAAAACAAATGAAATTGACTTAAAACATAATTTGAACACCATATTAGCAGGGAATAAAGCAACATCAAAGGATTAAAATACTCACATAAAGTGAGTTATCAGCTGGGCGGGGAACAGGGAAACAACCTCTACACATTCCTTGCCTCGTTGATATCCCTATTGCACGGGCTTTAGATCACTTTGTTGAACCACACTTTTTAGCTCATTTTACCTTGTACCAAGCCTATTTAAAATTTGATTTTCACCCAAACTTATCTAAATATTTTTTTTATCGACACAAAATATTTCACGAGTTTTATTTTTATACATTATAAATATAGTTATTTTACAAATGCACTCGATTATTTATTTTATATATCTTTATTTTAATCTTATTTCTCCATTGTGCAACACGCGGTTATCTATCTAGTTAAAAGATAATATTATAGACCAAAACATATATCGTAAGATCTTATGAATGGGACGCATCTTCTATTTAATTGTGTAACATACATTTATCAAAGAAATAAAGTTTATTTAGATTTTTCAATGCAAAATAAGAAAATCTTTTTTTTTTTTGAGGTAAGTTAACAAATATATTATATAAATGGAAGAGTCACATAAAAATTCATAAAGTAAACATTTACTACATGATCAACTATTGCTTTCCTATTGTTCAAAAAAATATTACTTTCCTACGTTGCTTGACAAAATATTATTGAGCAGGATTTAATAATAATGGATATCTAGAAACATGATTATATAGAGAGAAAAATAAACCTTATGATTCAAATGTTTCTTCTTCCAACGATGTTGATTGAAGCAACAAAGCTCTAGCATCATTAGTCCCACATGTGCACACTGTGTTTGAGTAAGAGGTAAAGCAAACTTGGTTATTACTTTCATGCTCACATATTTCCTCAATTTTCATATAGTTTTCATTAGACAAGCTCAATCTGTAGCTTTAAATCTTTTTCACAGTAGCAAACATCATAAGATTGTTGTCAAAACACAAAAAATTGTAACAACGGGGTCTTTCTCTTCCACACCCATTGCTTTTCACCCTTAATTTCAAGATCCTTTTCCACAAACATGCTTCGTAATTGGTCAAAATCCATATTGTAAATACACGCTTTCTCCATCTCACTAAACATATGGATTGAGTTCTTGTGTTACTATTTTTCAATGTAAATATTTTCATTTTGCAACTCATGTCATAAGAACCTCTTCGGGCTTCTTTTGGCACCCTTAACATTGTTGTTTTTTTATTCTCAAAATTATAGGCCATAATATAAGGTCTAAAATAAAAAACTACATTTTATTAAATAGGGAAAACAATCTGAGATGAAATGAGCATCTCCATTGTGAAATATTGACATGTTAAATCTTAAGCTCCTACTACTAGTAAAAAAACATTTCTCCTTTTCCTTCCAGATACCTGATGACTCACTAAAAGTGGGGAATCTAGGCCTTTATTCATGAGTTAGTTCCTGCCAATATGTTGATCAAACCATGTTTTAATTTACTTTCATTAGTTTTATTAGTTTTTGAGTCTAGAATTATGTAATAGGAATAATTATGTAATTTTGGTGAAAAAGAGTTAGTTTAGAGGCAATTTATGTCAAGGCGTATTATCTGGTTTTGGATCGTCATCAAAAGGCATCTACTGGAAATTACTGTCAAGACATTCTGATCCGTACAAGTCAAGCGCTACAAGCAGACAAAATAAGGGTTTGTAGTACAACATTGTAAAAGGCATCTCTTTGAGGATAAGGATGATGGCTGACTTGCCACCTGTCAGCATCACAAATGAATGTACTATGATTAGTGGCCCTTGCAAAAGGAATATTCTTTATTCCTTGGGCCAAATGTCATCATTTAAGATTGCACCCGATCCAAGAAGGATATGCCTATAAAAACACAATCCTAAATCATTTGTGGGTGTGCTTGAAAACCCTAAAGAAAGATCTGAAGAAGAAGAGAAGAGGCAGCACCGTTTCGGCTACTGAAGAGGTTTTCGATGATAACAAGAGGCACGACTGTCTCTGTAGGAGTATCTATTGCTTTGTAATGGGTATCACTACTTTACTTATTATTGTTGCTGTTTCCATGCTCAATCTAAGATAAACTCTTTTGTAGTTGAAATTATGTGAAGTTTAATATAATGAATGAAGTATTTATGTGAATGAATGATTGTTATTGTATCATCTTTAACTTTATGTTTTTATGAAAATACATTTATTTCTTTGACTGATCAACTTAGGAGTAAATACAAGTTGCATGTGTAGAGACATCTAGCATGTTAATGGAAACTTAAAGTTAATAAGGTTAAGTGAGAGCGGACATGTAACCTCTACTTAATACTGATGCTAGGAGTATTAAGGCCTTAGTGAGACACCAAACAAGCAAGCGTTTTTCTGAAGTAAAATGAGATTAATAGTGACCCAGACATGGCCAGTCTATTATACCCTGTTTTAATATCTAACGTTGTAGACATACACCACAAGGCAAACTTGCTCACAGATGGCACGATATTAGTTATCATTCACTATGCTTCGTTCATGTATTAAATGGATCATGATTTCAACTACCCTTTTATCTTTGTTTTCAACCATCACTTTATATACTTGCTATTTAATTTATTGCATTAAAAACCAATCATGTTTTGTAACCATTACAATAGACTAAAACACTTTGAATGAACTTGGAATGCATAACCCCTAAACTATTCCCTGTGGGATCGATACACTCTTTACTTATTACTTGCTACTATTGACTGTGTATACTTGCACACGTAGATTTCACACTAACAATACCCTCCTTTATGACATAAACTCATCCATCCTATAAAATCATATCATGTAGATATTTGTGTAGAGATTTTAGAAAACTTACTTACAAAAGTAGCATTATAATGCAAAAATTTGCATTGAAACAAAACCAAAATTCATTGTTAAAAGTTTAATCTCTTCTTTATTCAGATTCAATAATAAAGTTAATTAAAAAGGATTTAAAGATCAATATTGGTAGTGATGTTGGAAGTATGATCCACTCAACTAATAATCTAGCATCTGTGACTAATAACTAGTGTCATGACATCTGTGAGCAAAACTCCTTGTGGTGTATGTCTACAACGTTAAATATGAAACGGCGGATAAGTAGGGTCATATGTCTAGGTCATTCTTACTTCGTTCCAGTTCAGAAAAGCATGTTTTGTATTCTCACTATGGCCTTAATACTTATGTCTAAGCTATTAAGTAAGAAGTATGTGTCCATCCTCTATTTAACCATATTAGATCTTAAGTTCCATTTTTTACATGATGTCTCATAATAATAAACTTTCATTTAATCCTAGGTTGGCCAGATCGTGAATCAAACATATATAAAAGATAAGAACTAAAGATGCAATAAACACCACAAATCATTCACATGAATAATATTAGACTTTCATTGAATATCACATAATTCCAACAAGAGTTTTAGCTCATGGTGAGCATAGTAAAGCATACAAACAGAGATCTAAGATTACACATAACTAACATCAAGAGAGAATTAGAAATGGTAAACCTAAGAGAACACAACCAATAAGGGGGAGGATGAAGTTGTCAGCTTCACTGTCGCGCCTCTAGTTGCCTCTTGTTATCGACTTCACTGAACAGCCATGGTGGAAGAGTGGAGTTGTGAAGAAGGTGGAGATGGAGGCTACCAAATATTTCTCTTAGGGTTCCCAAAACCAATGAACTTTAGGGTTTAGATCTCCTTATATAAGCTCTCATTGCAATTGGGCTGATCCAACTTGTCTCAAAGAATAACCCAAAGCATAAAGAATATTCCTTTCTTTTGTACTAGGAGATGTCACTTTCAGCACATGGGTGTCAACAGCTGTCATGTTTGGACAAAAATCCTTTGTTATCCATCTGCTAGGTCATGCTTTGACTGTCAACAATTCTTAACTGTATGGAATCATGTGCTTGCCTCTAGTTATCAAACGATGACAATGAAACCTCTTTGTGTGTAGGCTCTTTCACGACTATCATGACAATAGTTATCACAAAGCTAAACTCTGCACATCAAAATAACGTGAAATCCACAAAATAAAGCACATAGAGTGCTTGACTCAAAATAACTAAAAACTTGATATTATTTACTCAAATTAAGATTAATCACCATATTGGTATGTAATAACCTAAGTATTAGAGGCCTAAAAACGACTCATAAAGTGAGTCATCAGATACCTGGGTAGAAATATAACACGGGTAATTAGTGAGTTCTTGAAGTTGTAAACCGAGGGTCAACCGGATAACTTAGGAATAACGTTACGCTAGTGGATTTCCTTCCTGGCTTGGTATGCCCCCAGATTAGGACATTGGGCCGAACTGGGTTAACAATTTTCTTGTGTTATTTACTGCTTTTATTATTTGTTTTTTCATTACTTATACTGCAAGTTTGGTTTATGTGCGCACATTATACCGCACATTAGTTTCTGATAAAATAAATTATAAGTGGTACGCCAAAATTTCATATCTCAAAGATACAATAGAAATATTACTTACACCATTTATTCAGAGAAGATAATTCTTCAGGTATTTCCAAATACGTTGAATACTTGGCTAATCAGCTAAGATTTTATCCTCAACTAATGGATCGAATATTATTTGTCGTGAAGCAACTAGTAAGTTTGAAGTTCAACTATTTCTTTGTAACCCAGCAACACAAACTTGGTTGCCACTTCCAATACTAAACCAACTACAACTTAAGTTTGTTGATGCATATCTTGACGTTATCCTTGAATGTGATGACAATGATAATTGCAACAAGGTGTTTATTTTTTATGATAGCACAAAGTTTTGGCCTCCCCTTTGGGACTGTAAAGTTTACATCACAAAGAAGGGTATTTGGAAGGAAAAGGAGAATATAGTCTTTTTACTGGTAGTAGGAGCTAAAAATTTGACATGCTGTCATTTAACATTGGAGATTTTCATTTCATCTCAGATTGATTTACCTAATTAATAAAAAATAGTTTTTATTTTTAATTTAAACCTTATATTATGGCCTACAATTTTGAGAGTGGAAAAACAACAATGTTGAGGGTGCCAAAAGAAGCCCAAAGAGGTTCTCATGAAATAAGTTGCGAAATGAAAATATTTACAAAGGGAAAGAGCAACACTTCAACTCAATCCATATGTTTAGTAAGATTGGGAAAGTGTGTCTTTAAAGTATGGATTTTGAGCAACAACGAAGGATCTTGAAAATAAGGGTGAACGCACTGGGTGGCAGAGAAAGACCCCGTTGTTACAAACTTTCATGTTTTGAACAACAATCTTTTGATGTTTTCTACTGAGAAAAAGATTTATAGCTACGGATTGAGCTTGTCTAATACAAACTATTTAAAAATTGATTAAATATGTGAGCATGTATTTGATAACCAAGTTTGCTTTACCTCTTACTCAAACACACTGTGCACATGTGGCACTGATGATGCTAGAGCTTTGTTGCTTCATTCAACTTCATTGGAAGAAGAAACATTTGAAGCATACGATTTATTTTTCTCTCTATATAATTATATATCAAGATATCCTTTATTTAAATCATGCCCAATAATATTTTTCAAGCAACATAGGAAAGAAATAGTTGATTATGTAATAACTGCTTACTTTATGAATTTTTATGTGAAGTACTCTTCCCTTTATGTAATATATTTGTTTACTTACTTTGAAAAAAATGTTAACTTTGCATCGAAAAACCTCTATAAACTTTACTTTTTTGATAAATTTATGTTACACTATTACAATATGGACTTTGACTTACTACGAAGCACATTTCTGGCAAAGGATCTTGAAAATAAGGGTAAACGCAATGGCTGGCGGAGAAAGACTCTGTTGTTACAAATTTTTGTGTTTTGAACAACAATCTTTTGATGTTTGCTACTGAGAAAAAGGTTTTTAGCTATGGATTGAGCTTGTCTAATATTGCAAACTATTTGAAAAATTGAGTAAGTATGTGAGCATGGATTTGATAACCAAGTTTGCTTTACCTCTTACTCAAACACATTGTGCACATGTGAGAATAATGATGCTAGAACTTTGTTGCTTCATTCAACATAGTTGGAAGAAGAAACATTTGAAGCATATAAGATTTATTTTTCTTTCTATATAATTATGTTTCCAGAAAAGAAAAATTTGTTTACACGCACCAGCACGCACTCGCGCGCACACACACAAATTAAATATAAGTTGGTGCAAGCTAAACCCCCGATTGATGTAGTATTGTATCAAATTGAGCGGTGTAGTTCAGTGACAAATGTATCATATATTACATAAAGGACGTGTAAGACCCATAGAATTTCAATAGTAAGAACAAAAATTTTATCTATTAAATTAATATTCTAATTTTTGATTTTTTTTCTGTTTTTGTCCGTTTTAATTGAATTTTGTTGAGGTTGTGCCTGCGCGTTAGTTTTACATTTGAAAAATTGATTCTCTTAGTTGTTGTACGGACTGCTTATGTCTTGAAATCCATTTTCAGCAACAAGATAGTTTAACCATCACTAAGAACTCAGTGGACTGTGTTGACACTAGTTACCTCTAAACTAAGTATTTTTTATCAAAATTACATAAAAACGCCTAATATATAATAGTAGACTCAAAACAAATGAAATTGACTTAAAACATAATTTGAACACCATATTAGCAGGGAATAAAGCAACATCAAATGATTAAAATACCCACATAAAGTGAGTTATCAGCTGGGCAGGGAATAGGGAAACAACCTCTACACATTCCTTGCCCCGATGATATCCCTACTGCTCGGGCTTTAGATCACTTTGTTGAACCACACTTTTTAGCTCATTTTACCTTGTACCAAGCCTATTTAAAATTTGATTTTCACCCAAAATTATCTAAATATTTTTTTTATCGACACAAAATATTTCACGAGTTTTATTTTTATACATTATAAATATAGTTATTTTACAAATGCACTCGATTATTTATTTTATATATCTTTATTTTAATCTTATTTCTCCATTGTGCAACACGCGGTTATCTATCTAGTTAAAAGATAATATTATAGACCAAAACATATATCGTAAGATCTTATGAATGGGACGCATCTTCTATTTAATTGTGTAACATACATTTATCAAAGAAATAAAGTTTATTGAGATTTTTCAATGCAACTTATGCAAATATTTTTTTTTTAGGTAAGTGAACAAATGTAATATATAAATGGAAGACTCTCATAAAAATGCATAAAGTAAACAGTTACTACATAGTCAACTATTGCTTTCCTATTGTTCAAAATACTATTACTTTCCTACGTTGCTTGACAAAATATTATTGAGCAGGATTTAATATAAATGGATATCTAGAAACATGATTATATAGAGAGAAAAATAAATCTTATGATTCAAATCTTTCTTCTTCCAACGATGTTGATTGAAGCAACAAAGCTCTAGTATGATTAGTCCCAAATGTGCACAATGTGTTTGAGTAAGAGGTAAAACAAACTTGGTTGTTACTTTCACGCTCACATATTTCCTCAATTTTCATATAGTTTTCATTAGACAAGCTCAATCTGTAGTTATAAATCTTTTTCTTAGTAACAAATATCAAAAGATTGTTGTCAAAACACAAAAAACTGTAACAACAGGGTCTTTCTCTGCCACACCCATTGCTTTTCACCCTTATTTTCAGGATCCTTTTCCACAAACGTGGTTTATAATTGGTCAAAATCCATATTGTATATACACGCTTTCTCAATCTCACTAAACATATGGATTGAGTTTTTGTGTTACTATTTCCCAATGTAAATATTTTCATTTCGCAACTCATGTCTTAAGAACCTCTTCGGGCTTCTTTTGGCACCCTTAACATTGTTGTTTTTTCATTCTCAAAATTATAGGCCATAATATAAGGTCTAAAATAAAAACTACATTTTATTAAATAGGGAAAACAATCTGAGATGAAATGAGCATCTCCATTGTGAAATACTGACATGTTAAATCTTAAGCTCCTACTACTAGTAAATAGACTTTTCACCTTTTCCTTCCAGATACCCTCCTTTATGACATAAACTCATCCATCCAATAAAATCATATCATGTAGACATTTGTGGAGAGATTTTAGAAAACTTACTTACAAAAGTAGCATTATAATGCAAAAATTTGCATTGAAACAAAACCAAAATTCATTGTTAAAAGTTTAATCTTTTCTTTATTCAACAACCTTTATAAATCTTAAAGATACAATGGAAACATTGCTGAGTTACACCACTTATTCGGAGAAGATAATTCTTCGGGTATTTCCAAAGACGCTGACTACTTGGCTAAATTAGCTAAGATTTTATCCTCAACTAATGGATAGAATATTATTTGTCGTGAAACAACTAGTAAGTTTGAAGTTCAACTATTTCTTTATAACACAGCAACACAAACTTGGTTGCCAATTCCAATACCAAACCAACTGCAACTTAAGTTTGTTGATGCATATCTTGACGTTATCCTTGAATGTGATGACAACGATAATTGCAACAAGGTGTTTATTTTTTATGATAGCACAAAGTTTTGGCCTCCCCTTTGGGAGTGTAAAGTTTACATCACAAAGAAGGGTATTTGGAAGGAAAAGGAGAATATAGTCTTTTTATTGGTTGTAGGAGCTAAAAATTTGAAATGCTGTTATTTAACATTAGAGATGTTCATTTCATCTCAGATTGTTTTACCTATTTAATAAAAAGTAGTTTTTTTTTTTAATTTAAACATTATATTATGGCCTGCAATTTTGAGAATGGAAATACAACAATGTTAAGGGTGCGAAAAGAAGCACAAAGAGGTTCTCATGAAATAAGTTGCGAAATGAAAATATTTACATAGGGAAAGACCAACACTTCAACTCAATCCATATGTTTAGTGACATTGGGAAAGTGTTTCTTTACAATATGGATTTTGACCAATAACGAAGCATGTTTGTGGCAAAGGATCTTGAAAATAAGGGTGAACGCAATGGGTGGCAGAGAAAGACCCCGTTGTTACAAACTTTCGTGTTTTCAACAACAATCTTTTGATGTTTGCTACTGAGAAAAAGATTTGTAGCTACAGATTAAAAATTGAGTAAATATGTGAGCATGTATTTGACAACCAAGTTTGCTTTACCTTTTACTCAAACACACTGTGCACATGTGGCACTGATGATGCTAGAGCTTTGTTGCTTCATTCAACATCATTGGAAGAAGAAACATTTGAAGCATACGATTTATTTTTCTCTCTATATAATTATATTTCTAGATATCATTTATTTAAATCATGCTCAATAATATTTTTCCAGCAACATAGGAAAACAATAGTTGATTATGTAATAACTGCTTACTTTATGAATTTTTATGTGACGTACTCTTCCCTTTATGTAATATATTTGTTTACTTACCTTGAAAAAAATGTTAACTTTGAATCGAAAAACCTCAATAAACTTTACTTCTTTGATAAATTTATGTCACACTATTACAATATTGATTTTGACCTACTACGAAGCATATATGTGGCAAAGGATCTTGAAAATAAGTGTGAACGCAATGGCTGGCGGAGAAAGACTCCGCTGTTACAAATTTTTGTGTTTTGAACGACAATCTTTTGATGTTTGCTACTGAGAAAAAGATTTATAGCTATGGATTGAGCTTGTCTAATGCAAACTATTTGAAAAATTGAGTAAATATGTGAGCATGGATGTGAAGCATAAGATTTATTTTTCTCTCAATATAATTATGTTTCCAGAAAAAATATATTTGTTTACACGCACGCACGCACACACACAAATTAAACATGGGTTTTTGCAGTCTAAACCCTCGATTGATGTAGTATTGTATCAAATTGAGCGGTGTAGGTCAGTGACAAATATATCAAATATTAAGTAAAGGACTTGTAAGACCTGTAGAGTTTCAATAGCAAGAACGAGAATTTTATCTATTACATTAATATGCTAATTTTTGATTTTTTATTATCTGTTTTTGTCCTTTTTAATATAATTTTGTTGAGGTTGTGCCTGCGCGTTAGTTTAACATTTGAAAAATTGCTTCTCTTAGTTGTTGTACGAAATGCTTATGTCTGGAAATCCATTTTCAGCAACAAGACATTTTAACCATCACTAAGAACTCAGTGGACTGTGTTGACACTAGTTACCTATAAACTAAGTCTTTTTATTAAAACTACCCTAATACATAATATTAGACTCAAAACAAATGAAATTGACTTAAAACATAGTTTAAACACCATATTAGCAGGGAATAAAGCAACATCAAAGGCTTACAATACTCACATAAAGTGAGTTATCAGCTGGGCGGGGAACAGAGAAACAACCTCTGCACATTTCTTGCCCCGTTGATATCCCTACTGCATGGGATTTAGCTCACTTTGTTGAACCACACTTTTTAACTCATTTTACCTTGTACCAAGCCTATTTAAAATTTGATTTTCACACAAAATTACCTAAATATTTTTTTTTTATCGACACAAAATATTTCACGAGTTTAATTTTTATACATTATAAATACAAAGTTATTTTACAAATGCACTCAATTATTTAGTTTATATATCTTTATTTTAATCTTATTTCTCCATATCGAAACACACAGGTATCTATATAGTTAAAAGATAATATTATAGACCAAAACATATGTCGTAACATCTTATAAATGGGACACATCTTCTATTTGATTGTGAAACATACATTTATCAAAGAAATAAAGTTTATTGAGATTTTTCAATGCAAATTAAGCAAATATTTTTTTTTTGAGGTAAGTGAACAAATATAATATATAAATGAAAGAGGCATATAAAAATTCATAAAGTAAACAGTTACTACACAATCAACTATTGATTTCCTATTGTTCAAAAAACTATTACTTTCCTATGTTGCTTGAAAAATATTATTGAGCAGGATTTAATAATAATAGATATCTAGAAACATGATTATATAGAGAGAAAAATAAACCTTATGATTCAAATGTTTCTTCTTCCAACGATGTTGATTGAAGCAACAAAGCTCTAGCATCATTAGTCCCACATGTGCACACTGTGTTTGAGTAAGAGGTAAAGCAAACTTGGTTATTACTTTCATGCTCACATATTTCCTCAATTTTCATATAGTCTTCATTAGACAAGCTCAATCTGTAGTTATAAATCTTTTTCTTAGTAGCAAAGATCAAAAGATTGTTGCCAAAACACAAAAAGTTGAAACAACGGGGTCTTTCTCTGCCACACCCATTGCTTTTCACCCTTATTTTCAAGATCCTTTTCCACAAACGCGCTTCGTAGTCTGTCAAAATCCATATTGTAAATACACGCTTTCTCAATCTCACTAAATATATGGATTGAGTTTTTGTGTTACTATTTCCCAATGTATATTTTTTTATTTCGCAACTCATGTCATAAGAGCCTCTTCGGGCTTCTTTTGCCACCCTTAACATTGTTGTTTTTTCATTCTCAAAATTATTGGCCATAATATAAGGTCTAAAATAAAAATGACATTTTATTAAATAGGGAAAACAATCTGAGATGAAATATGAGCATCTCCATTGTGAAATATTGACATGTTAAATCTTAAGCTTTAACTACTAGTAAAAAGACTTTTCACCATTTCCTTCCAGATACCCTCCTTTATGACATAAACTCATCCATCCAATAAAATCATATCATGTAGTTATTTGTGGAGAGATTTTAGAAAACTTTCTTACAAAAGTAGCATTATAATGCAAAAATTTGCATTGAAACAAAACCAAAATTCAATGTTAAAAATTTAATCTATTCTTCATTCAACAACCTTTATACATCTCAAAGATACAATGGAAACATTGCTGAGTTACACCATTTATTCGGAGAAGATAATTCTTCGGGTATTTCCAAAGACGTTGAATGCTTGGCTAAATTAGCTAAGATTTTATCCTCAACTAATGGATTGAATATTATTTGTCGTGAATTAACTAGTAAGTTTGAAGTTCAACTATTTCTTTGCAACCCAGCAACACAAACTTGGTTGCCAATTCCAATACCAAACCAACTGCAACTTAAGTTTGTTGATGCATATCTTGACATTATCCTTGAATGTGATGACAACGATAATTGCAACAAGGTGTTTATTTTTTATGATAGCACAAAGTTTTGGCCTCCCCTTTGGGAGTGTAAAGTTTACGTCACAAAGAAGGGTATTTTGAAGGAAAAGGAGAATATAGTCTTTTTATTGGTAGTAGGAGCTAAAAATTTGACATGCTGTTATTTAACATTAGAGATGTTCATTTCATTTCAAATTGTTTTACCTATTTAATAAAAAGTAGTTTTTTTTTAATTTAAACCTTATATTATGGCCTGTAATTTTGAAAGTGGATATACAACAATGTTAAGGGTGCCAAAAGAAGCCCGAAGAGATTCTCACAAAATAAGTTGCGAACTGAAAATATTTACAAAGGAAAAGAGCAACAATTCAACTTAATCCATATGTTTAGTGACATTGGGGAAGATTTCTTTACAATATGGATTTTGACCAATAAAGAAACATGTTTATGGCAAAGGATTTTGAAAATAAGGGTGAACGCAATGGGGGGCAGAGAAAGACCCTATTGTAACAAACTTTTGTGTGTTGAACAACAATCTTCTCATGTTTGCTATCGAGAAAAAGATTTGTAGCTACGGATTGAGCTTGTCTAATGCAAACTATTTGAAAAATTGAGTAAATATGTGACCATGGATGTGAAGCATAAGATTTATTTTTCTCTCTATATAATTATGTTTCCAGAAAAAATATATTTGTTTACACGCACGCACTCGCACGCACGCACACACACAAATTAAACATGGGTTTTTGCAGTCTAGACCCTCGATTGATGTAGTATTGTATCAAATTGAGCGGTGTAGTTCAGTGACAAATGTACCAAATATTAAGTAAAGGACGTGTAAGACCCATAGAATTTCAATAGCAAGAACGAGAATTTTATCTATTACATTAATATTCTAATTTTTTATTTTTTTTTATCTGTTTTTGTCCGATTTAATAGAATTGTGTTTAGGTTATGCCAGCGCATTGGTTTAACATTTGAAAAATTACTTCTCTTAGTTGTTGTACGGACTACTTATGTCTTGAAATCCATTTTCAGCAACAAGACATTTTAACCATCACTAAGAACTCAGTGGACTGTGTTGACACTAGTTACCTATAAACTAAGTCTTTTTATCAAAATTAGATAAAAACGCCTAATACATAAGATTAGACTCAATATCAAAATTAGATAAAAACGCCTAATACATAATATTATACTCAAAACAAATGAAATTTACTTAAAACATAATTTGAACACCATATTAGCAGGGAATAAAGCAACATCAAAGGCTTAAAATACTCACATAAAGTGAGTTATCAGCTGAGCGGGGAAGAGGGAAACAACCTCTGAACATTTCTTGCCCCGTTGATATCCCCACTGCATGGGCTTTAGCTCACTTTGTTGAACCACACTTTTTAGCTCATTTTACCTTGTACAGAGCCTATTTAAAATTTGATTTTCACACAAAATTAACTAAGTATTTTTTTTTATCGACACAAAATATTTCACGAGTTTAACTTTTATACATTATAAATACAAAGTTATTTTACAAATGCACTCAATTATTTAGTTTATATATCTTTATTTTAATCTTATTTCTCCTTCGTACAACATGAGGGTATCTATATAGTTAAAAGATAATATTATAGACCAAAACATATGTCGTAACATCTTATGAATGGGAAACATCTTCTATTTGATTGTGTAACAGACATTTATCAAAGAAATAAAGTTTATTGAGAATTTTCAATGCAAAATAAGCAAATATTTTTTTTTTGAGGTAAGTGAACAAATATAATATATAAATGGAAGAGTCACATATAATTCATAAAGTAAACAGTTACTACATAATCAACTATTGATTTCCTATTGTTCAAAAAACTATTACTTTCCTATGTTGCTTGAAAAATATTATTGAGCAGGATTTAATAATAATGGATATCTAGAAACATGATTATATAGAGAGAAAAATAAACCTTATGATTCAAATGTTTCTTCTTCCAACGATGTTGATTGAAGCAACAAAGCTCTAGCATCATTAGTCCCACATGTGCACACTGTGTTTGAGTAAGAGGTAAAACAAACTTGGTTATTACTTTCATGCTCACATATTTCCTCAATTTTCATATAATTTTCATTAGACAAGCTAAATCTGTAGCTATAAATCTTTTTCTTAGTAGCAAACATCAAAAGATTGTTGTCAAAACACAAAAAGTTGCAACAACGAGGTCTTTCTCTGCCACACCCATTGCTTTTCACCCTTATTTTCAAGATCCTTTTCACAAACGTGCTTCGTAGTTGGTCAAAATCCATATTGTAAATACACGCTTTCTCAATCTCACTAAACATATGGATTGAGTTTTTGTGTTACTATTTCCCAATGTAAATATTTTCATTTCGCAACTCATGTCTTAAGAACCTCTTCGGGCTTCTTTTGGCACCCTTAACATTGTTGTTTTTTCATTCTCAAAATTTTAGGCCACAATATAAGGTCTAAAATAAAAAATACATTTTATTAAATAGGGAAAACAATCTGAGATGAAATGAGCATCTTCATTGTGAAATACTGACATGTTAAATCTTAAGCTCCTACTACTAGTAAAAAGACTTTTCACCTTTTCCTTCCAGATACCCTCCTTTATGACATAAACTCATCCTTCCAATAAAATCATATCATGTAGACATTTGTGGAGAGATTTTAGAAAACTTACTTACAAAAGTAGCATTATAATGCAAAAATTTGCATTGAAACAAAACCAAAATTCAATGTTAAAAATTTAATCTTTTCTTCATTCAACAACCTTTATACATCTCAAAGATACAATGGAAACATTGCTGAGTTACACCATTTATTCGGAGAAGATAATTCTTCGGGTATTTCCAAAGACGTTGAATACTTGGCTAAATTAACTAAGATTTTATCCTCAACTAATGGATTGAATATTATTTGTCGTGAATTAACTAGTAAGTTTGAAGTTCAACCATTTCTTTGTAACCCAGCAACATAAACTTGGTTGCCAATTCCAATACCAAACCAACTGCAACTTAAGTTTGTTGATGCATATCTTGACGTTATCCTTGAATGTGATGACAACGATAATTGCAACAAGGTGTTTATTTTTTATGATAGCACAAAGTTTTGGCCTTCCCTTTGGGAGTGTAAAGTTTACGTCACAAAGAAGGTTATATTTTGAAGGAAAAGGAGAATATAGTCTTTTTATTGGTAGTAGGAGCTAAAAATTTGACATGCTGTTATTTAACATTAGAGATGTTCATTTCATTTCAGATTGTTTTACCTATTTAATAAAAAGTAGTTTTTTTTTTAATTTAAACCTTATATTATGGCCTGCAATTTTGAAAGTGGATATACAACAATGTTAAGGGTGCCAAAAGAAGCCCGAATAGGTTCTCACAAAATAAGTTGCGAACTGAAAATATTTACATAGGAAAAGAGCAACAATTCAACTTAATCCACATGTTTAGTGACATTGGGGAAGATTTCTTTACAATATGGATTTTGAACAATAAAGAAACATGTTTATGGCAAAGGATTTTGAAAATAAGGGTGAACGCAATGGGGGGCAGAGAAAGACCCTGTTGTAACAAACTTTCGTGTTTTGAACAACAATCTTCTCATGTTTGCTATCGAGAAAAAGATTTGTAGCTACGGATTGAGCTTGTATAATGCAAACTATTTAAAAATTGAGTAAATATGTGAGCATGTATTTGATCACCAAGTTTGCTTTACCTCTTTCTGAAACACAATGTGCACATGTGGCACTGATGATGCTATAGCTTTGTTGCTTCATTCAACATCATTGGAAGAAGAAACATTTGAAGCATACGATTTATTTTTCTCTCTATATAATTATATTTCTAGATATCATTTATTTAAATCATGCTCAATAATATTTTTCAAGCAACAAAGGAAAGCAATAGTTGATTATGTAATAACTGCTTACTTTATGAATTTTTATGTGATGTATTCTTCCCTTTATGTAATATATTTGTTTACTTACCTTGAAAAAAATGTTAACTTTGTATCGAAAAACCTCTATAAACTTTACTTCTTTGATAAATTTATGTCACACTATTACTATATGGATTTTGACCTACTACGAAGCACATTTGTGGCAAAGGATCTTGAAAATAAGGGTGAACGCAATGGCTGGCAGAGAAAAGGTTCCGTTGTTACAAATTTTTGTGTTTTGAACGACAATCTTTTGATGTTTGCTACTGAGAAAAAGATTTATAGCTATGGATTGAGCTTGTCTAATGCAAACTATTTGAAAAATTGAGTAAATATGTGACCATGGATGTGAAGCATAAGATTTATTTTTCTCTCTATATAATTATGTTTCCAGAAAAAATATATTTGTTTACACGCACGCACTCGCACGCACGCACACACACAAATTAAACATGGGTTTTTGCAGTCTAGACCCTCGATTGATGTAGTATTGTATCAAATTGAGAGGTGTAGTTCAGTGACAAATGTACCAAATATTAAGTAAAGGACGTGTTAGACCCGTAGAATTTCAATAGCAAGAACGATAATTTTATCTATTACATTAATATTCTAATTTTTTATTTTTTTTTATCTGTTTTTGTCCGATTTAATAGAATTGTGATGAGGTTATGCCTGCGCATTGGTTTAACATTTGAAAAATTGCTTCTCTTAGTTGTTGTACGGACTACTTATGTCTTGAAATCCATTTTCAGCAACAAGACATTTTAACCATCACTAAGAACTCAGTGGACTGTGTTGACACTAGTTACCTATAAACTAAGTCTTTTTATCAAAATTAGATAAAAACGCCTAATACATAAGATTAGACTCAATATCAAAATTAGATAAAAACGCCTAATACATAATATTAGACTCAAAACAAATGAAATTTACTTAAAACATAATTTGAACACCATATTAGCAGGGAATAAAGCAACATCAAAGGCTTAAAATACTCACATAAAGTGAGTTATCAGCTGAGCGGAGAAGAGGGAAACAACCTCTGAACATTTCTTGCCCCGTTGATATCCCCACTGCATGGGCTTTAGCTCACTTTGTTGAACCACACTTTTTAGCTCATTTTACCTTGTATAGAGCCTATTTAAAATTTGAGTTTCACACAAAATTAACTAAGTATTTTTTTTTATCGACACAAAATATTTCACGAGTTTAACTTTTATACATTATAAATACAAAGTAATTTTACAAATGCACTCAATTATTTAGTTTATATATCTTTATTTTAATCTTATTTCTCCTTCGTACAACATGCGGGTATCTATATAGTTAAAAGATAATATTATAGACCAAAACCTATGTCGTAAAATTCTTATGAATGGGACACATCTTCTATTTGATTGTGTAACATACATTTATCAAAGAAATAAAGTTTATTGAGATTTTTCAATGCAAAATAAGCAAATTTTTTTTTTTTCAGGTAAGTGAACAAATATAATATATAAATGGAAGAGTCACATATAATTCATAAAGTAAACAGTTACTACATAATCAACTATTGATTTCCTATTGTTCAAAAAACTATTACTTTCCTATGTTGCTTGAAAAATATTATTGAGCAGGATTTAATAATAATGGATATCTAGAAACATAATTATATAGAGAGAAAAATAAACCTTATGATTCAAATGTTTCTTCTTCCAACGATGTTGATTGAAGCAACAAAGCTCTAGCATCATTAGTCCCACATGTGCACACTGTGTTTGAGTAAGAGGTAAAACAAACTTGGTTATTACTTTCATGCTCACATATTTCCTCAATTTTCATATAGTTTTCATTAGACAAGCTCAATCTGTAGCTATAAATCTTTTTCTTAGTAGCAAACATCAAAAGATTGTTGTCAAAACACAAAAAGTTGTAACAAAGAGGTCTTTCTCTGCCACACCGATTGCTTTTCACCCTTATTTTCAAGATCCTTTTCCACAAACGCGCTTCGTAGTCTGTCAAAATCCATATTGTAAATACACGCTTTCTCAATCTCACTAAATATATGGATTGAATTTTTGTGTTACTATTTCCCAATGTAAATTTTTTTATTTCGCAACTCATGTCATAAGAACCTCTTCGGGCTTCTTTTGGCACCCTTAACATTGTTGTTTTTTCATTCTCAAAATTATAGGCCACAATATAAGGTCTAAAATAAAAACGACATTTTATTAAATAGGGAAAACAATCTGAGATGAAATATGAGCATCTCCATTGTGAAATATTGACATGTTAAATCTTAAGCTTTAACTACTAGTAAAAAGACTTTTCACCATTTCCTTCCAGATACCCTCCTTTATGACATAAACTCATCCATCCAATAAAATCATATCATGTAGTTATTTGTGGAGAGATTTTAGAAAACTTACTTACATAAGTAGCATTATAATGCAAAAATTTGCATTGAAACAAAACCAAAATTCAATGTTAAAAATTTAATCTTTTCTTCATTCAACAACCTTTATACATCTCAAAGATACAATGGAAACATTGCTGAGTTACACCATTTATTCGGAGAAGATAATTCTTCGGGTATTTCCAAAGACGTTGAATACTTGGCTAAATTAGCTAAGATTTTATCCTCAACTAATGGATTGAATATTATTTGTCGTGAATTAACTAGTAAGTTTGAATTTCAACTATTTCTTTGTAACCCAGCAACACAAACTTGGTTGCCAATTCCAATACCAAACCAACTGCAACTTAAGTTTGTTGATGCATATCTTGACGTTATCCTTGAATGTGATGACAACGATAATTGCAACTAGGTGTTTATTTTTTATGATAGCACAAATTTTTGGCCTCCCCGTTGGGAGTGTAAAGTTTACGTCACAAAGAAGGGTATTTGGAAGGAAAAGGAGAATATAGTCTTTTTATTGGTAGTAGGAGCTAAAAATTTGACATGCTGTTATTTAACATTAGAGATGTTCATTTCATCTCAGATTGTTTTACCTATTTAATAAAAAGTAGTTTTTTTTTTTAATTTAAACCTTATATTATGGCCTTCAATTTTGAAAGTGGATATACAACAATGTTAAGGGTGCCAAAAGAAGCCCGAAGAGGTTCTCACAAAATAAGTTGCGAACTGAAAATATTTACACAGGGAAAGAGCAACCCTTCAACTCAATCCATATGTTTAGTGACATTGGGAAAGATTTCTTTACAATATGGATTTTGACCAATAAGTAAAAAATGTTTATGGCAAAGGATTTTGAAAATAAGGGTGAACGCAATGGGTGGCAGAGAAAGACCCCGTTGTAACAAACTTTCGTGTTTTGAACAACAATCTATTGATGTTTGCTATCGAGAAAAAGATTTGTAGCTACGGATTGAGCTTGTATAATGCAAACTATTTAAAAATTGAGTAAATATGTGAGCATGTATTTGATAACCAAGTTTGCTTTACCTCTTACTGAAACACAATGTGCACATGTGGCACTGATGATGCTAGAGCTTTGTTGCTTCATTCAACATCATTGGAAGAAGAAACATTTGAAGCATACGATTTATTATTCTCTATATATAATTATATTTCCAGATATCATTTATTTAAATCATGCTCAATAATATTTTTCAAGCAACATAGGAAAGCAATAGTTGATTATGTAATAACTGCTTACTTTATGAATTTTTATGAGATGTACTCTTCCCTTTATGTAATATATTTGTTTACTTACCTTGAAAAATATGTTAATTTTGTATCGAAAAACCTCAATAAACATTACTTCTTTGATAAATTTATGTCACACTATTACTATATGGATTTTGACCTACTACGAAGCACATTTGTGGCAAAGGATCTTGAAAATAAGGGTGAACGTAATGGCTGGCAGAGAGAGACTACGTTGTTACAAATTTTTGTGTTTTGAACGACAATCTTTTGATGTTTGCTACTGAGAAAAAGATTTATAGCTATGGATTGAGCTTGTCTAATGCAAACTATTTGAAAAATTGAATAAATATATGACCATGGATGTGAAGCATAAGATTTATTTTTCTTTTCTATATAATTATGATTCCAGAAAAAATATATTTGTTTACACGCACGCACGGGCGCGCACACACAAATTAAACATGGGTTTTTGCAGGCAAAACCCTCGATTGATGTAGTATTGTATCAAATTGAGCGGTGTAGTTCAGTGACAAATGTATCAAATATTAAGTAAAGGACGTGTAAGACCCGTAGAATTTCAATTGCAAGAACGATAATTTTATCTATTACATTAATATTCTAATTTTTTATTTTTTTTATCTGTTTTTGTCCGTTTTAACAGAATTGTGTTGAGGTTATGCCTGCGCATTGGTTTAACATTTGAAAAAAAGCTTCTCTTAGTTGTTGTACGGACTACTTATGTCTTGAAATCCATTTTCAGCAACAAGACATTTTAACCATCACTAAGAACTCAGTGGACTGTGTTGACACTAGTTACCTATAAACTAAGTCTTTTTATCAAAACTACCCTAATACATAATATTAGACTCAAAACAAATGAAATTGACTTAAAACATAGTTTAAACACCATATTAGCAGGGAATAAAGCAACATCAAAGGCTTACAATACTCACATAAAGTGAGTTATCAGCTGGGCGGGGAACAGAGAAACTACCTCTGCACATTTCTTGCCCCGTTGATATCCCTACTGCATGGGATTTAGCTCACTTTGTTGAACCACACTTTTTAACTCATTTTACCTTGTACCAAGCCTATTTAAAATTTGATTTTCACACAAAATTACCTAAATATTTTTTTTTTATCGACACAAAATATTTCACGAGTTTAATTTTTATACATTATAAATACAAAGTTATTTTACAAATGCACTCAATTATTTAGTTTATATATCTTTATTTTAATCTTATTTCTCCATATCGAAACACACAGGTATCTATATAGTTAAAAGATAATATTATAGACCAAAACATATGTCGTAACATCTTATAAATGGGACACATCTTCTATTTGATTGTGAAACATACATTTATCAAAGAAATAAAGTTTATTGAGATTTTTCAATGCAAAATAAGCAAATATTTTTTTTTTGAGGTAAGTGAACAAATATAATATATAAATGAAAGAGGCATATAAAAATTCATAAAGTAAACAGTTACTACACAATCAACTATTGATTTCCTATTGTTCAAAAAACTATTACTTTCCTATGTTGCTTGAAAAATATTATTGAGCAGGATTTAATAATAATGGATATCTAGAAACATGATTATATAGAGAGAAAAATAAACCTTATGATTCAAATGTTTCTTCTTCCAACGATGTTGATTGAAGCAACAAAGCTCTAGCATCATTAGTCCCACATGTGCACACTGTGTTTGAGTAAGAGGTAAAGCAAACTTGGTTATTACTTTCATGCTCACATATTTCCTCAATTTTCATATAGTCTTCATTAGACAAGCTCAATCTGTAGTTATAAATCTTTTTCTTAGTAGCAAAGATCAAAAGATTGTTGCCAAAACACAAAAAGTTGAAACAACGGGGTCTTTCTCTGCCACACCCATTGCTTTTCACCCTTATTTTCAAGATCCTTTTCCACAAACGCGCTTCGTAGTCTGTCAAAATCCATATTGTAAATACACGCTTTCTCAATCTCACTAAATATATGGATTGAGTTTTTGTGTTACTATTTCCCAATGTATATTTTTTTATTTCGCAACTCATGTCATAAGAGCCTCTTCGGGCTTCTTTTGCCACCCTTAACATTGTTGTTTTTTCATTCTCAAAATTATTGGCCATAATATAAGGTCTAAAATAAAAATGACATTTTATTAAATAGGGAAAACAATCTGAGATGAAATATGAGCATCTCCATTGTGAAATATTGACATGTTAAATCTTAAGCTTTAACTACTAGTAAAAAGACTTTTCACCATTTCCTTCCAGATACCCTCCTTTATGACATAAACTCATCCATCCAATAAAATCATATCATGTAGTTATTTGTGGAGAGATTTTAGAAAACTTTCTTACAAAAGTAGCATTATAATGCAAAAATTTGCATTGAAACAAAACCAAAATTCAATGTTAAAAATTTAATCTATTCTTCATTCAACAACCTTTATACATCTCAAAGATACAATGGAAACATTGCTGAGTTACACCATTTATTCGGAGAAGATAATTCTTCGGGTATTTCCAAAGACGTTGAATGCTTGGCTAAATTAGCTAAGATTTTATCCTCAACTAATGGATTGAATATTATTTGTCGTGAATTAACTAGTAAGTTTGAAGTTCAACTATTTCTTTGCAACCCAGCAACACAAACTTGGTTGCCAATTCCAATACCAAACCAACTGCAACTTAAGTTTGTTGATGCATATCTTGACATTATCCTTGAATGTGATGACAACGATAATTGCAACAAGGTGTTTATTTTTTATGATAGCACAAAGTTTTGGCCTCCCCTTTGGGAGTGTAAAGTTTACGTCACAAAGAAGGGTATTTTGAAGGAAAAGGAGAATATAGTCTTTTTATTGGTAGTAGGAGCTAAAAATTTGACATGCTGTTATTTAACATTAGAGATGTTCATTTCATTTCAAATTGTTTTACCTATTTAATAAAAAGTAGTTTTTTTTTAATTTAAACCTTATATTATGGCCTGTAATTTTGAAAGTGGATATACAACAATGTTAAGGGTGCCAAAAGAAGCCCGAAGAGATTCTCACAAAATAAGTTGCGAACTGAAAATATTTACAAAGGAAAAGAGCAACAATTCAACTTAATCCATATGTTTAGTGACATTGGGGAAGATTTCTTTACAATATGGATTTTGACCAATAAAGAAACATGTTTATGGCAAAGGATTTTGAAAATAAGGGTGAACGCAATGGGGGGCAGAGAAAGACCCTATTGTAACAAACTTTTGTGTGTTGAACAACAATCTTCTCATGTTTGCTATCGAGAAAAAGATTTGTAGCTACGGATTGAGCTTGTCTAATGCAAACTATTTGAAAAATTGAGTAAATATGTGACCATGGATGTGAAGCATAAGATTTATTTTTCTCTCTATATAATTATGTTTCCAGAAAAAATATATTTGTTTACACGCACGCACTCGCACGCACGCACACACACAAATTAAACATGGGTTTTTGCAGTCTAGACCCTCGATTGATGTAGTATTGTATCAAATTGAACGGTGTAGTTCAGTGACAAATGTACCAAATATTAAGTAAAGGACGTGTAAGACCCATAGAATTTCAATAGCAAGAACGAGAATTTTATCTATTACATTAATATTCTAATTTTTTATTTTTTTTTATCTGTTTTTGTCCGATTTAATAGAATTGTGTTTAGGTTATGCCAGCGCATTGGTTTAACATTTGAAAAATTACTTCTCTTAGTTGTTGTACGGACTACTTATGTCTTGAAATCCATTTTCAGCAACAAGACATTTTAACCATCACTAAGAACTCAGTGGACTGTGTTGACACTAGTTACCTATAAACTAAGTCTTTTTATCAAAATTAGATAAAAACGCCTAATACATAAGATTAGACTCAATATCAAAATTAGATAAAAACGCCTAATACATAATATTATACTCAAAACAAATGAAATTTACTTAAAACATAATTTGAACACCATATTAGCAGGGAATAAAACAACATCAAAGGCTTAAAATACTCACATAAAGTGAGTTATCAGCTGAGCGGGGAAGAGGGAAACAACCTCTGAACATTTCTTGCCCCGTTGATATCCCCACTGCATGGGCTTTAGCTCACTTTGTTGAACCAAACTTTTTAGCTCATTTTACCTTGTACAGAGCCTATTTAAAATTTGATTTTCACACAAAATTAACTAAGTATTTTTTTTTATCGACACAAAATATTTCACGAGTTTAACTTTTATACATTATAAATACAAAGTTATTTTACAAATGCACTCAATTATTTACTTTATATATCTTTATTTTAATCTTATTTCTCCATCGTGCAACATGTGGGTATCTATATAGTTAAAAGATAATATTATAGACCAAAACATATGTCGTAACATCTTATGAATGAGACACATCTTCTATTTGATTGTGTAACATACATTTATCAAAGAAATAAAGTTTATTGAGATTTTTCAATGCAAAATAAGCAAATATTTTTTTTTTGAGGTAAGTGAACAAATATAATATATAAATGGAAGAGTCACATAAAATTCATAAAGTAAACAGTTACTACATAATCAATTATTGATTTCCTATTGTTCAAAAAACTATTACTTTCCTATGTTGCTTGAAAAATATTATTGAGCAGGATTTAATAATAATGGATATCTAGAAACATGATTATATAGAGAGAAAAATAAACCTTATGATTCAAATGTTTCTTCTTCCAACAATGTTCATTGAAGCAACAAAGCTCTAGCATCATTAGTCCCACATGTGCACACTGTGTTTGAGTAAGAGGTAAAGCAAACTTGGTTATTACTTTCATGCTCACATATTTCCTCAATTTTCATATAGTTTTCATTAGACAAGCTCAATCTGTAGCTATAAATCTTTTTCTTAGTAGCAAACATCAAAAGATTGTTGTCAAAACACAAAAAGTTGTAACAACGGAGTCTTTCTCTGCCACACCCATTGCTTTTCACCCTTATTTTCAAGATCCTTTTCCACAAATGTGCTTCGTAGTTGGTAAAAATTCATATTGTAAATACACGCTTTATCCATCTCACTAAACATATGGATTGAGTTTTTGTGTTACTATTTCCCAATGTAAATTTTTTTATTTCGCAACTCATGTCATAAGAACCTCTTCGGGCTTCTTTTAGGACCCTTAACATTGTTGTTGTTTCATTCTCAAAATTATAGGCCATAATATAAGGTCTAAAATAAAAACGACATTTTATTAAATAGGGAAAACAATCTAAGATGAAATATGAGCATCTCCATTGTGAAATATTGACATGTTAAATCTTAAGCTTTAACTACTAGTAAAGAGACTTTTCACCATTTCCTTCCAGATACCCTCCTTTATGACATAAACTCATCCATCCAATAAAATCATATCATGTAGTTATTTGTGGAGAGATTTTAGAAAACTTACTTACATAAGTAGCATTATAATGCAAAAATTTGCATTGAAACAAAACCAAAATTCAATGTTAAAAATTTAATCTTTTCTTCATTCAACAACCTTTATACATCTCAAAGATACAATGGAAACATTGCTGAGTTACACCATTTATTCGGAGAAGATAATTCTTCGGGTATTTCCAAAGACGTTGAATACTTGGCTAAATTAGCTAAGATTTTATCCTCAACTAATGGATTGAATATTATTTGTCGTGAATTAACTAGTAAGTTTGAAGTTCAACTATTTCTTTGTAACCCAGCAACACAAACTTGGTTGCTATTTCCAATACCAAACCAACTACAACTTAAGTTTGTTGATGCATATCTTGACGTTATCCTTGAATGTGATGACAACGATAATTGCAACAAGGTGTTTATTTTTTATGATAGCACAATGTTTTGGCCTCCCCTTTGGGAATGTAAAGTTTACGTCACAAAGAAGGGTATTTGGAAGGAAAAGGAGAATATAGTCTTTTTATTGGTAGTAGGAGCTAAAAATTTGACATGCTGTTATTTAATATTAGAGATGTTCATTTCATCTCAGATTGTTTTACCTATTTAATAAAAAGTAGTTTTTTTTTTTAATTTAAACCTTATATTATGGCCTTCAATTTTGAAAGTGGATATACAACAATGTTAAGGGTGCCAAAAGAAGCCCGAAGAGGTTCTCACAAAATAAGTTGTGAACTGAAAATATTTACATAGGGAAAGAGCAACAATTCAACTCAATCCATATGTTTAGTGACATTAAGAAAGATTTCTTTACATAATGGATTTCGACCAATAACGAAACATGTTTATGGCAAAGGATTTTGAAAATAAGGGTGAACGCAATGGGTGGCAGAGAAAGACCCCGTTGTAACAAACTTTCGTGTTTTGAACAACAATCTTTTGATGTTTGCTATCGAGAAAAAGATTTGTAGCTACGGATTGAGCTTGTATAATGCAAACTATTTAAAAATTGAGTAAATATGTGAGCATGTATTTGATAACCAAGTTTGCTTTACCTCTTACTGAAACACAATGTGCACATGTGGCACTGATGATGCTAGAGCTTTGTTGCTTCATTCAACATCATTGGAAGAAGAAACATTTGAAGCATACGATTTATTATTCTCTATATATAATTATATTTCCAGATATCATTTATTTAAATCATGCTCAATAATATTTTTCAAGCAACATAGGAAAGCAATAGTTGATTATGTAATAACTGCTTACTTTATGAATTTTTATGAGATGTACTCTTCCCTTTATGTAATATATTTGTTTACTTACCTTGAAAAATATGTTAATTTTGTATCGAAAAACCTCAATAAACATTACTTCTTTGATAAATTTATGTCACACTATTACTATATGGATTTTGACCTACTACGAAGCACATTTGTGGCAAAGGATCTTGAAAATATGGGTGAACGTAATGGCTGGCAGAGAGAGACTACGTTGTTACAAATTTTTGTGTTTTGAACGACAATCTTTTGATGTTTGCTACAGAGAAAAAGATTTATAGCTATGGATTGAGCTTGTCTAATGCAAACTATTTGAAAAATTGAATAAATATATGACCATGGATGTGAAGCATAAGATTTATTTTTCTTTTCTATATAATTATGATTCCAGAAAAAATATATTTGTTTACACGCACGCACGGGCGCGCACACACAAATTAAACATGGGTTTTTGCAGGCAAAACCCTCGATTGATGTAGTATTGTATCAAATTGAGCGGTGTAGTTCAGTGACAAATGTATCAAATATTAAGTAAAGGACGTGTAAGACCCGTAGAATTTCAATTGCAAGAACGATAATTTTATCTATTACATTAATATTCTTATTTTTTATTTTTTTTATCTGTTTTTGTCCGTTTTAACAGAATTGTGTTGAGGTTATGCCTGCGCATTGGTTTAACATTTGAAAAAAAGCTTCTCTTAGTTGTTGTACGGACTACTTATGTCTTGAAATCCATTTTCAGCAACAAGACATTTTAACCATCACTAAGAACTCAGTGGACTGTGTTGACACTAGTTACCTATAAACTAAGTCTTTTTATCAAAATTACATAAAAACGCCTAATACATAATATTAGACTCAAAACAAATGAAATTTACTTAAAACATAATTTGAACACCATATTAGCAGGGAATAAAGCAACATCACAGGCTTAAAATACTCACATAAAGTGAGTTATCAGCTGAGCGGGGAACAAGGAAACAACCTCTGGACATTTCTTGCCCCGTTGATATCCCCACTGCATGGGCTTTAGCTCACTTTGTTGAACCAAACTTTTTAGCTCATTTTACCTTGTACCAAGCCTATTTAAAATTTGATTTTCACACAAAATTACCTATGTATATTTTTTATCGACACTAAATATTTCACGAGTTTTATTTTTAAAATTATAAATACAAAGTTATTTTACAAATGCACTCAATTATTTACTTTATATATCTTTATTTTAATCTTATTTCTCCATCGTGCAACATGCGGGTATCTATATAGTTAAAAGATAATATTATAGACCAAAACATATGTCGTAACATCTTATGAATGAGACACATCTTCTATTTGATTGTGTAACATACATTTATCAAAGAAATAAAGTTTATTGAGATTTTTCAATGCAAACTAAGCAAATTTTTTTTTTTTTTGAGGTAAGTGAACAAATATAATATATAAATGGAAAAGTCACATAAAATTCATAAAGTAAACATCTACTACATAATCAATTATTGATTTCCTATTGTTCAAAAAACTATTACTTTCCTATGTTGCTTGAAAAATATTATTGAGCAGGATTTAATAATAATGGATATCTAGAAACATGATTATATAGAGAGAAAAATAAACCTTATGATTCAAATGTTTCTTCTTCCAACGATGTTGATTGAAGCAACAAAGCTCTAGCATCATTAGTCCCACATGTGCACACTGTGTTTGAGTAAGAGGTAAAGCAAACTTGGTTATTACTTTCATGCTCACATATTTCCTCAATTTTCATATAGTTTTCATTAGACAAGCTCAATCTGTAGGTATAAATCTTTTTCTTTGTAGCAAACATCAAAAGATTGTTGTCAAAACACAAAAAGTTGTAACAACGGGGTCTTTCTCTGCCACACCCATTGCTTTTCACCCTTATTTTCAAGATCCTTTTCCACAAACGCGCTTCGTAGTCTGTCAAAATCCATATTGTAAATACACGCTTTCTCAATCTCACTAAATATATGGATTGAGTTTTTGTGTTACTATTTCCCAATGTATATTTTTTTATTTCGCAACTCATGTCATAAGAACCTCTTCGGGCTTCTTTTGGCACCCTTAACATTGTTGTTTTTTCATTCTCAAAATTATAGGCCATAATATAAGGTCGAAAATAAAAATGACATTTTATTAAATAGGGAAAACAATCTGAGATGAAATATGAGCATCTCCATTGTGAAATATTGACATGTTAAATCTTAAGCTTTAACTACTAGTAAAAAGACTTTTCACCTTTTCCTTCCAGATACCCTCCTTTATGACTTAAACTCATCCATCCAATAAAATCATATCATGTAGATATTTGTGGAGAGATTTTAGAAAACTTACTTACAAAAGTAGCATTATAATGCAAAAATTTGCATTGAAACAAAACCAAAATCCAATGTTAAAAATTTAATCTTTTCTTCATTCAACAACCTTTATAAATCTCAAAGATACAATGGAAACATTGCTGAGTTACACTATTTATTCGGAGAGATAATTCTTCTGGTATTTCTAAAGACGTTGAATACTTGGCTAAATTAGCTATGATTTTATCCTCAAATAATGGATTGAATATTATTTGTCGTGAATTAACTAGTAAGTTTGAAGTTCAACTATTTCTTTGTAACCCAGCAACACAAACTTGGTTGCCAATTCCAATACCAAACCAACTGCAACTTAAGTTTGTTGATGCATATCTTGACGTTATCCTTGAATGTGATGACAACGATAATTGCAACAAGGTGTTTATTTTTTATGATAGCACAATGTTTTGGCCTCCCCTTTGGGAATGTAAAGTTTACGTCACAAAGAAGGGTATTTGGAAGGAAAAGGAGAATATAGTCTTTTTATTGGTAGTAGGAGCTAAAAATTTGACATGCTGTTATTTAATATTAGAGATGTTCATTTCATCTCAGATTGTTTTACCTATTTAATAAAAAGTAGTTTTTTTTTTTAATTTAAACCTTATATTATGGCCTTCAATTTTGAAAGTGGATATACAACAATGTTAAGGGTGCCAAAAGAAGCCCGAAGAGGTTCTCACAAAATAAGTTGCGAACTGAAAATATTTACACAGGGAAAGAGCAACCCTTCAACTCAATCCATATGTTTAGTGACATTGGGAAAGATTTCTTTACAATATGGATTTTGACCAATAAGTAAAAAATGTTTATGGCAAAGGATTTTGAAAATAAGGGTGAACGCAATGGGTGGCAGAGAAAGACCCCGTTGTAACAAACTTTCGTGTTTTGAACAACAATCTATTGATGTTTGCTATCGAGAAAAAGATTTGTAGCTACGGATTGAGCTTGTATAATGCAAACTATTTAAAAATTGAGTAAATATGTGAGCATGTATTTGATAACCAAGTTTGCTTTACCTCTTACTGAAACACAATGTGCACATGTGGCACTGATGATGCTAGAGCTTTGTTGCTTCATTCAACATCATTGGAAGAAGAAACATTTGAAGCATACGATTTATTATTCTCTATATATAATTATATTTCCAGATATCATTTATTTAAATCATGCTCAATAATATTTTTCAAGCAACATAGGAAAGCAATAGTTGATTATGTAATAACTGCTTACTTTATGAATTTTTATGAGATGTACTCTTCCCTTTATGTAATATATTTGTTTACTTACCTTGAAAAATATGTTAATTTTGTATCGAAAAACCTCAATAAACATTACTTCTTTGATAAATTTATGTCACACTATTACTATATGGATTTTGACCTACTACGAAGCACATTTGTGGCAAAGGATCTTGAAAATAAGGGTGAACGTAATGGCTGGCAGAGAGAGACTACGTTGTTACAAATTTTTGTGTTTTGAACGACAATCTTTTGATGTTTGCTACTGAGAAAAAGATTTATAGCTATGGATTGAGCTTGTCTAATGCAAACTATTTGAAAAATTGAATAAATATATGACCATGGATGTGAAGCATAAGATTTATTTTTCTTTTCTATATAATTATGATTCCAGAAAAAATATATTTGTTTACACGCACGCACGGGCGCGCACACACAAATTAAACATGGGTTTTTGCAGGCAAAACCCTCGATTGATGTAGTATTGTATCAAATTGAGCGGTGTAGTTCAGTGACAAATGTATCAAATATTAAGTAAAGGACGTGTAAGACCCGTAGAATTTCAATTGCAAGAACGATAATTTTATCTATTACATTAATATTCTAATTTTTTATTTTTTTTATCTGTTTTTGTCCGTTTTAACAGAATTGTGTTGAGGTTATGCCTGCGCATTGGTTTAACATTTGAAAAAAAGCTTCTCTTAGTTGTTGTACGGACTACTTATGTCTTGAAATCCATTTTCAGCAACAAGACATTTTAACCATCACTAAGAACTCAGTGGACTGTGTTGACACTAGTTACCTATAAACTAAGTCTTTTTATCAAAATTACATAAAAACGCCTAATACATAATATTAGACTCAAAACAAATGAAATTTACTTAAAACATAATTTGAACACCATATTAGCAGGGAATAAAGCAACATCACAGGCTTAAAATACTCACATAAAGTGAGTTATCAGCTGAGCGGGGAACAAGGAAACAACCTCTGGACATTTCTTGCCCCGTTGATATCCCCACTGCATGGGCTTTAGCTCACTTTGTTGAACCAAACTTTTTAGCTCATTTTACCTTGTACCAAGCCTATTTAAAATTTGATTTTCACACAAAATTACCTATGTATATTTTTTATCGACACTAAATATTTCACGAGTTTTATTTTTAAAATTATAAATACAAAGTTATTTTACAAATGCACTCAATTATTTACTTTATATATCTTTATTTTAATCTTATTTCTCCATCGTGCAACATGCGGGTATCTATATAGTTAAAAGATAATATTATAGACCAAAACATATGTCGTAACATCTTATGAATGAGACACATCTTCTATTTGATTGTGTAACATACATTAATCAAAGAAATAAAGTTTATTGAGATTTTTCAATGCAAACTAAGCAAATTTTTTTTTTTTTTGAGGTAAGTGAACAAATATAATATATAAATGGAAAAGTCACATAAAATTCATAAAGTAAACATCTACTACATAATCAATTATTGATTTCCTATTGTTCAAAAAACTATTACTTTCCTATGTTGCTTGAAAAATATTATTGAGCAGGATTTAATAATAATGGATATCTAGAAACATGATTATATAGAGAGAAAAATAAACCTTATGATTCAAATGTTTCTTCTTCCAACGATGTTGATTGAAGCAACAAAGCTCTAGCATCATTAGTCCCACATGTGCACACTGTGTTTGAGTAAGAGGTAAAGCAAACTTGGTTATTACTTTCATGCTCACATATTTCCTCAATTTTCATATAGTTTTCATTAGACAAGCTCAATCTGTAGGTATAAATCTTTTTCTTTGTAGCAAACATCAAAAGATTGTTGTCAAAACACAAAAAGTTGTAACAACGGGGTCTTTCTCTGCCACACCCATTGCTTTTCACCCTTATTTTCAAGATCCTTTTCCAAAAACGCGCTTCGTAGTCTGTCAAAATCCATATTGTAAATACACGCTTTCTCAATCTCACTAAACATATGGATTGAGTTTTTGTGTTACTATTTCCCAATGTATATTTTTTTATTTCGCAACTCATGTCATAAGAACCTCTTCGGGCTTCTTTTGGCACCCTTAACATTGTTGTTTTTTCATTCTCAAAATTATAGGCCATAATATAAGGTCGAAAATAAAAATGACATTTTATTAAATAGGGAAAACAATCTGAGATGAAATATGAGCATCTCCATTGTGAAATATTGACATGTTAAATCTTAAGCTTTAACTACTAGTAAAAAGACTTTTCACCTTTTCCTTCCAGATACCCTCCTTTATGACTTAAACTCATCCATCCAATAAAATCATATCATGTAGATATTTGTGGAGAGATTTTAGAAAACTTACTTACAAAAGTAGCATTATAATGCAAAAATTTGCATTGAAACAAAACCAAAATCCAATGTTAAAAATTTAATCTTTTCTTCATTCAACAACCTTTATAAATCTCAAAGATACAATGGAAACATTGCTGAGTTACACTATTTATTCGGAGAGATAATTCTTCGGGTATTTCTAAAGACGTTGAATACTTGGCTAAATTAGCTATGATTTTATCCTCAAATAATGGATTGAATATTATTTGTCGTGAATTAACTAGTAAGTTTGAAGTTCAACTATTTCTTTGTAACCCAGCAACACAAACTTGGTTGCCAATTCCAATACCAAACCAACTGCAACTTAAGTTTGTTGATGCATATCTTGACGTTATCCTTGAATGTGATGACAACGATAATTGCAACAAGGTGTTTATTTTTTATGATAGCACAAACTTTTGGCGTCCCCTTTGGGAATGTAAAGTTTACGTCACAAAGAAGGGTATTTGGAAGGAAAAGGAGAATATAGTCTTTTTATTGGTAGTAGGAGCTAAAAATTTGACATGCTGTTATTTAACATTAGAGATGTTCATTTCATCTCAGATTGTTTTACCTATTTAATAAAAGTAGTTTTTTTTTTAATTTAAACCTTATATTATGGCATGCAATTTTGAAAGTGGATATACAACAATGTTAAGGGTGCCAAAAGAAGCCCGAAGAGGTTCTCACAAAATAAGTTGTGAATTGAAAATATTTACATAGGGAAAGAGCAACACTTCAACTCAATCCATATGTTTAGTGACATTGGGAAAGTGTTTCTTTACAATATGGATTTTGACCAATAACGAAGCATGTTTGTGGCAAAGGATCTTGAAAATAAGGGTGAACGCAATGGGTGGCAGAGAAAGACCCCGTTGTTACAAACTTTCGTGTTTTCAACAACAATCTTTTGATGTTTGCTACTGAGAAAAAGATTTGTAGCTACAGATTAAAAATTGAGTAAATATGTGAGCATGTATTTGACAACCAAGTTTGCTTTACCTTTTACTCAAACACACTGTGCACATGTGGCACTGATGATGCTAGAGCTTTGTTGCTTCATTCAACATCATTGGAAGAAGAAACATTTGAAGCATACGATTTATTTTTCTCTCTATATAATTATATTTCTAGATATCATTTATTTAAATCATGCTCAATAATATTTTTCCAGCAACATAGGAAAACAATAGTTGATTATGTAATAACTGCTTACTTTATGAATTTTTATGTGACGTACTCTTCCCTTTATGTAATATATTTGTTTACTTACCTTGAAAAAAATGTTAACTTTGAATCGAAAAACCTTAATAAACTTTACTTCTTTGATAAATTTATGTCACACTATTACAATATTGATTTTGACCTACTACGAAGCATATATGTGGCAAAGGATCTTGAAAATAAGTGTGAACGCAATGGCTGGCGGAGAAAGACTCCGCTGTTACAAATTTTTGTGTTTTGAACGACAATCTTTTGATGTTTGCTACTGAGAAAAAGATTTATAGCTATGGATTGAGCTTGTCTAATGCAAACTATTTGAAAAATTGAGTAAATATGTGAGCATGGATATGAAGCATAAGATTTATTTTTCTCTCAATATAATTATGTTTCCAGAAAAAATATGTTTGTTTACACGCACGCACGCACACACACAAATTAAACATGGGTTTTTGCAGTCTAAACCCTCGATTGATGTAGTATTGTATCAAATTGAGCGGTGTAGGTCAGTGACAAATGTATCAAATATTAAGTAAAGGACTTGTAAGACCTGTAGAGTTTCAATAGCAAGAACGAGAATTTTATCTATTACATTAATATGCTAATTTTTGATTTTTTATTATCTGTTTTTGTCCTTTTTAATATAATTTTGTTGAGGTTGTGCCTGCGCGTTAGTTTAACATTTGAAAAATTGCTTCTCTTAGTTGTTGTACGAAATGCTTATGTCTGGAAATCCATTTTCAGCAACAAGACATTTTAACCATCACTAAGAACTCAGTGGACTGTGTTGACACTAGTTACCTATAAACTAAGTCTTTTTATTAAAACTACCCTAATACATAATATTAGACTCAAAACAAATGAAATTGACTTAAAACATAGTTTAAACACCATATTAGCAGGGAATAAAGCAACATCAAAGGCTTACAATACTCACATAAAGTGAGTTATCAGCTGGGCGGGGAACAGAGAAACTACCTCTGCACATTTCTTGCCCCGTTGATATCCCTACTGCATGGGATTTAGCTCACTTTGTTGAACCACACTTTTTAACTCATTTTACCTTGTACCAAGCCTATTTAAAATTTGATTTTCACACAAAATTACCTAAATATTTTTTTTTTATCGACACAAAATATTTCACGAGTTTAATTTTTATACATTATAAATACAAAGTTATTTTACAAATGCACTCAATTATTTAGTTTATATATCTTTATTTTAATCTTATTTCTCCATATCGAAACACACAGGTATCTATATAGTTAAAAGATAATATTATAGACCAAAACATATGTCGTAACATCTTATAAATGGGACACATCTTCTATTTGATTGTGAAACATACATTTATCAAAGAAATAAAGTTTATTGAGATTTTTCAATGCAAAATAAGCAAATATTTTTTTTTTGAGGTAAGTGAACAAATATAATATATAAATGAAAGAGGCATATAAAAATTCATAAAGTAAACAGTTACTACACAATCAACTATTGATTTCCTATTGTTCAAAAAACTATTACTTTCCTATGTTGCTTGAAAAATATTATTGAGCAGGATTTAATAATAATGGATATCTAGAAACATGATTATATAGAGAGAAAAATAAACCTTATGATTCAAATGTTTCTTCTTCCAACGATGTTGATTGAAGCAACAAAGCTCTAGCATCATTAGTCCCACATGTGCACACTGTGTTTGAGTAAGAGGTAAAGCAAACTTGGTTATTACTTTCATGCTCACATATTTCCTCAATTTTCATATAGTCTTCATTAGACAAGCTCAATCTGTAGTTATAAATCTTTTTCTTAGTAGCAAAGATCAAAAGATTGTTGCCAAAACACAAAAAGTTGAAACAACGGGGTCTTTCTCTGCCACACCCATTGCTTTTCACCCTTATTTTCAAGATCCTTTTCCACAAACGCGCTTCGTAGTCTGTCAAAATCCATATTGTAAATACACGCTTTCTCAATCTCACTAAATATATGGATTGAGTTTTTGTGTTACTATTTCCCAATGTATATTTTTTTATTTCGCAACTCATGTCATAAGAGCCTCTTCGGGCTTCTTTTGCCACCCTTAACATTGTTGTTTTTTCATTCTCAAAATTATTGGCCATAATATAAGGTCTAAAATAAAAATGACATTTTATTAAATAGGGAAAACAATCTGAGATGAAATATGAGCATCTCCATTGTGAAATATTGACATGTTAAATCTTAAGCTTTAACTACTAGTAAAAAGACTTTTCACCATTTCCTTCCAGATACCCTCCTTTATGACATAAACTCATCCATCCAATAAAATCATATCATGTAGTTATTTGTGGAGAGATTTTAGAAAACTTTCTTACAAAAGTAGCATTATAATGCAAAAATTTGCATTGAAACAAAACCAAAATTCAATGTTAAAAATTTAATCTATTCTTCATTCAACAACCTTTATACATCTCAAAGATACAATGGAAACATTGCTGAGTTACACCATTTATTCGGAGAAGATAATTCTTCGGGTATTTCCAAAGACGTTGAATGCTTGGCTAAATTAGCTAAGATTTTATCCTCAACTAATGGATTGAATATTATTTGTCGTGAATTAACTAGTAAGTTTGAAGTTCAACTATTTCTTTGCAACCCAGCAACACAAACTTGGTTGCCAATTCCAATACCAAACCAACTGCAACTTAAGTTTGTTGATGCATATCTTGACATTATCCTTGAATGTGATGACAACGATAATTGCAACAAGGTGTTTATTTTTTATGATAGCACAAAGTTTTGGCCTCCCCTTTGGGAGTGTAAAGTTTACGTCACAAAGAAGGGTATTTTGAAGGAAAAGGAGAATATAGTCTTTTTATTGGTAGTAGGAGCTAAAAATTTGACATGCTGTTATTTAACATTAGAGATGTTCATTTCATTTCAAATTGTTTTACCTATTTAATAAAAAGTAGTTTTTTTTTAATTTAAACCTTATATTATGGCCTGTAATTTTGAAAGTGGATATACAACAATGTTAAGGGTGCCAAAAGAAGCCCGAAGAGATTCTCACAAAATAAGTTGCGAACTGAAAATATTTACAAAAGAAAAGAGCAACAATTCAACTTAATCCATATGTTTAGTGACATTGGGGAAGATTTCTTTACAATATGGATTTTGACCAATAAAGAAACATGTTTATGGCAAAGGATTTTGAAAATAAGGGTGAACGCAATGGGGGGCAGAGAAAGACCCCGTTGTAACAAACTTTCGTGTTTTGAACAACAATCTTTTGATGTTTGCTATCGAGAAAAAGATTTGTAGCTACGGATTGAGCTTGTATAATGCAAACTATTTAAAAATTGAGTAAATATGTGAGCATGTATTTGATAACCAAGTTTGCTTTACCTCTTACTGAAACACAATGTGCACATGTGGCACTGATGATGCTAGAGCTTTGTTGCTTCATTCAACATCATTGGAAGAAGAAACATTTGAAGCATACGATTTATTATTCTCTATATATAATTATATTTCCAGATATCATTTATTTAAATCATGCTCAATAATATTTTTCAAGCAACATAGGAAAGCAATAGTTGATTATGTAATAACTGCTTACTTTATGAATTTTTATGAGATGTACTCTTCCCTTTATGTAATATATTTGTTTACTTACCTTGAAAAATATGTTAATTTTGTATCGAAAAACCTCAATAAACATTACTTCTTTGATAAATTTATGTCACACTATTACTATATGGATTTTGACCTACTACGAAGCACATTTGTGGCAAAGGATCTTGAAAATAAGGGTGAACGTAATGGCTGGCAGAGAGAGACTACGTTGTTACAAATTTTTGTGTTTTGAACGACAATCTTTTGATGTTTGCTACTGAGAAAAAGATTTATAGCTATGGATTGAGCTTGTCTAATGCAAACTATTTGAAAAATTGAATAAATATATGACCATGGATGTGAAGCATAAGATTTATTTTTCTTTTCTATATAATTATGATTCCAGAAAAAATATATTTGTTTACACGCACGCACGGGCGCGCACACACAAATTAAACATGGGTTTTTGCAGGCAAAACCCTCGATTGATGTAGTATTGTATCAAATTGAGCGGTGTAGTTCAGTGACAAATGTATCAAATATTAAGTAAAGGACGTGTAAGACCCGTAGAATTTCAATTGCAAGAACGATAATTTTATCTATTACATTAATATTCTAATTTTTTATTTTTTTTATCTGTTTTTGTCCGTTTTAACAGAATTGTGTTGAGGTTATGCCTGCGCATTGGTTTAACATTTGAAAAAAAGCTTCTCTTAGTTGTTGTACGGACTACTTATGTCTTGAAATCCATTTTCAGCAACAAGACATTTTAACCATCACTAAGAACTCAGTGGACTGTGTTGACACTAGTTACCTATAAACTAAGTCTTTTTATCAAAATTACATAAAAACGCCTAATACATAATATTAGACTCAAAACAAATGAAATTTACTTAAAACATAATTTGAACACCATATTAGCAGGGAATAAAGCAACATCACAGGCTTAAAATACTCACATAAAGTGAGTTATCAGCTGAGCGGGGAACAAGGAAACAACCTCTGGACATTTCTTGCCCCGTTGATATCCCCACTGCATGGGCTTTAGCTCACTTTGTTGAACCAAACTTTTTAGCTCATTTTACCTTGTACCAAGCCTATTTAAAATTTGATTTTCACACAAAATTACCTATGTATATTTTTTATCGACACTAAATATTTCACGAGTTTTATTTTTAAAATTATAAATACAAAGTTATTTTACAAATGCACTCAATTATTTACTTTATATATCTTTATTTTAATCTTATTTCTCCATCGTGCAACATGCGGGTATCTATATAGTTAAAAGATAATATTATAGACCAAAACATATGTCGTAACATCTTATGAATGAGACACATCTTCTATTTGATTGTGTAACATACATTAATCAAAGAAATAAAGTTTATTGAGATTTTTCAATGCAAACTAAGCAAATTTTTTTTTTTTTTGAGGTAAGTGAACAAATATAATATATAAATGGAAAAGTCACATAAAATTCATAAAGTAAACATCTACTACATAATCAATTATTGATTTCCTATTGTTCAAAAAACTATTACTTTCCTATGTTGCTTGAAAAATATTATTGAGCAGGATTTAATAATAATGGATATCTAGAAACATGATTATATAGAGAGAAAAATAAACCTTATGATTCAAATGTTTCTTCTTCCAACGATGTTGATTGAAGCAACAAAGCTCTAGCATCATTAGTCCCACATGTGCACACTGTGTTTGAGTAAGAGGTAAAGCAAACTTGGTTATTACTTTCATGCTCACATATTTCCTCAATTTTCATATAGTTTTCATTAGACAAGCTCAATCTGTAGGTATAAATCTTTTTCTTTGTAGCAAACATCAAAAGATTGTTGTCAAAACACAAAAAGTTGTAACAACGGGGTCTTTCTCTGCCACACCCATTGCTTTTCACCCTTATTTTCAAGATCCTTTTCCAAAAACGCGCTTCGTAGTCTGTCAAAATCCATATTGTAAATACACGCTTTCTCAATCTCACTAAACATATGGATTGAGTTTTTGTGTTACTATTTCCCAATGTATATTTTTTTATTTCGCAACTCATGTCATAAGAACCTCTTCGGGCTTCTTTTGGCACCCTTAACATTGTTGTTTTTTCATTCTCAAAATTATAGGCCATAATATAAGGTCGAAAATAAAAATGACATTTTATTAAATAGGGAAAACAATCTGAGATGAAATATGAGCATCTCCATTGTGAAATATTGACATGTTAAATCTTAAGCTTTAACTACTAGTAAAAAGACTTTTCACCTTTTCCTTCCAGATACCCTCCTTTATGACTTAAACTCATCCATCCAATAAAATCATATCATGTAGATATTTGTGGAGAGATTTTAGAAAACTTACTTACAAAAGTAGCATTATAATGCAAAAATTTGCATTGAAACAAAACCAAAATCCAATGTTAAAAATTTAATCTTTTCTTCATTCAACAACCTTTATAAATCTCAAAGATACAATGGAAACATTGCTGAGTTACACTATTTATTCGGAGAGATAATTCTTCGGGTATTTCTAAAGACGTTGAATACTTGGCTAAATTAGCTATGATTTTATCCTCAAATAATGGATTGAATATTATTTGTCGTGAATTAACTAGTAAGTTTGAAGTTCAACTATTTCTTTGTAACCCAGCAACACAAACTTGGTTGCCAATTCCAATACCAAACCAACTGCAACTTAAGTTTGTTGATGCATATCTTGACGTTATCCTTGAATGTGATGACAACGATAATTGCAACAAGGTGTTTATTTTTTATGATAGCACAAACTTTTGGCGTCCCCTTTGGGAATGTAAAGTTTACGTCACAAAGAAGGGTATTTGGAAGGAAAAGGAGAATATAGTCTTTTTATTGGTAGTAGGAGCTAAAAATTTGACATGCTGTTATTTAACATTAGAGATGTTCATTTCATCTCAGATTGTTTTACCTATTTAATAAAAGTAGTTTTTTTTTTAATTTAAACCTTATATTATGGCATGCAATTTTGAAAGTGGATATACAACAATGTTAAGGGTGCCAAAAGAAGCCCGAAGAGGTTCTCACAAAATAAGTTGTGAATTGAAAATATTTACATAGGGAAAGAGCAACACTTCAACTCAATCCATATGTTTAGTGACATTGGGAAAGTGTTTCTTTACAATATGGATTTTGACCAATAACGAAGCATGTTTGTGGCAAAGGATCTTGAAAATAAGGGTGAACGCAATGGGTGGCAGAGAAAGACCCCGTTGTTACAAACTTTCGTGTTTTCAACAACAATCTTTTGATGTTTGCTACTGAGAAAAAGATTTGTAGCTACAGATTAAAAATTGAGTAAATATGTGAGCATGTATTTGACAACCAAGTTTGCTTTACCTTTTACTCAAACACACTGTGCACATGTGGCACTGATGATGCTAGAGCTTTGTTGCTTCATTCAACATCATTGGAAGAAGAAACATTTGAAGCATACGATTTATTTTTCTCTCTATATAATTATATTTCTAGATATCATTTATTTAAATCATGCTCAATAATATTTTTCCAGCAACATAGGAAAACAATAGTTGATTATGTAATAACTGCTTACTTTATGAATTTTTATGTGACGTACTCTTCCCTTTATGTAATATATTTGTTTACTTACCTTGAAAAAAATGTTAACTTTGAATCGAAAAACCTTAATAAACTTTACTTCTTTGATAAATTTATGTCACACTATTACAATATTGATTTTGACCTACTACGAAGCATATATGTGGCAAAGGATCTTGAAAATAAGTGTGAACGCAATGGCTGGCGGAGAAAGACTCCGCTGTTACAAATTTTTGTGTTTTGAACGACAATCTTTTGATGTTTGCTACTGAGAAAAAGATTTATAGCTATGGATTGAGCTTGTCTAATGCAAACTATTTGAAAAATTGAGTAAATATGTGAGCATGGATATGAAGCATAAGATTTATTTTTCTCTCAATATAATTATGTTTCCAGAAAAAATATGTTTGTTTACACGCACGCACGCACACACACAAATTAAACATGGGTTTTTGCAGTCTAAACCCTCGATTGATGTAGTATTGTATCAAATTGAGCGGTGTAGGTCAGTGACAAATGTATCAAATATTAAGTAAAGGACTTGTAAGACCTGTAGAGTTTCAATAGCAAGAACGAGAATTTTATCTATTACATTAATATGCTAATTTTTGATTTTTTATTATCTGTTTTTGTCCTTTTTAATATAATTTTGTTGAGGTTGTGCCTGCGCGTTAGTTTAACATTTGAAAAATTGCTTCTCTTAGTTGTTGTACGAAATGCTTATGTCTGGAAATCCATTTTCAGCAACAAGACATTTTAACCATCACTAAGAACTCAGTGGACTGTGTTGACACTAGTTACCTATAAACTAAGTCTTTTTATTAAAACTACCCTAATACATAATATTAGACTCAAAACAAATGAAATTGACTTAAAACATAGTTTAAACACCATATTAGCAGGGAATAAAGCAACATCAAAGGCTTACAATACTCACATAAAGTGAGTTATCAGCTGGGCGGGGAACAGAGAAACTACCTCTGCACATTTCTTGCCCCGTTGATATCCCTACTGCATGGGATTTAGCTCACTTTGTTGAACCACACTTTTTAACTCATTTTACCTTGTACCAAGCCTATTTAAAATTTGATTTTCACACAAAATTACCTAAATATTTTTTTTTTATCGACACAAAATATTTCACGAGTTTAATTTTTATACATTATAAATACAAAGTTATTTTACAAATGCACTCAATTATTTAGTTTATATATCTTTATTTTAATCTTATTTCTCCATATCGAAACACACAGGTATCTATATAGTTAAAAGATAATATTATAGACCAAAACATATGTCGTAACATCTTATAAATGGGACACATCTTCTATTTGATTGTGAAACATACATTTATCAAAGAAATAAAGTTTATTGAGATTTTTCAATGCAAAATAAGCAAATATTTTTTTTTTGAGGTAAGTGAACAAATATAATATATAAATGAAAGAGGCATATAAAAATTCATAAAGTAAACAGTTACTACACAATCAACTATTGATTTCCTATTGTTCAAAAAACTATTACTTTCCTATGTTGCTTGAAAAATATTATTGAGCAGGATTTAATAATAATGGATATCTAGAAACATGATTATATAGAGAGAAAAATAAACCTTATGATTCAAATGTTTCTTCTTCCAACGATGTTGATTGAAGCAACAAAGCTCTAGCATCATTAGTCCCACATGTGCACACTGTGTTTGAGTAAGAGGTAAAGCAAACTTGGTTATTACTTTCATGCTCACATATTTCCTCAATTTTCATATAGTCTTCATTAGACAAGCTCAATCTGTAGTTATAAATCTTTTTCTTAGTAGCAAAGATCAAAAGATTGTTGCCAAAACACAAAAAGTTGAAACAACGGGGTCTTTCTCTGCCACACCCATTGCTTTTCACCCTTATTTTCAAGATCCTTTTCCACAAACGCGCTTCGTAGTCTGTCAAAATCCATATTGTAAATACACGCTTTCTCAATCTCACTAAATATATGGATTGAGTTTTTGTGTTACTATTTCCCAATGTATATTTTTTTATTTCGCAACTCATGTCATAAGAGCCTCTTCGGGCTTCTTTTGCCACCCTTAACATTGTTGTTTTTTCATTCTCAAAATTATTGGCCATAATATAAGGTCTAAAATAAAAATGACATTTTATTAAATAGGGAAAACAATCTGAGATGAAATATGAGCATCTCCATTGTGAAATATTGACATGTTAAATCTTAAGCTTTAACTACTAGTAAAAAGACTTTTCACCATTTCCTTCCAGATACCCTCCTTTATGACATAAACTCATCCATCCAATAAAATCATATCATGTAGTTATTTGTGGAGAGATTTTAGAAAACTTTCTTACAAAAGTAGCATTATAATGCAAAAATTTGCATTGAAACAAAACCAAAATTCAATGTTAAAAATTTAATCTATTCTTCATTCAACAACCTTTATACATCTCAAAGATACAATGGAAACATTGCTGAGTTACACCATTTATTCGGAGAAGATAATTCTTCGGGTATTTCCAAAGACGTTGAATGCTTGGCTAAATTAGCTAAGATTTTATCCTCAACTAATGGATTGAATATTATTTGTCGTGAATTAACTAGTAAGTTTGAAGTTCAACTATTTCTTTGCAACCCAGCAACACAAACTTGGTTGCCAATTCCAATACCAAACCAACTGCAACTTAAGTTTGTTGATGCATATCTTGACATTATCCTTGAATGTGATGACAACGATAATTGCAACAAGGTGTTTATTTTTTATGATAGCACAAAGTTTTGGCCTCCCCTTTGGGAGTGTAAAGTTTACGTCACAAAGAAGGGTATTTTGAAGGAAAAGGAGAATATAGTCTTTTTATTGGTAGTAGGAGCTAAAAATTTGACATGCTGTTATTTAACATTAGAGATGTTCATTTCATTTCAAATTGTTTTACCTATTTAATAAAAAGTAGTTTTTTTTTAATTTAAACCTTATATTATGGCCTGTAATTTTGAAAGTGGATATACAACAATGTTAAGGGTGCCAAAAGAAGCCCGAAGAGATTCTCACAAAATAAGTTGCGAACTGAAAATATTTACAAAGGAAAAGAGCAACAATTCAACTTAATCCATATGTTTAGTGACATTGGGGAAGATTTCTTTACAATATGGATTTTGACCAATAAAGAAACATGTTTATGGCAAAGGATTTTGAAAATAAGGGTGAACGCAATGGGGGGCAGAGAAAGACCCTATTGTAACAAACTTTTGTGTGTTGAACAACAATCTTCTCATGTTTGCTATCGAGAAAAAGATTTGTAGCTACGGATTGAGCTTGTCTAATGCAAACTATTTGAAAAATTGAGTAAATATGTGACCATGGATGTGAAGCATAAGATTTATTTTTCTCTCTATATAATTATGTTTCCAGAAAAAATATATTTGTTTACACGCACGCACTCGCACGCACGCACACACACAAATTAAACATGGGTTTTTGCAGTCTAGACCCTCGATTGATGTAGTATTGTATCAAATTGAGCGGTGTAGTTCAGTGACAAATGTACCAAATATTAAGTAAAGGACGTGTAAGACCCATAGAATTTCAATAGCAAGAACGAGAATTTTATCTATTACATTAATATTCTAATTTTTTATTTTTTTTTATCTGTTTTTGTCCGATTTAATAGAATTGTGTTTAGGTTATGCCAGCGCATTGGTTTAACATTTGAAAAATTACTTCTCTTAGTTGTTGTACGGACTACTTATGTCTTGAAATCCATTTTCAGCAACAAGACATTTTAACCATCACTAAGAACTCAGTGGACTGTGTTGACACTAGTTACCTATAAACTAAGTCTTTTTATCAAAATTAGATAAAAACGCCTAATACATAAGATTAGACTCAATATCAAAATTAGATAAAAACGCCTAATACATAATATTATACTCAAAACAAATGAAATTTACTTAAAACATAATTTGAACACCATATTAGCAGGGAATAAAGCAACATCAAAGGCTTAAAATACTCACATAAAGTGAGTTATCAGCTGAGCGGGGAAGAGGGAAACAACCTCTGAACATTTCTTGCCCCGTTGATATCCCCACTGCATGGGCTTTAGCTCACTTTGTTGAACCAAACTTTTTAGCTCATTTTACCTTGTACAGAGCCTATTTAAAATTTGATTTTCACACAAAATTAACTAAGTATTTTTTTTTATCGACACAAAATATTTCACGAGTTTAACTTTTATACATTATAAATACAAAGTTATTTTACAAATGCACTCAATTATTTACTTTATATATCTTTATTTTAATCTTATTTCTCCATCGTGCAACATGTGGGTATCTATATAGTTAAAAGATAATATTATAGACCAAAACATATGTCGTAACATCTTATGAATGAGACACATCTTCTATTTGATTGTGTAACATACATTTATCAAAGAAATAAAGTTTATTGAGATTTTTCAATGCAAAATAAGCAAATATTTTTTTTTTGAGGTAAGTGAACAAATATAATATATAAATGGAAGAGTCACATAAAATTCATAAAGTAAACAGTTACTACATAATCAATTATTGATTTCCTATTGTTCAAAAAACTATTACTTTCCTATGTTGCTTGAAAAATATTATTGAGCAGGATTTAATAATAATGGATATCTAGAAACATGATTATATAGAGAGAAAAATAAACCTTATGATTCAAATGTTTCTTCTTCCAACAATGTTCATTGAAGCAACAAAGCTCTAGCATCATTAGTCCCACATGTGCACACTGTGTTTGAGTAAGAGGTAAAGCAAACTTGGTTATTACTTTCATGCTCACATATTTCCTCAATTTTCATATAGTTTTCATTAGACAAGCTCAATCTGTAGCTATAAATCTTTTTCTTAGTAGCAAACATCAAAAGATTGTTGTCAAAACACAAAAAGTTGTAACAACGGAGTCTTTCTCTGCCACACCCATTGCTTTTCACCCTTATTTTCAAGATCCTTTTCCACAAATGTGCTTCGTAGTTGGTAAAAATTCATATTGTAAATACACGCTTTATCCATCTCACTAAACATATGGATTGAGTTTTTGTGTTACTATTTCCCAATGTAAATTTTTTTATTTCGCAACTCATGTCATAAGAACCTCTTCGGGCTTCTTTTAGGACCCTTAACATTGTTGTTGTTTCATTCTCAAAATTATAGGCCATAATATAAGGTCTAAAATAAAAACGACATTTTATTAAATAGGGAAAACAATCTAAGATGAAATATGAGCATCTCCATTGTGAAATATTGACATGTTAAATCTTAAGCTTTAACTACTAGTAAAGAGACTTTTCACCATTTCCTTCCAGATACCCTCCTTTATGACATAAACTCATCCATCCAATAAAATCATATCATGTAGTTATTTGTGGAGAGATTTTAGAAAACTTACTTACATAAGTAGCATTATAATGCAAAAATTTGCATTGAAACAAAACCAAAATTCAATGTTAAAAATTTAATCTTTTCTTCATTCAACAACCTTTATACATCTCAAAGATACAATGGAAACATTGCTGAGTTACACCATTTATTCGGAGAAGATAATTCTTCGGGTATTTCCAAAGACGTTGAATACTTGGCTAAATTAGCTAAGATTTTATCCTCAACTAATGGATTGAATATTATTTGTCGTGAATTAACTAGTAAGTTTGAAGTTCAACTATTTCTTTGTAACCCAGCAACACAAACTTGGTTGCTATTTCCAATACCAAACCAACTACAACTTAAGTTTGTTGATGCATATCTTGACGTTATCCTTGAATGTGATGACAACGATAATTGCAACAAGGTGTTTATTTTTTATGATAGCACAATGTTTTGGCCTCCCCTTTGGGAATGTAAAGTTTACGTCACAAAGAAGGGTATTTGGAAGGAAAAGGAGAATATAGTCTTTTTATTGGTAGTAGGAGCTAAAAATTTGACATGCTGTTATTTAATATTAGAGATGTTCATTTCATCTCAGATTGTTTTACCTATTTAATAAAAAGTAGTTTTTTTTTTTAATTTAAACCTTATATTATGGCCTTCAATTTTGAAAGTGGATATACAACAATGTTAAGGGTGCCAAAAGAAGCCCGAAGAGGTTCTCACAAAATAAGTTGTGAACTGAAAATATTTACATAGGGAAAGAGCAACAATTCAACTCAATCCATATGTTTAGTGACATTAAGAAAGATTTCTTTACATAATGGATTTCGACCAATAACGAAACATGTTTATGGCAAAGGATTTTGAAAATAAGGGTGAACGCAATGGGTGGCAGAGAAAGACCCCGTTGTAACAAACTTTCGTGTTTTGAACAACAATCTTTTGATGTTTGCTATCGAGAAAAAGATTTGTAGCTACGGATTGAGCTTGTATAATGCAAACTATTTAAAAATTGAGTAAATATGTGAGCATGTATTTGATAACCAAGTTTGCTTTACCTCTTACTGAAACACAATGTGCACATGTGGCACTGATGATGCTAGAGCTTTGTTGCTTCATTCAACATCATTGGAAGAAGAAACATTTGAAGCATACGATTTATTATTCTCTATATATAATTATATTTCCAGATATCATTTATTTAAATCATGCTCAATAATATTTTTCAAGCAACATAGGAAAGCAATAGTTGATTATGTAATAACTGCTTACTTTATGAATTTTTATGAGATGTACTCTTCCCTTTATGTAATATATTTGTTTACTTACCTTGAAAAATATGTTAATTTTGTATCGAAAAACCTCAATAAACATTACTTCTTTGATAAATTTATGTCACACTATTACTATATGGATTTTGACCTACTACGAAGCACATTTGTGGCAAAGGATCTTGAAAATATGGGTGAACGTAATGGCTGGCAGAGAGAGACTACGTTGTTACAAATTTTTGTGTTTTGAACGACAATCTTTTGATGTTTGCTACAGAGAAAAAGATTTATAGCTATGGATTGAGCTTGTCTAATGCAAACTATTTGAAAAATTGAATAAATATATGACCATGGATGTGAAGCATAAGATTTATTTTTCTTTTCTATATAATTATGATTCCAGAAAAAATATATTTGTTTACACGCACGCACGGGCGCGCACACACAAATTAAACATGGGTTTTTGCAGGCAAAACCCTCGATTGATGTAGTATTGTATCAAATTGAGCGGTGTAGTTCAGTGACAAATGTATCAAATATTAAGTAAAGGACGTGTAAGACCCGTAGAATTTCAATTGCAAGAACGATAATTTTATCTATTACATTAATATTCTTATTTTTTATTTTTTTTATCTGTTTTTGTCCGTTTTAACAGAATTGTGTTGAGGTTATGCCTGCGCATTGGTTTAACATTTGAAAAAAAGCTTCTCTTAGTTGTTGTACGGACTACTTATGTCTTGAAATCCATTTTCAGCAACAAGACATTTTAACCATCACTAAGAACTCAGTGGACTGTGTTGACACTAGTTACCTATAAACTAAGTCTTTTTATCAAAATTACATAAAAACGCCTAATACATAATATTAGACTCAAAACAAATGAAATTTACTTAAAACATAATTTGAACACCATATTAGCAGGGAAAAAAGCAACATCACAGGCTTAAAATACTCACATAAAGTGAGTTATCAGCTGAGCGGGGAACAAGGAAACAACCTCTGGACATTTCTTGCCCCGTTGATATCCCCACTGCATGGGCTTTAGCTCACTTTGTTGAACCAAACTTTTTAGCTCATTTTACCTTGTACCAAGCCTATTTAAAATTTGATTTTCACACAAAATTACCTATGTATTTTTTTATCAACACTAAATATTTCACGAGTTTATTTTTTATACATTATAAATACAAAGTTATTTTACAAATGCACTCAATTATTTACTTTATATATCTTTATTTTAATCTTATTTCTCCATCATGCAACATGCGGGAATCTATATAGTTAAAAGATAATATTATAGACCAAAACATATGTCGTAACATCTTATGAATGAGACACATCTTCTATTTAATTGTGTAACATACATTTATCAAAGAAATAAAGTTTATTGAGATTTTTCAATGCAAACTAAGCAAATTTTTTTTTTTTTGAGGTAAGTGAACAAATATAATATATAAATGGAAGAGTCACATAAAATTCATAAAGTAAACAGTTACTACATAATCAATTATTGATTTCCTATTGTTCAAAAAACTATTACTTTCCTATGTTTCTTGAAAAATATTATTGAGCAGGATTTAATAATAATGGATATCTAGAAACATGATTATATAGAGAGAAAAATAAACCTTATGATTCAAATGTTTCTTCTTCCAACGATGTTGATTGAAGCAACAAAGCTCTAGCATCATTAGTCCCACATGTGCACACTGTGTTTGAGTAAGAGGTAAAGCAAACTTGGTTATTACTTTCATGCTCACATATTTCCTCAATTTTCATATAGTTTTCATTAGACAAGCTCAATCTGTAGGTATAAATCTTTTTCTTTGTAGCAAACATCAAAAGATTGTTGTCAAAACACAAAAAGTTGTAACAACGGGGTCTTTCTCTGCCACACCCATTGCTTTTCACCCTTATTTTCAAGATCCTTTTCCATAAACGTGCTTCGTAGTTGGTCAAAATCCATATTGTAAATACACGCTTTCTCCATCTCACTAAACATATGGATTGAGTTTTTGTGTTACTATTTCCCAATGTAAATTTTTTTATTTCGCAACTCATGTCATAAGAACCTCTCCGGGCTTCTTTTAGCACCCTTAACATTGTTGTTTTTTCATTCTCAAAATTATAGGCCATAATATAAGGTCTAAAATAAAAACGACATTTTATTAAATAGGGAAAACAATCTGAGATGAAATATGAGCATCTCCATTGTGAAATATTGACATGTTAAATCTTAAGCTTTAACTACTAGTAAAAAGACTTTTCACCATTTCCTTCCAGATACCCTCCTTTATGACATAAACTCATCCATCCAATAAAATCATATCATGTAGTTATTTGTCGAGAGATTTTAGAAAACTTACTTACATCAGTAGCATTATAATGCAAAAATTTGCATTGAAACAAAACCAAAATTCAATGTTAAAAATTTAATCTTTTCTTCATTCAACAACCTTTATACATCTCGAAGATACAATGGAAACATTGCTGAGTTACACCATTTATTCGGAGAAGACAATTCTTCGGGTATTTCCAAAGACGTTGAATACTTGGCTAAATTAGCTAAGATTTTATCCTCAACTAATGGATTGAATATTATTTGTCGTGAATTAACCAGTAAGTTAGAAGTTCAACTATTTCTTTGTAACCCAGCAACACAAACTTGGTTGCCAATTCCAATACCAAACCAACTGCAACTTAAGTTTGTTGATGCATATCTTGACGTTATCCTTGAATGTCATGACAACGATAAATGCAACAAGGTGTTTATTTTTTATGATAGCACAAAGTTTTGGCCTCCCCTTTGGGAGTGTAAAGTTTACGTCACAAAGAAGGGTATTTGGAAGGAAAAGGAGAATATAGTCTTTTTATTGGAAGAAGAAACATTTGAAGCATACGATTTATTTTTCTCTCTATATAATTATTTTCAGATATCATTTATTTAAATCATGCTCAATAATATTTTTCAAGCAACAAAGGAAAGCAATAGTTGATTATGTAATAATTGCTTACTTTTTGAATTTTTATGTGATGTACTCTTCCCTTTATGTAATATATTTGTTTACTTACCTAGAAAGAATTGTTAACTTTGTATCGAAAAACCTCAATAGAGATGTTCATTTCATCTCAGATTGTTTTACCTATTTAATAAAAAGTAGTTTTTTTTTAATTTAAACCTTATATTATGGCCTGCAATTTTGAAAGTGGATATACAACAATGTTAAGGGTGCCAAAAGAAGCCCGAAGAGGTTCTCAAAAAATAAGTTGTGACTTGAAAATATTTACATAGGGAAAGAGCAACAATTCAACTCAATCCATATGTTTAGTGACAATGGGAAAGATTTCTTTACAATATGGATTTTGAGCGATAACGAAACATTTTTATGGCAAAGGATTTTGAAAATAAGGGTGAACGCAATGGGTGGCAGAGAAAGACCCCGTTGTAACAAACTTTCGTGTTTTGAACGACAATCTTTTGATGTTTGCTATCGAGAAAAAGATTTGTAGCTACGGATTGAGCTTGTATAATGCAAACTATTTAAAAATTGAGTAAATATGTGAGCATGTATTTGATAACCAAGTTTGCTTTACCTCTTACTGAAACACAATGTGCACATGTGGCACTGATGATGCTAGAGCTTTGTTGCTTCATTCAACATCATTGGAAGAAGAAACATTTGAAGCATACGATTTATTTTTCTCTCTATATAATTATTTTCAGATATCATTTATTTAAATCATGCTCAATAATATTTTTCAAGCAACAAAGGAAAACAATAGTTGATTATGTAATAATTGCTTACTTTATGAATTTTTATGTGATGTACTCTTCCCTTTCTGTAATATATTTGTTTACTTACCTTGAAAAAAATGTTAACTTTGTATCGAAAAACCTCAATAAGCTTTACTTCTTTGATAAATTTATGTCACACTATTACTATATGGATTTTGACCTACTACGAAGCACATTTGTGGCAAAGGATCTTGAAAATAAGGGTGAACGCAATGGCTGGTAGAGAAAGACTTCGTTGTTACAAATTTTTGTGTTTTGAACGACAATCTTTTATTGTTTGCTACAGAGAAAAAGATTTATAGCTATGGATTGAGCTTGTCTAATGCAAACTATTTGAAAAATTGAGTAAATATGTGACCATGGATGTGAAGCATAAGATTTATTTTTCTTTTCTATATAATTATGTTTCCAGAAAAAATATATTTGTTTACACGCACGCACGGGCGCACACACACAAATTAAACATGGGTTTCTGCAGGCAAAACCCTCGATTGATGTAGTATTGTATCAAATTGAGCGGTGTAGTTCAGTGACAAATGTATCAAATATTAAGTAAAGGACGTGTAAGACCCGTAGAATTTCAATAGCAAGAACGATAATTTTATCTATTACATTAATATTCTGATAATTTTTTTTATCTGTTTTTGTCCGTTTTAACAGAATTGTGTTGAGGTTATGCCTGCGCATTGGTTTAACATTTGAAAAATTGCTTCTCTTAGTTGTTGTACGGACTACTTATGTCTTGAAATCCATTTTCAGCAACAAGACATTTTAACCATCACTAAGAACTCAGTGGACTGTGTTGACACTAGTTACCTATAAACTAAGTCTTTTTATCAAAATTACATAAAAACGCCTAATACATAATATTAGACTCAAAACAAATGAAATTTACTTAAAACATAATTTGAACACCATATTAGCAGGGAATAAAGCAACATCATAGGCTTAAAATACTCACATAAAGTGAGTTATCAGCTGAGCGGGGAACAGGGAAACAACCTCTGGACATTTCTTGCCCCGTTGATATCCCCACTGCATGGGCTTTAGCTCACTTTGTTAAACCAAACTTTTTAGCTCATTTTACCTTGTACCAAGCCTATTTAAAATTTGATTTTCACACAAAATTACCTATTTATTTTTTTTATCGACACTAAATATTTCACGAGTTTAATTTTTATACATTATAAATACAAAGTTATTTTACAAATGCACTCAATTATTTACTTTATATATCTTTATTTTAATCTTATTTCTCCATCGTGCAACATGTGGGTATCTATATAGTTAAAAGATAATATTATAGACCAAAACATATGTCGTAACATCTTATGAATGAGACACATCTTCTATTTGATTGTGTAACATACATTTATCAAAGAAATAAAGTTTATTGAGATTTTTCAATGCAAAATAAGCAAATATTTTTTTTTTGAGGTAAGTGAACAAATATAATATATAAATGGAAGAGTCACATAAAATTCATAAAGTAAACAGTTACTACATAATCAATTATTGATTTCCTATTGTTCAAAAAACTATTACTTTCCTATGTTGCTTGAAAAATATTATTGAGCAGGATTTAATAATAATGGATATCTAGAAACATGATTATATAGAGAGAAAAATAAACCTTATGATTCAAATGTTTCTTCTTCCAACAATGTTCATTGAAGCAACAAAGCTCTAGCATCATTAGTCCCACATGTGCACACTGTGTTTGAGTAAGAGGTAAAGCAAACTTGGTTATTACTTTCATGCTCACATATTTCCTCAATTTTCATATAGTTTTCATTAGACAAGCTCAATCTGTAGCTATAAATCTTTTTCTTAGTAGCAAACATCAAAAGATTGTTGTCAAAACACAAAAAGTTGTAACAACGGAGTCTTTCTCTGCCACACCCATTGCTTTTCACCCTTATTTTCAAGATCCTTTTCCACAAATGTGCTTCGTAGTTGGTAAAAATTCATATTGTAAATACACGCTTTATCCATCTCACTAAACATATGGATTGAGTTTTTGTGTTACTATTTCCCAATGTAAATTTTTTTATTTCGCAACTCATGTCATAAGAACCTCTTCGGGCTTCTTTTAGGACCCTTAACATTGTTGTTGTTTCATTCTCAAAATTATAGGCCATAATATAAGGTCTAAAATAAAAACGACATTTTATTAAATAGGGAAAACAATCTAAGATGAAATATGAGCATCTCCATTGTGAAATATTGACATGTTAAATCTTAAGCTTTAACTACTAGTAAAAAGACTTTTCACCATTTCCTTCCAGATACCCTCCTTTATGACATAAACTCATCCATCCAATAAAATCATATCATGTAGTTATTTGTGGAGAGATTTTAGAAAACTTACTTACATAAGTAGCATTATAATGCAAAAATTTGCATTGAAACAAAACCAAAATTCAATGTTAAAAATTTAATCTTTTCTTCATTCAACAACCTTTATACATCTCAAAGATACAATGGAAACATTGCTGAGTTACACCATTTATTCGGAGAAGATAATTCTTCGGGTATTTCCAAAGATGTTGAATACTTGGCTAAATTAGCTAAGATTTTATCCTCAACTAATGGATTGAATATGATTTGTCGTGAATTAACTAGTAAGTTTGAAGTTCAACTATTTCTTTGTAACCCAGCAACACAAACTTGGTTGCTATTTCCAATACCAAACCAACTGCAACTTAAGTTTGTTGATGCATATCTTGACGTTATCCTTGAATGTGATGACAACGATAATTGCAACAAGGTGTTTATTTTTTATGATAGCACAAACTTTTGGCGTCCCCTTTGGGAGTCTAAAGTTTACGTCACAAAGAAGGGTATTTGGAAGGAAAAGGAGAATATAGTCTTTTTATTGGTAGTAGGAGCTAAAAATTTGACATGCTGTTATTTAACATTAGAGATGTTCATTTCATCTCAGATTGTTTTACCTATTTAATAAAAAGTAGTTTTTTTTTTAATTTAAACCTTATATTATGGCCTGCAATTTTGAAAGTGGATATACAACAATGTTAAGGGTGCCAAAAGAAGCCCGAAGAGGTTCTCACAAAATAAGTTGTGAACTGAAAATATTTACATAGGGAAAGAGCAACAATTCAACTCAATCCATATGTTTAGTGACATTAAGAAAGATTTCTTTACAATATGGATTTCGACCAATAACGAAACATGTTTATGGCAAAGGATTTTGAAAATAAGGGTGAACGCAATGGGTGGCAGAGAAAGACCCCAATGTAACAAACTTTCGTGTTTTGAACAACAATCTTTTGATGTTTGCTATCGAGAATAAGATTTGTAGCTACGGATTGAGCTTGTATAATGCAAACTATTTAAAAATTGAGTAAATATGTGAGCATGTATTTGATAACCAAGTTTGCTTTACCTCTTACTGAAACACAATGTGCACATGTGGCACTGATGATGCTAGAGCTTTGTTGCTTCATTCAACATCATTGGAAGAAGAAACATTTGAAGCATACGATTTATTTTTCTCTCTATATAATTATTTTCAGATATCATTTATTTAAATCATGCTCAATAATATTTTTCAAGCAACAAAGGAAAGCAATAGTTGTTTATGTAATAACTGCTTACTTTATGAATTTTTATGTGATGTACTCTTCCCTTTATGTAATATATTTGTTTACTTACCTTGAAAAAATGTTAACTATGTATCGAAAAACCTCAATAAACTTTACTTCTTTGATAAATTTATGTCACACTATTACTATATGGATTTTGACCTACTACGAAGCACATTTGTGGCAAAGGATCTTGAAAATAAGGGTGAACGCAATGGCTGGCAGAGAAAGACTCCGTTGTTACAAATTTTTGTGTTTTGAACGACAATCTTTTGATGTTTGCTACTGAGAAAAAGATTTATAGCTATGGATTGAGCTTGTCTAATGCAAACTATTTGAAAAATTGAGTAAATATGTGACCATGGATGTGAAGCATAAGATTTATTTATTTTTTCTATATAATTATGTTTAAATATATTTGTTTACACGCACGCACGGGCGCGCACACACAAATTAAACATGGGTTTCTGCAGGCAAAACCCTCGATTGATGTAGTATTGTATCCAATTGAGCGGTCTAGTTCAGTGACAAATGTATCAAATATTAAGTAAAGGACGTGTAAGACCCGTAGAATTTCAATAGCAAGAACGATAATTTTATCTATTACATTAATATTCTAATTTTTTTTTAATCTGTTTTTGTCCGTTTTAACAGAATTGTGTTGAGGTTATGCCTGCGCATTGGTTTAACATTTGAAAATTTGCTTCTCTTAGTTGTTGTACGGACTACTTATGTCTTGAAATCCATTTTCAGCAACAAGACATTTTAACCATCACTAAGAACTCAGTGGACTGTGTTGACACTAGTTACCTATAAATATCAAAATTACATAAAAACGCCTAATACATAATATTAGACTCAACAAATGAAATTTACTTAAAACATAATTTGAACACCATATTAGCAGGGAATAAAGCAACATCACAGGCTTAAAATACTCACATAAAGTGAGTTATCAGCTGAGCGGGGAACAAAGAAACAACCTCTGAACATTTCTTGCCCCGTTGATATCCCCACTGCATGGGCTTTAGCTCACTTTGTTGAACCACACTTTTTAGCTCATTTTACCTTGTACCAAGCCTATTTAAAATTTGATTTTCACACAAAATTACCTAAGTATTTTTTTTTATCGACACAAAATATGTCACGAGTTTAACTTTTATACATTATAAATACAAAGTTACTTTACAAATGCACTCAATTATTTAGTTTATATATCTTTATTTTAATCTTATTTCTCCTTCGTACAACATGCGGGTATCTATATAGTTAAAAGATAATATTATAGACCAAAACATATGTCGTAACATCTTATGAACGGGACACATCTTCTATTTGATTGTGTAACATACATTTATCAAAGAAATAAAGTTTATTGAGATTTTTCAATGCAAAATAAGCAAAAAAAAAATTTGAGGTAAGTGAACAAATATAATATATATAAATGGAAGAGTCACATATAATTCATAAAGTAAATAGTTACTACATAATCAACTACTGATTTCCTATTGTTCAAAAAACTATTACTTTCCTATGTTGCTTGAAAAATATTATTGAGCAGGATTTAATAATAATGGATATCTAGAAACATGATTATATAGAGAGAAAAATAAACCTTATGATTCAAATGTTTCTTCTTCCAATGATGTTCATTGAAGCAACAAAGCATCATTAGTCCCACATGTGCACACTGTGTTTGAGTAAGAGGTAAAGCAAACTTGGTTATTACTTTCATGCTCACATATTTCCTCAATTTTCATATAGTTTTCATTAGACAAGCTCAATCTGTAGCTATAAATCTTTTTCTTAGTAGCAAACATCAAAAGATTGTTGTCAAAACACAAAAAGTTGTAACAACGGGGTCTTTCTCTGCCACACCCATTGCTTTTCACCCTTATTTTCAGGATCCTTTTCCACAAACGTGCTTCGTAGTTGGTCAAAATCCATATTGTAAATACACGCTTTCTCAATCTCACTAAACATATGGATTGAGTTTTTGTGTTACTATTTCCCAATGTATATTTTTTTATTTCGCAACTCATGTCATAAGAACCTCTTCGGGCTTCTTTTGGCACCCTTAACATTGTTGTTTTTTCATTCTCAAAATTATAGGCCATAATATAAGGTCTAAAATAAAAACGACATTTTATTAAATAGGGAAAACAATCTGAGATGAAATATGAGCATCTCCATTGTGAAATATTGACATGTTAAATCTTAAGCTTTAACTACTAGTAAAAAGACTTTTCACCTTTTTCTTCCAGATACCCTCCTTTATGACATAAACTCATCCATCCAATAAAATCATATCATGTAGATATTTGTGGGGAGATTTTAGAAAACTAATTACAAATGTAGCATTATAATGCAAAAAATTGCATTGAAACAAAATCAAAATTCAATGTTAAAAATTTAATCTTTTCTTCATTCAACAACCTTTATATATCTCAAAGATACAATGGAAACATTTCTGAGTTATACCATTTATTCGGAGAAGATAATTCTTCGGTATTTCCAAAGACATTGAGTTCTTGGCTAAATTAGCTAAGATTTTATCCTCAACTAATGGATTGAATATTATTTGTCGTGAATTAACTAGTTAGTTTGAAGTTCAACTATTTCTTTGTAACCCAGCAACACAAACTTGGTTGCCAATTCCAATACCAAACCAACTGCAACTTCAGTTTGTTGATGCATATCTTGACGTTATCCTTGAATGTGATGACAACGATAATTGCAAGAAGGTGTTTATTTTTTATGATAGCACAAACTTTTGGCCTCCCCTTTGGAAGTGTAAAGTTTACGTCACAAAGAAGGGTATTTGGAAGGAAAAGGAGAATATAGTCTTTTTATTGGTATTAGGACCTAAAAATTAGACATGTTATTATTTAACATTAGAGATGTTCATTTCATCTCAGATTGTTTTACCTATTTAATGTGGATATACAACAATGTTAAGGGTGACAAAAGAAGCCCGAAGAAGTTCTCACGAATTAAGTTGCGAACTGAAAATATTTACATAGGGAAAAAGCAACACTTCAACTTAATCCATATGTTTAGTGACATTGGGAAAGGTGTCTTTACAATATGGATTTTGACCAATAACGAAGCATGTTTATGGCAAAGGATCTTGAAAATAAGGGCGAACGCAATGGGTGGCAGAGAAAGACCCCGTTGTTACAAACTTTCGTGTTTTGAACAACAATCTTTTGATGTTTGCTATCGAGAAAAAGATTTGTAGCTACGGATTGAGCTTGTATAATGCAAACTATATAAAACTGAGTAAACATGTGAGCATGTATTTGATAACCAAGTTTGCTTTACCTCTTACTCAAACACACTGTGCACATGTGGCACTGATGATGCTAGAGCTTTGTTGCTTCATTCAACATCATTGGAAGAAGAAACATTTTAAGCATACGATTTATTTTTCTCTCTATATAATTATATTTCCAGATATCATTTATTTAAATCATGCTCAATAATATTTTGCAAGCAACATAGGAAAGCAATAGTTGATTATGTAATAACTGCTTACTTTATGAATTTTTATGTGATGTACTCTTCCCTTTATGTAATATATTTGTTTACTTACCTTGAAAAAAATGTTAACTTTGCATCGAAAAACCTCGATAAACTTTACTTCTTTGATAAATTTATGTCACACTATTACAATATGGATTTTGACCTACTACGAAGCACATTTGTGGCAAAGGATCTTGAAAATAAGGGTGAACGCAATGGCTGGCAGAGAAAGACTCCGTTGTTACAAATTTTTGTGTTTTGAACGACAATCTTTTGATGTTTGCTACTGAGAAAAACATTTATAGCTATGGATTGAGCTTGTCTAATGCAAACTATTTGAAAATTTGAGTAAATATGTGAGCATGGATGTGAAGCATAAGATTTATTTTTCTCTCTATATAATTATGTTTCCAGAAAAAATATATTTGTTTACACGAACGCACTCGCACGCACGCACGGGCGCACACACATAAATTAAACATGGGTTTCTGCAGGCAAAACCCTCGATTGATGTAGTATTGTATCAAATTGAGCGGTGTAGTTCAGTGACAAATGTATCAAATATTAAATAAAGGACGTGTAAGACCCGTAGAATTTCAATAGCAAGAACGAGAATTTTATCTATTACACTAATATTCTAATTATTGATTTTTTTTTATCTGTTTTTGTCCTTTTTAATAGAATTGTGTTGAGGTTATGCCTGCGCGTTGGTTTAACAAATGAAAAATTGCTTCTCTTAGTTGTTGTACGGACTACTTATGTCTTGAAATCCATTTTCAGCAACAACACATTTTAACCATCACTAAGAACTCAGTGGACTGTGTTGACACTAGTTTCCTATAAACTGAGTCTTTTTATCAAAATTAGATAAAAACACCTAATACATAATATTAGACTCAAAACAAATGAAATTTACTTAAAACATAATTTGAACACCATATTAGCAGGGAATAAAGCAACATCAAAGGCTTAAAATACTCACATAAAGTGAGTTATTAGCTGAGCGGGGAACAGGGAAACAACCTCTGGACATTTATTGCCCCGTTGATATCCCCACTGCATGGGCTTTAGCTCACTTTGTTGAACCACACTTTTTAGCTCATTTTACCTTGTACCAAGCCTATTTAAAATTTGATTTTAACACAAAATTACCTAAATATTTTTTTTTATCGACACAAAATATTTCACGAGTTTAATTTTTATACATTATAAATACAAAGTTATTTTACAAATGCACTCAATTATTTAGTTTATATATGTTTATTATTTCTCCATCGTGCAACATGCGGGTATCTATATAGTTAAAAGATAATATTATAGACCAAAACATATGTCGTAACATCTTATGAATGGGACACATCTTCCATTTGATTGTGTAACATACATTTATCAAAGAAATAAAGTTTATTGAGATTTTCAATGCAAAATAAGCAAATTTTTTTTTTTGAGGTAAGTGAACAAATATAATATATAAATGGAAGAGTCACATAAAAATTCATAAAGTAAATAGTTACTACATAATCAACTATTGATTTTCTATTGTTCAAAAAACTATTACTTTCCTATGTTGCTTGAAAAATATTATTGAGCAGCATTTAATAATAATGGATATCTAGAAACATGATTATATAGAGAGAAAAATAAACCTTATGATTCAAATGTTTCTTCTTCCAACGATGTTCATTGAAGCAACAAAGCATCATTAGTCCCACATGTGCACACTGTGTTTGAGTAAGAGGTAAAGCAAACTTGGTTATTACTTTCATGCTCACATATTTCCTCAATTTTCATATAGTCTTCACAAGACAAGCTCAATCTGTAGTTATAAATCTTTTTCTTAGTAGCAAATATCAAAAGATTGTTGCCAAAACACAAAAAGTTGAAACAACGGGGTCTTTCTCTGCCACACCCATTGCTTTTCACCCTTATTTTCAAGATCCTTTTCCACAAACGCGCTTCGTAGTTGGTCAAAATCCATATTGTAAATACACGCTTTCTCAATCTCACTAAACATATGGATTGAGTTTTTGTGTTACTATTTCCCAATGTAAATATTTTTATTTCGCAACTTATGTCATAAGAGCCTCTTCGGGCTTCTTTTGCCACCCTTAACATTGTTGTTTTTTCATTCTCAAAATTATTGGCCATAATATAAGGTCTAAAATAAAAATGACATTTTATTAAATAGGGAAAACAATCTGAGATGAAATATGAGCATCTCCATTGTGAAATATTGACATGTTAAATCTTAAGCTTTAACTACTAGTAAAAAGACTTTTCACCATTTCCTTCCAGATACCCTCCTTTATGACATAAACTCATCCATCCAATAAAATCATATCATGTAGTTATTTGTGGAGAGATTTTAGAAAACTTTCTTACAAAAGTAGCATTATAATGCAAAAATTTGCATTGAAACAAAACCAAAATTCAATGTTAAAAATTTAATCTATTCTTCATTCAACAACCTTTATACATCTCAAAGATACAATGGAAACATTGCTGAGTTACACCATTTATTCGGAGAAGATAATTCTTCGGGTATTTCCAAAGACGTTGAATACTTGGCTAAATTAGCTAAGATTTTATCCTCAACTAATGGATTGAATTTTATTTGTCGTGAATTAACTAGTAAGTTTGAAGTTCAACTATTTCTTTGCAACCCAGCAACACAAACTTGGTTGCCAATTCCAATACCAAACCAACTGCAACTTAAGTTTGTTGATGCATATCTTGACATTATCCTTGAATGTGATGACAACGATAATTGCAACAAGGTGTTTATTTTTTATGATAGCACAAAGTTTTGGCCTCCCCTTTGGGAGTGTAAAGTTTACGTCACAAAGAAGGGTATTTGGAAGGAAAAGGAGAATATAGTCTTTTTATTGGTAGTAGGAGCTAAAAATTTGACATGCTGTTATTTAACATTAGAGATGTTCATTTCATCTCAGATTGTTTTACCTATTTAATAAAAAGTAGTTTTTTTTATAATTTAAACCTTATATTATGACCTGCAATTTTGAGGGTGGATATACAACAATGTTAAGGGTTCCAAAAGAAGCCCGAAGCGGTTCTCACGAAATAAGTTGCGAACTAAAAACATTTACATAGGGAAAGAGCAACACTTCAACTCAATCCATATGTTTAGTGACATTGGGAAAGTGTGTCTTTACAATATGGATTTTGACCAATAACGAAGCATGTTTGTGGCAAAAGATCTTGAAAATAAGGGTAAATGCAATGGGTGGCAGAGAAAGACCCCGTTGTTACAAACTTTCGTGTTTTGAACAACAATCTTTTGATGTTTGCTATCGAGAAAAAGATTTGAAGCTACGGATTGAGCTTGTATAATACAAACTATTTAAAAGTTGTGTAAATATGTGAGATGTATTTGATAACCAAGTTTGCTTTACCTCTTACTCAAACACACTGTGCACATGTGGCACTGATGATGCTAGAGCTTTGTTGCTTCATTCAACATCATTGGAAGAAGAAACATTTGAAGCATACGATTTATTTTTCTCTCTATATAATTATATTTCCAGATATCATTTATTTAAATCATGCTCAATAATATTTTTCAACAAACATAGGAAAGCAATAGTTGATTATGTAATAACTGCTTACTTTATGAATTTTTAAGTGACGTACTCTTCCCTTTATGTAATATATTTGTTTACTTACCTTGAAAAAAATGTTAACTTTGCATCGAAAAACCTTAATAAACTTGACTTCTTTGATAAATTTATGTCACACTATTACTATATGGATTTTGACCTACTACGAAGCACATTTGTGGCAAAGGATCTTGAAAATAAGGGTGAACGCAATGGCTGGCGGAGAAAGACTCCATTGTTACAAATTTTTGTGTTTTGAACGACAATCTTTTGATGTTTGCTACTGAGAAAAAGATTTATAGCTATGGATTGAGCTTGTCTAATGCAAACTATTTGAAAAATTGAGTAAATATGTGAGCATAGATGTGATGCATAAGATTTATTTTTCTCTCTATATAATTATGTTTCCAGAAAAAATATATTTGTTTACACACTCGCACGCGCGCACACACACAAATTAAACATGGGTTTTTGCAGGCTAAACCCTCAATTGATGTAGTATTGTATCAAATTGAGCGGTGTAGTTCAGTGACAAATGTACAAATATTAAGTAAAGGACGTGTAAGATCCGTAGAGTTTCAATAGCAAGAACGAGAATTTTATCTAATGAATTAATATGCTAATTTTTTATTTTTTATTTTTTTTTTGTCCGTTTTAATATAATTTTGTTGAGGTTGTGCCTGCGCGTTAGTTTAACATTTGAAAAATAGCTTCTCTTAGTTGTTGTACGGAATGCTTATGATGTCTTGAAATCCATTTTCAGCAACAAGACATTTTAACCATCACTAAGAACTCAGTGGACTATGTTGACACTAGTTACCTCTAAACTAAGTCTTTTTATCAAAATTACATAAAAACGCCCAATACATAATATTAGACTCAAAACAAATGAAATTGACTTAAAACATAATTTGAACACCATATTAGCAGAGAATAAAGCAACATCAAAGGCTTAAAATACTCACATAAAGTGAGTTATCAGCTGGGCGGGGAACAGGGAAACAACCTATGCACATTTCCTTCCCCGTTGATATCCCTACTGCACGAGCTTTAGCTCACTTTGTTGAACAACACTTTTTAGCTCATTTTACCTTGTACCAAGCCTATTTAAAATTTGATTTTCACCCAAATTTACCTAAATATTTTTTTTATCGACACAATATTTCACGAGTTTAATTTTTATACATTATAAATATAAAGTTATTTTACAAATGCACTCAATTATTTATTTTATCTATCTTTATTTTAATCTTATTCACCCATATTTTGCCATAACTAAATCCTTCCACAATTCCTTCGCCGGTTGAAGGAGCTTCCACCTCCATTTTGCTAGAAGACTTAAGTTAGTTAAGGGTAAGTTACGCACACCTAACCACTTCACCCAACTAATCTTCGCGGACTAGGAAGTCCCCCCCCAAAGAAACTTCTATTGGATCTTCACAACTACTTCCTTCCAAACCTTACTAGGCATCTTCAAAAAAAAGAGGAAAAAGAATTGTACTGCATTCAAAACCGCATTAAGCATGGCAATATGACTACCGAAGCTTAACAATTTGTTACCCCAAGATCCAATCCTTCCCCGAATCACCTCCAACATAGGTTGCCAAGTTGACATAAGTTTCAGATTTGCACCATAGGTCAGCCGACTTAACCTATTTTCACTCACACTACAATATTTGCTAAGATATTACAAATTAAAAAAATGTAATTTTAAACTTACTCATTTATGAATGTAGTTTTTTTTTTTGGTGAACACTACCATCGATGCTGAGTTTCTCAGGAGAGAAAATCTTGTCAATGCCTTCGCTCACTGCAAATCATGATCAAAATTGTTAAAAGAATGACGGCAGACCGAATAGATGAGTGCATCACACAACCAATCTTTGAAGTACATTAATTTTAGTCTCTAAAATCAAAATTCATAAGAAAATTACAAAAAAATATACATAAAAACTACAGATTTTTCTACATGCGAAAAGAAATTGTGCCAACGAACATTAATTATGTAAAGTGGTTTGCCAAAAAAATTTCCTCAACATTGTATTTCAAATTATGAGTTGCAGGAAGAAAGGTTAATCTTATTATTTTAGTCTTTAATGAAAAAAAAAATTATATTATTTACATCTCACTATTTTTTACATGCTCACTTTTATTATATATTTTATAATACTTTATGTATGATAATATTTTTTAAGATAACATATATAGCACATCCAGCGCGATGCGCGGTCTCATCTATTTCTATTTTATTTTATTAAATTAGAGGCTTCAATTCTCCTTTTGTCATGTGTGCTCTTTCTTTCCACTTATACATTAAAGTGTCATGTCATGTTTCATTGTTGTTTTCCTTTTTATAGCTTAGTTTGACATATATGACTCTTTCATTTGCTCACACACACTCTCATTTGCTCACAACCGTTCCATTGCCTTAGCTTTCAGTTTGCAAATAATAAATATACTTAATTATTTCTCCATATGTTTAATTTCTCTTTAATTGCCGTCCACTATGTGATAAAGTTGATATTCATTTATCACTACCCCCATTACATCTATTCCTATGAGCTAATATGGCCATGATGATGGTTCTTAGCTATTCTGGTGTGTATGAATATGGTGATGTGTGTTAATTAGTGTGTATGCATCATCCTACATATATGCTATCAATATGAATTCTTTGACCACGACACCGCGTATTGTCATGGCTGGTATGAAACAAGACTACTACTTATTTTGATATTTTTGAATGGATTAATATGAGGTCTCTTTGATTTTATTTTTATTTACTTATTTTGCCACCTAATTTCTTCTTTGTAACTAATTGATATTATCTTGAAAATTAAGATATTCAAATTGATGTTATTTTCAAATTGATTGACATTGATCTTTTCAAAAGCTTTTCATGAGCTAATTGTATTTTATGTTTTGCGTTTAGAATAAATGCAAATATTCAGTCGTCACATTTCTATTATCCTAATGACAAACTAAAAAAATGGTAATATAATCTATATAGGGGGAGGTCCATGGTTCGATTCTTGGTAAGAACAATTTATATTTTTGATGTACCAAAAAAAAAATGTTAATCTAATTTGTTTGATTTGTTGCGGCCAATCTCCCTCATTTTTTATTATATTTAGAAAATTATTTTTCGAGCCATCCACTACTTTGCCGCATCCCTCGGATTTCCATTTTTTTTCCTTTTACTATACGCTGTGCATTTGGCGAACTCTCTCTAAAACAGTTTGCTGAGTTCGCTACTTATAATGCGAACGTTATAAAAATCAAATTTTTGATCCCTAGCTCTCACTATTCTCTCACCCCTCCATGTTCATTTTGTTGAATAAAACTACAGTTTAGTTCTCTCAACCCCCACGTTAAAAAAAAATCCTCCATGGGGACGGAAAATGTGTGTTGGGTTATGAAAAATACCGTAGAGGGGCGCCAAAAATAATTTTCTTATATTTATTAGGTCATCTTCGATTCTGCATTGCAAATCATTGGTTGCGTAAAAACATAGTATAATATTCTACCTATGTGTTGTCACAATATGAGAATCTTGAGGTTCTTTTTTAGTCTATTATCCTCCTACTATGTAATACATATAATGCTTTAATTTCAATTTCTAACTACTATTATTGGTCGCGTAAAAACATAGTACCCTTATTATTGGTATTCAAATTAGTAATTTTATTGTTACTAAAAATATTGGTTCTAATACATACTGTAATGCTTTAATTTTAGTTTCTAATTAACTATATTATTGGTCACGAATAAATATAGTACTCTTATCATTGGTATTCAAATTAATAATTTATTGGTACTCAAAAAAATATTGGTTCAAATAAAGACCACATTTATTTCCTGTTCGATAAACTTTTTTATTTTAAACTAATAACGTTATTCAATAAACTTAAAAAATGAAAATTTGTTTATAATAATGTACGAAGTACACAAAGATATAACTTAAGGGTCACTTCAAAAACAAATCTAATCTAATACTGACTTAATATGCATACTGTTATGTGAACTGTGAAATCAACTTGGAACAAACCCGAACATAATATTCAAACAGTCTTCAGTTGGGTTAAATTTCGGCATCGGTGCAGTGAATAGTATTTTTGTGTTACATTATAACTATTGATATAATAAACTTAACATATTCATTTAAGATTCAATTAAAACCACATTGCCTAGTGCTAGTTGGTTTTAAAAAAAACTAGCCTCTATCATCCCTATTTAAAACAATTAATTTGACTAAGTTATGATTCATTTTGGCCGACCTGATCTACTTTAGTTGATTTAGTTTGAAGACACATTCAGGGGAGTCCAATTCTATTTGAATATTTTAGAAGAGCATCTGTTTTACAAAATGATCAACACAAGACTCAATCCTAATGCCTCAGCTACATCATTAGTTTTTCACGAGTTCTCTAGTTTTTCTATTTCAACTTTAGTCATGAGCGTCATTATTCAAAATTTAATATCTATAAAATGACTACATTGTGCATATAAAATTTCCACAAAAGAGGAGCAAAAGCTTATTTTAAGAGCAGATGTTGAGAATTTAAATAGTAAAATTTTATCTTAAAAATTATATATTTAATTTCTCAAAATTTAAAATATTTAATTTTACAACATAAAAGTACTCTTAGATCTCAATTATTTACACACTCAATTATATTTTTTAAATATTCATATCACTCATCTAAAATTTTAAATCCCTAAAATATAAAACAATATCACTCAACTCTTAACTCACAAATATAATACAATGAATATTTTGGATGGAAGCAAGAAATACACTGTAGCCGAATATGACAATGTTGCTATACAAGACCACTCACCACTAGTCAAATAGTGGTGGCCTTTTCCTTTTAAACACAAGGTGTCAAAACATGCTATAGACACCATAATTTAACTTAAACATAAATATTTTAAATATAAAAATATAATATTTTGTCTAAAATATACCATATCCAATAATGTTCCCTCTCTCCCAAATTTTAAACACTTTTTTAAAAAAAATCCAGTCCTTAACTAATTACTATGTGTGTTCGTTACTTTTTTTTTCTACAAATACCTTTAATTATTACACTAACTTACATTAAAATACAAAAAGTCAAATTAAATATACATACAAACAAAGCAAAGAACAATTTAATAACACAAATTTAAGCACAATAATTAGGTCTCCTTATTCAAAAGTCAAAAGCATCAATACGGATGGCCCACTTGGAACCAGTCGAGAAGCAAGCAACGCCTCAATAATGCAAGCAAAGCTTTACATTTGAAATTTCAACGATTATTGCCTTTATAGTTTATAGTATTCCTTTCCATTTAGATAACGTTGTCCAATACACTCCTCTAAAAGTTCAGCTTATTAACATGGCTAGCAGCAGCAATTCTCCTTCTTCAGCTATGGTGACATTGCCAAGGAGGAAGAATTATTATGACGTGTTTGTCACCTTCAGAGGTGAAGATACTCGAAATAATATCACTGATTTTCTATTTGAGGCTCTCAAAAGTAAAGGCATTTCTGTATTTAGAGATGACACTAATCTTCCAAAAGGTGAATCCATAGGACCTGAGCTCCTTAGTGCAATCGAAGATTCTTATATTTTTGTTGCAATGTTCTCAAAGAACTATGCTTCTTCAACTTGGTGCTTGCAAGAATTGGAAAAGATATGTGAATGCGTTCAAGTGTCTGGAAAACATGTTCTGCCTGTTTTCTATGATGTCGATCCTTCTGAGGTGCGAAAGCAAAGTGGGATTTTTGGTGAAGCTTTTAAACAACATGAACATATTTTCCAAGAAGCCTCTCAGATATCGATGGTGAAAAGATGGAGGAAAGCTCTCACACAAGTTGGAACAATCTCTGGTTGGGATATGCGTCACAAGTAAGTGTATATACATGTATATATGTTTTTCTAAAAAAGAAAAGTTTCTTTTTGTCAAAAAAAAAAAATACTCTATTGTTTTGTTTTAAAGTCGTTGTTTCAATAATGTTTCCTGTTTTGGTTTTCATATCTAATGATTTGGTATCATTGGTGGAGTTCTTTAAACTTGCAGGCCACAATCTGCACAGATTAAAGAGATTGTTCAAAGAATAATAAATATTCTAGATTGTAAACCTTCATGTGTTTCAAAAGAATTAGTTGGGATGGATTCTCCTATACAAGAATTAGAAAATCATTTACTTTTGGTCTCTATTGATGATGTTCGTGCTGTAGGAATTTGTGGGATGGGAGGAATAGGGAAGACAACCCTTGCCACTTCTTTGTATACTAGAATCTCTAATCAATTTGATGCATGTTGTTTTGTTGATGATGTCAACAAAGTTCATAGATCACATGATGGTCCACTTGGTGTACAAAAACAAATCATACATCAAACTCTCAGCGAAGAACACCATCAGTTACACAATAATCATGACGCAATTAATCTGATGCATCGTAGATTAGGTCGTGTAAAGACCCTTCTAATTCTTGATAATGTTGATCATGTTAAGCAACTAGAAATAATACCTGTGAATCGTAAATGGTTAGGTGCGGGAAGTAGAATCATTATTATTTCTAGAGATGAACATATCCTCACAAAGTATGGAGTGGATGTTGTTTACAGAGTTCCACTCTTAAATGAGACTAACTCTCTAGAATTATTTTGCAAACAAGCTTTCAAACTTGATCACATTTTGAATAGTTATGAAGGGTTGGTTAGTAGCATATTGCATTATACCTATGGCCTACCGCTGGCAATAGAAGTATTGGGCTCATATTTATATAACCGAAATATCTGTGAGTGGACAAGTGCTTTATCTACATTGAGAGAAAGTCCAAATAAAGATGTCATGGATGTGCTCCAATTAAGTTTTGATGGGTTGCAGAAGTTTGAAAAGGAAATATTTCTTCATATTGCTTGTTATTTCAAATGGCGACCGGAGAAATATGTTAAAAACGTTTTAAATTGTTTTGGATTTCATGTTGATATTGGACTAAGAGTTCTCATTGATAAATCACTTATAATCATTGAAGATAAAGTGATTAAAATGCATGGTTTGGTAGAAGAGCTAGGTAAAAAAATTGCTCTTGAAAATTCAAATGAAGAGCAAAGAAGGTGGAGCAGGGTGTGGTTCCACGAACAACTCTATGATGTCGTCTCGGAGAATATGGTAAAGTAGTTGCTTACAAATATACTTTTTCCATCTTTATAAATACTATATATATTGGAAGTTACTTAGGTTTTTTCTCCATTTTTTTAATGCTTTAGGAAAAACATGTTGAAGCCATATTTTGGGATTATGAATATGGAGACTTTGATGAAGCACTGGATACAGTGATAGTCAAACACTTGTCAAAACTGAGTAATCTAAGATTACTCATCATCAATTATGTGAATATCTCAGGAAGCTTGGATTTTATTTCTAATGAATTAAGATATGTTGAGTGGCATGGATATCCTTTCATGTATTTGCCATCTAGTTTCTATCCCAATCAACTTGTTGAGTTGATCTTGAAGGATAGTAGTATCAAACAACTATGGGAAGGAAAGAAGGTACGATAAATTCACTTATTATTAGTTTTTTTCTCTTAGAAATCTAAACACTATTGAGAAATTTGGATCTGCGCCAAAAAAAAAAAAGTAGTATAATGCCCCTAGTATTTTTTGGTTTTCATGTCACAGTATCTGCCAAATTTGAGAACATTGGATTTAAGCTACTCAAAAAATCTAATAACGATGCCCGATTTTGGAGAGGTCCCGAATCTTGAGTGGCTAAATCTGGAAGGATGTATAAAACTTGTGCAGTTGGATCCATCTATTGGGCTTCTAAGAAAGCTCGTTTCCTTGAATTTGAAAGACTGCAAAAACCTAGTAAGCATACCCAGCAAGATATTTGGTCTCCGCTCTCTTGAATACCTAAATATGCGCGGGTGTTCCAAAGTGTCGTTTAACAACGGAAGTCTTTTCAATATAATTGAAAGCACGCCACATTCCCAATCAACTTCTCCATCTTCAAATGTACCACATTGCCTTACCATTCCCTGTTTCCCATTTCCGCAACACACAAATTTGTTGAATTTGCTGTGTAGCGTATATTGTTTGCGTAAGGCAGATCTTAGTTTTTGCGGTCTAAGCCAACTCCCTGATGCAATTAGATGCCTACGTCAGCTAGAAAGATTAAATCTTAGGGGAAACAATTTTGTGTCATTACCAGGTCTGAATGAGCTTTCCAAACTTGTATATCTAAACTTGGATCATTGCAAGTTTTTGGAATCTTTGCCTCAGCTTCCTTTTCCTACTACTATCAACTGGGATCTTGATTTTAACAACTGTATAGGATTGCAAATTTTCAACTGTCCTAAATTGGGTGAGAGGGAATGCAAAACGGCATTTTCATGGATGACACAATTGATTCAAGCAAACCCACAATTCACTCCTAACTCCTTTGTTGCGATTGATAGTATTATTCCAGGAAGTGAAATACCAAGTTGGTTCAACAATCAAAGCGAGGGTGATAGAATAATGATAGACAACTCTTTCATTCAGCATAAATTTAAAAATGATATCATTGGCTTTGTATGTTGTTCAGTATTTTCTATGGAACCTATTAGTATACCCGAGTTGAAAATGGGGGTCTGGATTTACCTTGGATTAACCGATTTTAACGATTCAGAGAAAGAGTGGGGTCTGAAAGATCATGCAAAACATCTTGCATTATTTTACAAAGGTGATCTTATTTCGGCCAAAACAAATCACATCTGGCTAACCTATTTCCCCATGAAGTTGTCCTCGTATGTTCCAGACTTTCTGATCGAAATGAAAGTTGGTATTGGTTCCTGTCATGGTTTGGCTACGATAGTGAAGCATTGCGGGTATGGCTGGCTACATAAGCAGGACCTACAAGAGTTCAACTTAACAATGATGCATCCTGGAAACTCCTCAACTCTGAAGCACAAGTTTTTGGCAATAGAAGATGAGGCATGGCTACATTGATTCATCTGATTAAATAAATCCTAAGTTGCAGAGACTGCATTCACTTGAAAATAAGGTAAGATTGTTATTCCAAGGAGATAAGAAATGGCAGCTTTTATATCCTCATAACTAATACAATTCAAAGATAAGAAACAAATCATGGACAGTCACACAACACAAGAAGGCCATGAAGAGTCTCAACCCTCAACAAATGGATAAGGGATTGTAAATTCAACCTGCAAAATACAATACAAACTCCACGTAGAGGAGCATTGGTATGATTTTCATCTTTGTTAACATTATATTCTCTCTTTTTTTTCTTCCTGTTTTGGTTGCAATGCTTAGCATAGAAATGTTACAATTTTTGGTTTATTTGGAAATGATACATCTCGGTTACGTTGAGCTTTATGACTGATGTGTTTTTGTTGTATCTAGTTCCATATTTTGGCATATAGCTAGTAATAGTAGTATGGTTGGTCTTTTTTAGTCTTGAAATCAAAACTAGTAAAGCAATTTGAAATTATAGTTTCAAAATGATAAATTTTTCCCTTTTAAAATGCCTCTTTGCTGAAACAAATCCGTCACTAGAAAATACCTGCTACTTCTTGATATATTTTGGCCCAGAAAAGATGGCACTCTTCTTATTATGCTCAAATTTTAATAACATGCCAAAGTCAAACACTATAAACACGAGAACACTGAACACACATGATTTAACAACTGCTTTAAGATACGATATGAGAGCACCTGGATAAATCTAAGTCTTGCTTATTATCCCTTTTCTTACTGTTGCTTTGATCCATATGAGAGAAGGTCAATTGGTAAAGATTAGGCTAACTCATAAAGAACACGGACACGATACAAACATGTCGACACAGACAAAAATTTGAGAAAATTATATTATCAAATAACCGATTATCCTAAAAACTTAAGCTGTTAGCATAGAGTCACATCAATGATTTTATATTTTTTCTAACACACAAAAGCGGGGATTGAACTCTAGACCACTTAGTCATAGAGGCTCTGATACCATATTATTATTTGAATTTGGGAGGCCTATACTCAACCATAAAAGCTAAGTTGAGAGTTGAGGTTTGCACACATTTATAAAGGTTATCTATGTCATATCTCTAGTCAATGAGGGACTTCTAACACACATCCTCACGTCCAGAACTGAACAAGCTAGAACGTGAAATCAACAATAACGGGTGCTCCAAATATGGGAGGTCTCCACAACAAACAACAAATAGATCTAGGATAGACTCTGATACCATGTCAAATAACCAATTATCTCAAAAGTTTATACTGTTAAGATAGAGCCACATTAATGGTTTTATATTATTTCTAACATATATAATTCAGTATAATCAAAAGTGTCGGTACACGTGCTTGACACTGAGACACTCAAAAGTGTCTGTGTTTCGTTCTTATCCTCAAAGCATCATTAGGGGCTTAAGAAAAGCTAAACAAAACATACAATGCAACAATTCTCTTGCAACCAAACAGAATGAATCATGACAAACAAGATGTCAAACAAAATTTAGATTTATGGAAATGGCAAGGCCAACAATGCAAATGAAATTTGAAAAAGAAATGTATACAAATGCAGAATCCGACCAATACACATTCAGTTGCTTTAGACACCTAACTACCTTAATAATTTACTTAATCAGTGTCTCTTACAAAAGACTTTTAGCAATCATTTCACGAAGAAGTTTCACCGCCTTATCATTGTTGTCATTTTGGAACAAAGCATAAATAAGAGTTTGGTAAGTTACGGCGTTAGAGATGCAATTGTTGTCTTCCATTTATGACAGTAAGGACAATGCTTCATCAAACAAACCCTCTTTACAAAGCCCATTAGTCATCACATTCTATATTCTAACATTTAAATGATAGCCTTTAATTAGAAGATCCTGATAAACCTTTTGTGCATCCTTAAGTCTTCCCTTTTTGCATAGTCCATCAACAAGTATAGTGTGTGTATGTATACACATTAGGCTGAATTCCTTAGTCTTTGATTTTTGTTAATAAGTTAAATTCTTAAGTACATTGTTGGATATTTAAATTTTTAAAGAGTTTAATTAATAGACCGACGGTGTAAAATTTTATATGCATCCAATCAAATTATATCATAATGTCACTTTTATAAATAACTTCTTCAAATCTCTCCACATATATATTGAATGTATATGTAAAAATATATTACAATGTGTGTATATAAATTAATTTTTTTAAAATATAAGTTAATATAAAAATATAACATTTGACTAAAAAGTATGGTACCAACCATCTAAATGAATGGCCATAGGTCTCCTTACTCAAAAGTCAAAAGCATCAATGCGGAATATGGCCCACTTGGAACCCATCAAGAAGCAACGCCTCAATAATGCAATGCTATACATTTGAAATTTCAACTATTATATTGCCTTTATAGTTTAATAGTTTATAGTATGTACTCCTTTCCATTTAGATCTAAGAGTTTAGCTTATTCACATGGCTAGCAGCAGCAACTCTCCTTCTTCAGCTCTGGTGACATTGCCAAGGAGGAAGAATTATTATGACGTTTTTGTCACCTTCAGAGGTGAAGATACTCGAAATAATATCACTGATTTTCTATTTGAGGCTCTCAAAAGTAAAGGCATTTCTGTATTTAGAGATGACACTAATCTTCCAAAAGGTGAATCCATAGGACCTGAGCTCCTTCATGCAATCGAAGATTCTCATATTTTCGTAGCAATGTTCTCAAAGAACTATGCTTCCTCAACTTGGTGTTTGCAAGAATTGGAAAAGATATGTGAATGTGTTCAAGTGTCTGGAAAACATGTTCTGCCTGTTTTCTATGATGTTGATCCTTCTGAGGTTAGACATCAGAAAGGAAGTTATGGTGACGCCTTTGCCAAACATGAAAGAAGATTCGAACAAGACTCTCAGATGGTTAGAAGATGGAGGAAAGCTCTGACAAAAGCGGCGAATCTTTCTGGTTGGGATCTACGCAACAAGTAAGTAAAACATGGAGTAAATTATTTTGTATAAGTAAAAACTTGGACTTTATGGTGCTTTTATTTTGGTTTCCTTATGTGATGATTTGGTGTCACTTTATAGGCCACAATCTGCAGAGATAAAAAAGATTGTTGAAAAGATAATTAATATATTGGATTACAAATCTTCATGTGTTTCAAACGATTTAGTTGGAACGAATTCTCCTATACAAGAGTTAGAAAAGCTTTTACGTTTGGACGAGGTTGATGATGTTCGTGCTGTAGGAATTTGTGGAATGGGTGGAATAGGGAAGTCAACCCTTGCAAGGGTTCTATATGATAGAATCTCTCATCAATTTGGCGCATGCTGTTTTGTTGATGATGTAAGCAAAAACTTTAGAGTACATGATGGGCCACTCGGTGTCCAAAAGCAAATTCTACATCAAACTCTTGGTGAAGAACACAATCGAACTTTTAATCTCTATAATGCAGCACATTTCATGCAAAGTAGGCTACGTCGTGTAAGGGCCATTATGATTCTTGATAATGTTGATCAAGTTGAACAACTGGAAAAAATAGCCGTGCATTGTGAATGGTTAGGTCTGGGTAGTAGAATTATTATCACTTCTAGAGATGTGCATATATTGGAAGCCTATGGAGTGGATAAAATTTACAAAGTTCCACTCTTAAATTTTACCAACTCTCGACAACTATTTTGTCAAAAAGCTTTCAAACTGGATCACATTATAAGTAGTCATGAAAAGTTGGCATTTGACATACTAAGGTATGCTAATGGCCTACCACTGGCAATTAAAGTATTGGGCTCCTTTTTGTTTGGTCGAAACATCTTTGAATGGGAAAGTGCATTGGCTAGGCTGAGACAAAGTCCAGATAATGATGTCATGGATGTGCTACATTTAAGTTTTGATGGGCTAAAGAAGATGGAAAAAGAAATATTTCTCAACATTGCTTGTTTTTTCAATTGGCACAAGGAAAAATATGTCAAAAACATTTTAAATTGTTGTGGATTTCATGTTGATATTGGATTAAGAGTTCTCGTTGATAAATCACTTATAATTATTGAAGATAAAATAATTAAAATGCATGGTTTAGTACAAGAGCTAGGCAGAAAAATTGCTCTTGAAAATTCAAGCAAAGAGCGAAGAAAGTGGAGCAGGGTTTGGTTCCACGAACAACTCTATGATGTTATGATGGAGAATATGGTAAAGTAGTTGCTCGCAAACAATCTTTTTTTCCAGTTTTATGAAAACTATATATATTGGAAGTTACTTAAGTTTTTTCTCTATTTTTGTAACGCTTTAGGAAAAACATGTTGAAGCTGTAGTTTTGGATCATGAACATGGTGACTTTGGTGAAGGGACGGATACAGGGATAGTCAAACACTTGTCAAAAATGAGTAATCTAAGATTACTCATCATCAATTATGTGAATATCTCAGGAAGCTTGGATTTTATTTCTAATGAATTAAGATATGTTGAGTGGCATGGATATCCTTTCATGTATTTGCCATCTAGTTTTTATCCCAATCAACTTGTTGAGTTGATCTTGAAGAGTAGCAGTATCAAACTACTATGGGAAGGCAAGAAGGTACTCTAAATTCATATATTATTAGTTTTTTCTCTTCGAAATATAAACAAACTAGAAACACTATTATGAGAACTTTGGATATGCGCCACTCAAAAAAAGAAAGTAATACCCGTAGTTTTTTTTTGTTTTCATGTCACAGTATCTGCCAAAATTGAGAACATTGGATCTGCGCCACTCAAAAAATCTAATAATGATGCCCGATTTTGGAGAGGTTCCGAATCTTGAGTGGCTAAATCTGGAAGGATGTATAAAACTTGTGCAGTTGGATCCATCTATTGGACTTCTTAGAAAGATTATTTCCTTGAATTTGAAAGATTGCAAGAATCTAGTAAGTATACCCAGCAGCATATTTGGTATCCACTCTCTTGAATACCTAAATATGCGTGGGTGTTCCAAAGTGTCATTTAGCAATCGAAGGCATTTGAGTATAAATGAAAGCACGTCACATTCCCAATCAATTTCTCCATCTTCTTCAAATGTACCGCATTGCCTTACCATTCCTCGTTTCCCACTCCCACAACATAGAAATAGGTTGCGTAAGGCTAATCTTAGTTTTTGTGGTCTAAGCCAACTCCCTGATGCAATTGGATGCCTACATCAGCTAGAAAGATTAAATCTTAGGGGAAACAATTTTGTGTCATTACCTAGCCTGAATGAGCTTTCTAAACTTGTATATTTAAACTTGGATCATTGCAAGTTTTTGGAATCTTTGCCACAGCTTCCTTTTCCTACTGCTATCAAGGGGTATCATCATGGTAAAGACAAGTTTATAGGATTGCACATTTTCAACTGTCCTAAATTGGGTGAGAGGGAATGTAGAATGGCAGCATTTTCATGGATGACACAATTGGTTCATGCAAACCCACAATTCTCGCCTAACTCCTTCGATGTGATTGATATTATTATTCCTGGAAGTAAAATACCAAGTTGGTTCAAAAATCAAAGCGAGTGGGATAGAATAATGATAGACAACTCTCCCACTAAGCATGACATAAACAATGATATCATTGGCTTTGTATGTTGTACAGTATTTTCTATGAAACCTATTGGTCCAATAAGTATACCTTGGTTGAAAATGGGGGTTTGGATGGAGCTTAATTTAATTGGTTTTGACGGTTCAGAGGTAAAGTGGGGTCTGGAAAATCATGGAAAACATCTTCCAGTATTTTACAATGGAGATCTTATTACGGTCAAAACAAATCACATCTGGCTAACCTATTTCCCCGGGAAGTTGTCCCGGTATGTTCCAGACTTTCTAGTCGAAATGAATGTTGAAATTGGTTCTTGTCAAGGTTTGTCTATGAAGGTGAAGAATTGTGGGTATGGCTGGTTACATAAACAGAATCTACAAGAGTTCAACTTAACAATGATGCATCCTGGAAACTCCTCACCTATGAAGCGAATGTTTTTTGCTATGAAAGATGAGGCACAACTACATTCATTCATCCGATTAAATAAAACCTAAGTTTCAGAGACTGCGCTCACTTGAAAATAAGGTAAGATTGTTATTCCAGGGAGATATGTTCAAGAATTGGCAGCTTTTATCATCATAACTACTACTTAACAGAGATGAAAAATACATGGACAGTGACAACACAAGAAGGCCATGAAGAGTCTTAACTCTCAACAAATGGATAAGGGGTGGTGAATTCAACATGCTAAATAAAACTGCAACCAGAGGAACATTGGCGTGATTTTCATCTCTGTAAACATTATATTCTCTTTTTATTTCCTTCCTGCTTTGGGTGTAATGTTTAGCAAAGAATGATACATTTATGGTTTATATGTAAATGATGCATCTCAGTTGAGCTTTATAACTAATGTGTTTTTGCTGTATCTGGTTTCATATTATTGTTCTTTTTGGGTTTTTTTAGTCTTGAAAACAAAACTAGTAAAACAACTTAAAATTATATATTCAAAATAAAAATAGTCACTAGAAACTAGAAAGTAAATCATATGCTATTCCATTTCCATCAAGAATATATCATATATGTAGGACATGCATACAATTAAATGAATGGAATTCTAAACTTAAGTACCATTTACAATTTTCTATTATCAAACCAAGGTCTGAATGAATTGAATATCATATCTAGTTAGTTGAGATATATATAGCTTTGACCACATTCAGAGAGTTCAATTTTATTTGAATATTTAAGAAGAGCATCTGTTTTGAAAAAGTTCAGTCCAAGCCTGAATCATAATTCCAAGTTGCAGCAGCCATAACTCTAATTAAAAGCAACATGTGTAGTGTGAAGATTTCATGACCAACGAATCAACGCTTAAAGAATTCATTATTCAAAAAATATAACAACATTTTTGTTGTGGTCTTCTCAAGTAAATTTTTGTTGATGCTTAAAGAATAAACGCTTAATGCAACTGCAGTGTTGGACAACGAGACTCCGTTTTCGAAAGATGTTCATGCCATGCGCGAAAGAGCTCTTAGGAAAGCGACAAAGAGTGTCAAGGAAACTGGCACTGCTGCAGAAGAGGGATAGGAGGAATAGGGAAGACTACGCCTAATGTGAAAGGAGTGTTTGTGTTTCGTTCTAATCCTCAAAGCATCATTAGGGGTTTAAGAAAAGCTAAACAAAACATACAATGCAACAATTCTCTTCCGACCAAACAGAATGAATCATGATAAACAAGATGTCAAACAAAATTTAGATTTAAGGAAATGGCAAGGCCAACAATGCAAATGAAATTTGAAAAAGAAATGTATACAAATGCAGAATCCGATCGATACACATTCACTTGCTTTAGACACCTAACTACCTTAATAATTTACTTAATCGGTGTCTCTTAAAAAAGACTTTTAACAATCATTTCACGAAGAAGTTTCACCGCCTTATCATTGTTGTCATTTTGGAACAAAGCATAAATAAGAGTTTGGTAAGTTACGGCGTTAGAGATGCAATTGTTGTCTTCCATTTATGACAGTAAGGACAATGCTTCATCAAACAAACCCTCTTTACAAAGCCCATTATTCATCACATTATATATTCTAACATTTAAATGATAGCCTTTAATTAGAAGATCCTGATAAACCTTTTTTGCATCCTTAAGTCTTCCCTTTTTGCATAGTCCATCAACAAGTATAGTGTGTGTGTGTGTATACACATTAGGCTGAATTCCTTAGTCTTTGATCTTTGTTAATAAGTTAAATTCTTAAGTACCTAATTTACATTGTTGGGTATTTAAATATAAATTTTTAACATAAGTTAATATATTACGGTACCAACCATCTAAATGAATAGCAAATAGGTCTCCTTACTCAAAAGTCAAAAGCATCAATGTGGATTATGGCCCACTTGGAACCCGTCAAGAAGCAACACCTCAATAATGCAATTGCAATGCTATACATTTGAAATTTCAACTATTGCATTTATAGTTTAGTTTATAGTATGTACTCCTTTCCATTTAGATCTAAGAGATGGCTAGCACCAGCAACTCTCCTTCTTCAGCTCTGGTGACATTGCCAAAGAGGAAGAATTATTATGACGTGTTTGTCACCTTCAGAGGTGAAGATACTCGCCATAATATCACTGATTTTCTATTTGAGGCTCTCAAGAGTAAAGGCATTTCTGTGTTTAGAGATGACACTAATCTTCCAAAAGGTGAATCCATAGGACCTGAGCTCCTTCGTGCAATCGAAGATTCTCATATTTTTGTTGCAATGTTCTCAAAGAACTATGCTTCTTCAACTTGGTGCTTGCAAGAATTGGAAAAGATATGTGAATGCGTTCAAGTGTCTGGAAAACATGTTCTGCCCGTTTTCTACGATGTTGATCCTTCTGAAGTGCGAAAGCAAACTGGGATTTTTGGCGAAGCATTTGTGAAACATGAACAAAGATTCCAACAAGACTCTCAGATATCGATGGTGCAAAGATGGAGGAAATCTCTCACACAAGTTGGAACAATCTCTGGTTGGGATATGCGTCACAAGTAAGTATATATTATATATATACATGTATATGGTTTTCTAAAAAAGAAAAGTCTATTTGTTCTTTTGTTTTAATGTCGTTGTTTCTTGTTTTGGTTTTCATATCTAATGATTTGGTATCATTGATGGATTTCATTAATCTTGTAGGCCACAATCTGCACAAATTAAAGAGATTGTTCAAAGAATAATAAATATTCTAGATTGTAAATCTTCATGTGTTTCCAAAGAATTAGTTGGGATGGATTCTCCTATACAAGAATTAGAAAATCATTTACTTTTGGCCTCTGTTGATGATGTTCGCGCTGTAGGAATTTGTGGGATGGGAGGAATAGGGAAAACAACCATTGCCACTACTTTGTATACTAGAATCTCTAATCAATTTGGTGCATGTTGTTTTGTTGATGATGTCAACAAAGTTTATAGATCACATGATGGTCCACTTGGTTTACAAAAACAAATCATACATCAAACTCTCAGCAAAGAACACCATCAGTTACACAATAATCATGACGCAATTAATCTGATGCAACGTAGATTAGGTCATGTAAAGACCCTTCTAATTCTCGATAATGTTGATCATGTTAAGCAACTAGAAATAATACCTGTGAATAAAAAATGGTTAGGTGCTGGAAGTAGAATCATTATCATTTCTAGAGATGAACATATCCTCACAAAGTATGGAGTGGATGTTGTTTACAGAGTTCCACTCTTAAATGAGACTAACTCTCTAGAATTATTTTGCCAACATGCTTTCAAACTTGATCATATTTTGAATGGTTATGAAGGGTTGGTTAGTAGCATATTGCATTATACTGATGGCCTACCACTGGCAATTGAAGTATCGGGTTCACATTTATATAACCGAAATATCTCTGAATGGGGAAGTGCGTTGTCTAGATTGAGAGAAAGTCCACACAAAGATGTCATGGATGTTTTGCAATTAAGTTTTGACAGGCTACAAAAGTTTGAAAAAGAAATTTTTCTTCATATCGCTTGTTTTTTCAGTTCACGTGACGAGGATTATGTTAAAAATGTTCTTAATTGTTGTGGATTTCATGCTGATATTGGATTAAGAATTCTTGTTGATAAATCACTTATAAGCATTGAGGATGAAAAGATTAAAATGCATAATTTGTTGGAAGAGCTAGGCAGGAAAATTGTTCAAGAAAATTCAAACAAAGACCCAAAAAAATGGAAAAGGTTGTGGATCGACAAACAACTCTACGATGTTATGTCGTACAATATGGTAAAGCAATTGTTTGAATTTAAAAAAGCTTATATTCATTTTTAAAAGACTAAATATACTCAAAGTTATTTAAGTTTTTCTTTTCTTCCCTTTTTTGTTATGCTATAGGAAAAACATGTTGAAGCCTTAGTTTTGGATCTGGTACGTCATTACAACTATAAAGCAGTTGATGATAAAGTGATAATCGATGAATTTTCAAATCTTAGATTGCTTATCATCAAGTTTGTGAAGATATCAGGAAATCTTACTTGTCTTTCAAGCAAACTAAGATATGTTGAGTGGCAAAATTATCCTTTCATGTATTTGCCATCAAATTTTCAACCCAATCAACTTGTTGAGTTGATATTGGATGGTAGCAGCATTGAACAACTATGGAAAGGCAAAAAGGTATTATAATTTCTCTTATTACTCCCTCTGTCTCTTGATTATAAATTCATTTAAAAGAAATTTATTTTTAAATATAAGCTTAATGCAATTTCAAATAATGTCTCTAGTTGGTTTGGTTTTCATGTGACAGAATTTGCCCAATTTGAGAAATTTGAATCTTCGTGGCTCCAAAAGTCTAATAAAGATGCCGGATTTTGAAGAGTTCCCGAATCTTGAGCGGTTAAATCTGGAAGGATGTATAAAACTTGTGAAGTTGGATCCTTCTATTAGGCTTCTAAAAAAGATTCTTTACTTAAATTTAAAAGATTGCGAAAATCTAATAAGCATACCGAACAACATATTTGGTCTCAGCTCTCTTGAATACATAAATATGTGTGGATGTTCTAAAGTTTCATTTAACAATCGAAGACATTTGAATATAATCGAAAGCACATCACATTCCCAATCAACTTCTCCATCTTCAAGCCTTACCATTCCTCGTTTCCCACTCTCACATCACACAAATTTGTTGCATTCGTTGTGTAGCTTATCTGGTTTGTGGGAAGTTGATATTAGATCTTGCGGTCTGAGCCAACTCCCCAATGAAATTGGATCTCTACCTCAACTAGAAAGACTGCATCTTGCGAGAAACAATTTTGTGTCACTACCCAACCTAAATGAGCTTTCCAAACTTGTATATTTAAACTTGGAGCATTGCGCGTTCTTGGAATCTTTGCCTCAGCTTCCTTTTCCTACTGCTATCAAGGGAGGTCTTCATTGTATTGACAAACTTATAGGATTGCACACTTTCGACTGTCCTAAATTGGGTGAGAAGGAATGTAGAATGACAACACTTTCATGGATGACACTAATGATTCAAGCAAACCCACAATTCTCTTCTAACTCCTATGATGTGATTGATCTTGTTATTCCTGGAAGTGAAATACCGAATTGGTTCAACAATCAAAGTGAGGGTGATAGAATACTGATAGACAACTCTCCCATTAAGAATGACATTAGCAATGATATCATTGGCTTTGTATGTTGTTCAATATTTTCTTTGAAACCTATTGATCCAATAAGTAGACCTCGGTCGAATCTTGGAGTTTGGCTGGAACTTCATTTAACTGGTTTTAACTTAGATGATCCAATGAAAAAGAAGGGTCGAAGAGATCATGTAAAATATCTTTCAGTATTTTATAATGAAGATCATCTTATTACGGTCAAAACAAATTACATCTGGCTAACCTATTTTCCGCGGAAGTTGTCCTGGTATGTTCCGGACTTTCTGAGCACAATGGATGTTTCTACAAGAAATCTCAGAGGTGGTTTTAGTAAGATGGTGGAGGTGAAGAAATGTGGGTATGGCTGGCTACATAAACAGGATCTACAAGAGTTCAACCTAACATCGATGCATCCTGTGGATTCCTTAGCTCTGAAGTTCAAATCTTTGACAATTGAAGATGAGACACAGCCGCAGCTACATTCATTCATCTGATTAAATAAATCCTAAGTTGCAGCAACTGGGTTCAAGTGACTTTTCATCCAACTACCTTGTTAGTTGAAACTAAGGTAAGAACAAATGCTCATCAAATAAGCAATTCTTCATCCTTGGAATTTAATTTTCTTCACTTCTCTGCATATAATGTTTGGTATCAATTATGGTCTTTGTATTTATGAAACTTACTCCAAGGAGATATGTTAAATAAAACATGGACGGTCACACAACAAGGCCATGAAGAATCTCAAACTGTCAACAAATGGATCAGGGATGGTGAATTCAACCTGTAAAATGCAAACTGCAAGAAGAGGAGCGGTGGCGAGATTTTCATTTATGATAACATTATATTCTCTTTTATTCATTCTTGTTTTGGTTTCATAAAAGAATGATACAATTTCTGGTTTATGTTGTATATGATACAACAGTTTAGTTTTATGACCAATGTGATTTTGCTGTATCTGGTTTCATACTTTGGCTTTGGCTTTGGCTTTGGCATATAGTAATAGTAGTATGGTTGTTCTTTTTAGTCTTGAAATCAAAACTAGTAAAACAACTTGAAATTATAGATTCAAAATGATAATTTTTTTCCTTGGAAAATACCTCTTTGTTGAAACAAATCAATCACTAGGAAGTACATCAGATGCTGATGCTATGGCATCAAGGATATATGCAGGACATTCTTCAAGCCATACATAGTTACTATGAGTTCAGGCATGCTTGATATGTGCCTATTTCAAGACATTATATTTTAAAATTTTAAATAGATTAAATAGATTAGAAGCATTGGAAACTACAATATTTGCTAACATATTGCAAGTTAAAAGAATGTAATTTTAAACTTAATCATTTATGTATGTAATTTTTTTTTTGGTGAACATGCATGTATGCAGTAGTATCAGGATTCAACATTTAAAATCGCATTTCTACAAATCTCTCATTCCATGGTGGTTGTGAAAAATTTCTGTTACACAAAATGGGTAGCCTTATTTCTGCCTAACGTATACAACACTCAACATATGAACTAGTATGTTATATACAAAAAGAATTGTAACCTAAGTGAATGAAAGTACTTAATTCTAATTACAGGATATGAATGTCTTAAAGTTCATTCCGTAATTGTCTCAAAAAACCTTGCATCAACTCAATATTTTTACTAAGCTGTGTAACGACATCAAGGTGCTGAAGGGATGAGTCAGAAGTACCAATATCGGTGATTAAAACATTAATCTTAGCCTGTGAGTCCACAACTGTTTCCTCAAGCAAAGCTATTGTTGGTTCTATATATTTGTGCATGCTTTCGTTTAGGTTTGGTAATGGAGAAGGTCCTCTGCTGCTAACACTACCATCGACGCTGAGTTTCTCAGTGAGTTTCTCAGGAGAGAAAATCTTGTCAATGCCTTCGCTCCCTGCAAATCATGATAACAATTGTTAAAAGAATGATGGCAGACCGAATAGATGAGTGCATCACACAACCAATCTTTGAAGTACATTAATGATTTCAAATCATTTTTAACTTCAGAAAAAAATAACACATTATATCCTTTGGGACTTCAGTTTTATAACTTCATTTAGGCTATCTGTCTAACCAATTTGGGACTTCAGTTTTTTTCTCGCATACACTCCTTCACGTTTAGGGCTATTGGATTTAGTGCATGAATAATAAAGGGTAGTTCAGTAACAAATCAAGGATAGAGTCTGATATCATCTTGGTTTTTGACCTAATTCAACCCCACAAATTTGGTCTGTACGGTGGAGAATCCCCAAGCTTTATAAACACTATCTGGGTCATATCTAAGCATTGGATACTTAATTAAAACGTGAGGACTTTCCGAAAAGCATTGGATACACTAAAAATATTACACCATACCTAGGTTGCCTAACTGATCCATTACAGACTGGCTAACAGAACCTTCTAGCTTAAGCAGCCGTAGAACTCCTGCTGTTATACGGCCCATGGAATCAATTTCAGATCTGCATAACAAAGCGAGGTGCTGGAACTCATCCTTGGTTACAACAGCCTCAATCTGCAAGGTAAAATCCTGATCATACACAATCATATCCTATAAAAAGAGACAGTGATCACATACTTGAATTATGAGGTTCCCATTACCGGTTGCTTTATAGAGAAATTTAGGTTTTCCACTTCCCAATTAGTCATTTCATCATCGACATTATCCTCATGTAATATCAAGTGCACTTCAAGGCCGATTCCCCCAACTGCATCAGTCAGTTTTTTAACTCCATTTGCAGTTAATATGAATGACGGAACATCTTTTTGGGCAGTGGGTTTCAAGATCTGCAGCCCTTGAACTCCAATCTGCAAGTACCAGCTCAATATGAAAGGGTTAAAAACAGTACATGTCATAACAACAGGTGAGACACTGAAATAATACGACACACATAACATCAATCAATAAGTTTCTGAAATTTAGAATATATTTAATATCCTCAGTATATGTATACACTAACTATATGTAGTTCATCATATCTATCCATTTAACATAATCCTACTAACTAAGATAATCAGAATAAATTTTGAAATTGGGCTGCAAGAAAAGTATATTTACATCCATAGGAATAATAATGATATTCTCTGGAATGGTATTCCGTGGTAAATTCAAAAATTTGTTTTATTAATGCTTAATATTTCAGAACTCATATACCTTTTTTACATTCATATGGTGGGAGGAAGATGCACAAAGGAGAGTTATGGTTATAATATGATTATGACTTCCATTTTCATGTCGTGGGCAAGAGGATATACACTCTTCATCATGGAAATAAAATCTAAATAAATGGGAATGTCGTTTTCTGAAAATAAAAAATACTTGAGACAAATGAAAATTAAAACTTTGTATAACTTTACATACATAGAAACAAACACACTGCAAGAGTCTCTCAAACAACATATTCTCTACAGATGGAATACTTTTTTTTTTGAACAAGCAGTAGGGAATACATTCGAAGTTGATGTGTATATGATTTTCATATAAAATATTCCAAAAGGAAGCTATAAGGATTAATGAACAAAATATTAAACTAAACAGGAGCAAACAGAATCGAGCTATTTTGATAATGAGTTATTTATGTTGGAACGTAGCAGTTGTTATTAATCAGTCAAACAAAATAAGTGTAGCACATCCAATGATCCTTAGGTTAAACAAACAAATTGAGAGAGAGAGAGAGAGAGAGAGAGAGAGAGAGAGAATCATCGATTATCGATTTTGGTCTGATAAGTTTTAGCAGCATTTGAATGATAAAGCTCATGGGTTGGAATTTGCAAATTAGATTTCTAGGTCCCCCGATATACAATAGAACACTCATACCATGAATGACGGAATGCAAATTTCTCTGGGAAATACTAACTGATAAACTGCCAGAATAGTTTTAAAAAAATATGATATTGTGTTTCTCCTTATTGCCTTAGTATCAATCAATAAACCTAATCCGTTTGGATTTATGGAATATAATGACATGGAGCGGAGTGGAATGGAGCGGAATGGAATAATTTTTTCTCTCCATTGTTTGGATATTTTATGATGGAATCCCTTACCTCCCAAATTGGAGGGGAACAAAATTGAAGGAAAGTGGTGGTATGTGATGGAATCCATTCCATTCCATTTTTATTTTTAAAATCCAAACCATGGAGCACTAATCCATTCCATCCCTTTCCATTTCATTCTATCACATTCCATCAATCCAAACATAGGTGGTCGTCTTTAAAGCAGCAACAAACTCTTTAATTATCCAGAAAGCAACTTACGCACACAAACTGCATTAAATTTTGAAGAAAAAAGTATGGGTTTTACCGCAACCAGTTCCAGAGGAAATTGTATTTTATGTGATCGCGCCTTGCCACCTGGAACCTTCTTTGGGCTACTTTTAGCATTTACTAGTAAACTGTGGAAGGTTGTGTGCCAACACCTCTGTTCTCTACCTTTGTCTTCTTGGCTGGAGAACCACCATCTTTTGGCTATATCTTGTGCACCTTCAAGAGCAAATAACCAGTCCCGCAACTCTATAGTTACATCCACATTATCTGGTTTCTTCAATTGTGGAAAACTGGCTTCTTTCCCTTCTATCTCACTTTCTGGTGCAAAAATATGGTAAGTTTTAATTATAGTTATGTGACAAATAAAATAAGACATGATGAAATGAATATAGTAAAAATTTAATATATATCAAGCAAATACACCGGCTTCAGTAAATGAGTTTGTCTCGTACCATCTTCTGAATTATCAACAATTAGAGGTGTTGTCTTAAAACGTTTTGCCAACGGTCCTTTTTTTAAGTTTTCCAACCCTTTAGAAAGACCTTTCCCTGGACCACCATCAGGCCCAAGTATTCCAAACCGATTAAGGAGGGCTTCGGCATAGTTCATTCCACCACCAAGACGAACACCAGATATTGAAGCGGAGACATTCAAACTATGAGACTCATTATCTGCTTCACAAAATGGTATGAATTGATCCATTTTTAAGTTCAGAAACGGGACTGAATGGGCATTTCCATTCAATAGATGATTACTGTTATCCACCCAGAAAACAGCTCTCAGTTGAGGGTATCCAGTATCATTCATTGAAGGAACATTTTCCCCAGAACTAATAGATGAGCCATTTTCACATGCCAAATGCACCTCAGAATCCACACAGTCTATCTCAACACTCTCCCAATGTAAAGTGGATGAAACAACAATAGCACCACCAAGGGTTCTATGAGTGGCATTAAAGAACAGATCATCTCCGACAAACTTTACTAGAGGAATTCCCTCAATATTCACAGAAGATTCGAGAAATTGAAGTTGGAGATTTTTTACAGCTAAACTTACAGCAGTGTCAATAGGAACTTTGTCAATCAGCTTTCCACTGATAGATGTATTCCTACTGTTTTTCAGTTCTTGCTTTTTCCAAGCTGTCGCTACTTTTTCACTAACTATCCCAAAATAAGCATAGAGATCCAGGACAAAAAATAGCTGTTCAATAGAAGTGTTGGATAGATACTGTTCACAAGAAACCCCAACCCTCACAATACCCGCAGGAGGAGGAACCTTTAACAATGGGCTGCCATCAGCAGTTACCATAGCTACTTCAAAGCAAATATCTTTCAGATCAACACATCTCCACATTCCAGCAGTCCATCCAAGAGAATTCTGATGCTCAAGCGTGCCAGTATTTGCTTCCAAAGATAAAGTAAGGTGGCTTACTTTAGCAGCCCACTTCTTCTGGCTAGCATCAATTGGTTGATCTTCCCAGAGACAGAAACAAGCAGGATCCTTCTCCAGGTTCAGCATTCTTGGTTTCATTAAGGGTGAATCTAAAAAGAAAAGGTTTTCAATATGTAGCCTTGCTCCAGCAAATAAGGACTTAACTATATCATCTGTGTTGCTTACACAAACATCCAGTTGGGCCTTATCCAAAGGAACCGTAATATCCAATCCCTTGAGAGTGAAAGTAAAAGAGTTCACAGAGAAATCTGGTAAAATGTCGCCACGATTGACAACAATTCCATCAGCTAAGAAGGATGATATCCTCAAGCACGATTCTTCGTGGAGATGGACCTGGGAAATAAATAAGTCTTGTCAAATAGCATATTAGCAAGAAAATTTTGAATGAATGTACTGGCACGTATTTTAATGAAATAGCTTGCAAATAGATACATACCATAAGAGGCTGACAATCAATAACTGTTTGAGAAGCAAGGGATGGTGGAAGTGGAGAAGGCATGACCTGAAGGGCATGGATGCATATTAGAGGAGTTCCCACAATCAATTGCCACTCTTGTTCTCCTAGAGGATATATTGGAGGGCAAAAGCTTCTTGCTGCCAATAGAAATGATTGAATTTTTTAATTAAACAAACATATTCCATGCTAAAGTTGTATATTCTTCTCCAGAAAATCAGCCAATAAATAAGAAGAATTTGACTTCTTAGATAATAGGTAATTGCTATTGGTCATAGTAAAACAATAAGTTATGACGTGTTGGTGGCTGATAATGTAAAAAATAAATACATACCAAACTCCGGAACTTGGAAAACATCTTGTGAGACAGATTGCATCGATGGTTGCACCAAGGTACATGGAGGGCGTGAAAATGTATCCCTGTATTTCAGGAAATACGTACTACAATTTAGTCACATCATAACAATTAATACAGTCAACTTGAAAAATGACTGCATTTATGAAACTACAAAGAACAACAAAATTAATCAAGTAGGGCGGGCATATTGCTCCTACACGCGAATATTAGAGTCTCTTTCTATTCCTTTTTCCCTTTCTAATCACATTTAGCTGCATGAGAGTCCACCTAGGAAAAAAGCAGTGACCAATATATAGGCATTTAGGCAATCAACCAACAATTGCACAAATTTTCAGAATAGTTGGCTCCCAGGTTACGAAGCCAAATGAGCAACAGATATAAAGTGTGATAGACATCCACACCAGCACCTATAAACATGTGCACAGACAAATATCTTCATCCTTTCAATAGTAGTTATATAGGCATAAACAAAGACAAACCTCAAAAATAGTCCTGCAATTGTAATCCTGGTCAAGTTACTGTCATTATCTCCTTCTGAAAGACTGGCCTGCAAGGGTAATCTATCAAACAATAATTCCCTCTACTGGAAGCCTGATAACATACAAACATAGGAACTTGACATTGAAGAGATAAAAAGGTATTATTTGTCAATGGCGTTTGGTATTTTGAATGAGTAAATGCAGAAAACACAACCCATAGCATAAATCATCAAAAGAAATAAGTCGCAGAAGGAGGTTCCAATCCATCTCTTGATATTTTTTGATAGATAATTAGCTGATAACTGATGAATTGATTTGTGCCAGATTGATAAATATGAAACCAGCTGCTATTAAAGCTGGCCCAGAAAGCCTCTTCATGTTTATTTAACAGACCAAAACACTCTTCAGGAGGGATAACATTTATAGAAGGAACGTTAATGAGAAGAGAGAAAGAGAGTCGTATCTAAAAGGATCTGACCATAGGAATTTTGAATTGTAGATGTAGGGTACTTAATGTGATTCGATTTCTCTCTGTTTAATGTTGAGCTTGAGACCATACGAATTTTCCTTGTCTGGAACTGGAAACATTACTCTTATTGCTTTATAATTTCACTGGTAATACAATCGACTTTTGTTAGATAAAATTTGTTTCTTATGACAAATTTACATAAACAACATACATGTACTGTGTACAGTTTTTGTTTGTTTCCTGTTATTTCTAGATCATTCATATCAATTGAATTCCAACGATTACCAACGTGCAACACATAAACCCATAGGTATTATACACACGCGCGCGCTACATTAAGAAGAAAAACTACCATACCGACATTAAATACAAAGTTCAGTATTGAGTTCCAATGATTACTTAACAACTATATATTTTTGAACTGTGGAAGGTTAAAAATTGACAATATCTCAAGAAACGAAATTTATAATATATTGAGGAATGGTTATCTAAATCAGGGAGCAATCTCGAATTGTTTTCTAATTTCATTATGTCACCTTGTTTAGTTCAGGCTGGGAATCATATGTAGTGGTGCTTGTGCTAGTAGCATTATGCTAGTAATATGCCTAATTCTTAGGGAAAATAGGTGTAAGTACTCTGTATTTTAAACACATACCATATCAATCTAATATCAAATTATTCAGAACCTCCTTGCTCTCTTTCATCCTTTCCTATCTAAAACCTATAATTTCAACAAGGAGACATCCAAAAAAAGAAAATGAGTGCATGAAGAAAGAAACAAACGAGAATACTATAGAGAAAAATTACCCGAGAAAAATAGAGGGACTGCATTAAAAGCTCAAGCTGGAATCCTGCAAGATGATACCAAATAATTGTAAGATCATTTTGCATAGTACATATACACATTAGACTCTTTTTTTACTTGACATATTAGACTATTAGAGCATCCACAATAGAGCTCCCCGTATGTACACGTCACTTATATCATGAGCGCCCAATCTACCCAACCCCGTACCTCAAATAAAATACTAAATGGACCCTACAAATAATTCTATATCGTTACTGTTAGAAATAATATAAAACCATTGATGTGGCCTTTCCTAACAGCATAAGCTGTTGGGATAATCGGTCATCTGACAGTTACATTCAATACAATTATTAAGTGGGGCCTGCAAAAAAGTGAAGAGAGTGAGGGTGTTTCTATAGTCACCCTTCTCTATAAGCACTCAAACTTTTCACTCCACAGTGGGGTGCCTAGTTTACTTAGTTTGGAATGTTAGAATATATAGATTTAAATAAATTAGGAAGTTAAAATCCTAGAATTAATGTAAGGATTATGCAAATCCTTAATCATGGGATTTACCTTGCCCTTTCCATTTCTTTATTTCTTTGGATTTTGAAAATAGGTGCAAGTACTTTATTTCTTCTAAATAACCTAACATAAACACTGGCAGAGAAAGTAAATGGAAGGCGTCCACGTACATACATCAGAGAAAGAAAACAGAGAACGGAAGAAATGGGAAAATGAAAAAGAGACGAGAATGGGATGGCTTTGGAAGAGGCTGTGCTGTGTGACGGTTGGTGGAAAACAAAGTGGTTTCTGGTCCAATGGGTGCTTGTAGAATCTATGTTCTCATGTTTATTTGGCGTGAGATGAGTAAGGGTAGTGATGTTGGAGTATAAATGAGTGAGTCAGTGGATGAAAGGGATGGAACCTTGGGTGTTCATGATTCAAACAAAGAGAGTGAAGTATTTTTTTTATTTTTTTTGATAGACAAAGAGAGTGATGTATGGTAATTGGTTGTTTGAGTTATGGTGGCTACTGGTTTACATGGGAACTCATAGTTGTTTGATGATTATGCATTTATGCCATAAAGGAGATTTTGAATATAAAAAAATGATAGTGGAGTTCAACACTCTCATTAGTTGGATCCTCTGTCGTTTGCTTCACTGATTCTACATTGTTTCCAACTCTCCACTCTTCTTTTTCAGATCCAATCCCCCCACCATCGTAATCATAAGATAGAAGGATCTGTTGGGATTGGGTGCAGTAATATTTTTATTTTATTTCTTTGATTTGAAACATAGACAATGCCTTCTACCATTTTTTTATTTTCTTTCATTTTTTTAATCTTACTACTCTCTTTGTAACTTAAGATAAACTAACAAGAAAAAGAACAAGCAAGATGAAAATCAATTTTGAATTCTCTTTCTACTTTGTTTTATAATACAACAAATGAAAAAGTAAAATAGATGGTTAATTTCTTCAAAAAAATTGAATTTGTCAGACAAAATTAGGGTACGATACTGAATTTCGATCAATGGCTCAAGAAATTTGTGAAGTTCTATGTCCAAAGAGAGTAGCAGCTGTATTGCAACAACAAGGCTGCAATAAATATAGCTCATAATTCAGACTTTTCATGACCATACAAAATATGTTGAGATGGACAGACATTTTATCAAGAAGAAGGCAAGAAGCTTGAAGAAGTGATATGCATAATGCATTCCATTTGTTCCAACCACCCAACAGATTACAGATGTTCTAACTTTTAACCAAGGGCCTTCCATCTGAACCCCAAGTTACCAAGTTGGGCATGATAGATATATTTGCACCAACTTGAAGGGGAAACTGGATAAATTCAGAATGTTTCAATTTATGGGTTTAAACTTTAAATGAATTAGGAAGTTAAAATCCTAAAATTAATGTAAGGATTAGTCTCCCTCTCTTTCTTTAATTAAGGGATATGTTTCCCTCTGAATCTTGTTCTATTTATGTTGTACTACTTAGAGAAAAGAAAAAAAAACATAAATAAAGTTGTAATATATATGTGTATATATATATATATATATATATATATAAACAAACATTTCTACAATATTTAATAATAATTAAAGGATATTTAAATCAATTAAGGATAAAGATATACCAGAATCTTTAATGCAGACAAATATATGGTCCACAACAATTGACACACGAGAACGCCCAGCAGCTTCAGTAGATTGCTATCATGATTAATTCAAAAACAAATACGACTCAGAATGCTATAATGATATTGTAGTTAAGCTTGTGAAAAATTATAAGCTCAAAAGAAGCAAAGGCAATATGAAACCTTTTGGGCATTGAAATCTACATTTCCCCTGTTTAGACAAACATATATTCCTGTCATAAAGCGCAGAAGTGCACGTAGCCCTGTTCATATATGTTGCATCAAAGCTCTGGTTACATCTGTGTCTTAAATATCAATTCAATATGGATTACTAGAAGCCTACCAAGCCCCTCTTACTTACCTGGTTCACTTAATGCAGGGCAAACAACTTCTGTGACATGCAACTGAACCTCGAGCCCAAGTGGTCTGTTCAATTCAGTTCTCTGAACAGTGATCTGATAAATATAAAGTTGAAGAAATATTTCATGAGTCATAACACAAAATTCTAGACAAATACGGGATATTGCACAACTAGTTGTAGGAACTGTATTCATTACATAAGCTTCTCCTGATATTCCTTCTATAAAACGCTCGCCTCCAAAGAATACTCTCTTTGCACCATCATCATCTCTCAGGTTTGAACCTACTTGAGAGCGGCCTAAAGTAGCATCAGTGAACATGTCAGGATGAGGCAAAAGATCAACAGATAATGATTCCCATTCCAATTTCTGAAGAGAGAAAAAGTTTAAATTATTTTGGGGTAATACGAGTATAAGCAACATAGCATGCTCACTTTGGAAACACAAAATAGAAAGGAATACTTTCTGACGAAAGGATGATAGATCATCTTATGATGAAATGAGACATATATTATGGAAAAATAATATATGAAGAAAACTAAATCACCACAATGCATGTTGTATACAGTCAAGGAAATAAAATGAAAGGTGGCAATAGTACTTTGAAGACATAAATATACTTCTTTTTAGATGAAAAATCTCGTGCTTCCTTAAGATTTACAACCTGAAAAAGAAAAAAGAAACACGGTGGGGGAAAATAGAGTTTATAGTATATGATATATCATAAAAATGAGTCTCAACACAATTACCTGCCAACTTTCATTTGTAGTATACAGCAAAAGATTGCGTATGGTTATAGACGCCATGGGTGGTGCCCTATAAGAGAGTGAACAGAGATGTTTACAAATTTATTTCAGGGAGAACTTATGACACAGTTTGAGTCAAACACGTATATATAATTCACCAGGCTTATGCTAATAGTTATTAGTACACTACACCAACAAAATGTTTATAAAAAAACAAAATTGGGAAAGGGGAAAACTATTATTGATTAAACTGACACTTATTGTCATTTTACAACCATCCCTAAGGGGATTTGAACACCTCATGGAACTCCAACAGAGAATGAGATACTAATATAGCAATATTAATTTTAAAATTCATTGAGATCCATAACAACTGACAATGATTGTAGAAAATAGAGCATCAATAAAATGAGGAATGCAAAACAAGAGCACTTGTAAGACGAATTTACCATGTGGCTGCCCCATGCAGACGAGCACTACCACGGGTTTCAAGTAATAGATTAACTGTATGAATCTGTATAGTCATTCCATCTGCAATCTGAAGGTTGGCCACATTCAGTAGAAATGAGTAATATTCAAATTAAAAAATTTGCATCAATAAAAATGACTGGTATATGGGCAAAACTACTAATCCTTATCTATTCTTCCCTGAAGTTGTTCACTATGGAAAACAACCGTTATACGAAAGGAACTACTAATATTTATCCTATATCATATTCTTCTTTAAAGTTGTTCCATAAATCATAAAGAGTGCTTTGGTCATATCTCTAGTCAGTTTGGAATTTCAACATATTTCAACATACTTCCTCACGCCCAACACTAGACATCTAGAGCATGAATAAATGCACGTGGCCCAATAACAAAACTCCATTAAGCCTAGGATTAGAATTCTAGAGTGCGAACAAAATGCGAGCTTGGGATTATAAATCTATACTATAGTGTAGACAAATTCAGGTGGCCTAATAACAGATATAGAATAGGCTCTTATACCATTGTAGAATTTTGGTAGGTTTGATGCTACCTCAAAAGCTAGCTCCAGAGATGATGATTGCCCAAGCCTTTTAAGGACTATTTTGATCATATCTCTAGTAGAAGTCGGATTTCATCAATATCTGCCTACATTTTTATTTTCATGTTAATTAAAATTCTTCTAAAAATAACCGGCAACAACTTTAACAGAAGGAAAAGAGGGAATGACAGAGTCCCATGACAGCATGAAGTGAATAATTCAATTCACAGCACGCCCCAAAAAATTGTATCACAAAGAAATTTTGTTTTTCTTTTCCCGTTTCTCAGTTGTTAAATTTTACTACAACCACCACATGATTAGGAGAATATGAATATAACATACATATCAATTAAGGTTTAGAAATGATAGTCAAACAACCTTATCAGAGAAACAGTACCCGCTACCCTTGGCAGAGGCAGCTGAAGGCGCTGAACTGCATACAACAGTGAAAGAAACAAGGATTGTAAAGCTGTAACAGCTAGCATCAAAAGCATCACTCTACAACAAGATCCCCCGCACGCAATAATCTCCAACAGACTAATTTCACTACCTGGTTGGAGTCTCAGATGGTTTAAAATCAGAATTCTCCTGAAGAACCAAATCAAGCCTATCGATTTCCACAATGATCGGCTCTATCTGTACATTGCTCACTGACGGTAGCTACAGAGTGAAATTGAACTCAATCAATCAAAAAGTAAAAAACTTCATTAAAAAAACCAAAAGGCGGAACAGGTAAAATCACACTAAAGCTTGGACTGTTTTCTTTAACTAATAATTAATATATAGTATGCCATCTTGAACCCATTTTTTCCAGTTTTCTAAGAATTCATGATGAAAATGCTGGAAAAATGTCTCTGCATTCTAGTAAATTGCAATTATAACTAAAAACAGAAAAAAAAAACCATGCCATAAAATAAACATAGAATGGGGGAATGAACGAGTACAAAAACTGTCCTTGTAAAGTTTCTTTTTCAATTACTTAAGATTAGAACAATGTAAGTTACTCCCTACATCCCAAAATAATTGACCTAGTTTTATTTTGTGCACTATTCACATAATTTACTTCCACCATATTTTTTGACTAATATGTAAATGCAGCTATTAACATATAAGACGTTGCTTGATTTGTCTCAATGACTTTTTCAAAAAATACAATTTTTATAATTTTTAATGTTAGATAATTAAATATATTAACAATCCAAGTTATACATTAACAAACGCGAACTGATTAACTGTGTCAATTATTTTGAGACAAAGGAGTACTACATTTGATTAGACGCGAAAGATCACAACTTTCTACAACCATTCTACATGGAATTAAACAGCAAAATGAACCAACAAATTAACAAACCATGATCTCCAATTTGCCAACTTTGGCGGTAGCAACATTAAGTGCCGGCGGCAATCCAACGCTAGAATGCAACGCATCACCGTTAATATCTAAACACAAAATTCAAAAAGTTTAAAAAACAACCAATCACTGTGATCATCATTAACCTTAATTTCAAAATTTGAAGGAAAAAAAAAGACCTAAATTAGAAAGCTGAACGGTGCGACCCTGCAATTTGAACTGATCTCTGGTGAATGATTTGAGCCAGTATTTGAGAGTATACTCCAAAGCTCTTGCGAGAATCGATTCCATATCGCAGCTTCGTTTTGGATCGAACGAAGAGATTCGAAAACTACGGTGTGTGATGAAAGTGCGAAAACGAAATGCGGTGATTAATCGGGTTCGGGTCGGAGGATTTGGAGCGGTGAGAGCATTTGGATTGTGATGGGATCGGAGAAAACAGAGGAATGGTGGCGGAAGAGTGTGCGGTGGCGGGAAGACGCACGTGTGGTGCGTGTTTGAGGAAATTAGTTTTGGTTTTTTTGGTTTCAAAAGAGAAAGTTAGTTAGTTTTGTTTTAGGATTAACTGGAGAAAAGAAAGAGCTTTGGGAATTTTGTAAAAAAATAAATAATTAATTAACTCCTAATTTCGTAAAAAAAAAACAAAAACCAATTATCAGAAAAAAATATCTTCAAAAAATAATAATAAAAGAAAATTTTAGATTAATTATTTTATGAACTTAAAAAAATCAATTAATATTTTGTAAAAAGGACATAATGTAGTCATTAACTTCTATGAAAAAATACTACTTGAATCCATTCATTTTAAAAGTATAATTGATTTTTATTCTTTTTTTTTAATATAAAATAAATGAGAAGAACACACAATATAGAAGAAGGATTTTGAAATTAGAATTATTCTTGGGGTGAGTTTGAATTTTGAGAATTTAAGGATTAGAAGAATGGAAGAAGGAGAGATGGGAATTTTGAAATTAGGATTACACTTAGAAGAACATAATAGAAAGAGATATGAATTTTGAGAATTATGTGAGCAAATCAAAGAAAGAGTGGTATATGGAAAATAGAAAATTAAGCTATAAAGAGGAGAATCACAATGAAAGGACACATTAGATTTTGTAGTGATATGACATTTGATGCATAAGTGGAAAATAAAATGACACGTGATAATAGAAGAATTGGAGGCTTAAAATTAATATATAAAAAATAGATTTAAATAGAGTATATGCAAAATATAACCTAAATTGTCAAAATGACAAGTAAAAAGGAACAAATATTTTTTTCTAAAACAACAAGTAAAAAGGAACGGAGGTAGTATATATTACGATTTTCCTACCTAAGTCATTATAAAAAAAATATTTTATTAACTTCAAAGTAAGAGTTTTTTTTATAGGCACTTCAAAGTAAGAGTTTAGTTTAGTAATAAAATGATAAATGTTTCTAAATTTTATGTTTTGATTTCTCTCTTTTAGATTAGAGCACAATCTCCTCACTCGAAAGCTTGCTTAGTTGGAGAGAAATTGAGAAGATAGAAATAGAAACACGGAAATTGATACATGTATTTGGATTAAAACGTAGTTTAAATACATGTTTCAATTACCGTATTTATATTTCTCTCTTCTCAATTTCTCTCTTCGATTATCCAAGTTGTTACTTAAAAAAATAAAAATAAAATAATCCAAATCAAAGAATCAATACTTATTTAAGAATTTTATCTCTCATGATTCTTAATGGGATTCACTTACTTTTATATATTATTTTAATTTCTACCACATTAAAAATATTACTCCCTATGTCCCATTATATCAGTCCCTTTGACTATTATCACGTTTATTAAAAAAAATTAATATTGTAATTATTGTGTCTAGTTTATGTATGAATTTTACTATATTGTTTTTTGTTTGTATGTGTATTTAATTTGACTTTTCATATTTCTATTTCAATGTAAGTTAATATAATAATTATAAATATGTGTCGGAAAAAATTAATGAGTACTGTACTCACATAATAATTTGTAAAAGAGTTTACATTTTAGGGAACTAGTTTAATTTGAATTTTATTTCTTACATTATTTTGACGTAACCTAAAAATTATACAGCAATGTTTTCTCAAAATAAAATAATTATTTAAAAATAAAACAATATTTTTATTTATTTCACAAAAATAAAAGACCATTTAACATGTTAATGGCCACAAAGCCCACAGCATTAAAGTATAGTACTACTATTAACAAAAACAATATAGCCAGCCAGCGCAGTTTTATTTATTTATTTATAGGGTCATGTTAACATGTGCCCTAAAAGCACATTTTAAAATGATAAAAGTAGTAAATTTTTAAAATAAAAGTCAATATTTTAACTTTTGAGAGTTTCAATGTACAATTTTCAATCCTTAACATGTGCCTTTAAGGCACATTTTAACATTTTCCTTATTTATATCCGTAACCTAATTGAAACACAAAATCAATAAGCACACAAACACAGCCAACCAGACTCCAGAGAATGCGATTGATTTCCCCATCGTCGTCATCCTCCTCCGACGAACCCAAAACCAATAAGCAACTATCCTCCTCTCCACCCTCCTCCACCATGAAAGCCCCGTCCCAAGGCGACAAGCTCTACTTCAACCGCGACATCCTCGCTAGCTACAATTTCTCGCCCTCCCTAATCAAAAAGTAACCCCCACACCATTTTTTCCCTTACGCTTCTTGTAACCCTAACTCTATTGCAAGTTCTTTGCTATCTCACTCCTCAGACACAGCCGTCTACAGCAACCTGTAACCCCATGAAACGCCGCGGCTCACGCTATCTCAGATCTGAACCTCTTCCAGATTTTCACGCAATAGAAAACATTAACAATGTTTTGCGTGAACTCAAAAACACACATGAGAACCCAAACTTTGGATGAAGTTAATCTAACATCTCAATACATTGTCAAGGTTGGGACTGAGGTTATTCTCTCAAAAATCGGTGATATGCTCGAACAGATTGAAAGTTGCATTCTGCAAAGACGGAATTTCTATTTTAATGTGCCGTCACATGCGCCACAAAATCAGGTAAACTTGAAAAGGATTGGTAGGTTTACTCTCAAGCGTAATGATGTGAAGCACAGTTTTCTGAGCAAGCATGATGAAGTTCGTAAACAATCACTAAGACTAAAGAAGATCTTGGAGATAATTAAAAGTTATCTTGTTGGAGATCGTTTTCTCAAAGGTCATTGGCCATGTGTTTTGTGTCTTTAATATGCTTATTGTGCATTTGCTTACCCTCTAGACGATACAACTCTAGGACAGGTCACTAGTCCTTAAACCAATCCACTTGATCCTCGGTGTTATTAGACGATATCTGTCATATAAAACATAGATTTGAACCCATACTTGTAGACATTCATGATATTGATGTCAGATGGATTACAATCGACCAATTCAAATTACAGGAAGTTTCAAAACATCACTCCACTTTCTTAGGAACAACTGTGTAGCCACGTTCCATAATAATCTCTAATGCAGAGAAACATACACCAAATATCCTCAATGAGGTTGTCGATTACACTTACAGAACGAAACAACTCTTCATCGTAATTAAGACAAATTTTGTATTGACGAAGAGCTGTTTCGTTCTGTAAGTGTTATCGACGACCTCATTGGGTATATTCGTTGAATGTTTCTCTGCACTAGAGATGAACGTGACTCCTAAGAAAGTTGAGTGATGTTTTGAAAATTCCTGTGTTTGGATTGGTAGATTGTAATCCATCTGGCATCAATATGATGAGTGTCTACAAGTATAACACCGAGCGTCAAGTGGATTGGTTTAAGGCCTAGTGACCTAGAGAGGTATCGTCTAGAGGGTAAGCAAATGCGCAATAAGCATATTAAAGACACAAAACGCATGGCCAAGGACTTTCAGTAGTCAACAAAAAGCTAACATTGAAGTGCTGAGCAACCAGGGCTTCGGCATAGACTTCTTGATGAAAGGTTATTTGCCACTCAAGTTACAAGGACAAGACTGGATTTAGGAGAGATGGATGGAGAGACTAGAGAGTAATTTGTATTGTTAATTAAGAGACTTAATATTAAGTTTAAAATCTTCATATTAAGTTGATTCAAAAAAAAATTGTATTGGTAATTTGTATTGTTTTTGACGCTTTCTAAACTCAGAATCTTCATTTTTCAAGTGCCTTTTTATTTTATTTTGTCTAATACTGTTATTGTTGTTTCAATATGCATTTGCTCATAGGAAAGTATTTATTATGCAGATTTAGCTGTATACTTCATATGTAAGTTGTTATGTGGGAAGGGAAATAGACTGTTTTGTTGGGTTATTGACTATTAACCATTATGAATTTTACTAACCACTACACATGAGATCTCTAGGCTAGTTACTTTCTACTGTGTTCTTGAGTAATAGTTAAAAGTTGATATAGAAAAACGAAAATGTCAATTAAAATGAATCGGAGGGAGTTATTAAAAACTTATGATTAAAAGGTGGTTGTACTTTGTAGAATCTTGGAGAAATATATATATTTGGGGTTGTCAGAACTGAGAAGAAATGGCTACAGCGGTGCAGCAACATAGGGAAAATTGTACTATCTCAGGTCCTAAATATAAGAGAACTTTTACTTTTTTTGATTCATATAATGTTTAATGTATATAGTTCATATTATGGTCCAAATACATCAATCATTCCATGAACTTAAAAAGTAAAAGTTCTCTTATATTTAGGACCGGAGGGAGTAGTTATGACATCAATAATCATCTTGATGCATCAAGGAAATATGTGAGGTATACAGCTGAGCAGGTACAGGCATCGGAGAGGGTTTATGTCGAATGCCCTAAGCCGAGCTCTTTGCATCAACAACAACTGATCCGGGAACTCTGTTCTTGAAAATTTAATACAAACGATGAATCATATAGCATACTATTTAGGGTCATGATATAATATATTCTCGACGTTTTGAAGTATTTACATGACTAGTATAAAAATGTAAACTCGAGTAAATGTGATTATTTATGTATGGTTTATATACGACATTTTGATATTTGCAGTTTGCCTGGGAAGAAGACTAAGACCAAAGTTTATGGCAAGAAGACCTGAATCAACTGTAATCTCCTTAACATTTGTGAATCCACGTTATAGTTAAATTAATTGACCTGAATTTTCTAATAGTGGCTGAAAATAACACTGGTTTCTATAGGTACAAGAGGAGATATACAAAATATTAGATCAACCCTTTGACAAAGATGAATTGGTGGGAAAATCTGATATTCCTAAGACTTTAGAAGAGTTCATGACCGAAATGAACAAAGGCGAATATGATGCCAAAACATTTGCAACTAAACTAAGAGAAATGGTGGCTAGCATTCTCCCTCCCTTGAAACGGCGATTCAATTAACCTAAAGTATTAGAAATGCTTGTCTGGTCTAGGGAAACCTGGGTGTCTCATTTACCATGTCTTTGTGCATAGCCAACCCTTTACAATCATTCTTGATAAATATCAAGAGAAACTACTAACCAGTCAAAAGCTTGTTATAAAGTGACAAAATTACCACAAAACTTATCTTGGCTATGCTCTTAACTTTTGACTCAAGCTAAGTTAATGAGTTCGGTTGAGATTGGATTGATTAGGAGCATCAAAGTTTGATTACTAACGGAAACAAAATATGATCGGATTATTCTTATCTCTCAGATAAAGTTTACGTTAGTAGGGTCTATTTTTTCTATAAACTAGAGGGTTAAATAAATAATAATCATAATAGTAAAATAATCTTAAGTTGGTAATTAGTGACATGTGAAAGATTGGGTAATTACAATTTACAAGAGTATAATGTGTAGATTAAACCATGCTACTAAATAAAACTCATATACAATTTATTTATTTCATTACTGGTTAGTTTTGATTCTATTTTTTCTTTTTTGGTACATCAGAAATATAAGTTGCTCATAAAACTTAGAAGTATCTATCTTCTTATCACTAAACTAAACTCTTATTTCGAAGTTAATAAAATATTTTTTTATAATGACTTAGGTAGGAAAATCATAATATATATTATCCAAGTATGTTTCATAAAAAATTAAAAATAAAATAATCTAAATCTAAGAAATTGTTACCAATCAAGTCTAGTATGTTTTACTTTTCTCTAAAAAAACTTGTAACTTTTCCATTTTATCAACTAATGTGCATATTGCTTCAAAAAAAAAACTAATGTGCATACTGCATAGCATAGCATTGTAAATCAACATAAAACTAAATGTTCAAATCCTAGCTAGTTTTTTATTTGTTTATATCACTAAATAATTTTTAAAGTTTCCTGAATTTTCACTCAACACCAAATCTTGAATCCCACAAATTCATAATTGAGAGAAAGTAGTGAGACAATCATTTTTCATGTAGAAACAGAAGTCTTGTTCTGTCACAGTCCAAACTCTATATATTAATAGCCATAACTTGAAAACTTGAATTAAACAAACAAATAACAACACCTTCATTCTTATAGTTCCATTTCTCTTTCTGTTTAACATCTAATACTTTTTCCTTTCCACAACAATATTAACACATTCAAAGTTCAAAAAACTCCATCACTTCCTTGTTCCAATTGCTAAGCAAGGTTAGGTAAGAGATAAAAACCTTTTTTTCTTTTCTTTTTTTTAGATATGAAAGATTCTTTGAAGTTCTTGAAGTTCAAGAACCTCAAGAAAACCATCGTTTTCGAACAAAATTTACGTGGAATGTTGAAGTTTTTTTTGTGTTTGGACAAAATGCTGCTGCAGATATCCAAGTTTGAGGCGTGTAACTTTCGTTCCAAGAAAAGGTTTGAGGGAATTTATCAAAATGAGGATTACAGCGAGGAGGCTTTCGTATTTGCTATTGTTAATCGCTTTTCTTCTTGGGTTCGTGTTTCTTTTGATAACAATTGGTAGTATAGATGATGAAAACGACTGCTCGATTTCTAACATAGGTACATTATCTCCCTCTTTAACTAATGATTATCTACTAAGAGTTTTTGTAAAATGTTTATGCACTGTTATAAGTTTAGTAGGATTTGTATGTTAGATAAATTATTTGTATGTTAGGTCAATTTCACATGATCCAGTTCCAGTTATATTTTCTTTCTAACAGTATATAACATATGCTATGTTACAAATTCATATTTATACTTGAATATGGACTCTGTGTTCTTGAAAATGTAATAACAAAGGATGAATCATAGCATACTATTTAGGGTCATGATATGATATATTCTCGACATTTTGAAGTATTTACATGACTAGTCTAAAAATGAAAACTCGAGTAAATGTGATTATTTATGTATGGTTTATATACGACATTTTGATATTTGCAGTTTGCCTTGGAAGAAGACTAAGGCCAAAGTTTATGGCAAGAAGTCCTGAATCAACTGTAATCTCCTTAACATTTGTGAATCCACATTATAGTTAAATTAATTGACCTGAATTTTCTAATAGTGGCTGAAAATGACACTGGTTTCTATAGGTACAAGAGGAGATATACAAAATATTAGATCAACCCTTTGACAAAGATGAATTGGTGGGAAAATCTGATATTCCCAAGACTTTAGAAGAATTCATGACTGAAATGAACAAAGGAGAATACGATGCCAAGACATTTGCAACTAAACTAAGAGAAATGGTAGCTAGCATTCTCCCTCTCTTTTGAATCAAAGGAAATTAATGCAGAAATAAAGGTTTTCCTAGTTCATGTCTCATTACTTAATGTTGATCATTTTCTAAGGTAACCTGTATGGAACAGAAGACTAGGATGGCACGAACCCAAGAGTATGTATATCGTCATGTTGCATCGAACAGCATACCAAGACAGCTTTATTGTCTTGACTTGAAGCTGGCAAATGAGCATGCAAACAATGCAGCGGCGCGCCTTCCACTACCATCTGCAGAACTCGTTCCTGCTCTTGTTGACAATTCTTACTTCCACTTTGTTCTTGCCACAGACAATGTGCTTGCAGCTTCTGTGGTGGCCAAATCACTTGTTCACCACAGTTTGCAACCTCAGAAAGTTGTTCTGCACATAATAACAGATAGAACGACTTATTATGCAATGCATGCTTGGTTTTCATTGAACCCTTTATCACCTGCTATAATTGAGGTCAAGGTATTGCCGAAATTTGATTGGTTTACAAAGAAAGAAGCGCGTGTTCTAGAGACACTGGAAAAAGATCAAAATGTGCGGTCGCAGTATAGAGGAGGTTTATCAGCTATATTTGCAAATACTTGTGAGAAGCCGGATGTTATTGCAGAAAAACTGCAAGCACTTAATCCCAAGTATACTTCAGTCATGAATCACATTCGAATACATCTTCCAGAGGTAAAGGTGCTAGCAATAGGAAGTTAAACAGCTTAATTAAACAATATTATGGTTATGTATAAGCTATTTCCATTATAAGTTGTTTGCAATCCTGGAGAACTTATGAAAGTAAGCTGAAACAACTCACAGACATTTCATAAACTGTTGATGGTAGTAGATAAACTTATGTTAATCCAAACAGGTCCTAAATATACTTCTGATAGATTATGAGCAGCTTTTTGCAAGTGATACTTACTGTCATTATACATTTTTGGTAACAGTTGTTCCCAAGTCTTGACAAGGCGGTCTTCCTCGATCACGACATTGTGGTACAAACTGATCTCTCACCTCTATGGGGAATTGACATGAATGGAAAAGTCAATGGAGCAGTAGAAACATGCAAAGGGAAAGATAAATTTGTGATGTCAAAGACGTTCGGAAGCTATTTGAATTTCTCACACCCTCTGATATCCGAAAATTTTGATCCAAATGAATGTGCTTGGGCTTTTGGCGTGAACATTTTTGACCTTGACGCTTGGAGGAAGACTAATATAAGCAATATATATCATGATTGGGTTGAGCAGGTATATTTATCTTTCATCCTACTATAATACTAGTAATCAGTAACTTGTTCAAAAAAAAATCTTGTTCAAAAAATACTATAATCAGTAAGAATCGAACTTGATACATAGGGTTAATGACACACTCCACTTGCACTAGACCTCAGTGGTTACTGTCATACTCTAATATGTTCAAAATTAAAATGCTTTTTTCATATTAAAGAAATACAGCATCATAATGGACTATTTTATGCAGAATACAAAATCAAATCTGAGTTTGTGGCGCCTAGGGACATTATCTCCAGGATTAATAGCATTCCGCGGTAATGTTCATACTATTGATCCTTCTTGGCACATGCTGGGATTGGGATATCAAGAAAATACAAGTCTTGCTGATGCTAAGAGTGCTGGAGTTGTCCATTTCAATGGCGTGGCAAAACCATGGCTAGATATAGCTTATCCACAACTAAAGCCATTATGGACCAAGCATGTTAACTTTTCAGATCATTTTATCAAGAGCTGTCACATTGTGCCATGATAACTTGGATGTTGAGAAAAAGTGACCCTTTTGATGAGATTAAGAGAATGTGTTTGAATAGAAAGGAAGACAGATGAGTTGATTTCCAAGTGCAAATTCAACCTAGAAAAAGATGACACAACAATGACATGGCTCTCTTCTTGGTTTAATTTGTTTATTCACTCTCAGTTGACAATTTTGAATTCTTTTTCTTCTCTTCACTCCTAATTGTAAATACAAGTATTTGATGATCATCTGTGTAAGTATAGAAAAAATACAGTTGTTTTGTGAAACCAAAAAAGTAAGCTAGTGCTTTTTGTAAGAGGTACAAGAGGATCATTCACAATCCCATTTTGTTGCCATTTAATTTTAGACATTAATCAATGATACAAAAAAAATATGCAGGTATTTGTGATTGTGAACATGTGTCAACTACATTTTTTATTTATATTTATTCTTAACTGTACAAAGATTATTATAAGATTTTATATATAAAATAGAAATTGGTCATGACAGTATCTCTTGGATATGTTAGACATCTACATTTGAAGTAAAATGATTAATCCAGAGTCAATTGACTCTTGATACAAAATTCAATTCGTGTATTTTATTCAGGTAGCTCAAAGCCTGACAATAGTTCAAACACAAGATCCCATATGTACTTCAAGAGCAAGTGTTTAACATATCTGAATTTGGTTCATATGCTTAAAAAGGAAAATATAGCTGCACCAAGTTTAAAACAAAAGCATTGCTTTTTATTATTTCTTGATTGTTTAAACAATTGTATAGGTAAGAATACATTTTTCCCAATTTTGCAAACCTAAAACAAGATGACGTTATTGTTCGCCTCACTGGATTATCTCATGACACAGTAGCAACCATTAAAACTGATACGAAACTTATTAACATTTACACGAAAATACCAGAGCATTAATTCATTCATAATAGTATTCATATGCAAAATACAGAAGGAAGCCACAACATCCCAGTTAGAATACATTAAAAACTAACAAAGCCAAGAAGGTATTGGTGATTTGATACAATCTTGAGCCAAAAATGAAGCTCAAAGAATTGCACAGTGCCAGCTTAGGCAACCGGAGGACGAAGTACATGGTCCTGTGAGGTATCCACAGCAGCAGGTGGCATAAATTGCCACATTGCAACTCCTGGATAACTAATAAAGGGTACCAACTTGTTGCCATGGGCTTGGCCTTGCGCAGCAAATGCAGCAGGGAGTGCAGTGGGGGCAGGCAAGAAACTAGGTTGTGCATTCATAGTCTTCAGCTGCTGTTCCAACTTATCTTTCTCTGCCTTGAGCCTCTGTTTCTCATCACGAAGTTCGTTCTTCTCAACCTAGAAATTTATTTTTTAATAAAGTTATTGTGAGTTTTTCGTTCAACAATAGGAAAAGGGTAATACTTTTTTACTTTTAAGGCATAAAAATTCAAGGGATCTAGAATACAGATCTCCCTTGTAAGCCATCCAAATGCAAATTTACAAATAAAAAAACCCAAATATAAATTGAGACTTCACCTTCAACTCTTTAATCTTTTCTTGAAGACCCGTATTAGCATCTTTCAGCTTTTGGGCTTCTCCCCTTAACTGTGTCACCATTCTAACAGCATCGATCAGGATAGCAGCCTTGTCAGTTTTGGCAGGTCTTCCAGGCTCCAAAATGGAGCCCAACTCAATGAACCTGACCATGTCCATTATATTAGGTACGCGCCACAGCTACATATTTAACCAAAACCCAAAAGGAAAATAGAAAGACATGGGAAGGTAGTCGGGTACAAAACATTTACTTGTCATTAAGCCTATCTCTACGCAACTTCTCTCTACAAGCCTTGGAGCTAGTAGCAGCACATGACTCGGATCTACCCCTGCAACATGAAATGAACATAATAAGGATATATTCCCCCATGATAAGGTTTCTGGATTGAATTCAATGATTTCGGGTTTAAATGCAAAAGAGCGGTAGTCAATGCTACAAGAAAGAAAAAGATAAGGCTGGAAAGTTGGTTTAAAAAAACTAAGAAAAAATTAATGGTAAAGCAAAATCTTAAGAAAAAAATATAATACAAAATTATGTTGTTCAATAAAAAGGAAAGGGAAAGAGAAAATTGTGTACCTCTTCTTTGAACCAGACTCTTTGAGACTGTCAGAATCCCCTAATGAGCCATCAATTTCAGCACTAGCAGAATAGTATTGCAAAACAAAAAAGAAAGTGAGAATTTTTTTTTCATCGTGGGGGAGTTGGCAGATAGATTCATAGAGAGAGGAATATATCTATAAATATCATCATGCAAATTGATTTTTTTTCTTTCCTATTTTTCTTGATATAAACATAGTGCAAATAGTACCAACCACAAATGTACCCATGTTACAAAGAATAGGGGATGTGCCCCAACTGTCTCGAGTTTTTCTTTTACTATCTTACTAGTTGACTAATTTACCTTCACACCTAAGGTTTATTAAGTCATTCAACAAACCACTACACTGCTAAGAAAATTGGGGTCCATCGCTGTGACCAGCAATCCATTTTATCCTCCATTGCACAGACAAAACATACAAGGCCTTGTCACAAATATACAAGTTTTGGAAAGGTAAAAGTAATTCCCCTAACAGTGAAAAGGTATTGAAATCCATGCTTCACAAAGATAGAGAATGGATTATTGAAAATGGTAATAATAGTCGCAATTCATATTCTATAGGTGTCTAAAGGAAAACCCTTTCTGAATTTATATTAAATCTTCCTCTCAGCCACTAAATTTCCAAATATCCTCAACCCCCGCATAAACAATTGTCAAGGAACTTCAATATACTACAATCAGGTAGCGAACTTTTCTCCCATTCTAACGTCAAAACCTTAAGTCCACCACCTATCTCACTAGGTGGGATTGGCTACATAGATCAGCAGATCCATCGGGCCCTGACAGAAACCAAATTTTAGGTAAAACCATGGACTCTCTTAGTCTTAGGTGTTCCTTTACCCTCAGTTAGAATATCCTCTATTTATTCTACTTTTCCAACTAAAGATCTTATGCATCAGGTTATCAGATGAGACTAAGTCACTTTATAAGTGAACTTTTGCATCTTCTCCTGAATAGGTGCTGCTCCTCCTACAGATCAACTTCCTCAAATAACTTCCTACAAATTATACCTAAAGCATTTCTGTTTTTCATCTACCTAGCTCGAGTCCATGAGACAAATCCACGAATTCATAAATAACCAAACCATGCAACTTTCAGTAACAAAATGATTCCTAATTTTCAGGTCAAGAACAACCACTAAAACTCCACGGGGATTTTCCATTGGCATAAGCAACACAAACATGAGCTAGTAGTAAAAGTAAATTTATTTATGCATTTGTATTTCTCTTATGTTTCAGTTTAGTAGAGTGCATCTTAGCCTCTTATTGGATCACAAACTAAACACTGGCATCAAATAGTATTAGGCTAAGAATATTTTACACTCGTAAGTCGTAACTTGATTCCGTTAGTAACATTCATTTAACCAAAATTCTATCAATTCGTAATTAAAAATATCGATTTCAGATGCTCCTTAACCCTCTGTTCATTTCCTTATCTTTCCTCAAATACTCCTAATCCTAATTTCTAACAATTAGAAATCATGAATTATAAAACACAGACTGCAAAATTAATCAAAAACATAACCATATATACAACAGAAGCTTTGCAATGAGAATTAAGCAAAATGAAAGCTCAAACATCAATTAAACCATAGAAATTGATAAACCCACCTTAACCAAACATCAAATCCTAAAATTTCAAAAAAAGTAATTAAAACAAAAGCAATCAAACAAAAGGACGAGAACATAAGAACCCTAAATAGGAAATGAGAGAGAGAGAAAAGGAAGTAATTGAAACGATGTGAGAGTACCCGACATTGAAGGGCTGAGTAGGCCAGGTGAAAGCGGAGGAAGGAACGGCGAAAGTGGGATCGGGAACGGAAATTTCATCGATTAAGCCATAATCGAAAAACCAATTGGGATTTTCCCGGGAAACCATTTTGTGCCCTAGGTTCCCGGAATATTAGGGAAATTCCGAATGAGAAATGAGAATGGAACGATTGGGAAAAAGAGGGATTTTCCCTTTATTTATTTATTTATTTGATTTGATTTGATTTGTTGATGATTTAATTATTATTATTATTACTAAATAATAATGTTATTATAATGCTAAATAGTTTCTGGGAAAGGAAAAGAAGAGAAAAGTGTGTGTGTGGGAGAGAAGAGAAGAGAAGAGAATGGGATTGGGTGGTGAACGGTGAATTGGTGATGATGAATTGATGATGGATGACAAATATACGGTACCGGGTTTGGATTTGGGTTCGGGTTCGGGTTTGATGTAGTCTTTATATTCACCAACCCCAACTTTCACACACTGTGTTTGTCTATAGTGCTTTTGCTTTCTCTTTTTTATTTTATTTAGTGAAGGCTTGTTGTTCTATTTTACTCCATACAAAAAAATTAAAAAAATTTAGAAACTTTTGTATAGACTAAAATAAAATAATAAAGATTCGTTTGATTTGAAAAACAAAAGTATTGGACAAAAAAACATGATAGTACTGTATAAGATAGGTTTGATTGGGTTTTATTACAAATATTTGAATATGAAAAATGAATATGATGATGACTGCACATAAATTCCAAAGCGTGTAAGAACACTAACCTTTAAATTCGATTCGTCTCCACCAATTTATGCAAACTTGATGCAAAAGAGATAACCGACGATCATCAACATGATACTATTGGAATCATTGGTATTCATTGCACATTCTCATCAAGCATATCAATAAATGATAATTTACAGAATAAAGTTTCTTCAAATCCTCTCGTGCACTAAAGAAAAAATAAATAATTTAGATATTTTAGAAAAAATTTCATCAATGTTAATTTGAGTTTCAAGTTAACCATTATGACTTTTTAAATATATTTTAGAAATTCTTCAACATATTTTACCAATTTAAATGAATGTCGCTTTTAGTCAAAAAAAAAAAACTCAAAACATATCAATTTTTGTTATTGGAGCTCCTCGATGACGGAGATGTATAACAAAATCATCCTCAAGAGCACTAAACAAACACATTTTCCCTATTTGAATAACTGATTGAAGATTGAAAAAGAAGACTCTGATTGAATTAGACCCTATTTTACAATAATTTGTTGCTCCCACATTATGGTCATAAATAATGCACAATACATTGTGTGAGAGCAACAAATTTAACACATGATTGAAATTCGTTGACAATTCATAAATAATGCACAAACAAAAGTCATATTTTATAAATTAGAGTTTAATACATGATTGAATCCAATACATGATTTAAATTCGTTTTTGTAGTGGAAAAATACGTCAACCATAAATAATGCACAAACAAAAATCATATTTTATAAATTACCAAAAGTTTCTTTTTGGTCTATAATTGACAAAAAGTAAAATGAAATCAAAAGAAAGTTATTGAAAAGGTTGTCTCATTCTAATCTAAGTATAGGGCAAGTTATGTTGATACAACTGCATAGAATATTGAAATAAACAAATAGCATTATGAAGTATTTCAATTTCAATAAAATATCATAATACATCAACTTCACTATTTGTCACTTCTCACATCCACACCACACATAATTTTACAAATCAATTAATAAAAAATCAACACTAGCAGTATTCTTGGAATATACATATACATTATTTTACATATTGAAACCAATCATATTTTAAAATTGAAATTAAAAAAAAAACTTTTACATCTTATTTACATCTCAAACAAACTCTGTTCAATGTGTTCATCATGCTGCATCATATATTGATTTAGAGGAATGTGTTTGGTGAATAAAATGATCCATCCTTTTCCTTACTTCATCAGGATTTGCACCAACAGCTTTATCCACTAGAGACCCTCCACTCATCAATAAAAAGGTAGGCATGGCATTGATTTCCATCTTGGAGGCTATTTCCTAAATAAATAGAGTCACAAAAAGCATATAGAACAGTCCAAATTAAAAAGTGGTTAAGAGAATTAAGAATGCAAATGATTAACAAAAATGATGTATCAATGAAGATTACATAAGATATTAATATATTTTTACATATTAATGTCTCTGTATGAAACACAGACATTACTAGATTATGTGTATTCTGGTGTCGGGTATGTGTCGTGTCCAACATGACACCGACATTTATAATTACAGTAAATTATATCATTTATTCAAAATTTATTTATGTCGACGTGTCAGTGTCTGTGTTGTATCCGGTGTCCGTGTTTCATTCTTGATTATATTTATGATCAATAATGCTAGTATTATAAGTTAGCTTGAAACCCTACATGAATTTTTTATTTAGATTAGTTTAGAAATTAGCTTGTTGATATTAACATAGGCCTCAAAGTGGGGTTTGGAATCCAAAATAAATAGTTTCATCCATAAGAGCTTCTCCACTCAATAAAAAGATGGAATATTGGCTTTGAATTCCAATTTGGAGGCAATTGAACCAGAAAATTCACATATAATTGAAACAAAAGTTGGTTACTTACTTAGCACTTATACATAGGATTTGTCCCTTGAAACCACCCAAAAAGGATTAAAAATATATATATGATTATAGGCCACATATTGATATCATCTATAAAGTTAATAATGCTATTATTATAAGTTAAAGGCACAAAACCAGTCTTAGTGACACCGTGCTTTTGCTTCCTGTTATAAACACAGTTCATGTGACCTCAAAGTGGGGTTTGGAATCAGAAAATAAACAATTTGGAAATAAGAGATAACATTGCATCTGCTTCAAATTAGAGGCTCCAACATAGAAATAAATGAATTGAAAATCTCAAAGATGCTGTAGTATGAAGCACTGACAGAGACACAGACGCGATACTGACACAAGTCACACAACACGTCGACGCCAATAATAGTTGAAAAAAATGGAAGTATCTGAATGTAATTACAATTTACACGTGTCGTGGTTTTTGTTCAGGAAAGAAACCGATCCGAACTGTTACAACATCTAGGTAAAATGGAACCAAAATGTTTGCTGTTTGTCCCCGAACTGAACCGGTATGAAAGTTCGGAGCACCAGTTTGTGGTTCTGAATCGAAATGTACTTTTTCAAACTGGATTGTACAAACTGGATATTACTAACTGATAATTAAGACTTAAAAAAATCCTGAACCAATTTGAGTACTGTTTTAAAAAACAAAAAACCTAACCGAACTCCATCAAAAGAACGGAACTGTGACGGATGAACTATTCAAAGAGTTCAATTTAATCCGTGAACTGACAGTCACAATTCTGATTTTTCGGTGCGGTTCAATTTAACAGTTATATTCACTTTTCAGTTTTTAATATAGTCCCATCCCACTTACACGTGTAAGCCACCTGACATATTTTTAATCTGAAGTGTTAGTGCTACATATAGGTATAGGTGGTGGAATATATACAGATTAAATAGTTTTTTATAAACACAAATCAAAAGGAAAGACCTTTCCCTCCATATATAGGCTCAAAAAAATTACCTTAACTTCGTCCACATCCACCTTCAGAAAGATGACATCTTGATATGTGGAAGCCAATTCTTCAAAGAAAGGGTCCATAGCAACAGAAGGCATGCACCAATAAGCAGAGAAATGAACCATAACCTGCAATTGCAAATAATATTTTATGAGCTAATGCTATCTGAAGCTGAAAACCATAACCAACCAATTATTATAATTCTACATGCAAACTAACTTATAATTAAATTAATCACTATAAAACTTACAAGGTAGCCTTTATTGGTAGCTTCAATGATGTGGTGCTCCCATGATTTCCTTGAATCAATTTTCACAACCTTAGACTTTTTATGCTGTTGTTGACCACCCATTTTTCTCTACTTCTTCAAAAGGGTGTTATGTATATATATACACTATGGATAGAAATATATGAGAGTCCTACATACACTATATATACTATAGAAAAAATGCTAATATTTTCTTATAAATAAGACAACAATTGAATTGACATATACAACCAATCTTATCTAGCTGGGGCCATTATGTTAGCAAAATCTTCAGCTATGCTCATGTGGTTCATGCAAGTTACAGTTAGACAAAGAATTTATCATGTATTCAGTGACTCAAGTAATGTTATGTCGACATGCATAATTTGGGATTTTCTTTATTCATTTTTTATTTATATGATGATAGGAGCAAGTGATAAGTAAAGAATCTATATTTAGTATTTAACTTTTAGTAGGCTAAAAACTGACCAGAAAATCTTGAACCTTAAGGTTTCATATTCCAATGAGGACCTAACAATTTTAGATAAAGATCAATAATAGATCATATCATCATTGTCATTTTCACAGCCAAAATCTCTTGATTTTCATATCATATCATCATGACATTGACTGCCAAGTAGCATATTTTGAACTGTGTAGGCCATCCTTGTTTTGTGTTTTGGGTCATACCATATCATTATTAAAATTTATACATAAATCAATCTTATCCTACCCTTTGAATGTTGTAACTTGTAAGGATGGTTGAACTTATCAGGTAAAGAATACCGTATATTTAATTTGCACGTTATTTGAATCTTCAACGTTGTTTTTTTTTAAACTAAGATATCTTGAGGTAACTAAGATTCATTTAAGAGGTTGATCCTCCAAACATATATTTTTTCATACACACTAGTCAGAGATTGAACCCTGAATCAAATGATTAAGGGATTCAATTATCTATCACTTAAATCACACAATAGATATATATAAATCAGAATTTGAACATTATCAGCAAAGAAAGATAATTATGGAGTTGGCATTCTAGAAAGAATATACGTGTGTATATGTATGACATGACATTTTAATTTTAATAATATATATAGAAAATAAATATCTGAGACATATTTGTTAATTAATTCAATTTGAGCTGTTTTAATTGGCTGCTTAACTGTGATGTTATCTTTTTTGTCATAAAAATTGTGACCTTATCCAATCAATAATTGGCATTGACATTCTAAATTTTTCTAGGAATAGTCTTTATTTTTCCAATTTCTGAATTCTTAGTTTATTTTCTTGAGGTGTAACTTTTTCAAGATCCTTAGATTTTGATATTTTGAGAATGAATTGATCTTTTTCCACACATTTTCATTATATTTCTATAATCAAAAACAATTTCCTTGTCCTTTATGTAAGAGAGAAATGTTGTAAAAGTAAAATAAATACATTACATTAAGCAGAATAAACAAATTGAACTATAACAATGGGGTTTGAACTATATGCATGCTCAATAACTTCACTATACAAGATACATGCTGATGTTAGAATCAATCAAACTCATTTCATTTTTATTGTGGTACTCACTCATGCACTTGATTGCCGCAAATGGTTAAAAAGATATACATCTTTGTGTTTGAAGATCAGAAATAGCTCAAACGAGAGTCAGTAGCACGGCCATTGGTCTGACGACGAGGTGTACCAATCTCACAAGCATTTACTCTCGAAGCAAACCGGAGTGAGCATAGTGACTCACCAACTGATGAAAGGTCAGGAGAGATGTTTACAAACATTAACGTCTTCGAGTCTCCACCCAGACAAGGCTGTTCAATCATCATTGTATTCAAAATGTTAGATTGCTTTAATCATTCAAAGCCAACAACAAAGAAATCATCATTGTAGTGTAAAATCTAAGCAATGACATGTGAAAGAATCAGAATTACTTGAAGAAGATAAGTAAGCTTTGAGTTTCTGAATGGCACATGATCTTCCTTCTTGGCCAAGGCAAATATGACATCACTTAATGAGGACAAGCTTTTGTTGATTGCCTGATTACAAATAAAAAGTGAAGTTAAAACTAATTGGAAACAAAATAAGCACAAATGGAAAATTAGATTCTTTCATGACTTTACATACTTGAGTTTCTTTCAACCGGTTACCGGTTGAACCGCTCTTCGCGAGACGCTCGCTGCCAGCAAGGTCAATTAGATTCAGAACACCTTGTACTTGTTGGTCAGTGCTCTGGCAGAATAATAGAATAGGTTGCATCATAATGCAATATAGAAGATTGGGATGGAAATGGAAAATACGTATAAAATACATTTTTTTTCATGTTATTTTAAGAGAAACATCAATACCTCATTTACACCATATATGCGAAGAGTGAACACGAAATGACTTCTTGATGATTGTTCATTCATTTGAGTTTTTCCGACAGATCTAAAAGGAAATAACCAGAATAATCAATACTATTAGGTTTGTATTTAGCTATCTTATCTAATTCTATTCTTAACAATGATTACCTGCTATGTGCAGCTTGATTTAAAAGAAACGCGACTTCTTTCGCACTGTGAACATCTACTACTGTAAGATCAGAAACTTGTGTATTTCCATTTGCATCATGTTTGATTGTATATTGCTTTCCAGGAGTACCATTTTCAAGGCGTGTGGCATCATACGATGATCTGTTTGTAGATAGCAGATCACGAATGGTTTCATTGTATATTTCCAACATGGACACCTGCAAATTTCATTAACAAAAACCTTCTTGTGTCATATTCAAAAAATTGTTTATATTGCAATAATGAGATAAGTAAGAAAAAAATAATCTACGTTACCTGCATCTCGTATTTCCATCCTTGAGGTTGCTGAGACTGTTTCGTTTGAAATATTTGTTCTAACGAACGAGGTATCAACCCTTTTTCGTCTGGATGTCCAGGTTTTCCCATCATTGTATAGGTTTTCCCTGATCCTGTTTGACCATAGGCAAATATACAGACCTAAAAATGAAAACATCATCATATTTCAAGACATGTGCGTTATATATACTATATAGTATTGATAGTTCAGAACCAAAGAAATCTACGGAAAAATGAGAAAAAAATAATAATACAACACCGTCACTAACAGTAGAAGAATTTTGAATTACCTTATAACCATCAAGGGCACTTTGTACAAGTTGTGAAACTTCGACAAAAATTTCTTCTTGTGATACATCTTGTATAAAAACTTTATCAAATGTAAACGAATGTTTCTGGCCTAAGAACAAAACAGGAGTGACATGAGTTGGCAATTTAATATGATAACTAAAACAATGATAGAAAAAAAATAAAAAAAATTGTACTTTCAAATACACCATCACAAGAGATATACCATTTTGGGATAGGTCAATTCCTCGTCCAGAAGCTTCCGTCAATGTTGGATAACTGAATACCTTGCCTTCTGTGCTGCGGCTTTCATCAGACAACAAAGGCCTCACCCGACAGAACACGCGGATGTTCCCTTTTAACTCCTGTAAAAAATTGAGATTAATAAGATGTTGATTTTGCTTGCAATCAACAGATGTTTTGGCCCAATGACTTACTAAAATGGTATTGTGTAATTTTTTCCGCAGCATCTCCCCTTCTATAAGTTTATATTCTGCATCTACCAAACGTCTTTGTAACTCGTCAACAAATTTCTGTTGCCCTTCAAATTCTGCCCTTGTCTCAAATACAGATATATCAGTCACCTAACAAAAAACATAAGCAATTAACAACATGATAATCATAATAATGCCTACGTTAAATAACTATTCTAAGCTGTTACGGTTATACATCTTACAAAAGCACAAGTGGTTTTTTATCCGATAGAACGCAACATTTTTGTCAAAAGAATGTCCTTATTACCTGCAATTTCTTCTCTGCAGCTGCTAACTTTTCTTGCAATGCCATTATTTGATTTGCTTTCAAAGAACTTTTTTCCTACGAAGGAAACTCATCCTATCATGACTCTAATAATAAAACAGTGTGATACTTAGTAGAAGGAAATCCGGTATAGAAACTAACCTCCAGTTCATTTGCTTTTAATGTCAAGCTGTCCAATTCAATGGAAGAGTTTTCCCTAGATTCTTTTAATTTCATCAGATCCGCATTTAGAGTTTGTGCACGAGATAATTGACAGTCTCTATCATCTCTTACTTGTTTCAACTCTCCTCTCATAGAATAAACTTCACTAGCAAGATTATCCTTCTGCTTTGTGGCCTCTTCTTGAGAAGACTATTAAAAGAACCAAGGAAATTGAGTTACATACCAGTTGCACGAATAACTTCGGTCACAAGAAATTGTGTTGATCATAATATTATATACAATTTGAATCATTACAATTATTATAGTCTACTTGAATTTCAATTGAAAAGGTTCACATGTGAAAGGAAAACTTACAATAGATAAAGTAAGTTGACCCCTTAACATGGCGATGTTCTCCGCTGCAGTAGCCTTCTCTTTCTCTACACGTTTGAGTTCATCTTCAACCGATGAAAGCTCTTTATGAAGTTTTCCATTGTACTGTTGTAAACTTGTTATGTATTCTTGTAACTGCTTATACATTTCATTAAGTGATGATATCTGCATAAGTCCATCAGTGAAAACAGTTATTTATTTATATTAGTATTAAAAAAGTGACAAGGAATTCATTGAACTAAAAATTTAATGTTATTTTACCTTCTGATTTGCAATTTCATTCTCTCGTTGAGTGCTTCCGAGGTCCTCAGAAAGAGTGGTATGTGACCTTTCAATATCAAGCCTTGCCTCTCTTTCTTTAACAAGAGATTCCACTGCAGCCTTGTATTTACAATAATAATTTCAAAGCTGATTATGATTAATATTTATTTCTCCAAATTTGAAAAGACAAAAGACTTCAAAATCTTTCTTACCGACTTCTCTGCTTCTTCCTTTATCAATTTCTCTTGTAAAGAAGTGCAATTCTTTCTCATTTCTGTAATAATTAAATTCAGTTCCTCTTCCTTGATTTTAAGCAGTAACTCTGTAATTAGATAAATCTAATCATCTTAGTAATAAAAATCAGCAAGAAATAGCATTATCACAACACAAAATGAAAAAAAAAGGAAAATTAATCTTACCGATTTCTATACTTTTTTGCTGGGTCATTTCCAGTGAACTCTTTAACTTTTCCTGCTCTATTGAGTAGCTCATCTCAATGTCTTGGAACCATCTAATACAAACTTTAAGCCTTTTTATATAATCCACCATATTTTCACATCTTTCCTAAAAACATAAAGACTTTCATTAAAATGCTTTTCCTTTTTCGAAATTCAAGAGTGACATTAAATTGTTGATATCAGTAATCAAGCAGTAAGTGAAGTAATACTATGCATCATGTAAATCTGTTAGAACTTCAACTATGGTTCAAAATTAAACAGATGCAAAAAACACAAACAAAAAACAAAACGAGATTTGATCACGAAGTTCAACAATTGTGACTACGTCTCTGACTGCAGAGCAGCTGCATTATCTTCCAATTATTTAAATTTCGGGTTTACAAAAGTTAACTTGTGTTTAAATACTACGATCCAATATCAGTAAACTATGAGTCGTATCCAACAAAATCAAATAACACACAAAGCTAACCATATACATTGAACTTGATATTATCCCCTTTAATCTCAAATCCAAATATACATATCTATATTATATATAGCATATCAAGTTAATGACCTCAAAATCTCAAACTTGAACTGACCTTATAATTAAACCTCTCTTTCTTTTTAGCTTTTTCATTTAGCAATGCTTCTACATCCTCTCTAGTGAACTCAATTACACCATAATCCGATCCAGCAATGCTCGGGGGAGCACTATTTAGGCCAACATCATGTCCGCCATTTACAACCGTAAACGCTTGCCTAATTCTTCCATTAACCGGAGTCTCCACCATTGATTCCAGGCAGTGGTTATCTCCCACAAAATTCTGAAACTTCAATAAAAAAACAACAAAAAGATAACTTTTTTATGCAAAATAGTCCAATGAAACAGAGAAATAAGAACAACCCATGATTTAAAATGAGGTAAAGATAGAAACTTAATATTGAGAAATGAAAAAAGTGAGTACCTTTGAAGGGATTGGAGATATGGGTGAGAGTGATAATGAAGGCAATTTTTGACTTTTGGTGACCATTTTAAGCAGAATGACTCAGCTAGAAAAATGGAGCAAAAGAAAGATTGTGTGTGAGTGTGACAGTTTCATTCACTAGTGTGGGGTCATGGATTGTATTGAAAGCTAACAATTCATCAAAACCATTGCTTTATTAGCAGGTGGCATAAAGTGTGTTCAATTGATATTGTAAAGAAGATGAAACATCTATCTCAGTTTAGTTAAACTTCCCTCTTTAATCATAATTAGGTGCGGTGTTAAGTAAAACAAGTTAGATTACACTTGAAATGTTAGCTCAGTGGTCAGAGGTAACTTTAAGGTGTCGAGTTCGAATCTCATCATTGACAATAAAACAAGTTAGATTAGATCCTCTAAATTATTTTATTATTATCAAAAATTAAAAACTTAGGTTAAGCTAATACTAAGATGTTCTTTTTAAATGTTCCTTGCCAATAAAGTAATGACCATAATAGTAGTATAGTACTAGTATTTTTCTTGCTACACAAATCCTAACTTTTGACAAGTTCCTAGGAATTAAATATAACTATTTTGTGTTGCTTAAGATGGGAGATAAGAATTTGTTCTAGCTTTCACTTTCAGAGAAATCCAAACTTTTTCTGACAATTTATATAAGCAAGCAATGAAAGAAATATACAAGTAAGTTAGTTGGTGTTTCCATTCACTTTTTGGTACTCGCTCACCTGAATTCAAAATGACCCATGTGGCTTCTTCTTTAGCCATGTTTATGAAACTGAATTATCAATCTTTTCCTCTCATGTTGATGTTCAAAAAATCAGTTTCTACTTTTTATTATTGTGATTCTTCCAAACGATTCTTTTGATTCTCACTTGCTTCTACTTGAATTATTATATATACAAGTCGTGCATTGAGACGACAATCTTTTGTCATACAATTCAGCATTTTCCATATAAATTATAATGCTAGAAAATAGAAATATCAACAAGGGGATGTAGCTCAGATGGTAGAGCGCTCGCTTAGCATGCGAGAGGTACGGGGATCGATACCCCGCATCTCCACTTTTCTTCTTTTTTCTTAAATTAAATAAGAAGGTTATTAATGCCATCTAGATGTTTGAGAAAATGCCTCTACCACTCGCTCTTCGTAAACTTGTAGCATAATTTTTTTGTAAATTGTAACAAATTACTACTCCCTCCGTCCGAGTGTTTTGTATTTTTCAACTCTTGTAAATATCAACTCTATTAAATAAGATTTTCTATGACAAAATTGCATTATTTATTTATCATGTTTTGACCGTATTTTTTTTAGTGTAATATTAATCGGTGCCTCCGGGGCACTGGTTAAGAAATCAAATATAGAAATGTGACATTGAAAATTGTGCAGTCAACTCCTCAAAGTTTTAAAAAGTGATATTTTTATTTTAAAACTTTCTTCTTTTAGGTTTCTTAACCAATGTCTCAGGCGCACCGATTAGCATAACCCTTTTTTTAATAGCACATAAATGTAAATATTAGCATATAATATATCTTGTTTGATTTGTTTTGATGAGTACTTTCAAAATATCAAATTTTATAATTTTTAGTATTAGATAATTAAAGATATTTGTGATCAAAATTATGCATTGGCGTACGTGCAGTAGTCAAAAAAAGTCTTATATTTAAAGACGGAGAAAGTATTATCTAGTGTGTAGCTTGGTACAATAAATTGTAAAAATAAAATAAAATAAAATAAGGATTAATATTATTTATTTATATGATAACTGATAAACTGTCAATAATAACATTAGTTGTATACACTATTTCAAGTTACTACACACAAATGTGTGGAACCACTTTAGGTAGAAAATTAGGTTAACACCACTTGCATGCCACGTTTCTTTTCATTGACAACCTTGCATTGTTATAATTTCTTCTAAATAAAGAAGCTACACTATACATGTCATACAAATTGTAGGATAGGAATTTTGAAAAATATGGGCAGTCTGCATGCTTCTACTACTATAAATACTTGCAACTCCTTCTCAATTTAATCATCCCTTCCACAAACAAGTTCATTTTGTCTATATGTCCCTTTATTTTTTCAGTTATAGTTTCTTAGTTTAAAATATTAATTATAATTCCGGAAGTATTAACTTGTAAATATTAAGTCTATCACATAGTCAGAGCTCTGCTGAGATTTTGATGGAACTTAGTTTTATACACTGACCCTGTCTTAATCTCTTTCAGAAGTATGTTATGCAATTATTATAATGCCCAAATTATTTATTATATTCTTAGATTATTTTACAAATACACTGTTATAATGCACACTTTATTTAAATATCTCTAAATTATTTTATAATACACTGTTATAATGTCCAATTTAATTTAATTATATTTGTAAAGTGTTCTATTTATTATAAAGGTTATTTTAAACTTCATACTAAAAATCTGTTGGAATATTCAGAATTTTTTATAAAGTCCAATTAAAACCATGATGAATAATAAAGTTTTCACTCTTTTAAGTCGTTATAATGCTCAAATATTATAATAAAATTAAAATGTTATTAGAGTTATATTCTCGATAATTTTTTAAAAAAAATGATAATAACAAATCTAAATGAAGGTAAAACCTAATTTACATTAGAGTTTACTATTAACATTTAAGATTATTTTAAAATAACATATCTCCAACACTTACGAATTTTACCAAGCATAAATTATATTATAATTATTTTCAACTCGACAATTATAAAAAATCAAGTTCTCACCAAAGTTCGGAGAAAACACTCGGAAATTTTCAACAATACTCAACACCAAAAGGTGGGGGCAAGATACACTTTGAGACGGTTAGCGTAAAATAATTTAATATATATGAAAGTAGCGGTGACTCAAGCCTTACTAGGGATAAAAGTAAGGAGAACTAAGTCTCCATCAGCGACATTCAAGAGGCGCTCATATTTTAAGTTATCCCGATCGACTTTAATTACTTATCAAAAGATTTAACTATGATATTCAAGATATTATTTGTTCTTGCCTTGGCTCAACTTGGTTGGTATGATTATTTTCGTGCAAATAACTCACTTGACACGGGTTCGAGCAAGCAAATTCATGTCCTATCAAACAAATAAACAACTAAAAAATCAGATTTTTTTTAATTCACGGAAACACTGGCGGCCAGAACCGCCACTATATTGCATTGCAATTTCTAGTTTGTAGCGTTCTAGATCGCTAGTGTAGGCAGACAATGACCAACCACTTTTCTCGCGACTTAGGCCGCCAGTGCACTTTGCAGTTAAATCTTTGATGATCCGGCGGTTATGACCGCCAGTATGCATCATTCAACCATGTCCGACGGTTCAGGCCGCTAGTGTATCTATCGGCGAAGCTAAAATCGACTTTTTAAGGCCGCCAATGGGCAGCTGGTTTATGTTGTCCTTTTTGGCAGTTTTTGGTTAATATTGAGGGGTTTTGGCCCTCTTAATTAACGTGTTTTCTTGTAGTGTACATTATTGAGTCAGGTCACATAACAACAATTAAACATCAAATAGTATACTATGCAACAATTAATTGACATACATAAAACATGAGGAATTTGACAATATTATGTCTGTTAATTACTCCCTCCTTCCTATTTTAAGTGTCACAGTTGACTAAATTACACACTTTAAATAATGTGCAAAAAAATGTGTAAATAAAAGAGAGAGCATGTGTTTTTTTACTAAAATATATCCTCCTTTTTTTGTTTTAAAAAGAAACATCAATGAGAGTAATTGATTGCTTTTGGATATATTAACTGACTGCCATATAAGACCATCCACAATGGTCTCTTTTAGTATGTTGAATGTCAGACTAAGCATGCAAAAATTCCTCCAATGATTTGTTAAAGCTTATCTGGCGGAGAGAAGAGATGAGAGCAATCAACACAAATTATTCTGACGCCATAGGACACGTGGCGCTCGTTTATTGATTGAGATATGGCGCGTACGTTACACGCGCCGACAGGGAGAGTGGCGTGCAAGCTTCACGTGGAGAGAGAATGAGATGGGGATAGAGTGGGACGTGTGTTCACTTCTGATTGGCTGGCGGGATTTTAACTAGATCCTTATCTTTAAACTCAATTATTTCATTGCAAATTAATTTTTTATTTTTTTATTTGTTTTCCAAAATTCGTAATTTTTTTCTCTATAAATAGAGACTTGGTTCATTTGATTTGGACACAAAAAAAATCCGATTTTTTTACTCTCTTAATCAATTATTAGTGTTAATTTTAAAGTTTAAGTCTTTTTTTTTTAGTAAAATGAATCCTAATAATCATTTCGACACCCAAAATTCTTCTAATAGATTTTTCAACCAAACACTTCTCAAAATCAATTTTCAACACTTCTCAAAATTCAAATCAATTTTCTATCCAACATCCTCAAAACATGCATAATTTTGGTTATCCACCAAATTTCAATAATCCATATGATCCATACTTTAATCCATGATGGGAAAGTTATCTCAACCACCACTGTTTCATGGTAATATGCCAACGGGGAATGAAAATGTTTCTAGTGGTGGTTCACATGAATATCCCGAATTTTCAACACAAATGTCTGGTGCTAATGAATTCACTCCAAATTCAAAAGATTTAACTCCTAAGAGCAAGAAAAATATGCAACTTTCATGGAACACTGAACAAAATTTGGTGTTAATTAGTGGATAGATTAAATTTGGAACAGACATTGTTGTTGGGAGAAACCAGAAAGGTGAAACATATTGGGGTAAAATTGCTGACTTCTGTAATGAGTATTGTTCATTTGATTCTCCGCGTGATGCAGTTGAATGCCGAATCGTTTTAATCATATGAGCAAAATATTGAATAAATGGATTGGTGTTTATGATGGTGCTAAGCGTTTGCAAGTAAGCGGTTGGTCGGGGAATGATGTTTTTGCAAAAGCAGAGGAATTTAATGCATGTGGGAAGAACCTTCAATTCAATTTAATGGCAGAATGACACGCTCTTTGTGATCAACCACGTTTTGGTAGTCTAGTAGGAGGAACTATTGGCTCAGGAAGTAGTGGATCTAAGCGCTCTCACGAGGATGCATGTGACTCAAACTCTATAGGGTCTAGTGTTCGTCCTATAGGTAGGAAGTCAGCAAAAAAAAAAGGGTAAAAAGAAAGCTGCCTTGGAATATGTCAGTGTATGCTTTAATTAAATTTCAATCAAGTATTTGTCTGTAGTGTATGCTTTAATTGTTGTGTTTGAATATGTCAGTGTAGTGTTTGCTTTAAGTATTTGGCTGTAGTGTTTGCTTTAATTATTGTGATTGAATAAGTCAGTGTAGTTTTTGCTTTAATTAGTGTGATTGAATAGGTCAGTGTAGTCTTTGCTTTAAAGTGTGATTGAATATGTCAGTGTAATGTTTGCTTTAAGTATTTGTCCTACATGTTTGCTTTAATTATCGTGTTCAATCTTTATCTGATATTTAACTCTATACAATAACTTATTTCAAATCCGTCGGTGTTCTACCACCCAATTCGAATATGTCAGTGTCACACTTAAATTATTGTATCTACCACATTACTTGCTTTCATTATTGTGTCCACCACCCAACCTCCTTTAATTATTGTGTCCACCACTCAATCCTTATTTGATAATTAACTATATACAATAACTTATTTCAAATCCGTAAGTGGTCCAATTTAAGTCTTTATATAGGGACTCATACTTCCATTTCCAATATCACAAATATGAGCCAATTTACTTCCAATATCACAAATCTAAGCCAATCTAATTTCAATATCACAAAAATGAATCCATTTGATTTTGATGTTGCAGCCTACTTGCAAAATCGTCAAGTTGAAGAAACTTACATACGCAACCAATTGACAGAGTGTCGAAACAAAATATTGGAAGATAGTGCATCTCGCAGTAGAAAATATGTCAAAAGAGATCATGCAGCTGCAAACAAAAGACTCATTGACGACTACTTTGCCAACGAGCCTACTTATGACGATACAATGTTTCGACGTCGGTATCGCATGCAAAAACATCTTTTCGTTTGAATCGTTGGGGACCTTTCAAGTAGTGATGACTACTTCACCCAGCGATTTGATGCTGCCAAGAAAGAAGATATATCACCGTTAGGAAAATGTACCACAACAATGTGAATGTTAGCATATGGTGTGACAGCAGATGCAGTTGATGAGTACATCAAAATAGGAAGTACTACATCATTAGAGTGCTTACGTAACTTCTGTGCAGGAATCATAAGATTGTATGAGGAACAATATTTGAGAGCACCAACCCAAGATGACCTGCAAAAAATATTATGTGTTAGCAAAATGCGGGGTTTCCCAGGGATGATTGGGAGTATTTACTGCATGCACTGGGAGTGGAAAAATTGTCCTAAAGCATGGGAATGTCAATTTACTAGAGGAGACAAGGGAATTACCACAATAGTTATTCTTGAAACTATTGCATCTCATGATTTATGGATTTGGCATGCATATTTTGGATGTCCAATTACGTTGAATGAGATTAACGTACTCGATCGCTCTCTTGTTTTTGATGTTGTTGAATAAGGATGGCAACGGGTACGGTCGGGCGCAGGTTTGACCCTACCAAAACCCGAACCCAAAATATCGGGTAAACCCGAAATCGAACTCAAAGAGGCTTTTGGTGTCAAAATAGCACCCAAACCCGCTGGGTTCGGGTTTTTCCCCACACGAACCCAAACCCGAACTTACATTTACAAAAGTAAAAAAAATACGGAAAATTCAACGAAATTACGGTCTACAACATGCTAACATTGTTTTCAACATTAAAATAAGGATGAAAAATAGTCTACAACGTTAAAATACTCTACAATATGCTAATGTATGAGAGATAATTATATAATTTAATATATAACAGATGTATGTGGTTTCGGGTGTGAGTTTGACACTATCCGAACTCGAAATATCGGGTGTCACCCGAACCCGAACCCAGTCAACTCGGGTTTTACCCGTTGACTCGAGTTCGAGTTCTGACGGGGCCCGCGGGTTTGGGTGTTTTTGCCATCACTATTGTTGAAAAAGGGAATGCTCCCAAAGTCAATTTCTTTGTAAATGGACATCAATACAATATGACATAATATCTTGCCGGTGGTATTTACCCTACATATCCAACATTTGTCAAATCGATCAGACTTTCTCAAAGTGAGCCCGATAAGTTATTTGCTAAATATCAGGAGAGCTATCGGAAGAACATCGAGCGTGCATTTGGAGTGATTCAAGCTCGATTTAAAATCATTTGTGAACCAGCACGCTTGTGGGAACTTGCCGATCTGAAAACCATCATGCGATCATGCATCATATTACACAATATGATTGTTGAGGATGAGCGAGAAACATATGCTCAATGTTGGACCGATTTTGAGCATTCTAATGAAAGTGGATCTAGTGTGCACAACCATATTCCAACAAGGTATTACCCGCTTTTGCAAATCATGTGCGTACTAGATTTGAAATCCGTGATGCAAGAGGTCATCACAAATTGCAAGCAGATCTAGTGAAGCACATATGGACAAGGTTTGGAATGATTCATTACTGAAGATGATTTGTATCGACTAATTATGTTATTTGTGTGTTGTATTGCATTTTAAGTTATTTTGCATTGTATTAATTATGTTACTTGTGTGTTGTATTTAATTTAAGTTAATTTGCACCGTACTAATTACGTTATTTGTGTGATGTATTGCATTCGATGTTAAGAAAATAAAAAAAATTATTTAATTTTTTTGTTTGTTAAGTGTTCATTATTTTAATTTAATGTTAATCGATAATTGTAATTTTATTTAATCATAAAAACAAAAATTATATTTAAATAAGAATGTGAAATAAAAAGTGGTGGGGTAGGGTGTTGAATGAAAAAACTATTGGAGAGTGTAAAAATTGAATGTGTGTTGAATGATTAGGTGAAAGAGAGAGAAGATGATGTAGAATGTAAAAAGTGGAAAAGTGAGTGTTGATAGTTGAAGACCATTGTGGATGGTCTAAAATACTATACACGCAGCATGAATAAATAAATTGGAATGAAGGCATTGGTTACACTAGGGGCCTAAACCGTAATGATTGTTCATGTTGGAACTACAACTTGCTCTACATAATGAAAAAACTATAAAAAAATTCCAATGTAGAGCAAGAAGTTGTAGTTCCAACGTGAACAATCATTACTACAACTTGCTCTACATTGAAAATATTTTTAGTTTTTCCTTTCTCTTAATGATTGTTGTAGAAGTATTAGTAAGAGGTAAATTAGGAAAAAAATAATGTTATAAATAGTATATGATAATTATTTTTGGATGAATAATTTTGGTAAGTAAGACATTAATAAATTGAGACAGAATGTGTACTTTTTTTTTATGAAGATAATTATATAATTTTTTTTATGCAGGAAATGATAAAGTCATTCAAAACTCACGTACATAAAACCGCAAATCAAATCTTCATTGTTAACATTTAATTTAATAATTTTGATATTTTCTGCTGAACAAAACTTCTCGATATAAGAAAAGAGAATATATGTTATAACCCAAAAAATAAAGAAAAGAAATTGTATAAAAAAAAAAGGAAAAAAAGAAGAAAAAAGAAGAAGAAAATGTATCATTCTGAATGTGGACGGAAGTTGTCTCGGTACTCCTGTTCGAGCTGGATTTGGCGGCATTATTAGAAACACCCTCGATCACTATCTTGCAGGCTTTTCAGGCTTCATTCAAGGATCATCTGACATTTTGCTCGCGGAGCTAACTGCTATCTTTAGGGGCTTCTTGTTGGCCAAAGACACGAATATTGATAAGCTTGTCTGCTACTTTGTCTCTTTACTCTGTGTTAACCTCATCAAAGGCACACAAGTTAAGTATCATATGTATGTTGTGTTGATCGAGGATATCAAAGAGTTGCTCTCTCAAACCAATGATGTTCTCCATCACACACTAAGAGAAGGAAATCAATGTGCAGATTTTTTCGCTAAACTTGGAGCATCATCAGATGCCGACCTCTTGACTCATACATCTCCTTAGAAGACCTTCGCGAACTTCTTAGGAATGACGCAATGAGAACTTTCTTACCTCGTGCTTAGTTTTTTTTTTCTTTTTTATTAACTTCCATACCAAAAAAAAATTGTAAGTCAAAAAATAAAAATAACATTTTTTAAGAAAAAGGAAAAAATAAATGATTGTAATTGTAAATTTTTTTTTTTTTTTTGTAAAAAGTTGTATGAAAATATGTAAAAATAATTTTAATTTAGCTATTGATTATGAAAAATAAAAGAGAAGATAATTTTTTTTTTTAAACCAAAGGTATCCTCTGCGCGCAACTGCAGAGACTAATCCCCTCGAAGTAACTGAGATTCATTTAAGGGGTTGACCTCTCCCAACAAATGTTTTTTCATACGTACCGGCCAGAGATAATTTTAAAAAAATAAATAAATATAAATGTGTTTTCTCTTATATTTTAGAAAAAAAATTGTTATATTTTGGAACGAGTAATATGCTGTAACCTTACCAAAAAAAGAGTAATATGTTGTAATTTAATTTAATTTAATTAATTTTATATTTGAATCAATTTTAACTTAGCACGAAAACGAAGACTGAGTGCAAGAGATAGTTGCTGGCAGCTTAGCAATGTCCGAATCTAGAACGGCGCTTTACGCGTAGCGTTCTCTTTTCTCTACTCATCCCCAAGAAACTTCCTTCTTTCCCTAACAGCCTTCAAGTCTCATTCACCAAAAGTCTTTTCCTTTTGTTTCCTTTCTTACACACACAAAACAACATTGCTTCATTCAACATTTCACGGTCAACATAACGAATAGTAGTTGTTTTTTTAGTTTGTATCCTATTAAACGCAAACACCCTTTTTCTGAATCTTTATTTGGAGTTCAAATTTGTGTTTTGCATTTGTAGGGTTGTTTGTTTCTTGAGGGTACTTTTTGATTTTGATGTTTCAACACCCTTTTGTTCATTTTTGTTCTTTAGTTTAGAGTTGATTTTTCTGGTGGGTTTTGTCTTTACTTGATCTGAATTAGGAAAAGTTTGAAACTTTGTGTTGAAGAGGGAAAATCTTCTGGGGTTTGATTTTATGCTTTGTTCATTGTGTTTGGTTCTGAAATTTTGATCTTTATTGAGAAATCCTTTGTGGGTTTTGCTTAAATTTTGTGTTCTGCTAAGGAATTGAAGTGGGTTGGTGGTGGGTATTGAAAATTGGATTTCTTAGTGATGAAGGGATTGTAGTGTTGTTATTGTTTAGGGTGTAGTTTTTTGATGAAATGAGAAAAATACCAAGCACTTGTAATGGGAATTCAGAAATATATAAAGTTTAGCTTTTGTGTTCTTTTAGTTCTGCATCTTGGAGCAGCAGTTAGTGTTACAGAAAAGAAGGAAATACAACATGGTTTTGTTAGAGAATTATTTGATTCAGCATCTGGATTGTTCGACGAGCACACGGTAAGGTTCTCTTCTCTAGTTATGTGTATTTTGGTAGATTTGTTTGTATGCATATTGGTTTTGGTTGATTTGAAGTTGAAATGACGAAAAACTAAACGTGTACATCAATTTGGAACTTAGAGAATTTGAAAATAATAGTTTGGTGTTTCTTATTATTCGGCTGAGCCTCTGCCGAAGCTGTTCCTATCAACTCGGCCTATATTCTGTACGGTCCAACTATGAATATCAATACTGCCAGTCAGTTTTTTTTTTATAAACAAATACTGCCAGTCAGTGATGTTGATTAAATAGAGGCCATGTTATGAAACAGTACCTATAATTATTTCCCATTTTCCCTACCATCTATGGAGTTATATTAGTTTGCACTTTCAGTCAGAATTTAGGGTAGCATGAAGCATGGTAGAAGAGGATAGTCTTACTTATATTTTTATCTTCTGCATAACTATTTTAAAGTGGAAAAGTGGTTAAAAAGGGTTTATTTTTTGGTACATCGGAAATTGGTTAAGAAGGGATTGAATACTAGACTTGTTTTTCCATTGTTTTCCATCATGACATTGGGAAAAATGGTTCTGATACTAAACTGTGTCACCCTCTTTTTGGCATTTTTTCCATGGTCTTCCACTCGTCTGTTCCTAGCTATTAGTTGCAGAACCTAATTTTCCAAGTATCCTAAGGATCACTGGAGATCTTATATTTGCGATGTTTTAGATTTATTATGCTATTTGATTGCTTGATGATATGAATTCCGTTAGAGATATCAAATATGGTACTATAATGTATAATCTATCAATGCTACTAATGTGTCTCATTCAACCAGATTTCACTCTGAACTTCTCTTACCTTTCGCATGATTAGCATGAGCAATCACATTTATTTAAAAAGATAAATTTATAACTTTTCTTATATAGATATTGCTAAGGTCACTTGTCGCTAAATTACACGGCCTTGATTGTTTATGATCATTTGTTATACTTGAGTGAACAGAAAGTTTAGCATTATGTGCTCGCTTGTTTCAATTAATGAATTCATAAACTCTAAAGCTTGCAAGTTTAATGACTGCAGGCAAAGGTATTAAGGACCACCTGCTGTGAAGATTTTATTCATTTAAAGAAAGAGGTATATCGTGATTTATGCCTCCCACTGAAATTGTTTGCTAGCACCAATAAGCTCAGTTCAACAGTTCAACCATTTGCACGAGCAGACATCCAAAAATTGCTTAATGGTTGCCATCCTCAAATCAAGGAAAACTTTCTTCATTGTTTGAAAAAAAATAATCTTCTATTACATGTCTCAGGAGAAGATGATGATTCCAAGAAATGGCATGTCACAAATACAGGATATCTTTTTTCCACATCCGGTATTCCTAGAAGAAATTCGGTCCGTGTTTTGCTCCAGCTCATATCAGAACCACCTAGTTCAGGCCCCACAGTTGGATCACCTACACCTAGTCTCACTCCATCACCTGAACCCATTCTCGCTCCATCGCCTGAATCCAGTCTATCTCCTTCACCTGCTCCAGGGCCTCTACTTTCTAAACCGCCGTCTCCTCTTTTCTCACCAACCCCATTTTTCCCAAAACTGACACCGCCAGCAGCTGCAGATATTTCTGCTCCTACATCTTCTGACACGAGCGGGAAGGACAATAAGCATAGTAATAAAACAACAGTTGTTCTTTCTGTAGTTATAACTATATCAGTGATTATAGCTGCAGCAATGTTCTTTTTATGCCTCCGTAAGACTCGCCGGCTTAGACAAAATGATGAGAGGCCACTTCTCAGCATGAGCATGAACGACTATTCTTTTGGTACATATCTTATAATACATTTCATTCATATTTTGTTAACGTGTTTTACTAGTAGTGACAAAATTGACTTATCCTACAGGTCCTTCCAATCATGCTTTTGGAAATTCAACACAAGGTGAGAAACATGGGTTTCAGTCATCAAGTAATAATTTTGGCGACAACAAGAAGACCTCTCTGCAAGAAAATCAATCAATAGGAGCTCTTAATGCTGCCGGATCACCATTTGAATTGACACCTCGTCCTGGGAGAGTGGGAACTATCCATTCTGGAATTCCACCTTTAAAACCTCCTCCAGGAAGAATGAATCCTCTTCCCCCTGAGCCACCTTCATTTAGGCTTTCTAGTAATACCGCCGTCTCTGCTGCTGCTGCACCTCCTCCTCGACAGTCTGGTGTTGGTAGTGCTCGACCTCCTGCTACTCCTTCACTACCACATTCAACACTAGCCGGTGCCAAACCTACTCCCACTCGTCCTCCACTACCCCCTGCTCTGTCTCGTGCCAAACCTAGTCTTCCACCACCGCCTGGTGCCAAACCTAGTCCTCCACCACCCTCTGCTCCGCCTGGCGCCAAACCTAGTCCTCCACCACCCCCTGCACCACCTGGTGCCAAACCTGGTCCTCCTCCCCCACCACCGCCAGCACCACATGGTGCTAAACCTGGTCCTCGTCCACCACCTCCTCCTCCTAAGAGTGGTGTAGCTCCTCCCCGTCCTCCAATTGGACCAAAAGCTACAGAGAAAGCTGAAGCAGGTGCGGAAGGTGGAGCTGATACCTCTAAAGCCAAACTAAAGCCATTTTTCTGGGATAAGGTTCAAGCTAATTCAGATCATTCAATGGTTTGGAATCAAATCAAATCAGGATCATTCCAGTAAGGAATAAATCCAAAAATTATTTTGTTGAGTATGGATGATAGTTTACCAATAGCTGCTAATGTTCCTAAATGACATTTTGACAGATTTGATGAAGAGATGATAGAGACACTTTTTGGTTATAATGCTGTAAATAAAAACAATGGTCAACGACAGAAGGAGTCTTCCTCTTCCCAAGATCCTTCACCTCAGTATATCCAGATCGTTGACAAAAAGAAATCACAAAATTTATTAATTCTGTCGCGAGCGTTGAATGTGACAATGGAAGAAGTTTGTGACGCACTCTATGAAGGTTTATTCTTGTTCCTTCGATTTTCCTAAGAAATTGCTGATAATTGTATTAGGGATATTAGGTTCTTTTGAGTTAAATTATTTAGGCATCTCTTATTCCACCTGTATGAAATCTTTCTAACCAGTCGTTGTCTGATTAGGAAATGAGCTACCGCCGGAATTCCTTCAAACCCTGTTGAAGATGGCACCGACCTCAGATGAAGAACTTAAGCTTAGACTTTTTAGTGGTGATCTGTCTCTACTTGGGCCTGCTGACCGTTTCCTGAAAGCCATGGTTGACATTCCCTTTGCCTTTAAGCGAATGGATGTACTTCTTTTTATGTGTACATTTAAAGAGGATCTCACTACTACTATGGAGTCTTTTCAAGTTTTAGAGGTACGATCTAAATTGCATCACCCCTACAGTTGCATTGCTCATGCTCTTTCTATAATGTAACCGATATGAAATTAAAAACGTTTATAGTTGAGTAAATGTAAATTAGATCATAGAATGGCTTGAGTGTGTAGTCAGTTGTCCAATATACCTACACAAAAACTGGGTTAGCGATCATTTTGCATCTCTGTTAAACTTCCTTAACTCGCACAATCAAACAGCTTCTCATATAATTTGTTTCTCATTAGTCCAACTACTAAAGCAACACTTATTATTTTGTTTCGTTTTGCATGCATAACTTTAGAGAATTTAGACTATTAGTTTTTGTACCTACACTGTAAGAAATATAAAGTTAAATATGAAACTTTATGAGTTCGACTCGTTTCAAGTTAGTAATCCGTTGGTTTTAAAACTTCATCATTTGAAATGCTGGTGAACATTGTAAATAAATTTTCACGGTGAGTACCACCATCACGTACACAACAATGTTTTGTAACTGTAATGTGGATCCTTTCACTGTAATGTACATCTGGTTCTTTTTTATGACACTTTTTATACGGACATTTTAACATGGGCAAAAAAATCTGACCCTTCTGCCAACTTTCATCTGATGTTAGGTTGCTTGTAAGGAACTAAGAAACAGCCGGCTGTTCCACAAACTTCTTGAAGCTGTTCTCAAAACTGGAAACCGTATGAACGACGGAACATACCGTGGTGGCGCACAAGCATTTAAACTTGATACACTTTTGAAATTATCCGATGTAAAAGGAACAGATGGCAAGACTACACTCTTACACTTTGTAGTTCAAGAGATTATCCGCTCTGAGGGCATAAAAGCTGCTCGAGCGGCAAAAGAGAGGCAGGGTTTGTCCAATATTAAAACAGATGATCTTCTTGATGATAACACACGTGAAGCAGAAGAAGACCGCTACCGCAAACTTGGTCTTGAGATGGTTTCACACCTGAGCAGTGAGCTTGAGAATGTTAAAAGAGGGTCTGTTCTAGATGCCGACAGCTTAACAGCAACCGCTGCCAAACTCGGACACGGTCTTTTGAAAGCCAAAGACTTACTGAACAAAAACCTGAAGAATGCAGAAGACGATAGAGGGTTTCGTGAGACATTGGAAAGTTTTGTCCTAAAAGCGGAGGCTGATGTTATGAAACTGCTGGAAGACGAGAAGAAAACTATGGCTTTAGTGAAGAGCACTGGTGATTACTTTCATGGGAATGCTGCAAAGGACGATGGCTTGCGATTGTTTGTAGTAGTAAGAGACTTCTTAATAATGGTGGATAAGGTATGCAAGGAGGTGAGAGATGCACAGAAGAAACCTTCAAAACCTGTAAAACAAGAAAATTCACGAGGATCATCTTCGTCTGATACACGTCCACCACCTACCGATTTTCGTCAGCGGCTTTTTCCGGCTATTACTGAAAGGAGGATAGATGACATTAGTTCAGATGATGAGAGTCCATAGATAGATTCAAATTGGAAACGGTATTGTAATTTTTGTCTTTACTAACATATATCTTTGTACAGCCTGTAGTTAAAGACTTGCTTTTCTTCTCTATTATTGGAAGGATTTATGTTATTTGAATTCATGATTTTTTCTTTTTAACTTATATTTGCAGAGGGATAGTTACACATTTTTCTTGATAAATGGTGGAATGTTATATTAACAACACTTCAAACTAAAATGAGATATGTACAACCAATGCTGCAGGTGGAAATTGAACCCGAAACCACCTTTAAACATTTACACTTGTCATCAACTGATGTAATTATTGACTATCATCATTGTTTTATCCTATTATGATTATTAATCATTTGATTATTGATTAATTTCATAGTTTTCAGACAAGTCACTTTTAGTGTGATAGTTGTGTTTGTGTAGGGTCTTATTAATATTTTTAATAATTCTTTATTCTATTTGTTTATTTCTTAAAAGGGCGCAGAATGTAGCATAGTTCTTTTTGTTTATATGAATTTCGAATCATTTTTTCAGATATCTAGATAAATGTTTCTTCTTGCCTCAAAAAATAATACTACTGTATAATAATGTTTAATTTTTAGTAAAATGACCGGAGCCTCAAAAAATAATACTACTGAAATCATCAAGATGCTCAATTTTTTTGTCCATACGCATCAAAAAATCAAAAATGTTTTTCGAGGGAAATAAACTTTGTATTACTTGATTTGGTCGTAATAAGATCTCCATCAAAAATTGGAATGATGGCCGATCGCCCACCGCCATCGCTACTTCTAAAACCTACACTTGTGGTCTCCCATTCCTGTACATTTATTGTAACGGTTGGATCCTTAGGAGAAACAGAAAACTGCACAACAAGCAATTTCAATGAAATTATTGTCGATATCATTGTCATGCATAATAGGAAATTATTGTCAAGCAATTCAATTACTTGCTAACATTATTGTTGTACCACATTATGAATCACAACATGCTCTATCCTTTACAAAGAGGGAAAAGGTCGAAAATCAAAATATATCTATGCGGAAGAAAATGTTATGCAACATAAAAAAGCATCTAATGCTCACTAACATCTTCAGAATTTGCATAAAATCTCCCTTTCCAACTTACTGACTGTTATGTAGATAACAACACAGTCAAAAATCAGGAGCATATGAATGATTTTGGATGACAATGTGCCTCATCTTCAATTGTCGCTTACCCCTGCTACCTCCTTATGTTGTTTTTTTTTTCTCTGTGAAGTAGTTATGAAGATAGGAGCTACCAGCTGCCATATATTTAACGTGTCTCCTAGGAATCAAAATAAAAAGAGTTCAATGGAAGATAACATGATGATAAAATTAAAGTAAACCATAAAGTATGCAAAGATAAATTCAAAAATGAAAAATTGCAAGTATTCAGTAGCTATTACCAAGATGAAACTTCGTGTTAAATGACCCTTTGACAATGTTACAGGTTCTAAAGTGGATAGAATTGCAACTGAAATGTAGTTGCCTTTTGCTACAACTATTTACTCAGATGAATGATTCTAGTTGCGGTTGCGCCACATCTTCAATTGCCAAAAACTTCACTTTCTGAGAAAAGGAATTTCCATGCATCAGATGTAGATCCTGTTTGTATACCTTATGATATCCACAGTTCTTCACCTCCACATCCAAACCTTCTCCGCTCATAATGTAAGCTTCAATAAGGTGACTTGGTGGCTTGGAGGAGGTCATACATTCAATTTCCTCTGCTAGCAAAGAACAACTAACAACTAACATTTTCCATTCCAACAAAAAATTACTGAAATCATGAACATGCTCAAATATTGCATCTATAGATCTCAGAAAATCAATGACTTTTTTACGAGGGAAATAGATTAGGCACGTATGACTTGATTTGGCTGTAGTAAGATCTTCATCGACAATTCCTGGAATGATGTCAGATCGCCAACCGTCAATATTGCTACTTCTTAAACCTAGAGATGTGGTCTCCCATTCTCGTGCATTTGTTGTCACAGTTGGATCCTTTAAAGCAACAGAAAATTCTGCACAACAAGCAATGCCAAGGAAATCGTTGTCATGCATAATAAGAGATGAGTCTATTATTATTGAATCACCCTCACTCTGATTGTTGAACCAACTTGGTATTTCACATTTTGGAATTACAATATCAATCCAATCAAAAGAGGAAGAAGATTCTTGGTTTGCCTGAATCAATTGTATCATCCATGAAAATATCTTGTTACTGCAACGTTCCCTCTCAACCAAATTAGGACAGTTGAAAATGTACATTCCTGCTCTTCTGCAATGTTGATCCGGCTTGATAGCAGGAGGTGAAGGAAGATCAGGTAAAGACTCCAACTGCTTGCAATGTTGTAAGTTCAAATTTACAAGTTTAGAAAGCTTCATGAGGCTAGGCACCCGCACAAAATTGTTTCCTTCTAAATTTAATTTTTCTAACCAATGCATACATCCAACGGCATCAGGAAGTTGGCTTAGATTGCAAAAACTAATATCAAGTTCACGCAAACCATATAAGCTATTCAAGGAAGGAAACGATTTATTATATGCTCTAGGAGTAGGATATAAGTAATGAAAAGGGAGCAGCAAGAACAATTTCAAGATGGAGGATGTTGATTCGGAATCACTTTCGCTTGTATCAGGCCTCTCAAAATGCCATGAATTGTAAAACGCTTTTAGAGAGCTGAAACCAAATATGTTGTTGGGTATGCTTACAAGATTTTTGCAATCTTTCAAATTCAAGGAAACAAGCTTTCTTAGAACACCAAGGGATGGGTCAATCTGCATTAGCTTTATACATCCTTCAAGATTTAGCCTCTCAAGATTTGGGACCTCTCCAAAGTCTGGCATCATTATTAGATTTTCGGAGTGGCTCAAATCCAAAACCCTTAAATTGGGCAGAAACTGTGAAAGACCAACAAAAATAGAGACATCGTTTTCATTTATCTTCAACAAAAAATGGCGAGCCATAATATTTTTATGATTTGTTGATGTTCTGAATAGGGAAAACAGTTTAAAAAAGAGAATTTATAGTACCTTCTTGCCTTTCCATAGTTGTTTGATGCTGCTGTGTTTCAAGATAAGTTCAACTAATTGATTCGGCTGGAAATTTGATGGCAAATACATGAAAGGATATTCATACCACTCAACATATCTTAATTCATTGGAAAGACAATTGAGGCTTCTTGCAAATTTCACTCTCCAGAGTATGAGCAATCTAAGATTGCTCATTTTTGCCAATGCTTCAACCATCCATATTTCCATTTCTATATCATATATAAATACTACGGCTTCAACTTTCTTTTCCTAAAGCGTCGCAAAAATGAAGAAAAACGTCAATAACTTTAAAAATACACAGCTTTGTTATAATTGAAAATAAGTTCTCTATATTCAGACAACCACTTTACCATATTATCCAACACAACATTGTAGAAATGTTCACGAAGCCACAACCTGCTCCACTTTCTTGACTTTTCAATAGAATTTTCTTGAACGATGTTTTTGCCTAACTCTTGAAACAAATCATGCATTTCAACAACCCTTCTTATCTCTAAAATGGTTATAAGTGATTTATCAACGAGAACTCTTAATCCAATATCAGCATGAAATCCACAACAATTCAGAACATTTTTAACATATTCTTCGCCATGCCAGTCAAAAAAACAAGCAACGTGGAGAAATATTTCCTTTTCCATTTCCTCTAGCACATCATAACTTAATCGCAACACATCCATGATATCTTTGTTTGGAGTTTTTCTCATTCTAGCCAATGCACTTACCCATTCAGGGATACCTCGACCAAACAAAAATGAACCCAACACTTTAATTGCCAATGGTAGGCCATTAGCGTAACGTAGTAGTATATTATATGCCGAATTTTCATAATTACTCATAATATAATCAAGTTTGAAAGCTTTTTGACAAAATAATTGACGAGAGTTGGTCAGATTCAAGAGTGGAACTTTGTAAATTACATCCATTCCATACTCTTCCAAGATATGATGATCTCTAGAAATTATAATGATTCTACTCCCTGCACCTAACCATTCACGATGCACACCTAATTTCTCCAGTTGTTGAACTTGATCAATATTATCAAGAAATATGAGGGACCTTACACGACGTAGCCTATCTTGTATCATAGTTGCATTAGAACGATCGCATATTTGAAGATGTTCTTCGCCTAGTGTTTGATGTAGAATTTGCTTTTGTACACCGATTGGACCATCATGTAATCTATAAAGTTTGCTTACATCATCGATAAAACAGCATGCATGAAATTGATGAGAGATTCTGCCATATAAAACAGTAGCAAGGGTTGACTTCCCTATTCCACCCATACCACAAATTCCTAAAACCAAAACTTCATCAACAGAGTCCAAAAATAAAAGTTTTTCTAATTCTTCTACACGAGAATCAATCCCAACTAAATCTTTTGGAAGACTTGAAAATTTCTGGCCTAATATGTGTGTTATCTCCTGAACAATCTTTTCAATCTCCGCATATTGTGGTCTGAAAACTTGAAAAAGATTATCTGTTACACCATGTCATCCCACAAGGAAATCAAAACAAAAGTCAAATGTGCAACACAATAAAACAAAGTGTTTTATCTCTTCTAGAAAACCTTTTTTCTTAAAATTGGAACTCAATTTGAATCCTAACAGTCTCTGAACTATATACTGTAGTTTCAAAAGGAAAGTGATTCAAATTTATGCAGTATTTTACATAGAGCCTCTGTGATTAGTGAAATTTATATGACAAAGCTAAAGGCTTAAAATTTGTATATGCAAAAGCATCAATATTCAATATATATAAGTGTATATTCGGTTCCGCGTTTGGAGGTGTCAAAATTGATTTTGATATATTTTGTGTTCCTTTGGTTCTGCGGTGAGAAATTTGATTTTGAATGAATTGATTATGTAAAATTAATTCTGGCTAAAACTAAGTTGAGTGTAAAAATATATTATAGAATCAAAAGCTGCAATTTTTAGTTTCCAAGTAGAATCAATTCTTGAAACAAAATCAACTCTTTCTACTCTATAGGAACCAAACATGTCAAAATCAATTCTACACATCTTGAATCAACGTCTTTCACTATAATTGATTTTGTCTCCAAAATTGATTCTAACTTGAAGCTAGCTAGGATTCACAGCTTATGCCTCCAAACGTGACTTTTACACTCAAATTTATGGTTAAAATCACTTTTTTGTTTTGTTTTGTTTTGTTTTCGCCCTCTGGTTTCTAGGAGAATGGGGCCCTAGTAGTCCAGAGTTCAGAGCGAGTTATAGCATCAAGTGGTTACAGTCTCCTCCTAAACAAACTTGCGGGGGATCGAGCCGTGATCCTCCCTATCAAGTCCAGCGCCAATCACCACTGACCACTGAACTGGACCAACTAACATTTAGGGGTTGAAATCACTTTTATAAATATGTACCCAATTCCAAACATAAACCGCATTAAATTAAATTCAATGCATTTTTAACTATAACCAATTTATTCAAAATGAATTTTTGTGAGAGCAGAATCAAACACACAATAAGATAATTAATATTTACCACTCACTTATGACGGACATCCCAACCAGAGAGATTGGCAACATATGTGAGAGCTTCCCTCCATCTCCGCACCATCTCAGACTCATCTTTAAATCGTTCTTCGTGTTCGACAAACGCTTCACCATAACCACCACTTTGCTTTCGTACCTCAGAAGGATCAACATCAAAGAAAACCGGTAGAACACATTTACATGACACCTTCACACATTCAACAATATATTCCAATTCTCGCAAGCACCAAGTTGAAGAAGCATAATTCTTAGAAAATATCACAACAAAAATCTGAGAGGAATCAATTGCATGAAGAAGTTCAGGTGCAATGGATTCACCTTTTTGAAGATTGTTGTCATCTTTGAATGCAACGATGGATTTTCTTTGAAGGGAAGCGTAGAAATGATCGGTGAAATTGAAGCGTGTGTCTTTGCCTCTGAAACTGATGAATACATCGTAATGATTATTCTTTGACGATCTCATCACAGATGAAGAAGAAGAAGAGCGAAACTGTTGCTGTTGCTGCTTTCATTGATTTTATCTCTAGTTCTAGTCATCTACTACAAATAAATTAAATATTCCAATTATAAGAGAAAAATTAAAATAATCACGCTTATTATTAAAAATTAAGAAGAAAATTAAAATATAATAATTTGAAATATGATTTTGTGGATTTTTCTTGAAATAAAGTGTACTAGTATGTTAGCCCGTGCCGTGCACGGGATTATTTTCTTTTTAATATTATTTATTAATTCATTTTAAATTATTATTTTAAATTTATTTTAATATTTAATAGTGAACTTGAGATATTTTTTTGGTAAACCAAAGGTATCTTTCGCACGCAACTGCAGAGATTAATCCACTCGAGATAACTGGAATCCATTTAAGGGGTTGACATCTTCTAACAAATGTTTCTCCATACGCACCGGCTAGGGATCAAATTCGAAACAAAATGGTTAAGAGACCCAAATATCTACCACTTGTACCACACTATATTGGTGTGAATTTGAGATATTATATTTTATGAGTTATTTAAATATATATTGTTGAAGTAAATATATTGTTTTGACAGAAATTTAGAATAAATATATTCAGAATCGTATAAATGACATTGAATAAAAATAAAAGTTATATTAAAAAAATATTATTTACAAAGTTTTTTTTTTGACAAAATATTATTTACAAAGTTAAAAGTTGAATGTTAATAAAACAATTTTGAATATTTAGAATTCTTAATATGACAAAACTTTGTCCCCGTAACATAACTCAGGTGGTATGAGCTAAGGGACGTATGGGTTGGAGAGGTCCAGGGATCAATTTCTAGGGGGAGCAATTTATCTTTCCGATCTACCAAAAAAAATATATTACAAAACTCCCACATTGTGATATATTTTTGGTCCCTATAAATATTCTCATAATTTATCTTTTTATGGTTAAATATGTTTTTGGTCCCTATAAATATACCAAATTTTGGTTTTAGTCCCTCTAAAAAATTTCTTCGACTTTTAGTCCCTATAAAATTTTTCATCTTCACTTTTGATCCCTCATATTAAGTAAACTCATAAGTAGAATTCATATTTTTGAATAAAAAGTTTGCAGAAAAGTTTTTAAAATTATAATGATCTCTCTAAAAAAAATTAGAATTTTTTAACAATATAGGAATTAAATATGAATTTTTAAAATTTTGTGGTTTAAAATTCGTATTTAATTTATGTTTGGTTAAAAAATTCCAATTTATTTAGGGAGAAATTATCGTAATATTTTTCACATTTGTGCACAACTTCGTTAAAAAAATAGAAAGGCTATATATGAGTTGATTCAAAAATTGGGACTGAAAGTGAAGATGAAAATTTTTATAGGAACTAAAAGTCGAAGAAAAATTTAATAAGGACTAAAACCAAAATTTGATATATTTATAGGGACCAAAAATATATTTAACCCAAAAAAAATATCTAAAAATAATATATAAAAAAATCTTAGAGAAACTATAATTGAATGACACATAAGCAAATTTTCTTGAGAATGCATGAGAGAGCTCCGTGGAACTATCGTAATGTATATAATAGAGATAAGAACCTCTCTCACAAAATGAGGACCAAAAATCATGATAGAAAATATTTGAGAGACCATAACCTGCTGAAAATTGTTTTAGGGACTAAAAATGAAATTTTGTATATTTATAAGGACTGCAAAGGTATTTATTTCCAAAAAATAATCTAGAAAAAAACATTCTAAGAATGCAACTGAATTACACTAAAAAATGAAATTTTGTATATCTATAGGGTTGCAAAGGTATTTATTCCCAAAAAAAACATCTAAAAAAGAACATGCTAAGAGTACAACTGAATTACGCTAAAAAAAATATAAAAAAAAATCTCAGAGAAGCTCTAATTGAATGACGCATAAGCAAATTTTCTTGAGAATGCATGAGAGAGCTCCGTGGAACTATCGTAATGTATATAATAGAGATAAGAACATCTCCCACAAAATAAGGACAAAAAATCATGATAGGAAATATTTGAGGGACCATAACCTGTTGAAAATATTTTTAGGACTAAAAATGATATTTTGTATATTTATAAGGACTGCAAAGGTATTTATTCCAAATAAAAATCTAAAAAAAACATGCTAAGAATGCAACTGAATTACGCTAAAATAAATATCAAAAAAAAATATAAAAAAAATCTTAGAGAAGCTCTAATTGAATTACATATAAGCAAATTTTCTTGAGAATGCAAGAGAGAGCTCCGTGGAACTATCGTAATGTATATAATAGAGATAAGAATCTCTCCCACAAAATAATGACAAAAAATCATGATAGGAAATATTTGAGGGATCATAACCTGCTGAAAATTGTTTTAGGGACTAAAAATGAAATTTTGTATATTTATAGGGACTGCAAAGGTATTTATTCTAAAAAAAAAATCTAAAAAAAATACTCTAACAATGCAACTAAATTACCCTAAAAAATGAAATTTTGTATATTTATATTTATTCCCAAAACAAAATCTAAAAAAAAACATTCTAAAAATACAATTGAATTACGCTAAAAAAATATCTAAAAAAAATATTAAAAAAAAATTTTAGAGAAGCTCTAATTGAATGACACATAAGCAAATTTTCTTGAGAATGCATGAGAGAGCTCCGTGGAACTATCGTAATGTATATAATAGAGATAAGAATCTCTCCCACAAAATAAGGACAAAAAATCATGATAGGAAATATTTGAGGGACCATAACCTGCTGAAAATATTTTAAGGGACTAAAAATGAAATTTTGTATATTTATAAGGTCCGCAAAGGTATTTATTCCAAAAAAAAATCTAAAAAAAACATGCTAAGAATGTAACTGAATTACGCTAAAAAAAATATCTAAAAATAATATATAAAAAAATCTTAGAAAAACTCTAATTGAATGACATATAAGCAAATTTTCTTGAGAATGCATGAGAGAGCTCCGTGGAACTATCGTAATGTATATAATTGAGATGAGAATATGCAAAAACAACTTTCATTTGTTGCTGTTTATTGAGAAAATGTGAGAGAGAAAAAATTAAATGTAATTTGTATTTAATTTTATGAGAATAAGTAAAAGGCTTAATTATACATTTAGTCTCAAACGCTTATTTTAAGTTTCAATTTGGTCTCAAACGTTTATCTTAGTTTTTAATTTGGTCCCAAACGTTTTAAAAGTTTTAAATAAGTCTCAAACGTTTATAACATTTGCATTAGTTAGTCTCTACTAGAAATAAATTTCTTCCCAAGCTATAGAAGTATAATCCAGCTAGTGGATTTCAATCTACTTTGAATTGCATTTTGACTAGGAAGGAAATATACAACAAATTGGGAAGAAATTTTTTGATAGAAATGACTAACTAATGCAAATGTTATAAATGTTTGAGACTTATTTGAAACTTTTAAAACGTTTGGGACCAAATTAAAATCTAAGATAAATGTTTGAGACTTATTTGAAACTTTTAAAACGTTAATTGAAACCTAAAATAAACATTTTGGACTAAATATATAATCAAGCCTAAGTAAGATCATTTTTGAAATTCGTATTTTTTCCTTATAATTTCGGGAAAAAAGTATCATTTTTCTCTTATAAATTGGGACAAATGAAATGTTCTATTAAATATTAATTTGTTACAAACAAAATAAAAAAAAATGTAATAATTTTATTTTACGTTAAACGATCAAAATAAAATATACTACCTCCACCATATAATAGGTACAGTATCTCATTTAGTATTTTTTGTGTCAAATTATTTGTTTATGTAGAATATTAAGATAGTATTTAGCTTTTTCAATAAATTACTCTTATTTATAATTTATTACATTTCAATTTGATAAATTACTCTATTAAATATCAATAATAAAAGTATTTTAATAAATAAAATCATTTTATTATTAAAATTAACAAAACTAATCATTTTCTTAAAAATGTAAAAAACTCAAATGAGACGATCTATTGTGATAGAGATGGAGTAACTCTAATCATTAGAGAGACAAAAGTTATTCTTGACAAAAAGTAGAGGATGGTTTATAAGCTAACTTATAGTGAATGAAATTATAGTTTATAGTTGATAATCTAGCTATTTGATTGAATTTGTAGTGTTTAGCAAAAATAGTTAGATCTAGTAAAAATAAGTTATAAGTTCATGGGAAAAATGTCTACCAAACAATTTTTTTTAGGGTTAATTACATTTTACCCCCTGTAAAATACACAAAAATTGCTTTACCCCCTGTAAAATTATTTTGTTGCTTTACCCTTTGTAATATCAAATTCTGCTTTTTATCCCCTTAGTCAAAGTCAACCAAAGTTGACTAAACAGGGTAATGACGTGGCAGGTGATGTGGCGTGCCACATGGCATATTTTTTTATTTTTAATTTTTTTTAAAAAAAAATTGCCAACTCAGTTTTTTTTTAAAAAAATTATTTTTTTAAAAAAAAAAATTGCCAGATTTTTTTCTTTTTTAAAAATTTTAATTTTAATCTTTTTAAAAAATTTGTTATTTAAGGGCGGTTTTTAGTATAATTTACCAGAGTTTTATTATATTTAACAGATGTTCTGTTTTATGGCGTCTAAAATTGTAGCTAAATAGTCGATGTACTTTTTTTAGTAGATACTTTTTTTACCGTCAAATTATACTAAAAATTGCCAACTCAAATTATTATTTTTTTAATTTTTAGCGAATTGCCAACACAATTCTTTAAAACAAAATTAATTTTTTTATAGATTTGTTATTTAGCGGCGGTTTCTACGATAATTTGCGGCATTTATATTATAGTTAGCGGCGGTTTTATAATATTTAGCGGAAATTTTATTTTGCGGCGGTTTAATAAACCTCACAAAGTAAAAATTTATTATGCAAAGTGCACTGATTATTTTGCGAGGGTTTATAACCACCGTTAAATTATATTAAAAATCGACGGTAAATAATAGATCTATTAAAAAAAAGTGCATCGACTATTTAGCAAGAAATTTAGACGCCATAAAACAGAACATCCGCTAAATATAATAAAACTCCCGTAAATTATTCTAAAAACCGCCCCTAAATAACAAATTTTTTAAAAAGATTAAAATTAAAATTTTAAAAAAAAAATCTGGCAACTTTTTTTAAAAAAAAAAAAATCTGAGTTGGCAATATTTTTTAAAAAAAAATTAAAATTTTAAAAAAAAATGCCACGTGGCACGCCACATCACCTGCCATGTCATTATCATGCCAAGTCAACTTTTGTTGACTTTGACTAGGGGTAAAAAGAAGAATTTGATATTACAGGGGGTAAAGCAACAAAATAATTTTACAGGGGGTAAAACAATTTTTGTGTATTTTACAGGGGGTAAAAAGGTAATTAACCCTCTTTTTATAATGAGCTTATAAGATATTTTTTTCTTCATATTTTTCTATCTATTAGAGATGTGTTTTAGTAGTATAAATTTGGGGGCTGTTAACTTAGACTCTGTGGGTCGAAATTAGCAACTAAGGGGGTGAGAGGCATATGTGGAGGGACATGTAAGTAACTGATGGGTGCGCAGTATAATATATATAATATATGTTGACATTTTGAAAATATGCCCACACACATAATATTTTTCTTTGGGTTAATTACATTTTACGCCCTGTAAAATTATTTCGTTGCTTTAGCCTCCTGTAATATCAAATTCTGCTTTTTACCCCCTGATCAAAGTCAACAAAAGTTGACTAGGCAGGGTAGTGACGTGGCAGGTGATGTGGCGTGCCACGTGGCATTTTTTTTAATTTTTTGTTTTTTTAGAAAAATTGCCAACTCAACTTTTTTTTTTTAAATTTTTTTTTTTTTGCCAGATTTTTTTCTTTTGTTTTAAATTTTAATTTTAATCTTTTTAAAAAATTTGTTATTTAGGGGCGGTTTTTAGAATAATTTACGAGAGTTATATTATATTTAGTGGATGTTCTGTTTTATGGCGTCTAAAATTCTTGCTAAATAGTCGATGCACTTTTTTTTAATAGATCTATTTTTTACCGTCGAATTATACTAAAATTGTCAACTAAATTTTTTTTTTAATTATTAGCGGAAATTGCCAACTCAATTCTTGAAAAAAAAATTAATTTTTTTTATAGATTTGTTATTTAGCGGCGGTTTCTAGGATAATTTGCGGCATTTATATTATAGTTAGCGGCGGTTTTATAATATTTAGCGGAAATTTTATTTTGCGGCGGTTTAATAAACCTCACAAAGTAAAAATTTATTATGCAAAGTGCACAGGTTATTTTGCGAGGGTTTATAACCACCGTTAAATTATATTAAAAATCGACGGTAAATAATAGATCTATTAAAAAAAGTGCATCGACTATTTAGCAAGAATTTTAGACGCCATAAAACAGAACATCCGCTAAATATAATAAAACTCCCGTAAATTATACTAAAAACCGCCCCTAAATAACAAACTTTTTAAAAAGATTAAAATTAAAATTTTAAAAAAAAATCTGGCAATTTTTTAAAAAAAATATAATTTAAAAAAAAAAAAAAAAGCTGAGTTGGCAATTTTTTTTAAAAAAAATAAAAATTAAAAAAAAATGCATGTGGCGCGCCACATCATCTGCCAAGTCAACTTTTGTTGACTTTGACCAGGGGGGTAAAAAGCAGAATTTGATATTACAGGGGGGTAAAACAACAAAATAATTTTACAGGGGGTAAAGCAATTTTTGTGTATTTTACAGGGGGTAAAAGATAATTAACCCTTTTTCTTTTAAGTCCACATTATTACCACACATACACAGAATAAATAAATAATTTAGTCTTTAAATTTTCACATATCAATCAATTTTGTTCTTTAATTAATTGAAATAATTAAAATATCTCTCAATTTATGAAAGTTTTTAATTACCATTAGTTATTATAGTTTAGTCCCTGAATTATATTATCCTTCAATCAATTGCTTAGAGACTGGTTTGATATAGCTTTCACAAATTGAGGGATGATTTTGCTAGTTCGATAAATTCACGAACCAAATTAATTGATGGGTGAAAATTCAAGTATTAAGTTGTTTATTTACTCCACATTCACAACAACCATATTGTGTTGTGTAGCCATTGATATATTTGCTTTTAGAGTTATCTTTGATATTTCTCGTGGCAACTGCAACCGATGAAATATTTTTCTCTGTTGTGGGTATTATCAAGAATCGGTTGCGAAATCACATAGTAGATCAATGGTTGAATGATTGTCTAGTTACTAGAGTAAGGATTTTTTTTTTGGTAGATAGATGAAATGACGTTACCGGAAAGTCACATAAAGTGAAGGGATCTGGATTTGAACCTTGTTTATTACGCCCAACTTAGCAATATCGACAATTTTTTCAGTCGAGCTAGAATTTGTGGACGAATAAAGATACTTTTATATGCATTGAAAATTAAAAAAATTATTTAATATTTTAAAAATATGAATTTTCACAAATTTATATATGTAGTGCCCCCACTATTCAAAATTCCTGAATTCGTCCCTTTATGTAGATCATACATGCTTAACTTTAATTCAGATCGAAGTTAGCAATCCCCTTGTAAATTTTATCAAGAGATATTTTTCTAATAGTATAAAATTTATCCAAAAATATCTTCAAGTAATATAGATCTTACCAAAAAATGTATTTAAATAATGTTTTTTGTAATGTAAGTGATGCACGAGAGAGGGGACTGTGAATAGTAACCATCTCACATATTGGCATTTAAGTAGCCCATGGTTCTCCAGTCTCCACATTACTTTTAGTCTTCAATAGGTAGGCCGAACAAGGGAAAGTCCACTAAAGCAATTGTCTTTACATTCCAAAATACAAAAAATTCACTTAATGAAAAGTTATATATTCTACTATTTTGATAATTTAGTCACAAAAAATTATATATTATATTATTTCGAAAAATAAAATTAATATTAAGAAGTTCTATTGATAGTTGATCGACTTATACATCATACATCATTTAATAAACTTGTGCATGTTAAACATGTCTGTTGATTGAGGTACTTTGTATACTGTACTTATATAAAAGTAACATATCAAATATTTCAAAAAAAAATTCAATTTTTGTATGGAATTATCTATATGATATATGATGAATATGGTGTTATTGGAGTTTAATCTCGGATTGCTTATGTTTCTTGGTTGTTGAGTCAAAAAATATGTGAGGGAAACCTTACTCTATGAGCTAATTTTTAGATTGAGATCCAAACATATTTAATAATATAAATTTCCAATTTAACAATAGATTTTATAAAATTCATATTCGATATAATGTAATCGATGACTTAGGGGGGGTTATTGGATTGAGATTTTGAGGGATTTCAGTAGATTTTGATGGATTTTAAAAGTCTTGTGTTATTCAATCAAGACTTTTTTTTTCCTTTTTTCAATGCCACAAATCAGTTGTTATTCAATTAAGATTTTTAATCAAGATTATTTTTTTATTATAATTTTCACAAAATCCTGTGTTAAGAATCTTGATTGTAAAATGTTTTTTAAAAAAAGTCTCTCAAAATCTCACAAAATCCATATAATTCTACGAAGTCTTTTAAAATCTTCAAGACTTTTTTTATCAAAATAATTCCTCAAAATTCCAATCCAATAACCCTCGTATGCACCATACACAATATGAGTCATTTGTGCATGAAAACATTAATTCTTTTATTTAAATTTGTAAACAAGTAATAGTACTTTTCATGAGGGAGTAATTTAACTGGAGAAATTTTCACTAGTGGAAATCCTTTCCCCAAAACGGATATCACATACAATAGCCCATGTTCCTTAACAGTACTCTTGATCTTTGATTAAAGGGCATATATTTTTATAGGACACTATATTTTCAGAATTTGTACCAACATCAATCCTTCCAGTTCCACCTCTTCCTCATAAATTAAGATGACCTTAAATTGAAAACATTGTAGCAAATTGAGAATAAAATAATAGATACACAATCAAATATAGCCTTTTCAATTTAAAGTTTTGAATTTTGATCATGTGCTATTTATTTGTACCAATTTTTTTTGGTATAAACATATTTATTTATTATCTTTTATTTTTGAGCTAAATGAAAATGGTCCATTCAGAGGCAAAATTGGGAGGGGATCATGTGCTTGCATTTAATCAATGAATTGAATAAAATGGATTGAAGCAACACATGTCCAAATCATCATCATCAGGGACACTCTGTAATGTATAACACTTTCCCCCATGTTTTACTCTTTGCCTTTCCCCTTGTCCTCCATGGCCGTAATTTAAATAATTTAGACTCTATAATTATGCTTTTTAAACTCTGGATTTTTTACTTTGTCCTAAACCTTTCTATTTTGTTGGAAGCACAACTTTTCTCTTATATTTTAACATTAAATAATAAATATTTTTCTCTTATATTATAGGACGGAAGAATATTTCATTATGTATTTATTATTACAAGAATATTCTCTCCGTCCCATATTATAAAATAAAAAATAAAAATCACATTTATTAATAAAAAGTAAAATATAATGATTAAAATATTTTTTTTTATATTTTGTTTAAAAAAAAGTTGTATAGAAAGATGTAAAAATAATTTTTATTGATCATTAGTTATGGAAAAAATAAGAAAGAGTAAACTTTTCTTGAAAAAGTAAGTGTTTGTATTTTTTTCTCTTATATTTTGAGACAAAAAATAAGTTTTTCTTTTATATTATCGGACGGAAGGAGTAATATTTTATAAAAACATAATTACTAGTATTTTTTTTATTCTTTTTAACAATTTTCTTAATTTGTCGGATGGAGGAAACAATGAAGGCCAAGGGTGCAGCATATAACGACAAGAAATGAAGACTAGAAGAAAAAAATGAGAAAAAACATAACCAAAGTTTATTTTGAGGGGAACATAACTAAAGTTGTTCATTGATTATGTAGTCCAATTTCCCACACTCAAATCTCTCTTATCTTGCATCTGTTTCACCACCTTTTCGATTTTCACAACTTGGTAATGGTCAATACTAATGATGAGCTCTCATATTTTTTAAGAGGTAATTTTTTTTATTACAGTGTCATTTTCAAGTGCCACATTGTTATTGTGAAGTCTGTGTTGATTATTGTTCCCCCACTAATCCCCAAATTAAGGGTGAGGAGAGTAAAAGTTCCATAGATCTCTCTAATGAAAAAATAAAATAACGAGTGGGACAACTTGTTAGATCCTTATTATTCATAATTAAAGGGTTTATTATATGGTTCATCCATCCTAAAATATAAAGAAAAAATAATTAAAGAAAGATGATTTATTTGAATAAAAACATAAACATGTATTAACATTTTGAGAACAATAGATCTTATTGTGGAAATTAAAGAGATTTTCTCTGTGGGCTGCATAGGCAAAAATAGAAAAGACAAAAACAAGACATATATTTTCTCCGGTCTTTTATATAAGCAAATATACTAATTTGTACATTTATTAAAAAAATCTTTTTTATTTTATATGTGATTTATACTCACAATTCCAATACTGATTTTACTTTAAGATGAAAGAAAGTGATACAACTTTTGTAATAAATACACGTGTAGTCATAGAAAAGTAGGAATATCTTTAGAAAATAAAATATTATATCGAGTTGAATTTGTTGACTTTTGCTTATAATTGAGGCTAAATCTTTTTAATGTTTTTGGTTTATAAATAAAATGGCAATGGATCTTCATTAGAAAGCTAGCCAACATATTGGTTTCCCAGTTTCCCTCATGCAAAGTGTGCAATTAAGATTGAAATTTTAGTTTCTAGCAACTTACTTCTCACTTGTAACAAAATATAAATAAAAATGAGTATATAAATTTGATGAATTTAATCTAAATCGTAACAAACTATATAAGTGAAAAATAAGTCATAAATATTGTACAAAAAAGAAAAAGAAAATGTAGCATTTGAATGGGTAGTGGAGTGTTATTTCTTTTGTCTTGACCAGTGCATCTATTATCGAATGCAGTGACTATTTTCTTTGTTGAATTTGAGACATCTTAAAAAGTGAAATAACTAGCACAAAAATTTAAAGTTGCTCTAAATCTTGGTATAGTGGAATGTTTAGTAACATAAGATACGAGAAAACATATCTTCTCTCGTAATTAACTTGTTTTATGAAGAGAGGTATAGTGTGGTGAAATTCTCGATCTTTCTTTGTGATTAACATTGTATATCAAAAGTATAGAAATTTATTTATTTGTAAGTGTCTTCAGATGTTTTTAGAAGTAGAATTATCTAACCTTTTGTATGTACGTTTTATCTACATTACGGTACTCTTAGGCTAACTCTTGTTTTTCTCTTACATTGCAAAGACAAATTGCTCCTTTTAAGAATTGATCACACTTGAGTTATTCTACGGAGATCTATTAATGTAACTCTATTACAAAATAATGAATCATTTCAATTTTTAATACAACATTAATTGTGTTATTTTTCTAATTCTACTATCTAATTAATATTATTTATATTGGACTCAAGCAAGGGAAGATCCAGACATTATATATTGTTGTAGCTAAATAGCAAACAATGAACTAAAAATTAATAAATATAGAGACCAAAATATAGAGACTAAATAAAAATTAATAATGTCGACTGTTTTTAAGATATTCACAAAGCCAATAAATTAAAAGTTTATTATAAAATTAGAGACTAAAATGGTTTAGTTATACAATAGCCAAAAAAAAAATGGTCAAATTTAAGTGTGGCTAAACCTTGACATCAAATAGATTTGCTCCTGGACTCAAATAGTAAATGAATTTCACCAAAATAACATATCATTCTAGAGAATTCGAGTTTGATTTATGAAAACGGTACAATTATATGGCCATAATTTACATACCTCCCGGTTAAATTGCCTAATATTAAAGTAATCTCAAAAATTGGATGATTAACATAAAAAAAAATATATCACTCTTAAGTTAACATCTTCCTGAAAGTATAAATAATGTTAAGTTAAACACAATACAAGGGCACATTAAGTTAACATATCACTGTTAAAAGTTAATATATCACTCCAGTTTCAAAAACAATTTTAAAATCAAACACAATACAACTAAAATTGTCATGTACAATTCTTTACTTTTTAGCAAATCAAATGCACTCATAGAATATTATTACAATAGATAATGTTAAGTGTTCTTGAAACACTCTTTAACCATCTTAAATAGTAAATTTTTATAAAAAAATATATGTGCACAGAAAATTAGAATATTTAATTTTTTGATTAAATCCTTAAAAAGTGTCCTGTAGCATTTAGTAAGGCCCATAGAGAAAAAGGAAAACAATACTGATTCCGAAATTAACTCCAATTTAAGTTTTATAAATAAATACTAACCAACTCCTATTTAAAGTTGAAAAAGAAATATTGACTTCTCTCAAATTATTAGTTACTTAAAATAAAAAACAGTTAATTAGTTTCCTAAAACATACTACACTAATTTTTTTTTAAAAAGAGTACTCTCCGCCAAAAAATGAAAACAAAAGGAGACAGAGTACTAGTACAATGTCATAAAAAGTTGAAAAATACATGTTCACAAATCACGGACTCAAATTAAAACATTAAATTTAAATGATTAATGAGTTATATCAAAAAATAAATTTCAAAAAAATTCAAATTCAATTATCAAATAGAATAATATCAATCAATCTTTATTTACTTCATAACTAAACTTTAAATTAATAGAACACTTTAAATTAATAGAACGTTTTTCTCTGAAAACACGAGAATAATACAAAAAAAAGTGCTACTAACTAGTGCCTTGAAACATTTAGTTAAGATTACTAAAAAAAAAAATAGTGTTTGCATTAAAAATATTTTTTTTTTATCATTTTGGAAAACATAAGTTCCAATCACTAAGCTAAAATTAAAATGAGACCTCACATTTAAGTTTTTAAACCAGTGTCTCAGTAGATGTTTTGTCGAAAATCAGTTGTCATGTTCTGAATCCAAATATAAAGAGCCAAAGATTCGTATGTTTTCTTTCAAATCACTAAACACATTTTAACTATACATTATTATTTCACTCCCTTTTGTCTCATTTGCTTCTTCTTCTTCTTTCCAACACCATCTTAGAGATAGAGAAGATAACCCTTTCATGCATTGCTTTGCTGAGTTTTTTCATTCACAGTGAAACCAAATTTCATATAGCAAAGAGGGGTTCTTTTCTTTAAGCAGAAATCAACTAAAGTTGTTATCTTTTTCTGTTTTCAAAGGGAAAAATGGACCCTTTTGTAATCTAAGAAAACCAAAAAGAGAAAAAGAACAAGAACAAGAAAGAGAAAAAGGGTAATATGCCAACAGTGTGGTTTTCTCTGAAGAAGTCACTACATTGCAAATCAGAACCATCAGATGTACATGATCCAAAAACAAGAAAACATTTAAGCACAATCTTAACGAAACGAGGCGGCGGAGGAGGAGGAGGAGGAAGATCAGGTTGTTCAAGATCAATAGCAAATCTAAAAGATGTTATCCATGGAAGCAAAAGACATATTGAAAAACCACCAAGTTGTAGTCCAAGATCTATAGGAAGTAGTGAGTTTCTTAATCCAATAACTCATGAAGTTATTTTAAGTAACTCAAGATGTGAGTTAAAAATCACTGGTTTTCAAGAAGGTTTTAACAATGGTATTGGTGGTAGTAGTAGTAGTAGTAGTAATGGTAATAGTAGTAATGGTGGTTCTTCAACTTTTGTTGGTACTTTAAGACCTGGTACACCTGGTCCTGGAGGACACCCTACAATGCATTACTTTAATCCTTCTTTTAGGACTTCTTCAACTCCACCAAGGAAATCTCCTTTTCTTTTGTCAGAAGGTTCTGGTGCTGGTTTTCATGGTGGTGTTCATTCAAGTAATAGAATGTCTCTTGAAACTGATTCTAATGGTTCTTCAACCGTTACTTGTCACAAATGTGGTGAACAGTTTAACAAATGGGAAGCTGCTGAAGCTCATCATCTTTCTAAGCATGCTGGTAAGTAAATTCTTCTTGGCTTTTGGGTTATGGTTATCCATACATTTTTCTGACCACAAACTTTTTGGCCTTAGTCTTTATCAGATATGCTTAGATTTTTTTTTATGGTTAGGTGTGACAAATCTTATGAAATCACAAACTTTTTGAATTTGTGACAGTAAAGTTGGTACTTTTTTTAATTTAGAATTTGTTAGTATTCTCCAAAAGATTTTATCTTGAAAATATCTAGGATAATTAAAAGTGTCTATCTTTCTTTTCCTACCTACTTTATCCTGATTCCTGAGTTAACCAAAATTCAAAATTGATTTAGCATATGTATCGATTGACGGTGAGTTTGACAGATTCACGGCAACACTATGATTTTGTTTGTGTTGAATTTGTTGAATCTTTTAGGTGATTCACCGTGATTCCGACAATATCACCGCGGACGAAGCATGTTTAGTGACTTCAAGTTTGTTAGTACTATTTTAAGTTTCATATGTTTTGAATTAGATTTTATTTTAAAGAGAAATTTTTTCTCCTTGGCAGTTACTGAACTTGTAGAAGGAGATTCATCAAGGAAAATAGTGGAGATAATATGCAGAACAAGTTGGTTAAAGTCAGAAAACAACTGTGGTAGAATTGAGAGAGTTTTGAAGGTACACAACATGCAAAAAACTTTAGCTAGATTTGAAGAATATAGAGAAATGGTGAAAATCAAAGCAAGCAAACTTCAGAAGAAGCATCCTAGGTGTTTAGCTGATGGAAATGAGCTTTTAAGGTTCTATGGAACCACTGTTGCTTGTTCTCTTGGTCTCAATGGTTCTTCAAGTTTATGCCTATCAGAAAAATGTTGTGTTTGTAGAATTATTAGGAGTGGTTTTTCTGCTAAGAAGGAGCTTAAAGGTGGAATAGGTGTTTTCACAACTTCTACAAGTGGAAGAGCTTTTGAATCTATAGAGATTTTTGATAATGAACCATCATTAAGAAAGGCATTGATAGTATGCAGAGTAATTGCTGGCAGGGTTCATAGGCCACTTGAGAACATCCAAGAAATGGCAGCACAAACTGGATTTGATTCATTGGCTGGAAAAGTAGGTCTTTATTCAAATATTGAGGAGCTTTATTTGCTTAATCCTAGAGCTCTTCTTCCTTGTTTTGTGGTAATTTGCAAACCGTGAATCCGTAAAAGGGTCAGAGTCACGGTACATGTTTGGATTAACAGTGAATTTGACAGAATCATTGTGTGTTAACATGATTTTGGCAAAAAAACTACACATTAAAGCTTCTACAAAATCACGACAGCAATGTGATTTTTTCTAAGTCACCGTGATATCCAAACATGCACTTATGTTACATATTGTGTAGTTTAATGAGCCCCTACCATTCCCCCCTATTTTGGCCTATCTATGGAGGTTCTTTGCCTTACATCTTTTGAAGATTTTTGATCATTTTTTGTCAAGTAATTGTGCTTATTCATATTAAATATTAATTGTATGAACCTCCTATTCATACATTTGTATTTTTTCTTCTTCTTAATGATAGTAATATTTTTACATCTGCAACAAGAAATATGAATTGTCACAAACAAAATAAATATGGAAGACTTGTAAAATGATGGCATCAAATTTTTGGTCAGATTAATAACTATCCATACTTTATTTTCTTTGGAATGCACAATGTAGTTGTTTGCTTGCAGGTTCTATCTTTGTGTCAGTGTTAATTAATTGAAAGGTATACTAAATAAAATAGTAGTCATTGAAATAGGTAATAGTAACCAACTAAGTTGATGAAATCAAATCCTTGATTGTCAAATTTGAAAAAAGGAATAATCTTAGTTGTATTGTTCATTTAATTTTAGTTAGTGTAGCCTAGGACAAAGTGTCAATGTGTTTTTGGTTTACTTTGATAGAATATAGTTGTATTAGATCACAATCACAATAGTGCCCATTAAATGAATGAAGTCTTAATTGACTCAATATACAAGTGGTCCAATATTGATAATAAGTGGGGTTATAATATTTATGCTTTTGGTTTTCACCACTAGTCTCTGATTTACTGGAGTGATTAATCTGGTTTAGGATAAATTATAATATCAAGTGGTTTTAATCCTTTCTTAAATCTAATTGTATAGAATCGAACTATGTTTTCTCCTATTATGTCTAAAATCAATCACTATTAAATTAACTAATATTTAGTAGTGGGGTTATGAATTTATAATAAGCTAATCAGTTACTTCTTGTCCATTATACAATAGTATTATAAAGTATATATTAACTGGACCTCAAAGTGTGAAAGGTCCTACCTAGTGCATATATGGCAAGATGTCACATTTTGTATTTACTGTTAGTACCCTAAATTTATGGCATGTGACCCTTTTAGATAACTTTGATTCAAGTCGTGACAAAGGTGGTTCTAAACTTGTGGACAAATATAAAGAAGGATTTGAACTCAGAAGTATGATTATTCTTAGCTTAGGCATATACATGCTTTGTCTCTTCTTCCTTTGGTTATGTAGATATTTATTTAAATGTTAAATTTTCAGTTATCCTTTGTAGGATTTTATTGGATCATCTTCATATGAAAAATTACCATTTAAGATAAGGTCAAGTCTCTGGACCCCTGTTATGATTTAAGCACATGAGGAGAGCCAACCCAAAAGCCCAGCCCAATAGGTAGAAGAGCCTCATGGCTTAAATACCATATTGAACACTTTGAAATACTCAATGTGAGACTCATAACATTGCCGCACCCTTTAAGAGCCGACGTCCACGACGGCTTTCACTCTATCGACACTGACCCGACGGTAGCCCTTTCCTTTCGGCGGCTTCACCCACCTATCAGTATTCGGTGAAACACCTTAATCCAGCCTATAGGTAGCCCTTTCCGTGGTTCAACTCTCAATGAAAGCACCAATTGTTATGATTTAAGCACATGAGGAGAGCCAACCCAAAAGACTAGCCCAATAGGTAGGAGAGCCTCATGGCTTAAATACCATATTGAACACTTTGAAATACTCAATGTGGGACTCATAACAACCCCCTATGGATTCCCTTGCCTAAAATCACTCAATTATTACATCGTTGAGAATCTGAACCATCTGATTTTAATCAAACGGACTATGTTTTAACATTGTGTTTTGAATGTGAGTGTGATTATGTCAATGCAGGGACATCCCAACTATGTTAAATTCAAATGCGACAATATATACAAAACTAGATCCTCTATAGTTTTAGTATATATTGTTTTACAGTCCTACAATCGCAACACAATATTACAACTCTACTTCTAGAGTTGCAATATGTTGTTGCAGATTTACAATCCCTACCGCTGCAAAATTATACTGCAGCGGTAGAGCGGATCCATCCGCAGGATGCATAAACGAGTATGATGTGAACATAACATGGTAAATTTATTGGTCACTTTGAGAGCAATAACTCACAAGAGCGTGTACCTAGCTGAAGTGGAGAGGATGGTAATGTCACTTCATTGCAGTAACATCTGCACAGCTTTCAATTTGAAACGCCACATGCATCTCATAAATGTGTACTAACCGTCATTACTTACACTTACCTGGTTTGGCAATGAAGGTCATTGAATGCAACTCCTGTGGATATTTCAAATTTCATAATTGAGGTTAATTAACTTGCTAATTAGGCTGCAAATTTTACACTGACTATAAAAACTTTTTATGGTAAATTTTCTTAGTTATGATAGGTTTCTCTTTTTAATGTTTATGCATTATGCATACATCACTAGTTGTTGATAGATATTCAATAAAGACAAAGGTAAAAACAGTGAAAGATTAAGACATCAAAGAAGATACCAAATAGCTAGACTTTAACCAAAAATAATAATACTAGTAGATTTACCAACTTAACCTTTCTTCTTGTGTTTATCGATCTTTGGCTATATCTAGTTTTTAACGAAATTTCCTTAGCTATATATTTAGGACCATTTTTACATAGCAACATGATAACAATGTTTGCAATGATTGCTAATTTGTCAGTGTCTACTTAATTTTTTTTTGAAAGTTACTTAAATTTTTTGACCACTGACAAATATGTAATTATAAACCAAAATTAGGGAATTGGATTACCTGCAGTTACAGCAGCACGCTGTAATTAATATCAGCTATTTGATCATAAAGCAGCGGATGTGATTGTTTTAACTTTAAAAACACATTTTTTTGAATTTTAACCGCCAAGATTAAAAATTGTGTAAAACTGTGTTTTTATTACAGTGGTAATTATGAATCCCAAGATTAGAGGTGATTAAACTTTACAAGTTTTGAGTTAAATCTACTTGAAAACATTAAACCCGAGTTTGAGTTACTTTATGTCATAGACCAAGTTTTAGAGTCTAATCTATCTTTTTTGAAAGTTTTACGAAAACTTAAAAGTCTGTTTAAAGACATATTTCACTTAGATAACGAGTGATGGTCAATCTTTTTTACACCTAACCACATTAGTTTTTCAAAAGCTTTAATCGCCAAATTACCATATTTGTCTATAAGAAGTACTAATAGAATTTGGTGATAAGTCAAATATTTGAGACTAACAAAACTTTGTATCAATAGTGTGATTAGATGACTAATTTAAGGGTATTCTCTAAAATAGAAAAAGGAAAAGCCTTGAAGAAAGTGTCAAATGTCAATGTGAACAAATTGAAGAACTCAAATAACAAAAATCAGCTACCTAATAATGATGAAAATGATTCACAGCTACTCATAATATAACTGCATTACCAAAATCATGCATGAGTTAGTTGACAAGCTATTACTTAATCAAAATTAGCTTAGATATTTTTTTAAAGTGATTTCTATAGGGTTGGTCTCTTGTAAGACACTTTGGTCCCCATTCTAAGGCTTAAATTAAATCATGTAACATTTATTCAGCATCTTGAGTAGCCTTGAATTACTCAACATATGGACCAACCATCATTTATGTTTGATGATTCACATTAGACCCAACACAACTATAAGTTCTTGCTGCTTTTGAAATCATCAATACTTTGGTGGAAATGCAATCTATCATGCCTGAAATTTTTGGCATAAGGGTTCTATTTCTATTGATATATTAATGTTGCCTATGAAATATTATTGTAACAAGGGTAAGAGAAAGTGAAATATACCACAAATGTTTTTGAAATTTGAACACATCAATACCTTGTGCTAGTGTGTAACTGCCATATATCATGCCTGAAATTTTTGGCATTAGGACTTTATTTCTTTTTTTGATGTTGAAAGAATCATTACTCTATTTCAATTGATAATTAATGATGGCTATGAAATAGTATACTATTCTTGTAACCTAGGTAAGACAAAATGAATGTATTCAAAACTAGAAATGTTAGTTAGTGATTTGAAAGTTGACTTCATTTATTTATTGACTAATCATTGGAGGTTTCTTTAACTTAGTTTGAAGTTTTTCATATGTCTTTTTTGAACAAAGTTTTTCATATGTCTTTAATCATTTTTCGTGTCAATTTAGTCTTTTTATCTTAAAAAGTTTGCGTTGTTAAACCAACTTTCATTCTTGTGTTACAAATTTGTGTACATGATCATCGCATGACATACTATGAAAATGTCTTTTTGACAATTAGGTAACAATAACTAAAATAGATCATGTTAATTTTGATGGATTAAATTTTATAACAGATATTATGATGTAGTTTAGATGTTATTTTAATGATGCAACGTTGACGCAAGTTTCTTTGCCGCAGTCCCAGCCACCGGTTGGGGATGGTGTGTTCGTGACCATGAAGGTAGCTTCATACTTGCTGGAACAGATTTTTTGCATGCCAATCTCACAACACTGGAGGGTGAAGCATTGGCATTATTACAAGCTATGAAGTATATGGAGCAAAAGGGTTACTCAAATGTCATCTTCGAGAGTGACTCTAAACTTGTGGTAGATGCTATTAGTGCTACAAACGTTGGAATTTCTGAATTTAGTGTTTTAATTATAACTCACATTAATTCTCTTTTGTTGATGAACCCAAACTTTGAGGTCAAGTTTGTTAGGCGGCAAGCGAATATGGCAGCTCATATGTTAGCTAGAGCAGCCTATTCTATGGCTAGTTGCCGAGTTTATGAGTCTGTTCCTCTTTGTATTGCTACTACTTTGATTAATGATATGAATTAAGTTTCCTTTTGTCAAAAAAAAAGTAAGACTTTTACCAACATCCATAGAAGAAAAATGAAGTTTTGACCAATATTATTGACGTTTTTAAACATAAACGACTAACTTGACACGAAAAAATGACTAACTAAACACGGAAAAATGGTAAAAGATATCTTTGAAACTTTTAAAGGACATAGGTGCTGTTTTTCCTTATTTATTTGCTTGAAAAAAATACAAAAGCTCAACACTTTGTTTTCTGTCGCAAAAAAAACTTAACTACTTTGAATCATGTACAAAGTTGTGTAGAAAGACTATAGTAGCTAAACAGAAGGTAAATAACCATAATCTAGGCAACACATAATTGTTTGATGAACTATCTCCTCAAGGCTATGTTTGTAACTAAAACCCAAATCTTTTAGCTTCTTTGAGGAAATTTCAGAAGGAACTTTGTCATAACTTTTCTGACTCTTCCAGCTGCAGAAATATATGTATAAATATTACATCAAAATTATGACTTAAAATAAAAAAACAACCTGCTGGATTTAGTATATGTTCTGTTCCACCCTCAAGTACGCCACACTATGAGGTATTGTCCGCTTTGAGCCGCGTGTGAGCTCTTACGGTTTTGTTTTTTGAAAAAGGCACCTCGTTGAGTTGAAGAGTATGAGTGTTGTATATAAACTACCTTTTACCTTGATTTACAAGCAATGTGTGTCTTTTTAGATGTACCGGAACAATATACATATAGAAGGAAGGAAAGAACATTTACCTTTGCGAATTCGGAGAAGAATACTCTTTGGAAACAAGAGATGCCAAATTAGAAAGTGTACAACTTTGTGTGCTGCATATGTATCTACCTTCTGCTTTAGCATGTTCCATTAAGAATATGTGAGCATTGCATATATCTTCAATATGAACTAAAGCAATTGAGCCCATTCTTGCATTTACAGCAGATATTATCTTGTAGTTTTCAGTTTCACCTACATACATGATAGTGGTCACTATAATAGATAGTTCATGTCAAATTTTAAGCATCTAAGTTTAATGCTTGTATGTCCTTTCAAACAAAAAAAGTTTAAAGCTTGTACATGTTTTACTTTTTTCAGTGTAAGTCGGTATATATATGTTATAACTTTAGAAGCAATTTGAAGATTTTAAGGGAATTTGACATTTAGTTCATAAATACAAACATTAAGATGAGGTTTGAGAGATTATTTTTGGCAAGGGCAAATATGCGGCATAGTAATTCGTAACTAGCTTTGTGTAGACTCTGAGGGGGTTTCGTGGTCGGTTTTTCTATTTTCTATTATATGTGAGTTGTTGGAGCATCCCTTCAGAGGATAACACCTGGTGCAGTACTTGCACCCAAGAGGTAGAACCCTAGCACTGGGGGCAGCAAGAACAGTGGCACCCAGTTCCCGCTTCTCTTTGTGTTTTTGTGTTGTATTCAGGAATCAATTTGAAGTTATATATGTCAGAATCACGGTGTAGTTTCTGTAAAACCTTAGTGGATCACGGTGATTCTGACTTACTCACTATGACACCAAACATAGGCTAAAATAGTAATAGATCACATGTTTTCTTATGCTCTGACATGTTATCTAAAATAACAGTTCCATCACAGAGGTACTAGTTTTGCATGACATGTAGATTATAAAATCACCTGTTAATGGTGACAGTAGAACTTTAACACTTGAAGGTACATTAGCAGTGAAGAATGGTCCTGCAACAGTGCTTGTTATAACTGAAACAAGATCAATACCATTTTCTTGTGCAAATTTGAATGCTGCTTCTTCTGTAAGAAGCTTTGAAAGTGCATAAACCTGCCACCACAAAACAATAAAACTCATTGAACCAATTTTTAATTTAGTGAACAATACTAGTAGTAATCATGATTTAGGGAAAGCATTAATAATACTAACCCATCCACTTGGTTGTGTATTCCACAGAATCTCAGTTTGTGTTTGGCAAGATTCGTCGACAATAGCTTTCCATTTTCCATTGCTGTCTTTTGCAGTGATAGTACTTATGGAAGATGTGAAAACAACCCTTTTCACTGAATTGGATTTCAAGCATGATTTGAGAAGATTTATTGTTCCTTTGATTGCAGGGTCAATTATATTTGCTTGAACAAAGGTCTCTGCAAGTTCAATACAGAGTGCGAATATGTTTCGGTTACCATTCAAAATACAAAAAACTATCCTGTATTTTGAAATTATGAATGCGTTGCATTACCGGTGTTTTCTTTGTCACTAACATTGAATTGCATTGAAGCTGCAACATGGAACACACCAACGCATCCTTTTACGGCTTCATTGAAACTTCCTTCGTCTTGCAAATCCGCGCGGAAAATTCTCAATTGGTCACTACCTTTCCACAATGATAGGAGGTGTAACGACTTTTCTGTTACATCAAAACAAAAGAAAGTATATGTGATGTGAATATTAGTAAGCATTGGACAAAATCATGAAATCAAGCATTTTTGTTTCCTATACAAAAAATGAATTTGTTTTTGTTCATGTAATTTGCACCAAGATTGGTAGATGGTAGATAATACCTCTATCTATGCTCTCTGTCCCTATAGGATAATTCAAGTGGTATGAGCTGGGGGACATATGAAATGGATAGGGGAAGGTCCATGGATCAATTCTTGGCGAGAGCAATTTATATTTCTGATGTAACAAAAAATAAATAATACCTCTATGCTCTATGCGCTCATATTAAATTTTTTTTAATGAAATATAAGCAAAAAAATGTTTTAGTCTGCAATTATAATTTTTTTTGAGGTAGCTGAAAATAATATAAGGGATTGACCTTTCATAACATATTTTCTTTTTACACCATTGATAAGGGGGTTGGTGGGATCAAAGTCAAATTGTTAAACAATCCAAATTTGTAGCAATTGTATCATTTCTATTAGTGTATTGTTCGATGTATCTTTACCAATTTGAATGAACAAATGTTTTATTTAATAAAAAAATATTTGATCATACAGTTTCATTTCTAAGCATAAATAAATAAACAGCATTTGACATAAAATTGTTTAAAGGGCCCGAGTTGTTGATGGGTTTTTAGCATTTGGCCCAACAAGTATCTAATGGGCCCAAACTACTATTCAAGCGAAAAAATATTTGGTAATTGCTCTCCTCTCCGTTGGCATCGCTTAGAATACCACATTTATCATGAGCTCAAGATTGCTAGAGCTTTCAGCTACCACTGCTATGCTGCTATTATATCTAACATCAAAGATTTGTTGAAGTTAGATTGAGAATAGTTGTGCTGATTTCTTCGCCAAGTTAGACTCGATTAATGATGTGAAGCTTGTGATGTGGGATTCTCCACCAAAGGATTTGAAAGAGTTAATCGCGTTAGATGCTCTAAGAGTGGCCTACCCTATAGCCTAATTTTTTTCCTTTGAGTTTAGGATAAGAAAATAAATTATTTTTAAAATCCCTCCCCAAAGATATATATTTTATCAAAGTATGTTCCCTCACCTCGGTTAAATTAACCCACAAAAAAATTATGAGAGATAAATTGGTTTATAACTCTTAATTAAATAAACACTAATTAGTCTAAGTGTCATAGCTCAATTGGAAAAATGACGAAATTGTTAAACAAAATGTTATGATCTGGGTTCAAATTCGGGATCTCACAGTTGTGTGACAGTTTAATTCCAAAAGATTACCACTTCATCAAAGACCAAATAAATAAATAAGAGTCGGATCCGTTGCCACAACTAATTTGACACCAATTCTAACACTTCTCAATAACATTTTAACCAATATAAATTTTATAAAATGCACCATTAGATTGAAAGTTTATATATCATATTGATTATTTGTGTTTCAGATAAATCCAAAATTATTTAATTGATTATTGAGACACATAAAAAATTAATGATGTTTAAAAAAACACACAAACCATTAAATTTAATGTATCTCAATAACATATCAAATGATTTTCGAACTATCAGAAATCTTACACAAATTATCTATAAGATATAAATTTTCAATCTAACAATGAATTTTATAAAATTTATATTGATTAAAACATTATTGAGTTGGTATCAACCAATGCTCTTGACTCAATAAATAAACACCAATTAAGTAAAAATGAAATAATTCCTTTGATCCTATTTCTTTCTCCCTGTTAACAAAACCAGAGATTGAAGGAGAATATACTAACCAGGATCTCTAACAGTAGCATGAACAGTGCAACCTTTTTGAAGAAGAGCTTCAACAAGCCATGAACCAATATACCCTGTTGCTCCTGTAACACAATATTTACCAGTAGGAACAATTTGTCCATTGTTTCTCACCATCTTCACTCCTTCCACCTCCATTTTCTTCTTTACCACCAAAAACACACCAACTGTTATACTATATAGTATACTCCTATTATATGATTATATAATATAGTATATAGTAGCAAGCAGCATCTACAAGACATGTGTGCTATATATAAATATAAATATAAATAAAAAACAGAGTGGAATCATCTAGACACGTATAAAATTTTATCTATTAAAAAGTATAGTTGCACCATTATTGGATTGATACAAAATAAGTTAATTATTTATATCAACTTTATAGTAAATATATAACTTGTTGATGCACTATTTCAAAATGAGTGAATCTGTCACGGATGTTTTCCATAAAATACCTGAACTTTTTATGGTTATTTACTTATTGCAAATGTTTTCTATAAAAACTAGACGAGTAGACGAACATTTTGGGTAAAATATTTTTAGGATGAGCCAAATTTGTTTTGATAATTGGTGCCAAACTTAATAGTGAAGACAGTAGTAGTTTGATAGTTGCAAAAATGTTTAGGAGAAGATTGAAATTACTAATGTCAGAATTCACTCTAAATCGAATTAATCGGTGTAGTGAGTTGGATATTAGTGGTGAAAAAAGAATTATTTTTTTGATTGTAATTAGAGTTTTTTAATTGTATGTAAATATAAACATAAATTCATATAAATATATGTACCAAAAGAAAAATATAAATATAAATCACAATTAGGGAAATTCTATGGTACATTTGATTTTTTAAGACGTACCGATACATTGGATCATGAAACTAATAATTAAATTAGTATTTTTGAAAGATTTTTTTTTATTATTAAAAATATTATAGTATTATTTATCAAAATTATCAAAAACATAAAATTTGATTTTGTTTTTAATTTTTATTCTTAATAGTGGTAAATATTGAATTTTCTTATAAAACATTGTAAAAATTTATTGTAATCTTATAAACAATAAAATTATGTTTTTCTTATGAAATACATTATTTCTAAAATACAATAATCGGTAAATAGTTATTTAATTGATAATTTTTTTCATTAATTTATGAATTTGTTAACTTAATATTCTAGTACATTTGAATTTTTCAAATATATAGTAGAAACTTCCAAAAATTTAATGTGATAATACTGGTGTGAGTGCAATATCTCATGTGACAAAAGAATCTCTTCGCTTAAAAAAATAAAAATAGAATCTCTTGTCGCCTTATTTTACAATGTCATATTTTGTGTTTATAGCTTATAATTTAATTTTTGTCAAAAAAAAAGTTATAATTTAATTTTTCTGAAAGGAAGTTATAACTTAATTATAAGCTCATATAATAAAGAAACACATGTTTAGTAACATTTTTTTTTTTGGATTGAATCCTCTTTTTTGGTACATCAAAAAATAAATTCTTCTACCAAAATTTGATTTCCGAACTTTTCTCTACAGATTAAATTAGTAACATTCTGTTTCCTCTAATTTATAGTTTATTTTTACTATACTATACCTTATTTTTATAGGATAATTCAATTAGCTTATATTATATCATTTTTTTCTTCAAGTTTTAACACTAACATCGTCTTACTTGAAAAAAATGATTTTTTTTGTCAGGTAGTCTAGCGGCTAGAGATTCACCATTTAAAGGTGAATAAGTGGGCATGCCGGGTTTGAACTTCAGTCCCTGCACTAATTGTGCAATGTCCTTTTACCAATTGAGCTAGCTCATGAGGAAAAAATTTAAACATATATTAACCGTATATCTTTTATGTTATTTCATATTTATAAACTAGTTCAACTACTAATTTTATTAGATATCACAAATTTATTCAGTTAACTAATTATCTATAATAAATTTCTCCCTCCGTTCCATTTTAACTGACACAACTGATCAATGCATATATGATAATATATATTTTTGACCACTAATATCTTTACGGTCAAATGCTTTAAATTATTTTTTAAATTATTTTTGTAACACATATGTCATTTAAGTTTTAAAATTGTAACATATATAAGTTCTTTTAAGTTATATTCATAATTTGAATTTAAGTGATAAAAAATATTTAAGTGATGTCAGGTTTGAAAATTCATATGATGAGTATAATTTGAAATGATTTATGTGATACAGTTTTAAAAATTAAATGACCTATATGTTTCAAAATTATTTTAGTGCATGAAGGTTTGGTTTCAATTCTAGAGGATTTATAATTGATTTTAGATGCGTAGAATTAATTCTGACATGTTTAGTTGATTTGATGTAGAATTAATTCTGCTTCTAAAATTGATTATGCTTGAAGCCAAAAATTGTAGTTTATGCCTTTAAAATTTGTTTTTACACTGAAATTTATTGTTCAACCCACTTTTAGTTGAATGTATCAAAACATAAATCAATTCCACTAAACTCAATTATGTTAAAATCAATTATATTTTACCAAACTTAATTCTATCAAAATCAATTATGTCCACCGCCAAACCAAACACACATTTAAAGGACCCATGTGGTACAAAACGAAAACTTAAAGGACATATCGATGCATTTGGCCTATCTTTAGTTATGTATTGTAAAAAAATATAAAAAATATATATCTGAAAAATATTTATCGAGACAGATTGAATAACATCTTATATGCTAGTATTTAATTTGCTATTATATATTGATAGAAATATTTGGTTAAAATAAGTTATATAAACAATGCACACATATCTAATTATTTAGGCACCTAGGGAGTAATATATAAGTTTGTCCCTATGTATAAATCAACTATATATATGTTATTTTTGTCAAACAAAGCCTTAATTAATGAAATTCGAACATCAGTAAATTACAATAGTTAATCACATTTTTGTAGTTAGTAATAAAAGAAAAAACTTTATTTTTAAGAATCATGTTAAGAAGTCTTACATTGGATGTGAGATGGCTTAGACATGAGTTTATGACTAAGAAAACAATTTTCACCTTATAAGCCGGTTTTGTAAGGTTGAATTAGATCCATTATTCAATTTTAAAGTTGGTATTAGAATCTTTCACCAATCGCTGGACCACTTCACAGATTGCTTGCAATCATGTTTCGGATCGGGTCCTCTATCATTTATATCCGCGCCCTAAACTCAATAGTGCTAAACACGAGGAAGTGGATTAAGAAGTCTTATATTGAATATGAAATGGTCTACACACATAAGTTTATAAATAAGAGACAATATTCACCTTACAAATCCGTTTTATAAAATTAAATTAGCCCCTTACACAATATCTAAGTAGTTCATATATTAAAGAAATTAACAAACAAAATTCAAAGTCTTATTTAAAGAGAGATGAGCTAAGGCTTTGAACAGTGAAAATCATAGCAATTATCAATTCAAAGAAAAAAGTATCTTTTCTATAAAGTTAAATTGCAAATACGACAAGGAAGAGTATAATCAATCTAGAAATACCTCAAAAGTTAATATTAGTATAATTAGCATGTCAAGCCTGTCTATATCTTGTTCATGTTTGGTAGATAGGAAACAAGAGAGAAATTGAATTTCTTAATTCTTGGTGACATGATGGGGAAGACTAATTGTCATATCATAACTTAATTAAACATCCAAACATATATTGAACAAGCCACTACACGAATAAATAAATCGTAAATAAATAAGAAATAAAGTCCAATATTTTGACCAACATATTTTCATCTAAACAAGAGAATCAAGGTTAATTATGATTTTAAATTATGGTTGTAATTATATTGCAAACCTTTATATTATGTTTAAAGGTAAATCTGTTTTGAATAGTTTCTCCAAAAAATTATTTTCAAAACTGTTTTTTCATTAAAAAAAATAAATATTTATTATGGTAAATAAACAAAGAAGAATTTTTTTTATGTATAAAAAATAAAAATTAATTACCAATGGTGGACATCAAATGTTTCTAAATCAATTGATTTTGAAGAAATGTGGGGGTCCTGCCTCCCAAGTTTCTTTTTGTTGTTACTCTTAATACATGTTTGTTTCGGCTTTTAATAGAGGTAAAAAAAAACTTTTAAAGTGATCTTAAGGTGTTTGGTTCTCTAAAATAGAATTAATTTTGGCCTAAAAATTGATTATATTAGAAACTAAGATTTGTAGTTTTTGAATTTAAATATGTTTTTTATACTGAAATTTATTGTTCAACTCATTTATGCTAAACTCAATGTTTAGTCAATGTTTATTCAACTCAATTATATATGTTTACTCAATGTTTATTAATCAACTCACTTATAATTATACTAAACTCAATTCTGTTAAAATCAATGCTACTCACCCAACTCAGTTCTATCAAAATAATTTTTTCCACCGCCAAACAAAACACTTCAATTTCAAAAAATGGTTGACTTATAGTTTTTCAATTCCTATAAATTAGGAAAACTTAAATATGTGCAAGTTGAGGCTTAATCATCTTACTAAATATCTTGCTCATCAAAGAATAATCCATAGACTTATACATCCCCACCATCACCATCTAAAAATAGACAGAGTTTAAATGAGAATTGTACTTAATATTTAATTTTAATGAGAATTTCCTCGTTTTCTCTATCTTTAAACTCTCCTAATTTTCCTAGTGCTCTAGCAGTTAGTAATACAAAAAGATCATGCATGTAAGTTGCATTGTACTTTAGCCCGTCCAATTGTATTGAAGAATTCAAAATTATTGTGAAGTCACTATTTGGGGCAACAATCCACGTGATGAAACCAACACTTGGGAAAGTATTGCATGATGACATGATTAAGCTTTTTCTTCACCATCTCGATGATGTATTTTATGGTTTTATACTTAAATTTATTGATTGGTTATGACAATTAAATAAATATAATTTACATTGTTAGTTTGTCTTTGATGATTAAGGATACTTAAACTTTTTTCTTGTTTAAGGGTGATTGAGGTTTCATCTACATCGACCTTTGGCTTGTTTAGTACTTCTTGTACCTTTATTTGCCTTTTAATAATTTTATTTGAAGTTAAAAAAAACTCTCTTAATTGGCCTTTTTTTTTGTTTTTCCATGAAATTTTAGAAAATTGAATTTGCTGCCTATTGACATCGGGAATCATTACTTGCAGATAACGTAGGTAACATAGGTGTTTGTATATTAACCCGTCCTTATCTCACATGATGGCCCATGTCAATTTTCAACAAACAAACACACACACACACACACACACACACACACACACTCCATTATCAGTTATCGCCAGTCAACAACTTGCCATCATGCTCCTCACTTCAAATCCAAACCCAAAAACAAAACAACTTCCTTAGACTTGTTTTGTTTCACTTCCAAAATGTTTTTTATGATAACCTTATAATTTGGCCATTTTCATATTTATTCTTATTAACAACAAACAATACATACAAATAGAAAATAACTGCTCACAATAAAGTTTGTTCAATTTACTCTGCATGTTTTATACTCAATTGCAAGAGTAATGAAAATATGCCTTGATTTCATGACCATTTATATTGAAAGACTAGCAGTAAGTAATTGTGTTTGTCTGTTCCATCCATCACTCGAATATCGATGTCTTGAGATACAATTTTGGTTACAAACACTCTACCCAGTTCTTATTATTCTTCTATCCCATGATGGCACCGCTTGTATTACTATGATGTTGAGTAGCTTGAGCATACATCCACTGCCATAATTAGTATGAAATCTTCTTATAAGCTAAGCCCCTCAGCCCAGGTGGTCCAAACAAGAGGAGGAAAAAACGAATATCTATATTTATATTTATATATTAATAAGAATGTTTGATTTATGTAAAAAACAAAAGAATGTTTAAATTTTTTAGGTAATTTTTTCAGTACTTATATTTCTTTCTTTTTTCGTTACACGGGTACTTATATTTCTACTATTTTTATTTTTTTTTATAAATTATTTCCGCTAGAAATTGAACCTTAGACCTATATCCATCCCATATATCCTTCAGCTCTTACCACTTGAGTTATCCTAAAAAAAGAAAAGGAAATAGTATGTATGAGCTATCCTACAAACACAAGAGCTCTTACACAGTTACTTATATCAGTTCACTTGCTAAAGAGATCAAGAGGAAATACACAAATTTGGAACATGTGGAAGGAATTAACATGGATATTACATATGTCTTTAAATATAATATTTTAGTACATATGTATCCAACAATTTGGTGGAATATTTGTTCAAAAAAATAAAATTAGGTGGATTTAGTTGGAGTAACAGAGTTATGCATTAAAAGGTTATCATCATTTAATTTAGTTTGTTTAAATTTGGAATGTTTAAAATTTGAATTTTATTTTTCAATTTTTCAACATATTTATGGTGATATCTAGTTGCTCAAAAGAGCTAAATTTAAATAGTATATGTTTAATCATCATTTAAATTTAACTAGTATTGATTCAAATTTAAATAGTGGGTGTTTAATAACGGCTTAAATGAATAGAACAAGACGGCGGCTAAGAAGAGTTGTAGGATCCAGGAATTCGGGTGGTGATGAAGTAGGTGTCGGAGCAGTATGGAATGGAATGACATGATAACCAATGAATAGAGCTTTAGAGCAATTAATATTTTTTTTGTCAGTTTCAAACATTTAAATCTTTTATGGTTTGTAACTTTACCGTTACAAAGTACTCCCTCTATCCCAAAATATAAGAGAAAAAAACTCATGTTTTTGTCCTAAAATGTAAGAGAAAAAGTTCAAACATTTAGGGCCTGTTTTTCCATACAACTTTTTTCAAAAAAATATATTCTCAATCATTATATTTTACTTTTTCTTAATAAGTGTGATTTTTGTTTTTCTCTTACATTTTGGGATGGAGGGAGTACTTCTTTTGTAATAAATCAATTAATTAATGATTATATATTTTTGAAATTTAATTTTATAAGATACAATGAAACATTTAAATTTGACTTAAATAATGTTCAGGTCCCTGTAAGTTCACGTTTTTTTGATATAAATCCCAGTAAGTTTAAGCCTTTAACATTTTTACGGTTTTCTTGTAACAGATTAATTAATCATGAACAAGTTTGGTTGTTGCAAGTCCAATCTCAAACAAATCACAACTGAATTACATGAACAACAATATTCAAACTCGCATTACTTGCGTTGATTCAGATAGTTGATTAATTTATGATCCATTTTGTATTGACTTAAACAAATGAGAAACACAAAAATGATAAACAAAAAATATAGTTGGATATGAAATGAAATAAAATTGTGAAGTTGTTGTGAAATTATGCAATAAATTTATAGTGATTTTGAGAAACACAAAAATAAATTTAATTTATTAAAACTTAATTTAATATTAGCCGTATTATTTAAAATAGTTATGATTTTTTCGTAACTGATAAAGATGTTTATGAAACATAAAATTGATATCCTAACGTTTATCAATATTAATTTAATTCTTTTGTAACTGACAAATATGTTTATTATATATAAAATTGATATCATAATGTTTATTATATTAATTTAATTTTTTTGTAACTGACAGAATAATAATGAAACATTAGTATAAAATCGAGACGTCATATGCAGAAAATCGAAATGTTAAAATATTTTAATATAAAAAAACCACGTCAGCATCATTAAACCTTAGAGTACACAGGTACAAATTTTCTTATGAGGAAGGTCATATATATATATATATATATTTGTAACTGTTGATGACACGAAATCATATCGTATTTTTATCTTAGTTTATGTGAACTTTACTTGCATTTTCATATGTTTTTATTTCATTTATGTCTTTTTATGTTGGTATTTCTTTTGTTTTCAGTTTTGTCTAATAAAATAGGTCGGAGAAGAGAATTGAGCAAAAAAGGCAACAAAAAGGGGGGTGCAAAGCACAAATTCGCGCAGCCCAGCAAAAAGGGGCAAATGCCCCCAGAACCTTGTGGCGGGCGCCACAGAATTGGTGGCGGGCGCCACCAAGCCCAAAACCAGCAAAACGGCTTTTTGTGCGACGTGGGGAGCAAGCACACCGTCTGATCCGTTTTCTGTTCCTAATCGGATGACAATTGGATGAGATCAAAGTGAAGCTTATCTCTCGTATTTTCATGGATCGTACGAGCAAATATCCTCCTATAAATAGAAGCTCAAATATCATAATTTTCCACGCCTTTTCTTTCCTTTATTTCAGTCAGTTTGTATTTTCCTTTTCGTTAACTGTAACGGTAGTTCCACATCGGAAGTCCGATTTCAATTCCGTTTTCGCATTCCTGTCAAGAATTCTGTACCGGTTATTTTTAGCAAGTTTAATTCAAGTTATTTCAGAATTTTATTTCCAGGTTTTTTTTAATGCTTTTATTTAATTATTTATTTACTATGCCTTATTTAATTTTCTGTTTTTATTTGTTTACTTCTTTTATCATGTCTAGCTAAATTCCTAGATATCGGTATGTAATTTAAGTCTCCGAAGGGGATTTAATGATGATGTAGCGCGCGCACATATTAAACTATTTTTCTGATTCGGGTTTCTAATTTTAAAACTCCTATGCTTTTGAACGAAAGTAAAATAAAGCAATTAAGGTTAAAATCAATAGAGCGAGAGTTTGAGGTTTTAACTAGATAGTAGAAACTTGATATTAATTTTTGAACGAGCAAGAACCACGTTAGAATTAATTAGGACTTATTGATTTTCAAAATATACTTTCGAAACTAAGGTGGTAGAAAAGTGACAGTAAAACTCCTAGTCTAGTTAGTATGGTTTTTATCAATAAAATGAGAGTGTGAGGTTTAAACCTTTAAATAGAGAAAGTCCTTCTGAAAAATAAATCCTTTTTCGCGCGCTACTAATTTATGAAATTCTCGATGGTTAATTAATTACATACCGATATCCCGCTTTAATTAATTTAATTCTTCTTTTTTTAATTTCTATTAAATTCTAAAACAATTCTAAACAACTATCTCTTCGCCTTAGATTTACACCGTAACAACAGAAATACGGTACTCAACTATTGGTCCCTGTTGATTCGATATCTTTTAAAACTACACGACGAGACTGTGCACTTGCGGTCAAGAAAATATTTATTGATACACAAATCGTCGATCAACTGTACCTTTACAAATTGCTTCTTTTGTAATAAATCAATTGATCAATAATTATAAATTTTTAAAATTTATTTTTATAACATACAGAGAAACATTTATATTTTTTATGGTATTTTGTAACGGTTTATTTAATAACATATATACATCGAAACATTTAATTTTGTTTGTACCCTTTTTGAATATCAACTCCGGTTTGCCGGGGACCAATTTAGTTTATATCGTAACTCCGTTGTTACACCGACTAAGGCAATTTTAATTTTTAGTAAAAGATTAAAAAATCCAAAAAAATAAAAATATAAAATACAAAAAAAAATAAAAAATGGGTGACCATCCGCAAAACCGTCCACTTAAGTTCTATGCTATTCCTTTACAAGAATCTCATAATAGGATTGCTGCCCCTGCTATTGAGGCAAATAGTTTTGAGCTTAATCCTTCATTGTTGTTTGCCGTACAGCAGAATCAATTTTCTGGTAGTCTTGATGACGACCCTAATCTACATTTGTCAATATTCTTGCAATACGCAGACACTGTGAAAGCAAATGGTGTCAGTCTCGAAGCAATTAGGCTTCGTCTTTTCCCTTTCTCTTTAAGAGATAGAGCCCGTGCTTGGCTCCAGTCTCTACCTTCTAACTCCATTACCACGTGGAATGAGTTGAAGAAAGTTTTCTTAGCAAGATACTTCCCACCTAGCAAAACTTTATTGCTAAGAGCTCAAATTAATGGGTTTAAACAAAGTTATAATGAATCTCTTTTTAAAACATGGGAAAGATACAAGGACATGATAAGACTCTGCCCACACCATGGTCTAGAAGACTGGTTAGTGATCCACACCTTTTACAATGGTCTCTTGTACAATACAAGAATAACAATAGACGCCGCAGCTGGTGGCGCATTGATGGATAAATCTTACACTGAGGCCTATAACCTTATAGAAAACATGGCTCAAAACCATTATCTGTGGGGAAGCTCAAGAACACCTTTAGAGCAACCTCTTGCGAAAGGAGGTATGCATGAGTTTAGCGAACTTAATCATGTCAAAGCACAAGTGGATGCTCTGACTCAAAAGTTAGAGAGCTTAACCAAAATACCTGCCGCTACTGTGGCTACAGTGGTTTCAAACTGTGAAATATGCGGAATTCCTGGACATGCTACCCCTGAATGTCAACTTTTGGCAAGCGTTTCCCTAAATCAGTTAAACTATTCTCAAGGTAACCATTACACCCTTGCTGCTCCAAATGTCCCTACAAAGTCAAACTTGGAGCTTATGATGGAAAGCTTCTTAATTGCTCAAGCTGAAACGAACAAAAATTTCCTGAATCAAAGCTTAAACAATAGTGAGCAAATTAAGTACACTAACGAGCAAATTAAGCAATTAGCAAGCAAGGTAGATGCTCTAGCCACACACAATAAAATGCTTGAAACCCAAATTTCACAGGTGGCCCAGCATCAAGTGTCTACTACCGCCCCAACAACCATATTTCCTGGCCAACCTCAGCCAGATCCAGAAGGACATGTTAATGCTGTTATACTACGAAGTGGAACACATTACGATGAACCGAGTGATCCTAGGACCGAGAGGCCAACCATGCAACAAAAGCTTGGTGAACTAGTTGAGAAAGAGAGTCAACCTAAAGAGAAAGAAGGAAATGACGTTGAGGCCAAAGAAAAAGATAAACCTTATGTGCCTCCACCATCTTATAAACCTCTCATTCCTTATCCTCAAAGGTTTGAAAAGACCAAAAGCATGGAGGAATTCAAGAAATTCGTGGAGCTTCTGAAAAAATTAAATATAACAATACCCTTTAAAGAAGCTATCACCCAAATGCCTTCATACGCTAAATTTCTCAAAGAAATCTTATTTAATAAAAAGAGGATTAAGGATGATGAAACCGTTATGCTTACTGCAGAGTGTAGCACAATTCTTCAAAATAATATGCCTCCTAAATTGGAAGACCCTGGAAGTTTTTCCATACCTTGTGTAATTGGAAAGTATGTCATAGACAGGGCCCTATGCGACTTAGGTTCCAGCATAAGTCTAATGCCCATGACAATATGCGATAGACTTAAGTTAGGAGAGTTGAGACCCACTAAAATGTCAATACAATTCGCTGACTATTCTGTCAAATACCCCTCAGGTATACTAGAAAACGTGCCAGTGCGTGTATGTCAATTCTTTATCTCAACTGATTTTATAGTCATGAACATAAGGGAGGATTCCAATACACCTATCATCTAAGGAAGACCATTCTTAGCTACTGCTGGTGCATTAATAGATGTAAAGAAGGGCAAGCTCACTTTTGAAGTGGGTGAAGAAAAAATTGAATTTATTCTAGCACAATTCATGAAAGCACCAGCTACAGATGGCAGCTGTTATTTGTTAGATGTCATTGACGAATGTAGAAAAGAGAGGGAGATGGAGCAAACCATGTATTCTAAAGTTCTAAAACTTCATCCCCCTCCAACTCTTAAAGATGATAATGACAGTCTAGGTGAAACTTTAGAAATTGCACCAGAACCTCCTCCTCACAAGCCGCCAAAATTTGTCACATCTAATGATCCTGGCCAGCTCGAAAAGTTTATCGAGATGTTGAAAAAGCTTAATATTGACATACCTTTCATTGAGGCTAGAGTAGACCCAAAACCCCAAACATGTGGAAAGGTGGAAAATATAAAAATCTATACACAAGGAAAGGTTGAAGGCGCAGAAAGAAAGAGAAAATTTGAGGGCAATGAATCTAGGGAAATCATTCGTAAAAAAGGGATAAGGTTAACCTTCGAGATGGTGGATGAAATGACTAAGCCAAAACCTGAGAAGCTGTTACTCAGGATTGATCCAGAACCACCACCACCACATGTTATGAACTTGAAACCGCCCTATAGGAAGAAAAAAAAGAAAAGAAAAGGGTTAGAAAGCTGAACCACCCTATAGGAAAAAGAAAAGAAAATGTGAGGGATATGAGAGATGGCTTGATAAGTGGCCATGGAAACTAGAGTTTGTTAAAAATGTGGTCGAGAAATTATTCTCGAAAGAGCCACCATGAGTGCCTCCAGCTCTAAACCGTCGAGCTAATCGACTTTAAACAAAGCGCTTGGTGGGAGGCAACCCGCTGATTTTGAATCTAATGTTTTCTTTTTAGTCCATTTTATTTTGCAGGTAATAAAGAAATAGCACGCTCAACAGCTTCGTAGTTGTGAAAGCTTGGCTATTCAGGTTCTTCTTCCAATCTCACCTTTAGTCGTTGCATTGGGGACAATGCTCGGTTTAAGTGTGGGGGAGGAAGCTTTACCGCTTTTCTTTAATTTTCAGTCATTTAGTTTTGCATGCATAATAAAACCTTAGGTTAGTTCACTTAAATTGAGTAGTTTTTGCGTATTGTTTTTGTTATTGTCTGATTTTCCCATTTCTTGAGCTATACCAAAAGTTTTCTTGTGAAAAGCAAAGTGTTGAGTTTTGATGCTTGATATTGGTTGTTTGAAAGTATATAGGTTGTTTGCACTATCTTGGCTATTTTGTGAAATTTGGGTAACGGTTAGATAAAATCAATACCGTTTTAACACCTTAGATTCCCAGAAGTGTGTAAAACTGATTTGAGTACTAATTTTGACAAAGCTTTGAACTTGAGTTTTAATGAACCCTTAGTAGTTTATTTAGCAGTCGGCACCATCTCAAGGCACAAACTAAGTGGGAAACCGACGAATATAAGTGAATGATCTTGAATATAAATGTTTATGAATACTATTGGTTGATTCTTTGAAATAATTGACGAAAATTCAACAAATGTTGAAACATCTGAAAGGAAAAAAATACCATAGTATAGAAACTCATTAGTAGTTGGTTCAGAGGTGTCTGATTCTGAACTTGGTAGGGCGGGTTTTGATCCGATCCCCCGCAACTGCGAAGTGGGTAAAGCAAATAGGGGTTACCAAACTTATGTTATCAGCACCCCTTGCTATATAATGATCATAATCACTAACAGGTTTCCTACCATGGGCGTGTACGAGATAACAGGCTTAATGTGATTGCGCTAGAATGAAAAGGGTAAATACAACTTAGGTGAGAGGTAGAGTCAAAAGGAAATGCTCCAGGTCTGTTTTCATATAATGGGAGTCTAGTGTGTCATTACGGTGTTTTTGTTATTTGTACTGTTATTTGATTTTCATGGCTTAGCCGGCAACCACGTATGAGTAGGATGATCGTGTCATGTGTCTTTACTTGTGCTATGCAATTCACTATTCTTTTATGCTTGAGGACAAGCAATGGTTCAAGTGATGGGGAATTTGATGACACGAAATCATATCGTATTTTTAGCTTAGTTTATGTGAACTTTAGTTGTATTTTCATATGTTTTTATTTCATTTATGTCTTTTTATGTTGGTATTTGTTTTGTTTTCAGTTTTGTCTAATAAAATAGGTCGGAGAAGAGAATTGAGCAAAAAGGGCCAAAAACGCAGCAAAAAGGGGGGTGCAAAGCACAAATTCGCGCAGCCCACCAAATGAGCCCAGCAAAAAGGGGCAAATGCCCCCAGAACCTTGTGGCGGGCGCCACCAAGCCCAAAACCAGCAAAACGGCTTTTTGCGCGACGTGGGGAGCAAGCACACCGTCTGATCCGTTTTCTGTTCCTAATCGGATGACAATTGGATGAGATCAAAGTGAAGCTTATCTCTCCTATTTTCATGGATCGTACGAGCAAATATCCTCCTATAAATAGAAGCTCAAATATCAGAATTTTCCACGCCTTTTCTTTCCTTTATTTCAGTCAGTTTGTATTTTCCTTTTCGTTAACTGTAACAGTACTTCCACATCGGAAGTCCGATTTCAATTCCGTTTTCGCATTCCTGTCAAGAATTCTGTACCGGTTATTTTCAACAAGTTTAATTCAAGTTATTTCAGAATTTTATTTCCAGGTTTTTTTTAATGCTTTTATTTAATTATTTATTTACTATGCCTTATTTAATTTTTTGTTTTTATTTGTTTACTTCTTTTATCATATCTAGCTAAATTCCTAGATATCGGTATGTAATTTAATTCTCCGAAGGGGATTTAATGATGATGTAGCGCGCGCACATATTAAACTATTTTTCTGATTCGGGTTTCTAATTTTAAAACTCCTATGCTTTTGAACGAAAGTAAAATAAAGCAATTAAAGTTAAAATCAATATAGCGAGAGTTTGAGGTTTTAACTAGATAGTAGAAACTTGATATTAATTTTTGAACGAGCGAGAGCCACGTTAGAATTAATTAGGACTTATTGATTTTCAAAATATACTTTCGAAACTAAGGTGGTAGAAAAGTGACAGTAAAACTCCTAGTCTAGTTAGTATGGTTTTTATCAATAAAACGAGAGTGTGAGGTTTAAACCTTTAAATTGAGAAAGTCCTCCTGAAAAATAAGTCCTTTTTCGCGCGCTACTAATTTATTAAATTCTCGATGGTTAATTAATTACATACCGATATCCCGCTTTAATTAATTTAATTCTTTTTTTTTTAATTTCTATTAAATTCTAAAACAATTCTAAACAACTATCTCTTCGCCTTAGATTTACACCGTAACAACAGAAATACGGTACTCAACTATTGGTCCCTGTGGATTCGATATCTTTTAAAACTACACGACGAGACTGTGCACTTGCGGTCAAGAAAATATTTATTGATACACAAATCGTCGATCAACTGTACCTTTACAAATTGCTTCTTTTGTAATAAATCAATTGATCAATAATTATAAATTTTTAAAATTTATTTTTATAACATACAGAGAAACATTTATATTTTTTATGGTATTTTATAACGGTTTATTTAATAACATATATACATCGAAACATTTAATTTTGTTCGTACCCTTTTTGAATATCAACTCCGGTTTGCATTTCCATAATAACATCTATAAAATATGATTATATCAATTTTGTTTTATTAATATAATAACTCTCGTGCCCGTCAGCCCGTTTTTTCTATTGCGCTAAAGTGTGTAATATAATTTATAAACAGTTGATATATTTTAGATATGAATTTGGTGTGCTCAGTTATCCAAAATCGTGTTCTCTACTAATTATATTGGCAACTGTATTAATAAAACAAAATATAATTCATCAAATTTTTTTCACAATACATCATACACAATTTGATCATCACTTCAACTTTTAATCACAAAAGTTGAAGGATAGAATAAAGAGAAACCACTAAATTTATTGATCCACTATTCTTAAAAATAAAGGTAATTAGTTAAATTGGAAAATAAAATAGAGAAATATTAATGGTAACAAATTGCGAAATAGTTAATTTCAATGTATTTTTTCTCTATCAATTACACTGTTTTTAAATTTGGAGAGTATGCCTATTTTTTTCCCCATCACCTTTAAATTTTACATTAATTTTAAAACATACACAAACAAACACAAATAAAAGGTTGCAGTGCAAAAAAAGAGTCAAAATAAGAACAATTTTTTTTGCCGTCAATGATGTGCAAGTGCTACATTTTTGCAACAATGAATGTCCACTTTTTAAAAAGGAAAATAAATGAGTTATGGTTTATCTATTCTACTATATAGAGAAACCTCCTTTTAGATTGAAAAATAGAAAAGAAAGAGACATTGAATTTAGAATAAAGAGAGAGAGGGTACCTTTTTGAATTCCCCTTAAGCATTGTTAATGCTCCATCTCTTGGCATCTCTCTACCCCCTCTATATTCTCTATTTCTCATCATTGTGTCATTTTGTGTTGTGTGATGTGATCAGTTAGTTTTTTTTGCAAATTTTGGTAATCGAATTCCATCAATTTTATTTTTTGGAAGAAGTGCAATAAGTGAAGGGTATTATGGGAATATAAAAAGTCATCCCAAAATTCCCTATCCCCTTTATATATAGTAGAGATAACAATGTTGACAATGTTTAATAATAAATATAAAATTATACATATAATGTATAAATTTCTTACCATAAAGATAATATGTATCGTAATCAGGAGCAAACACTGAAGGAGCAATACAATGAGTTTTTTGAACATAATACATGATAAAAACAATAATATTAGTGATAATTAGAATAAATTTTTTTATTGTCAACAAAAATAATAAGGTAAATTTATATAATCATTCTTACATTTGAATCCATTAATATCATGTCTAATGTAAAAGTTTAGTAATCAGGAGCAATACAATGAGTTTTTTTTAACATGATACATGATAAAAACAATAATATTAGTGATAATTAGAATAAAAATTTATATTGTCAACAAAAATAATAAGGTAAATTTATATAATCATTCTTACATTTGAATCAATTAATATCATGACTAATGAAAAAGTTTAGTTGTTGCGAGCTAAATCTCGAACAAACCACAATTGAATTACATGAACAACAACATTCAAAATTTCACTACTTGCGTTGATTTCAAATAGTTGATTAATTTTATGAGCCATTTTGTATTGACTTAAACAAATGAGAAACACAAAAATGATAAACACAAAAATATAGTTGGATATGAAATGAAATGAAATTGTGAAGTTGTATGCAATATATTTATGGTGAGTTTGAGAAACAAAAAAAAAATTAATTTATTAAAATTTAATTTAATATTGGCCGTTTAATTTTAAATAATTACGATTTTTACGTAACTGAAAAATATGTTTACGAAACATAAAATTGATATTGTAACGTTTATCAATGTTAACTTAATTCTTTTGTAACTGACAAATATGTTTATGAGATATAAAACTGATATCGAAACGTTTATTATATTTAATGTAATTCTTTTGTAACTGATAGAATAATAATAAAACATTAGTATAAAATCGAAACATCATCTACAGAAAATCAATACGTTAAATATTTTAATATAAAAAAATCACGTCAGCATCATTAAACCTAATAGTACAGGTGTACTATTTTTCTTATGAAGAATATCACAAATATATATATTCTAGATTGCAAGTTGCAATTGTTAATTTTGAGTTTAAGAAAAGACACCCCAGTAAGCATTATCTCAAAGAGAATAGCATGCGCATGATTTTTAAATAGCATAGTCAACAATTGATGTGTTCCTCGCAAAAAATGAATCTCTCAAAGTGAAAAAGTATACACATAACAATTTAATATATACCGTAGAATATAGATATTATCAACAGTGAATTGATCCAAATAGCAAAAAAAAAAACAACAATGAATTGATCTAAGTGGTAAGAATTTTAGTCTGCTTAAGTATGTGGTTAGAAATTCGATTACTGATTCATGTGTATATAGAAAATTCAGTTGGGAGAAAAGAACCCACTTTGTGTGTTCCACGAGTTCTCCGATGAAGATTTGTCATCGCTAACAATGGTAAACACTTTGTACCAATATCTTGGTAACCAAAAAAAATATAGATATCAATAATTCTTGACCAAAAATAAAAAAATGGATATCAATAATTTTTATTTTTATTTTTTGAATAACCAACAAAATATATTTTTTAAGCCAACTATATATTAATAAAATAGGTTAATAGGTTTTGAATTTAATTTATATATACTAAAGTATAATATTTTTTGCACAAAACAAAAGTTTAATAATTTTTTAACATGCATCCAATTAAACCATATAAATTTTAACAAAAGTTTAATATTTTCAAAAACATATTTATTAAAGTGACATTATGGTGTAATTTGATTGATACATGTGTAAAAAAGTTTTACACCGTTAGTATGGACAAATTTTAGTTTACCCTTATAATTATTTTTTTTATCAACTCTTATAAGTGAAGGTCTTAGTGTTTGCTTGACCCTTCTTGAGTAATCGAATTCCAACTCGTGATAACCTTGTTCATCCGTGTATTATTTCAGTCGGATCCCAAGGTTGTAGTCTTGGTTGTAGTTATGTGGAATCTTTGTCACATTTGTTCTTTGGTTGTATTCTCAACAAGTGTTGTATGGTTTATTGAGGTGGCTGGACATTCATGGCTGATGGCACCTTTCACTTTGAGGCAATATCTCACGCTCAACAGTTATCAGTCTTCTTTTTCAGGTTTTGTGCCTTGCGACTATTTGGTGGATTTGAAAGGCTTGTAATGCACGTATTTTATAGAATTTATCTTTTGACATATCTCAGGTGCTCGATCAAATCAAAATTCAAGTCTGGTGGTGGTTAAAGGAGAAGTTGAAAGACTTTAATTCTGCTTTGTGGTTGTTAGTGTTATGATGTTTATTGGTTTTGTGGCTCGTCTTTGGATGAATGATTTTGTAATCCTTTTGTAACTCTTTTGCCTTAGCGTGTGCATATCTTGTATCCTGCTAGTGCGCCTATTAATTCAATCTTCTTTAGCTGTTAGAAAAAAAGTGAAAATTTCATTAATTATTCTCTCAATGAACTTTTTGCTGACGTGGCAACCAAAAGTTTATTGCCACGCCAACAAAATTCACAAAATTCATTGACATGATAAAAAAATCACTGAAAGGGATAAATAATAGAAATATTCACATTACGAGACAATAAAAGTTTACTAAACTTTTACAACTGTATCAATGATTAGTTTGAGATTGTATTTCATCTTTGTATAAATAGAAAGATTAATCCATTGTAATTAACAGTTTTGTGAGTAATCAAATTCTTCTTCTTCTTCTTCTTCTTCTTCTTCTTCTTCTTCTTCTTCTTCTTCTTCTTCTTCTTCTTCTTCTTCTTGTGTTCTCTAAGCTTGTTCTTATATTAACGGTGAGTAATCATTAGTTTTCACATAAATTTAACTTTACACATGTATTCATTGCAAAGCGTAACGAAATGGCCGACTACATATCTAAACAACCTTCTTGACTTAAACCACTACCACTTAGCTTCACCACACTCTTTTTTATATATTATCCGTTGCTTCAGATGTAGCTTTTGTGGTGGTGGTAGTGCAAGGAGCGACCTTTGCCCTATGTACCACCGTGCGTCTAAACTTCGATTGTTTTGGTGTCGATGGTTTGAAGATAAACCCCATATTGGGTCAGTTTTACATTTGCCGGTCTTCGTTCTTGGTGTTGCCGCACTGTTGTGAAATGTCCCAGGTTAGAACTTTTAATTCTCCGACCGCCATTTGTGTACGGTGATGGTTGTCTCAGTAGCGGATTTGGTGAACATTTCGCAAGTTCTCGCTCTCCCTCTCTCTCTCTCTCTTGGATTGATTCGCGTAGTTCTGGTATGGATTAGATCATTGTTGCTGATGTCAATGTTGTTGTTGGTTTCGCAATGTTGTTGTTGGTTTCCTGGGTTGTTTTGCCGTGAGCAGATTTTTTTTAATCCACCCCATCAAGATTTGGAGGTATTTATACCCTCAACATCTTAATAAACTCAATAATATTTTAACTAGTATATATTTTTATAAAATATGTTGTTGGATTGAAAATTTATATCATATAAATTATTTGTGTAAAATTTCAAATAAATCCAAAATTATGTGATATGTTATAGAAACACATGATTAACAGTTTGTGTGGTTTTTTACCATCGTAAAATTGTCTTCATCGGCAAAATACTTTTCACACAAATTTCTCCAATAAATAAGATATCATTTGTAAATTGCAAGTGCCTCAAAAAAAAAAAATTGTATATTGCCAGAGAGCCTTCAAAAAAATCAACATTTTATTTCTCAAAAGTATACTAACTGTCACATTTGTCTTTAGATGTATAAAAATTGTAAACATATCCTAAAGTGTCTCAGTTATTAGTCATTTTCATATTCAAATTTGTGTTTTAGATAATCAATTTAATTTTCAAATATAATTTTCACCGCTCAATGTAGTCATAAAATTATTAGGAAAAGAGACATTGGAATTGTATTTATAATTTTAACACTTTTAAAGACTAATGTAACGCGAGTTACACTTTTAAAGACAAAAATGTACTTTTCTCTTATTTAGCATGATGAATCACTTTGTGTGGACATGTGCTCCTGCCTTTCTACGTGTGTTGTTTTTAAAAACACAACAACAAAAACGTTAAAAACAATGGCTATTGTTCATCCGTCCCTAGCTCAGATACTTAAAGGGGTCACACCATCAAGTATACCAATAAGCCTACTCTTGAAAAATTGACAGAGACTTAAAATAATTAATTCAAACCATCGTAAAATCGCCTTCATCGACAAAAGATTTTTCACACAAGTTTCTTCAATAAATAAGATATCATCTGCATATTGTAAGACAGACTCCCAAAAATCATCATTTTAATTCTCGAAAGTATACTCGTTGTCACATTTGTCTCTAAATGTATCAAAATTGTAAATATATCCTAAAGTATCTCAGTTATTAGTCATTTTAATCTCCACATTTGTGTTTTAGATCGATAATCAATTTAGTCTTCAAATATAATTTTCCTTGATCAATTTAGTCCATAAAATTATTAACGAAATAGACATTATATTAGAGTTGTATTTATAGGAGATAATTCTAACATGCACAAGTTGTGCATGTGGTGCATGGTGCATAAATTGATGATTTTATCATAACGAATATAAATTTTACAAAATCGACCGTTAGATTAAAAATTTGTATCATATAGATCATCCGTGCAAAAATTTTAAAAAATTGAAAATGATATTATATGTTATTGAGACATATCAAGATTATCGATTTTAGGTTTTTATTAAATACTATTAATCTTGATAAGTCTCAATAACATATCAAATTATTTTTAATGTTTTTCTAATTTTACAAAAATGATCTATATGATATATACTTTTAATCAAATAATCAATTTTACAAAATTCGAATTAATTATAATATAATTAATAAATGTGCATCACTTAGTGCACTTGTGCACCATAGAAACCTGTATTTATAAGACCAACTACAATGGGTGTTTAATCCCCATTTAATGTCAGATTCATCCAAAGAAACACATCCAGCGGTTTGTTGAATCATAGGTGGAGGGGAGAAGGGATAACTCCATTCAACTTCAATTATTCTGACCTTGCCAGGACACGCGTACGCATACGTTTCGTTGAAAGTGGGCGTGTGCGCCACAACCGCCGACAGGGCGCGTGGCAGCAGGCGCGGACGCGGAGAGAGATGGAAATGAAGATTGACGTGGACACGCGGCATTAAATGATTTTGGGCGGATTTTTATTATTATATTCTTATCTTTAAACTCAATTATTTCACTGCAAATTAATTTTTTATTTTTTTATTTTTTCACCAAAATTCGTAATTTCTTTTCCTCTATAAATAGAGACTTGGTTCATTTCATTTGGACACAGAAAAAAATCCGAATTTTTTACTCTCTTAATCATATTATTAGTGTTTATTAGTGTTAATTTTGAAGTTTAAGTGTTCTTTTTTACCAAAATGAATCCCAATAATTATTTCAACACCCAAAATTCCAACACTTCTCAAAATCCAAACACTTCTCAAAATCCAAATCAATTTTCTAACCAACATCCTCAAAACATGCATAATTTTGGTTATCCACCAAATTTCATTAATCCATATGATCCATACTTTTATGGATCTATGATGAGAAATTTATCTCAACCACCACCGTTTCATGGTAATATGCCAACGGGGAATGAAAATGTTTCTGGTGGTGGTTCACGTGAATTTCCCAAATTTTCAACACAAATGACCGGTGCTAATGACATTTAACTCTATACAATAACTTATTTCAAATTCGTCAATGTTCTACCACCCAATTCGAATATGTTAGTGTCACACTTTAATTATTGTATCCACTACATGACTAGCTTTAATTATTGTGTCCACCACCCAACCTCCTTTAATTATTGTGTCCACCACTCAATCCTTATCTGATAATTAACTATATACAATAATTTATTTCAAATCCATAAGTGGTCCAATTTAAGTCTATATATATGGACTCTTACATCCATTTCCAATATCACAAATCTAAGACAATCTAATTCCAATATCTCAAAAAATGAATCCATTTGATTTTGATGTCGCAGCCTACTTGCAAAATCGTCAAGATGAAGATACTTACATACACAACCAACTAATAGAGCGTCGAAACAAAATATTGGAAGATAGTGCATCTTGCAGTAGAAAATATATCAAAAGAGATCATGCAGCTGCAAACCAAAGACTCATTGACGACTACTTTGCCAATGAGCCTACTTATGACAATACAATGTTTCGACGTCGGTATCGCATGCAAAAACATCTTTTCCTTCGAATCGTTGGGGACCTTTCAAGTAGTTATGACTACTTCACCCAACGATTTGATGCTGCCAGGAAAGAAGGTATATCACCTTTAGCAAAATGTACCACATCAATGCGAATGTTAGCATATGGAGTGTCAGCAGATGCCGTTGATGAATATATAAAAATAGGAACTTCTACATCATTGGAGTGCTTAATTAAGTTCTGTAAAGGAATCAACAGATTGTATGAGGAACAATATTTGAGAGCACCAACCCAAGATGACCTGCAAAAATTACTACGTGTTAGCGAAATGCGGGGTTTCCCAGGGATGATTAGGAGTATTGACTGCATGCACTGGGAGTGGAAAAATTGTCCTACAGCATGGGAAGGTCAATTTACTAGAGGAGACAAGGGAACCACAACAGTTATTCTTGAAGCTGTTGCATCTCATGATTTATGGATTTGACATGCATATTTTGGATGTCCAGGTACGTTGAATGATATTAACGTACTCGATCCCTCTCCTGTTTTTGATGATGTTGAAAAAGGGAATGCTCCCAAAGTCAATTTCTTTGTAAATGGAAACCAATACAACATGACATACTATCTTGCCGATGGTATTTACCCTACATATCCAACATTTGTCAAATCGATCAGACTTCCGCAAAGTGAGCCCGATAAGTTATTTGCAAAATATCAGGAGAGCTATCGGAAGGACATCGAGCGTGCATTTGGAGTGCTTCAAGCTCGATTTAAAATCATCCATGAACCTGCACGCTTGTGGAAACTTTTCGATTTGAAAACCATCATGCGAACATGTATCATATTACACAATATGATTGTTGAGGATGAGCGAGAAACATATACTCAACGGTGGACTGATTTTGAGCATTCTGATGAAAGTGGATCTAGTGCACCACAACCATATTCTACCGAGGTATTACCCGCTTTTGCAAATCATGTGCGTACTAGGTCTGAAATCCGCGATGCAAGAGGTCATCACAAATTGCAAGCAGATCTAGTGAAGCACATATGGACAAAGTTTGGAATGATTCATGACTGAAGATGATTTATATCGACTAATTATGTTATTTGTGTGTTGTAGTGCATTTTAAATTATTTTGTATCGTATTAATTATGTTACTTGTGTGTTGTATTTAATTTAAGTTAATTTGTACCGTATTAATTTGTGATGTATTGCATTCGATGTTAAGAAAAAAAAATATTTCAAATTTTTTTGTCAAGTGTTCGTTATTTTAATTTAATGTTAATCCATAATTGTAATTTTATTTAATCATAAAAACAAAAATTTAAATTTAAATAAGAATGTAAAATAAAAAGTGGTGGGGTAGGGTGTTTAATGAAAAAACTATTGGAGGGAATAAAAGTTGAATGTGTGTTGAATGATTAGATGGAAGAGAGAGAAGATGACGTGAAGTGTAAAAAATGGAAATTAAATGTTGAATGATTTTGAACCATTGAACTTGGTCTAATGTTAACACTTTTAAAGACTTAGTCAAAAAAAACACTTTTAGACAAAATTGTACTTTTCCCTTATTTAAATGATGAATCACTTTGTGTGGACATGTGCATCCTGCCTTTCTACGTGAGTTGTTTTCAAAAACACAACCAACAAAAACGTTAAAAATAATTTTTTTTTATATTGTTTGGCTCATTTTAAATTTGATGGTTTTTTGTTTTTGTCAAATAGTCTGTTAACTAGAAATTCTATCTTTAATATAAATAAGTAAGATGTTTAGAATTTGAATTTCGCCCCTTCCATATATACACTATGCCAAAAAAGGCTTTAGAAAGCACCCCTTAGACAGCGCTTATTAGAATAAGCGCTACCTAAGAGACATGCGCGCCCTTAGACAACATTTGTTGAAGGAAGCGCTGCCTAAGGGTCTAACATAAGCCAGCGCTTTTTCTCAACAAGCGCTTCCTAACGTCTTAAAAAAATTAAAATAAGAAAAAAAAACGAATTTCACCTTAGATAGCGCTTATCCTAATAAGCGCTTTCTCATGGATGATCTAAAAGCGCTGTCTATTAGGCTAAAATTAGACATCGCTTATGGAGTAATAAAAAGCGCTGTCTATTGATAACCTTAGACAGCGCTTATGAGTTAAAAAAAGCGCTATCTTATATGGTACCATTAGACAGCGCTTACAATTGAAAGAAAAGTGTTGCCTATTAGGGTTACATTAGGCAATGCTTATTGGTGAACAAAAGCGCTGCCTTTTGATTTTTTTTTTTAAATTCATTAAAACAAAAATTAAATTAGAGATATTTGATTCATTAAATTTTTTATTTGGATTCATTGTAGTTCCTTTTACTTATTAATTGTTATATCTATTGGTTTATATATGAGCTACATTTTTTTTACAGTTGGTGTAAATTGCTTATTATGTAGGGTTCTGTGAGCTGATGGAAATCAGTGCAAAACATAACTGCTGCTACTGGTTTGACCGATTACGTATTTCATTGTTATATTTTGTAAGTGATTACTGGCGAGATTTCTACCTGCCGCTACGCTATTGCGTATTTTATTATTTTGTTTAATTTTTTTAATGTTTAACGATACTAGTTCAACTGCTTGCATTTTTTTATTTTAATGTTTTGACTACAAGTTTTTTGTAAATTAATGAGGCAAAAATTTGTGATCAACGTTTAGTGTCGAACAAGCATCCGATCAAGCTTTTGCGTTGAAAACAATATCTATAATTTCAAATGCCTTAAAACCACCGTTTATAGAAGGAAAACAAAATATGTAGTAATTCATGTAAATTAACGAAGTTCTAGACACAATTCTCAATTCAAATTCAAGTTGCAATCATCGATTTCAAAATAAAACGTAAAAAAATTTTAAAAGTTTAATAAAATTTAGGAAGGTATATATGTAACATCTCTTGTTGAATCTCAATATGTTGGACAATTTCTTCTTCTTCTCCTCCTCCTCCTAATTCTTCTTCTTCTTGATCTTCTTCTATATACTCAAATCCTCCTCCTCCTCCTCCTCCTTCTTCTTCTTGTATATTGTCAAATCCTCCTCCTCCTCCTCCTTCTTCTTTTTCTTCTGGTATATTGTCGAATGAATCTTCAACTATTTCTCCCATCAATAGTTCCAACGAGTCTTCTACTCTTTCTTCCTGTTGAATATTAATGTATACCACTACGCCAAAAAAGGCTTTAGAAAGCGCTTTTTTTGGGCCTTAGGCAGCGCTTGTTGAGTGATGCCTAATGTGGCGGTGCCTTTTGTATAGACAGCGCTTATTAATTCAGTAAAAGCGCTGCCTAAAGTCGCCCTTAGACAGCGCTTCCTACTCATAAGCGCTGCCTTAGGTGGACATTAGACAGCACTTTCAGCTCATAAGCGCTGTCTTAGGTAGCCCTTAGGCAGCGCTTTTAGCTCATAAGCGCTATCTTAAGTAGTCCTTAGGCAGCGCTTTGAGCTCATAAGCGCTATCTTAGGTTGTCCTTAGGCAGCGCTTTTAGCTCATAAGCGCTATCTTAGGTAGTCCTTAGGCAGCGCTTATAACTCATAAGCGCTATCTTAGGTAGTCCTTAGGCAGCGCTTTTAGTTCATAAGCGCTATCTTAGGTAGTCCTCAAGCAGCGCGTTTAGCTCATAAGCGCTATCTTAGGTAGTCCTCAGGCAGCGCTTTTAACTCATAAGCGCTATCTTAGGTAGTCCTCAGGCAGCGCTTTTAGCTCATAAGCGCTATCTTTAGGCACCTTTAGAAGCACTTATTGTTAATAAGCGCTATCTTATGTTACTCTTAGATAGCGCTTAATTGAAATAAGCGCTAGCTTAGGTAATCTTTAGAAAGCGCTTCCAACTCATAAGCGCTATTTTATGTTGGCTTTAGGCGGCGCTTACAGTTCATAAGCGTTATCTTTAGATAGCCTTTAATCAACGCTTTTTATTTATAAATGTTGTCTTATTACGTTTCAAAAGCACTTTTTTACTAAAAATTAAGTATTATTTTATGTTATTATATATGTAATATATATGAAAATATTCAAATATATTAATTATACGTAAAAGTAATACATAAGCTAGATAAAATTTGCAAAAAATTAATAATACTTCATATCCAAATCATATGTTCTTGTATATATACAAAATTGATCCATGACTATAATATATTTTAGATGAAAGAGTAGTGTGCATCTACCATAATATTTTCTTCTTCCTCTTCTTCCATTCATAGTATATATATATATATATATATATACAAAAAAAAAAGAAGATGATATTCTCTCTAAATGACACTTTTCTGTCAGCAGTCTGAAATTCAAAATGAAAAGATAGAACTAAGTGAAGCACTCTAAACCAGCCTCCCATCTTGCATTAATTTAACCTGCACCAGACATTAACAATGCATAGATAAGTAGATGACAAACAAGTGAGAACAGGAAAATACAAAAAACATAACAAATGGATATGAGGTCATACCCATAAATTTAAACAACTCATGCATTATTACAAAACGCAACTCATGCATTCAAATGAATTATTATTCTCAACAAATATGGTTGTTTCAGGCCCCTTATAATAATATCAAACAAATTATTGGTATCGGCCTATGAAGCTCAGCCACGGACACAGACACCGGACACGACACAGACACCGACACCAGACACGGCGAAATGTAGAAAAACAGAGGACACGGACACGACACTATATATTTTATATATTTAATAAAATAAATTAATTTATGAGTACACTTATAAAAATTCTAAACTCAACAATTTCAATCAACCAAAAAAATATATAATATAAATCAACTAAAACTTAGTATTTTGAATTAAGGAAAATATTTTAAAACAAAATGATAATCTCATATTATAGTTACTAACACTATATAAGTATAGTAGTAGATAAACACTACACAACCACTACCACTTCCACTAGTACTAGCAGTAGAAAATAATAATAATAGTAATATACTAATAAAAATTTAAACAAGCAAACAAATAGTCAGTAGAAGTAGAAGAAAATAATATAGTAATACTAGTATTGAGTATTACCAATCATTATGATGACGCAAAATGAACCTAGAGCATAATAAAGCTGGTAAAGAATGCCAATCAACTGTTGAAATATCACATATCATAGATAAGCACAAGTGCACAACAATATGTTTGTAAGTTTACATTGTTTTCCACGAGTTCTGTTTCTTAATGTAACAAAAGAAGAAATACAATGGCTTAAAAAACTGAGGTTATTGCAGCTAACAGCTGAGTGAGTTCCCTTCCTTTATCAAAAACTAATGGTGTCTAGATCTATGTCGTCTAGGTCCATAATAACCGTCATGAATGTTTGGTAATTGATTGCTTGGTTTTCTTGATACATTAGAAGCTTTTTTGTTCAGGTTACATGTGCATTGTTCTCGCTCATTGCAACAAATAGCTTCTTGTACATGTTTTTCTTGATTAATTGTTAATGACTTTTTTCCCAAACGTATCCCTACAAAAAAATAATAAAGAAAATTATAAATAATGTGCTAGAGAGATAATAATGTACATGTATAGGGGAATCAGTTGTGGTGTATTAACTATCTTATTGCATATGAATATGAATATGAATATGGTTGCCATTAATATATGCTTACCTCTGTTCTGTATAATCAAATTGTTGGCAGGATTTTCCGAGATTCCATTTGATTTTCTTGGGTATAAGCTAATTGAGTTTAACATCAACAATAACAGCAATAGCGGTGTAACTTCATCTGATATACCACTGTTTCCTCTATTCAGTAAGTTTTTTTGTTATAAATCGATAAACTGCTTGTTATAATATCTTTTTTGGGTTTCTTATTCATAAGATTTATTGGCCTGGTGTAATTGAAGTGTTCTTTAGTTTAGATGTCTCTTTATTGTTTTGCAGCGTTTTTTGAGTATGTGGTTAGAACAAGATTTGTGTTGTTAGCCATTCGTGTTTAATATAGTTGCTGATTTGGGGTTGTGATGTTCTGCTCTTTTGCTTTTTGGCATGTCTATAATGTTTTTTTAGTGGCATATGAAAATTGTTATGTACGTGTATTAGTTGGGTGGTCGGTTGCATCTTAGATTATATCATGCAGTTAGTCTTGTCTTTTTTTGGATTAGTCTATCTATTTAAGATTAGTGTCCATGTTAATTTGTTATTTTATAGTATACTTTAGTTTTATTGTATCATTTGATTTCTTTTATGATATACATTGTTTGTTTAAATTTATGGGCACGACCTCATATTTGTTGAGAATAATAATTCATTTGAATGCATGAGTTGCGTTTTGTAATAATGCATGAGTTGTTTAAATTTATGGGTATGACCTCATATCCATTTGTTATGTTTTTTGTATTTTCCTGTTCTCACTTGTTTGTCATCTACTTATCTATGCATTGTTAATGTCTGGTGCAGGTTAAATTAATGCAAGATGGGAGGTTGGTTTAGAGTGTTTCACTTAGTTCTATCTTTTCATTTTGAATTTCAGACTGCTGACAGAAAAGTGCCATTTAGAGAGAATATCATCTTTTTTTTTGTATATATATATATACTATGAATGGAAGAAGAGGAAGAAGAAAATATTATGGTAGATGCACACTACTCTTTCATCTAAAATATATTATAGTCATGGATCAATTTTGTATATATACAAGAACATATGATTTGGATATGAAGTATTATTAATTTTTTGCAAATTTTATCTAGCTTATGTATTACTTTTACGTATAATTAATATATTTGAATATTTTCATATATATTACATATATAATAACATAAAATAATACTTAATTTTTAGTAAAAAAGTGCTTTTGAAACGTAATAAGACAACATTTATAAATAAAAAGCGTTGATTAAAGGCTATCTAAAGATAACGCTTATGAACTGTAAGCGCCGCCTAAAGCCAACATAAAATAGCGCTTATGAGTTGGAAGCGCTTTCTAAAGATTACCTAAGCTAGCGCTTATTTCAATTAAGCGCTATCTAAGAGTAACATAAGATAGCGCTTATTAACAATAAGTGCTTCTAAAGGTGCCTAAAGATAGCGCTTATGAGCTAAAAGCGCTGCCTGAGGACTACCTAAGATAGCGCTTATGAACTAAAAGCGCTGCCTAAGGACTACCTAAGATAGCGCTTATGAGTTATAAGCGCTGCCTAAGGACTACCTAAGATAGCGCTTATGAGCTAAAAGCGCTGCCTAAGGACAACCTAAAATAGCGCTTATGAGCTAAAAGCGCTGCCTAAGGGCTACCTAAGACAGCGCTTATGAGCTGAAAGTGCTGTCTAATGTCCACCTAAGGCAGCGCTTATGAGTAGGAAGCGCTGTCTAAGGGCGACTTTAGGCAGCGCTTTTACTGAATTAATAAGCGCTGTCTATACAAAAGGCACCGCCACATTAGACATCACTCAACAAGCGCTGCCTAAGGCCCAAAAAAAGCGCTTTCTAAAGCCTTTTTTGGCATAGTGATAATATAATATTTTATCAGTTGAGTTTAATTTACAGGACTTGAAGGGTCTCTTTATTTAAAAATAAAATAAATTTCAGATAATAAAACTGATTTTGAACCTACTGTTTCATCCTTTAAAATATCTCTAATCTAGCGAAGAGAATAATCACCACACTCGATAGTGGATATCATCGACTTGACAAAAATAATCAATGAAGCTAACCAATTTTTTTTAAAAAAATAAATTAAAAGACAAGTGCAATGCATTGAAATATTATCCCTTTTAATAATTTATATTTTCTTATTGAATATTATCCTATGTAATGCAGTCAAGTTACAGTTTCAGCTAAGTTATTAGTTTGGTCATTTTTTGAATAGCAAAAAGAAAAAGCTTTATGAAAAAAGTTATGTTATTTTATTTTGACGAATGAAAAAAGCCAAGTTATTAGTTTAGACTTAAGTTTTTAAGGAAATTTGTGAAAAACATATATTTGAAGTTATAAAATGACATTGTTAAACTAAATACAGTTTTTATAGGATAACTCAAGTTCCATCTTCCCAGATCTGTTTCTGACTTAGGTGACGGTGCTAGGTGTAGGCGTCGCCGGTTGTAGTTTTTGCAGATCCAGTTCTACCAACGGTGCTCCTTGTTGCAGGTTCCTTCTTCGGTGGTTGTTCATCTTCTTTCGACGTGATTAAACCTCCTTCGTCGGGTTCTTTTTGTTGCTCGGCTGTTGCAAGGTTCGTGGTAGGCGAGGGTGGCTCGTACGACGGTTGTTGGGTAGTCTGTTTCATGTTGCTCTCGGTTTTGGTTTAGTGACAAAATCTTCTCGGTGGTTTTGTGTTTTTCGCTGGTTGTGTTTCGTTTCGCGGTTGCCGTCGGATGGCTTTTGTTTTGCTGGTTTTGGTTTTTTGGTTTCCCGTTGTGTTGATCTAGGCTTTTGTTTTGTTTCCTCTTTGTGGAAATCGGAGGTGCTGTTGGATCTGCGTTTTGGAGTTGTGTTAGATCTGCGTTTGGAGGTGGTGATTGGTGTGCTGTTTGTGACGGATCTAAGATTGGTGGTGGTGGCTGCAACGATTTTGTGTTGGAAGTGGTGATGGTGGCTGTCGGATCTGAGATTGGTGTGGTGGTTGCGTCGGTTCTAAGTTGGGTGTGGTGGTGATGGTTGCGTTGGTTATGAGATGGGTGTGGTATTGGCGGTTGTGACGGTTCTGAGATGGAGGTGATGCAGGGTGTGGTTCTGAGGTGTTGACGCGGAGGTGTTGGAAATGGCGCTGCCACCAGTGTGAGGTTGATGCCGCGCATGATTGCTTTCCACGATACGAGATTCTCTGACCGCCTACAAACCTGTTGAGATTTGCAGTACTCTTTTTTGAGTTTCTGTTGGTTTTCAAATCTGTTTAGATTTGCAGACTTCTTTGTATCTGGGTGGCTTTTTTCGCGTTGGCGTTTACTGTTTGGAGGCGGATTGCAAGCTGAGACTTATCCACTTATGTCTTTATTCTACCAGTGTTCCCATCAATTTGTGCTTGTGGAGCTGTTATTTGGATTCTGATGGGCCGTTCACTTTTGATTTGAGAGCGAAAGTTAGAGATTAGTTTCATTTTCATAGGTAGGGTCGATGGTCTTTTTGGTGGTCTGAAGGCTGAAGATTGTCCTTCTAAGTATGGGATTAGAAGTGAACCTCTATTAGGTGGTGTAAGTTTTTTGGTTTTCTTCATAGGTGTACCGCTTATATACGGCACCTTTGTTATGTAGTTCCGTTTTTACCGTTCTCTGAACGTCTTGTGCAGAGATCGATTATTAATAATAATATTTTGCTGTTCAAAAAAAAAGTGATAAGAGCTGGGAAGACATATAAGTTGGATAGGGGAAGGTCTAGGGTTCGATCTTTGACGAGAGCAATTAATATATATCTTCGATTTCCGATGTACAAAAAAAGAGTTAAACTAAATTCAAATTTTATGTTTTTAATGGCTTGAGATTAAGTTCTTAAACTAAAGACTGATCGGTTAAACTATTAAATATTGTAGATAAAAACAAAAGCATTAAATACTTTATTTTTCTCTCCAATTTTCTCTTTTATCGCATCTTGTCACATAATACTATCTATTTAACTATTTTTTTCTCTTTTAATATTTTTTTTAACAGTAAGAAACTTATAGCATTTTATTAATAATAAAATCTTGAATACATGCAGGAATAATAGTAAAATTATAGAAACTAGTTAAAGATGTGGCCACTCTAGCAAGATTATGAGCAATCTCATTTACTTGTCTCCTAATGAACTCAATATGAGAGTTTCTAAAGTAAGAAGAATAGATACACCTGCATTCATTGATAACAACTCTAAAATCAGACACAATTGTGTTGGTGTTGTTGAAGCTATCCACCACATCTTGAAATCTAATTAAAAAATAACATTATCTAAGTGGAGATCTTTGATCCATTGCATAGCCACAAGCAAACCTAATGCTTCACCAAGGTCCACATCAGTAATCGGAATTATCCATTCTGTTTTAGCCAGAACAAACTGACCTTGATCATCTCGAATACAAACTCTAATGCCCACTTTAATTCGGGTTCTTGAGAAAGATGCGTCCATGTTACATTTGAAGCTCCCCATAGGAGAAAATTTCTCTCCGCCCCCTCACTCTTCTCTCCCCCGCCCCCCTCAACTACCACTTTTGCCCTTGGGGATTATCAGAAAAATCGGATTTTAGAATCCGAACATGTGAACCTTTCACCTGCATCTCTGAATTCATTGTCCTTTATGTGTTGAACACAAGTTTCTTTTCCAAAACCACACCCTTATTTCGCTATGAGTTCACTTCCACCCTTAAAGCTACAACACCATCATTCCAAACTTTGTGAGGAACATTGGATTCATATTTTCTCAGGAAGAGGTTATTACAATTTCTCAGGAAGAGGTTAGCGTCCCCCATTGCATTATCAGCGGTGACGAAATTGTTTGGGCAGTCGCGCACAACCCTCATCACCTGAACATAGTCCTTTTCCTTGAAGCTGGTCGTACCCGTCGCCGCCGTAGGTTAGTATGATATGGTATTGAAATTTGATATAGATTATTGTTTGAATCAATTTTGGATGAACTTAAATCTATTCCTTCTTCTTCTATATATGTATCCAACTCTTGTAGTTGGTTTCAAATTTCAATAATTTGTTTCATGTGTTCAATTTTCATTCGTGTGTATATATATATATGTTTTGAACTAATGAATTAAGGTTGTTGATTTTTGTAATTAACACATTTAAAGGGTCTTTGTGCTGATGTTACCACCAAAAGGGAAGGATCTGATTCTAGTCACGTTTGATTTTGTTGTTTTTATTTTACTAGAGATTAGCTACGAATTGCCTAGAAATATCGTGTTGATCAACCCTTAATTTTCTTGTTGTGAAGAAACAAACTATAGCTACGAATTAGCTACAATATAGTTATGAAGTTCGAATTTTCTAATCCGAACTTGTCAAAACCCCCACAAAGTTCGGATTCTATAATCCAAACTTGCAAAAAACCCTCCCGAAATTCGGATTATAGAATCCGATCTGTTTTCTCACATAAAATTGAAGGACAATTTTGGATTTTAGGGGGTAATAGTGAAGTGTGGGGGGGGGGGGGGGGGTGGGAAGAGAAATTTTCCCCATAGGAGGTTTTGTCCAATTCAACACTCCATTTGTTGCTGCCTGCGTGTTTGTATTGCAGCGGAATTCTTGGGCATTTCTCCACTCATTAAGCAAGGTTATGGCGCGCTCACACACTGCAGTGCGTGTGGTCACTTCATTCCTCCATATAGCATCATTTCTTTGCTTCCAAATTGACCAAATTGTACAAGCAAAAGCTGCTTGTAATTGTTCTATGGTAAGAACTTGCATAAGTGCAAAAACATTTTCTACCATGGGCCTGTTAACATTCACAACCTGTACAATAGAGTTTCATATTCCAATTTTTTACCAACATTGTATACTATTGTTACAAGAAAAAAAATAAGTGTATGCTATCCTCAACACCTGAATCACATACCACACAAATGTTGGGACAGTTGTCACCTTTATCATGGAGCCTCAGTCTTGTTGGCAAGCAATTACGACACACACGCCAGAGCAAAATTTTTACTTTCGGTGGCACTTGAACGTTCCAAATAAAATGCCATTTACCACTTATGCCAAGTTGCTCCCTATTTGAATTTACACTTATACAGAAGCGATAAACACTCTTAACAGAATTTAATCTGTTGCGCTCAATAAATTGTTTATGGAGTGATCGTAAAAAAAAAATTGTTTATGGGGTTGCATTAGTGTCCAATTACAATAATTTTTCAAATTAATATTGTTCCAATAACACAAATAATAATTGAACTCTAAATACTCTATAAAATTTATCTTTTTTTAGGGTCTACTTTTTCCTTAAATTATTGGGTCTACACTCTATTTATTATCTATCAAAGAATTCAGTGAGTATATGAGTGTATAAATAAAAATATCGTGTCGCGTGAGTTTAACTCAATTGGTATGATATATTACACTTATGTAAAGGAATTAGAATTCAAATCCAGATACGTCTGCTTATTCATATTTAAGGGATAAATTTTTTACCGATAAGTTATCTTAAAAAAAAACATTTTTTGTATGCACACGGAAATACTAACGTTGTAGGCATTTGGAAACAAATTAAGGTGGCCCCTATAATTTGTGAATTTGGTTACTTGGAACGTGGTAATGAAGGAACACGTTTGGAGGGAGATTTGGCGTTTAATGGCGAAACTGAGCCTAGAGATTCCTATAAATATAGACACACATGTTAAGTTATTCTCAACATACAACCTTAAACTCAAATATTTGTTTGAATCTTTTATTTAGTGTATCCAATAATTCAACATACTATATAGTTGGAATTACAAATTATGTGATATTAACCCACAAAAAAAATCATGTCTGTTTCAGCAACATCATTACTAACTGCTCCAAACTCTGATGCCACCAATATCTCTAGACGTTCCGCAAACTATCACCCCAACATTTGGGGGGATATTTTTATTCAATATGCTCCTGAACCTATGGTAATTAATATATACTAATATTATTGTTTTTCTTTCATGATTTTGATTTTGTTGTTTGAGTGTAACATTGTGGTTTTGTTTTTGTTTTAGTGTGATTTTATTTGATTTTTCAATTTGTTGCAATATTCATTGAATTTAGATTGGTAAATAAGTTGTGACCAATTATATATTTAATAACTTGGGTGTCAACATCAGAAATTTAGATATATGAGTATTCTATTTATTTTATTTTTGACATATTTGCAAATGTTTTGCTTTATATGCGAGTTTGCTCGCAAATTTCCTTTTTTTGATTTGGTGGCTTGAATTCGTATTGTTTTCGATGTTTTCTAACAATTTAAATGAATGAGATTTTTTACTAAAAACGGCCGGAGAAGAAGAGAAAAGCCAATTGATGCGTTTTTTTTTACTAAATGAATGACTTTTTTTTTACAAGGTAAATATATAAAGATGCGTTGAAGTTCAATACAAAAGACATAATAAAAGTTCACTTTATAAATTATTTTTCACTTTCCCCATTGTCACAAAACTAAGCTCTTATAGCTCAAGTGGTAAGAGCTAAGAGACATATGAGTTAAATAGGAAAAAATCTAGAAATCAATCTTTGACGAAAACAATTTATCTTTTCGATTAAAAAAAAAACTAAGCTCTTATTATGCAACATCTATGATATGAATGTGTAGGAATCAGATGAAATAATGAAGCAAATTATAATGCTAAAAGAAAAGGTGAGTCAGATGCTAGTCTCTAAAAACGATAATGAGAAGGGGGCCATGAAGAAAGCTAATTGGATCGATTTAATCCAACGTTTGGGGTTATACCATCATTTTGAGCCCGAGATTGAAGAATTATTGCGACAAATTCACAATAATCATGTTGAAAATGGAACAATAACTCTTAATGAAGACCTTCATTTAGTTGCACTTGTCTTCAGACTACTAAGGCAACAAGGATATCACATTTTGCCCGGTAGGTCTCACTTTGTAAATGATAAAATTGTTTAAGCTAAGGTACAAAAATTCTATATAACCAATCATATATTATACATGTTTTTGTTACCAGATGTTTTTATGAAGTTCAAGAATGAGGAAGGAAACTTCAATGAAACACTCATTGGTGATGTTGAGGGAATGTTGAGTTTATATGAAGCCACACATATGAGGATTCATGGAGAAGATATATTAGATGAAGCACTTTCATTCACTTCATCACACCTTAAAAAGATGGCCACTCAATTGAGTCCTTCTCTTGCTACAAAAATTAATCATAGCTTAAAGAGACCACTCTTCAAGAACTTGCCTAGGCTAGTTGCAAGGCATTACATTTCCACTTATGAAGAAGAGTCCTCACATGATGCAACTTTGCTATTACTTGCCAAATTAGATTTCAATTTGCTTCAAAAACAACATCGGAAAGAAATCGGCGATATTTCAAAGTAAGTAATCTTACTACTTAAAAATATTTAATTTATATACATCGTCAAAATAAATAATTTGTATAGATTGATTTGTTTTCTTTGATTATATAGGTGGTGGAAAGATTTAGATTTTGCAACAAAACTACCCTTTGCACGCAATAGAATAGTTGAAGCTTATTTTTGGATATTGGGAGTGTATTTTGAGCCTCAATACTCTATTGGTAGAAGGATATTAACCAAGGTTATATCCTTGGCATCAGTAATTGATGATATATATGATAATTATGGTACAATAGAAGAGCTTCAACTTTTCACTCAAGCAATTCAAAGGTTTGAGATTTCTATATCTAATGAATTTTTAGTTTCAATATTGGCATATTACTATATTATAAATTTTTAAGGAAATTTATTAACCTCTTAATTTTTTTTGAAACATATTAACCTCTTAATTTAAATTGATGTTCTAGGTGGGATATCAAATGCATGGATTTTCTACCGGAATACATGAAATTTTGCTATAAAGCCGTTTTGGATGTTTATGAAGAAATGGGGCAAGAAATGGTCAAGGAAGGCAGAGCATTTTGTGTAATCTATGCCAAAAATGAAGTAAAAAATCTAATTATTTTTTTGTTTGTTTTGATAATAACTCTTCTTTTTTCTGTACTAACTAATATTTAGAAAATGACATAAAAGATATAGTATATAGTTTTATAGCTTCTATTTAAAAAGAAAAATCACTAGTTTAACATATAATTTATTTTGATGCATGTGTTCATATAGATGATAAGATTGGTCCAAGCCTACTTCACTGAGGCTCAATGGTTCAGTAGAAATTATATACCAAAAGTGGAAGAATATATGGCTCTCGGAATAGTAAATTCTGGTTACTATCTAGTCACAACAACATCCTTCATTGGAATGGGATCCATTGCTACACAAGAAGCTTTTCAATGGTTAACCAATAACCCCAAAATTGTTAATGCTACATCAATAATTGCAAGACTCATGGATGATATTGTTTCCAATGAGGTAATGGACTACAATAATTAATTCATGAATTTCCTTTCTTTTAAACTTTAACTAATTTTTTTATATATTTTATAAAAAATTTTATAACTTTTATATAAAACTATTGTATTCGATAGAAGTGATGAGCTCTACAGATTTTCTTAAGGACTTGCATGATTTCGCGTAGTTCATGTGAATTAAAACAATAAAAAATGTTGAAAAATGTGTGTTGCTAGAACTTTGAATTTTTTCTTTTTAATTTTGATTATAAATTTCATATTTAAAAAAAATATATGTTTAATATGTTTTTTTTGTTATATTAATTAGTTTGAACAGGAGAGAGGACATGGTGCATCTGCAATTGAGTGCTACATGAATGAACATGGTGTATCAAGAGAAGATGCAATTAATGAACTTTCAAGACATGTGACAAATGCTTGGAAGGATACCAATGAGGAACTTCTTGATCCAACTCAAGTGCCTAAGCCTCTTCTTATGAGAGTTCTCAATTTATCACGTGTAATTGATGTGCTTTACAAAGATGGAGATTGCTACACTAACTCCCAAGGATCAACAAAGAATGACATTATCTCTATCTTGTTGAATCCATGTCCAATATGAGAAAATTAAAGAGACATCGTTAGCTTCTTAATTAATTTTCCATCTTATGCAAAGAACAAATTCAACATATTTATCTTGTCGAATCTTTCTACTTTTTTTGTATATTATTAAAAGGTTATTATGTATAATTAATTTTCTCTGTTATTAATATTAAATTTAATTAACTATTATTCTCTTGCAATCTCTTTTCCGTGCTTAATGCTTTTTCGACGTAAAACTTTGAAATTGATCTTTTGATTTAGAAAGTTCTAAACATAAACTTCTTACTTAAAAGAACTGAAATAAATTCATATGTGAATGCTGATTGCTAGGAATAGTATTAGGTTCACAGTCACATACACTATCCAAGCTTAATGTTATTGTGTTGGTTAATCATCTGAGACATCGGAGGTTAAGTAGTATGATAAAGCTGGTATATATTGATTAATCACCCGAGACATCGAGAATTAATAGATATAAACGAGACTCTCGTCGTGTGCTCTGGACACGGATGCGTATGTGAGTGGTGTGTTAAAACATAATTGAAATTAAAAAATTATATAATCGATTAAGATTTAAGAAGTTCCATTAGAAAAGTAGTTAACGATATTTAACCCTAGTAACTTTATCTCCTTATAATTTCTTTCAAAATATATTGGTGTTGTAAGTTTGGATAATCAACAAATTAAACAAATTACTTTCTTTGTACTTAAAATTATATTAAATTGTTGAACAAATCGATATCGCAATAGTCTCTATAGATATGATAAAATAAATTTACTTACTTTTGTACTTCAACACTTTTTTCGATTTGGATTGATTTGAACTATCGGTTGAATTAGTTTTTTCTAATCCACTTACACCTTTAGTTGCGGTCCTCCACCTCATAAAAACCAGTTGAAGGCTATGCTGAAGTTTTGGAAAGAATTGAGGAGAGATTATTTGAGAGAGGAATGATTTTATTGTTTCTTTATTGCTTTCTACTTGCATTTTAATTGATTATTTTACAAATGATTAACTTTCCCCTATTTATAAATTTTATGGGAGAGTTCCACGTAATTCAAGAGATACTTGTACGCACTTCTAAGATATAGGATTCTACCCACTTCTCTCAATTAGATACATATTTAATACTATATTTATATGATATCAATCTACTTCTGCACATATTTAGTATCTTTTTGGACTAAACCTTTTTGCTAAATTGAGCTTACCATTTTATTAGTCCAATGGACTAAATCAAATTTACTATGCAAAATGCAACATACATGACGTTACTACTCAAAAAGAAAATTTCCCCTCCCTTCTTTACAATTAGCTCTTCATCCCTACAAATCATCCAATATTTCAATTATATCTTTTTTGTTATTTAAAATTTTACACTTTATTTTTCACATTTTAGAAGTTCACCCATACGTGAATTTTAACTATGAATTTCGTACTTTTAGTGATTGATTTTGTTTGTCACTATAAGTCAAACTTCTTTAAAAGTTTTTTGATGGTATAAACTTCTTTAAAATTTTAAAATAAAAAAATATTAGACATTTTAAGATTTCTAGTACACACAATAAACAATGAGAGAACAAGCGTCAAATTTATAAACCGAAAATCTTAATCGAAGTGATCTATCTCTTTCAAGAAACTTAACTTTTAGTGACAGACAAATCTGTCACTATACTACGTACAATTTCAAAATGTGTATATAAAGCACATTCTGACATGAACCGGAACTACTAGTTTAAAGCATTTCGGTTTAGTTCTTCATCCCGGAACACCTTGTGTTATAGTCCGGTTTATAACTGAAGTATAAAGAAGTTTTACTTTTACCGACAAACAAAAATGTCACTAAAAGTTGAAAATGTGTACATAGAACTACTTTTTACGTTTACCGGAACACCTTTTAAAGTCCGATTAATCAAATAATTTTAAAGAAACTAGACTTTCAATGACAAACGACACTATCACTAATAGTCAAATATGTTTGCACACAACTAGTTCTAACGTGAACCGGAACACATTTTTAAAGTATTCCAATTTGTTCCTTCATACTAGAATAATTCTCTTTAATTTCCGGTTTATCATGTAAGTTACAAGAAATGTGGCGCTTTAATTCGCTTTTAGGACGAGTGGTCTGTCACTAAAATGTGAAAATTGGACAAAACCAATTCTAACGTAAACCAGAACACTTTGTCAAAGTATTTCGATTTTGTTCTTCTTAACGAAATATAACCTTGTTTGAATTGTCCGGTTATTCATGAAAGTTCAATTTGATTAATTAAGAGAGCTCAACATAAAATAAAAAATTCAAGAACAACTACAATTTTTTTTGAGTTTCCATGGGAATAAATTCATATTTTAAACGGGTGTGTACAGATCGACTTAAAGCTCTATATTCTTTTGGTCTTGGCGGATTGGCCCATGCAGGCCGGGCCAGCTCTACTTATTGATGGATAATTTAGCAAGTGTACTAAACCGTCGTTCAAGTAATAATATTTATAAAGATTCGTATCCACATGGATTGTTTAAATCTCGGCAAAACAACTATATTTGATTTAGAATGTAAATTAAAGCAAAGGGGAGGTTTGTTTGATTGAAGGTTTCAATTATAAAAATTGAGAAAGATAGATTGAATTCAGAATGATGAGAATGATCAGGTTATTCGAATCACTTCCTTGTCACAAATTGGTAAATGCGATCTTATGCTACAATTGCTTCCCTAATGTCACGATGAATTAACAAAGTGGTTCAGACCGGTGTTAACGACTAAGAACCCTTTTCTATAAAAATAATTTCCTAATGTCTTAGGGCAATTCAAATTCATAGAAAGTTTTATCAAACGTTAATTCTATGTATCATGGTTCAATAATTCGATATCTTTAAAACAATTATTGACCAAACAATTATCTCATGATCAAGTCTCAAAAGTTATGGTTAGTAATCGTTTGATTCCAAAGTTCAATTCATAAATTCGTCAATTCATAAAAAGCATTACACAAAGAGATAACTGAATAACATTAGGATTTCAATTGCATAATAAGATCCTCAATTGCATAATAAGTTTCAAGGAAGATCATCTCATAACCTAATCACTAGAGAATTAGCTACTCATGATAATAACTATTACAAAGAGTTATAGAAATTATACATATGATTTGAAGCTTCTAATATTGTTTCCAATGCCAGAATCCTCAGTGAAAATCGAGCAGCCGCCAAAACTCTGATCAAAATTCGGAACCCTAAAAATAATAAAACTTTTCGCATTTATAGGTTCAGAAACGCGCCTCATCGTGTCAATCCATCGTGACACGATCACACCAAAATTTCCACATTCTGCCCTATTTGGCTAGTTGGGATCGTGACACGATCTTGATCATCGTGTCACGATTTCTGCTTGACTTGTCATATTTTTCTGCTCTTTCAGCTGTGTGATCTAACTTGAACTCCAAAAATCCATGAAATTATGCTAAAAATTACGTAATGACAGAGTGTCATCACAACCCCAAACTTGAATCTTTCCTTGTCCTCAAGGAATCAACTTGCACAAATGAAATTTAACAGTAAAATACCAATAAAATTACCAAGTGATAGTACCCAAAAGTTCATCTCCTCACTAGCTAAAGATGAGCTAGTTAGACTTGTTCACATCCACCATTCACAACTCCACGCAACAATTTGAAAAGGGTTCACTCAGTCGACGTGCAAACCTACATATTACATGTGCTTGAAAAGTTTCTAAAAAACAATCAAAGTCTCAGTCATTACACATTTTAAGGTCTTTTAAGGTTATAACGGGGCTTAGGTGCAGGTGGGATAATATTTGGATAAGTAGGCTACACAAAAGATTTTTGAGTTAGGCATTACTATCGATTTTCAAACATCAACTCGTTTCCACCTTCACCTTTCATTCATCAATTTATACAGGTACTAGAGATCATTATGGGGATAAACAAACCATTGTAATTTTTTGATGTTCATTTCAAATCCCTTCCTTTTCTTTTCTATATTCTTTTTTTTTTTTGAACACACCTGTTTGTGCATTTTTCATAATTGACATGCATTTTTATTTTGAAACAATCTCTAGTACCCCCACCCCAAACTTAGTTGGTTGCAATTCCAATGGCAACCCCAAACTTAGTCTTTAGTAATACCCTAATTGGCCTAACTCAACAATAAATTTGGGTCCATCATTACCGGTCTCAAGGCTTATAACATGGTTTGTCACCGAACCAAAGGGATCTCAACCTACCGGCTCAAAGTGGGTTTCAAAAGGGATATTCAACATCATATATCAAGGTAGGCTACAAAGGCTCAAGGGACCAAGCAATTTGCCTTAGTGTGTAAATGACCAAAACCAATCATCAGTAAAGAAACAATGCAAACACTATAAATGCAGTAGCACGGAGCACTCAATATAGAAAAATTGAAAAATAAATTTTGGTCATGAACCTTAAAGTTGAGATTTCTGGGAGTTGTGATTACCTAGCACATGCCGTACACTTCTCCTCTGATTATCAAGTCACCCCTCCATATGAACTTTCAGCATATCACTTGGTAATAACATTGTTACTAAACTGGTAATCCTCAAACGACAAGCAGATTCATCAATAATAAACAAGTTCCAATCCAGTACAAAATAGGGGAATAAGTCTAAATATTACAAACCAAAATAAATATTGTTCAAACATGACAGAAAGTAAAATAGAATGCGGTAAATAGACAGAAAGTAAATGTTGAGCATCAATACTCAATTCAATCAAACTCACATGGGTGAAACCAAGGGCCTGAGACTGTGCTGCATAGTCGTCAGTATCCATATGAACTTCTTCATTAGCCTGGCCTGCCGCTCTCTCCCCCGCATGAAAATCAGCAATAATCTCTTGTCTCATGGCAATTGCTCTACCCTTCCACTGATCAAAATACTCACCCATCTCAGCCCTCGATCCATGAAATCTGTCAAAAGAACCAGTCACTGGTCGCCTATTCGCCTCGACCGCAGCAGTGAACTCTGGTCCAAATCTAGGACGACTCCATAAGTGATAATCAGAAGCCTCATTCATCCAATTTGCAGTCCCATACATAAATTCCAGCATCATGGGATGAATGGGCGCATGAGCTCCGGCATTACTGCCCTCGCCCGGGAAAACCTGCGGCTGTGGGTGTGGCTGTGCTGGCTGAGGTTGCTCCTGATGAGCCACTCCTTCTTCCCCCTCAACCAAGTCTAACATATATTTTTCATATTCCTCCACAAACTTATTCATGACAGCATCAGTAATAGGCCACATAGTATTAGCCTCTAAATCAGTGATATACTCGGACAATTAACAATCTCACATAACCAACAAATTAAGCTACTATGCGGAAGGGCTTTGTGGCCTACTGTAACAAACTCATAAATGTTGTTGGCAATCAAGGCGCCAACATTGATAGGAGAGCCATCCAAAATAGCGGCGATCGTAAGAACTCGCTTCAGTGGAATATCAGTGGCACTAGATGTGGCCTCTAAGGTTTGCAACACAAAAGATGCCCAAGCTTTAGGGACAGGTTTGAAACTAGCTTTTACTAACCTTCGTGAATTCTGCCAAACAGTTCCCTCTCTGCACAAAGTGTTCTTCAATTCCTCCCATTCTTCTTCTCCCCAATTGGCACACTCTTCTCTTCTTCTAGCCACATCACACACTTCTGGCTGTTGTCTCATCAAAGTTTAAGAACTTCACTGCCCAATAGGCTTTATGCTCCAGCTCTACTGGCAAGTGACACGCTTTTCCATAAACCAATTGGTAGGGCGACACTCCAAGATGAGTTTTGAATGCCGTCCTATATGCCCAAAGCGCATCATCTAACTTTTTCGACCAATCCTTCCTTGAGTTTGCAACTTTCTTCTCAAGGATTTGTTTCAGCTGCCGGTTAGATACCTCAACTTGCCCACATGTTTGTGGATGATAGGGGGTTGCAACTTTGTGTTTCACATTATATTTTGCCAACACACTTTCCAAATATTTGTTACAAAAGTGCTTCCCCCCATCACTGATCAAAACTCTGGGTACTCCGAACCTAGCAAAAACATTCTTTTTCAAAAAATTAATAACAGTGTGAGAATCATTAGCAACACAAGCTATTGCTTCAACCCACTTTGTGACATAATCAACACAAACAAGTATATATAAATTTGAATAAGATGAAGGAAAAGGACCCATGAAGTCAATACCCCAACAATCAAAAGGTTCAACTTCTAGAATACCATTTTGGGGCATCTCATTCCTCATGGAAATATTACCTGTTCGTTGACGTTTGTCACACTTTTTAACATACTCAACACAATCCTTAAAAACGGTAGGCCACTAGAACCCACTTTGGAGAATTTTTGCTGCAGTTCTTTCTCCACTGTGGTGGCCTCCGGAGCCGAACTGTGGCAATGCCACATTATGCTGTCGGCTTCCTCACCTGCCACACACCTTCTAATCAAGTTATCGGGACCAATCTTAAACAAGTATGGATCGTACCAAAGGTAGAAATTAGCATCTTTGTAGAATTTCTTCTTCTGCTGCCAAATGAACTCATCCGGCAGAATGTTACCGGCTTTGAAATTTGCCATATCAGCATACCATGGCCTTGCAGAGATTGCTAACAATTGTTCATCTGGAAACTCCTCAACTATGTTTTTAACCTTATTTGTTATCTCGGAGTTTTCCAACCTTGAGAGGCGATCCGCTACCACATTCTCAACACCCTTTTTATCCTTGATCTCAAGGTCGAATTCTTGCAACAGTAACACCCACCGGATGAGTCGGGGTTTAGATTCCCCCTTTGTCAACAAATATTTAAGTGCTGCATGATCTGAAAAAACAACAACCTTGGAACTAATTAGATATGGGCGAAACTTTTCCAATGCAAATACTATAGCCAACAACTCCTTTTCTATGGTAGAGTAGTTTATTTGATTTTCATTAAGGACCTTGCTGGCATAGTATATAACATGGAAAATTTCTCATGTCGTTGGCCAAGACTGCTCCAACCACATAATCACTGGCATCACACATAAGCTCAAAAGGGACTCCCCATTTAGGTGCGATGATTATGGGCGTGGTGACCAACTTGTCTTTAATCAAAGAAAACGACTTTAAACATTCATCATCAAAAACAAAATCATTTTCCTTGACAAGGAGATTGCATAATGGCTTAGCAATTTTGCAGAAGTCTTTTATGAAACGTCGATAAAATCCGGCGTGTCTTAAAAAACTCCTAACTCCCTTTACATTCACAGGAGGTGGTAATTTTTCTATAACTTCAATTTTTGATCAAGACAATACCTTCAGTTACCATAAAGTGACATTTTTCCCAATTTAGAACAAGATTAGTTTCAATACATCTCTTCAAAACCGCATTAAGGTGATCAAGACAATTGTCAAAAGATTTACCAAAAACAGAAAAATCACCCATAAACACCTCAATTGAATTTTCAATCATATCAGAGAAAATAGAAAGCATGCACCTTTGAAATGTCGCGGGTGCGTTGCATAAACAAAAAGGCATCCTTCGGTAAGCAAACACCCCAAACGGACATGTGAAGGCGGTTTTCTCTTGATCGGCCGGGTCAACAGCAATTTGGTTATAGCCAGAATAACCATCAAGAAAGCAATAATAAGCTTGACCCGCCAATCTCTCCAACATTTGATCCATGAAGGGAAGTGGAAAATGATCCTTCCTTGTAGCGGTGTTCAACCGCCGGTAATCTATGCACATTCTCCACCCGGTGACTGTTCTAGTAGGAATCAACTCATTCTTTTCATTTCTCACAACAATAATTCCTCCCTTTTTAGGGACCACATGATCTGGGCTCACCCATGCACTATCAGAAATAGGATAAATCATTCCAGCCTCAAGTAACTTAAGCACCTCTTTCTTCACAACTTCCTTCATGGTAGGATTAAGTCGCCTTTGTGGCTGAACAACTGGTTTGACCTCCTCTTCAAGTTTAATTTTATGCATGCAATAAGCCGGGCTTATACCCTTCAGATCAGATATTCTCTAACCAAGCGCTTCCTTATTTTCTCTCAACACCTTTAAGAGCTTTTCTTCTTCTAAAGGAGTAAGTGAACTACTAATAATGGCGAGCTGCAATGGTTCATCTCCCAAGAAAACATATTTCAAGTGCTCAGGTAGCTCCTTTAATTCAAGGACATTTGTTTTCTCTGTTTCCTTGGGTAATGCAACATTAGATTCAGGAGAAATTAATTCTTCAATTTTTCTTTCCACAGTTTCTACCTTAGTAGCCTCAAGATGACGCACACACTCCTCAACTTCAACATCTACTCCTTTTTCAACAGTTTCAATGGAATTCACAATGACCCGCTCAAGAGGTGTCGCAATCTCTTCATTTGTTGAAATCTCCTCAACTAAGTCTTCCACTACATCAACACGGTAACATTGAGGATTTTCATTTCGGTGCTTCATTGCTTCAAAAATATTAAACACCACCTGCTCATCTTGAAATCTTAACATAAGTTCTCCCATCTCCACATCAATGAGAGCTCTACCTGTAGCTAGGAAAGGTCTTCCAAGAAGCAATGGTATCTCTGAATCTTCTTCCATATCTAGTATCACAAAATCAGCAGGGAACAAGAGATCATTTACTTTCACTAAAACATCCTCCAACATGCCATATGGATGAGAAATCGAACGATCGGCTAGAGTTAGTGTCATTTTTGTAGGTTCAGGTTCACCCATCCCTAGCATCCTCATCATAGACAAAGGCATCAAATTAATACTTGCTCCCAAGTCACATAAAGCTCTCCCCACACTCACTTTTCCAATAGTGCACGGAATTGTGAAAGCTCCAGGATCTTTAAGCTTAGGGGGAAGCTTCCTTTGAAGGATAGCACTACAATTTTCAGAAAGTGCAATATTTTCATCCTCCTTCAACTTCCTTCTACCGGTTAAGAAGTCTTTCATAAATTTTGCATACACCGGCATTTGGTCTAAAGCTTCACTAAAAGGAATGCTCACTTGTAATTTGGTAAACATCTCCAGAAACTTCTTAAATTGACCCTCAATCTTTTGATTTTTCTTTGACAAATGGGGATAGGGCAACTTCACATATGATAGCACTTCTTGCTTCTTGTCCCCATCTTTCAAAATTTGGCTTTTAGACTTCCGCAACATAGAGTCTACATCAATTAATTTCTCATTTTTTTCTCCCTCATTTTTTTCTTTTTCACTTTTTTCTCCCTCTATTTTTTTCTTCTTTTCATTTTCGACTTCTCCCTCATCCACCAATAACCACTCATTTTCGACTTCTCCCTGAACATCATCTTTCTTTTCTTCTTCTTCTTTTTTCTTTTTCTCTTTCTTAGGATTCTCCACCGTTGGTACCACTCTATTTCTTAACTCAATAGCTTTGCAGTTTTCATTTTTTGGATTGTCTTGAGTGTTTCCAGCAAAGCCACCACTATTCTGAGATGCTAATTGTTTGGACAATTGCCCAATCTGAATTTCAAGATTCTTGATGGAGGCTTCATGATTCTTATTAGAAGTCTCTTGAAAAGATTTCATGGCATCTTGATTGGATTTGATCTCTTGAAAGTTGGTATGAGTCACCTTAATAAAGCTGGTCAAGGCGTCTTCAAGAGGTAAAGGTTTCCTTGGTTGTTGATTTGGAGAATTTCCTTGAGCAGAATTTCCCTGATTACCCCATTTGAGTTTAGGGTTATCCTTCCAACCTGGGTTGTATGTGTTGGAATACGGATTATAATTACCCGCATAGTTAGCTTCCTCAGCAGATGCTTCCGGTGAACAATTTCCGTTCGAGTGAGGACCGTGACAAAAATCACAACGGAGTACTTGAGCTTGATTTGCCTTCTCATTTTCAAGCGTTTGCTTAGCTAATTGCTTGTTCAAAATTTCAATCTGAGCTAGCAAAGCAGTGTAAGTGTCAATGGACATCATGCCTTTCTTCTTGACATCACGGTCACTCTTAGAACGGTACTCATTCAAACACATATTCTAAATAAGCTGCTTCACTTCATCCTCATTTTTGGTAAAAATAGTACCTCCAGCTGAGGCATCAATTAACATTCTGGATGTGTTTCTAAGGCCTCTGATGAAAATCTGCATTTGCTCCATAGAATCAAAGGAGTGATTGGGGCATCTCCTTAATAATAATTTGTAGCGCTCATAGGCTTCATACAGAGATTCAGATTCTCCCTGCTCAAAACCATTAATGTCAGCTATTCTTGCCAAGAACATATCATTAGTGAAGTATCGCTCCAGAAATTTGTCTTCTAACTCTTTCCAAGTATTAATGGTGCCACTTGGAATACACTAAAGCCAATCCTTCACACTGCCAATTAGAGTAAATCAGAATAGCCTAAGTTTGATCTGATCATCATTGAATCCTTCAGGCTGGCACATAGTACAAGTCTCATAGAAACGGGAAAGGTGTTCCCATGGATCTCTGATAGCACTCCCATCAAACTATATATCACGTAAACTGGTGAGAACTGTGTGATACCCCAATTTTTGACCTAAGATCCCACTGCATATTCTCATTATTGCATTACATGCATCATTAACAAAAATGTACACAACCAGAATGTTTTGGAGGGTAAACCTTCTAGAAGACATTACGACCAGAACGTTCTGTGTAAATTGCATTACGACCAGATTGATCTGGAAGGAAAACCTTCTAGAAGATACAACAACCAGATTGATCTGAATGCAAAAACTTCTAGAAGACACAACAACCAGATTGATCTGGAAGGAAAAGCTTCTAGAAGACATAATCACCAGAATGATCTAGATGAATTGCACTGCCACCAGAATGATCTGGATGTAAAAATCTCACAAAAATCTTTTTGAGGACACGTGGTTTACAACAATTGGGTCACTTTCTTTTCTTTTTTGCTATAAATAGGAGGAGGCTTCTTGAGAAGGGGTGAAAGAGAATTCTTGGAGGAAAAATAGAAAAAGCTTCAACAACACCATACAACACCCTTAAACTTTCCATCATCAATCAAACCCTCCCTCTACATCCACCATAAATCACCATTTCCATAATTAAAAGCAACACCCTTCAACACCCATGTTCTTCTCAAAGCTTCAACACTAAGAAACTCTCTCCAAACTCATCCAAAGCACAACACAAAACAACTCACCACTATAAAAATCATCACATAACTTCCTTCATCAATCCTTCACAAAAACTCACTTCTAATCATCAAATATCACCCATATACACTTCATAAACACAAACACATCACAAATAGCATCAAAATCACCCAAAAAAAACACAAACCCAAGACCAAGTTTGAGAGTAAAATTAAGGTATTTGGTTTGCATGATTTAGACCACCATTTTACATGATTCTTGTTGCTGTCAACTTGTTTTGATGTGTTAAAACTTTTCCTTAAACTAATTTCTTCCCTTTTTGCATAAATCTCATTTTCAAATCTTTAACTTTTTTCTTACACGCGTTGGTTTACAATATACACGCATCTACTGAGAAATCTAAGTGTATATTTGAAATCTACGCGAAAAATCCTATGAAACCACTATCCACTTGTAGATTTTGGTGAGGATTTGAGTTTTCATTGTTTGCATTGAAGCTTGTTGTTGTTGTTTCATGGTGGACACGTTTCAAACCTTTTGAGAGAAAGAAGATGAAACCGGTTCGGTCCGGTTCACCCTGGAGTTGAACCTGTTGGACCGAACCGGTTCAGTAAACTTTTTTTATTTTTGTATTTCATAGATTTGGGCTTTTGGGCCTACCTTTTCCCTTTATTTTGTTTTCTTAATATCTTTTATGTGCTCTGTTCTACTGACGTACCCCCTCTTCCCTTTATTTCATTTTACTTCTTTTATCTCCATAAATCCAGAGTGCTCTGGTCCAGTCAATTTGCTTTCTTTTACTAACTTTACATTTCTGTCCAGATTTATCTGGTCCTGTCAATTTAATTATTGCATTTATGTTTATCTCCAGATTACTCTAGTCCAGTAAATTTAATTACTACGTTTATATTTCTCTCCAGATTTCTCTGGTCCAGTAAATTTAATTACTGCATTTATATTTTTCTCCAGATATTCTGGTCCAGTCAGTGTAATTTTTGTCTTTATAATTTCTCCAGAAATTTCTGGTCCTTTCACTAACTAAAAAATACCACAAAAAGCATCATGCACTCTTTCTTTATTTAAACTTATGAGTAATGTTTAATTTATGATTGTGATCATTATGATACTCGCGCCAAAATTCCAAGGAAAAGGGGGGTTTTCATCTTGATCCAGTATCATTATGAAATACCTCACACTCACTCTAGTTTACTATGTAGTTTATTCTTTTAGCCAGCTATCTCTTTTGTAACTAAAAATCCCAAAAACATTCAAATATTCAAAACTTCATCAAAAACATTCTTTTGTTAATTAAACCTTGGATTTCAAACCAAGTAATCTCCATCGCTTTTTTTAATCAAACTTTAATCAATTTCAGTCACATTTAGTCTTCTTTTTTTTTCGCAATTTTAATCAATCAAACTTCACACTTTATTTTTCTATGCTATCAAATCAAATCACTTCACATTTCACAGTTTACATTTATTTCTCTTACATTTATTTCTCTGCAATTTAAACCAATCAAATTTCGCACTTTATTTTCCTATGTAATCAAATCAAATCAAATCACTTTACACTTCACATTTTTTTAAAGTCTTTTCATCAATCAAACCTTGGTTTTCAAACCAAGTAATTTCCATCACTTTTTTTACTTTCGAACTACGCAGGGCTTTGATTCCTCTAAAAGGGATACCTAGGCAAAAGACTTCATTGTCTTTCCAAACCCACTAAAAAACAAAAAAACATTTTTCTCCTTTCTTTTCATTATTCTATTCATTTTACACAAGCATCCTTTTTAACAAACAAATAAAATAGGCACAAAAAACACATTTTTTACAAGAGGTTCTTATAGAGTACTATAGACATTTAGGGTGCCTAATACCTTCCCTTAATGTAACCAACCCCCGAACCCTTAATCCCCCAAAAAATAGGTTTTTTCGAACTTTATCCCTTTTCCTTGGAAAAAATAAAAGCTCGGTGGTAAATTCATTTTTGTGATTCAAAACTATTCAATAGTTTGATATCCGAAAATCACCGCGAAAGAAATGGCGACTTCACTGGGGAAGCTATAAATTTTTTTAAGAGGGTTGAGCCTAACTTGTTTTTTTGTGTTTGTTGTTACTTATGTTTGTAAATATATGCCTACATGTTTGTTTTCTAAACGTGAGTGGTGAGATAAGTCCATCACCGGGCTTGAGAGAACCTTAAGATAGGATGGTGGTATAATCAAAATACCTTGCCAAGAGTAAGTTTTGGTTGTGGTATATGTGATAACCCCACTCAATGGAGGAATTTTGGGAGTATGCAATGTCGACGCGAGTAAGTTGTGTTTGGCAGGGCTATTTCTAAGAGACCGATCAAAATTGAGGACTTTAGTTACACTTAACCCATCTTGGCCTTTTAGGGCGTAGTGCGATGGCTAATTGAGAGCAAGTCTTAAATTGGTCGTCACGCGATACTACACTCAAACGAGACTTTCCTACGAACGTTGTTGGATCGGGAGTTAATTCCGTAACCCGATGATTTTCGAAAGAAGTTGTAGACTTTGGGAACTCTGTAGAACCCGGAATTCAGGTTTACAAAACCATAGTCCTTATCCAACATTATGATGCCAAAACCCACCCATGTTTGCTTATATTTGTGGTTGGTTCATAATCATACTTTCATGCATCCATGCATACATAAAAATCTTTCTCCATTGGTTTTCAAAGGACTTAGAGAAATTTATTGATAAACCTCACAATCATTATGGACCCTTAAAAAAGGAGAATATTATTTTGAAAAGAATATTTTCTCTTGACCATTAACAAATAAAAGCGATGTCCTTTATGATTGATATCCTAGAGTCCTTTGACAATCAAAATCAAAACAAAATTTTCTTTATCATGCATCATTCTACATTCATGGTCCTACTTCCAAAGGATTGAGTCTCCCACCTTGTTCTATCAGAAATCAAGTTGTCTTGCTGGAAAGTTGTCCAACGCTCTCGTCCAAAGTCAACTCGCAAGTACAACACTCGTGCAAAAAGAAAAGAATGGAAGTTATTATTGAAGACAACCCTTCAGGCAGAATTGGAAAAGAAGAATGTCCTGATTGCTTCATTAGTGGTGATGCAAAATAACCATCATCTCCTCCTCGAGCAACTTTTTTTGCCCTTCCAGAGTAAACAACAATCTTAATCACAATTTCAATCACAGCCTCGCCAACTGGCTCCACAACAGCCAAACAAATAGAAACCCGCTCCAAAAAAAGGACCAAGGTTTGATCTAATTGAAAACAATTTGGTTTAAACTAAGGCTCTGGCCCGAGTACCCACAAATTTGCCGTCGTGGCACAAACGTAACCTCTCATGTACTTTCCATCATGGGGCACTCGGTCAAAGAATTGAACATTATTTGGTTTCTAAGGCTGAAGTACAAAGGTTGATTGAGACCAACAAGTTCTCTTTCAAGGATCTAAGCTCGATCGTTGAAGTTAACCCAGTGCTGAAACATGAAACATCATCCGATGACAAGAACACCAAGAAGGATATGGCCTCTATGTCTTTTTTAGAGAATGCGCAAAAGGTGGTACAAGATGGCTTTTCCGCAGGATGTGGATATGTTGTGACTCTTTTTCCATCTGTTAGAAGTGTTAAATCAATACTTGGGATCAAACCAACCAGAGACACCCTCCATGGTATCGGGTTCACTCATTCTCCTTCGCTTGAAACTAGTGTTGCTTTTGTAGATGATCTCGGAAGAGTCTCACGCAGCTTCGTAACCCGTTGAGTGGTTTCTTGCAACTGGATTGTTGTTGATGTCACCTCTGCTACTCTCTTATATAGTCAAAGTCGGTGATACAAGGAAGTTCAACCCTATGATTGCTAGGTTTTTTATTTCTTTCTTGTCAAGCATTTGTTTGCTTTTGAAATTACATCTTTTGTCAAATACTTTTAATATAATAAACATGCATGTTTTTATAATTAATCCATTTGTATTCACTCTTTTCTTGTTTTACTACTAACAAACTTGGAGCGAGGATAATGAAAAACTGAATTTTTGCTTATATATGCTTTCAATGATAAAAACCTAGTTGATGATGTAAGGCATTGTTTCATTTCCCAAACAGTGGAGATATAAGGAGATAATCCGTAGTTAACCCCTTCGAGCCAGAAGTTGGTGTTTTTTCTACTTTCTTTTAAACCCTTAATCTTAACCTGGGGCAGGGTAGTATTTCAATTAATTTGATGATGCATCCTGATACAAGAGAATCAATCCATCTGGTCATACCAAATAAGAGGTTTAAGCGCAATGCTTTCCTCAAACAGTTGAAATTGTCGAGAGATGAAACTTACAACAATTCCTCACCATCTTCATTCACAATCAACTCTACAAAGCAGTAACCAAAAACAATTCAAAACCCTCACTAAATCAATCCTATTCTCTTCAAAGCGTCGATCCACCCTTATCAACTTCTCAAATCGACAACTCAACAATACAACAAACATAAACCAAGTGCATCTTTCGTTGTCCATAAAAATTTGCTTTAACCATAAAACATCACTCATTCACCATTTTAGACCACTAAAAACATAAATAAGAACACCAATACCATCAAACTCTCCAAAAGAAGGAGAGCCAAAAAAAAACATTCTATACCCTTTATCAACCCTATGTTTCCTTGAAAGGGGCATCTCGAAAGGCCACAAAGCCAGAGTTCAAAAAGAACTAGTCCATACAAAAAAGAGCCCACCTAAAATGGGGTATCCCAATGAATCACAATTTCAAAATAGCTAGCCCATACAAATAAATAATGAAAAAAATAGGAACAACTTCCTAAACAAAAACAGAGTGACTAGCCACTCAAAGAATTCCCATCAAAGCTTATTCAACAAAAGAATATCCATGAAGCTTCGCCCAAAGTACCAACCTTAAACATCATTGCCAAAAAAGTTCTCTTGTCGACTGGGTGCATCAATTGAATTAATTGAATTTAGGAATGAAGAAAATCAAGAAGAATGGGTAGGACCAGATAAATTTTTTGAGCCTAACAATCTTTTTTTTGAAAACCGTGAGCCCAGCCACATTATAACATACAAAAGACCTAATTGAAGCTAGGTTCACTGTGAAAGCATATTCAGCAAATTTATTGTTAAGCCGGCTCCTCTTGTTTGTTGAGTAATAAATAATTATTTTTTGTGCACAACATGTGTGTTTCTCTAAAATTTTTCAATCTCAAAAATTTACATGTGCATTATCTTAACAATACTTTTTAAAAGAAATAATTTTACTTGCAAATCAATACTTAACATTAAGGAAATTGGAACAATTGTCTGATCAAGGGCAAAGCTGACTTGAGACGCTCCTAGCTAGGGGCAAGTTATCTTTGGATTATGCCAAATAGGGGCAAACAAGTTGAATATCCTGCTAATCAGGGTTGAAATAGTTCAAAGATTTAATCACCCTGAAAACATCAGTTAATCAGGGGCATACTCTTCAAAGATTCAAGCACTTGGAGCATACCATATGTCAAGGTCATATTTCACCGAAAGGTTATATGTTGTGAAAAAAGACAGAACCTTGGTTGTCAATGCCATGGATGGTGAAGACTTTCCACTCTTAGCAAATGCTACTTCAGCCAACAAACACAATGTCTAAAAAAGGGGCATAATGATTGCAGCACGCTAAATGTAAAAGATCAACCAGCCACGCTCTTCGAGTGATTCTTTCAAAGATTTGTTAGACTGAAACAAAGAAACTAGAGCAAGGAGCGTGTCCTCTCTATTCTCTTAGATTAATCATCTGCAATGAACACATTTTTTCTGAGAGTACGTCGACAGTTGTATCAGACAAGGTTAAACCTTAAAATGCAAAATCAAGTTGTTTCTCCAAGAAGGTATTCTTGCTTGGTTTACATTGAAATTTTTTCAAACGATAACTTCTTTTCCACCAGATTAATCTTGAGCTTGGTATCTCTAACATAACTTGGATTCAGTTATTGATTAATGTGGGGTCTTCTTCCAAGAAAAGAACGCATCTCAGTGAGGATTGATGTTGTTTTACCTCCAACTGAGCTTCAATGTATTTATCAATTGGTGTTGGGTTTTCTTCCCAAGAAGTATCATGTTCCCAAGAGAGGTTTAAACCTTATAGCCGGACTTTGCTATGTCAGTGACTTTTTTCCTATCTCCAGTGATATCCACATCTTGTTGATATTCGCCGAGTATTTGGTTGTACCGCGATGTTGGCTTACTTCCTATCTCATCTGTCATGTCTGTTTTGTCGGCAAATATTCATAATATTCATAACATCCATTCATTCATAACATTCATACATAACATTTATACATAACATAAACACTTTCATCATTCATGCATGACTGCATTCCTCAATTTTTCTTATTTTTTGTTCATGTCCCCAAAAAATAAAAAATACGGGGTGGGCGTATCATTCTCTCTAATTAGAGTGTCATCCATAAGCAGAAAAAAGTATATCCTTTTTAAAAAAAAATTTCCCCATTGAGTTTATCCCTCGAGGAAGGTTATTGCTTTAGTTTTTCCTTTCCAAAAGATTAATAGGAAGATCTCCAGTGACCTTATCCCTCATTGGATATCGAGTCTTGTTTGATTGTTTCTCTCCAATTCATTCTTGGATTAAGTTTTAACCTCCAAAAGGTAACAAGTGAAAGTCTCCATACGTGAGCAGCTTATACTTCACTGAATGTCTCTTCATTAAAGTTTCTCAAGTGGTTTTGTCCCCGGCGAGTCCTATCAAGAGATGTTATCAAAGAACTTCACAGACGTCTTCTCATTAAAAGAAACCTGTGATTGAAGTCTCACTCACCTTGGCCTCTTTTGGAGTTCTAGGTAGAATTATTGTTTCCTTAGCAAATGCTTGATATCATTCAATCTTTGAAGTCATATTACCTCGACACACTATCGTTTGCTTGGTAGTGGGTAATCTTTTCCCGAGAAATATTGATTTCACCATAATTTAATACACAGTACTGACCATTACCCCGAGGATGGCTCGATTCAGCTCTAACGCTGTTATCCCCAATGGAGATTGCCGGGTGTTTGACAACTACGTCGGTCCACTTCCCATCTTGTCTGTCCAATCTTATCTCATTCAGTTCCCAAGTCACAATATTACAAATACAAAATCATACATACATACATACATACATGCATACATGCATATACATATTCATACACATGTACAACATGTAGACAAAATCATTCATGCACAATTGCATTGACCATCATGTATCTTGCTTTGGCTGTGTCAGGAAAGAGTCATCCCAGTTTGTCTATTTCAAAGATGTCACCATCAAACACATTCCAAGTGACAGATGTTGCAAAACCCCAATTCACATGCTCACCTTCAATTTTCTCAAAAGGAATCTTCTCCAGCGAGTCTGGTCAAGACAATCTCCTTCGTTCATTGTCTTTGCTATTACACAATGATAACAGACAATCTCTTTTGTTCATTGTCTTCGCTATTCCACAATGATAGCAGACAATCTCTTTTATTTCTTTGTCTTTGCTATTACACAATGATAGCAGATTGTTCATTGTCTTTGCCTTTCCACAATGATAGCAGACAATCTCTTTATTTCTTTGTCCTTGCTATCCCACAATGATAGCAGGCTATGTCTTTATTTCTTTGTCTTCGCTATTCCACAATGATAGCAGACAACGTCTTTATTTCTATGTCCTTGCTATCCCACAATGATAGCAGACAATGTCTTTATTTCTTTGTCTTCGCTATTCCACAATGATAGTAGACAATTTATTTATTTCTTTGTCCTTGCTATTCCACAATGATAGCAGGCAATGTCTTTATTTCTTTGTCTTCGCTATTCCACAATGATAGCAAACAATCTCTTTATTTCTTTGTCCTTCCTATTCCACAATGATAGCAGACCATGTCTTTATTTACTTGTTCATGTTATTCCAGAATGATAGCATATATATGTCTTTATTTATGTGTCTTTGCTATCCCACAATGATAGCAGACAATGTCTTCATTTCTATGTCCTTGTTATCCCACAATGATAACGGACAGTGTCTTTATTTCCTTGTCCTTGCTATTTCACAATGATAGCAGAGAATATCTTTATTCCCTTGTCCTTGCTATTTCACAACGATAGCAGACAATGTGTTTATTTCTTTGTCCTTGCTATTTCACAATGATAATGGACAATGTATTTCTGCCTTTGTGTCCATGCTATTCCACAATGATGGCAGACGATATCTTTATTTCTTTGTCAAGCTATTCCACAATGATAGCGAACAAATGTCTCCATTTCTATTTCCTTGTCTTCGCTATCCAACAATGATAGCGGACAATGTCTTAATTTATGTGTCCTTGCTCTCCGATAATGACAGCGGACAATGTCTTTTTCTCTAATGTCCTTGCTCTCCCACAATGACGGCGGACAACGTTTTTCCTAGTGTCCTTGCTCTCCCACAATGATAGCGGACGATGTCTTTATTTTAATGTCCTTGCTCTCCCACAATGACAGCGGACAAATGTATTTTTCACCAATGTCCTTGCTCTCCTACAATGATAGCGGACAATGTCTTAATTTCTGTGTCCTTGCTCTCCCACAATGACAGCGGACAATGTCTTTTTCACTAATGTCCTTGCTCTCCCACAAAGGCAACAGACAATGTCTGTTTTCTCCAGAGTCCATGCTATCCCACAATGATAGCGGACAATGTCTTTATTTCTATGTCCTTGCTCTCCCACAATGATAGCGGACAATGTCTTTTTCCCCAGTGTCCTTGCTCTCCCACAATGACAGCGGACAATTTTTTTCTTTTCTCTTTCCAGTGTCCTTGTTATCCCACAATGGTAGCAGACAACACCTTTATTTTTGTGTCCTTGCTCTCCCACAATGACAGCAGACAATTTCTTTTTTCATCAATGTCCTTGCTCTCCTACACCGATAGCAGACAATGCTTTTATATTTTGTCTTACTCTCTCACATTGACAGTGGCAAAACACCTTTTCTTTCCATATTTTTCCTCCATTAAACTTACCTTACACTAATAGTAGGTAACACATGTCAAGTTTTTCCCAGCAAAACTTTGCTGTTTCCCCAGTGGAATTGGTTTCTCTAATAGTACTTGTTTGTCACTTGTGATGCCATTTTCAAATGAGATTCAAAGTCTAACATCCATATTTGCATCACAATCATTTTTCGGTGTCTTAGGTCCAAAACTGTGTATTTTGTATTTAAGTCTCTTCAATTCCTGTCAAGACGAAGATTTCAATCTTCATCTCTCCGGATGAAGAAACTTAAATAGGGGCATTTGTCATACCCCAATTTTTGACCTAAGATCCCACTGCATATTCTCATTATTGCATTACATGCATCATTAACAAAAATGTACACAACCAGAATGTTTTGGAGGGTAAACCTTCTAGAAGACATTACGACCAGAACGTTCTGTGTAAATTGCATTACGACCATATTGATCTGAAAGGAAAACCTTCTAGAAGATACAACAACCAGATTGATCTGGATGCAAAAACTTCTAGAAGACACAACAACCAGATTGATTTGGAAGGAAAAGCTTCTAGAAGACATAATCACCAGAATGATCTAGATGAATTGCACTGCCACCAGAATGATCTGGATGTAAAAATCTCACAAAAATCTTTTTGAGGACACGTGGTTTGCAACAATTGGGTCACTTTCTTTTCTTTTTTGCTATAAATAGGAGGAGCCTTCTTGAGAAGGGGAGAGAGAGAATTCTTGGAGGAAAAATAGAAAAAGCTTCAACAACACCATACAACACCCTTAAACTTTCCATCATCAATCAAACCCTCCTCTACATCCACCATAAATCACCATTTCCATAATTAAAAGCAACACCCTTCAACACCCATGTTCTTCTCAAAGCTTCAACACTAAGAAACTCTCTCCAAACTCATCCAAAGCACAACACAAAACAACTCACCACTATAAAAATCATCACATAACTTCCTTCATCAATCCTTCACAAAAACTCACTTCTAATCATCAAATATCACCCATATACACTTCATAAACACAAACACATCACAAATAGCATCAAAATCACCCAAAAAAAACACAAACCCAAGACCAAGTTTGAGAGTAAAATTAAGGTATTTGGTTTGCATGATTTAGACCACCATTTTACATGATTCTTGTTGCTGTCAACTTGTTTTGATGTGTTAAAACTTTTCCTTAAACTAATTTCTTCCCTTTTTGCATAAATCTCATTTTCAAATCTTTAACTTTTTTCTTACACGCGTTGGTTTACAATATACACGCATCTACTGAGAAATCTAAGTGTATATTTGAAATCTACGCGAAAAATCCTATGAAAACCACTATCCACTTGTAGATTTTGGTGAGGATTTGAGTTTTCAATGTTTGCATTGAAGCTTGTTGTTGTTGTTTCATGGTGGACACGTTTCAAACCTTTTGAGAGAAAGAAGATGAAACCGGTTCGGTCCGGTTCACCCTGGAGTTGAACCTGTTGGACCGAACCGGTTCAGTAAACTTTTTTTATTTTTGTATTTCATAGATTTGGGCTTTTGGGCCTACCTTTTCCCTTTATTTTGTTTTCTTAATATCTTTTATGTGCTCTGTTCTACTGACGTACCCCCTCTTCCCTTTATTTCATTTTACTTCTTTTATCTCCATAAATCCAGAGTGCTCTGGTCCAGTCAATTTGCTTTCTTTTACTAACTTTACATTTCTGTCCAGATTTATCTGGTCCTGTCAATTTAATTATTGCATTTATGTTTATCTCCAGATTACTCTAGTCCAGTAAATTTAATTACTACGTTTATATTTCTCTCCAGATTTCTCTGGTCCAGTAAATTTAATTACTGCATTTATATTTTTCTCCAGATATTCTGGTCCAGTCAGTGTAATTTTTGTCTTTATAATTTCTCCAGAAATTTCTGGTCCTTTCACTAACTAAAAAATACCACAAAAAGCATCATGCACTCTTTCTTTATTTAAACTTATGAGTAATGTTTAATTTATGATTGTGATCATTATGATACTCGCGCCAAAATTCCAAGGAAAAGGGGGGTTTTCATCTTGATCCAGTATCATTATGAAATCCCTCGCACTCACTCTAGTTTACTATGTAGTTTATTCTTTTAGCCAGCTATCTCTTTGATAACAAAAAATCCCAAAAACATTCAAATATTCAAAACTTCATCAAAAACATTCTTTTGTTAATTAAACCTTGGATTTCAAACCAAGTAATCTCCATTGCTCTTTTTAATCAAACTTTAATCAATTTCAGTCACATTTAGTCTTCTTTTTTTTCGCAATTTTAATCAATCAAACTTCACACTTTATTTTCCTATGCTATCAAATCAAATCACTTCACATTTCACAGTTTACATTTATTTCTCTACAATTTAAACCAATCAAATTTCGCACTTTATTTTCCTATGTAATCAAATCAAATCAAATCACTTTACACTTCACATTTTTTTTAAAGTCTTTTCATCAATCAAACCTTGATTTTCAAACCAAGTAATTTCCATCACTTTTTTTACTTTCGAACTACGCAGGGCTTTGATTCCTCTAAAAGGGATACGTAGGCAAAAGACTTCATTGTCTTTCCAAACCCACTAAAAAACAAAAAAACATTTTTCTCCTTTCTTTTCATTATTCTATTCATTTTACACAAGCATCCTTTTTAACAAACAAATAAAATAGGCACAAAAAACACATTTTTTACAAGAGGTTCTTATAGAGTACTATAGACATTTAAGGTGCCTAATACCTTCCCTTAATGTAACCAACCCCCGAACCCTTAATCCCCTAAAAAATAGGTTTTTTCGAACTTTATCCCTTTACCTTGGAAAAAAAAAAAGCTCGGTGGTAAATTCATTTTTGTGATTCAAAACTATTCAATAGTTTGATATCCGAAAATCACCACGACAAACTGTATTCTTGATATCAAATGTGACGGGATTTTCCGGTTGGAAACCCATGGAAATTTGTCCGGAATCTGTACGACGACAGTAATCGCCCATAGTTCGCCTAGGTGGCGGTGGTGGTGGCGGATTTGCGGCCATAGTGCCTTCTTCTTCAAAGAGTTGTCCTGATGGACCGTTTAGCTCCTGTTCAGCTAACTTTGCCAAACGGGCTGCTTTCCTGTTTGCTTTTGCGGTCTTTTCGATCTCAGGGTCAAATACTAGCTCTGCTGCTGCTGTTTTACCTCGCATACACAACCAGAAAATATCTCAAATAGCACTGCACAATATAAGGAATAATGAATAAGAATTTAGAGAGAAATTTTTTTTTTCAAAAATTAAATAACAGAAATAAAAATTCTAAATAAAATAAAATTGCATTGTTGAAATTAATCAACAATCCCCGGCAACGGGGGGATTGTTGATTAAAATAGCAAGTGTACTAACCCGTCGTTCAAGTAATAATATTTATAAAGATTCGTATCCACAGGGATTGTTTAAATCTCGGCAAAACATTTATATTTGATTTAGAATGTAAATTAAAGCAAAGGGGGGGTTTGTTTGATTGAAGGTTTCAATTATAAAAATTGAGAAAGATAGATTGAATTCAGAATGATGAGAATGATCAGGTTATTCGAATCACTTCCTTGTCACAAATTGGTAAATGCGGTCTTATGCTACAATTGCTTCCCTAATGTCACGATGAATTAACAAAGTGGTTCAGACCGGTGTTAACGACTAAGAACCCTTTTCTATAAAAATAATTTCCTAATGTCTTAGGTCAATTCAAATTCATAGAAAGTTTTATCGAACGTTAATTCTATGTATCATGGTTCAATAATTCGATATCTCTAAAAAAATTATTGACCAAACAATTATCTCATGATCAAGTCTCAAAAGTTATGGTTAGTAATCGTTTGATTCCAAAGTTCAATTCATAAATTCGTCAATTCATAAAAAGCATTACACAAAGAGATAACTGAATAACATTAGGATTTCAATTGCATAATAAGATCCTCAACAATTTACATGGTTCAATAAGTTTCAAGGAAGATCATCTCATAACCTAATCGCTAGAGAATTAGCTACTCATGATAATAACTATTACAAAGAGTTATAGAAATTATACATATGATTTGAAGCTTCTAATATTGTTTCCAATGCCAGAATCCTCAGTGAAAATCGAGCAGCCGCCAAAACTCTGATCAAAATTCGGAACCCTAAAAATAATAAAACTTTTCGCATTTATAGGTTCAGAAACGCGCCTCATCGTGTCAATCCATCGTGACATGATCACACCAAAATTTCCACATTCTGCCCTATTTGGCTAGTTGGGATCGTGACACGATCCTGATCATCGTGTCACGATTTCTGCTTGACTTGTCATATTTTTCTGCTCTTTCAGCTGTGTGATCTAACTTGAACTCCAAAAATCCATGAAATTATGCTAAAAATTACGTAATGACAAAGTGTCATCATTAATCCTAGCTCCTAAGGAGTACAACGTTGTATTCATCAAAAACACAACCAAAACAATCATTAAAAACGATTTTTATGTTGTTTGTCCCATTTTGAATTATTATTTGATGGACCCTCTATATTTAAGAAAAAGTTCCAGACTCTAGCCTCACAATAAATAGATGAAAAAACGTATATCTAAACTATCTTAGTTAGAGGACATCATATTTTATACTCCCTCCGGCCTTATTTATAAGCAAAAAACATCAAAAATATTTGGCCTCAAATATAAGCAAAAGGTAATAAATATCCCTATATAATTATGGCTAATCATAGACAAAGAAAATTTTATAATAAAAGTTGCAAGTTTTTGTTTGTTGTGATTGGTGTGATATTCACTCACTCTTCCTTTTTCATCTTCCCTACTCTAGAAAAGTAAAAAAGCTGCTCATAGACAAAGTTGTTGTTGAATACAAGTAATAAAAAAATGAACTCCTTAATAAGTGTACAAAATAGAATTTTTGCTTAAATAAAAGGCCAGAGGGAGTATGTAAAAATTACTTTACCTCTTTTTCTATGGTACATTTATTTATTTTATTTTTTTATATCATAGAATCTTCTAATATCACATTATATTACATTACACTACACTAACCCCTCACCTTTACATATTTTGTTGAATTGACCAATTTACCCTCATGTATATAGTAAAATCATTTGGAGAAAATCACTTTCTCACTTTTCATAAAAATTGTTCCTGTTGTTGAAGTAAATTATAAGAGCCAATCTAATTTCATAGTATTTGTTTTAGGAGTTTAATATAAATATGACATTTATTTATTATGTTTGTAGGAGTCCAAAATAATGAAGTCCCTATAATAGATAGTCTGTTTAATATTAAGTGTGACTTAATCATGAAACTACATTAAACATAAGGACACTATTCTTAAAGTATCCGTAGTCGAGCTTTATGGTGAAATGGGATAACCTTAAAGCATAAAGACTATTATAAATATAGACTGGTGATTGAGTCTCATGGATCATAGGATAAAGAGTTATTAAGTCTTGACATATGTATATATAAATATTAGGAGTAACATTTATACCGGATTGACCCGCAATGAGAGTACTACATAGAATGTTATGCTAAAGTGTCATAAGTTACTCTCATGGTGATAATGGTGTAAACCGCCCTTAGACCTAAAACTATTGTGTACCCTAGATGTGGAGTCAAGTAGTACTTTGTTGTTGATCTAACGTTGTCCGTAATTGGATAATCATAAAGGTAGTTTATGGTTATTTCATAAAGCATGCTAAGGGACAGCAGTGTCCTAGATGAAATTTGCCAATCGTGCATAACAGGATAAATGTCTTGGTACCAATATTGAACTTGACAAGGATGACACCAAGTATGACTTGTGTTCAATATAGACATAGGGGCAAATGGGTAATACACATTTATATTATCACAAAAAGTTTATGTTTAGATCACATGTTATTTCTTGTAACTTGGGTAGCATTGATGTGTTGCTTGATACCGCTCAATGTTTATTATATCAAATATGTGATTTAATATAATTGCCTACGTTACGGAAACTTACAGGGCCACACAAATAATGACAGCCAAATATGAGATTGAGATAATTAAAGAACACCGTAAGGTACAGTGTACCCAAGAGGAATATGGAATGTGATAAGGGTATCACGATAATTAAATAAGCAATACACCATAAGGTATGGTGGGCATGCACACACATGATTGTATACACACTATGGGGGCGCACACCCCTTAACTTATTCTTAGTGGCCTTTTTGCTTCAACTTGTTGTACAAGACAAGTGTTTGTCTTGGTGCACAACACAAGTGGTTCTATAAATAGAACCATTGTGCTAAAGCTCTACACATGAGAAAAACACCAAAGACAAGAGTTACACAAGAAATAAATTCTTGAGAATTTTAGAGTTGCAACACCCTAAAATTATATTCCTCACTCTCTATTCATATAAGCCTTCATACAAAGGAGCTAGCACTCTCTTGAAGGTAGCTATTCGTGTGGACTGGCTAGAGGCGTTGTTCTTCGTCATCAACGCTCGTGATCATCCTTTGTTCGTGAATCAAAGGTTTTTCTCTACAAGAGGTAAAACTTAAACACATGATCATGCTCATTCGTAAGGATCTCTTAAGGAAAATTTTTATAATCCGATGCTTAAACCGTAACGATTTTCCTTCACCGGTTTGAAAGAGAAGGAGACGGGGAAAAGTAAGTTTTTTTAACAACGAAACACAATGTTACGTATTCCGGTTTTGTTATTGTTAGCGAAACGGAAAAAATATGTTCCGGGATGCATCATATTGATACCGGAACATCGTTTGAAGCGATCCAGTATGCATATCTATGGGATATTGTTACCAGAACATATCCAAAGTGTTCCAGGATGGTTTTCGCTTAAATGTTGTTACCTGGAGAGCAAACAATTGTTCCAAGATCGTTAACGGAACATGATATACAAAGTTTCCGGTGTGGTTTTTTTAATATTTATTTTACACTAATATATTAATTTTTTAATTTTTTTAATTTTTAGTTTTATGTTTTTTTAGTGGTCCGCATTAGAGGACGAAATGGGAGTGTTGTTAGAAGAAATCCTGGATGCGACGAACGTATTCGGCGTTACGTGGTGCAACAACAATATGAGGAGGAGTAGCAACATTATGTGGAGCAGCAGCCTCCTCCAGCAGTCTCCTCTGGCATTACAGCCACACCAGCAGTAGAGTGGAGGACCGGTAGATACGAGTCTTCTCACCAGATATAACGAGCAAGTTGCTCGTTGCTCGTTATCTATGGTTTGGTGAGGTAACTAGTTTATTTTTTACAAACTTTAAATAAATAGTTTCAATTATTTTTTTTAATTTTAACAATTTAAATTTATATAATTTAATTTTTAAACAAATTTCACATATATTAATAAAAATTTAATTATTGTGATTATTTTATGTGTGTGAATTTGTAAAGATTTATATATTTAGGTACTAAACTTTGTTGAAAAGAGTTTATAACTAGGTATACAGATGTTTCAAAAAAAAAAACTAGGTATACAGATGGAGTATTACTATTGAAATTAATTTTTTTAATTAATACAAGAGCACCCCGGAAATAAAAAAGAGTTAAAATTAACTTCTATGAGAAAGAAGCTTATGTGATGGATACCAAAACGACATCCCTCAATCATTAATGGTTGGCTAAATGGATCAGGATTGGCTCTACTCGAGAGGACTAATTTGAAGATGGTTGATCCTCACATTATATCTGCATTGAGATGGTTGATATGCGTTTTGATAAGGTTGTTTATGAGATGTAGATGATTGAGATGGTTGAGATTGTTGTGTACACACCCTCTTTGACGATCCTTGGGAATCTTCATATTTTTTGTCGATGGTTGTTTTAATTATGGTTGAAGAACTGCAAGACCTTGAGAAGAAATTCAGAGAGGCAATTGAAAGCAACTTTGATCAAACTAGAGAACTTGTTAAACTGCTAGAGGTAGTTGGAAGCAAGGGGAGTTTGATGTTGCAGCTTGAGGTGGATCAATCTAAAATTCCAAGGTTGACTTGGTGCCAAGAAATACTTCGGATGACAGAAGATATTCCTAGGGATCGGAAGGTGGTTGGACTTGTTGAGCTATCTAAAATTCCGGTGATAGTTGGGAGCAAGCAAATCTTCAAGAAGACAGACTTAGCTACTCTGGGGCTGAAGAGGAAGTGGTGCATCTTGTTAGGCTACCTAAACACCCTATGGTAGTGGAAGACAAGAATTTCATGAAAGAAGACTTTTTGAGGGATGAAGGAAAAGAGGTAATGCTTGCGGGAAGTAAGTGGAAGCAAGTGCCTAGGTCAATGTTCAAATGTGGCTTGAATTTTGCCTGTGATCTTCAATAATAGAAGTTCAAGATGGAGAGAGCAGCATTGTGGTTGGTGTAAATTGACATCACCACTGATTTGAAGTCAAGGTGGAGAATTGTGAAGATTGACTTGAAAACCAGGGACAAATATTATGTTTGTTTTTAAACTAGATATGTTTGAAAACAAAGGAAGATTTTGTTTGGTTTTAAATTAGATATATTTCAAACAAATTGAGATTGTGTTTTATTTTAAAGTAGATTTGTTCCTATATTTAAGTGGTATATTTCTTTATAAATAGGGGTTGTTTCTTCATAGAAAAACAAGTGAAGAAGGAAAGAAACAATTACTTTCTAAATTGTTTATGCTTCACCTTGGAAACACTATTTCAAGTTTCAAGGTTACAGGAAGAAACTTGGGATTAGGGTAAAATTAGGTTGACGGCTAATTCTTTTTAAATTAGGTTTCAATTATGTCTTTTACTGCTTTTTCTAGAATCTCTCTTGCTTTAATTATTGGATTAATATTCATCATCTATATACTCTTTACTTTGGTTGCTTAATAAATTTGCTCTACACATCAAAATCTTATTGGTGTGATTTTATTCAAAAAGAATTCACAACAACTACATACGCCCCAATGTATATTTTTCCAAAATTTCGTTGTGTCGTTTAAGACTATTTTCAAAGTTTAAGGTGTATTAATTAAATATTCACAAAAATATCCCTATTTAAATAAAGAGAAATTATAATTGACAAGTTTAATGCAAAAATCACTTTTATCAATTCTTGTGCTTTGGTGAAAGAGGTCTTATATTTTGGAATAGAGATAATATTTATTTTTTGTCACATCACGACTCTATCATATTTTTCTACACTTATTTTGATAATAATTTTTTATTAATTTATAAAGACAATATTAATATATAAGATCTTGTTTGATTTGTCTCAACGAATATTTTTCATAATATTAACTTTTTATACTTTTTCATAACTAAAACTATATGATTGAAATTATATATATACTAGTATAACTGACCCGTGCAATGCACGGGTTAATATTTAAATTTATAGTATATGTTATTAATTTTTTTTTAAAATTTAAGTTAATTAATATAATTTTTGTCAAATAGTTTTATTTTTCCAATTATTTGTGAAATTAATTTTATATTTCTATTATTTAAATAAAAAAATAATATATATTTAAGAATTTTAAAGAGATAAAATAGGGTGGAGAGTGATCTCCCGTTCCCCGTTTTGAACAATATCATGTTTCATTTCTAGTCCCCATTGAAATTACAAAAAAGATAGGTCGTGTATTAATATATGAATATAAATATTGATCATCGTTTAAATTTTTTTTGACAAGAATCATCGTTAAAATTATAAAATCAAAAAACATTCGTATTAATATGAGTGTAAATATAAGTTATAGTATAAAAAATAGGTTTTCCGTATTAATATGTGTATAAATATTTAAGTTCTAATAAAAAAAAGTTTTTCGTCTCATATTAAAACATTCGTAGAAAAAAATATAATTCTGTAAAAATTACAATAAAAATATACGGTGAGATACTATTTTTGTTTAATGCAGTGAACACCCCGACTGTCCAAGCCGTCTGCAAATTACAAATAACTTGCTGACAGTCTATACCGTCGTAACCATCCATCAACTATATTAATATTTATTCGTAATGACTTCCCGACGGCCTAAACCGTCATCAAGATTAATTAACTCTGACACACTTTTATCGACGGAAATTACATATTGTCGACGGTCAGGACCGTCAAAAATTATAAACATCCCGACGGCTAAGGCTTTCAGGATAATAATTTCAGTGGACGATAATTTCCCGACGGCTAAAGCCGCTGGTATTTATTTTTCATTTATTTTTAAATATTCTCATAATTTGTTGACGGTTTTTTTTCATTTTTTGACGGCCTGAACCTTCAAAATATTTCCTGATGGCCTAAACCTTCAACCCCTCTTTCTCAGTTTGGTTGGAAAATGAAGGTTTTCTTGTAGTGAAAAAAGGCACTTGTATTAATATATTACTATAAATATTGATCTCGTGTAAATTAAAAAAAATACAGGTATATTAATATAAGTGTAAATATTTTTCATAAGCAATAAAATAAAATATCATAAAATTGTCTCAAAAATAATCATAAATATATAATTTTAGTTGTTGGTGGAAATCGAACCGTGTGGTATTGAGCAACTTTAAATTTATGAGACAGCTATCCCACCATTTGAGGTGCCTCCAATCTGGCGAGGGATTAGTCACTGCGTTCGGCGGTGGTTACTCCGGTCTCAACAAAAAAAAAATTTAACCGTGTATCTCATACTAAATTTTGTTCGTGAGAGAGACATAGACGACACACATAAAGTTTACATGTAAGAGAAAGGACACAAACTTTTACATTTCCAAGAAAAGTTCACTCTCTCTCTTACCTTTTCCATAATCAATAACCAATGAAAATTGTTTATACATATTTTCAAGTAACATTTTTACTAAAAAGCTTACATCTAATCATTATATTTTACTTTTTCTTAATAAGTGTGATTTTTATTTTTTCTCTTACATTTTGGGACGGAGGAGTAACAATTAAGTAAAAAAGTACATCATAAAAAAAGATTTTTGTTGTGGGTGGGAATTGAACCATGTTCCTTTTGCTACAACTCCTAATTAAACTTACATAGTATAAGTAAAAATATATATTATAAAAATAGATTTTTTGTCGTTGGTGAGAATTGAACTATGTTAGAATATAAAGCCTTGAAATCTTGCCACATAGACATCTGAAGACTTGGTTGCTTGCCACATTGGATGATGATTGGGAGAGAGACATCCGTAATTATATTATACTAGTATAACTAACCCGTACAAATGTACGGGGTTAAAATTCAAAATTATATTAATATATATAATTAAAGATAAAATAGATTAGTTTAAATATTAATTTTTTTTAATTTAATTTTATTTTTTGTATCATATTTTTAATTAATGAATATTTTTTGTCATGGAATTTATGTTTTTCTAATTACTTGTTAAATTGATTTAATATTTATATTATTTAATTATAAAAAATAATTATATATTTAGGGATTTTAAAGGGATAGAACATGGTGGAGAGTGATATTCCACTCCCCGTTCTCAACAGTATGGTGTTTTCTTTCCATCTCCGTAAGAATTACAAAAATAATAGGATTTATTTTAATATATTAATATAAATATTGCCTTGCATGTATAAATTACAAAATCAAAATACACTCATATTAACATGAGTGTAATTATAAGTCATAGTTAATATTTTGGAGAATGATCTCTTACTTTCTGTTCTCAACGATATTATATTTTTTCTTCCATCCCCGTGACAATTTTTAAAAAAAAAAACATAGGACCTTGTTTTGATATGTGAATATAAAGTCTCATTTATTTTAAAAAAAAAAAACTCTTGTATTAATATATGATTATTAATATTGATCCCGTGTATATTATAAAAATATACATTGATATTAATATAAATGTAAATATAAGTCATCATAAAAATTACAAAAAAATGGATTTATTGCATTAATATAGGAATAAAATAAAATACTAATAAAATAGGAATATAAGTCATCACCAATATTTTTGTTTTTGGTAAGTGTATTTTCGGAATATGCTTTGAGGGAAAGAAAAGCAGAATATTTTTTTTGGTTACTGTGTATTTTCAGTAATATGCTTGGAGGAAAAAACGTGTAAAATAAATAAATATGATAAAAATTAGAAAAGTGTAGTCGGAGAGAATCGAAGGGAGTGCATTTGTCCTTAAAACTTAAAAGCTTTTTTTTTTCGGTTAGTGTATATTTTTGGAGTATGCTGGAGGGAAAAAAACGTGTAAAATAAATAAATATGATAAAAATTAAAAAAGTGTAGTTGGAGAGAATCGAAGGGAGTGCATTTGTGCTTAAAACTTAAAATCCTTGAAATCTTGCCACATAGACATTTAAGTACTTGGTTGCTTGCCACATAAGATGGTGATCGGGAGAGAGACATCCGTAATTATATTATATAGAGATAGAGATTTTAAATGGCAAAATTTTATTAAGCAACTCAATAATAAGAAGTACAAGAGATATTTATTTTATGAAACACGATTGAAATTATATTAACATGTGTGTGATATTTATTTTAGGACAAATAATGTATTTATTTCCCTATCAAACAGTTTAGTAAGGTATGAGTTTATAAATACAAACATTTTTTGTGTGCGCACCAAAATAGTTGTTGTAGGCATCTGGAAACAAATTAAGCTGGCCCCTATAATTTGTGATTCTGGTTACTTGGAATGTGGAAATGGAGGAACACGTTTGGAGGGAGATTTTGCGATTAATTACCAAACTGACCCTAGAGATTCCTATAAATATACACACATATTAAGTTATACTCAACTTACAACCTTAACCTCAAACATTTATTTTTTGAATCTTTTAGAATTTAGTGTATCAAATATTCCAAAACATATAGTTGGAATTACAAAGGTGATAATTAACCCACAAATAAAATCATGTCAGTTTCAGCAACATCATCAATAATTGCTCCAACCTCTGATGCCACCAATATCTCTAGACGTTCGGCAAACTATCATCCCAACATTTGGGGGGATCTATTTATTCAATATGCTACAGAACCTATGGTAATTAATTTCACTTTTATGGTACTTGTGATTTAAAAGAGTAATACAATAAACTTAACTAATTGATTTAACTAATTAATGTCTTATATTAAATCAAGAAAATTAATTACACTTAATGAAATTTCTTAAGCATAGTTTTATTTACTTATAATAGTGACCGGATGATGTATTATATTTTATTAGAACAACTAAACTTTTTAATGTGCAGGAATTTGATGAAATAATGAAGCAGATTAATATGCTAAAAGAAAAGGTGAGTGAGATGCTACACCCTATAAAAGAGAATGCCACAAGCCCCTTGAGGGAAGTTAATTTGATCGATTCAATACAACGTTTGAGGTTATGCCATCATTTTGAGCACGAGATTGGAGAATTGTTGCAACAAATTCACAATAATTATGTTGAAAATGGAACAATAACTCTTAACGAAGACCTTCATTCTGTTGCACTTGTCTTCAGGTTACTAAGGCAACAAGGATATCAAATTTTGCCCGGTAGGCCCCACTTTGTAAATGATTTCACATTTATGGATTTTTAGGGCTGCTAATTTTGACTATGCATGGGTCGAAATTAGTAAGTATGACTTACATGTAATTACAGAGGGCGCATATGGGAGGATGTGAGTAGTTGGGAGGCGCGCAAAAATAATATTGGACAATAAATAATTACATGTGGTCATATATTGCTTAACTTTGATCCAGGTTGAAGTTAGCAATTTTTCTATATATATATAGCAAAGCTTGAATTCAAAGTATTTTATAGAGTGTTTGATGAAATGAAGTCAATCAGTTTTAGTTTAAAGAGATGTTTAGTTTCTAACAAGTGCTTCATCTCTTGAAGTAAAAAAAGTCATGATGTGAACTCAATAAAATCATAATGAGAAAATTGTTCAAGGTACAAAAAACCTATGTAACCATATGTTATACATGTTGTCGTTTTCAGATGTTTTTAAGAAGTTCAAGAACAAGCAAGGAAACTTCAATGAAACACTTAATGATGATGTTGAGGGAATGCTAAGTTTATACGAAGCTACTAATATGAGAATTCATGGAGAAGACATATTAGATGAAGCATTTTCTTTCACTTCATCACACCTTAAAAAGATGGCCACTCAATTGGGTCCTTCTCTTGCTACAAAAATTAACCATAGCTTAAAGCGACCACTCTTCAAGAACTTGCCTAGGCTAGTGGCAAGGCAATACATTTCCACTTATGAGGAAGACTCTTCACATGATTCAACTTTGTTATTACTTGCCAAATTAGATTTCAATTTGCTCCAAAAACAACATCAGAAAGAAATTGGTGATATTTCAAAGTAAGTTTTATTATTAAATAAAAATGAATTGACCTAAAAGTTTATGTTGCTACTTCAAATTTCGCTCAGTAAATATAAAAATTGGGTTAAATATGTTTTTTTGTCCCTATAAACATTTAAACCTTCTATTTTTAGTCCTCTAGACGTTTCCCACTTTTTAATCACTACAAATATTTCCAGTCATATATTGTCATTTTTTTATAGATTATATTGATTTGTTTTCTTTATAATTAATTAGGTGGTGGAAAGATTTGGATTTTGCAACAAAACTGCCTTTTGCACGCAATAGAATAGTTGAAGCTTATTTTTGGATATTGGGAGTGTATTTCGAGCCTCAATACTCTATTGGTAGAAGGATAATGACAAAGGTGATATCATTAACGTCAATAATTGATGATATATATGATAATTATGGTACAATAGAAGAGCTTCAACTTTTCACTCAAGCAATTGAAAGGTTTGAGGTTTATATAATAATGAAATTTTCACTTTTAATTTTAATATTGAAATATTATAACTTTTTTGAAGGAATTTATTAACATCTGAATTTGAATTAAAATTCTAGGTGGGATATCAAATGCATGGATTTTCTACCAGAATACATGAAATTTTGCTATAAAGCCGTTTTGGATGTATATGAAGAAATGGAGCAAGAGATGGTCAAGGAAGGCAGAGCTTTTTGTGTGATCTATGCCAAAAATGAAGTAAAAGTTCTAACTCTTCATAAGTAATATCTTTTTGTTTTTTACCCTCCTCTTATTCTTAAAAGAAGAGGCCCTAATAGTCCAGAGTTAGGCCAAGAATCGAATCTGAATTCTCTCAAGATTTATCCTTTGGTGAAGCTCATTAAGTACTTGAATTCAATGCATATGACTTGATATATATATCAAATTGAATAGGCTTAAACGTTATTTTAGTCCTTGTATGTATGCGAAATTTTGATTTTAGTCTCTGTATTTGATTTTACTCCAAAACAGTCTCTGTATTGACCAAATTTTTTGTTTCTGGTCTCTAAAACAAAAATCTGCAGAAAAATTCGCAGGAAAATCTGCAGGAAACTTGAGAATTTTCCTGCAGATTTTTGCTTTAGGGACCAGAAGCAAAAAATTTGGTCGATACAGGGACTGTTTTAGAGTAAAATCACATACAGGGACTAAAAGCAAAATTTGGTATACATACAGGGACCAAAATGATGTTTAAGCCAATTGAATATGATAACTTAAAATAATAATAATAACATGATGACAACTTTTTTATAATATTTTTTCAAATAACTTTATTGACTATAATTCTACCTTTTAAGATGAATATGTGATTTGGTTCAAATTCAAGTCTGTTCACATTATATACGATGTTCCTACTAATTAAGCAATGTTCAAGGAGACTTTTTCTAATACTTTAAATTGGTTCAAAATATTTATAATATTAAAAGTTAAGATTTAATTATTTTTTATTTAAAAATATTTTTATTAAATTCGAAAAAGAAAATAAGAGTATTTTCGAAAATTAAATATATTTATATAAATATAAATTTATTTAATTTTTAAAGTTTGAATTGTTTTAATCACACCGAAATAAATTAAATTGTACAAATTTCAATCGAAAAAATTGAATGATATATAATTTATACTTCTAAAACAAAAATGTATATTGCTTCAAAAAAAAAACAAAAATGTATATAATCATAAATATGTTTTAATTATTTTTTGTAAAAAAAAATGTTTTAAATAATTATCTATGATATGGACCATTATATATATTAGAATTTTCATATGTCTAAGACTCATATATTCTTGTAATTTTTTTTTTTTACTAATATTCTTGTAATTCTTGTAAATTATATTAATATGCATGTTTACGTCAGATGATAAGATTGGCCCAAGCTTATTTTAGTGAGGCCCAATGGTTCAATAGAAATGATGTGCCAACAATAGAAGATTACATGGCTCTTGGAACAGTAACTTCAGCTTACTATCACCTTGCAACAATATCCTTTATTGGAATGGGATGCATTGCTACAAAAGAGGTTTTTCAATGGGTAACAAAGAATCCCAAAATTGTTAATGCTTCATCAAAAATTTGCAGACTCATGGATGATATTGTTTCTAGTGAGGTAACTAAGCTCATGTATTAATTAATCAAACTCCTTACTATTAAATTAATATCCTCTTTGACTTTATTGTAAGTCACACAAAAACATTTTGAGGCGCATGTTGCTAAAAATAATACTTCCTCCGTCTCTAAATATAAGACTCCGTTTGATCAGTGCACGTACGCCAATGCATAATTTTGACCACAAATATCTTTAATTATTTAATAGTAAAAATTATAAAAAGTTGATATTTTGAAAGTACTCATCAAAACAAATCAAACAAGATCTTATATGTTAATATTTACATCTATATATTTTTTTTAAAATACAGTCAAAACAAGATAAGAGAAGTAGTGCAATTTTGTCAAACGTGGTATTATAAAAATGGACGGAGGGAGTATACTCTTTCATAATAACTAGTTTTGTAATTTAGAAAAAGATAGTGATGTGTTTTATTGTCCATTTACTATCTCATCATATTTAATTATATTAAATATATATAATTTCATATTTTACTAAAAAATAATACATTTTTAATAATTTCTTCCTTTTTTATGATAATTAGTTTGAGCAGGAGAGAGGGCATGTTGCCTCTGCTATTGAGTGCTACATGAATCAATATGGAATATCTAGAGAAGATACAGTTGATGAACTTTCAAAACAAGTGACAAATGCTTGGAAGGATATCAATGAGGAACTTCTTGATTCAACACAAGTGCCTAAGACTCTTCTTATGCGAGTTCTCAACTTGACACGTGTCATTCATGTGCTTTATAAAGATGGAGATTGTTACACTAACTCCCAAGGATCAACAAAAAATGACATTATGTCTATCTTGTTGAATCCATGTCCAATATGAGAGAAGAGTCATCGTTAGCTTCTTAAAATTCCATATCTTATGTATCAATAGTTGCAATATATATAGTTTAATTTGGAATAATCAAGGTTTATATAGCTAGCTTAACTTGTACTATTCGAAATAAAAGTAGAGAATTATAATATTTTCTATAATAAATCATTTGACATGTCCTTTTTCTATTTCTTGTTTCTTTGGATTCATGTTTGATGTTGGAAAAAGATCTAACAAATTTTGACTAGCTGGAAATATAATAAACAAACAATAACCTTGACAATCAAAAAATAACTATTGACATGTATCATAGCTTAAGAATGTAGGGACCTTCCATGTACTTTGATACCCCAAGCTTCTCTCCCAGTCCCAGATAAGATATCAGCCAAGCTATCAAACTTTTTTTTTTTTTTTTTTTCCATTTTAACCTTCTCCATTATAGCACAGATAGTTAATTGGTGAAGGAAGGAATTATTGATGGAATTGAAACTTGACCTACATCACAATTTATAGATGGAAAAATAATATAAATAAATTGAACACTCACTAAAAACCAGGGCCGGCCCAAGTGGATGTGCGACCGTGCAAGGCCTCAAAATATAGATAAAATTTTAAGGCCTCAAAATTATAAAATTTTATAATTGTAGTTATATATTTTTAATGTGCATAAAATATCATATGTATATTAATAGACTAGTGGTTAATTATATTGGCTGTGAGTATAAAGTCTTGGGTTCATAACTTGGTTTTTACATTTTTTTTTATGCATAATTTTAATTCTTTTAATTTAAATTAAAATCGAGAAGTAGTTTTACACTGCATCATTATATCATTTAAAATTTTTACAATAAATTTAATCTTCATTATGATGTGTTATTTATAATTTAAATATAAGATTTGTTTTTTAAATCAATTTTAATAAAGGGTCTATTTTTAATATTCGAACAGGGCCTCCTAAATATCAGGGCCGGATCTACTAAAAACAAACAAATAACTATAGGCTTTACCTAGCTTGCCACAAATACAATCCCAGAATATCCAGTTTAATATGGCTTGGAGAGAAAGTCAATCTCAACTAACTGTTGAGACTGACTCAACGATACTTATATATATATATATATATATATATATACTAAAAATTGCAAGATAAATGGAACCATTCCTTCTTTAGTTCAGCATATTCAAGAGCTTCTTCAACGAAATTGGCATACTCAACTTGTTCACGTTTGACGCGAAGGAAACAAATGTCTTGACTGGCTTGCAAATTTAAGTCTATCTTCAAATTTTTGGGATCTTCTTGTTTTGGAGACGTCTCCTAGTGAGATGTAGTATCCCATTTTTTATGATATTTTTGTGGCTAAATTGCCTAGAAATTTACGTTTACTTTCTTAGTTTTTTTCTTTTTTGTTCCTTTGGCCCTCTATTGTACCAAAAAAAAAGTGGGTTTTACTGTCTCTTGACTGCATCTGAAAAAATCAGTATAAATACAGTTATTAATCCTGTTGTCAAAAAAAAATGCAATGATTTACCAAGCAGAACAACTTGACTACAGAGAAATATAATAATGCACATAAATTAAATAAATTCATCTAATCATAGAATATAAGAGCATCCACAATGGAGCTTTACTTAACTAAGTCACATGTGTATACATCACTTATTTATAATATTTTAATTATAGTACCTGATAAGCACTCAATTTCTCTAACCCTGAACTTCTTTAAAAAGTTCTAAATTACTCCCACCAATAATTCTAGATTTTTATAATTATTGAAGTAACAAGGTTTGTCACAAGAAAGGGGTTAGAATTGTGATCATTTTAAAATTTACTGCAAAATGAGTTTATGAGCTAACAAACACAATTAAATGATTAGTTAAGTTAGTGAATCTAAGTAATAAATTGTTTTGGTGAGTGAGGTGTTAGCAAATTAAAATAGTACAAGAGAAGAAAGAAAATAACACAGGAATTTATCCTAGTTCACCCTAAATGCTTGGGCTACTCGAGTTCCTACTTCGTGAGATTATCCACTATAATCTATGTAAATGCACCAATTCCCTTTCATGTTTTAATAATTATCAAAACACATGAAAATGGAGTAGAATATATTTTGGTATCAATTGAAATTGACTTGATAGCGAAAAATATTTTGTAAACTTTGAAAACCAATTTTTGGGTATTTATGTATCGATACAAATGTCCTGAAACTTGTTCAGGCTGATATTCACGTATTTGTATCGATACATAGCAGTTTTGTATCGATACAAATTGTTCTCAAATGAGTCAGAAGATCCTTTGTGTAACGAAACAAGCTTTCATGTATCGATACACATCAGTCTCTCTTGAAACCAGAGAGAACCGTTTGTATCGAAACATATCAGTCAAGACTTTGTTTCTACTAGTGTGATTATCTTTTACCCTCTATAAAATAGATCAAAGTTGTTTTACCCCTTGTTAGCTCATATTTTGGTTAAGTCAAAATATGCAATAAATGTTCTTTGAATGCAATCAATAAACCTTCAATCATGAAAACTAATATTTCCATATCATTTAATTTCATATGATGGGAAAAGGTAATGCATTTAAGCAAAAAGAACATTGTTATAAGAAAATATTCATGAATTTCAGAAGATGGGAAGCATTCACAAGTCCAAGAAGCAAATCAAGATCTGGTTCGAGTCATCAACACTTCCAGTAACTATCAAATTACTCGAACTCGAAGACCTTTTGTAACTTGGTAATTTATCAACATTTCTGAAGATTCAAAATTCAAACCATTGCAACTCTTCATTCAAATGTGGCAACTATTGGCATTTAAGGGTGAAGATTAGACAGCAAGACACATGTCAAATTGATATTTTATAGTCGTTTTTAGATTATAATAGGATTTGTCTATTAATACTAGTTCATTTGATGTAATTTCGATCACAAATTCACATACCAAAATCCTTACAAATTCTGAGTACCCATGCGTTCGAGTGAAAGGAATACAAAAGGCAAAATGTATGTTCTTGTGATCATTCTTTACTAATTCAATGCAATTTATCTTTTTATGCAATTTACTTGCTTTTTATTTACATTTTAGGCATTTTAATTCATTGAAGTATTTACTTTTCTTTGTCAATACGTACTCACTTTGAGTATTTTTATCTTTCTTGTCATTCAAGTTGCTTTTATTTTCATTTAATTTACTTTGTCAATCAAACTTGTTCATTTGCGTTAATGAACATTACTATTTTCAAACATAAACAATGAATGCACAAAACATGTTCCAAAATTCTCTAGTTGGTCTCTCAAGCATTGCAAACTAGCGGTTGTTTACCAAAAATAAGTGTAAACAAATTGGCACACCTGGCGGGACTGGTTTTGTGTGTTTTTAGTTTATTTTATTTTGTTGCAAAGTTTTTCTGAAAAGTGATTTTAGTGCATATATATTGCATTCATTCCATAAAACTTCTTAGAACAGTCATATATTCATTGTTGTTTAGTGTATGCGTTTGAGAAGTGGTAGAATAAAACCAGAAATGGCTAGACCCAGAGGTACAAATGCTAGTAATAACAACAACAATAATAATAATAACAATGGGAACGTTGAACCAGACGTCGAACAGGAATTCGAGGATGGGCAATGTCTGGCCCATATCTTAATTCTAGTTCCACAGGAACTGCACAAGAAATTCCTGTATCAATACCCATGAGGTTAACAAACCCCTCAAGGTGTACAAATGCATCAACTACATGGTTGGAGCAATCGTCAACAGTCCCTGCCATAGTTTCCTCTCAAGTAGGAAATGACAACCCCTATACTGGGGCATCATTTGATTTTAGAAGTCAAACTGGACCTCTCTATCATTCGAGTAGGTCTTACCCTTATGGAATGCCAACATCTTTGATGCAGAATGTGTATACACACCCTTCTACATTTTCTGATTCCATGATGGTTAGATCCCCATATAATATGGGACAGACTTATAATAATATCCGTAATAGAGGAAGTTTACCAACATTCACTACAAATTCTATGTTAGCCATAAGGTAACAAATGGATGAGAGTAATCATCAAATGGTAAATTTACTCACAACACAAATGGGTACAATAATTAACTCATTAATTCGAGATACTAACCAAAGTTATCAGGCATTGGCCACCCAAATGGGTAGAATAGCAGATTTCTTTGGTGGACCCCAAATGCCTAGACAACCATTTCAACAATTGCAGACTCCAGAGCCTGAACCAGTGGCAGAGGCTCGAAATGAAATACAACAGAGGCCACAACCAGAGCCTCGAGCAATCGAGCAGCCTGTACAAAGAAATGTTGAACTTGAAATGGTGTTAGTAATCGAAACCAAAATGCTGATGAAGTACTAAGAAATGTTCAGCATAATGATTATGGGCAAAATAACTTGGCTAATTTAGTAGAAGTAATTCTTGCCCAAAATGGTCTAAATGTTGGTTTATATAGGCCAAATTTTGTGTCACCTTTAACTGAGTTTGTGTTGCAAACAGAAATACCTAGGGGTATGAAAACTCCCAAATTTACCAAATTTGCTGGTGACACCACAGAGTCCACAGTTGAGCACATTACTAGGTATCTAACAGAGGCTGGGGACATAGCAAATAATGAGAATTTAAAGATGAAATATTTTCCTAATTCTCTAACCAAGAATGCTTTTACTTGGTTCACCACATTGCCTCCCCATTCTGTGTATACATGGACCCAATTGAAAAGACTTTTCCATGAACAATTCTACATGGGTCAAACTAAGATTAGCCTCAAAGATTTAGCAAGTGTGAGGCGCAAAACACCAGAGTCAGTTGATGACTATCTCAATAGGTTTAGACTTCTTAAAGCAAGATGTGTACTCAAGTCCCTGAACATGAGTTAGTAGAGATGGCTGCTGGTGGCTTGGACTACTCGATTCGAAAGAAACTAGATACCCAACACCTTAGTGACATGGCCCAACTTGCTGATAAAGTTAGACAAGTTGAAAGACTTAAAAGTGAAAAGGCTAGAAATTTTAAGTTTCATAAATCGAAAGAGAAAGTAGCCTATGTAGGACATTATGAGAGTGATAATGACTATGAGTTAGAATATGAGGAGGTTGAGAAAAATGAAATAGATTTGGCTGAATTAAAGCCAGGACCTCCCTATACTTGTAAGTTATTAAAACCCTCGAATGGAAAAAATCCTATTGAACCCAAAAATGATAAATATGTTGCAAAAACCTACACATTTGATGTTACCAAATGTGATGAAATTTTCGATTTATTGGTCACTGATGGCCAAATAATTGTTCAAAAAGGTTTGAAAATTCTTCCTTTAGAACAAAGAAAGAAAAGAGGTTATTGCAAATTTCATAACTTTTTGGGTCATAAAACTTCTCAATGTGTTGTTTTCAGGGATCTAGTGCAAAAGGCATTGAGTGAGGGAAGGCTGAAGTTTGATGAGAAGTCCAAACCACCAATGAAGGTGGATACTGACCCTCTCCAAGTGGCTGAAACTTCTTATCTTGAGCCATTCGAGTGCTTAATGGTAGATGCCATGGAAGCTTCTCCAGTTCGAGCTGTAACTGAGAATGAATATGAAGAGAAAGTTCAGAAAGTTTATCCTCAAGCTGAAGAGGAACTTATTGACTTTCTGAATAGGTGCAAGTTGAGCAACACAGAAGTCATGCTATGCCCTCGTTGCAGTGCTGTGTGTGACAAAGAGGCTACTGCAGGCTTTAAGAATGTTATGCCATATGTGGATAACAAAAATAAGTGGTCTACTACTAGACCAAACAAAGGAAATTATGTGAAGCAAGACCCTTCCATCCATCATAGGTTGGGGAAGAGGCAAACATATGTTCCATCCAACAGAATCTCAATCAATCAATGGTCTTCTGGCCAACACCAAGCTTTCCAAAAGAGGAAAATGGAGATTGGGAGCTTGAGTCATCCTGCTTCGAGCAAGAATGCTGAAGTCAAGAGGTTTGCTTATAATAATAATTACAAGGGAAAAAACCCTATGACTCGAACACAATGACGCAGGTATCAACGCCAGAAAAAGTTAGAAAGAGAGATGACCCTAGCTGGGGGTAAATCTAATCAAGTTGCCCATTCTGAGGGCAATTCTAACAAAGTTGCCCATGCTAGGGGCAACACAAACAAAGTTATCCATGCTGGAGATAACAAAAACAGAGTTGCCCATGCTGGGGGCAATCAAACCAACCCTAGGAATAATAAACAAATTGTTTCCAATAAGGCTGAGAAAGCCTTAGTGGTTGACCAGGGCTCTTCCTCGAAGAGACCTACCAAAGAAAGAATATCACTTCTTGAAAAAAATATGGAAGATGATATGCTAGATGAAGACTTACTCGAATCTGGATCTGAACCAGATTTTGATGTGTTGGTCAATGTGGTATCCATATTACCACGTGAATATGATGTCAGTTCCACCTCTTATCCTAAGAAGGAATTTGAATAACCTGATTTGGATGAATGTACCCTTGTATGTTTCTATGTTATGACTAATGGGTGCATTGAACAAAGGCAGGCTGCTTTCGAGTGGCCTCATGAAGGCATGAGAAACCACCTAAAGCCTTTATACATCAAGGCTAAAGTTGGTGGTGTTGGAGGGAACAAAGTCTTAGTAGATGGGGGTGCAACAATTAACTTAATGCCCCATTTCATGCTAAGAAAGTTGGGAATGTATGATACTGATATGCATTCTCATAATATTTTTCTCTCAAACTATGAGAGAAAAAGTGGCAAATCCTTAGGTGCCATTCAAATGGATGTTGCTGTTGGCAGCACTATTATGCCAACTTTATTTATAGTTGTGCCTTCAAGGGCTAGTTTCAAGTTGCTCTTAGGCAGGGAATGGATCCATGGGGTTTGTGATGTTCCCTCCACTCTCCACCAAAGATTAATACTTTGGAGGGAGGATAAAATAGTGGAAAATATTGAGGCTGATCAAAGCTTCTATCTGTGCGAGGTTGACCATATAACCAAGCAAAGATTTGATAGAAACTTAGCCTCTATTGCCCCATGTGGTGAAAGAGATGATGACTTTTGAGGAGCCACTAATAACAATGTTTACCACTCTGTGAGACTCCATCCCACACAGGGATTCTGCTGGGAGAGGGAAGAAATTGGAGATTTTCCCCTGAAGAAGGAGTGATTCCACCATCTAGGTGGGATGATGAATATCCCAACAATGACTAAGCCCTCCTCTTGGGCTAAAATAACGGCATATATTGCCGAGAAAAAGATTGAAACGGCCTTAGAGGTTGCACTCGAACATAATATGGTTGGAGAAACCATTGAAGAAAATAATGGCAAATTATTGCCAAGTGAGCAAAGGTTGGATTGCGTTTATGATGATGAACCCTTAGGTTTTGAAAAAGATCCATTAAATTCAAACCCAAAAATGCAAGCCCAAGATCCTTTGCAAGAGATTGATATTGGAGATGGCCCCATAAAAAGGCCAACATATATCAGCACTAATATTGATTTTGAGTTAAAGCAAAAACTGGTAAATCTACTCAAAGAATTTAAAGATTGCTTTGCCTGGGACTACAATGAAATGCCAGGATTCAGTAGAGAAATGGTGGAACATAGACTACCACTCAAGCCAGGGAAGAAGCCAATCAAGCAATTGCCAAGGAGATTCAATCTAGAGATCCTTTCGAAGATCAAGAGTGAGATTGAAAGATTGCTTAAGAGAAAATTCATTCGAACCACAAGGTATGTTGAATGGTTAGCAAATATTGTGCATGTTATTAAGAAAAATGGTAGCCTTAGGGTATGCATAGATTTTAGAGATTTAAATAATACTACACCTAAAGATGAATATTCAATGCCAGTGGCGGAAATGCTAATAGATTCAGCAGCATGTTAAATGGCTATTCTGGCTATAATCAAATTTTTATTGCTGAAGAGGATGTGGCTAAAACAGCATTTAGATGCCCTGGAGCATTAGGGACTTATGAGTGGGTTGTTATGCCATTTGGTCTAAAAAATGCTGGTGCCACATACCAAAGAGCAATGAATCTTATTTTTCATGATTTCATTGATGCTTTTATGCAAGTTTACATTGATGATATTGTTGTGAAATCCTCCTCTAGCGATGATCATTTGAATCATCTTAGAAAATCATTCAAAAGAATGAGAAAATGTGGATTGAAAATGAATCCACTAAAATGTGCTTTTGGTGTACATGCGGGGGATTTCCTTGCTTTTGTGGTGCATAAAAAGGGCATAGAGATAAATCAAAACAAAGGCTATTATGGAAACAAAGCCTACACAGACAAAGAAACAACTTCAATCCCTGTTGGGAAAGATCAACTTTTTGAGAAGATTCATTTCGAATCTAAGTGGAAAAGCTCATCCTTTCTCTCCACTACTTAGAAAACAAAAAGGTGATCAATTTCATTGGGGGCAAGATCAACAACAAGCGTTCGAGGATATTAAGAGCTATTTAGCCAATCCACCAACGTTGATGCCTCCTATTCGAAACAAGAACATGAAGTTGTACATATCAGCATCTAACTCAACTATTGGTAGCATGCTTGCCCAAAAAAATGAAGATGGTGTAGAAAAAGCCATTTATTATTTAAGTAGAGTATTAAATGATGCTGAAACTAGGTATAGTGCTATAGAAAAACTATGTTTATGTTTATATTTCTCTTGTATTAAACTTAAGCATTATATAAAGCCTATTGAAGTTTATGTATATTCTCATTTTGATGTCATTAAACATATGCTTTCAAAACCTATTTTACACAGTAGAATTGGTAAATGGGATTTAGCCTTAACTGAATATTCACAAACTTATAAACCTTTGAGGGATAAAAAAGGTCAAATAGTGGCAGATTTTCTTGTTGATCACTCAGTGATTGAAATGCCATTTGAAGTGGAAGAAATAGTCACAAGAAAGGGGGGGTTTGAATTGTGACCCTTTAAAATTTAATCCTGCAATCTATAAAAGGATCTCAAGTGTATACTTGGATAAATTAACAAGGTTATATATTCAACAAAACTTCAAGATTAAATGTGAGAACGTTCTCAAAATGTTTGGTTAGTTGTAAAAACAATAAAAGAGATTGTTCTGAGAATGTTCTTAGATTAATCTAAGAGCGTTCTATTACGTGGAATTCCAAATTAAATGTAAATGAATTGCTTTGTGTGATTTGTGTTTACAGTAAATAAAAAGTTAAAGGTAAGAGAAATGCACACAAAAAACTTATACTGGTTCACCCAAATTCTGGGCTAGTCCAGTCCCCACGTTTGTGAGATTTCCACTATAATCTTGAGATACTACCGATCTCAAATTACAATTTTCTCTTTGATATATACTAAGATCAAAGTTTCTTCAAGCCTTACGAGCTTATCTCTACCTTAGTCCTAAGGTAGCCCTCAATCAATAGTTACGTATTGACTTGAGAATCTTCTTTTTACAAAGAGTTTGTTTCGAATCTAAGCTTTGCAATAAACTCAACCAAGTTGAGAATCTTATACAGAATACACTCAATACACTCAATAATATTTTGATCCAAGAGGTTGATAAAGAATTGGAGTGTGAGTGGTAAAATTGAGACAAAGATAAAATCAACTAAAAGTGGATTATGTTGAAATGTGGTCTCTTGAAATATTTTCTTATGGAAACTCAAATCATAGTTTGAGAAGCAAATAAAATCACTCTATGAACTCTGAAATAGTGATGACATTGGAGATCTTAAGTTGGAGTGATGAAAGAAGAGTTTTATGTCTTGTAAAGAAAAACAAGTGATTGATGATTTGTAGCTTGAACTCTCTTCATCTTCCATGCTGAAATGAAGGCCTATTTATAGGAAATATTTCAGTCTTCAAGCCTTGATCAACAAGTATAGCCGTTACATAAAGTAACCAGCAAGTGGAGCCACTGTCCAATTAAAATAATCAATAAAATTCCAAGCAGGAGCCTCTGGCAGACCAGTCTAAGACTGATCTTCAGGCAGATTTAAAGTGAGGAGCGTGTGGAGCCTTTGATGGAGGAGCTGGAATGAAAGTACAATGCTTGGGCATCAAGAATGACCGTTGGAAGTATTTAGCACATGATAAAATAGCTGTAGATGAGTTGTCTTTAAAGTACACATAAAATCATTCTTTATGTTATTAGTCTTAGACTAGTCTCAAGAAGGAGCTGATAAAAGACAATATAAAATTGTTGGAGAATGATATTTGTACTTGACATAGTGGTAATATACAGCTGGTTATCTGTCATGGCTATATATCTATTGTCCTTTGTCATTGTCTTTGCTTTGTACTTGTCCATAAATTAAGGAAAAGGTGTGGGACAAGCTCCATTTAAATAACTTCATAAAAGTACATGCCAACCAATAAATATAGATTGTTGTTGAGTTGTGATTGGTCTATGCATCCATGACATAAATTCTGATAAGAACTAAATAACAAATCACTTGGAGAAACATTCTTGATTCTTTGCACATGTCTTGATCTTCAACTTTGTCCAAAATGGAAGAATATCATTTATAAGAAACATATTCCTTCCTAAAAATGAACTTTGCAATAACTGATGAGAATCTTCAACAAAAGTGCTTATTTGTCTTTGGCATAGTTGAATTATCAATAAATGCATTAAGCTTGATAAATGTTCTTGAGCAAAAACAAAATGCAGTTCAGAGATCAATCTCAGACCATTCTTGAAACAATATTTCAAGATTTTCTTTAAAGAGTGATCTTCATGTTGCTGCATAACTTTCCATACTTTCTCTTGATGTTTTGCACACATTGTTACTTGTTCATTGAGTATCTTGATATGCTTTAGTGGAGGCGAGGGTGTACTCAACATAAGAATTATAGTTTTCTAATTTGGAGAATGATTTAAAACGTTTATGCCTTTTGCCTAAGCTATTATGAAAACTCATGAAAATCATTCTCAAATATTCTCATCTTAAGAAGTCTTGGTGGGATGATACTTTGAGTAAACATTTAAGATTTCGCGTATCCACCATTCCTTTTGTGGTAGTAAAACTTTAAAGCATGTAACATAAAATCCAATGTGAGTTTTGTCACACAACATCAAATATGATCTTTATGTAACTTGTGATGCAGGTTTTTCCATTCTTATTCTTCACTTATTAACTTCATATTCTTCCTTGAATAATCAATACATGATGAAGAAGACCATTAACCACGAAGCATATTTTCTTGCTTAATTCTTCAATAAATTCTTCTAATGATGGAAACAACATTCTTTAAATATCTTCTTGAAGTCCTTGATGATGTTGTTGTCATTATCTGATGCAACTCAAACTCTTTCATCGTTGAGTATATAAAATGCACTTGTTGATGTAGTGACCTCTATCTTGTCCACTTTTATCATTATCTAACATTCAACAAAAACTCAAGTGCAAACATCAGTAGATCACCATTCATAAAACTTAACATTTATTCCATAAGGTTTGTTGTCATTAAAACATGTACCAAAGAGATTTTTCCTTAACAATCTCCCCCTTTTTGATGATGACAAACCTTTTGAATAAATCTTATGTTTTATGGATGGATATAATAAAAAATGCAAGAATGTTCATAAATATGTAATTAAGCTCCCCCTAAATCCATGCAAGAGTTTAATTCTTATGATTCTAATTAAACTCCCCCTAAACACATGCAAGAGGTTAATTCATAACATTCTTCATTAATTAATTCCATCTTAGATTTTTCTCTCATCATATATCTCTCCCCCTTTTGTCATCTATCAAAAAGTATAGGGGTGATATAAAATATGAAGTGCAATTGTCAAGAATAAGAGTATGACATAAAAAAATGCAATTGGAAAATTTACTCACATATTAAACTTATCAAGTTTGCATTTTAACATTAAAGCACATAGCATGTGATCAATAATCATTCCAAACAATATTGAAATCACAACTTGAATAATGATTAAATCACATGTAAACACATGCAAGCATTTGATAAAAACTAATGTTATTCAACCTCAATTTTTAGAAAAAGAATTTTGACCTCAATGACAATGCAATTTGACATGAAACAAACATTTCTTAAAATTTTGAAAACTCTCCCTAAATCTTATGAGATGAATATTCCTTTAAAACATTATCATTCTCAAAATTTAGAAATGATAGACAAGACTATGTTGTAATCATTTGATGAATAAAAGATCATTTATAAAATGTCCAAAAAAAAACTTTAAATTAGAGAGAAAAAGATGCATATGCGGAAGTTGTGAAATCAGAGTAAATTGAATCATGTAAAAAATGTTTCTCTCTTTTCTAAATATTTTCATGATGAAGATGATTGTTTTACCATGAAACAAAAAATATTCGAAGGATCATCCTTTGCAAAAATATTTGTTCACATCTCATAACATGGAAGTGCATAAATATGATCAAAGATCAAAATTTAAAAACAACACTTTATGTTGAGAAAAAGTCAAATATGAGTTTAAAAACATAATGTGCAACAATTACTCTTCTTAGACCAAAATATAACATTAATGAGAGTAGACACTCAAATTATTCTCATGAAGACCAATCATGTGTTCTCTAGTTAAAATCCTTCAAAGAATAAATCCAATAAAAAATGGATAATGATTTAAAACTATTGAAGTATGATTTTTTTACATAAGTCATAACAAAAACTTGATTTTCGAAAGGCCATATTCAAAAAAGTTATGCTTAAACATTAAGCAAACTATAGGCTAATCAAGATGTGCAACAAATATTGGATTTATCCAAAATTTTATATTGAGAAAAATGCACATATAAAAGACTTATAGAAAAAAATATTTTTCATTGAAATGTATTATAAGTCATACTTATGTAAGAACAAATTATGACATATATATCAAAATTGACTGTTTTTGTCATCTTTCTTGTTCAAAATTTGTTGGTCTATCATGGAGGATAATCAAGAGACTAACTCCACAAAAAAGTTCATTTGTTCATTGAAGATAATTAAGCACATAACCATGTCATGCGAAAAAAATATTGATCACAAATGTAATCAATACACTTTTAAAACTTTTGCCACAACACCATAAAAAAGGTGAATTAAAACAAGAAATAATTCAAAAGGTTATTGACATGTAAAATTGATCATTTAAAAAAGATTTTCAATTTGCACAAAATGTAATTTTTAAAAACATTTGTAAAAAGTCCATCAAAATATGAATTGAGAGAAGTGTCAATGCATTTGACTTTTGATATGTAAAAGCAAAATATGATCATTGTGAAAAATGTGACTCAAACTTATGTAGAAGATTGAACTTTAACGAAACAGTCATTAATCAATCTTTCTAAGCAATAAAATTAGAACACGATTAAAAGATTGCTTACAAGGATGTAAAGAGGTAAATTTGCACAAAAATGATGTTCATAATTTTCACATTAGCATTATGATTTGAAAGAGATTATTTTGCAATGTGTGTGTAAAAGTCATGAAAAGTGCAAGATCAAAGATTGTAAAACTTATTGCATTTAAGCTATGAATTTTGTATATGCATAAACAAGTTATGACATAAATGATGTTACCATTTAAGTTTTAAAGTCATATACTTGCATAAAGAAAATTCAAAATGCATTTTAAATTATCAACCAATCAATCTCATAATAACAATACATAAGAGTTTTCAAGCATATCACAATGCATAAGAGTTATAAGATTTAAAATTAGAATTTTTGTACCTCATATAATGAATTCGTTACTTGAGGTCAACGATGAGAGCATCTTCAAATGTATTGAAATGTTTCCACATGCTCATTAGTTTAATATCATTGTAAATTGAGGACACTTGATTGATGGTTGATGAGAAAAGATTTATCCTTTAATGCACTATTTAGTGTTGAGTAAATTCACCATCTTCAAATATATTAGAGCAGTAGCTTGAAAAGAGGTTGGTTCAAGATCAATGACAGTGCTTGAATCAATATTCAATGAGATGTTAGGATTAATCAATATGTATGATATTTGTTATCTTCAAGTAGAACTTCTTTGCCTTTGACACTTGCTGCCATATCAGGAAGATTGTTCTGAGATTGATCTCAGTAGCAGAGTTCACAATATTAACAAACTCATTTTTATATGAAGAACATCTTTGAAGTCAAAGGAAGTGAAGGAGTTGACTATTTTCTTCTTTTTGAGTCAATCGTGTAGATATGAAAAATCTTGAAACAATCATTTAAGGAAAAAATAAATTTCCTTGTTCTAGTCTTTGTTGTATTGATCATATGTTACACAATGACATATGCAAGATTCAACTTCAATCATTTAGCAAGGTGTTAAATGACAAACATGTCATTCTCATAAACCTTTTCTATGCTTCCTTTCCTTATCAATTTAAAATGTTGATACATATTGTGAAGCAACTTATATTCCTTCTTGAAAGTTGATGAAAAGGATTCTTCCATCTTAGCACTAATCACATTGAACATTTCAATACTTAAAATGTTGTTGTTCATTATTATCAACACCATTATTATCTCTTCTAATACTCATCAAAAGAAATATGGATATTTTTTCAACTTTGAGCTTTTGAGATTGCATGTTCTATAGTATTTATAGAATGTAGAGAGTAACAAAAATGATTTTGAAATTTTGAAATAATTTTCTCAATGTTTTCTTTTCTGTGCCAAGTATAGTAATGACACAAAAAATATAAAAGCATGATATACTTGAGTTTCAATTTTTGAAAAACATATGAAGCCTTACTCAATACTTTTCTAATATAAACATGATTCAAAACATAGCATGCAATGTCTATGGTTTCTTTCAAAACTAATTTTCAACACTTGATTCATTTGAAAAAGTTATAGCTATTTCACAAAGCTATATTTGTTGGAGAGTTCTTAAAACAAGACATATCAAGTGAAATATTATTTTTATCAAAGAATTCTTTGAAAGAAAGTTTTTCATAAACTCCCCATGATCACTACCTACACAAAATAATTTTTGAGCTTTTAAAATATGAATCCCGTTTCAAAGAACTTAAAAGTTTAAAAGAAATCATTTTTATGCTTCAAAAATAAAGTCTAATAAATGAAACTTTGGATAAATCATCAAGTATTATAAAACCATAATAGTTGTAATTTTGACAAGACAAAATAAACTAATATGAAGTAAGTCAAGAAGTTTATGGTTGAAATTGTAATTTTGAAATGAAGAATAATCTTGGTACATTTTACAAGCTTTACAAACAATTTTTCAAAGAAATACTTACTAGATCAAATTCGGATAAATTTGAAATAACATGATAAACTTTTTTTTTTATGCCAAACTCATTTATATTTTTCAAATGACAAAAAACATAATTTGGTTTAACATTCATATGAGTATTTAAATATAAATATTTTAACAAAAAAAAACTTGATCATGAGGATGAATATGAAATAACTTCAATTCCAATTTTGAAAAAATTTAAAGATGTTATGTGTTAAACCTTTAACATATCAATCATCCTAAAATATGCAATATCAGTTTACTAATGATACATGTACCTTTGATTTGATTTTTGTCAACGATTTCAAAGGTTGCAAATTCACCATTCATCCCTTTTTAGATGTGAGGAAATATTGTCTTTCTAAAGTCATATTCTTTGAGTATAAATTTCCAAACATCAAGGTCTTTTGTTGGTTACTCGGAGAGATTCCTACAACACAAGTTAGTAATGATTTTGGTACCCATAGTGATTTGGGTCCTTGGAGGTTAATGTTATTCCTCTTATAAGATTTCTTCTTATAATAATGAGATGATCTCTTATAGGAAGTTTTAAAATAAAAATCCCTTTTGAGAACATTCTTAGAATGTTCTTGTTTCTGATGAGAATGTTTTTTACATTTGAATTTTTTCTTAAAACAAAAAGATTCTATATGACCATATTTGTAACAATATGAACATTTGTATATTTGCATTTTTTGATCTTCAAAGGGATAAGAGAATTTTCATATAACATTTGTTTTTGAGCAGATCTAAGACATATAGTTGATTTGTCAAAAATTTCTACTTATGATCCCATAAGCTTTTGAAAAGTTTCTTTAGAATTACAAGAACTTGTTATGTCATTTTTCAATTCTAAAATATTTTCTTTTAAAACAACATTCTCTTCAAGAATTTCTGAACATTCCCGAATATGATTATTGATTTGATCTTTGTTGAGAATTTTTGTTGCTCAAACAATTCCAAATGAGAGTGCTGCAATTCTTGAATGGTTTTAAAATATTTATCATTCAAGATTTGTAGTTTCTCTTTTTCTTTCTTTATCTCAAATAATTGATTTTCTAAAAAAGTACACTTTTGAGATAAAGTGTTTGAATCATTTAGAAGACTATCAAACTCAATTTCACTTTCTTTACGTAAAGAAAAATGTTTAGAAGTTGTTACCTCTTCATTTACCATTGGAGATGTATTGACCCTTTCTTCTATTTTGGAATCATCAAAGTTACATTTAGTTGCCATCATGGATTTCTTCTTAGAAGCGAGCCTTCTTTGCACTTTTTTGTTCTGGTGACATTTAGATTTGGAATGTCCCTTCTTTTTGCATTTATGGCACATACCTTGATTTGCAGGTTTTGACATCACTTCTTTCCTGAATATTTTCCTCTTACACTGTTAAGTGTTCGAACCTTAGAGTCAAGCTCTGATACCAATTGAAGTGGAAGAAATAGTCACAAGAAAGGGGGGGTTTGAATTGTGACCCTTTAAAATTTAATCCTGCAATCTATAAAAGGATCTCAAGTGTATACTTGGATAAATTAACAAGGTTATATATTCAACAAAACTTCAAGATTAAATGTGAGAACGTTCTCAAAATGTTAGGTTAGTTGTAAAAACAATAAAAGAGATTGTTCTGAGAATGTTCTTAGATTAATCTGAGAACGTTCTCTATTACGTGGAATTCCAAATTAAATGTAAATGAAGTGCTTTGTGTGATTTGTGTTTACAGTAAATAAAAAGTTAATGGTAAGAGAAATGCACACACAAAACTTATACTGGTTCACCCAAATTCTGGGCTAGTCCAGTCCCCACGTCTGTGACATTTCCACTATAATCTTGAGATACTACCGATCTCAAATTATAATTTTCTCTTTGATCTATACTAAGATCAAAGTTTCTTCAAGCCTTACGAGCTTATCTCTACCTTAGTCCTAAGGTAGCCCTCAATCAATAGTTACGTATTGACTTGAGAATCTTCTTTTTACAAAGAGTTTGTTTCGAATCTAAGCTTTGCAATAAACTCAACCAAGTTGAGAAGCTTATACAGAATACACTCAATACACTCAATAATATTTTGATCCAAGAGGTTGATAAAGAATTGGAGTGTGAGTGGTAAAATTGAGACAAAGATAAAATCAACTAAAAGTGGATTATGTTGAAATGTGGTCTCTTAAAATATTTGTTTATGGAAACTCAAATCATAGTTTGAGAAGCAAATAAAATCACTCTATGAACTCTGAAATAGTGACGACATTGGAGATCTTGAGTTGGAGTGATGAAAGAAGAGTTTTATGTCTTGTAAAGAAAAACAAGTGATTGATGATTTGTAGCTTGAACTCTCTTCATCTTCGATGCTGAAATGAAGGCCTATTTATAGGAAATATTTCAGTCTTCAAGCCTTGATCAACAAGTATAGCCGTTACATAAAGTAACCAGCAAGTGGAGCCTCTGTCCAATTAAAATAATCAATAAAATTCCAAGCAGGAGCCTCTGGCAGACCAGTCTAAGACTGATCTTCAGGCAGATTTAAAGTGAGGAGCGTGTGGAGCCTTTGATGGATGAGCTGGAATGAAAGTACAATGCTTAGGCATCAAGAATGACCGTTGGAAGTATTTAGCACATGATAAAATAGCTGTAGAAGAGTTGTCTTTAAAGTACACATAAAATCATTCTTTATGTTATCAGTCTTAGACCAATCTCAAGAAGGAGCTGATAAAAGACAATATAAAATTGTTGGAGAATGATATTTGTACTTGACATAGTGGTAATATACAGTTGGTTATCTGTCATGGCTATATATCTATTGTCCTTTGTCATTGTCCTTGCTTTGTACTTGTCCATAAATTAAGGAAAAGGTGTGGGACAAGCTCCATTTAAATAACTTCATAAAAGTACATGCCAACCAATAAATATAGATTGTTGTTGAATTGTGATTGGTCTATGTATCCATTACATAAATTCTGATAAGAACTAAATAACAAATCACTTGGAGAAACATTCTTGATTCTTTGCACATGTGTTGATCTTCAACTTTGTCCAAAATGGTAGAATATCATTTATAAGAAACATCTTCCTTCCTAAAAATGAACTTTGCAATAACTGATGAGAATCTTCAACAAAAGTGCTTATTTGTCTTTGGCATAGTTGAATTATCAATAAATGCATTAAGCTTGATAAATGTTCTTGAGCAAAAACAAAATGCAGTTCAGAGATCAATCTCGGACCATTCTTGAAACAATATTTCAAGATTATCTTTAAAGAGTGATCTTCATGTTGCTGCAAAACTTTCCATACTTTCTCTTGATGTTTTGCACACATTGTTACTTGTTCATTGAGTATCTTGAGATGCTTTAATGGAGGCGAGGGTGTACTCAACATAAGAATTATAGTTTTCTAATTTGGAGAATGATTTAAAACGTTTATGCCTTTTGCCTAAGCTATTATGAAAACTCATGAAAATCATTCTCAAATATTCTCATCTTAAGAAGTCTTGGTGGGATGATACTTTGAGTAAACATTTAAGATTCCGCGTATCCACCATTGCTTTTGTGGTAGTAAAACTTTAAAGCATGTAACATAAAATCCAATGTGAGTTTTGTCACACAACATCAAATATGATCTTTATGTAACTTGTGATGCAGGTTTTTCCATTCTTATTCTTCACTTATTAACTTCATATTCTTCCTTGAATAATCAATACATGATGAAGAAGACCATTAACCACGAAGCATATTTTCTTGCTTAATTCTTCAATAAATTCTTCTAATGATGCAAACAACATTCTTTAAATATCTTCTTGAAGCTTGTGATGATGTTGTTGTCATTATCTGATGCAACTCAAACTCTTTCATCGTTGAGTATATAAAATGCACTTGTTGATGTAGTGACCTCTATCTTGTCCACTTTTATCATTATCTAACATTCAACAAAAACTCAAGTGCAAACATTAGTAGATCACCATTCATAAAACTTAACATTTATTCCATAAGGTTTGTTGTCATTAAAACATGTACCAAAGAGATTTTTCCTCAACACCATTAAGTTATGTGGATACTCAACCCTGGATTTTGTATTTCGATGGTTCCAAACATAAAAATGGAACTGGAATTGGAATTTTAATAATTTCCCCAATACAAATTCCAACTAAGTTCAAATACAAAATTAATGGTTTTTGTTCCAATTATGAGGCAGAATATGAAGCCTTAATAGCAGGTCTTGCACTTTTAATAGATTAGGGGGCAAAAAACATTGTAATTCGAGGTGAATCAGAATTGGTAATTAAGCAATTAACAAAAGAATACAAATGTATTAAAGAACATTTGGCTAAGTATTTTGTGATTGCAAGTGCTCTGCTAGATCGATTCGAGTCTGTGGAATTTGAACATATTCCTAGATTACAAGATCAAGAAGCCAATGACTTGGCCCAAATAGCTTCTGGTTACAAAGTATCTCCAGAAAATTTGACAAAGTTAATTGAAATCAAGGAAAAATTGGTCTTCCATGAACCATTATCCTCAGAGTTATCAACATGCCATCAATGTGGAATAAAAAACGCCAAGTTCTCCACTCATTTGGTTCGATTCGAATTTGGCATTTTTTGGGGACAATTTGTTAGCCCATATTTTGGTTAAGTCAAAATATGCACTAAATGTTCTTTGAATGCAATCAATAAACCTTCAATCATGGAAACTAATATTTCCATATCATATAATTTCATATGAAGGGCAAAGGTAATGCATTTAAGCAAAAAGAACATTGTTATAAGAAAATATTCATGAACTTTAGAAGATGGGAAGCATTCACAAGTCCAAGAAGCAAATCAAGACCTGGTTCGAGTCATCAACACTTCCAGTAACTATCAAATCACTCGAACTCGAAGACCTTTTGTAACTTGGTAATTTATCAACATTTCTGAAGATTCAAAATTCAAACCATTACAACTCTTCATTCAAATGTGGCAACTATTGGCATTTAAGGGTGAAGATTAGACAGCAAGACACATGTCAAATGGATATTTTATAGTCGTTTTTAGATTATTATAGGATTTGTCTATAAATACTAGTTCATTTGATGTAATTTCGATCATAAATTCACGTACCAAAATCCTTACAAATTCTGAGTACCCATGCGTTCGAGTGAAAGGAATACAAAAGGCAAAATATATGTTCTTGTAATCATTCTTTACTAATTCAATGCAATTTATCTTTTTATGCAATTTACTTGCTTTTCATTTACATTTTAGGCATTTTAATTCATTGAAGTATTTACTTTTCTTTGTCAATACGTACTCACTTTGAGTATTTTTATCTTTCTTGTCATTCAAGTTGCTTTTATTTTCATTTAATTTACTTTGTCAATCAAACTTGTTCATTTGCGTTAATGAACATTACTATTTTCAAACATAAACAATGAATGCACAAACACATGTTCCGAGATTCTCTAGTTGGTCTCTCAAGCATTGCAAACTAGCGGTTGTTTACCAAAAATCAGTGTAAACACCCCTATAAATTTTTGTTGTTGTTTTACCTCCTATAATATAAGATTTTGTGATTTACACTTTGGACACAAGTCAACAACAAAAATATAACCGCCGCAAAATATAATTTTAACAAAAATTTTAAACAGCCGCAAAATAAAACCGTTGCAAATTATATTATGATTGACAACAAAATATTTTTATAGAAGAAACAACTTTGATCTATTTTATATGGTAAAAGTAATTAACCCGGTAGATTTTACTGACCCCTCACTCTCTCATTTTTTTGTTTTAATTATTATTTTTACTCTAAAAAGTTAAAACCAATTTAATCCAATCATACGAATCCATAATCAAACTTCACGAGATTCATAAAGAGAAAGAAGATACGTAAGAAGTTGAAAGAAAAGAAAGAAGAAAAGATGAATTTTGTTTGTGTCATAAAAAGTACAAAAAAGTTGTCATAATATTTTAAGTGTACTATAATAACTTTTGTTAAGAAAAACCATTTTTAACCTCAATTTCTTATATTAATAGTAGATTTGGTTAATTACCTTTTACCCCCTATAAAATAGGTCAAAGGATTTTTACCTTATGTAAATTTTTTTACTGTTTTACCTTATGTAATATAAGATTTTATGTTTTACCTCTTGGTCTCAAGTCAACCATAATATAACTGCCACAAAATAACAATCTCAAAATAGAATTTTAACAAAGGTTGACTTAGTTCAATTGGTAAAGAACAAAATCTTACTACCTTCGGTTCTAAATATAAGATACATTTCACTTTTTAAGTTCATTGAAAATATAATGTATTTGGTTTATAATATGGACAAAATACATTAGATTCTCAATAAACCTAAAAAGTAAAATGTCTCTTATATTTATTTAGGACCGAGGGAGTATATTATAAAACAACAACAAAATTTATAGGTAAAACAACTTTGATTTTACTGACTCCTCTCTTTCATTTTTTTTTTTTTTGTTTTAATTATTTTTCTTTATCTAAAAAGTTAAAACCAATTTAATCCAATCTTACAAATGCAGAAACAAACTGCACGAGATTCAAACGCAGTGAACAAAAATTCAATGATTCTTTCCCTCTTTAAAACATCTTATTAACCAAACACAAATACACATTACATTAATCTAGTCACAAAAATGCCAACAACCACATTATCATCCTCTCTTTCCACCACCACAGAGTTTCAATCTCCTCTCTTATCTCCGATCAATGAATCCATACCGGAGAAACAATGCATCGACGATATGCTACAGAATTACTGCGGCGAGTTCGGGCGATGGCAGCTAAAGCATTTCGTGTTTACGAGTCTTGCATGGGCGTTAGAAGCATTTCATACGATGGTGATGATATTCGCTGACCGTGAACCGGAGTGGAGGTGTTTAACCGGTGTTTCCGGTTCGGGTTGTGATTATGGGGTGAAGAGTGTTTGTGAAGTTGAACCGGGTTCGTGGGAATGGGTGGATGGTTTGGATTCTTCGACGGTTGCGGAATGGGGTTTGGTTTGTGGTGATAAGTTTAAGGTTGGGTTGGTTCAAGCCGGGTTTTTCGCTGGATGTATGATTGGTTAGTTTAATCTCTCTTTCTCTCATCTATCTTTATATATCTAGTACCTTTACTTTGTCAAAAAAAAAAATCTACCTTTACTATTAGAGTTCTGTTTGGCAAGGTCAAAATTTGAGGTTATAGCTTATAATTTATAACTTGATTTAATAAAAAAATAAAAGACATGTTTGATAACAACTTTTAAAAAAGTGCCTATAGCTTATTTTACTAGTTTATAACTTATTTTTGATAAGTTATTTCAATTAACTTATGAGTTTATAGCTTTTAATTTATCAATTACGGTATTTCTTTTTCCATTTTAAAAGATAAAAATATGATTGTCATTATCTTAATATATTATATGATTGTCATTCTAAAAGATAAAAATGTGTGTAAAGATGATTATATCACATTTGAACTTATTTCTAGCTTTTAGCTTATTGTATCTTAAAATAAAAATAAAAATAAAAAATACCTTATAATTGATCACATCAAATTCCACTTGAAATAACACATCAAAAAAATTTTAAACCGGTATATTATAAGCTACTGTATAAACTAATATGAGAAGATGGGCTATCAATCACTTCAATTTTAATTCTATAAATTTGTCCATTATAATCTAGCAATTTGACCTTACAAACCAATTATATATTGAAATATAACAATGATAAAGAAATTAATAAAATAATTTTTTCGTTTGTAAGTCTCTTGAGTTAGAATCGAATCTGTAAAAATAATAGAATCACAAACACTAAAATTTAGAAATAAGTTCAAATGTGTGTAAAGAGAATCCTCAAAACTTAAAATTTTCTTAAATACAATTTTGGTCCTATATTTTATCAATCATTTACGTATTAATGATTCTTCGACCAAAATTGCAGTTTTAACGAAATAGGAAAACCAAACTGCATTTAAACATTTTTAAAATGTATGATTCTTTTTCCTACTAAGCATTTTGAAGTTGAATTCTAATGTCATCCTGTTTTTGTAATTTGTGATGGTCTATTCTCCTTTTATAGGTGCTGGAATCTTTGGTCATCTCTCAGATTCATTTCTAGGAAGAAAAGGATCTCTCACAGTGGTATGCATCCTAAACAGCATCTTTGGCATCTTGACAGCATTCTCCCCCAACTACATGTCCTACTTCATCATCCGCTTCCTCACCGGTTGCAGCACAGGCGGGGCTGGCCTCTGCGCTTTCGTCCTCGCCACAGAGCCTGTGGGTCCCACAATGCGTGGCGCCGCTGGCATGTCCACCTTCTACTTCTTTTCCTCAGGCATCGCAGTTCTGTCGGGCATAGCATATATCTTCCCTCAATGGCGTAGACTATACATAGCGTCCTCCATTCCATCCCTCTTATTCCTCGTCTTCGTCCTCCCCTTCCTCTCTGAGTCCCCTCGATGGTACCTTGTTCGAGGACGAATCAAAGAAGCCATGAAAATCATGTCCACCATAGCTACCTCTAACGGAAACCACCTTCCACGCCATGTTTATCTCACACTCGACGAAGATTCATCGTCGTCATCCTCATTTCATAATAGCACAGAGGACAAAGGTGCGGTGTCAGGGTCTCTAGTTGACGTGATCCGTTCACCAGTAACACGATCGCGCTTGATTTTAGCGATAATCATCAACTTGTTATGCTCAGTAGTATACTACGGTCTAAGCCTGAACGTAGTAAACCTCGAAACAAATCTTTACCTTAATGTAATACTCAATGCAGTAGCAGAAATGCCAGCGTTCATGATAACAGCGATTTTGTTGGATAAGTTAGGGAGAAAACCATTAACAATAGGGACACTATGGTTCAGTGGATTTTTTTGTTTTGTAGGGAGTTTGATGAAAAATAAAGGGGTATGGAAAGGACTGAAAATGATGTGTGGAATTTTGGGAATATTTGGGATGGCAGGAACTTATAATTTGCTCTTTATTTATACGTCAGAGTTGTTTCCAACAGTTGTTAGGAATGCAGCACTTGGTTGTGCTACACAAGCAGCACAAATGGGTGCAATATTGGCACCGGTTGTCGTCGTTTTAGGTGGCTCGTTGCCGTTTGCTTTATTTTCTTTGTGTGGAATTGTTGCTGGAATTTTTTCATTTTGGTTACCTGAGACACTAAACCAACCACTCTATGATACATTATCTGGAATGGAAGCAGGGCAAGATGTTACCTCTGCTAAGGCTAGTGCATAAGGTTGCTTGCAATTTACGTTACTAATTATTGATGTTTTGGTTTAATTGTTTTAGAGTTTAATCTTGATTGTATTACATTATGTATGTATGTATTGTTATTTGTTATATAAACTAGAAATTGTTCCAATGCCTTCTATCGCAATTTGTTCTCCATTTCGAATTCTAACTTTGGAAATAGAATTTTTTGAGCTCTTTGAAAAGATCTCGATCATAAATCATATGGTTTGTACAACCACTATCAATAAGTCATTCTTTTGACGGCTTGTTGGTTGTAGAAACTTGTCCCAGTACGGAACGATATTTCTTCTAATAGTTTTAAGACTATTATTAAACCTTTATATTCTTCTATTGGTCCAAAAAAAAGGAGGTCGATCTTCATTCTAAAAGGGTTTAAAACGATAATATTGTATCATACTAGGATGCCAGATGCATTGTTTTGTTGATTTAGAAGCAAAAAGTGACAGAGGATTACTTTAATTTAATTACAAATTGGTAACTTACTGCCTCAACAACATTTTTACCTAGTAGCTATACACAAAACAAATCATCTTTAAAAATTCAAAACATGAATGGCGTTGGGGAGAATCCTGGCATGATCATAGCAATAGAAGATGACCTGCAATTTTATAACAAAATAATCAAGTCTATTAGTGAAAGTGACATTCTAAGAAAATCATATTCAAATCATTTATATACTATATATTATCATGACATCAAACCAAGCATAAACAAAAGACAAACAAAATTAGAAAAATATTACCTTATCTAGTAGGAAATGATAGTTTTATTATCAAAAAGAATCTTGACCCATCTATAAAGGCAAGGCAGCTCTAATCTATAATTAAAGGATAACACTTGCCGAATCATATCCCATTAACAAGGAAACTTAGTTAATTATGATAATCCATTGAAAAAAAATCCATATACACGTACTACCCAGTTGGCTACATCATTTAATTGATGTTAACTAAAATCTCGTATTTATTATATTTTATTTTATTGATGAAGCAAACTCGTGTATATTTTCTATAGTTTAAGTCAACTGCATAATAATGAATAAGCAAAATAACGCCTTGTTGAAGCAATAATAGGGATAGAGATATATACCTAATTTTGATTTTATTTATTTCTTTGTTTATAATCACTTTTAAATTTTTAACATAAACGCCTATCAAAAAAAAAAATTAACATAAACAGAGTGTTTTGTACTATTATGACAAGCACTGGCCCATGTTATTTTTCCTTTCATTAACTATAGTTGTCATGTGTCACACTATTTTTTAACATAAAATTTAAAATATTTAGTTCCATTTTCTAGAGGTGGAAAAATTAATTAATTATGAATGTGTAAAGTAAAATTGATTCAACTCCAAAAGTAATTCTCCAAGTTAAATATAATTTTGTACCTTTTGAGTTCTATAACTATTTTTTTATTTTAAATTCAATTCATTTCACTTTTAACAAATCAATTTTTTTAATAATTCATTTTTGTTTGTTTAAAAAAAAAACAAATCAACCTTTTTGTTGTAAATCAATTTAAAAAAAATTAAAATCAACTTAGGCTGCTGCAGAACTAAACACATGTAATTGTAATATACTCCATCTATCTCAAAAAATAAGAAAAATGTGTTAAAGAAACATATAAATTGGTTTAAAATTTAGTTAAATACATTCACTTTTGTCGACCAATTTTTGTTTATATTTTGGGACAGAGAAAAAATTCTTTTATTTTGATACAAATGTTTGTAAAATCAATGTTTTATGATGTCAACAAATGATTTACCCCATAAAAAAGTCTACAAATGAAAGAAAAACAATTCTAGTTACATAAACAATGAAATTTTATAAGCTTAAAAGTTAAAATGAAACATAATCTCTCATTAAAAAAATAAGATCAAACATAAAACATTATTACTAATGAACGGTTATAGTTTATGATCCAACTGATTGGTCAAAAAAATTGTATATGAATTAATTAATTCAAGAGTTATTTGTTTACATTAAAGAAACCCATGATCTACAAGGATTACAACAAAAAGAAATCCATGGATCTTCTGGGATTTACAAAAAAGAAACAAACTACATTAATTAATATTAATATATATATCCGTTTAATAACAATAATTAAACTCTTAAATCAATCTCAAAAAAATAAGTTTTTGAACTGACCGATCATAATAACCGTCGCTATAACTCCGATGATAAACCTTAGAAGCAGCACCACCACGGGCTGCAGTTTTCTTCTTCATAACCTCCTTGGACACCACCCTACTACCTTTCGGCGCCGCTACAATATCCTCCGAAATCGGTCCCAACGAAGGCTTCCAATCCGAGGCATTACCTTTCCACTGCTTCTTACGTAACCGGTTCCTAGAAGAAACGGACGTGGATGATGTAGTTGTTGTATTAACAGATTGCGCCGGTACTAACCATCTTTCTTGATCCTCCGCCGGAGATGATGATGATGATTCCAGCGTGTGCCGTGTGGGAGATGCACAACATGAAACAAACTCCAAGAAAAACCTCATCCGACTACTCCTATTTTCCATAATTGATTGATCGATGTAAACGTAAGTATGAGAATCGAAAAGAGGAATAGTTTTGAAGCTAGCGTTAATGATGGAATCGGAGGTGGTGGATGGAAACAAGTTCCATGGAGGATGAAGATTTGGGAAAAAAATGGAATGTGATGAATTTGTATGGGAAATATTTTTGGGGTTTTTTGTTTTTAGATATAAATAAAAGTCTGATGTTCACGAATAACTAACTAATTTTATAGAGGACGAGAGATGCGCCACGCAATGATGGATACTATTACTGTGTGTATCTTATTATGAATCAATCAGAGTTATTGTCGTTATCCTTATTTTTTATTTAAACTCAATGCCCTTTGGGTTTGTGTTTATTACGAATAATGCCATTGTTCTCCCGCAGCCACTGGTCCAGTATCTGTAATATGATATCACTAGACTCGTTTTCACGTTTTATTATAAAATTTTGTTCGTCTCTTATTATAAATTTTTTTAGGAAAAATACAAAAAAAAAAAGTTAACAAATGAAAATGAATTATGCAGTAGAAACAAAAAAAAATTATAAAAACTGATTTTTGGTATGTCTTTTATTTATTATGAAGCGTATGCAAGGAAAATTAGTATTCACTCCGATCCGTTTTAAAATATAAATAAAAATATATTGATAAAAGTTATGTATTTAATTCTGTAAGCATAAAAATGTTGTATTTGACCTTACCAAAAAACAATGTTGTATTTGATTTTCCAATAAATATATTAATTTTTGCTAATTAATTTAATATTAAATATTAGGATGAAAAAAGTATATATATATATATATATATATATATGTAATACTTTTCCACATATAGCTGTTGTATAAAATGATTGGGCAGATAGATGGGTTCATTCGCTCATATTGATGAATGACATTTAGTTATCATAATATTTTAAAAGATAAAAAAAAAATATTTCAAATATACTCTTTTTCTATTAATTTTACAATATATTGTACCGATATAGTAGAATTAATCTATTGTACCATAAAATTTCCCAATTTATTTTCACCTCTATATTAGGATGTTAACGAAAACATTATTAGAATTGTCTCAAAAATGTTTTGCCTAATGTTAATTGATTAAGTTTATTTTCTTGTGATCGATCATTCTTAAAATATGATTTTTGAGTCTGTGTTTAATTTTGAATTGAATCATGTGATCTGCACTAAATATTTTTAAAGGAGTAGATAAAATAAGTGGTCAAATGGCACATGTGCTGCAATGCCAACTAAGTGAATAACATACTAATTTTAGTTTAGCAGATAATAATCAACTAAAATACACCTTAACTTCCACCGTATACAAGCATAATTCCATCTGTGTTTTGACACTGCTATGTTGATTACAATTACAATTAACAACTCCTTTTACAATAACCAGTAACCACACCACATTTCCATGTGCTATGTAATTATTGAAAATGGAAGGGAATGAAATACGATAATAAATTAGTTTACAACCAATAATCTTCTGCCTAACTCAACATGGTTTATTCTTATATTAAAACAAATAATCGATTATCTTCCACCTTCTCGCTATGACTCTTTTCAAAACAAAGTTTATGCAATTACGGTGAATTATAATAATGATCCACTATTTTGAACCCGGAAATACCATTATCTATTTACATGCTAGGGGGTGCGCGGTTTCTGCGGAATTGGGGGGAGATATTCCGGGTCATAGTGAGGATGACGGAAACTCGGAAACTCCTATATCATCTCTTTGTGTTTTTTTTATTGTTTTATCGTTTTTAGTTTGTATTTTGAGAAATAATATGAACACACTTTTTTAACACATTTCAATTAAAATTTGTCACATCACCTCTTTTTCTTATTCATTTATTTATTAATAAAAAAAAGAATTAAAATAATAGGAGAAGTGGAGTGATGTGGCAAATTTTAATTGGAGTGTTGAGAGTGTGTTCTTAGCATTTCTCATATTTGATTGTATGGAATTTTGTTGTGAAATTTGCACAACAAGTATTTGATAAAAACACTAAGTGAAAATTTCACAATTTATTTCAAATAAAAACTTGAAATTCACATTGCACTTTAGTGTTCGACAAAATTTCTCTACCAAATCTTATTGTAATATTTGATAACTTGACCATAAAACTTGTTAAAACCATTTTCAAAAGTTAAAAGTTAATTAAACTTGTATTGATTAATTGCTCTACAAGATTTTAGCTTATTATCATCATCAATTTATATGGTGCATACAACTTTTCCTTTGATCAAACTTGATACATACAATCCGTGGTTTGCTTCCGTGCATAATTTTTTTTATAAAACTGTTAGTCGATATTTTCGACTAAAGGCATCATGACTAAAAGTGAGGAAGCACCCATAGGATAAACGCGACAGATTAAATTTGTCATAGATGTTTCTAAGTTAAAAAGCGCTAACAGAGGAAGTTGTCGCAAGGAAGAGAGGAATAACAAAGAGAAGGATTGTCGCTGCTACAAATACAGGAAATGGAGCAAAAGAGACTTGGTGGAATGCAGCCAAATGTGGAAACTGTCGCGCGAATCAGCGTTGAAGGAAAGAGTCGTCGCGGCTACCAACATGGGGAAATGATGGGAGAAGTGCGACAAAGTCAAATTAAAACAGAAGAGAAGAGAGAAGGATGTCGAAGCAACTAAGGAAGTTAGGGTCGCAAGCAAAGGTGTCGCAGCAAAGATCAGATTCTGCAGGAAACGGTTAACAAGTAGTGGGGACAGGAACGTGGGACGCGCGTTGTAATTTTATTCGCTTCAAATTTGTAATTGCTAGGGTTAGACTATTATAAATAGAAAACTTGTAATCAGGTTTTAGGGTGGAAAATTAGTCGTACAGAATCCTGCAGAATTCCAAAGTACCTAACGCTTGAGAAACGGAATCACAAAGGATCAATGTATGCCATTTTCCCACCATTTTTACTTTTCTTGTAAACTTTATCAATTTTAATGCAATTTATCATCTTTTCTACAAGTCTAGACATTCCTGTCAACTTTTGAACTCGTTACAACTTGTTTATTTGTTAACATTTGTGAATTGAACCTTGTGTTCTTCGCATTGTCAACAGGTTAAAACACTTTCTTTAAACAAAAACTTTGGGAAATAAACATTACAAACTATGCACAAATATGTTCGAGATTTTACTAATTGATCTCACTTGCTTTTCAAACTAGTCTTTTGTTCACCAAATTTCCCAATGAACAAAAACATCGTTGTTTTTGAGTCACTTATTCAATTCCTTTCTAAATGAATAGCTATTTAATCTAACACCGTCACTTCGTGTTCACTATAAATGTCGTCATTTTCCATATTAGAGTGTATTTTTCACTCTATCCACTTTTAAGGCAAAATTTGGTCAAAACCTTATTTAGCAACTCTAAATCCACCTGCACAATCACTTATTGTAGTGTATTATATAAAGTATAATTTTTAGATAATTAAATAATACTTCCTTGGCCTCTAATTATAAAACCATTGTGAAAAAAATTGTCCCTCTTTATAAGATTTTTTAAAATATTTAAAAACATTAAATATTTCTTTACTACAATATACCCCTAATTAAATTACATCTTTTTTTACAATTTTAATAAATATATTAAAAAATATTAACTAATTCTCTTTCTTAAAAGATAAAATTGTAAAAACAATATTAATTGTCAATCAATTTAATACTAAAATCAACTTTTTTAAAAAATTATTAAGGACAAAAGGAGTAAGTATATTTTACCTCAAAAAAAAAAGTATATATATTTACGTAAGTGTGTCCATATGTTGTAACCAAAACCTTCACAAAGCAAAACAAAACAAAAAAGTACAAATAAAAAATGATTAAATACTTGTACCAAAAAAAAAATGATTAAATACTAATATGTAATTTTCACTTAGTCAAAAATATATATGTAATTTTCAAATAAATTAAATAATATATAATTTTATGTAAGTGTGTCCATATGTTATAACTAAAACCTTGGATCCATCATCCATTTAAATAGTTTTCCTGTATAGTATGACAAATATGATCCTAATATTTTTTAAGACCAAATAATTTATACTGTAAAACAATTTGAACTGCAAAATTCAAATATTATTTAGTCTAGTCGGCATTCCTTAGATTCACATGTATGTCTTGGTGTAGGTTACATAATGAAAAGTACAAATGAATTTAAGAACCCCAAAACAAATATATAATCCATAAGACGATTTTTTCATACATCAGATTCTATTCTCATTAGTCATTACCATTTCTCTATCAAAGACACTTACTAGAATGTATATGCTGATGTGGTTTCTTTGTTAATATGACTCATGCGACAATTTCCAATTCTAAAAACTTGTTTGTTTTCTTTGCCACGTCTTGAAAAACAACAGTGACATATATATCTGGACCAAATTTGTCTTATATTCAGATAAAGTTGAAGCCGCTATGAAAAGAAAACGCATTTAATTTCGTCATTTTCTTCATTCCCCTTCAACAAGATGATTCATTGATTCTATTTTAATAACAAGATTATTGGTCCAAATTTGGTGACACCTTGCATTTGGAATGAAAAATATCCTCTGATTGGTTACTCTCAATAGTCAATATGTTTCTTGTTACTTGGTCAACAGGGTATTACTACACTCACACCATTGGTTCATTTTAGAATTTGCTTTCGTGGGGCTTTCTTAATTTTGGTCCATGTGTTAATGATATTAATTGTTGGATTTAGCACTTGTTGGAAGATGAAAGGACATAGAAAAACCAGAGAATGACAATTAAGTTGATGAACAAAATTGAAGATGAGGATAGGAAGAAACCCAAGTGTTTGTGCTTAACTCAAATGTATTTATTTTTCTTAGTTTATTTAATAAAAAAATTAAGATACTTTGATATTTATTTTTTTTGGTAAGAAGGTACTTTGATATAGTTTTTCATAATTATTAATTTTATTGAGACATAATTGTATGCAGATGTATATAATTTTTACATCATTACTAAATAGGTATTAAAAAATTAAAAAATTATTTTTTAATAAAGTTTTAGATAAAAATAACCATTTTTATTGAACATACACATTAAACTATATTTTTTATAATGATTTTTTCAATTAGATGATAACTTTTTATGTATTTATTGATATTAATTTTACAAAAATGACATAGATTTTTAGATAACGGGTCGGTCCGAAGCCCGATGAGTCAGCCCGGCCCAGCCAATCCTCTGGAGGGCTACATGGTTCTTGACCGAAAAACCCGAGTGCATTTGAGCTAGCTTTTTTGAAGCCCAAGCATGTGAGCTGATGGGACGGCCTATTTTGGACAGCTCTAGGTGCTAGTGGTATTATTTAAACACACGAAAGTGTACTCCCTCTAGTTTTTAAGATAATGGTAAATTTATTTTTTAGATTTATTGAATAATTGATATATTTGTTTTATATTATAGATCAGATACATCAACCATTCAATAATTTTAAAGAACAAAATTTCTCTTATATTAAGGACGGAGTATGTGACGAGCTTGAACATGTACTTATGGAAAGAAAAAGTGACCCTAGATAAAAGAAAATATAATATAGGTTTGTCTAACATGTACAATATTGCATATGTTAAAGCAACTAAAAATAGTAACTCTAATGAAAAACAATAATTATTTATTAAAAAGTTATACGATTAAAATAAAATACTTAAGTTGTAATACAATTTTACTATTTTAAATTTCTTAACATAGGCAAATTTGCACATGATAGAAAAACCTAAATAATATAAAAAGTCAAAAATCATAAATATTTAGTGTTGATATCATATTTGGTAGGGTTGTGCAGAAAAAAACTACCCGCCCAAAAACTGATAAATCCGATAAAACCGAGAAAGAAACCGGTCGGTCGAGTCGGGCTTCGGGTTTTGAAATGATAAAAATCAGTTAATGGTGAGTTCAAATGGACGGGTCCGGTTTCGAAAATTTTAAATCAATGATGTCCGACATGAGATACACAATGACTTGTACTATATTTATTCAGTTTACATAAATGCAAGACACAAATGAGACCTACTCCTATTTTTCCTTTATTCCAATGTTGCATTACAGCTACATGAAAACCTTATGATTTCTCTCTCTTTTCACTTTTCCATTTTCCTCACCGTCAATGTGCATCACAACGAACTAGTAGTAGTAATTGCTACTAAAATACACAAGTTATTAATTAAATTAAATTTTGTCAAAAAAAAGTTAATTAAATTAAATAGTATAAAATACATCTTGTACTGTGTATAATAATAATAAAGTAAAACCTTTTCTTCAATCTCAATGTTTATCACAATAGTAAGTTCTTTGATTTTTCTTATCATTTGGACACAAATTTATCTTCTTTGTGTGGTTTTAAGGTTTTGTGATCTATCAAGCCTCTCTATTCTCTTTTATTCCCAAATTCTCTCTTCCTCTATTCTTTTTGTTTTGCTGCAAAACTGTTTAGATATGGATCTACGCAACTATTACACAGAGATAACCACTTTAGTGGATGTACATCCATCTCTCTAAAGCACCACTTCCAGATTTAATTTGCAAAGATTTCCAGCAATTTTTTATGTCTCTTACCCGTGTAAATCCGCCCGACTCACCTGCTACCCGATTCAACCGTCAACCGATGAAAGAAATGGGCGGAAGTGGGTGATGATTTATGCATCTCGGTTTTGGTCAGATTTGGATTTTTCGGTCCGAATCTGACCGAACCAGCCCAATGCACACCCCTAATATTTGGTGTAAAAGAAGTATGAACAAAATTTATTTTTGTTTGCTACAACTTAGAGTTCTCTCTAGTTTACATTTCTTTAAGTCTTTTAGTGCTTTGTGGCTAGAGATTAGTTTAATATTTCAGTTACCAAAACCTCTCTTGTGTATTAATGTTTTATCTTAAGAGGATGTAAAGTTTACCCTAATTCCTATAAACTCTTGTTGCATTCGTTGGTTTTAAGTAACCGTATTAGCAATAGTTGACTTATCTGTTTAATGGAATATCAATATTTTTTCAACAACAAATAAAAAAAATAGAAGGGATCAAATTACAATAATATAATATTAGACTGGCGTTAAATTACTCACTAATAAATCTAAAATTATTTGATATGGCCATTGACTCATTGTGACACATTTCAGATTAATGTCATTATTTAAACAAGAATATATATATTATTATCTAAAGAAGGGAAGTAAATTTGGAGTTATCATTACCATAAAAAGTTCAGGGCATATCAAAGAGAAATCTTGCATTACAACGATATCACAGATGCTTATCATCCCATATCAACAGTCAAATTTTTTGTAGATAATTTAAGACCAGCTAGACATCACCCATGCCATTGTGTAAATAAATAATACTTTGTGATTTGCAACGTCAAATAGAACTAGATCAATGAGGCACAAAAATGTTTCGGATGAGCATAATTTAATAAGGTCGGACACCATACTGTCTAGGCGGTGTATTATTTGCAGCTTCTCCGGGTGGTGGTCTTGGTCTTGCATACTCTGCAAATATAACCCAGCCATCCAAAAACTGTATACCAAGGGAAAACATATTAGTCAGCATTATTGTAATAGAATGTTCGGTAAGAAAAGAAAAGAACAACCAAGGCATCAACTTTGTAGATGAACTACATAGAAGGGTTTTCCAGACAAACAAGAACAAGGTTATTAAAAATTCATTAAAACATCAATCAACTGTCAGGTCAGTTACATTTAGAGTTTTTAGTTTTTTTTTGAAAAAAACATTAGAGTTGTTATGCCAAACAATGCATGTTTATTTGAGATTAGCAATCAATAAATGATTTACAGGTTTGGGGTGATTAAGCAAAACCTTTAAATGTTGAAGTGTTAGATTATGGAATTCCTTGTCAGGAGGAAGTATGAAAATTGAGATCATAGTAAATGAAATTTACTACAACTTCAAGTAAATGTCCATGCCAATTTGTGCTTCAAGAACAGTGAATGCATTGTTGGCACTTGGCAATGTCAAACAATTAGACTTTGTTTGTGAGTTAGAGCCTTAGAGGGGAGGGGAGAGTTTTGAAAAAAATGAAGGAACAAGTGGAAGGAATAGAGGAGTCCGGGGGTTCGTTTTTCTTCATAACACAAAAACCTTCTAATTTGGTGGAGCTCAAAGATTGTATAGGAGGGAGATTTTGAAGGGTTTATATGAATTCTTCAAATTTAATTTATGTTGTTATAATATTCTTAAAATAAAAAATCAGATTAACATAAGCATGGTGTTTTCTTGTCTACCCCCAAAAGTTTTGGGGGTATTTACCTCCAACCACTTAAAAAAACTTTAATAGGTATAATTTTTTATAAAATACACCGTTGGATTAAAAGTTTGTATTATATAGATCATTTGTGTAAAATTTCAAACAAATCTAAAATCTTTTGATATGTTATTGAGACGCATCAAAATTAACAGTTTTTGTGATTTCTTAAACACCGTTAATCTTTATGTGTTTCAGTAATATATCAAATGATTTTAGATTTTTCTGAAATTTTACACAAATGATCTATATGATAAAAACTTTCAATCCAACGGTGTATTTTATAAAAAATTATATCGATTAAAACCTTTTGTAGTGGGGGTAGACAAGAAAACACCCATAAGCATTTATTTACCATTCTCTACAAAACTACTTTCAAAAACATGTGACAAATTTGTCTATTTTTCTCTCTACTTCTCTCTCTCCTAAGCCTTCCCCTCCAAACTCCCAAACAAAGCCTTAGAGCTCAGTGTGATGTGTATATGTTGTGGTGTTGATAAATTAAGTTTATCTTAGGTGGTCATATTGAAGTGTTATTTTGCTTAAATATACAAATGCAGAGACAAATCCAAGACAACAATGTTCTAAAAGAAATATGCAGAGACAAATCCAAGACAACAATGTTCTAAAAGAAAAACATTTATCAGTCTTCCCACAAAAGTTGCAAGCATAAGGGTTTAGTAAATTTTACCTTGCCATCCATGCCTTCGATGCCCTTAGCAGCACCTTCTAGATTAGAATATTGCACAAAACCAAACCCTTTAGAGTAACCTGAGACTCGATCAGTTACCACCCTAGCTGAGATTGGCAGACAGAAACCCATTGTAGTTTCAGAGAAGATTTTCAAGACCTCATTACATAATAAAAGCACAGATAGCTTAATAGTTCAGATGTTTAAGTATAACTAGGGATGGAGAACTAACCTTGAACAACTTCACCAAACTTTTCAAATGCTTCCTTCAGATTTTCTGTTGTAGTACGTTTGCTGAGCCCTGAAAGTTTAAGCCACACGTAAAGAATCAATAGTCAACTGAATTACATTGGAAAAAAGGCTCGACCTTAAGGCAATAATAAAATTTAAGTTTGTTTATGGCACAGGGGAAGATGGGGTAAAAATTGCAAATGACAATTGTAGCATGAATGACATGTTTAGAGAGGGAAAGTTAAAGGAATTGAGTCCTGGGAACTTATTGTATCATAGGGCCAAAACGGTAACAGGGCCAAAACAGTAACAGAGCTTAAGTGTGTGGGTTAAAATCAAAATAACTACGGCATCAACACTCAACAGTGTATAAACAATGCACAACGTACTCAAATCTTTTCAGAGATTGCTTCGCTTCAAAAATATATGTTCCTTTTAGACCGTTGGTCTCTTTTGAGTTTGATGATGATACTTGTAAATTCCAAGTAGACACTTGAGAAAGCACTAGGAAATGATTATTTCTTAGAGGCTTTCTCCAGACTATATTGGGTCTGTTTGGACTGGCTTATTTGAGCTTACTTACTAGCACAAACTTCGTGAGATTATTAGCGAGACCTTAGAAAAATAGCTTCTGACATTTTTCATAAGTGTTTTTCAGCTTATTTTCACAAGTTCTCCAAGATAGCTTACGAAAATAGGTTATATAATGCACATAAACAATTTTTTTATCTATTGACTATTGCTATAGAAATATCTTATTTAAGCTTATACGTAAACATTTACCATGATAAACACTTTTGCTATAAATTGCAAATAAGTTGTTTATTATCCAAACAATTTATCTATCTATTAGTTTCTTTATCCAACTATTATATAGACATGGTCAATAACTTTAAAGGACTAAATCCCCTCTTGTTTCTACTTACACCCATTGAATATTGATTTGTCTCACATTACAGATAGAGAGGTCACGAGTTCTACCTCTTACATTGTATTTTCTACCTAATCATTTCTAGAACTTCCTTATTCACAAATCATTTCTAGAACTTCCTGCAAAAATGACATTTTGCAGGTGTATACACCGCTCGATCTTTCGTAAGAAATGTGTCATATCATATCATATGCGTAAATCTATCTCACTATCGCGAATAGCAAGACTAATGAACTTACTTTTAATTGAATACATGACAACAATAAATCACTTATTCATAGGATTCCATTCCAAATATCAAACAAACAAAGTAAAAACAAATTTATACATAAGAAATTAATCATAAGCTGTTTAAGCTAGAAACAGTGGCGGATTTAGAGCCCCACATACCCGGGCTCCGGCCAAAAATGTTTGTATTTTTGGGGTTCGGTTAGGTCAAAATTGAGTTGTTTAGGAGTTAATTTAGGGCAAAATTAGGATTTTTTGTTCAAAACTGATATTTTTTGGTGTAAAACTGCGATTTTTGTTTAAAATTAAGATTTTGCCCAGACTTTATAAATTTTCTCCGCCACCGACTAGAGGTATATGGAAATGAGAAATCAAATGATAACATATACATTCAAATTAACAACATCATCAAAAACATTACATAAACATTCAAATCAAGGTTCAAATTAACTAGCTAGGAATCGATTAAAAACAACAAAAATCAACAATATCAATAATTAGTAATAAACTAACGAATTTAAGAAGGAAGAAATGAGAAGGGGAAAACGGACCGGAGACGAAGAGGTTGGTGGAGGGATCCGCCATCTGTCGAGTGGAAGTAGTTCCGGAAGGCGGCGTTGAAGTGAAAGGGAAAGTGGGAGAAGAGGCGGTTGGGTTGGTGCAAAAGAGGCGGCGCAAACCGCGGGGAGCGGCGGCGGCGGCAACTGCAGCTCTCATAGTCAAAGCCATGATGGGTTTAAGGTGGAAATGTAAAACCCTCGGTGGGTTGAAGGAAAGAAAGATAGTGACGAATATTTAGAACTAACCTCGGAGAGATTTTTGTATCCAAGAGGTAAAAAGAGTTATTAGATTTCAGGTCAAATGGCCTTTTTATTTGGGTCAAATTTTTTGTGTCAAGTATAATCTCTTTAAATTAATACTTCCTCTGTTCTATTATATAAGCCCCTCTGACCAAAATCATGTTTATTAAGAAATGTTAGTAGTGTAATTATTATGTCTAGTTTGTGTGTAAATTTTACTAAATTGTTCTTTGTTTGTATATGTATTTAATTTGACATTTCACATTTCAATGCAAGTTAGTGTAATAATTAGGGGTATGTATAGGAAAAAAAGTAATGATTGCACATGGTAATTTGTAAAGGAACTTATATTTTGGGACTAGACTTTTTTTGAAAGGGTAACTATATAATGGGACGGAGGGAATACTTAATAAATTCTCTAAAATAATAATTTTTTTGGTTCTGACTTGGATGAGTGTAAAAAATTAAAAAATTCAATAAAATAATAAGATAATAATTTTTCGTGAGATCTCTTTGTAATTTTCGGTCTCAAAAAAATCATAAATTAATAATATGGTAAACTTGTGAGATATGATGTTAATACTCTATCACATTCATGTAATTTACATATGGCAAATTTGCTTAAGAATACATTGAGCACATTTTTTCCTCTTGTTTACATCAAAAATCATTATTGATTTCCAATGCATATTACTAAATTCATTATTGATTTACAAGTCATTAAAAACTATAAATTAATAATTATTAATTTATCGATAAATTAATAACTCTCTAAATTAATAAATTTCTCTGATCCTGACTCTATTAGTTTATAGAGATTTGACTGTATTTGGAATTTTAGTTTTGGTTGTATGCTAAAATCCAAGAAATACAATTTCAGTTGTATTATATTTGATTTTGTAAATTGTTTTGGGGATTTGTTAAATTGGGGGATAAGAAACATGATAAAAACATAAATTTTTGTTCTCCACTAAATCACAACATAACTTTTATTTCAAGTACAAGTTGTTCAAAATACCAAAAATTGGTTATCTTTTATCCCCTTGTAAAATAGACCAAAGTTGTTTTATCTTCTGTAAAAAAAAAAATTGTTGTTTTATCCCCTGTAATATAAAATTTTGTGCTTTACCCCCTGGACTAAAGTCAACCATACTATAACCGCTGCAAACAAAACTGCCGCAAAATATACTTTTAGCGGGGGTTTTAAACCGTCACAAAAAAAATTAGCGACGGGTTTAAACCGCCTCTAAACAAAACCGTCACAAATTATATTATAGTTGACTTAGTCCAGGAGGTAAAACACAAAATCTTATATTACAAGGAGTAAAAAGTAATTAACCCTACATTTTTTTCACAAAATATTGTATAAAACAAAAAGTTATTTGATACCATTAAAGTTTGTCATGTGCTATTTTATCTTGTGTTGTTTTATCGTATACTGTTTTATCTAATACTTACTCTTTAACAGATCAAACGCACTCTTAAAGGTCAACTTGATCGGTAAAATAAAATTCTAGACAAAATAGTAGTACATGACACTACAAGACAAAATAAATTTTGTCTTGTACAATGTTTTGTGGAGAAATGTTATTTTTGAGATTTAGACAACTTGTACTAAGGACAAAAAAATATCATGTGGTTTAATGGGGAACAAGAATATTTGTTTTTGTCTAATACCTTGACCCCCGGTTAGTCCAGTCTCAGAAATAGTTTTAAAATCAAACACAATACAACTTTTTAACATATCAAACGCTCCATAAAGATGAAGAAGTAGAGTGTCTGAAGTTCGAATCTCGACACCTACATTTATAATGCAATGTCTCTATCAACTCAACTAAGTTCACGGGGATTCAGTCTAATATTTATTTGGGTCTAGATAGCATAGACTAACTAACACACCCCAAGTACACAACTCAAAAAATGTTTTTTTATGGTATATATAAAATTTTAAAGTTATTGAAATTTTACACACATAAAGTAAAGTGTTTGGAATTTGAATCTCGATTATGGATGTCCAGCATAGCAATTTTGATATTTTTTGTCAGTTGTGCTATGTCTTTCAGAATCTTGAAAAGTGTTTTTTATTGCAAAGAGAAAATGTTTTTATGGCTAGCAACATTTACACTAAGAAATAATAATTATTGATAAGTTAAATCATTTTTACTCTTATTTTATGAAGAAAGAAAAAAAATTCATTTAATGAATGTTTTAGTTTTTTTGATACATCGAAATGCATCAGAAAGATAAATTGCTCCCACTAGAATTTGATCCCTTGACCTCTCCCTACTCAACTGATGTCCCCTAACTCTTACACCTTGAGTTATTATACGAGGACAATGAATGTTTTAGTTTTTGTAAAGGTACAAATGATAAAATATCATTAATTGTACCTTGTTTCTTAAAAAAACCAAAACTTTGAGATAAGATTAACGGTTAAATATGTTTTTAGTCGCTATAAACATTTGAACTTTCTATTTTTTGTCCCACTATATTTTCTTGCCACTTTTTTGTCCCTATAAAATTATTATGCATGTAGTTTTAGTCCCTACTAATAAACCAATGTGTATTTTTGAATGATTTTTTCGTAAACATGTTTAGAGCATTGTAAATAGTTCCTCGGAAAAAGAACTTAGAAATTTGATTTCTAATTATTTTTCATTTTAAAAAATTTATATTTTATTATTTTCATTTTAAAAAATTCTAAATTTTTGTTGAGAACTTTTTTATATTATTCTAAACATGTATGAAAAAATATTATTTAAAAGTTTAATGATGATTAAACAATTTTCAAAATTTTGAATAATGGCAAAGATAAAAATTGCATGGATAAAATTTTTTAGGAATCAAAACATACTACTTTTTTAATTAGAAGTAAAAACAAAATTGTGTAACTTTATACAGACCAAAAATATATTTAACATTAAAATTAATAAGATAAAAAATTTAGAATTGATAGAGTAAATGTTTTTCTCTTTTTTACATAGAGAGTAAATGTTATGTTGATGTTTGTGCCAAATAGGCCATATTATGTATTGTATAAACGTCTAGACGATTGAATTAATATTCTCGCACTTAAATATCAATTTATAAACGTGTATGAGAAATGGTGCATAGTATGTTTGATTTGTAAGGATAGGCTTTTATATGTTTTTTCCAAGAAAATTAACTTATTATGTGCTTGAATTTACAATTTTTATGAAATTATACAGAGGATGCAGTGGTGCATAAGCACCATGAACTAGTGCATCTATGCATTTGTGTTGAAAAATTGTTACAGATGAACGGGTGCAAGATATGCATGAACCGGTTCATCTCTTAGTATGAAGAGTTTGCATCTGTCCAAATGATATTTGGACCGATACAAACTCTTCAGACTTAAGAAATGAACTAATTCATGCATATCTTGCACCGGTGCGTCTGTGTTTTCTAAAAACATTTTTTCAACACAAACGCATAGATGCATCGGTACATGGTAAAAAAAATTTATAAGTTTTGATAAATGAACATTTTAAAACATGTCTGTAAAAAGTCATTAAAAATTTTAAGAGTTTAAGATTAATTAAACAAATTTTATTTTAACAGGGTTTAAACAATGTATTCAAAAAAAAAATTGTACGACTAAAAATACTAGAATAAAGTAAGGACTAAACTTAAAATATCTCCATGTTGTAGGGATCAAAAAATATAATATTATGTTTGTCTTTTTTTTTTTGTTATTATCTTAGTCCTTAATTATAGGATCGGTTGACCAAATCACAAAAATTACGAAAAAATGGTATTGTTACTCGAAACCATGATATTGTTACGAAGTTTCTACCGCTAGTGATGACTAATCTTCTTAAGGGAATATGTAGCGACACTCCTCTCCCAACCGAATTTTCTGCAAATTCATGGGTTAGAATCGAACTCATGACCACATACTTAAGTGGACTAAGACCCTTACCACTTATACCAATTCATTGTTGCTAAGTATGTGTTAGTTTTAATCAAGTACAAATGTGAATGTCATTTTAATTTGTGTTTTAAACATGTAGTTTAAAAATTATGGACTTAATTTGACAAATTCCCAAAACAAGTTGCAATTCATTCATTTGTCTCATAAGTGTAGTTCAAATGGTAGTTACCAGAAACATTATTGGAGTGGTCTGGGTTCGAACCCGAGATTCCATATTTTTCAATATTTAAATGTATGTGTGAGTCTAGACACTAGACTACTTGACAAAAAAGAAGTTGAAATTATTTATTATGGTCAATAGATAAATTGATTGTTTTGTTTAAAATAAAAGTTATTTTCTTTTAAAAGTTTAAAAATAAAATGTAATTTGACTAACAAAAAAAAAGTAATTGAATTGTCACAATTAAATTTGCAAAAGAAGATCCAACATAAAATTAAATTGTCTGCTTCCAGCAAAACAAGGAAAACCCGAATCTAATATAATTATCGTTTTTAACTATCAAACAGATTGAACCTTATAGTTTAATCTAGATGACTACTTTAGGCTCAAACCCAGTTCACACCCACAAATGTTAGTAAGTTATGTAAAAATGAAAAAGTATTAAAATGGAAAAACTACTTTCTAGATGCCATTTAAAAAGATCACAGATGCTTGTCCGTAACGATAACATGCTTACAAGTGAAATAGACTACACCATTTCATTCTATGATTTTCAAGTTTCTTTATTTCTTTATCATCTTAAATTCTTCATCTCATCTTCAACATACACGTAACACATGCCATCTTTTTCTTTTTAGTTTCTTTAAATTCGTTTGTTTAAAAGTTTGGAAACCAGAAATTCTATTATTAATCAGTAAAATTTGTTCTTAATTTATTTTAGTTTGGGAACTTGAAATTTTATTATTAATCAGTGAAATTATAATTTCCTTTTAATTTCTTTAAATTTATCCTTAATTTGTTTTAGTTTGTATTTTAATCACCGAAAATTTATTTCTATATAATAGTAATTTTAAATTTTAACAATTATTTTAAATTTTTATCAAGAACAATTTGTCCCATATACAATATTACACCCGTTCTAAAACATTTATTCTTTTTTGTAAGCCAATATCATATATCATTGTTTTCTAGCTAATGATACTATATCAAATTTGACCTCAAAAGTGTATTTTGATGTGTTCGTTTTTATTTTATTTTTACTATATATATTTTTGTGTATATTTATTTACAATTGTATTTTATATATTTATATCATTTCATACATTTTATAAATGATATCATATGACAAAATATAAAATTTAAACACAAATTAAATTAAAAAATAGTAAATAGATTGAACTAACTCATTTTGATAAAATATAAGATCTCACTTTGAAAAAGAAAAGGAATGAACAGTGGGTAGTTTTTTTGGAAAGTTTTTCTTATGAACTAAATTAAATAAAAAATGGATAGTGATCTTTTTGACAAAGGAATGAACATGTCAAATGTTTCAAAAAAAAATAATTATGAACAAACAACAACATCAAATAAATTTTTAAGAATAAAAGAAGTAGATTGATTTGGGGTCTCTTAAAGGAAAATGAACATGAAAATTTCTTTTATTAATGCGATAAAATTTACGTGCATTTTTTTATGTACTTTTCGTATGATTCTTAACATAACAAACTATATATGATGTCCTCAAATTCATGATTTTCTCAAAGTTTGTTATAATTACAAAAATTAAATTTTATTTTAAGAATCATACAAAAAGTACCTAAAATAATGCTCCTTAGTTTTGTCAGTTCCTGGGTGCGCGGGAGAAACAATAGATCAATGCATCAGGACCACAAGAAAGAAATGTCACATTTTTACTAAAAACCTTAAGGGTCTGTTTGGTTCAATCGAAAGGGAGGGGAGGGGAGGGATTTTTAAAGAGGTGAAGTGAGAGAAAATAAAATTTATTATGTTGACAAAATTACCCACACTTTTTAATTAAAATCCTAATTATCCTTGTTGGAATATTAAAAATTTATGTTTTATTTTTTTGACAACAAAACAAATTTAAGTTTTCTACTCATTAGATTTTTTTTGGTTATATATATATATATATATCCATTATAATTTAATCCTTTTTTTTTTGTTCAGGATAAAAAGTGAATTAGTTATTCTTTCCCCTCACCTCATTAAAAATTTGAATAAAACATAAAAATTTAAAATATTCTCTACCCTCTCCTCCAAAACCCCTGAACCAAACAGGGCCAGAAATTAGGTTCATGTGTCACAGCTTTATCCAACATTCTTTTCATTCATTGGAATCTGAAAACACATGTACCCATTGTTTTGGTGAATAAAGCCCACTTACACATACGACCCACAAAATACCATTAACAATTTAATTTAAATTACCATTTTTTTTTAAGGAATGTTAATGTACTAATAGTTTAACTAATAGTTAAAAAAGAATAATAATCTTTTACCAAAAAACAATAAGTAATAATTACTAACAAAAAATAAAATAGTTTCTTACCACTAAAATAAAAATAGAACCGTATCTCTAATTTTGTACCATTTAAAATTGCCTCATATTTTAATAAAAAAAATTCTGCATATTTATTCTTATACATTGAAATATAGGTGAGATTTTGTATCCCAAAATACCATTAACTATTTAAAATAATAATAAATTAAATTAAAAAGTAATTAGGGAAATTTTACTGCTAATAATAACTCTTAAAATAATAAACATTCTCAATAGTGACAAATAACACCCTTTTCAAAAAACTATTTTTGCTCTATTATATTTTATGATAATAACATTTCTTTCATGATATGCATAACTCCAAAAATCATATTTAAACATGCACGTTGCACATGTGCTTATATAAATATTTTGAAATCTAAACATATTATGAAATATTTCATACAAAATTAGTTTGTTCATCACCATTGGTTATGTTAGAAATCTATCAACTTATGAAGCAGAGACTCTAAGTCGGATAGACAATTTTGAAGTGGTTTGGTGGATTAAAATTTTATCACCATAAAATATATTGTCTTTTCTAAGCTAAATAATGGATGACAAATTAAATTTGCAGATAAAGTAAACTATAATGAGTTTGGAGTGCGTGACTCTATATATCGAGTTGATATCACACACTTGAATAATTTAAACAAATTATATATATATATATATATATATATATATATATATATATATATATATATATATATATATATATATATATGGGGGGCTGCTAACATCCTCCCTCTTAAAATCATGTGGGAGGAAGTTAGCAACCCTCCACCCACAAAAATTACTCGCGCCCCCCCCCCCCCCGCCCCAAAATTACTCATGCGTGTCCCCCCCCCACCACCCCCCCCCCCCCCCCAATTGCTCACGCGCACCTCCCACTCCAAACTTGCTTCGCGTGCCCCCCAAACTTTCTCCGCGCGCCCCCCAACCCCCTCCCCCCAAATTTTTTTTTGATTTTATTTATTTATTTATTTGAGGTACATTGCCTCTATTTCTAGTTTTTTTTTTGGTAATTTTTTTTAAAAACATTTTGTGGAGTTTTTCTTAATTAATTAAATTTTAATTTATTGATTAAAAAAAATTTACAAAATATTATGTAAATTATTACACCAAAACCATTTTGGGGTGAAATAGTTTCATAAACTATTACATCAAAACCATTTTGGGGTGAAATGATTTCATAAACTATTACATGTACTTAATTATGTAATAGATATTTGAAACCATTAATATTGTTAAATGGTTTCAAGATGTTATAGAGTGAAACCATTAGTATGGTTTAATGGTTTCGATACCCCAAAACCATTTTCGGGGTGGAATGGTTTCATAAACTATTACACCAAAACCATTTTGGGGGTGAAATGGTTTCATAAACTATTACATGTACTTAATTATGTAATAGATATTTGAAACCATTAATATTGTTAAATGGTTTCAAGATGTTATAGAGTGAAACCATTAATATGATTTAATGGTTTCGATACCCCAAAACCATTTCGGGGTGAATGGTTTCATAAATTATTACACCAAAACCATTTTGGGGGTGGAATGATTTCATAAACTATTACATGTACTTAATTATGCAATACATAATTGAAACCATTAATATTGTTAAATGGTTTCAAGATGTTATAAAGTGAAACCATTAGTATGGTTTAATGGTTTCGATACCCCAAAAATAATAAAAAATTGAGTCATATATTAAGACAATATGTTATGGTTTATAATAAAATAAAAAGAACAATGAAATTATTATTGTTAAATGGTTTTAAATAATGATTATGACTGAAATCATAAAATAGATATTTGAAACCATTAATATTATTAAATGGTTTCAAGATGTTATAAACTGAAACCATTAGTATGGACTATGGTTTCGTTACCCTAAAATAGAAAAAAATTGAGTCAAATATTAAAATAAGATGTTGTAGTTTCTAAAAAAATAAAAGAACAATGAGATTATTATTGTTAAATTATTATTAGTATGTCAAAACCATTTTTGCTCCACTTAATAATTTTTATCTTAATTGTCATAAATTAACCATAATTAAAGTACATGTTTTAGTATACAATATTAAATCAAAATAAAGATATATAAACATCGAAGATAGATTCTTATAATATGTACTTCAAATGAACAAAAAAAACTAAAAAAAAAGGTTTAAAAAAAACATCTAAAAAAAAAGTTTTAAAAAAACATCTAAAAAAAAAAGTGGGGGGTGGGTGGGGGGTGTGGGGGTTGGGGGGCGCGCGGAGAAAGTTTGGTAGAAAAAAGATAGGTCGTGTATTAATATATGAATATAAATATTGATCATCGTTTAAATTATAAAATCAAAATACATTCGTATTAATATGAGTGTAAATATAAGTCATAGTATAAAAAATAGGTTTTCCGTATTAATATGTGTATAAATATTTAAGTTCTAATAAAAAAAAGTTTTTCGTCTCATATTAAAACATTCGTAGAAAAAAATATAATTCTGTAAAAATTACAAAATAAAAACACGGTGAGATACTATTTTTGTTTAATGCAGTGAACACCCCGACTGTCCAAGCCGTCTGCAAATTACAAATAACTTCCTGACAGTCTATACCGTCGTAACCATCCATCAACTATATTAATATTTATTCGTAATGACTTCCCGACGGTCTAAACCGTCATCAAGATTAATTAATTCTGACACACTTTTATCGACGGAAATTACATGTTGTCGACGGTCAGGACCGTCAGAAAGTATAAACATCCCGACGGCTAAGGCTTTTAGGATAATAATTTCAGTGGACGATAATTTCCCGACGGCTAAAGCCGCTGGTATGTATTTTTCATTTATTTTTAAATATTCTCATAATTTGTTGATGGTTTTTTTCATTTTTTGACGGTCTGAACCTTCAAAATATTTCCTCAGGGCCTAAACCTTCAACCCCTCTTTCTCAGTTTGGTTGGAAAATGAAGGTTTTCTTGCAGTAAAAAAAGGCACTTGTATTAATATATTACTATAAATATTGATCCCGTGTAAATTAAAAATAAAATACAGGTTTATTAATATAAGTGTAAATATTTTTCATAAGCAATAAAATAAAATATCATAAAATTGTCTAAAAAATAATTATAAATATATAATTTTAGTTGTTGGTGGAAATCGAACCGTGTGGTATTGAGCAACTTTAAATTTATGAGACAGCTATCCCACCCTTTGAGGTGCCTCCAATCTGGCGAGGGATTAGTCACTGCGTTCGGCGGTGGTTATAGATTGTCCCGTGAAAATTTGTTCATGAGAGAGACATCCGTAAATATATATTATAGAAATAGAGATTTTTTTGATTAATTATAGAGATAGAGATAGAGATTATAGAAATTAGTAATTTTTTAAAAATGATGGTTAGTAACAATTAAGTTAAAAAGTACATCATAAAAAAAGATTTTTGTTGTGGGTGGGAATTGAACCATGTTCCTTTTGCTACAACTCCTAATTAAACCTACATAGTATAAGTAAAAATATATATTATAAAAATAGATTTTTTGTCGTTGGTGATAATCGAATCATGTTACTTTTACTAAATCTCTTAACTAAATCTAAGTAAAATAATATAAAAATTAGACAAATGTTGTTGGAGGGAATCGAAGGGAGTATATTTAGCTTGCCTAATTGCTTAAAATATAAAGCCTTGAAATCTTGCCACATAGACATATGAAGACTTGGTTGCTTGCCACATTGGATGATGATCGGGAGAGAGACATCCGTAATTATATTATATAGAGATATAATGGGGTTAGTTTTATCAAGAGCAAATAAATCTTATTACGTTTAATCTTTAGGTAGAGCATCACTACTTGATGTTAGTCACTACATGTATCTTGTATATTAAGATGTAAAAATAAAATACAAGCAGCAACTGGACGTTTCAAATGCAATATATATGCATCTTTTTCGATCCATGATAATAAAGTTGATATTGACATGTGTATTAGGGATGAATATGGTGTTTTTGTCTTAGCTAAAGTTGAATGGTTTTGCTCATATATGTGAGGTTCATATTGGCGAAGTGTTTGGTCTTCTTTCAACGTTTAATTGAGTTCACGAATTGAACATAGGATAGGTTGATTTTGTTGGAACAAAATGGTGATGATTATCAATTTGTGAGTGAAGAGAGTTGGAGAGAAAAGAGAGAATAAGAGAAATTGGAAGAAAAATTATTATTGTGTTATTGATCTCAATTGGTTACATGTAGTTATATACAACAAGTTGTTACTTATCTTTTAAGTAACCATAACTACTTAGGACCAAACAAAATTCCAAACTAACTAACTAACTAACTGCTCACAAGCACCAGTATTGTAGCTTTTGATAAGCTACTTCTGATAAGTGCTTCTGATGAGGGCTTCTGATCACAAGCACCACTATTGTAGCTTCTGATAAGCTACTTCTGATAAGTGCTTCTGATGAGTGCTTCTGATATAATCAGAAAACTCAACTAAGACTAAAACATGAATTACATTTTAACACACCTCCTAATTCACGTTTTCTAACACTTCCATTCCTATAAGCTTCTTCAAATAATCAAACCTTGCCTTTGGCATTGGTTTGGTGAGAATATCTGCTACATGTACATCAGTTTTGCAATATTCCAAATCAAGCTTCTCCTTGTTCACTTGATCTCTCAAGTAATGAAATCTCCTTTCAATATGCTTGCTTCTGCCATGACTAACAGGATTGTTAGCCAAATCAATTGCAGATTTGTTGTCTACAAGCAATTTCATCTTTGTTCCTTCTACTGCCTTCAATTTAGAGAGCAACATCTCAATCCAATTTCCTTGGCATGCTGCAAATGAAACTGCTACATACTCAACTTCACATGATGATAATGCAACAATTCCTTGCTTCTTGGAACACCATGAGATAGGTGAATTTCCCAGCATGAACAGGTAGCCAGCAGTGCTCTTCCTATCATCTATAACACCACTCCAATCTGAATCAGAATAGCCATAAGCTTGCAGCTTAACCTTGCTATTTCTCTGATTTGGCAGTAGAATACCATAGCTTTCAGTTCCTTTCACATACCTGATCACTCTCTTTGCTGCAGTTAAGTGACTAACTCTTGGTTCACTCATGAACCTGCTCAGCAGACCAACACTATGACATATGTCAATTCTTGTGTTGCATAGGTACCTCAATGAACCTATAATCTGCTTATACAGTGTTGAATCAACTAATTCTTCATCTGTACACTTGCTTAGCTTCACACCAGTTTCCATAGGGGTAATTGCTGAATTGCAATTACTCATGTTGAACCTACTCAGAACATTCTCAGTATAACTCTTTTGGTGCAGAAAGATACCTTTGCTTGTTTTCACAAATTCCAAGCCTAAGAAGTAAGATAGTTCACCTAAATCTGACATTTCAAACTCTTTCATGATGTCAATTTTGAACTTCTGTAAGCACTTCTCATTTGATCCAGTGATCAACAGATCATCAACATATAAACACAGAATGACTAGATCTTCATTTGTACCTTTCACATAGACTCCATGTTCTGATGTGCATTTAGTGAATTGTAACTTGAGTAAGAAGTTGTCAATTCTCTTGTTCCATGCCCTTGGAGCTTGCTTTAAGCCATAAAGTGCTTTATTCAGCTTAAACACTTTATACTCTTCACCTTTGATCTCAAATCCTGGTGGCTTCTTGACATAAACTTCCTCTTCTAATGGACCATTCAAAAATGCAGATTTCACATATAGTTGATGCATAATCCAACCTATGTAGGATGCTATTGCAACAACTAGTCTAATGGTTTCTAACCTTGCAACTGGTGCAAACACTTCATTAAAATCAAGACCAGGCTTCTGCAGAAAACCCTTTGCAACTAACCTTGCTTTATACTTAGCAATTTCACCATTAGGTCTCATTTTCAGCTTATAGACCCACTTCACATCTATTGGTTTCTTATTGACTGACTTGTGCATTAGTTTCCAAGTCTCATTCTTCTCAATAGACTTCAGCTCTTCTTTCATAGCGTTTACCCAGTTAACATCATTTAAAGTTTGTTCCAAAGTTACAGGTTCTAGTTCAGCTATCATAGCTTCATTGACCAATTCACCATCTTGTGCTATGACTTGATTAGGAAACACATCATAACCAGTTAGTCTAACTGATTGTGTTTTCTCTCTAGTTGACCTTCTCAACTGTTGATTGTCAACTACATTTGGTTCATTCTGCTCCTCAGTGACTACATTCTCAGTTTCACTTGGTTCTTGCAGAATAATCTCAATGTTTGAATTGAACTCCTGCTGCCAATTCCATCCTTTGGTTTCATCAAACTTCACATCTCTGCGGATGACCACTTTGTTCTCATTTGGTGCATACAATCTATATGCTCCAGTAGCATGATATCCCAATAGGATCATTGGTTGACTCATATCATCAAGCTTCTTCCATACTTGTTCAGGAACATGTTTGAAACACAGTGAACCAAACACTTTGAAATGATTGACACTAGGCTTCTCACCAGTCCATGCTTCATGTGGAGTTACATTGTGTAACTTCTTTGTTGGACTTCTATTGATTATGTGCACTGGAGTACAAACAGCTTCACCCCAAAACTTATGAGGCATATGCTTACATTTAAGCATGCTTCTGGCCATATTCAATATGCTTCTATTCTTCCTTTCAGCTACACCATTGTGCTGAGGTGTGTATGGAGCAGTGATCTCATGATCTATACCTTCATCTTCACAGAATTTTGCAAATTCTAGTGAAGTGTATTCACCACCTCCATCTGTTCTCAATTTCTTAATACTAAGTCCACTTTGTTTCTCTACAAGTGACTTAAATTTATTGAACACAGTGAATACATCACTCTTCTTCTCAATCAAATACAACCATAAGTGCCTTGTGAATTCATCTATGAAAGTCAGAAAGTAACCATTATCTCCAATGGTTTTTACTCCAAATGGACCACACACATCTGTGCAAATTCTTTCCAGTTTCTCCTTTGACTTCATTGGTAAGTCCTTCTTGAATGAATTCCTAGTTTGCTTTGCTGAGCAACACTCTTCACACACTTCTGTTGGTGTTTTGATCTGAGGCAAGCCTCTCACCATGTTCATTGATTTTAGCAAGCTGAGACTTCTAAAATTCAAATGACCATACCTTTGGTGCCATAACAAGTTGTCATCTATCTCTGCAGCAAGACACTGATGATCAACCACATTAATCTCAATCTTAAAAGTTCTATTGTTGGACAATGGAGACTTTAAGATTAACCTTCTGTTTGCATCATACACCTTCAATTCTCTATTGAACATCATCATAGAGTAATTCTTTTCAAGTAATTGACCAAGACTAATCAAGTTACTTGTCATGGAGGGCACATATAGCACATCTTTTATGATAGACTCTTGACCATCCTTTCTCTTCACAAGAACAATCCCCATACCTTCAGAAGTTACATGACTGTTGTCAGCAAACTTGATACTTCTCTTCACTGAGTCATCAAGCTTCATGAACCACTTCTTGTTGCCAGTCATGTGATTACTGCACCCTGTGTCTAGATACCACAAGTTTGACTTGTCCACTTTAGTGTTAGTGACAGCCATTAGCAGTGAATCATTTGAATCACTATCATCACCATTTGCAAATTGTGCTTCTTCTTTGCCTTTCTTGTCACTTCTACACTCTCTAGCATAGTGACCCATCTTCTGACAATTGTAACATTGAATATCTTTCTTGTTTTTCTTCTTGAAATTCCTCTTAGCACCATTCTTACTTGATTCTGCAGCTTGTGCTTTAGAATTGTTCTCTAACTGGTCTCTCTTCTTTTTCCATTTTTCTTTTCCTTTATTCCCTTTCTTGTGAATCTTGGCTTGCAATGCTTGTTCAGAACCTTTATCTCTTTCTGAACTTCTCTACTTCAATCTCATCTCATGAGCTTCTAATGAAGCTTGCAACTCTTCTAGCTTCATCTCTTGCAAGTCTTTGGATTCTTCTATGCTACTAACCTTGTAATCAAACTTTTCTGTCAATGATCTCAACACCTTTTCAATTTTCTTTAGATTATCAAAGGTTTCACCACAAGTCTTCATCTTGTTAGTTAAATGAATTAACCTTGAGAAGTAATCAGCAACAGATTCACCTCCATTCATGTGTAGCATCTCAAACTCTTTCCTCAAAGTTTGTAACTTGACTCTCTTCAACTTCTCATCACCTCCATAGATCTTCTTTAGCGTATCTCATGCACCTTTAGCAGTTTCTTGTTCAATGATCTTCTCAAATATGTTTGGGTCAACACATTGATGGATCAAGAACAATGCTTTCCCATCTTTCTTGGAGTGTTCTTTGTGAACAAGCTTCTGTGCATCTGTAGCAGTTTCTGAAAGGTTTGCAAGACCTTCATTCAAGATTTCAACAACATCTTGAAACCTGAATATCACCTTCATTTGAGCACACCAACGATCGTAGTTTTCACCTTTGAAAACTGGAAGATTTGCAGGGAATTGGTTGGATGTCGTACTTCCGCCATTACTGCTCGTGTTTGCCATTGATGAATGAATGAATCAATGTAATTCTATGGATTATGAACCGGGCTCTGTTATACCAATTTGTTGGAACAAAAGGGTGATGATTATCAATTTGTGAGTGAAGAGAGTTGGAGAGAAAAGAGAAAATAAGAGAAATTGGAAGAAAAATTATTATTGTGTTATTGATCTCAATTGGTTACATGTAGTTATATACAACAAGTTGTTACTTATCTCTTAAGTAACCATAACTACCTAGGACCAAACAAAATTCCAAACTAACTAACTAACTAACCGCTCACAAGCACCAGTATTGTAGCTTCTGATAAGCTACTTCTGATAAGTGCTTCTGATGAGGGCTTCTGATCACAAGCACCACTATTGTAGCTTCTGATAAGCTACTTCTGATAAGTGCTTCTGATGAGTGTTTCTGATATAATCAGAAAACTCAACTAAGACTAAAACATGAATTACATTTTAACAGATTTGAAGTTGGATACTAAAAAGGTGGTTGATGGTTTTCACTCTACTCAGTATGATGCTATTGAATTTAAAGATATTTTAAACCATTGTAAATTTTATTTTTACACTTTTTATCAAAACTCTAATGTCGAGTTTGCAAGAAAAACAAATGAAGTTACTTACAAGTTAGTTGAGGCGGCTACATTTACAACTAGTTTACATATTATGGTCGATGTACCATTGTATTAATAAAATGGTATAAACTTATCTTTGTAAAAAGAAAAATAAAAGACCATTTTTTTAGTTTGGTGAGGAGTCACTATATGTATCTTCTATCCTTTCACTATTTATATCTTGTTATTGAGTTTGGGGAGGAGTCAGAGATAATTAGAAAAAAGAAGAAGACATGGATATGGTATCTCTATTTGCTGGACATCGTATGAACTCCATGGATATATATGACGTCCAATGAGTCAATTACACATTGTGTTTTTGCAACTTCCCTTCTTGGTAACTTGAAGTTATCCATAGGAGGTGGTGTAGATGAGAAAAACACTCTTTGAACATAACATGGCTAAACCAGAGGTGATTGAAATAATATATTAAGCAAACAAAGTAAAGATTGAGTAACAATATAAACTTAGAGATGGTAACGGTAGAATATAAGGAGAATTTCTTGGACTGTAAGTCTGTAACATATAATTGATAAAAAATAGTTTTTTTTTTAAGCAAAATTGATAAAAAATAGTTAAAATTAACCTTTTGATCAATGAGTTTCGCCAAGCTAGACTGATTTGCTTGGCGATGAAACACAAATTTGCATATCTTTTTTAACACAAATTTGGCACCTCTTTTCTTCCAACCTCACTTGGCAAAGAAGAAGTCCCTAGAGATTATTTTTTTCATGTTAAAAATTATTGTGGAAGATTATAAATAGTTATTGGTTGTATTAAAATGAGAAGATATTTGGGCTACTTTCATTTTTTTTTTTGAGTGGAAACAACTTCTCAATGTTATTGAACAAAAAAAGTGAGTCGTTCTAAAAGAAGTTGTTGTGAATTCGTTGATAAAATCACACCAATAAAGATGTATGAGGCAATAGATAAAAAAGTAACCAATAAAGTAGAATATACAGTAATAATAAAACTAGCGGAAAACGATAAAAAACACAATAGATTTGTTTACTCAATTCAGTCAAACTGACCTAGTCTGGAGGAGAGAGCACCTCTCTATTCCACTATAATACTTTGAGTCACTTTACAAAGAATTCCAATAAAGGTTACAAGAGATAGTCTTCAAACCTAACTCTACCTTAATCCCGAGTTTCTTCCTGTGACCAAGAAACTCAATATATATAGTGTTTACCCAAGGTGAAACCAATAAGGATTCAATCTCAACCCTAGAATTATACCAAGAGAAACCCTCTTGTTAACTCTATAAATCATAGTCTTATGTTGGCCTCTCTAAACCCTTATTTTTCCTGAGCTACATTGCTCACTCTCACTCTTTCTCAAGTAATCCTTGAACCTCCCTTTATATAGAATACAATATATCATTAAAATAGGAACAAATCTATTTTAATCTAGAACATATATGACGGACAAAAAACTGCCAAAAACAAATATGCCGCGTGCGGGCGCCAGTCTCCTCCGCCTTGGCTAAAACGGGCAAAGTTCCAATTTAGTTCTGCGTGCCTGGGCGCCAATCCCCCACCTGGGCAAAAACAGACAGATTCTGAACTCGGTTTTGAGCGCCTGAGCGGCCTGTATTCCCCGTCTGGGCATAAACTGGCAGAAATTCCCATAACCATGTTTATCCTTGAATTTTTCTTCATCCATTTCAATTTGTTCAACAAAATTTCAAGGCAATTACAACAGAAATTATAGTGTATTTGATTAGATTAAATGAGAGATATAAAGGACACTCAATGACTAATGAAATTTGACAATGATGAAATAATTGGAGAATAAAAGTAATAAGAACCGACATACTACTACATAGAATAATGAGAGAATATGAATAGAGTGCACGAAAATGTTTCTTTTACTTAGAAGAGTGCATCAAAATTTATGTGATGTGTCCAAAATAAAATTACATGAAGTTTAAAATAAAGAAAGAATTTTTAATAGAATTATGTGAGTCTCAAACTTAATAAATTAAAATAGATAACAATAATACTAATGACCATTTTACTTTAAAAAAAAAAATTCGAATGACCATTTTCACAATGGTCTCATATAAAAGTTAAACTTTATTTTTTTAAATTATAAATTAAACTCTTACCACTAAACTAACATTTCTTTTGCGTACTTAAGTGGCAATTCATTCAAATTCTTTGAAAACATGCATAATGCATTTTCTAAGGAAGTAGTCATCCTCTTTAATTGGTCTATTTCTTATTCAGGTAGAGTTTTCACCTTTAAGACATAGATATCTTGCAATTTTTGCTATACATAAAATCCAAGCAACATATAAATAGCCTCTCTATCAAATAATAGCCAATTACAGAAAACTTTGCTACATCAACCACCATGAATGTTAGTGTTACTAACACAATTATTCTTTTCATTATTATAACTCAACTCCTTGTAAGAACAGAGTCAATTAGCAGAAGAGATTTTCCAGAAGGGTTCATCTTTGGAACTGCTTCTTCAGCTTACCAGGTACTATATATATTGCTCAATATAATCAAACATATAATTGAAATTTGAAATAGCATAAGTTTATATGTATAAGTTAAAAAAATTAAGTAATGTTTTATGCAATATATAGTTTGAGGGAGCTGTTGATGAAGGAAATAAAGGAGAGAGCATATGGGACACTTTCTCAAGGTTACCAGGTAGAAAAATAATTTTTTTTGAAGTTAAGAAAAAATTCCAAAAAAAAAATTTCTGATTATTTTTAGTTTTGAATTATGATTATAGGGAGAATTTTGGACTTCAGTAATGCAGATATGGCAGTGGATCAATATCACCGATTTCAGGTGACTTCAACTTTACTCTATGGCTAGCTAGATAGATATAACTTGCTTGCACGTCCAATTTTCTTTGTGTTTCTATAACGGTGCATGTGGCCAATATCTTTATATAGAATAATATTGTGTAAACAAGATAGATAAATGAGCACCGCCAAAGTAATTTAATAATGATATATGAAAGCATATGTTGATGATGAGTGACGACAACGTTACACCAAACTTGTCTAATAGAAATTTAAAACATACTCCCTCCGGCTTTTTTTTTAAGCAACTTTAGCTATTTGCACACTTATTAATAAAACATTTTTGAGTTAATTACATATTACCCCCCTATAATATATGTCAAAGTTGTTTTACCCCCTTTAAAATATTTTTGTTGCTTTACCCCCCTGTAATATAAGATTTTGTGTTTTACCCCCCTTGACTCAAGTCAACCGCCGCAAAAAAATCATTTTAACGAGTGTTTTAAACCGATTTTTAAAAAAACCGCCGCAAAATATAATTTTAGCGAGGGTTTAAAACCGCCACAAAACAAAATCGCCTCAAATTATATTATGGTTGACTTGAGTCAAGGGGGGTAAAACACACAATCTTATATTACACGGGGGTAAAACAACAAAAAAAAATTACAGAGGGTAAAGCAACTTTGGTATATTTTACAGGAGGGTAAAATGTAATTAACCCAACATTTTTTTGCTTTGATTTTATGTAAATTTTTTATCATAATTTCTAAAATACCCTTCCTATTAAAGTGTCACTACTCTAACATCTATGCATTCAGCTTAATTTATTGGGTGGTGCATGCAATTGATTTTTTCCATGAACTAATGTGAGCAACTTTTTTTTTTCTTGGTGAACTAATGCATTGGTGGTAAAAAGAAAATTTGAGTTCTTTCATCTTCCTTGAGTGAAATAATGGAAACCGAAGCATTGAAATGAGGATATGCATGGGAAGTTAAAACTTTTTTATTGAAAATCAAAGCATAGTAAATGTTCCAGCATATTTATTTGTACAAATGAATAAATGTATATGTAGGGGTATTTTTGGAAAAAAATATCAATTAGAGTTGAATTTGTTGACTTTTGCCTATATTTTAGGCCAAAGATTTTTGATGTTTTTTGCTTATAAATAAGGCCGGAAGGAGTATTCGTCATGATCTTAATTCAATCTACAAACATCACATTTTACATATAAGAGTTGAAGTTCGATAACACTCTATTTATTTATTTATTTATTGATAAATAAAATTCATCATAGGGAGTTGCTCGTTGACTCGTGTTGGGTCACAAGGGGTAGATCGGGGATCATCCACATTTACTTTCGATACAAGAAACTCGATCGAACCATCGGCTTTGATATGACTGTTGGACCACAGATCACGAGGGGGCAGCCTAGGAGATCATTCACATTGAGCACCACACTCTTATCCAAAATCTTAAACATTAGGTCTATGGGTTCTCACATTAAGTGTAGAACATCGATACAAGTGACTCAAACACCACACACTTATCCAAAATCTTAAACATTAGGTTTATGGGTTCTCTTCGTTTAGTGTTCAACCTCCACTGTTCTTAGCAATGTGTACTTACTCACACTTGCTATAACAACTCGTGGGTACGGAAAAATTTCAGTTAAAAGAAACTTATACTAATTCCATCCTATACAGAATTATACAATTAACATATTACTCAAAAAAATTATAGAAACAATCATTGAAGCTTATACTAATTCCATCCTATACAGAATGACATAAACTTGATGAAGGATTTGGGAATGGATTCTTATAGATTTTCTATATCATGGCCGAGAATTTTCCCAAGTAAGTTATAATATTATCAAAACCTTATGTAATTTTTGTTTAACTTAGTAGATTGAAAGTTCATAAATCATAATGCTAACTGCATTTTGTAATAACTTAATAGATGGAACAGGGGAACCAAATAAAGAGGGAATAAAATATTACAACACCCTCATTGATGCTTTATTGGAAAAAGGTTACAAGAAATTTTAGTTTGAATTTGATCTTACAATTAGAAAAAATGTATTAAATAACTTTTTTTTTTACTTTGTTTCCACTAAGGAATCCAGCCTTTTGTAACTCTATATCATTGGGATCTTCCACAAATGCTGGAAGATAAATATGAAGGATGGTTAAGTACACGAATTATGTAAGTTAATCCAATGTTATATAGTCTCTATAGCATCGACATTTCTGATTGAAAATATATCTGATGTCTGACACATCAACACGACACGGGCACACACGATTACACTCAGTTAATTCATTTTCTTAAATAATTATCTTTGTTGATAATGTTAGTGTCGTGTTTGGTATTTGTGTCTGTATTAGAGCTTAATAGCAGCATAGCGGTCTTCTGTGCTTCATATTTATCTCTCTACTTATTCACAGAAAAGATTTTGAGCATTATGCGCATACATGCTTCCATGCTTTTGGCGACAGAGTTAAGTATTGGATTACATTCAATGAACCTCACAACTTTGCCCTCCATGGTTATGATTTAGGCATTCAAGCACCAGGAAGATGTTCCCTTCTAGGTCATATTATATGTAAGAAGGGAAAATCATCCACAGAACCATACATTGTTGCTCATAACATTCTCTTGTCTCATGCTGCTGCCTATAGAAACTATCAACTACATTTCAAGGTTCCAAACACATCATCTATATAACTAATACTAAAAAATATTACTAGCATCACATTCTTCATATGCCACACAATGTTTTAAAAACCGAACTGACCAGTTTGAGTAGTTGAACCAGGAATTGGTTGGTTGGTTCGGTTTGTTTTTAAAAACAACGATCTCACATGTTGAAAGAAGTGAGGTATAAGCATTTCTTATATCGAAGCTGAAAATATCAATAATATTTGTGTTATTAATTCAGGAGCACCAAGGAGGTAAAATAGGGATAGCACTGGATGCACTTTGGTATGAACCTATAACTGAACTTGATGAAGACAGAGAAGCAGCAGCTAGAGCTATGGATTTTTCACTTGGATGGTAACCTTACCTCATAGCATAATGTTTATCAGTTATCACAAAATTTGATAGCTTAAACTGTGATAACTAGGAAATTAAGTTTCACATAAAAGATGTGTAAGTGTAACATGGCACTAATGTGAATCAGGTTCCTTGACCCTCTTATCTTTGGAAAATATCCACTCTCAATGCAAAAACTTGTAGCTGAGAGATTGCCAAAGATTACTGATGAAACCTCAAATTTGCTTGTGGGATCATTGGATTTTATCGGCATAAACCACTATACATCGTTGTATACTCGAAACGACAGGAGTCAGATTCATAAACTGGTTATGCAAGATGCTATATCTGATGCTGCTGTTATTACAACAGGTAAGCTATTGATGCAAATTGTGATAGGTTTTTAGTTCATTTTATCAATTTATAACCCTAAGCTGAATGGAAGTTTCTGATGTTTAGCACACAGAAATGGAGTTGCAATTGGAGAAAAGGTATGCTCAGAAACTAAACCACCGTTGCCAAAATTTACATATGCATTTAAGCATTTTCATGCTATTAAATCAAGACCAATTTTGTTTAGGCAGCTTCAAGTTGGTTACACATTGTCCCATGGGGAATCAGAAAGTTGATGAAACATGTGAAAAGCAAATATGGAAACACACCGGTGATCATAACCGAAAATGGTAAGTAATTTTGTGTACAACACATTATGTAGCGCTGACACCTCAGATTGAAGGCGTGTCAGGAGTCCAACACGTGACAGTGTCAGACACGACACATATGTTAACATTAGTTTTCAACCCTCTTAAATTATTACACGTGTCGACGTGTCAGTATCAATGATGTGTATGTGTCTGTGTCTTTGCTGTGCACAGCTACGCTATAAATCCATACATATTATACCCATCCCAATGCTCAAATTATTATTTTCCTGCAGGAATGGATGATCCAAGCAGACCCTTTATGACATTACAAAAGGCATTAAATGATGATAAGAGAATAAGATATCATAGGGACTATCTCTCAAACTTATCTGCTGCCATAAGGTAGCATATAGCTAATGTAATTATATAAGATAAGATTAACTAGTATAGCTATCTTGATATTGAGATAATTAACATGATGAATTCAATGCAGGGAAGATGATTGCAATGTGAAGGGTTACTTTGTGTGGTCATTGCTTGACAATTGGGAGTGGAATTTGGGATATACAGTACGGTTTGGACTGTACTATGTAGATTTCAAAAACAACCTTACTAGGATACCAAAATCTTCTGTGCAATGGTTCAAAAATATGCTCAGATTGGAAACGGAAAATATTAGTGAAATTTGAATTTGTTGTCATACATATCAAATAGCAAGTGTATAGTACTTATGTTTCTAAGAAATGTTAATGATTTTAATTATAAAAAAAAAAAATAGACAATATTCCTGTAAAATACGCGAGTCTTACAATATCCCTTGTAAAAATAAAATTGAAAATCCCTTGTAATGTTTGATTTTTTTTCAATACCCATGGACTCAGTTAACCATAATACAACCCCGCAAAAAAGCTGCCGCAAAATATAGTTTTAACTGCGGTTTTAAACTGCCGTAAATAAAAACCGCCGCAAAATATAACTTTAGTGAGGCTTTTAAATCACTGCAAAAAAAAACCGCCGCAAAATATAATTTTAGCGAGGGTTTTACAGCAGTTATATTATGGTTGACTGAGTCCGGAAGGTATCACAAAAAATCAAACATTATAGGGAGGATCACAATTTTTTTATAGAGGTATTACAAAACTTGCGTATTTACCGGAGTTATTGACCTATTAACCCATTATTTAATGGTAAAATAAATTAAATAAAAAATATATACATTTTTCGAGTGTTGAGAAACATGGTCCAAACTCCAAATGTACTTTTAGAATATCACATGGCAAATATAAATTCACCAACCAAGATCACTTGTAGTTGAGTTCAACCGCAGGAACACTGAACACACAGGAAGACAAATTGGCCATTTTTTAGTTTTTGGTAAGGTCCAATTTTATTTGAATTGATTAAATATATTATTGTAAATTCATTATATTTTTTTTATTATAGTTAAATGTATAAAAATTTATCTTTACCAAAAAAAATGTATAACAATTTTGTATTATAAAACATTGTTTAATAAAATAAAAAAATAAAATTATATTAATTAATTTAGTTTTGAATGTGTTGTAATAATTTATATAAAAAAATAATAGCAAATAATACACCTAATTTTTTTTTGACAATCACACCTAAAATATAATGGCAAATAAATATATTTTTTGGAATAAAAAATGTGTTTAAACATAATTAACCGAACTAAATTAAATTGATTAGTTTAATTGCTTATAAAAAAAATGATTAGTTTAATTAGATTTTTTTTCATCAAATAGTTATAGTCCTTTATTAATTAAATTAAATACATTTGTGGAAAGTCGAATGGAGACACTATTTATCAAGTCAAACCAAACCTAATAGTTTAGATTAGAAATAAGTATGAGTCTAATTTATCCTCATAAAACACACCCTTCCACTCCACACAACGAATAATCTGATAAATCTTAGAGAGATTATGATACCATAATACAAATAAATATGAATCTAACTCATCATCATCATGATATGCTATGGGGACATTTTAACGGTTTAATCAGATTTTATCTCTGAAAAACCTCAATAATCGAATCAAACGTAACTAATAGAGAATAGTAATTGACAAAAAAAACCGGTTCAATTACATCTAATTACAAGGCGAAGTGACATACACACTCGCCGCAGCTGTGGACTCATCGTTGGTTGGTCTTAACCCACCGGCGACATCCAACATTACACCTCACTCACTTTTTTCTCCATATCAAGGTAACTCAACTTTCAATTTTTACTATCATTTTCTTCACATAATAAGCATGACACACTACTAATTCCTTCATTTTTTAGACTCTTAACTAGTGACTGTAACCTGCTTGATATAATGCCTCAATTAAAAAACACTTGATATATTGTGACATTCTTTTTGAAGATGGAGATTTTACAGTTTATTTTTTAATAAGAATCTACATTTCTCTTAATCTACAGATTTCTATTGCCTTCATTCTGATGTTTACAAACACAAGTTGCTGATAATTCAAAATGCTTGTAATACGAAAGCTCAGAACCGGACCGGATCGCCCCTTTGTTTTACGTTTCGTGACTGCCAATTGTAATTATGGGACAGCCCGTGTTTCCAATAATAAAAGTCTCCAGTCTGTTGTGCAGTGTGTTAGCCGTTGTTCAGTCAATGCAACTTCAAAGGAGCTTCTACGGGGATTTAAGAATAGATTCTTCCTTCAAGGTTTATATATCTCAAGTATGGCTGAAAGAATCCTGGTCCAGGCTCAAGACCCTGCTAAAGTGACGATGGAAATACAAAACGCTATCAATGGAAACCAATTTGATTATTCTTGGAAGTTACTTGAGCAGCATAAGCACATGGAGGGATTTCCTAGAAAATCTCTATTCAACATGGTTATAACTAGTTATGTGCAAAGCCTTGATGTGCAATGGCTACAAAATGCTTATGAATTGGTACAACGTGCTAGTGGAGATGGTAGAAAAGACTTGTTAGATAAAGAGGTTCTTATCTACCTTAGCTTGGGCCTAGCGAAAGTTAGACTTCCAGTTATGGCTTCGACCATTTTAAGAAAGATGATTGATATGGAGCTTTTTCCTCCTGTTACTGCTTGGTCCGCAGTTTTGGCTCACATGTCACAAACAGCAGATGGAAGTTTCCTTGCTGCTGAGTTGATTCTTGAAATAGGCTATTTATTCCAAAACAACAGAGTGGATCCTCGTAAAAAGATCAACGCGCCTTTGATTTCCATGAAACCAAACACGAACGCATTTAATATTGCGTTGGCAGGGTGTCTTGTATTTGAGAAATCTAGGAAGGCGGAGCAGCTTCTTGATATCATGCCTCGAATTGGTGTCAAAGCTGATGCAAACTTACTGATAACAATGGCACGTGTGTATGAGAGAAATGGGCGAAGAGAAGAGCTTATGAAGCTGCAAAGGCACATAGAGGAAGCTCCTAACCTAACTGATATACAGTTCCGACAGTTCTATAATTGTTTGCTTACATGCCATTTGAAATTTGGGGATCTTGATTCTGCATCCACCATGGTTTTGGAGATGCTTAGAAAAGCAAAAGAAGCAAGAAATTCTCTTGCATCTGCCAAATTCATGACTGATGCAGCTAGAATTGATCAAAACTATTCTCCTAGACCCGTTTCTGTGCATAGCTTGAGCAACAGTAAAGATTTGGAGAGTGTTAAAGATGACCAGCTTATAAGAAATGATGTCTTATCTTATGAGGAGTTCTCCAAAGATCGAAACTTCTTAAAACTTGAAGCGGAATCAAAATCTGTTCTTGGTTCTTTATTTGCTAAATTGCAGACGCAGGTTGATTTGATTACAACCGTGCATGGTATACTGCAACCAACTGAAACAATTTATGTGAAATTAGTTAAAGCTTTTTTAGAGGCCGGTAGGACCAAGGACTTGGCAGTGTTTCTTATCGAGGCAGAAAGAGAAGACTCACCATTTTCCAATGACAATTCAGCCTTGGTTCATGTTATTAATTCGTGCATATCACTTGGATGGTTGGACCAAGCACATGATCTCCTTGATGAGATGCGTCTAGCTGGAGTTAGAACTGGTTCATCTGTATATGCTTCTCTTTTGAAAGCATATTGTGTAGCGAATAGGGCTGCAGATGTCACATCACTTCTGAGAGATGCTAGGAAGGCTGGTATCCAGCTTGACTCAAGCTCTTATGAGGCAATGATCCAATCCAGGGTGCTCCAGGAAGACACACAGGGAGCATTCCAACTTTTTAAAGAAATGAAAGAAGCTAGGATTCCAAAAGCTACTCAACAATACTCCGGTGTGCTGGCTAAAAGGGTTACAGAGACAGATGAAGCTGCACTGATGACAAAGCTGGTGCAGGAAATCAAGGACGGACAGAACGTGGATTGTGGAGTTCATGACTGGAATAATGTAATCCACTTTTTTAGCAAGAAAAGACTAATGCAAGATGCAGAAAAGGCTCTAAAGAAGATGAGAAGCTTAGGTCACTCACCTAATGCACAAACTTTTCATTCTATGGTTACTGGGTATGCTGCCATTGGGGGAAAATATCTGGAGGTAACTGAGCTGTGGGCTGAGATGAAAGGACTTGCTTCATCATCCTCCATGAAGTTTGATCAAGAACTTCTGGATTCTGTGTTGTATACATTTGTGAGGGGTGGATTCTTCATTCGTGCCAATGAAGTTGTGGCAATGATGGAAAAAGGAAAAATGTTTATTGACAAGTACAAATACAGAATGCTATTCTTGAAATATCACAAAACACTTTACAAAGGCAAGGCTCCGAAATTTCAGACAGAATCACAACTAAACAAAAGGGAAGCAGCCCTGACTTTTAAAAGGTGGATAGGCATGAGTTGAGAAAGTGGCAACCAAATATTAGCTCTTTTAGGTTTCAAGGCATCTTTTCTTCATGACTTTAGGAAATTAATTTTCCTTTTTTCTCTTATAAATTTATAGGAGAAACACTAATGTACTACCAACGTGAACATAAAATCAAAGTTTTATGTGAAATACGGAATATTCATGAAGTTTTAGATTTAGATCTTCATTACTATTATATTTAGGTAACAAATACATGAGTTTGAGACCTTTTTTTTTTGACAAAAAAGAGTTTGTGACCTATAATACAACATTGCCAATATACTCTTCCTTTTCTCCCTCCCTATGCACCCACTACGTCCACTTCTCTTCCTCCACAACTCAGTTGTACACTCCACTTCTGTCTCAATGTCCAACACAGCCCCTCACTGCTTCCTACTCAGCGGTGCCATTGACTCAGCTCAGTTGCCAAAAGCCATGATCACATGCAAGAAGGGAGACGAGGTGGCATTCAACGACACAAAGGATGGGTTTGTGTACTATGACTGAGGGCACCATGAGGTGATCATCAGGTTTGCCAGACTTTACTTAAATAAGATTGACTTGACAAATCAAGGGTTAAGCTTAACTTTGTTCTGTGTTCTTTGTAAGTACTTACTGGACCTTTTTGAAAGATTGACCTATTTGTTTACATGTAAATTTCATATTAAGACCTTTAAAAAGGTCTTTGGTCTATCTCTAAATAGGCTAACACACCACCAAAGATAAACTCTATAAAGGTGAGAATAGGTTATATTGCAATGAGCTTTCTAAGGCGTGAGTGGCTTGTTTATCTTATATAGACCTCTTCTTAAGAAATCTTCATTTCATTTCTGTTTATTCTTACTGGCATCATCAATAGTTTGTTTGTTAAAAATTGCCAAGGGAATGAAAATGGAAGAAATGGTAATGGGAAGATATAATAACAAATTCACGTTCTTAATATGATTACTGCAATAGTGTTTTTTTCGTTTTAGTTTGATGTTGGATACTATAAACAACGGTTTTTGAATTTGCAGGGGTCGAATCCAAAAAAAAACAACTTACAAGGACTAAAACCAAAAAATTATGTAATTGCAAGGACTTAAATCAAACCAAAATCTAAAATGGATGAAATGTTAGGGTCACAACATTTTGTGTTCCCTTTATATTTATTCCCCTCCAAATTACTCTATTAAAACAGACTGTAAATACATTAGCTTAGCAACAGCAGAAGAATTTGATATAATAACTTCTTCTGTTTCTTTTGTTGTGGGTGATTTATTCTGACTGCACAAGTGTTGTTTGCAAACTATACTTCCAATACTTGACGGCATAATAACTTCAAATCCAGAACTTTAATACAACTACTTTCAGCTAAATTAATTTTTTCGTTTGGTTAAAATGTTCTTTCATTTTTGGATTCTAAAATAAGGTTTTTTCTTGGCATTGGTTGATGAGTGGTTTACGTAGGTGGATAAGACCTGATACAAGAACACTTGTTTGTATTTTGTTTTGATGTCGAAAATGGGATTCAATTGCTAACATCATTGACAATTTCAGGTTCTAGCAGATGATGCTCCTTATGATATTTGTAGTTGCCACTTGCCAGGTTATAAATCATCCATTGGTAGGGTTGAGCTCGGTCAATCATTGTGTAAGCAGCATTCATCTTAGTTCTTTTGCAGGTTTGTTGAATGGGGGAAAAATTGGTGGAGCTTAAGTTAATCGCAATTTGGTTCGCATGTATGTGATATACTTGGGAAGCGAAAAATGCTGCCGTTTTTCAGGACAAAGAGATTTCAGTTAATAATATTCTTGAGCAAACTAAAATTTTGTCTTGGAAGTGTCTGCAATCAAAAGATGGGAACTTTGAATTCCCCATCAGCCCGTGGATGAACTATCCTCTTAGATGTATGGGATTCGTTTATGCATGGCACCGTTGCATTGTACCGGACCCGGTACGGATACTGACACTCAATACGACATTTTTAAAAAATTTAGGTACGGACATGTTGGTATAAAAAAAACACTTTAAAAATGTCGATTCTTCATGGAGTCAAAACTAAATCTCAATATTTCTCCCCCAACATCATTAAAAAGAGCCGGCTTTAATTTAAATTCATCAAGTGAAAGACTAACTATTTCATGAATACCAGCTCTATCAAATAGATCACATTGATCTCCATCAATATCCCACAAATATAAATCTTCCTAAAATAAATATAAAGCTTTCAACAAGAAGAAGAAGAAGAAGAAGAAGAAAAAAACATATTTTCTTGGATGCTCGAGTACCTGGTAAATACCCAACGAGTATTCATTCCAAAAAAGAAAAAAAGAGTGCATCTTCGGGTACTCCCCTAAACTAGCTATTAGAACAAAGTTTCCCTGTATGCCAAAAACATCTTGTATTCGACAAGAATCAAACCATAATTATATAGTTTGTAAAGATGAAAATCAAAGTTTTTATTTTTTTTTATATATATCTACTGTTACCTTGCCCCAATGTACAAATGAAGCCAAAACTTCAAAGCACAGAGGAAGCTTCTGTATAACCTTTTCAACTTTGCGCTCAAATGAAGCTGAAACTATACGTTGCACTTGCCACCATCTACTGGTACAATAAAGGGCTAAAATGCTCACATTGGTCCATGAAGAACACTTTGTGCCTTACATTAAGGGGTACAACATAATTTCTCACCACTCATTATGAAAAATTCAATCCATAACTGTTCCCCATAGAAGTGTTAAGCACTCAAAAAACTTCTGGGATATTGCTTCAAAAAGAAAACGTTAAAATTTTAAGCAACAAGTGTTAGATTATTAAACTCTAGTCAAATTTTTAAGTCCAACCTGTGCATCAAGATTCAAGACTCCACTTCTACTCAAAAAGAAAAATACTACATAACTGACTTCAAATGTTAAGAGAATACATAAAGGAGTAGCTAGTAGCTACCTTGCCTACACATACATATCATAAGTTGTTGCTTCAAATGTACTATTTCATATTTAACAAGCATTTAAAACGACAAGAAAGCTCGACAGATTATGAGTTTGCCTTGTGAGTGTTTAGGCTCTCTTCATTAGTACAACCATGATCACCATAATTGCCAATCCCATGAAACTTCCTCCCATAAAATTTTTGTAATCCATGAAATTGGCTCCATCAGCTGAAGATTTGTCTTTCTCGGTTGGGAATATGTTATGAAAGAAATTGGACATTTTGCTTACCATTTCAGTAACTGTAAGCTTCAAATTCTGCAGAATACCAATAAAATCAAAAACATATTCTGACGGAGACGCATCTACTTCCTCTTTTTTAGGAGTTTCTGAACCGACAAAAGAAGCACCGTTTGTTGACTCTACCGCTGCAAAATCAAGCATAGCAACACAATTTACATGAAAATCGAGTACAAAAGATAAAATAAAGGGTATGAAATATAAAGGGTATGGAAAATAAGAAGGCAGTTAGATAACAATTACCTGCCAACTGTGATTCAAAGAAATTACTGACTGCAGGGTTTTTCATGACAGCGTCCCATATATTAGGGTCACAAGCAATGGATTGTACAACAGTCTGGTTGAGACGAGACAAAGACAAGTGAATAATGTCAATTCAACATATTATCAAAAGGCTCGACTTAATATACATATTTAGATAACAAGATTGAAAATGCTATTAATATTGACCAGATATCATCTACCCATGAAAGGTATGTTACCTGGGCCTCAAAACTTGAGCTAAGTAATTGAAAAGCCTGAATGGCATTCTTAGGCACTGAAGGATTTGAAATAGCCCCAACAAGACAAGAATTGGCCACTGGTTCCTTAGCACGTGGAGACAGAACAGAGAGTTCACTACCAGGAAATGAGCCTTCAAATTGAGAATTACCAGATGAAAGATAAATTCTGAAAGGAAAAATAAGATAACATGATTATAATAGAGGAAGCAACAGCAGAACCAATAATCAAGATAATCTACCAGAAAAATGCAGTAGGGTTCCATAATATTAATATACACATAATAAGATCTAACTTATCAGACAATAACTCTATCATGATCAAAACAAAATAATCATAATCAGATTGAACAGACTGAACAAAAACACCACCAGTAACGATATCCAAATCTACTGAGAAAATAACCATCTTAGCAAAATAAGCTTCAAGAGGCCGAACTCTCTACAAAACCAGTTAAGAATTTATATATGTACATTACACAAAATGGATTCTCAAGTCTCAACCAGTGAAGCATTGTAGATCAAAGACATGTCTGGCACGAATACATGTAGTTACATTCAAATATTTCAAATTATTATTACAGCATCAAGTGTTTGTGTCTGGTACTCGTGTTTGTGTTCTTACTTCAAAACTCTCAAACAGAAAGATAAAAGCAAAAATTCCCATGATGTTTGATCCAGGTAGCACTACTCTAACAAACATTAATCACAGATATCAGATAAAAACTACTCCCTCAGTTTCACAATGAGTGTCACCATTGAAAATTGAAAAACGACACTCATTTTGAAACAAATTTTTTGACCAAAAGCGACAATCATTATGAAACTGAGAGAGTAACATATATCGGAGGAAATTAAACAACTCATTACATAAAACGGAATTTTATTAGTTTTATATATATTTATCAAATTTTCATTTTTTTGATCAAAAATAAAAGTTAATTTAACTCACCAAAAAAGAAACTAACAAAAATACCATCAACATAAACACGAAATATTCGACAACAAAAAACCCTAACTCAGTACTAAGAATCTGAAACAACTAAAATCAAAACAAAACATCAAAATCCAAAATCAGAAACAAATAAAATTTACTGATCAATAGCCTCCTTCAATTCAGCAGTAGCTTCCTTGGCTTCTTTCAAAGTAGGAACTTCACCGAACACAACTCTCGGCAAAGGCTCACCACCTGACATAAACAAATCACCTTCATCGGCGAATTCCCAGTCATTCAAATCCTCCGATACCGCCGTGTGCAGCGGCCTCACATCTGTGGCTTTCGCTTCCTGCGACAACCTTGTTGGCGATGACGCTCTCGATGAGTTGCGAATCGACTGCTCTACCGCGTACGATGCCGATGATCCTCTGAAGCCTGACCTTGCGACTCCGATTCCGGCGAGTTTGGCTGCCGTCCTCATGGTTCCTCCACCGCCCATTGTCCAATCAGTGCACGCGGATCAAAGTAAATGGATAGGGTAAATGTTTTTTCGTTGCTAAGTTTACTTATTTATGAAAAAAAAATTGGATAATCGTTGAGTCACACGTAGCATCCCGTCAAACGTGTTGATCAGGTATTTTATTTGTTTAGACCGGGTATCCACTGCCGAACACAGTGTCCTCGATGTGAGGCATTTCAAAGGTGGGATAGTTGGCCCAAAGATTTAGCATCAAACCTTCGACCCTCTTTTGGTTAAGAAAAGGTGAACCTCATGCCGCTCAACCATACCATTTAAGTTTGATCAAGGTCTTTAATCATCAATCAATATTTTAATTATTTTAATTAAAATAAAAAAAGACTAAAATACACATCCTTCAAAATTTGTCACATCCCATGTTTCACTTAAAAACGGTCTTTTCTCATTCATTTTATACTTTCTATTCTTACTTTAATTAACAACTTCTCTAACTCATTGTAATAACACAACAGTACTTTATGATTGAGAAATCTTATTGTCCATTGGTCAGTTACGGAAACATCATTACTTATGAAGCTTTGATACTTTATAATTAATCAAGTATCGTATTAGATATCGTATTCGATACCGATACGTGTTAGATATTTCCTGATACGTATCGGGGGAGTATCAAATGTTTAAATTTTATTTTTTAAATAAAAAAATACAGATACTTATCAGATACTTAACAATACGTATCTGAGAAGTATCCGGTGTTTATATTTTATCCATTCTTTGAAAAGAAATAAAATGGAATCAAGAAGGACTAAATATTTGGTTTTTTTTTTGTCGAGACTGAGGTATCCACCGCCGAATGCAGTGACTAATCCCTCGTTAGATTGGAGACACCTCAAAGAGTGGAATAGCTGGCCCAAGGATTTAAAGCTGCTCTATACCCAAGGCGATGATCGAACCCTCGACCCTTGGTTAAGGGAGGATGAGCCCATGCCGCTCAACCACACCCCTTGGGTTAATATTTGGTTTATGTGCATACAAATTTTAACTTTTGTCAAAGAAAGATGAAGAATATAAGAAAGAAACGACAGGATTATAGGAGATCAATGAATATGTGCATGACTCACTATTTGGATAATACTTAAATATGTAATTCACTAGTTTTGATAATTTTAATAATATGAATGTTTATTTATTATCAAATTTAGTTATGTTTATATATTTTATATTTATATATTTAATTTTTTACTAAAGTATCATAGCCGTATCGTATCTTAAATTTTAAAATTTTCTCGTATCGCCGTATCCGTATCGTATCTCGTATCAAGACTTCATAGATCATCACAAATATTTCAAAATTTTCTGTCATTCTAACAACTCATTTCATAAAGTTTTCATTATACCATAAACCACTTTCAACTTTCAAGGTAGAAGCAATATATCACTTTGATGGTAGAACGAAGAAACCGCTTTCGATTTTTTCTTTTTCGAATAACCCTCAAAGTGGAAAAAAAACACCTATACACCCCCCCTTCCAGAAATTTTCTAAATTGTCCCACTTTGTCGTCCTTGTAGAAACTTGCTACTACATGCAGTGAGTTTAAGTTGCATTGTCTTTGGGAACTCGCTACCTGTATTAGCGAGTTTAAGCTTCATGGTCCTTCTAGAACTCGCTACTTGCAGTAGCGAGTTTCTGGAGCATTTTCAAAATTTCGCTACGCTTGAAACTCGCTAGGTAGCGAGTTCAAGCGTAGTTTTATTTTTTTTCTTTTTCCTGTGTGAATGGAAATGGTTATGTACTTAGATGTTTTTTATTTAGTGGTTGTAATGTTCCCGACACTTTTTGTAGTTGTGGTGTTGCCAACACTTTTTGTGGTTGTTATGACATATTAGTTTCTATAAAACGATGTATGTGTATTCTGATCTAAATCACATCCAAAGTTTTCTATACATTTATGTTTATTTGTCTTTTGCATACATATTTTCATGGCTACCCAAGGATCAGCGAAATGTGAACACTCATCTTGTTGTAGTGTATTTCAATAATAGTAATAATGCAATTCTACTCAGGATCCACAATGACGACATATTAGCTTCTTTAAAGCAGCGTCTGGATCGGGTAAACGCTCGTGAGAGGAAACTCTGACGATACCAGGAGAGTAACAACAATTGTTTATCGACATTCGTCCGTCATCTCAAACGGACGCGTTGTTAGTTTCACTAAAATGGTTCTGCGCAACAACGATGATGTCTGAACCATGTTCTTAATTTGTGAAAATAGAATCTTTGTACTAGAGTTTTACGCACTAGAAGAAATAACAAGAAACACCAATATTTGCGAAATAGTTTCACTTACACAAGATAGAAACTCTTGAGAATTTTAGAGTTGCAAGAGTTGCAAAACTCTAAAAATATATTTCTCCCTCTCTATTCATATAAGCCTTCATACAAAGGAGCTAGCACTCTCTTGAAAGTAGTTGTTTGTGTGGACTGGCTAGAGGCGTTGTTCTTCGTCATCAATGCTCATGATCATCGTCTATTCGTGAATCAAAGGTTTCTTCTCTACAATAAGTAAACCTTAAACACATGATCATGCTCATTCGTAAGGATCATTAAAGAAAAAAATTTATATTCCGCTGCTATTACCGTCACGATTTTCCTTCAGTTTTTTCATTAATCTTTATCAAATTATGTAAAACAGGGGGAGTACTAATAATTTTTTCTTGTTGCTGCTATGACTAATCTTATTCTTTTAAGTCTGTAATGGTATATTTGTGGCATCATCAATATGCCAAGTACAATGACAATCTTCTATGGTTAACTATCTTTGATACCATTAATGCTGCTGATCTGAAGAAGAAAGTTTCTAGGTACTTAATCTGGACTTAAAAACTTAATTGCGCATAATGATCTTAAAATTTTTAGGTACTTTATTTGGACTTAAAAATTATATGTGTGATCAGCATAATCCTTAAGTACTTTATTTACACTTAAGGATTTATCCGCTGCAGCCCACTCTGAGGGTTTGTTTGATTGCTTATTGCATCATGTTAATCAATTACCTAAGCTGGTTTAATTGGTTAATTTCTTTTGAAGAATATTCATTAGTCTAATCTGCCTTTATTTTAAAGACTTATCATTGCAGCAAACTATAAATGTTGTTTGACAAAATTCGACATATATTTTGTGCAAACAACATGTTACGTTAGACAAGATGTCCGAGACATCTTATCATAGTCTATGCGCTCCAGTTCAATTAGATCATAATTGTGTGTTTGACTTATTTTAAATCACAAACTTTCAAGGATTGACGGGTATCTTACTTCGTGAAGAAGAAATATATTCAAACTTTATTTGTTTGAATATTTTTGATGAAGATATTTTTGTTGAAGATATTTTTGAAGAATATTTGTCTGGGAAAAAGATTGAGTTTCAATATTCCAAACATATATATTTCTGTTGCTGCATCTACTTCATCCAAACAAATAAATGTCCATAAGATTGTTTTTGTACGCGCCATCAGCTTTTTTGAACAACTAGAAGTCGGTTTCAAAAAATAAATATTTTATCTTTTGTTGAAAAAGATTTAGTTGAAGATTTATGCAACAAACGTTTAAAGTCAATCTTTTTATTGAAGCCCAAGGCATATTAATTACTATATAAAGAGGTTCAAGCTCTACAACAAAGACTCACTGATTTACAGAGATCAAATCTAAGAACCTTTTAGAGTCTTAAATCGAGTTGTTTGTTTGTTTTGTTATTTTTGTGCAAGCTGTAGCTCGTAGTCGTGGTAGAATTTCACTGTTATTATTGACTTATTTTAAAGTCTTACAAGTTGTCTAAGACATCTTGTAAAACATCTTTTCCACTGGAGAACTATAATTTCAAAATTAAAATTAATCTATTATTTGTGTTAATAACATCATATGCATAAAAAATATATAAGCTAATATTTGAACTTAAGATCTTCACACTCACAAATACTCCCTCCGTCTCAAAATAATTGTCGCTGTTTGACTGTTGACAGTTATTTTGACAGTATTTTTTTACTAATGCATAAAGACAAATATTAACTAGCATATATGAGATCTTGTTTGGTTTGTCTCATTGAGTATTTTTATAATATTAAACTTTTATAATTTTTCATGAAATAAAACTAAAGATATTAGTGATTGAAATTATGTATTAGTATACGTAAGGGACAATTATTTTAAGACGAAAGACGAATGTAGTATATGTTTAAAAAAAAATTAAGGAGTGGAAAATTTGATTGGAAATTAATCTGTTTGTATTTATCCGAGGTTTGTTTGGAGTGTACCATATTCATTAATCTATTTGTGCACCTAAAATATTGAATTAAAATTAATCTATTATATATGTTTAATGTTCATAAAATATTATAAGTGATATCAATGTACTGGTATTTTTTTTATGATATTTGTGAATGGAAGCTCTTAGGTTTAAATCTTAGTTTTTATGTTTTTTTATACATATGACGTTATTAACAATCATAATTATTTTTTGTGTTTTTTTTTGGTATGATTTTTTGTGTTTTGTTATTTATAATTATAATTTAAATATAGGATTCATTTTGTAAAAAAATTTCACTTATTTATTAATGGTTTATTTTTAAAATTCGAGCAAGACCTCCAAATTGTCGAGGTCCACCCTAAAGCATGTAAAGACCAAATAGAATTGTAATAATTCGTGATAAAGTTTTTCGCAATAACTAACATTCCTCTTATCTTGACTAACATAGTTATAGTTACTCCATTAGTAAAAATAATTATTGTTAATCTCAGTCATCACATACCACCCCTGCTCAACCATATCCTTCATCGCAACCTCAAACCACCTAAACACCTCAATTTATTGCGCTCAGCGTCTCCTCAACTAGATATTTGATTACATTCATTCAACCTCATAACTCGTTCTAGCTCAACATTGATTTGCCTTCGCTCAACATCTAGCCGCCCTTTGTTGACAATGGTCTGCCCCCGCTCAACCCTATGAGGTCGAGTGAGTAAGGTTGAATCAAAATCAAGTGGAACAAATGTAGAGCCTTTCTATAGTGTAAATGTAAGCAATTTGGGAAGGTGCTCTTGAGAGAACTTAGGCAGGACAATAGTCAAGAAAGTTGTTATAGGGTCTGTTTGGCAAGACCAAAAAACAAGCTTATAGTTTATAGCTTATAAGCTCATTTGAGGAAAAAAAGCTCTGTTTGGTAACTATGAGCTTATAGCTTTTTTTCCAAACGCTATTTCAAGTTGCGTTTTAGCTTATAGCTTATAGCTTATCATATTTTCTTCCATTTTTACCCTTAATATTTAACATAAAATCCTTTTTTTTATCCCTTATGATTTCTTAAAACAAGACGCATGCATCATGCACTGTATGTGACTCCTAGCCTACCGTCTAACTTGATGACATTAATTTTTTTTGTTGACTATGTTTTGATTTTTTTTCACGTATATTTATACATTTTTTTGGGTAAGGCACATGTATTTATTTGCTAGTATATACTATATTATATATCAAATCTTTCTTCTTTTTCCTTTTTTATAACTAAACATACTTTAGTTAAAAAAAAAATACTAAACACACAATTTTTTTTAGTCTTTTGATTTATCATATATGTTATAAAAACGTTATTTGTTCACTAAAAGAAATAATTTTTTAAATAATTTTTACAAAGTAATTCAAAGAATAAAAAATTTAATATATAAAAGATATATTAAATTAACATATTTAAATTACTAACTTTTAAGTGCCTTAAATATTAATTTAATTATTGATTTTATTAAGTTTTTTTTACAAGAATTTTTATAATTGATAATGTCCTTTTATGTCATTTTACCTTTATCAGTCAGTTAAACCGCTAATTTTACCAAACACTTCAATTAATTTATCAGCTATCAGCTATCAACTATAAGCTATAAGCTATAAGCTATAAACTATCAGTCATCAGCTATAAGCTAGCTTATCAGCTAACCGCTATTTTTACCAAACAAACCCATATTTAAAGTGAAGGGCAGTGTTGGAGGGTCACCCTAAAGTTATTATACTTAAAGTGATCCCATATTGGCCCACAATTCCCGCGTGAAGAGGTAAAAACCCCACGGACCCAACATAAAGCCTTGTTTCCAAATGTCTAGTTCCATCCATGTACTACTAGTAGCAGTCACTAGTACTTACTAGAAGTATATTTACTATTGCCAAAAAAATGTTAACTTTTTACAACAAACAAAGTATAGGCTAAATTCCAAATAGAAATAAACACTTTACTATTGGAAATTATAATTTTGTGCCGTTGCAAATTCAAGAACTTGGTGTTGAATCCAGCTAAGCGATTACTTGCCTATTTCTTTCATTTTTATTCAACACAGTTTCGTACACATGAAACAAATCTAACACAATATACACATTTATTTTCATTATTAGATTAATAAATGTTGCTATTAAATTAAATGAAATCTGATGAGAAAATAAATTTGTGGGTGTGTCAAACTTATTTACTTTTGCACATAAGACAAAATTCATATTTAGTCTCATTTAAATAATTCAGCTTGAATTAAATATATTTTTCCATAGTCAAGTAAAATTACCCTTAGAAAACTTTCGGCGTTGATGATTATTTATAGAATCAAAAATGACTTTTCTAGTATCATACTAGTATATTCATATAATATATAGTACTAAATAAGTTTTGCTTATAATATTGTAATTGATGCATAATGTTATATTCCCTCCATTTTAAAAATGAATATCATTTTAGCTTAAAAAATTTATTTTAAAATGAATGTCGTTTTTTAATTATCAATATACATTTTCTAATACTATCTTCTAATTACTATTTTATACATTATTTTTAGAAAAAAAAATATGATGGATATACATTATTACTTTAGTAAAAATGTTAGTACTTTTAACATAATGATTGATATATTTTAGTAACACTTAATTTTGAGACGGAATGAGTATTTATGATGGATATATTTTATTCTTATGATAGATATATTTTTATGTGTATAATAAGTATATAACCCTCCACAATTGAGATTAGGGATGTCAACGGGGCGGGGAATGAGCGGATGCTGTTTCCCCGTTCCCCGCCCCGCCCCCAAAACTTTTCCCTGTCCCCGTCCCCGATCCCCACTGCGGGGAAAAATTTCCCTCCATCCCCATCCTCACGGATCTCCACAGTATCCTAGGAGTTCCGCGTATATAAAAATTAAACAAAATTGTTATACATTTTAATCAAAAATACGATACTAATGTCTTTTTTTTCTTCCTTTTTCTAAAAAAACTAAATATTTTGTATCTTTCATTTTTAAAAAATAAAAGTACATTTTGCATCAATAACAAAAAAATGCAAAAACACTTTTTAATATTTATTTTTGTCAAAAAAATAAATATCTAATTGCACTTGTTGTTACCATGCATAATCATAATCTTTATGACGTATTAATTATTATTTTTTATAAAAAAAATACACATAAAGTTATATAATTATAAGTTATATATATAATTTGAATAATGTATTCGGGGTCGGGGAATCCGCGGTGGCGGAGGGACATTCCCCGTTCCCCGCCCCGAATTATCCACGGGGGGTTTTTTTCCTCTATCCCCGTCCCCACGGGAAAAAAAATCCGTCACTTCGGATCTCCATACGGGTAATCCCCACGGATAATCCGTTAACAGATACAAATTGACATCCCTAATTGAGATAACCTTTTGGACCTAAAGAGCTGAAAATTCTTATTTTTTTTGTTTGACATGAATGCTATTCAATTATTGCAATGTTATTCCTTAAACATAAAGTAAAGACAAAAATAATCTAGCTGTAAATATGCATATGCCAGAAAGACCAATAGCTGGTGAAAAATCAAAATTTAGAGAATTTAAAAATTAAAAACATCAAATTCCTGAGTTTTTGATATTTCTCTCTCAACATCTTTACATGTTCTTAACCAACCTCTACACTAAAAACCTACACATATTGACTATAGTTGAAACTTGCAAAACCAAAAGTATATAAACATAGACATTGAAAAAAGACAATAATTGAAGCCTAAAAACATGTTTGGCATCTTTTTCTACCTCATTGCCTCAAATTCTTTTTCCTTCCTCACATGATTCTTCAACACACCTGCACAACTCACCAATTAGTCTCAATTCTCAAACATAAAAATTTCATATGTAAAACAAAAAGTCATGTCCATTTTATTTTAACTTTAAAGACATAGAAATATCCGCAAAGTTGAAAATAATGACAAAAGAACAACTAATAAACAACAAAAACATATATACAAAAAATATAATTTCAGTAATTAGCCCCACCCCTTTTGGACTTTGCATACAAATTTGTCATAAATACACTAAATTTATGCTGTAGAAGCAGAACCATCAGGAATCTGACAAATTTATATGTGTACAATAATTTTTTTTCTTCATTTAATTTTTTTTTAATTATACAAAGGAAAGTTCCTCTCAATTTTTTTTCTTTTCTTCTTACTTTGTTATTATCTATGGTTTGAAGAATACAAAAGTTGAGTGAAGATGTACATCAATGTATTTTGGTTTTTTAGGGGAATGTAATACAAAACAAATTAATAATAACAAGAGCAACTCAATTAACTAGCTAGCTATTGTGAAATTGTTAACTACTCACTTTCTGTGTAACTGAGAGTTGATTCTTTCATAAACTTTTTTTTTTATCATAAACCAAAATCCTATTGAAAAAAACATAAACCAAGCACATACATTACTCGGAATATGTGTGTTATGGGCTCAAACATGTGTTGTGTCTGACACTGATACTTACAATTACATTTGAATTATATCATGTTTTCAAAAAAGTTATATGTGTCGAAGTATCGGTGACAGTTTCGTATCCGGTGTCTATGTTCGTGTCCGTTACAAAATGTCAAATAATATTTCACACTCACAAAAATGAAAAGAAAAAAAAATAGAAACAGGAAGACTCAAGCAAAAACAGTAGATTGAAAAGGATCAAATAATTCATTATTGAATTATGTGAATTATGACACAACATTATGCATAATTTCCTTTGATCTTTAGTTTCAAAAGGGGTAGTGACAGATCTATAAAAAAACCATCTTGTTAATAAATAAAAAATAAAAAAATGGAACCAAAATTGAGGTTGTTTGAATTTACCTTGAGGTTTACAATGGGGTGGAACATCAAAGAGAGAAAAAGAAAGTTGTTTATAAGCAAGACCAATATCAAAGAGAATCAATCCAGAAGAAGGATCATCAACAATGATATCTTTAACTGGTAACCAAACAAAAAGCTCTTCTTGTTGTAAACCTTCAACACCAATTAAGCTTCCATAAGTAAGATTAGCAGTGATAACTTGTTCAAAATATACTCTATTTTCATATTTTGTTAAACAAGGTGATTCAAGAAACACTTCTAAGTGACCATTTGATGAGAAAGTGTAGGACTTTACTTCTTCTGGTAAAAGACCAGCTGGTAACCCTTTTGAACGAAGAAGATCATGAATGGAAGAAGAAGAGGAGAGAGAAAGTTGTGAAGAGAGGAGAATGAGGAGAGAGAGGAAGAGAAAGATTGAGGAAGAGAGAGTGTTTAAGAATGCCATAAAGAGAAAGGAACATGGAAGGGTTTAAGGTTAATTTGAGTTGCTTTTGACAATTTTGTTATGTGTGTGTGTGAGAGAGAGTAAGAGATGATGAAAAATGTAAAGATTGTTTTTTTAAGAAAAAATGTTGTGTTTTTTTTTGAATGACTAATTTACCCTTGGTTGGTGACTATATGGGTCTATGATGGTTTGTAAATTGCAACCAATTTTTTTATGCATGTGCTAGTTATTACTCTTACTGCCCTACCTCAAACAATCTCAATTACATCATACATTGTTAGTTTGTATTTATGCTTATGATATGGAGTTGTTGGCTCTTTGCTTGAAGTATGTTATGACTTATCTTGAAAGCTCTTAGCTTGTTAATTAGTATTAATGGTATATAGTACATATACTACAATGCTTCCCTTAATCATTGTCTTTGTCCTCCCCCAAAGCAAAAGCAAAATACTTACTTCATATGTAAGTAGGTATTAAGCGTTAAGGTGTAAATTGATTCAATTTGTAAATAGTTGATTCATATATATGATATAAGAATGTGAGTTCGAATTCTATTGAGAGCGTAAGGATCTTGTTGATAGATAATTTTAAGGAACATGATAATATTCTCTGAATCTTTGCATACTATGAAATTTAATGATTTTTTCGGATTCAACTCATCTACCTTTTGCGGAAAAAATACTTGTCATGGCTCACTTATAAGTCCCACATCTTTTGGAAATCGAGGTTAAAGGTACATAATTTATATACAACATGCCGCACTCCTCAATTCAATCGAGACGTCTTTTCTACAAAGGACAAAACCATGACGGATTAACCCCAAAACGGACAATCTCTCAGAGATGTAAACTTGATATGTCAGATTAGAACATAGTTATATATCCCCTGCAGATAAATCTGAGTTATGTTCAGAATAGTGGTGTCGTATGTGGGAACGAACCTGCACATGCTCGTAGGTCGACGCCCTCTAGTCCCTTAGCCTCGACTTGGGAGTATATGTTCTGCCTCATCTATAAGTCATACATAGCTTGGAAATCGAGCCTAAAAGTAGTTTATACACAACATGTCACACTCCTCAATTCAACTGAAGCATCTTTTCTTAAATAACAAAACTGTGACAGATTAATCTCAAAGCAGACAATCTCTAAAAGATTTGGACTTAAGGTTGATGAATCAAAACATATTTATCTTTTGCAGATAAATCTGAGTTTTGTTCAACACCAATTTAACTTGTTAATTAGTATTAATGGTAGTATAGTACATACTACAATGCTTAGTTTTCCCTTAATCATTGTCTTTGTCCTCCCCCAAAGCAAAAGCAAAATACTTACTTTCATATGTAAGTAGCTATTAAGGTGTAAATTAGTTCAATTGATAAATAGTTGATTCATATAAAATAAAAATGTGAGTTTAAATTTTATTGAGCATTTAAGGATTTTGTTGGTGGATAATTTTAAGATAAAAAATATTTTAAATTTTGATCACTATTATAAACAAAATTGATGTTAACAACTTTTAAACTAATGAATACTACTATTTCTAATATACTTTTATTTAATTTTACCTTTTTTAATGTATTTATTTCACTTTTATAAAAGTATGTGATTTTTAAGAAGCTTTAAAATATGATATTAATTGAAAGGCCTTCCACGATAAAAAGCTTCAAAATATACATAAAGTTCAATATGATACGTGATTTTTTAAATTCAATCATGATATTTTGCATTATTAATTTCCCCCACATTTTTACTTTATGTATATTTACTTAATGGACATTTATATTAGGTCATGTAGAGACATAACTTTTTTGTACTTTTTAAATTTTAATTTAGTAATAAGATCTTTCAAATGCAGCAGTAGCACCTCCAACAAATTTACTTAAAAAACCATACTAAATTATAACTTACAAATATTAAATGGATATTGCATTTTAGAAGAGAGAGAATGTGCAATAAGAGATGCTCTAGTCTCTACAAATAGTAGGTATATATAGATGCATGAGCTTACAATGGAAGTACAAAATTAATACTGACTGAGGGATTAAGTATCATATACATTGTAGATGACCTTAGTTTAAGACATGAAGCTTAAAAACAACATTTGTCGTCATACACAATAAGAGTTTCAATTAGCGTATACATACCTAATTACTCATACAATAAGTTTTTCAACTATCATTCTTAATTATCAATTGTCGCCATATTTATCTGCTTAAATCATGATTTGTTTACATAGACGGAATGATAAATCATTAAAAACTCACACATGTAAAACTCACACATGGACGTTCAATTTAACAATTTTGATATTTTTATCGGTTGAACTAAGACTTATGGACACATAAATCATGGTTTTATACATAAAAAAACATGGATTTATTTATAATAATATTACATCAAACGAAAAAGTATGTACCTAGAATTCTTTGATTTTTATATGAAGAAACTCTAATTATCTAGAATTCGGCATTGAACACATAAAATTTGAACAAAAAATTGTTCTACTTAGAATTCACATATTCTCGCAAAATTCATCATCCATAGTGAAAATCATTGACCACTTAAATTTCATGTCTTAGTTAGTATGCCTCAGGTTCTATGTATAAAAAACTTTTATTTTTTAGATTCATTGTGAAATGAATGTATCTAGACACTATTATTATATAGATACATTCATTTTACAATGAATCTAAAAAGTAAATTTTTTTATATATAAGACCTAAGAGAATAGTAGAGTTGAAAATAAATAGATTGAGGGGCCTACAACCTCGTCTACCTTCATCCTTTATATAGTAAAATCATTGACGTACTTAAATTTCAATGTCTTAGTTTAGTTAGTAGTATACATTTTAACTTTGTAAATATTGTACTTCCTCCGTCCCGAAATGTAAGAGAAAAAACAAAAATCACACTTATTAAGAAAAAGTAAAATATAATGATTGGGAGTATGTTTTTTTGAAAAAAGTTGTATGGAAAAATGTAAAAACAATTTTTATTGGTGGTTGGTTATAGAAAAAGTAAGAGAGAGAGAGAGTAAACTTTTCTTGAAAAGATAAATATTTGAACTTTTTCTCTTACATTTTGAGACAAAAAAATTGAGTTTTTTTCTCTTACATTTTGGGACGGAGGGAGTAAATAATTATAGATGTGACTATAATTATTTCAAAAAAAATTATAGATGTGACTATACTTATAAATCGTTAATTTTAATATGTCTCAAAAATATATCAAATAAAAAATGTATGATCTATATATTAAAATCTTGAAATTCAAAAATATATTATATAAATTTTATATTTGTTATATAGTGTTTTTCGGAACTTAAGCACGCTAGAAAATTTGTCTAACTATTTTATGTTAGACAAAACTATAATTTGATGATATAACAAAATAGAGTTTTGCTAACGAATGCCTCCGAGGTACTCTTTAAACATTCTATTTAAAGAAATTTTTTATTCAAAAAGATAAACAGCACAAGTTTCAATGCGTTGACTTTACAGATTTCTATAAATAATTTCTATTTAAAGTGCTTAAAGAATGTCCCAGAGCATTGTTTAACATTTGCCAACAAAAATAATATTGTACGAAAAAATAAAATTGATAATAAAAAAATAATAGTGGCCCAATCAGCTGAACTGGCAATGTTATTTATTTTGTCAGGTTGCATGATCAAAGAAATTGACAGGTAGGATATTATGAATATGATGATCAATATCAATCACTCACCACAGCTAGCTAAAGTAGGTACAATTAAGAAAGCATAATCAAGACTAACATGCAAAGCAAGACATAATCATGCAAATATTTAACCATGGTTAGATCAGATAAGGGTAATTTGGTCAAATCCACCAAATTAACAAATGGACAACAAGACAAGGGCTAGAGTAACGGTCAGAGGTAAGAAATCAATGAAGCCACCACTCTGTCAATTCTGTTACTGATTGGGGGTTCAAACGGTCATTTGGAACTTTCATGTTCCGGTTATGATTCATATTCACTGCGATTCCTGCAACAAATTTCTCACCTTCAATACTTTGAACAGAAATTAACTGGTTTTACCACCATGCTCCCTCCGGTCACTATTATAAGTAAAAAATTTTTTTAAATTTTAGTCACTATTAGACCATCTCCAATGGTGGTACCTATTAGGTATTATATGAGTACTTATTAAGTACCATCATTGTAACAATATAGATTTGGGTACTTATTAAGTACCACTTCTTAAATAAGAACTTTTTCTTTCTTAGTTCTTAACGGGTCTCACGTATTTTTATATATTATTTTTAGTGGGTTTCACTTCTTATATGATATAGTAGTAATACTTTATTATTAAATTAAATGATGTAGAATTATTGGCGGGATCCATTAAGAACTTTTTAAAGAGGTGCTGGGTTGGAGGGATTGAGTGCTTATTAAGTACTTTTATTAAAAAATTATAAATAAATGATGTCTAATGGTGTGACCCTTTAAGTACTATAAAATGGAATTCTCCATTGGAGAAGGTCTAAGCAAAAGTAACTACTTTTACAATGATTAATACTACTATTTTAAATATACCTATTTAATTCTACTACTTTCTATATACTTATTCCACTTTATGCTTTGGTACTTGTAATTTCAAAGGATAACATAGTAAATTTGACATATATCTTACATTAAATCAAAAAAATTAATTACACTTAACTAAATTTCTTAAACACCGCGTAAGTAGTTTTTTTTGCTTATAATAGTGTCCGGAGGGAGTATATTGTTCAAACTCAGCATACTCATGATATGCATACTTATGATAGAAATAGAATAGAATAAAATAATGTGATATTTTCAAAGGATCAATCATAGGGACGACAACGAGTAGGGCGGATGAGAGTTTAACAATATTTAAATTTGTATTTAAAATGAGCACCCAAACATGAATTTAAAGGTTATTTGGGTGCCAAAATATCATCCAAATTTGAACTCGCATTAAAAAAAGTAAAAAAATACGACAAGTTTAAATTTTTTTATGAAATTACGATCTACAACATGCTAATTAACATTGTCTTCAACATTCAAATATGAATGAAAAATAGTCTACAACGTGCTAATATAAATATGGATAATTATATAATTTAATATATCACAGGTGTGGTTTCTGTGCAGGTTTGACACTAAACCCGACCTGAAATATCGGGTGTCACCCGAACCCGAACTCAGCCAACTCAAATTTTCACCCGTTGACTCAGGATCGGGTTTGGGTGGAGCACACATGTTTGAGTTTTTTTTTTCCATCCCTAATCAATCATGTTTTGTCCTCCCTCCATCTCAAAATAAATGATTAAGTTGACCATTTCACACATTTAAAAAAAAAGTGTAAAAAAAGTATGTAAATAAAAGAATTAGAAGGTGACTTTTACTAAAATATCTCTCTTTCTTATTGACCGCAGACTTTGAAATTTTAAAAAGTAACAAGGGGCGTAAAATAAGAAAAATTAATGTTATACTGTAAATAGTAAAAGTCAATTATTTTAAAACAAACAATTTTGACAAGTAAATCAATATTTTAAGACGGAGGGAGTACTATGTTGTTGGATCATATTTATAATAAAATTTTGCTTTTTTAGATTGTTTGTACAATTTATGTATTTAGTCTATAATTTAGATTACAGCTTTTTTTGGTTTGTTCTGAAGTTTTAGGTCAATTAGTAAAAAATATCAAAATTGTTATGTTGAATGTCCATTACTGATATCCGATTCCTATAATCTCTTAACTTTATGTGTGTGAGTTTATGATGATTTTGCCATTTTATCTATAGACAAAACAAATTGTTTGTAAAATGACTAAAAGGAGTATCTTAGCTTAAAAGCATATATGTTAGGATTTAAGAGTCTTCGTGAGTATAATTCCATTATTTGTAGAAGTTAGAAATTTGAATCCGAGTTCTTCGCTTGATCACTTTAAAACATGAATTTTTAGTCATTACACCACTTGACTATAAAAAATATGTAAAGAAACTCAAAAATAAAAAATTACATTAAAAAAAATAACATTTTAACTTTTAATAAATTAAATGTATAACACTTGACCAAAAAAATAAAATAAATGTATTACAATTAAAGACAAATACTTTAACATAATAAGTCTCCTTAAAATACTTATAATATTTAAAAAAAAATAGCAAAGCCGTTACTCCTTACAACTTCACACACTTGAAGTTCTGTTTTTTTTTGGTACTACACTTGAAGTTCTTTAACATTTAAAGAGTATGTATTGACGTTATAATAATTTTACACATAAATTCAATGAGAACTCATTATTTTGTATGTAAATTTATTCAATAACCGCTTTTACGAATAGCAAGTTCTCATCTTAACTCAGTTGATAGAAACATCACTTTATATCTGAAATTCGAACCTGAACAACTCCCTTTATTCATTCATCTTTTGAGTTAAATTTCTAGTTATTAGACAATTTAATATAAAAAATAACAACCACATACTCTTTTTATTAACATTTGTGTAAAATATATTTAAAGCTAGTTTACAAGACCATGCATATAATATTTGTTCATAATATACTTTAGATTCTTCTTCTATTGTGGAATCATTTGAGTATTATTGAGTTTAATTGATAAAATAATCATCAATAAAATTTTACTTACTTTTCAACTAAATTTCAAATACCTTTACTATCTCTTGAAGAGTTAACACCGAAAATATTAAACTCTTTATTAATATAACATTATTTAATTAAAAAAATCATTAAGAGAACTTTTATGAGAATTACTTGACTTTTTATGACGAGGAAAAGGAAAGACAAACTATAAGTTACATTTTAGATCATATTTTCAAACTGCTACAAGTTTATGGTTGGTTATATCCTAATCCAAACTAAATAAGTTTCCATGCCATGTAACACTAAACGGTGCATCAATATAATTCGTGCATAAGTTTTTTTTTTTAACAAGGTCAAAACCAAAATTCCAATTCTAAGTTTCAACCTCTCTTGTTCTTGTTTACTTTATAAGGGGTAAAATTCAAACTCTCTTCAAGCCTCCAAGAAGCTACATTGCCTCTTTCCACTACAATATACAACCATTGAAGATAATCACTAGATGCTTGGTGGTCCAAAGTTTCACTTTGACATTACATGCATCTTCAACAATTATTTTTCCTTGAAACTCCATAATAAGTTAAACATTCATTAAAACCCTTGTACTAGTAGTAGTTTGATATGAACATTCAAGAAAATATTCATAAGTTATTTTAACTGACAATATCGATATTACTAAGTTAGATACCTTCATCAGAAGTTGAACCTGAGACTTCGCAATTGTCCCCGTACGATAGCGCAAGTGGTAAAAGCTGAGGGACATATGAGTTGAGTAGGGGATGTCCAAAGATCCAATTCATGGAGGGAGCAGTTTATCTTTCCGATTTACTATAAAAAATAAAAAATCACTTCCTAAACAGACAAAAAAAATTGGTTAGGGAGGGAATGAATATTCCAATGATTCTCTTATAATCTTGTCTTTTGCATATAGATAGTGACTGTAAAGTTTGAACCAACCATAATAATACTATTCAATATTCAAGTTTATGATTTTTCTGCCACTCAGATTTACATAACCCCAAAACAACGGTATGATTCTGTTGTAAATTCTTTAGAGAATCTTTGTATTTACTATTCCAATTTCCTACCAAATGTGAACATTATACATTAGTCTATGTCTTATGCATCATGAGTAACTTTCTTTTGTTCAACAATGTATTTGTAATGTTTGTGCAACAGTTGACTTGACTCCATATCTCATGCATGACTTCTAAATATATAAAGATATTTCAGTTTTCCTTTTGCTCAACATGAATATTTTAATCCCTTAACTATTTTATTTATTTTATAATGACTTTCATTCTTTATATTCTATTTATTCTTTCTCTTATAGTTTCCAATTCCATAGCCAGTGATAACACATCATTCATTACTCAATCTCAATCCATCAGTGATGGAGAAACCATTGTTTCACCAAATGGATGCTTTGAGCTTGGTTTTTTCAGTATTAAAAATCCAAACAAACGCTACCTCGGTGTTCAATTCAAGAACATTTCAACTCAAAATGTTGTTTGGGTTGCAAATTTCAGAAAGCCAATCAACGACTCTTCTGCAGTTTTGAAACTAAACAGTTCTGGCAGTTTGGTCCTTACTCACAACAACAACATTGTTTGGTTCACAAATTCTTCCACAAAAGCACAGAAACCAGTGGCACAACTCTTGGATACTGGCAATCTTGTCATAAAAGAAGATAGTAGCAGTAAAACCAATCTGTGGGAAAGCTTTGACTATCCATCTAATACATTATTGGCAGGTATTGTTAAGATTGATGCAAATTCTAGACTAGAGTACTTCCTTCGGTCACTATTATAAGTAAATTTGACTTTTTAGATACATTGGAAAATTGATGTATTTGGTCCGACCAAAGACACTAAATACATCAGTTTTCCAATGTATCTAAAAAGTCAGCCAAAATATCTAAAAAGTCAAATTTACTTATAATAGTGACCAGAGGGAGTATTCTACTGCATGTGTGCTTTGTCCTACTAAAAATGCTATTATTTTATCTAATTCTATCTTATTTACTTGCCCCCTTCTAAATTCCAACAGGTATGAAGTTGGGATGGGACCTTAAAAGAAAATTGAATAAGCGTCTTACAGCATGGAAGAGTGATGATGATCCCACACCAGGAGACTTTACATGGGAAGTGGTATTGAATAACTATCCTGATATCTATATGATGAACAAGAAAAAAAAGTACCACAGACTTGGACCATGGAACGGCTTGCGATTTAGCGGTATGCTAGAGATGAAGCCTAATCCTGTTTTCAGCTACAACTTTGTCTCCAACAAAGAAGAGGTTTATTACACATGGAGCGTCAATGATAGTTCTATAGTATCAAAAGTGGTACTTAACCAAACCGGTCACGAACGTCCACGCTATACATGGTCAAAATCAGACGAATCATGGATGGTTCATTCAAGAATGCCAGGAGACTATTGTGACCATTATGCTCTATGTGGAGTCAATGGATATTGCAGCAGTACTAATGCACCAATATGTGAATGTTTAAAAGGGTTCAAGCCTATGTTTCCTGAAAAATGGAAATCATCGGACTGGTCTGAAGGATGTGTTAGGAATTTTCGATTGAACTGCATCGATGAAGACTTTGTCCCAGTGGCAAACTTGAAAGTTCCAGATACTACAAATACTTCGGTGGATGAAAGTATTGGTCTAGAGCAATGTAAAAGAAAATGCTTGAAAAATTGTTCATGCATGGCCTATACAAATACAAATATAAGTGGAGCAGGAAGTGGTTGTGTTATGTGGTTTGGTGATTTAATTGATATCAAACTTTTTCCAGTTGGTGGACAAGTTCTATATATCAGAATGCCTGCTTCAGAATTAGGTGAAAATACTTCATTAATTTCACCAAATTTTTTCTTTTATTATTATTTGAAAATTTATGCCTTATATTTGAATATGGAATTTAACTATAGTTGTTTTGTTTACACAAAGTCAACAATAATACTGAGGCTGAGCACAGATGGAACTTGAGGAAAATAGTTGTAATTGCTGTTTCTGCAGCTCTGGGAATGCTTTTACTTGCTATATATTTTTTCTACAGATTCCGGAGGAACATCGTTGGTAAAACTATTCCTCCATTCTCTAACATTTGACTGAAAAAATGGCATTAGCTACATAGTTCTGAAAAAAAAATCTTTCCATTTTACAGGGAAGTCAAAATCTGAAGGTGACTATGCAAGATATGTGGATGATATGAATCTCCCCTTGCTTGATTTGTCAACAATTATTATTGCCACTGACAACTTCTCAAAGAAAAACAAAATTGGTGAAGGTGGTTTTGGACCTGTATATTTGGTAAGTCAATATGATATTGGAGTATGATTACTATTTCTGAGTAAGAATAGCTAGAAAAGTAGGATATGGATTTAACACAGTTACTGCATGTACGTAGTAACTGTTATTGGCCGTCTGATAAAAAATAAAGGGCTGAGACCCGAGATCGAACACAGTTACTGCATAAATCTGAACCGTAGGTTCACAAATCAACGACTGAGATCAACTACTGTGTGCAAATGCTATAGTAGTGGTAGTAGTAACTATAAAGAGCATCTAAGTATCTAACCATATGAATGTGATTAATGATTATCCAGGGAAAATTAGGGAGTGGACTAGAAATTGCTGTAAAGAGACTTTCACAGAGCTCAAAGCAAGGGATGAGAGAATTCCTAAATGAAGTAAAACTTATTGCAAATGTTCAGCACCGAAATCTTGTAAAGCTTATTGGCTGTTGCATTCAGAAACATGAAAAATTGCTAGTTTATGAATACATGGCTAATGGTAGCCTAGACTACTTCATTTTTGGTATGTATTAAAATTTACTATTGTTTTATGATACAGTGACTGATTACTGATTAATGACAGATTTGTTATGAACTATGCAGATCGTACTAAAAGTCAATTGCTAGATTGGCCAAAGCGCTTCGACATAATTTGTGGAATCGCTAGAGGGCTTATGTATCTTCATCAAGATTCTCGACTGAGGATTGTTCATCGAGATCTCAAAACAAGTAATATTTTACTGGATGATAATTTGAATCCAAAAATATCAGATTTTGGAATGGCTAGAACTTTTGGAGGAAACCAAATTGAAGGAAACACAAATAGAATTGTTGGGACATAGTGAGTGTTTTACTGTCTAGAACCATAGTTTATTTTATTTTTACACATATGATATGTGTATTTTATATTTTTCTCTCAATGATTTATTGCAGTGGGTACATGGCACCAGAGTATGCTATTGGTGGACAATTTTCTGCAAAATCTGATGTTTTCAGCTTCGGTATTTTGATATTAGAGATTATATGTGGAAAGAAAAATAGAGTGCGCTATCGAACAAAGAAGACTCTTAATCTTGTTGCTTATGTAAGTACTAGGATAAATGTTATTTTGTCCATGTTAAGAGTTTATCTGTTATTAGCTTTATTTATTTTTTGTAATAACTGTTACTTTTTTTTTTTTTGATGATTTAGGCATGGACATTTTGGAAACATGAAAGAGCTTTACAAATAATTGACTCAAACATAGAGGATTCGAGCATCGTATCTGAAGTATCACGTTGCGTACATGTTGCACTCTTATGCGTGCAACAATACCCAGAAGATAGGCCTACCATGGCTGATGTGATTCTAATGTTAGGGAGTGAGATGGCATTGGAAGATCCTAAGGAGCCAGGTTATATAACCAGGAAGGAATCTATTGAAGCAAATTCAAGGTCAAGTGGGAACGATATAAGTTCAAACTATAAACTGACCATAACCGCTTTAAGTTCACGATGAAAATCAACAAGATAATGGTACATATATTGTAACTCAATAGTAAAAAAATGTCATCAACTATGAAAGGAGTAGTGTTCAAATACTTCAGTACATGAATGTCTAAAGTAAATTTGGTAACACTTACATTTAATTTAAAACTTCATAATAAATATAGATTGAGCATCTTGTTCTGCAATATGTTCTTGTCCTGTCAGAGTTTACCTTGTTTAGTTCTTGGACTGTCTACCTGTAATTCAAACTTTTAAGCTAAAACTCGTCAATTTTTTGAATAAATCATCAATTTAGTCCATAAACAATCACTCTATCCACTTTAGTCTTTAAACTATCACATAATTTAATCCCTAAAGTATGTATAAGATTTGTCAATTTAGTCCACTAATATGAGGAATTTTCATATATTTTAAGGATTTCTTATTAAACTTATATACTTTAGAGACTAAACCGGAGAGAGAGTGATACTTATTTCATAGACTAAATTGATGATATCCCTAGATAGAAAGGCATAAGTATTACAGTCAAAATAATACAGCTCTGACTGACCAACATATTATATTAGCATTTCAACAAAAGGAAAAACGAATTAGTTCAAGTAAGAAATAATATTTCCTTTGGTGAGTACAATTCACCCACATGTTTTTGACTTGGAAGTCAGAATGAGGAAGAACAAAGCATGTTGTAGCAAACCTCCCCATGCTCAATCTAAGCTCATCATGCTACTTGATATGCTTATCAATATTATCATACCAACAAACACTTAGCTAAATCCAATTATCTTTATCCAAATACAAGTGTCACACCATGGACATTATTTATTTCATCATTGTTATGACTGCTTACATAACTGTACCCATTTTAGCAACAAATTCCATCAGTGTATCTGACTCTTTAAGTGATGGAAAAACCTTAGTTTCAAAAGGTAGACAATTTGAACTAGGTTTCTTCAGCCCGGGCAATTCTACAAGGCGTTACCTTGGGATTTGGTACAAGCAAATGCCTATACAGAAAGTTGTTTGGGTAGCAAATAGGGCCAACCCCATCAACAGTACCTTAGGCATCTTAACGCTGAGCACCGCAGGCAATCTTATACTCCGCCAAAATGATTTTGTTGTTTGGAGCACAACATCAGAGAAACAAGCACAGAAACCAGTAGCAGAGCTCTTGGACAGTGGCAATCTTCTGATCAGAAACCAAGGAGAAACAGACCAAGAAGGGAACTACTTGTGGCAAAGCTTTGACTATCCCTGTGATACAATTTTGCCCGGGATGAAGTTGGGATGGGATCTCAGAAATGGTTTGGAAAGGAGAATAACTTCTTGGAAGAGTCCCAATGATCCATCTCCGGGAGATCTTTCTTGGGCTCTTGTGCTTCATAATTATCCAGAGTTTTATATAATGAATAGAACAGAGAAATACTGTCGGATTGGACCATGGAATGGACTTCAATTTAGTGGCTTACAGTTGTCGGATAGAAAACAAAATTATGTATATGATTTCAAGTATGTTGCTAATAATGATTTGAATTATAAGTCTAATAAGGATGAGATGTTTTACTCCTTTACCCTCAAGAATCCTTCTACCTTTGTTACTATCAAGATAACACAAGACAGTTTTAATACCTACGTTTGGAACGATAGAAGTTGGTTGATATATGAAAATATTCCGCACGACCAGTGTGACATATATGGGGTCTGTGGAGCCTATGCCAAGTGCTCAATTAATGATTCACCAATGTGCCAATGTTTACCCGGGTTCATTCCAAAGTCAACACGACAAAACGACTGGACTCAAGGGTGCGTCCGTAATATATCATTAAGTTGCAACAACCCACAAGTGGATGTTGATGATGTATTGCTCAAATATACGGGACTCAAAGTACCAGATACTACACATACTTTGTTGTATGAGAATATTGATTTAGAGTTATGCAGAACAATGTGCCTCAATAATTGCTCTTGTACAGCTTACACTAATTCAGACATAAGTGGAAAGGGTAGTGGCTGTGTCATGTGGTTTGGTGATCTAATCGACATAAGACAGTTTGACACTGGTGGTCAAGATCTCTATATCCGTGTAGCTCGGATAGGTAGGTAACAATTTTTCTCTCCTTTCACCCCCCTTGTCATGGAAAACATGGGTATGATCACTTTTATCCGAGAATGTAACTTTTAAGTTTATTTGTTTCATACTTGAAGAAGCTTCAAACAGGCACAACAAAAGCGTGATAACCATAGCTGCTACCACTGCTGCTGCAATTTCCGGGATGCTTTTATTTTGCATTTATGTCATATATAGAGTCCGAAGGAAAATTGGTGGTAAGAAAAATTTCATTCGTATTATTATTGTCGCTAAATTCATGGCATGTAAGCTCTTTTCTAGCAATAACTTTTTTAATTGAAAAATCATAAATACTTCTAATTCTTGAGAGGCACTCTTGGGTAATCACCACTTATCAGTAAATTTGAGACCAAGTGGTTTTTTTAACATGTTATTGAAGCTGAGAAATTGCTGCCATTGATTACATAGTTCAGGACTGTAAATTTTTTCTTAGATTGGAAGGTGTAATTGTTCACATATTGGTAGGAATCAAAACATTGAGGTTCATAACGTATTAAGGGTAGCAAAACTTGTTTGGTTGAAGGAATTGGCTGGGGAATGCCCCAACCTTTTGATGTAATCCAACTTTGCAATGACTCTCGTATCATTCAATGAATGATGCTGTCGAATTTTAAAAACTAAACAAACATAGCACTGAATCTGGATGGTTTAATGACCTAGAGTTTCAAGCAACAGATGTAAGAAATTGATAGAACATTATATATTTTCAGTTATATTGCCATCTCTAAATTTAACATACCATATTTATCTAACTCAGTCAGCTCAAATGACCAACTCCTCCCAAGTTTTATAACATAACTGAATATGTGATTTCCTCTCTTCCATTTTTCAGATAAGTCAAAAACAGAAGATAACATTGAAAAGCATCTAGAGGATATGGAATTACCATTATTCAATCTACAAAACATTGCTAGTGCCATTAACAACTTCTCGTTGAATAATAAAATTGGACAAGGTGGTTTTGGATCTGTATACAAGGTAACTGAATATTAATTCAAGTATTAAGTAATGACCAGAGAGATAACAACTTGAGAAGTTTCGATATTATAAAATGAATGTGATTATGCAGGGAAAATTAGCGGATGGGCAAGAACTTGCTGTCAAGAGACTTTCAACTAACTCTGGACAAGGAATTACTGAGTTCCTAACCGAAGTAAAACTGATTGCAAAACTTCAACACCGAAATCTGGTTAAGCTTCTTGGCTGTTGTGTTGGAGGACAAGAGAAATTGCTAGTATATGAATACATGGCTAACGGTAGCCTTGACTCCTTTATTTTTGGTATGGAATGTGAAAATACTTAGATTAGGTGCAACATGTTTATTTAACTACATCAGTAACATTTTTATTTATTTATTTGAAAATGACATGTTTGTTCTGCAAAAATCAGATAAAATAAACGGTAAATTGTTGGACTGGTCCCAGCGCTTCCAAATAATATTTGGAATTGCTAGGGGACTTGTGTATCTTCATCAAGATTCTCGATTAAGGATTATTCATAGAGATCTCAAAGCAAGTAATGTATTGTTGGATGACAAGTTGAATCCAAAAATATCAGATTTTGGAATGGCCAGATCTTTTGGAGGAGATCTGATTGAAGGAAATACAAATAGAGTAGTTGTAACATAGTGAGTGTCTATCTGGTTCGGATTTTCATTTTCTACGGTTAGCGAATTCCACATTTGCCAAAGTCAAACAATCTAAACCGTCGGATCTAGATTGGTCGACTACAACAAATGCAGGATTCTCTAGCTTGATAGTTGATAGTGCATATTTTTATCGTATATGTAAATGTTGTTGTTCTAATTGTTTCTATCAGTGGATACATGGCACCAGAGTATGCCGTTGATGGACAATTTTCAATCAAATCAGACGTTTTCAGCTTTGGTGTTTTACTATTGGAGATTATATGTGGTAACAAAAATAGAGCACTTTGTCATGGAAATGAGACACTTAACCTTGTTGGTTATGTAAGTACTTAAATATTTATCATTCTTTTTATCTATTTAATAATGTTGAAGTTGAAATGTGATACTCTGTTTGGATTTGGATTGACTTATTAGAACTTAGAACTTATCTACTGACATAAAAATTTGTAAGACTATTTGGAAGAACTTATGAAAACAACATCTTATGACATGTTCATAAGCTATTTTCAACTTATTTTCAAAAGCTCTCCTATGAAAACAACTTATAGCTTATACAAAAACAATTTTATTTGCCAAAACATTAGTTGGTCAAGTGGTGATTCACATTGGATGGTAGGGAGTACCACAGTTCGATCCCCACAACTGTGTTTAGGAGAAACTAAAACCATTTGATGTCAAAACTCGCCCCGAACTAGACTACTCGGCCCAATGGGCCGGATACTGGTGGTGAAAAAACAAAAACAAGTTTAATGTATTTTATCTTTCGTTATTGAAATAGCTTATGCACACCAAGCGCGCGCTTATGCCAAATTAAACTATTTATTCAAAATAGACTAAGTATTTTTGTTTATTATTATTATTATGCAGGCATGGACACTATGGAAAGAAGGAAAATCATTAGAGTTGATTGAATCAAGAATAAAGGAATCATGTGTCGTCTCCGAGGTATTACGGTGCATCCATGTGAGTCTATTGTGTGTGCAACAACAATACCCGGAGGATAGACCAACAATGTCATCTATAGTTGTAATGTTAGGTAGTGAAATGGAATTGGTTGAACCTAAAGAACCAGGTTTCTTTCCAAGGAGAGTTAATAATGATGAAGAAAAACAATGTTCATCAAATGAGGAATTAACCATTACATCGATAAATGGTCGATGATGAAAAACTATTATTACTATTATTATTGAATGTATAATAAAGCAAATTTGAATACCTGGTTGTTCTTGCTAGAAATTGAATCTAGCAGCGTTTAATCGCGCGTGGCGCCACTGTGGGGACTGACCGGTGAGACCATCCATCGCACCACCAACTTTGATCACACACCGTTATCTATTTTTCCCTCTTGCTTGACTAGGGGTTGATTTCAATTTTTGTTTTGTTTTTATTTCATTTGGTATTATGGTTGTAAATGTAAGGTTTAAATAATCTTTTGGTCCCTGTATGTTTACGGATTTTTGGTTTTAGCCCTGTATCATATTTTGTTACAAATAAGTCTTTGAATGTATAAAACTTGTTGGTTTTAGTCCTTAGAGTCAAAATTTGCAAAAAAATCTGCAGTTTTCGTGCAGATTTTTTTTCAGATTTTCCTGCAGATTTTGATATTTGGGACTAAAACCAACAAATTTTGTACATTTAGGGACTTATTTGTAGTAAAATAAGATACATGGACTAAAACCAAAAATCCGTGAACATACAAGGACCAAAAGATCATTTAAGCCTAAATGTAATTAAGAAAGTGAGACCCAATTTGATACATGACAAAATTATCGGAGGTCCAGGGTTAAGGACGAGGATGAGTGATTAGTTGAACTAAGGGTTAAGGAGTTAGTGGAGGTTTAGAGTTTGAATTTTGACATAGGATAAAAAATTGATAATATACTAACAATACACTAACAATTAACATTTATTTATAAAACAAAAACAAAATTATCGGAGTTTATTCATTGTCAGTGTAATTTATTTTTGCACATGTATAAAATAATTTATTCTTTTTTCTCAAATTATGTTGTAAAAGAAAAATTAAATTAGGTGATTTTTGTTCCTCAAATTTAAAACAAACAATTTTGACCCTTAACTTTGCCACTCTTTATTTACTAGGCCACCCATACATATATATTGCCAATATGGAAATTAAGATTTTTTTTTAAGTTTTCAAAAATAAAATTATATGGAAATATCATGTGATTAAAGTATGTTATATTTTACAGTCAAAATTGGTCAAAATATGTATGAGGATCGTAAATACTAAATATGGCATAGTTGAGGGTCAAAATTATTCATTTTAAATTTGTTGCCAAAATCGCACAATTATAAAATTTGGGAGTGAAAAGTGCAATTAAGTCAAAATAATAATTTAACATATAAAATTTTTAATTGTGCAATTTTGACCCTCCATAATTCAAATATATATTTTGGACCCCTGCCCCCTATTGCACTTCATGACATCGTTGACTATTTTGACTAAAAATTTGCTAAAATATAAATTTTTAACACATATCTTAATTCTATTGGATACCTTAAAAAAAATTATAAATATAAATAATACAAATAAGGTCTCTAAGTCTTCTTTCATTTTTAAGACCTTTTATCTCATTTATTTTTGAAAAAAATAATATTAAGACTTTTTATTATTGTTTATTGAGACAAAATAATTGTTTTAAACAAAAAAGAAATAATTGTCGATTGTTCGATTCTTGTCTTGAGTACGGAGCAATTTTAAATCTCTGGGTCAGATATCTCACCCTTTGAGGTAGCTCCAATCTAAAGAGAGAAGTAGGTACTGCGTACGGCGTGGATACTCTAATTCTCGATATAAAAACAAACAAAAAAGAAACACGACTCGTATGACATTCTTTTTATTTTTTATATTTTAAAAAAAAATACTTTTTAAGTTGTCCAATAAAATTAAGATTTGGGTTAAAAATTTTGATGTCAGGAAATTTTTAATCAAATAATCAGCAAATTTTTAATCAAATAATGAAGGGGGTTATGAAATACAAAATGGAGCAAACGTGTGACTAAAATCACTCATTTAAAATATAAGTGGCCAAAATCGCTCATTTACAATATAAAAAGTCAAAATTGTATAATTAAAAAACTGAGGGTTAAAACTACAATTTAGCTTATAACTATTTTTTTGAAAAAATATCTTTAGCAATATTTTTTTTGTTTTTGACAATAGTTAAAATTTGATTGTTTGGTCATAATTAAAAATTATTAAAAAGAGATTTTATGTTATTGTCAATGGGCATTTGAAACCAATTAGTTTTTCACATAGCAATGTGAAATTGGATAATCTTTGGATGTATGTAACAATATTGGTGGGTACATGATTACATATTTGACATCAATGAATTACAAATATGGCGCCTTTGGGTGGGAAAGTATCTTCTGAATAAAATGGTAAGATTTTTTTTGGCGATTGCTTTCCAAATCAAACTATGAGTGTGTTTGGATGAAGGATTTTTTTGAGATAAAATAATGTTTTAAGGGATTTGAAATTTCTCGATGTAAATTCTCTTGTTTGGATAATTAATTTGGAGAATTTTCAAAATGGTGGAAATTTGTGAAGTATTTTACATAAGTTAATTTGAAGGAATTTCAAATGACACCTAAAAGTAAGAAATTTGAAATTCTCTTCTCTCAATAAAATTGGTAGAAAAAATCTAAAATTGACCTGAAACTCCAAAATCGATTCTAAAACTGACCTCAATCTTATAATCAGTCAAAAACCTAAATTCGACCGTAAATCTGACGTAAACTGTCAAATCGGTCGAAAAACATAAAATCGGCTGAAAACCCTTGAACTTGACTCATAACTCGAGCACAACCCTAAAATCAGTATAAAAATATTAAATTGACCATAAACCTGAGATGAATCCTAAAATCGGCCTAAAAACCTATACTCGACAACAAACCCGACATCAACCAAAAATCGGCCGAAAACCATAAAATCAGTAAAAAGTCCTAAAATCGACAAAAAATCCTAAAATCAGCTATAAACCAGATCGAAATCCTAAAATCGGTCAAAAATCCCAAAATCAGCCATAAACCCTAAAATCGACCAAAAATTGTAAAATCGGGCAAAAAAAATCCAAAAATCAAATAAAAAATCCTAAAATAAACTATTAATTAGACCTTAATCCTAAAATCAGTCAAAAACCCAAAAATCGGCCAAAAAAACGTAAAATCAATCAAAAAACCTACAATCAACTATAAATCAGACCTAAATTCTAAACTCGGTCAAAAACCCAAAAATCAGCTGAAAACTGTAAAAGCGGTTAAAAATCCTAAAATAAAAAATCGGCTATAAACCCAAAAATCAAACAAAAACCATAAAATCGGGTAGACAATCCTAAAATCAATAAAAATCCTAAAATCAACTATAAACCCGACCAAAACCCTAAAATCGGTCGAAAACCTAGAAATCGACCAAAAACCTTAAATCGACTAAAAATCAATAAACCCCATGTTAGCCCTAAAATCGCCCTTAAACCCTAAAATCAACCATAAACTCAACCAAAATCTTTAAATCGGCTATAAACTCAATAATCGGCCGAAAACCCTAATATTAGGACTTTTTCTCGAATTAAAAAAAACTCGAGATTTTATTGTTGAAATAAAAAAAATTCGTGAAATTTTTTATCAAAATAAAAAAAAATCCAGAATTTTTTTCTTTGAATCGGAAAAAATTTAGGATATTTTTCGAAGACTTTTTTTATCAAAAAACTGAGAACTTTTTTACTTGAAGTAAAAAAAAATTGAAAAATGAATTACTTTGTAATTCATTACTTTATCCAAACAAAGAATTTTGAAATGAAGGGAATTCAAATGTTTTAACCAATCAAAGAACTTTGAAATGAAGAGAATTTAAATTGAAACTGTTGAATCTCAAAGTCCCTTCGAAAGGCGATGTAGAGAGGTAAAAATTCCTTCTTGTCAAAAATGGATTTACACATAAAGAAGACATTGATTATAAAGAGACTTTCTTTTCGGTTTCTTTGAAAGACTCTTTTAGGCATGTTATGGCATTAGTGATGCATTTAGAATTTGATTTACATACGATGGATCTAAAGACAACGTTTCTAAATGGTAACATTGATGAAACAATGTATATGGTGCAACCGGAAAATTTTGTTTCAAAAGATTCAAAGTATATGGTTTGCAAATTTAAGAAATTCATCTATGATTTCAAGATAACATCTCAACTATGGTATTTTAAAATTCATCAAGTAGTCATCTCATTTGGTTTTGAGGTGAATTTGGTTGATGATTGTATATACCATGAGTTGTGTGGGAGCTAATATATTTTCTTGGTTTTATATGTCAATGACAAGACAGTAAACCATGTGATACCCATATGGCTAAAGGAGACATGTTTAGTCTCAATCAGTGTCATCAAGTGACTTTGATGAAAAGTAAATACAGAAGATTCCATATGCATCAGTGGTGTGGAGTCTAATGTAAGTTCAGATTGTATGCATTTGGTTATTGCTTATATTTCTAGGATGTTCAAAAAGTATTTAAGTAATTTAATATTAGACCATTTGAAAGCAGCCAAATGGATCATACGGTACTTAAAGAGAACTAAAGAACACATGCTCATAGTTTTGAAAGTCAGATCAGTTTGAGATCATTTGGTACGATGACTCCAATTTTGTTAGATACAAAGATAATGTATCATGAGACATTTGATGATAGAACTTTGTCACGGAGCTGCTCATAGTGAATAAAGAATTAAAAGACCACTAAAGTAATTTGTGACAATAAATTAGTAGTTCTATTTTCAATAACAACATAAAGTTCTTGTTGTTAAAATTAAATTCAAGTGAATGATTGTCTATATAGCATATCAGTACAAACTCCATATTTGCGGATCCGCTTACTAAAGTTTTCCACCAAAAGGTCTTGATGAGCATATTGCTCGTATGGATGTCAAGTCATTAAGTGCAGTTCTAGTGGGAGTTTGTTATTTTTAATGCTTTTATGATACAGACATACTTCAGTTCAAGTAAGGCTTAAGAATATTTTCTGCAGAAATAAAGTTTTGGTAATTTTACACTCTGACTTTGGTTTAGGTTTGATCTCACTAAGGATTAAGGAGGACTAGTTGAAAATCGACATATACAGACCAACTTTATGTGATTTTCATGCTACACATTTCATGATGGATCTATGTCATTTAGTTGTGTCACTATTGGTGATCATTGACGAGTTTAGTTATGATTGATATAACAAAAATCACCTTGGTTCTATATATTGGCATGACTAATGGATGAGATATTTTGGATATGCTTAAGGAATATAATGGCAAATTTTGAGCTCATAAAGTCTAACACATGTGTATAATTACATATGTGACCAGTGGGAGATTGTTAGGATTTTTGGGGTCACAAACGTAATATTACATGTGTTAGGGCCATTATGTAATTAGCCAAAGCATCGGTGGTCTAATTAATAATAAGTCTATGGCTAAAAGCATAAATATCATGAAAGGTAATTTATTGTGTAGATACCATAAGTCAATGTCTAATTTGATGAGGGGCCACATTAGAATATTGAAAATTAGGAAATAACCTAAGGTTATTTATAAGGGTTATGATCCCCAATTGTAGATTAACGTGAAAAGTTCATCAGGTTTTCTCTTCATCCCCATCAGAGGAGATTCAATGAGCTATTAGGAATTCTACGATTGGAAGATCACACATACCCGTGATCTTTGTTCATTACCTATGCCGAATCCAAACTAAGGTACGCTTCCGCTTAAGATTATGTATTATTTCTTGATGATTAACATGATTGATTCTAGGGTTTATGAATTAGATTAATTCTAACAACTTTTAGTCTGGAATTTTTTACATAGCTAAAACAACTAAATACTATATTAATTTGGATCATAGGGAGTTTATTTTAAAGAACACTATAACCTTATGAATGTGATTAATGTGTATGCAGGGAATTCACACAGCTCAGGACAAATAAGGGGTGAGAGAGTACAATTCAGCAGCAAGAGAGTACAATTGATGGAGAAGATAAGTGTGATGGAGAAGAAAAGAAAAGATTAAGGCATGGATGAAGAACCCTAATTTCAATTTGGGATTTTTTTTTTCAAATCCCTAATTTATCTTCTCTTCAATCTCTTCTTTCAGCCAAAAATCAGTGCTAGTGCCATGTCACACGACCAAAACCAAGTCATTACCTGCCACGTAAGCAAAAACTAACGTATAAACAATTTTTCAAACGGAAAGGACCAAAATAGTTAACGGAAAGAAAGTTACAGGATTAGAACGGAGCAAAAAAAAGTTAAAGGACCAAAACGAAACCTAAAAATAAGTTAAAGGACCAAAAGTGTATTTAAGCCTAATAAATAAAGTAAGACATATGTTACACTTCCTAAAGATTTTTGTGACACTTATGGTCTTTGTGGACCCTATGGAAATTGCATAATGACCCAACAACAGGTTTGTCAATGTTCCAACGGGTTTAGTCCAAAGTCACCACAAGTATGGATAGCGTCTGATTGGAGTCAAGGATGTGTGCGCGATTAACATTTGTGTTGGAATCACAATCAAACAAATGAAGACGGGTTTGTCAAATTTCAAGGCCTAAAAGTTCCAGATACTACTGTAATGATAGTAACAATTGAGATATATAATTGATATTAAAGAGAAATAGAGTGGCCGTTTGTTATAGTTTTTTTTAGAAAATAATCACTTATTTTTAAAAAATAATCACTTTTTAGAAAATAACATCCGTTTGTTATAGCTTTTAAAAATAATCAGAATCTGAAAATAATCTAAAAACTGCTAAAAATCTAAAGCTAATATTAGTAGCTTTTTTTTATAGATTATTTTTAAAGGAAAGAGAAAACAAGCGTAAAAAAATTTCGGACAAAAATATCCTTAATATTATTTTAATATTCCAATAATATCCTATTTAGAATTTATTGGATTAGTTTGTTATTTTTAGAAGATAAAATTTTAAAATTTGTTTTATTTGTAGCTATATATATATATATATATATATAAAGTTATATGACCATAATAAAAGTATAAAACACAAGAACTTGAGTATTTTTTCATATATTTATTTTATATGATATATTATATTTGGATAATTGTACTTTATGGTAATTTTGTGATGCAAAATCACTTTTATATGGTTGCATCCAAATAAGTTAAAGATTATTTTTTTTATAAAAAGTAATTTTTTTAATAGTAAACAAACACAAAATAACTTCGGACTTTTGTAAAATCTCTAAAAATTAATCTCTAAATTATTTATTGTCAAAATCACTTATTTTTTAATCTATAACAAACGGGCACAGAAAGTAACATAGAAGAAGAGAAATTCAGGGCCCGTTTGTTACAGATTAAAAAATAAGTGATTTTGACATTAAATAATTTAGAGATTATTTTTTATAGATTTTACAAAAAATCAGAAGCTATTTTGTGTTTGTTTACCATTAAAAAAATTACTTTTTATATAACAATAATCTTTAATTTGTTTGGATGCAACCATAGAAAAGTGATTTTGCATCATAAAATTACCATAAAGTACAATTTTTCAAATATAATATATTATATAAAATAAATATATGAAAAATACTCAAGTTCTTTTTTTTCATTATGGTCATATGATTTTATATATATAGTTAAAAATAAAACAAATTTTTTTAAATCTTATCTTCTAAAAATAACAAACTAATCTTATAAATTCTAAATAGGATATTTTTGGAATATTAGAATAAATTTAAGGATATTTTCGTCCGAAATTTTTTTACACAAGTTTTCTCTCTCCTCTAAAAAAAATCTATAAAAATAAGCTACTAATATCAGTTTCAGATTTTTAGCAGTTTTTAGATTCTGATTATTTTGAAAAGCTATAACAAACAGATGTTATTTTCCTAAAAGTGATTATTTTCTAAAAAAAGCTATAACAAACGGGCACTCAAATAGAGAAGAGAATATCAGAGAAAATGAGAGGAACTAAAAGTTCAATCACATATTACCCTATTCACTTGCTTGCCTTTAGTTATATATGCCTAACTCAAGCCTTAGTGTTCCATTTCTTAAGCTGAAAAGTTGACTAACTCTTATTTGGGCCTATCTAATTTGGTAGATTCATTACAACTACACATATATACTTGGTTGAATGTTAGTATGAGTCTTGAAGAGTCCGGAGAAAAATGTTTAAAAAATGTTCATGTATAGCTTATACAAATTCAAACATAAGTGGAAAAGGTAGCGGTTGTATGTGTTATGTGGTTTGATGATAGGATGTTAGGTTCAGAGTTAGGTAAAAGCTTGATTATTAATTTTGCTATGGCTTGATTTTTGCTTTGAAATTTCAATATCATTCATTGGATCGAAATTTAACTTATTTTTCTCTCAATCACAGTCAACATTGAAAAACCTGAACATCAGAACATACGCGCAAAAGGAACAACACAGCAGGTAAAGTAGCTACCACTGTTATTTTAATCTGTGGGGTGCTTTTGGTGTGTATTTATTTAATCTGCAGAATCAAGAGGAAGATTGTAGGTGAAAATCCAGGTGAGTTTTTGATTAATTAGTATCTTAGTTAATTAACATTAGATCATCATAGTATACATTAGTAAATGATTACAGTTCAATAATTTGCCTTATATTGAACTGATTATAGTGTCACGAACATCACATTATATATGAATTCATCAAGCGAAACATGCATTTTAATCTATTTTGTAGGGCATTTTGATTTCCTCGTGTCGTTTCTCTCCATTTTGTAGACAGATCAGAAAGGCATGTAGATGATCATGATCTCCCATTGTTTGATCTGCCAACAATCTCCACCGCAACTAATGGCTTCTCCAAAAACAATAAAATTGGCAAAGGTGGTTTTGGAACTGTGTATAAGGTAATTCAATATTTGAGTATTATTACCAGAGAAAAAAAAACTAAAGAAATATTGATTGATATTATATGCAATGTATCCTCCTCATGAATGTCATTATGTAGGGAAAATTAACCAATGATCAAGAAATTGTTGTTAAGAGACTTACAAGCATTCCGGGACAAGGAATGACCAAGTTCATAAATGAAGTAAGACTAATAGCAAAACTTCAACACCGAAATCTAGTAAGGCTACTAGGTTGTTGCATTGAAGAAGAACAAATACTGATTTTATATGAATTGACGAATTTATGAATTGAATTTAGTCATGGCTAATGGTAGCCTAGACTCCTTTATTTTTGGTATGGAGTAAAAAATTAAGTCTACCATGGCCTCTGTGATTCTAATCTTGGGGAGTACTGAGATGGAATTAGGGGAGCCTAAGGAACCTGGTTTCATTTCCAAAAATGTTTCAATCGAGTCAAATTCATCGACCGATCCAAATGATTGTAGTTCAGTAAATGAAGCGACCAATTCCTTATTAGATGCTCGATGAAACTATTTTCTTGATACAAAGTTCACTAATTGTATATGGATGAAATATAAACTCTATATTGTAAGGTGAGCTTATACTCTAGTTATTTAACTTCCCATAGCTCTTACATGGCAATTATACCTAAAACTTATTATGACTAATACGCTATGAATGACAGATCCATACACGAATTTCAGACACCATATGACAGTGACGCTAACACATAAACATCGACAACATTTTTAAAAATTAAAGTAATTGAATATAACCATATGTATCGGCCATCAAACACCTTCAATTTGTAGCGTTGGTGGTGCATAGCTACTAGCTAATAAGCCCTACATAACAGAGTCTCTTGGTATATTTTCATGTTGGTAAGAATTGGTTTAAATCACAATCATGTTTGGTTTGATGTCACAAACCAATATTGTATAGTAGGGTCTTGAGAAGTATCTAAAGAATAATAAAATTTGACCAATAAATGCTTATTACAACAAAGTTTCAGTAAATTTTAAAGAAAAAAAAAGATTGAAGAAAGATATGTCATATAAGTATTATACCTTTTTTTTTCTTCTTTTCATTATAAAATATACATAGTTTATACTTTATACACAGATTTTCTCCTGAGAGTGACTTTGTTGCATATGAAAATATTACAATAAACCATCTTCATTATACTTAAAAGCTTGAACTGCAATTTAAATCTATTTCTGATGAACTTAAGTCAATGTCTCTCTCATATTTTCTGTTCAAGTCAAGCATTTGCGAAAACTCCGATTTCATCAGTTTTTTGCCACATCTTTTTCCATCTGGTTGATCAACACAGCCAGCATCAAAATCAGTAGTTACACTTCTCTTTCTCTTGCTAGTTTCATCATTTGTATCAGTCCTGAATATTTTACTTTCTGTTTCAATGGAAATTAAGGGCAATTCAACTGAAACACTATTATAATTTGGACTGTTATCTTTTCTCTCAGAGCTTTCAGATGATGTAAGAGAACTTTCTAAAGAACACATAGTTCCTCGATTTTGTTTCCTCTCGCCGAAGTTTAAACTTAAACCTCTTGTTTCTGTTAGTTCTGAAATAGGTGAACTAGGACATGCATTGTTGATTATTGATAGTAACTGAGAAAATTCAGCTTTAGCATGTTCTACACCAGTTGTCGAAGAAGAACCGTGTACCCCAAGTGCTTCTTGCGCTTTCATTAGTACCGATTGTAAATACTTTCCTTGAGCTTCAATTCTAAACTGCAAATGTTTCTGCACCTGAAAATTGAAAATTGAAATCATAATCCAAATTGATTAACATGTCCTTTTATACATCATCCGAAATCTAGATACGAATGAGTATAGAATATAGATCATAATCTGCTAGTGTTACCTCAATTTGTTCATAAAGTTTCTTTTGAACTTCCATTTGTATTTGGAGAGCCTCAGAAATCTTCAAGCTTCTAAAACACACAAAAAACTTGATTAACTACTTACTTCAAATAGTAATAAAAGACGCTGAAATATTCGCTCGAATTCAAATAAACTATTACTCAGTCGTTTGATTCTGGTTTCCGACACCGGTTTCTCTGCTACATTGATCACCACTGCTTTGCATTTCTATATAATCTGCATCCATGAATCAATTATTCAAACATCATGCCAAATCAAAAACTTATCAATCATTCTATTACTGTTATAAAGTAACTCACCTTGTTTATTGTCAGAACAGGTTTCTACCAGTTGGCTTTTGCCAAGTCTATATTTCTGTATTAACCAAAAAAAAAACAATAATTTAGCTCAAACTCTAATAATTTTTGGACTCTTTGAATGCAACAAATTATTATCATACCATAATTTCAAAATGGAAAATACCTGTAAATGGCTCTTAAGATGGTACAAAGTGAGTCCTGGAATTCCCATCACCCTCATCAAACTCTTTGGTGTTGCCTCTGCCACATATCCATAGTGTGAAAAATACATTAATTAGTGCTTAAGATATATATGATCTAAGTTATGATATTAAAATAGTAACCTTTTTATATGTCATGTCCCACTTACTTTCTGCACCTCCTAGCTGGTTAATTGCATTAGTAAATCTTTGGTGAAGTTCATGAGTCCATTTCAGTCTAGGCTTAGCATCAGTAGAAAGAACCAAACGCATGCTTTGATTTTGTTGATCCATTTGCTTTATTTGGAAGAGTTACTTGTAATAGAGACTGAAACATAAATATACTTTTGATGCTTTAAGCTACTATATAGTATGTGAATATGTGGCAACTATATATATAGAGTATAGTTTTTATTTATATAAATTTGGAGCTGTTGTTGTTATGTTGTTTGATCTCACTCCATATAAGGAAGCATGAGTGGGGTTATGTTGGAGGAATATATGCCATGAGCTGTAATCTAGTGTTTGTAGCCATATTTCATATAATAACTTTTTCTTTTTTTAAATTTTTTTTACTAATTATTCTTTCTTCTTTGACTTGAAAAGAGGTGGAAAGAATCTTTGTTACAGCAAAAACAATGAAAGGAAAACAGCTCAATTTTGAGTCTAAAAAGGAGAGAAAAAATAAAAATAAAGGAAAAGTGTTTGGTTTGTTTTTATCTTGCTGTTTTTCCACTTTCATTTCTTGCTAAGGTTTGATTCCTTGATGAATTGGGTAGGTCCACCATATTGAATAATGGATGCTACTTTCTTAGTGTATGTTTATGGTTAGTTTGGCGTCACGTTTGTAAAAATCACGGTAAAAATTAACGGCAACGTGTTTTGTAATTTCTTAGAAATCACGATAAGAGTGTGAAGGTGTTAGTTTGTAGTCTGAAAGTCATAACCAAACATGCACTTAATGATGTGAGACGCTTTGAGGTCAAATTTAAAAAGAAAAAAAAAATTATGGGAATGATGTATTATTGGATATTTTGCTTGTTTGTGGTGATTAAAAGTGTAAACTAAATTAATCAATCTTTCTTTCAAATTTTTCTTTCTCTTTTTAACAACTTTAATTTTAAGTTTTCTTTTTATGTGATGTTTGTGGCATTGCAATTGGCAGATTCTCTTTGTTCTTTGTAGGGATAGAGGAATCAAAGAATCTATGATTAGATTTTTGGACCAAGAGCTTCCATATGTTTTCTCTTAAGAAAAGTATGGTAGAAGGATAAAACTAATCAACCATTTCAAGAGATATAAAGTTGTACCTCATATCAAAACGACATCAATAAGTTATGTGTCTGTTCAAGACACCTAACATGTCATGATTTTTTAAGATGATCCTAACAAATTAAGGAATTTTCAACCTCGTAAGCACCAACCTAATTATAATCATTATGTTAGAGTGGAAATCGACCGGAGTCAGTCAGAAATTTGACGCATTCACACATTTAATATATTTGTGATTGTTGGATTCAAATTCAACGATCCATATTTAAATTATTTTAGAATAAAAAAATTGACAAACTGTCCGATCTTTTGATCTGATGACTATAAATATGATTGTGACCATGAATGCGTTGAATTACGTTAGAGTAATTTATGCAATTTAATTTTCACGGATGGAATTAAAACATGATTAATTAATAGGAGAGTGTATGATTGATCATTTTAGAAATGACATATAATAGGAAGGGAATACCCATGTCATGCCAAAGAATACAAGGAATATGTGGGTATACACTTTTTATTTTGCATTATGAAAGCAATCTAAAATGGCTCACTCTTGGACAAAAGTCTCAAAGAAATTATTCCAAAGAGAATATTTGCTTTAATGGTGTAGTAATCAATATCCAAGATGAAGATTAAAAGAAAATTTCATCAAAAAATAGAAAAGAAGAAAAAGAAAAAGGAAAAGTATAATGGCAAACAACATATCTAATAAAAAAAGCCAATTCGATCAAGTCTTTTTTTTTTAGATTTCTTGGAGTGTGGTGTAGAGTTGGATCACAAGAATCAAAATCCAATGATTGGTCTTCAAAACATTGCCACTATAACACCGTGTGTATTCTCAGCTACTCTACCTCAAATGTTGAACAAAAATATCCATCATTTCAAACTCAAGAAAAAATCATATTCCCAAATCAAGCCATTGGAGTACTAGTATAACTTTTGTAAACTTACACAACAAAGAATTTTGTTTTTGTTAGATGAGAATGATTATTTGTAGATGAAATGATGTTATAGAATTAGATGAGGGCATAGGTGAAATGATATTATCATAGGTGTGAAATGATGTTACAATATTTTATTGCGAATGTAAATTATTACGTCTATAAAAACTAAGTTAGCGAGTAGTATTTCTTTTGAGCATTTTTTAATGATTGGATTGTTAATTTTTTTTTCTTTGTATTCTTTAATTTAAGTTTTTAATTTTTAGAATTTGCTAATATGAAATTCAACTAGAACGTATGTAAATATTGACTTCTTTTCGTTAAAATAAATAAATATTGACTAATGATATAGATATGGTATCAATAAGAATTTATGAGACCTATATTCAACCACAAAAGTTAGCTTGAGAGTTGAGATTTGCACTACATTTATAAAGGCTATCAATACTATATCTCTAATCAATATGGGACTTCTAACAGTATCTTCGTATAGAAACATTGAGCTATGCTCTTTTGTGATAATCAAACCACTTCCACAAGTTCAACATTTGTTTATGACACTCGTTAATTAGTTAAGGCCAACCAATTAGTTAAAAATTGTTTAGTTTTTTTTTTTTTTTTATTACAATTGTTAATTAGTTTTGTTTCTACGTCTCTAGCTTCACATTTACTAGTATATCTTTTTTTCAACTATAATTTAATTAATTGAAAGAATATGGTTTCCATGATCACTTGCAAAACAAATTTAATACGGGATCATAGCTATATATATATATTATATAATATAATCAATGGTGGTGTCCAATAATTATAGGAAAGTGTTACTATTATATAGTATATGGCCTCAGAGTGTATCCTCACTCACACTAGAATTGTACATATATTCGATTGTTTGAATGCAAGCAATACAAATTCATTTATTCTTCAATGCTTTCAACAAAACAAAACATTGAGCATCTTTTCAAACACCTTTACACAAAAACATGGAAATTTGTTTTTTATTCCTTCTATCTATGTCTCTTCATCAATCCTTTTATCTATTTAAGTATATAAACTATATTACTTTCATTGTTGATCACACTGCAATATACAACACAATTTCAGATTTCCAGCAATCATGTGATTCCGCATTCATACATTGGAAATATTGGTGGTAGTTCAATCTTGATCGAACGTAACTAAGTAAATTTTAATTGTGTAATTCAAAATATTGAATTAAAATCTAGACTAATTCATGAAAGTACGAATTTTTACTACAAGGCCCTAAGATAATAACCAATAAATTATCCATTAGTACTAAAGAACAAAATTCATTTTTATATTATTCTTAAATTATCTCAATATATATTTGCTCAATATATATTGGTCTAAGATATGATCTGATACGATACGATTTTAGGAGAGCTTGCGTCAAACTCTATGCCACAAAAACATGTTATAAGATAACAATTGTCTTGATCGTATAGGTTATATCTATAAGTCATCTATCTCTATGAAGATGAGATATATATGTTATCTTTTGAAACATTTTTTTGGGTAATTTATCCCACGACCAATAATGATTTGTCACATGAGTAAATTTGTAGTAATTAGTTAGGATATATTTCACAAATTAACTTTGATTTATTTGCTTGGTAGAAAAAAACTTTTGTTTATTTGCAAATTTATTTATGTGCGTGGCTAATTTTTATTAGGTTGTTGGATAAATTATCCACAATTCTTAAGGCGCTGTTTGGTTCAACCGAGGGGAGGGGAGGGAAGGGGAGGGGAGGGATTTTTAAGGAGGGGAGGGGAGGTAAAATATAATTAATTATGTTTCACAAAATTATCCTCATTTTTTTTTATTAAAACTCTAAATTATCCTTGTTGAAATATTAAAAATTTAGATATTTATTTTTTTGTCAATAAAAAAAATAAATTTTCTACTCATTATATATATATTTTGGTTGTATATATACATTAAATTTTCTCCATTAATCCTTATTTTAATTTTATAAAATTAAGGATAAGAAAGTAAATTACTTCTTCCCTCCCCTCGTTAAAAAATTGAACCAAACATCAAATTTAAAAATCTCCCCTCCCCTCCCCTCCAAAAACCCCGAACCAAACAGGGTCTAAGTGTAATATGGAAAAAATCATCTAAACAATATTACATTTTAAAATAAAAATCTAAAGAGAAAAGTTTTGATCTCTTAATAGTTCTATATTATTGACTCAAAGTTGCTCATGATGCTCTTTGAACTCCCAACATCTCCATTAAACCCATTATGATCAATTACAAATGAGCTTTTGTCGATACCGTACAATTTATGTGGAAGACAATGCATGAAAATCTTAACTATTAGATTGCCTGATAAATAGTCGTCACAGCTCTCTTCTTACATACTATAAGCAAAATGTTAAATATATTAGTTTAAATTTAGACCAAATATGTTAAAAAATTTGTTATTTTTTATGATTAAAAATAGCAAGTGTTCTTGATTGACCAAAGACTCAATACACAAACACTTATTTATGTCCACTACGTACGGGGATCCGTCACAAATTCAAAAGGCATATTTCATTCTATTCTCCAAAATTCCCTAGCCATGACTCGGTAATTGTCTTATGAATCGGAAACCCAATAAATAAAATATTTAAAGAACTATTCCCGAAACAAATGATGGCTTTTATCACTCTCGTTACCAGAAGATCCCCAGACATATTACTCTCCTTTTATCAAATTATAGTATTCTTGAATCTTGTTCGTGAAAAAAAAATAGTTTTATATATTCTTCTAATTTGTATGTCTAGGAAACTACTGGAGGATCCTATTTTTACTTTCTATTTTACATTTATTTCTTTTATTGTCTTCTTTGTTCTATTTTTCTTTCGGTCAGATTAATAAAATTCCAAAGTATATCTTTTTTGCAAATCGAGGTTAGAAATTCAAATTTTATTTCTATTTATTTTTTTATCTATCTGTCAAATTTTTTAATATTGTATGGAATTTTATGGATACCATAAATGCTACTGTACACTCACCCTAGACGAGTATGATGCGCAGCTCACTATCAACCGTTGGATAAACCGTCACGCATTCCAATGATCCTGATTCCTACACGGAATCCATCCTTATCCATACGGAAAAATGCCTATAAATAAGTGGTTTCACACCACTTCATGGTACGATCTTTTCAACCCTAATTATCTCTTCTTACACACTTACTCACTTGAGCGTCAGAGTTCTTTTTGTGCAGGAAACCCCCCTTCTCCAAGGAGTTGAGCCACCGTACGCCACCGTAACAATATTCAACAGAGTTAAGACATTCAGACTGTTCATAACAGCAAGTGTCTGTTCCTCTTTGCTATTTGGACCATCAATTGTTTACTCTCGAATTCACTCCCTTCATAAACTAAGTATACACTTGTATATGTATCGCCGTTGTGCCACTGGGCTCAAGTGGACCTGTCGCATGACCACATGTTTGTTAGAAGGACTTTCAATACATAGAATCCGATTTAACCATCGGCACAAGTGAGTCGTCAACCACACTCTTACACAAAACCTTAAGACATTAGGTTTATGGGTGGTCTTCTACTTTATAAAGTGTTCAACCTCCATTTTTCTAAGCAATGTTGGACTTAACTCGCTCACACTTGTCACAACACAATTGGTGTTCTAAATTTATATAATGTGTTTGGATTCATGGTGAATTTGCTAGAATCATACTGATTCTTGTTGTGAATTTGTGATAAAATCACACCAATAAAGATACTTGATGTGTGGAGCAAAGTAAACAAGCAACTAAAATTGAAAAGTATAGAGATGATAAAGATAATCTAAAACACAAGCAAGAGAGAATAGAGAAAGCAAGAAAAAGACACAATATTTGCTTATCCAGTTCGGTCAAAACAACCTACTTCGGAGGAGAGAGCAGTCCCTTCATTCCAGTATAATCAAAGAGTTACACAAAGAGTTTCCAATAAAGTTACAAGAATTAACCTTCAATCATAATTCTACCTTAATTAATCCCGAATCTCTTAACGTGACCATGAGACTCAATTTAATCTAGTGTATAGAAAGTGATAATTTGCCCAAACCCCTAAAATTATATCAAGAATAATTCACTACAAAAACCGTAACATTTGTGGTGTGAAAAATCACAATCTTAATATCAACCCTAATCCCGAATTCCAAGCATGCATATACCAGTTTATTATTCAAATACTTGATTTGCCTTTTCCAATTCTATCCATTACACTACACTAACCTCTATAATCTTAACTCTTTGTTGGATAACTTTTTTCCTTAGAAACAGTATACTACTTCCGATCTTAAATATAAAAGAACTTTTATTTTTTAGGTTTATGGAATGTTTGATGTATTTGGTTCATATTATGGTCCAAATACATCAATCATTCCATGAATTTAAAAAATAAAAACTCTCTTATATTTAGGACCGGAGAGAGTAACTTGGTAGGTCCAATAAGTGCACGGGTGGTGAAGTGGCTGGTTTTTTTTTTCTCTGAAAGAATATATATATGCTCTGCCTATGCTTGTTCTGTCTTGAAAAATATGCATTTCCTTAGTGGCAGACTTTGTTGATACTCAAAGAAAGGAATATTTGTAGTATGTGGCCCAAATGTGTGAAAAACAAGTAAAGAAAAAAAAAGAAAAAGATAGTATAAAATACCATTGAATTGAAGAAGCACCTTTCTCTTTAACATGGTGCAGTGTTGTACTTGAAGCTCTTTTCTCACTTTAATATATTCCAAAACAAGTAAAGGAGATTCCAGAATGATGCCAAAGGGACCCTCATTAAGAGAAGGTCCAGTTTTATCAAAAGTCATTTAACAAAAAAGTTGCTTAATCAATTATTATTCTTTTAAATTATTGGACCCATCAAGAGAAAAAATCACAAATTCAAAAGCAAGAAGAAAAAAAAGATTATGAGAAGAATGTATGTATGTGGCCTCAAGAATCAGAAAGAAAGAAAAAGAGAAACAAAAGGAACTTGTCAGCATCCCACCAAAGAATGATAATTGAAGCTTATCAAAATAATTTTGCATTATTTCAAACATGTTTACTTACTCATAATGTCGTAAGCAATATGTCACTATATATGTGGTAATTTCATGTAAGATTATTGTAGTACTGTGTATTTATAGTATATAGTGACTTACATGATTTTATTGCAATTCTATTCTTAATTGAGATGAATCTATTATAGTGGAGACATGCAATGATGCACATGATAATAAGCAAATTAAGGTGCAGCCATAAAAAATAAAACTAAAAAATTTCAAGAATACTTTAAATAAAATGAACACTCTTTATAAATTTAGAGGAAACTCAAGCGAAAAAACAAAAAAAATGAATAATAAGACTATACATATTGTATTGTTAATTTTTGGAGTGATATAATTGGTTGATTTCAACGTAAATCTCACATTGTTAATTAAGAGAAAAAAATCAAAGAAATTAGGTTGGAATAGTTTCACATTGTTTAACATTGTTTAGAGAAGTGAAATGTGTGAGAGCTCAATGTTGTACTTTCTTCGTCCTATAATATAAGAGAAAAAAGTTCAAATTTTTTTGTCCCAAAATATAAAAGAAAAAATTCAAACGTTTATTTTTTCAAGAAAAGTTTACTCTCTCTTATTTTTTCTTTAACCAACAATCAATAAATTAAAATTGTTTTTACATCTTTCTATACAACTTTTAAAAAAAAAAAAACTCTCAATCATTATATTTTACTTTTTCTTAATAAGTGTGATTTTTATTTGTTCTCTTATATTATGGGAAGGAGAGAGTATGGAGATCTCAGTAGCACTTGTAAACACTTTAAGTTTATATTTGTGTCTTTTTTTTTATGCTCTTGTTTTATAATATTGAGAAATATAATTCAAATAATTACTTTGGAGTGTACTGAGATTTTAAAGAGATAAAACATGGTGGTGAGTGATATTTCGCTCTCCATTCTCAACTGGTGTTTTATTTCTCCTTAGAAATTATAAAAAATAAATAAATTTAGAGTCATGTTTTAATATATTAGTAAATTACAAAATCATAATAAATACTTACTAAGAAAATGGTCTTGATAATAGAGTTATGTTAAAAGATGGTCTTGATAATTCCGTAGTTGTTATTTGAATAAAATGGTGCCGGCTAAGTTTTATCTTTTTTTGCATGGAGGTTGTTTGCATTTCTAAGAGTCAGTGGCGGGTTAGAAAAATATTGTATAGATTTTGACTAAATAAATATATTAAGAATTTTTACAAAATACACAATTATAATGATAAAAAAAACTTCAAAATACACAAAAATTGTCACTCTCACTGAAGAAGCTAAGGCCCGGGTTGAGTCCAATTTTTTTTATATTTTAGGGTTAAAATTGTGATTTTTATAAGGCAAAATTAATATTTTTTGTTCAAAATTGAGATTTTTTATTGTTAAACAATTTTTTTAATATTTTAGTGGTTAATTTAAGATAAAACTAAATATTTTAAAAATTAATTTAGAGCAAAACTTATATATATATATATATATATATATACTAGTATGTTAGCCCGTGCCGTGCACGGGATTATTTTCTTTTTAATATTAATTATTAATTCATTTTGAATTATTATTTTAAATTTATTTTAATATTTAATAGTGAATTTGAGATATTTAATCCACTCGAGATAACTGGAATCCATTTAAGGGGTTGACATCTTCTAACAAATGTTTCTCCATACGCACCGGCTAGGGATCAAATTCGGGACAAAATGGTTAAGAGACCTAAATATCTATCACTTGTACCACACTATATTGGTGTGAATTTGAGATATTATATTTTATGAGTTATTTAAATATATATTGTTGAAGTAAATATATTGTTTTGACAGAAATTTAGAATAAATATATTCAGAATCGTATAAATGACATTGAATAAAAATAAAAGTTATATTAAAAAAAAATTATTTACAAAGTTTTTTTTTTTGACAAAATATTATTTACAAAGTTAAAAGTTGAATGTTAATAAAACAATTTTGAATATTTAGAATTCTTAATATGACAAAACTTTGTCCCCGTAACATAACTCAGGTGGTATGAGCTAAGGGACGTATGGGTTGGAGAGGTCCAGAGATCAATTTCTAGGGGGAGCAATTTATCTTTCCGATCTACCAAAAAAAATATATCACAAAACTCCCACATTGTGATATATTTTTGGTCCCTATAAATATTCTCATAATTTATCTTTTTATGGTTAAATATGTTTTTGGTCCCTATAAATATACCAAATTTTAGTTTTAGTCCCTCTAAAAAATTTCTTCGACTTTTAGTCCCTATAAAATTTTTCATCTTCACTTTTGATCCCTCATATTAAGTAAACTCATAAGTAGAATTCATATTAAGTTTTTAAAATTATAATGATCTCTCTAAAAAAAAATTAGAATTTTTTAACAATATAGGAATTAAATATGAATTTTTAAAATTTTTGTGGTTTAAAATTCGTATTTAATTTATGTTTGGTTAAAAAATTCCAATTTATTTAGGGAGAAATTATCGTAATATTTTTCACATTTGTGCACAAATTCATTAAAAAAATAGAAAGGCTATATATGAGTTGATTCAAAAATTGGGACTGAAAGTGAAGATGAAAAATTTTATAGGGACTAAAAGTCGAAGAAAAATTTAATAAGGACTAAAACCAAAATTTGATATATTTATAGGGACCAAAAATATATTTAACCCAAAAAAAATATCTAAAAATAATATATAAAAAAATCTTAGAGAAACTCTCATTGAATGACACATAAGCAAATTTTCTTGAGAATGCATGAGAGAGCTCCGTGGAACTATCGTAATGTATATAATAGAGATAAGAACCCCTCTCACAAAATGAGGACAAAAAATCATGATAGAAAATATTTGAGGGATCATAACCTGCTGAAAATTGTTTTAGGGACTAAAAATGAAATTTTGTATATTTATAGGGACTGCAAAGGTATTTATTCCCAAAAAATAATCTAGAAAAAACATTCTAAGAATGCAACTGAATTACCCTAAAAAATGAAATTTTGTATATCTATAGGGTTGCAAAGGTATTTATTCCCAAAAACACATCTAAAAAACAACATGCTAAGAGTACAACTGAATTACGCTAAAAAAATATCTAAAAAAAATATTAAAAAAAATCTCAGAGAAGCTCTAATTGAATGACACATAAGCAAATTTTCTTGAGAATGCATGAGAGAGCTCCGTGAAACTATCGTAATGTATATAATAATAGAGATATATAACTAAATGATATTCAAAAAAAAAAAAGCAAGATAAAGAGCAAAAATGGTTGCAAGAGAAAAGTTAAGAAAAAATGTGTGAGAATTAAAAAATTGAAGTAGTAAAAATGTAAAAAAAAAATAAAAATAAGAAGATAAATTTTCTAATGGATGTGTATTATATCTAATCATAGGGGCTTAAAAATAAAAAACCGACCCTAGTTTTTTCAGAAAAAACTCTCTCTTCGTTTTTCAAGTTCTTCTATTCCTTTGTTCATTGTAGGGGTGGTTTTAGGTTATTTTAACTTAGAATCACCCCTCTATATTTGTTTTTTTTTTATTATCTTTTAATATAAATAAGTGATTTTTCACGTATATCAACTTTTCTTGTGTTTTTTTTTTATTTCGTCGTCTAAGTGCGGTGTTGTGTTGTTCGTCGTCTTGTGCGGCGCTTGGTTATTTCCCATATTGTTGTGGTGTTCATTTGCTCCTTTTGAAATACCGGCTTCATCAATTACAGATTTAAATCATGATTTGGGCAACAATGTTGCAGATCCGGAGACAGAGATATTCCGGTGATTTTAGTTTTATCATATTATTTGTAGTAGACATTTTGCTGTTGTATGCTATTAACTTGGCTGTTGTGAATTTGTTTGCAGATTCATACTTAACGTTTTTAGCAATATTGAATATGTGATTATATAATTATATTTGATGTATTCTATCAATTTGAATGAAAGAACACTATTTTATTTTTGTCAACAAAAAATAAATGATATTAATACTAATATTAAAGTAAAATTAATAGTTTTTGTGGGGGCTTCAGCCGTCCAATATGGGCTACCTGCATCCGCCTCCGACTAAGATGTTCCTAAATCCTAACAAAGTATAATTTGTTTAAAAGAGATATTTTGAGTAGGGTGTAAGCGCATAAAAAAATTCAATTAAATCGATGATCTTAATTACTTTAAATCAAAAAAACTCGAATGTTTTTGGTTCGGACCGAAAATCGAACCAACCAATGAAAACTGAGGTGGTTTGATTCGGATCTCAGATTTTATTTTCGTAAACCGTCAAATCGAGGAATTGAACTGATATGTTTGGTTAATCACTTAAGAGCCCATTGGGCTCATTGTTTAAACCAACCCAACTTAAATTCACACGGTAAAACACATACATAAGGTAAAATTAACAACACATAAACCTTCATCGTCATTGTTTTATAACATAGAATTGAAATTCATTATTTCAGGATAGACCATTAGTTATTCAATTAGGATAGAATTGAAATTTTATTTTGGTTAAAACACTGACTACAAACAAAATATCTGAATAAGAGGTACTATAACAAGCAACTTTTTTTTGTCAAAATAAAAACCAAGAGTAAAAACTAACAACAAGATTTCACACATCCGATTAAGTTAACAGCAGTCAACAACTATGAAACAGTGACTGATCCAATAATTTAGACACATGATTTTTTTCTATTCTACATGTGAGAGACACTAACTCACTTCCTACACCCTGCAATAACTTCTCACACCCCTATTCTCCGGATGCTATCTTCCAAACCTAACATAATTTTGTTTGGAAATTGCTGTCACATTATACTTAATTTTGTTTTGCCTAGCTATGAATCTATGATAGTGGGTATACAAGACTTGAGGTTAATGTTGATTCTCAAATAGTTGCCTAGCTATGAATCTAATATGAGGTTCATTCAATCGATTAATTAGAAGCTGGTTCAAATTTATTCGGAAGGTGAAAATGTATTATTCATATGTATATTTTTGCAAATTCGTACATTGATGCTTTGCCCAGTATTAATTTGTTAGTTTTGATTCATTGTGAACTTACATTAAGTTCAAATTAGTTTTGTCTCTAATATTTGTAGTTTGTTGACTTTTGACCTTAAGTCAATCATTTGTTTTAAAATAAAGTGCAGTTTCTACATCTATTTTGTAGCAATTAATCTCTTTCGAAGAACACACTAATTGACAAAATACAAACTACTTTCTCAATTTCAAAATAAGTGTCGTTTAAGTTACGTGCGTACTATTCATATAATATATTTTAATCATATATTTTGATTGATATATAAAATGTTGTTCAATTTGTTTTGATGAATATTTTTAAAATATAAAAAATTTAGAATTTTTTATAATACATAATTAAAGATATTTGTGATCAAATATGTGCATTGACATACGTAAACGATCAATTGTGACACTTATTTTGAAACGGAAGAAGTAGGGGTGGCAATGAACCGAACCAAGTTCATGAACCAACTCGATTTGATAATTGATTCGTTGAACTTGATTCATGAACCAAATGAGCCGAACTTGAGCTGAAACTTAAGTTTGTTAACTAAATGAGCTGAAATTGAACTATATATAGTTCGACTCGTTTGGTTCACGAGCTAACTCGATTATATATATAATACTCCAAAAATATTTTTAAATTTGTGTATTTGATTTCATACATTTATATTTATAATAAGAAATATAATTTAATTCCTTATTTTTAAAATTAAGCTCTTTTAGCATTTTTGTTATCCATCGATATGTGTTTCTATAGGTAATATGTAGTCATTTGTTGCCATCAAGTGCAGTTAACATGTCATCAAAATATTCATTAAAAATAATATATAAGAGAGTACTAATTGTGTCAAAAAAAAAATAGAGTAAGGTTAACATTTGTTTTAAATTAGTAGTATTTAATTAGAAGTCATATAGAAAAAGAGTCTAATAAAGATACCTTAACTCCCAAATCGGAAAGTTATATCAAATATTGAAAGACAAATGATATATAAATAGAGTAGTTTTCAGTCTAATTTCATTTTAAGGTGCATGTATTCTTTTAAAAAGTAATTTATTTTTAAGAAGTGATTTAGTCCATTAGGTTCATAAGCTGAAAATAGACTGAACCTAATGAGCCGAATCGAACTGAAAAAAAAATTCGTATCAAATTCGAGCCGAGTTTTAAGCTGAACTAATTCTTATCGAGTTGAGTTGAGCTCAAACAAGTTCGACTTGACTCGACTCATTTCCAACCCTAAGAAGAAGTAGTTAACATATATACATTGCTAATTAATTATATTAGTTGTAAGAATATGGAGCATCATAAACTTGTACTCAAAGTTGAAGATCGTAGTTATCGTCAGAACACATTGAACACTTCCCTTGAGAAAACAAGTAGCAACTTGTTTGTTTGTAGAGAACACAAGTAACTTTGTTGGTGTATTATTGAAAGTAAAACTATATAGTGAGATTTGTGGAGATCATAAATGCAGCTATATAGTCTAAATTACTTTCATTATTTAAACATGCACGATAATGATATCATTGTGCAACACATTCTATTATAGGAATTTTTTTTTTGAAGTGAATTGTAGCACCTATAATTAAGTCCTTTTCATATGGAAAAATATTGGATCGATGAGTTGTTAAAGCAATCACATTAATTTATATTATTGTGCTCTTATATATAAGTATCGTAATTTACCAACAAAGTCAGGATGGCCGAGTGGTCTAAGGCGCCAGACTCAAGTTCTGGTTCTCGTGAGAGAGCGTGGGTTCAAATCCCACTTCTGACATTTTTTTATTTTCAATCAATTAATTTGTAAAATATGTTTCTTCTACCATTTGTTTACCCAATTTACATTTAAATATTTCAAAAATATTATGAGTTAAATTTCTTAACTATAAATTTAGAGTTGATAATAACATTATTTTCACATTTTTTCATAGTGCAACGAGAATTTTTTATGGATAATAGTAATAACATCAACTGATTCATAGTTTGTTATGTAAAATCTTTAGGAAAAAATTACTTTAGAACATTTAAGTTTTGTTAAGAGCTTTTATTTCTCTACTCTATACTCATTTCAGAAATATAATTCTACCAAACACAAATATTAAAAATGTAGGATGTGAAAAGAAGCTCTCCACATTGTTTTGATCCATCATCCGTGGGATAGATTGCTCTTAAAGAACTTGTTAGGTTGGAAGAAGCTCAAGCATCAAATTGATCTCAAGGTCACTCAATTTATAAAATGGAAATCTACAAAAAAATTCTCTACTCATCCCTCATCATTCTATTTTTCCCCCGAACTATTTTATTCGCTCTTAGGGGGTATTTAAGCAAAACTTGAGACGTAGATCTCGAACTAAGGTTCAGGATGTAGAACCTGAAGTTTGTGCGGAGTTTTGTGAGGTATAAACACAAATTTAGGATCTAAATCACGAACCATAGATCCTAAATTATGGTTCGTGATTTAGATCCCGAATTGAATAATATTTTGGGGTTTTTGGGGGTAATAGAGAATCATAGAGGGGAAAGAGAAATTTTTAAAATTTATAAGCTTCTTCATTTTTCAATTTGATTTGTGTATATCTGGCCCAATTTATAAAAAGGAGAAGGAAGTCCAGCCCAACAACAGTATTTTATATTTTTGTCACAAAAAAAAAGTTTGGAATGTATTTTCCGAATTTCTTTTGCCGTAAAAATTATTATTTGAACTAGAAAAAGTTCAGAAAATACATTCTGAACTTTTTTGCTTGGCACAAATGTAAATGTAATTTTATGGGATAAAAGAGTGTTGGGGGTGGGGAGAAAATTTTCAAAGAAATATGTGAAGTCCAATCATAAGAATATCAACTTATTTGAATGTCTATGGTACCATAAACGCAAGTCATTCAACTCATTTAACCATTAACTTAAATCAATTGAGATATCTATTTCCATCCCAATGATATCATAATATTCCCCTTTTAAGTTAGTTTTGATTATTTATTATGCATAATCTCATTAAGGCTGGCCTAATATTAAATGAGACCTAAAACGAACTCTAAAATAAAGTATTTTTCGCTGATTTTTAAAACAATTATTATTTTATATTATTTAAAAGTTGTAAAGTTGTTGTCTCATTTTTGTAATTTTTTTTCAAAGAAGTCTTAATCCTAATCCGCCCATGGTTATTAAAGAAGTTCCCTTTCCCTTACAAAGGGGTCATCAAATACCTAGACTGGAGCACACTGACTTAAAGAAACGATTGCCTTGCCATAGTTACGTACTAATTTGTTTATACTTTCTCCGAGTCTTTTCACTACTAGAAAAAGTTTAAATACTGACGGAATTTAGAGACGAAATTTATTTCATCTCTATTAGAGACGGAATTAGAGACAGAAAAAAGTGTTTTGAGACAAATATTGAAATATTTGTACTAGTGATGGATTTTAGAGACAGAAAGATCTGTCTCAAAAATATTCTGTCTCCAAATCTGTCTCTAGTTAATTAGTTTTTTAATTTGTAAATTAAAAAGTAATTCGAGACAGATGTTAGAGACGAATTTTTATCGTGTCTAATAGTTTTGTCTCTGTTTTCGTCTCTAATTAGCCAACTTGTTATTAAAATAGTTAAACATATGTCTGAGACGGAATTTATTCGTCTCTGAATTAATTTGTCTCTGAAATTCATCTTTAAACAAAATAACATCGAGGATTCATCGCGCCAAAAATTTTCCCGCCAAAGTTTTTATTGTCTGCCAAAAAATTTCCTGCCAATTTTTTATTGTCCGCCCAAAATTTTAAATAAAATGATATATCTTATTTTCTATTATAATTTTTTAATGTTATAAAACACATTTTTCTTGAGTCACAACTAGGATCACTACAAAGAATCTGGAAGAGGCGTCGCAAGATCATTCAGCGACGGTTCTAGAAAACCATTGGAATATCTACTACTGGGATATTAGTGTCGCGGTTTTATGGAATAGTGATGATAAAATATACTACTTCCGTTCCTTTTTACTTGTCGTTTTAGAAAGAAAAAAAAAGACCAAAATAGGAGGGGTATATTTTTGCACCTTATTTTCCTAGTATGCCCTTTTTTAAAATATATCATATTTTTAGTCCACCAATAAATTTCTTCTTTTTCACAAACATTATCTATTTTCAAAAAAAATTGTAACAAACTTTATTTAAAAACAAACAAAATTTGTATACAATAAAAAAGATTTTATTGTTTCAACAAAAACAATTATACAAAATTTAGTCAATAAAATAAAATATGAAGGAGGATATAATAGGTAATATATAACCTAAATTGCTAAAACGACAAGTAAAAAGGAACGGAGGTAGTAGCGTTTTAGTGTCTATAGTTGTGTTCTTTTTTTTCGGTAAAAATATGTTTTGTCTTTAATTAATTAAAAACAAATAAAAGTTTTATTTTCCTAAAAATATTTATATAAGTTTGAGATTAAAGAAAATTTACTTAAAAAACTATAACAAATGAATAATGCACCCATTTGTATCACAATTCACAACACCCATCAATGAAAAAATGCAGAAGCAATGGGAGTATGTATATAAAACGAAGAGTTAAAGTATAAACCATATAAGAAGATGTCCATGATGATGGACAGCGGATCGTTGTTTTTTAAAATGGGATTTAATCACAACCATTAATTCATATCGGAGGGTTATTATTTCACCTTATCATCTTTCAACATAAATACTCCTCTCACTTGATATACCTTATATATAGGGGGTTGTTAACTTACATCCAACTAAAAACATATGTGAGTAAGTTAACAAGTCTACACTCACTTGTTTTTTTTATTTAAAAACTCAATATATTTTTTTAACTACTTTATATAAAACATAATCATGTTAGTCACTACGTTCAGTGGTGAATACTTCGGTCTTGACTAAAAAAAAAAGATAATTATATACTTTTAATTTCAAATCAATAATATAACTAACTTTTTTTTCCTAAGATTTATGTTTTTTTTTACACAATTCATAGAGTTTTTTTTGTACACAATTCATAGGGTATCAAACTTTATCAAATTGTTAAAAGTCCCATTACTTCCGTCGTTTAAATAATTCATAGGGTATAGAGTAATAGGGTATAAAACTTTATCAAACGACGGAAGTAACAATTCATAGCTTTGTTTTGTTTAAAAATAAATTTTTGGAAAAGATTTAATAAAAAATTTGGTGCTAACAAACTTTATCAAATTGAAGTTAATCCTTTATGGGAGATTTGAATATTATCTAATAATCTATTTTATTATAAATAGAGACTCAAATCCAACAACAATACTCATCCAAAAATATTATGAAAGTCTAGATTTTTTTAGAGTTTTTATGAGTTTTGTTTATTTTTATTCATCGGTCATTGTATGCTTTTTCTAGTGTATAACTTTGATAGAACTTTAATTGTATGTTTTTTTGGAAGGTTTGTGTCTAATATTAATCAAAACTCTCCCGTTCAACTTGGAAGAGAAGGTAATGAAAATAATGAGAAGAGTGATGAAGTTTAGTTTTTTTTTTTTTTTGACAAGGTGATGAAGTTTAGCTTTAGTTACTTTCTTTTATGTATTTTTGTTAAATTATTTAAATTTATTTATGTGTTGTACAACTTTAAGTTTAATATTATTTTTTTTGAACAGCCAAAGATTTTATTATAGACAATTAAGAGTACAAGAAGTACTGCTCAAGCCAACAAAAAGAAGGTACAAACATAGAGGAGCAGACAAAACCGCAAAAGCCAAAAAAGACAGTATAGGAATGAAATGCAAAAAATGCAGCAAAACCTTATAACAAGGACAAAAGATGTTGCCCACCACCAACCTGAACCCTAAAATCGCAGCACACTATCATCTAATCGAAGTTTGTAAATATGACATACATTTATATATTAATGTTTCAAATTTAGTGTTAATCGAAATTTTATTTTCTCACGTTGTAGAATTATATGAATTACATTTAGTAAATAAAAATTAATATTTAAAAACCTGTATAAGCATTTAATTGCTAAATAGACAAAGATAATGACTAATAAGTGATGGAAACCGTGTTTTGTGAGACAAAATTTTATGATTAGAGACAAAATTATTTAAATTCAGAGACGAATAATTCTGTCTGCAATAGAGACAAAGTTTTATGCTTAGAGACGAAATTTTAGAGACGGAATTATTTGAATTTAGAGACGGATAATTTCGTCTCCAATAGAGACTGACTTTTATGCTTAGAGACCAAATTTTAGAGACAAAATTATTTGAATTCAAAGACGGATAATTCTGTCTCTAATAGAGACGGATTATTTTGCTTAGAGACGGAATTTTAGAGACATAATTATTTGAATTCAGAGACGGATCATTCTGTCTTTAATAGAGACAGATATATTGTGTTTTGAATTCAACATTTAGAGACAGATATATAAAATTCGTCTCTGATTAGAGACGGATAAATTTTGTCTCCAATCAGAGACGGAATATAAAATCCGTCTCTAATGGCTTAAAGACGAGGAAATTACCGGCCACATCAAATCTATCTCTAATTCTGTCTCTAACGTGCTTAGAGACAAAATATTTGACTTTTAGAGACAAATTTTGGCTGTCGGTATTTAAGATTTTTCTAGTAGTGTTTTACTATAGAACTTATAACTTATGAAGGACATTTTTTTTAATAAATTTTTAAATTTTTTCAGGAGTCTAAAACTCTTGTTGGGATTGTTTTGTCCTTATACCGGCATGAGTCCCATCACTTGTACATCTTTCCATGAGAAAATGAGCTTCTCTCCATTATCATCTCTTGTCGGCCAAAACATTATAGTTGTGGTGCTTGAACTTCAAAATTATGTGTGGATGTGACAATTTGTATTCAAAGTCATGTCCTAATTGCTTGTTTTTCCATGTTTATGCTAGGATAAGCTGATGTTACATCATCACTAGCATGGCATTTCCTTATGCCATGGCAAACGTGCTAAAGGGCACGAATACTTCACTCTTGATTCTTCAAATTCATTACCTTTAGTTTCTTTATTCATTGACTTCTTTGGCATGAAATATATTGCTATGAAAAAAAATGTATTATTACATAATGTTCCAGTTTGCAACTTTGATCATATATATTGCGTAGTCCTCCAATGTGTAAAAAAAATGTCAATGTGATGTTTAAAGTTATGAATCTCGATGTCTAGAAGTGTTAGCTCAACTGGTAAATGGCACAATTGCTAGGCTGAACGTCGTGATTCGAGTTTGAACCCAGGTTCTCACGGGTGTGAGTGAGTTTAATTAATTTCAATGTATTACCACTAATTCATCTAAGACAAAAAAAAATCATGAATCTCGATCTTCTATCTAATCAATAAGATTTGGATATTGTCAACCAGATGCATTGGACATTTGGACTGGAAGTTTAGATATTTTCTTCGAAAGATTAAGTTTATTGAACTTTAGTATGCTCATTGCTCACGATGAAGATATAGTTGAAGAAGATTCGAAGGTTGAATTATAATTAGAAGATATTCAAGATGGTAAGAAGATGGAATATGTTGAAAAGATTGTCATTGATGTAAAGTTGAAGATAAAGTTTTGAGGGTGTGATGATGCGGTAGGTCTCATCAAAGATTAGTGAAAATATATAGGATTTAGAGTATCAAACATATGTTATATATATATATATATATATATATATATATATATATATATATGTCAGTCAGTGCCAGTTCTGACAATTTGGAGGTCTGAGGCACATAATTAAAATGGACCTTTAATAAAAAGAATTGTACCAAAATAAATATATATTATCCTTCCTTAGATACATTAGTTATCCAATGAATATAAAAATTGAAAAGTTGTTTATACTTAAGGCTGGATGAAATATATTTTTTTAAAAGAACATCATCTATTTAAATTATAAATAACATCAATAACTTTAAAATTAGTCATTTATATCTGTAACTAACATAATTAAAAAGATCATATTATAATCAATATCAACAAAATATATTTTAGCTACTTAAACAGGAAGCGTGAAAAACACTTTTTTTTAGGTATTTCTACATTGTTTAAATCAAATATAATTGAGTCTAATAATATAACTACTTTTTTTATGAGTCTCCGGCCTGAAATTTAAAGGCCCGAGGATGAAGCCTAAATTGCCTAGGTTCATCAACGGCCCTGATGCCGGTATATTTCGATAACAAAGTTTATCATTGTTTAAATGAAGGGATTTATGTGTCAAAAAGAAAATGAAGGGATTTAGTTGGTAAATGAATTTTAAATTTTCTCTTTTACCTGACAAAATATGAATCTTAAATTGAAGTATTTTTATATTAAAAAATGAGAAAGATAATTTTTTTTATTAGTCAAAATGATATTGATGACCATTATACAATTATTTATGACATAATTTAAATTCGTCACATTGAATTTATAAGACTAAGTTTTTAGCATCGAAGTAACACCTATATAATTTTTTTTTGTACATCGAAAAGATATTTGGGGACAACACCTATAGTATTTTAAATTGAAGTATTTGAATTGCATAATTAGAATTTTAAATTCCCTACAATTTTTAATGAGAAAATTACATTGTTTTGATGATAAATTTATAGAATTTTTATAATGAAAGCATTTTATGAAGTATTTGTTTAGTTAAATTTAGATGACGACTTTTCTTCTTGGGGACTTTGATCAAAACCAATAATATTTTCATCAAAGTTTGGTTGACCATCAGAGTTGACTCTTATGTATATACTTTCTCTGTCCTATTATATAAACACGCTTTTAAAAAAAGTCTAGTCTTAAAATATAAGTTCCTTTGCAAATTACTAGGTGCATTGATTATTTTTTTCCTTACACATACCTCTAATTATTATTACTAATTTACATTGGAATACAAAAAGTCAAATTTTTACACATACAAACGAAGGACAATTTGGTAAAATTTACACACAAACTAGACACAATAATTACGTACCAACATTTCTTAATAAGCGTGATATTAGTCAAAGGTGCTTATATAATGGAACGGATGAAGTATTCATCAAATGCAGATGTCTTCTATCAAAAGCAGGTATTTTAGTCTAATTTCTTACACATTAAGAACACACATAAGTGTATCCAATTATTCTCTATACATAATACTACTTAGAAACTTGTTCTATCAAAACCATTAGAAACTTGTTCTCAAACTACTTTTGACATACCCTCGAGATCGACCAGGATAAAGTTCAATAGACCCACCCCTAATGAGAAGTTTGTTACTGTGTAGATACAAAGCAAAGCACTTTAAGACTTCTCTCATTAACCACACTTAGGATCCGTTTAGTTAGAAGAAAAGAAAGTAGAAAAGAAGGAAAACACGGAAACCAATGGATGTATTTAGACTATTTTATAATTCAAATACATCCCTCGAATTCTGTGTTTTTCTTCCATCCTACTTTCTTTCCTTCTAACCAAACGAAACCTTAGAACACCTCATTAACAACTAAAATACAAAGCATTAACCACCTATTTAATTTAATATAGTTACAAAATGACTGAAATATATATCTGATTAACTGCTTAAAGTACTTTACAAACTACAAAAATTTAAGTCATTAACGACTTAAAGTGTAGTTCATGATTTAGTGGTTAAGAAAATACTTTAAAACTTTGTTTGTGGGTTGATTTTTGAAGATGATTAGAGGGCCTACTTTTAAAACTATAAAATCTAAATGCTATTGACGTATCATATGATCATTATGTTATTCTTTCAATTATATTTTAAAATATTAACAATATATCATAATATAGACTTAGACCTTTATCATGTTGGAGAAAATGCATCAACAAAGAATACCAAACAAAGAATAAGAAGAGAATGAACTAAAAATAGAGGTTATTGAGTTGAATGAATTATAGAGAAAAAGTGTTAAAATTCATTGAGCACTAAACACACACACACACACACACACACACACATATATATATATAAGAAGATCAGAACGATGGCAGAGTCTAAGCAGAACTGATCAAAGAAAGAAGAGAAAATATTGAAATAACAAAGATTGATTAAGATTGAAAAGGAAAGTTTACAAGAAGAACTCAAAATGCTAGCTCTGACTCTCTCTCTATATATATATACAGGTGAATATGAATGATACTAATGAGGTTTCTTAGGTCACAAGCAATTGCAACTACCTCTAACAAACTTAACTGAATAAAATTGAAAAACTAACTATATTTACAGTTGGCATAACAACCTATAACATAGCTAAGACATGATCAAAACATTAAAACTGTCAAAATATCACAGTTGCTCGCTAAGCCATAGATGGCTTGCTTAACGTCTTAACCAAAGACAGATTTTGAATTAAGGGCAATGTTTATCATTTTCCTTAAATTAATACCAATATACCAGCCTCCCTCTCCATAACCCTCCAAAATCCAATTCTCAAACAAAGGTAAGGTGTATAATGAAAATATATGTTAAACAAGTGATTAATAACATATATATATTTCGGTGGTTAATGAAGTGATCTAAGGGGTTAATAACACAAAATTGTATTTGTGTTACATTAATAAATATCCATCTATTATAAAATAAAGACTGTTTTGATCCTCCTATTTTGACGGATTCAAAATTTCAACCCTCCTATTTTAAAACTCGGATTTTCAACCCCCTATTTTAAAACTCGAATATTCATTAGCATAAAAATACCATACAAAATCATTAAAAAGACAATTAAATGTATCGAAAAATCAATTTGCACATGCAAATATATGGATAATCATTAGCATAAACATGCCATAAAAACCCATTAAAAGACGATTAAGTATATCGAAAAATCTATTTATACTTGCAAATATCTGGATAATCATTAGCATATCCAGATATTTGCATGTGTAAACAGATTTTTCAATATATTTCATTGTCTTTTTAATTGATTTTTATGGTATTTTTCTTGTAAATTTTTCGTAGTAATTTATATACAAGTTTTTATTTATTTTTATAATTTTGTCCCTAATTTTAGGGCATATTTTAGATTTTTTTAGTAATTTATAAAGAAAAGAATTATGTGGATAAATATAATACACATGTGTCAAAAAATAAATAACATACACATCATCATTGCCACATAAGCAAAAATAAGTCAAATGTGATAGAGGTGAAAATTCTGAAAAATAAAAAATAAAAGAGGTTGAAAATCCGAGTTTTCAAATAAGGAGGTTGAAATTTCGAATCCGTCAAAATAGGAGGGTCAAAACTGCATTTAAGCCTAAAATAAAAATGTCCATCTATTATCATTTCTTTATTGTAGAGTAATTCATTTTGACAAAAAAATCTTATACACATACGGTGTCTCGTGTTTGTGTCAAAAAATGTATTTATTTGTCGTAATTCATTTTGTATATAAATGTGAAAATACCAAATTACTAATCTAGATGCGTATGGAAATAAAGTTCCAAGTAATAATTGTATTCGGCGAATTTAAATGAATGACGTTGACTATTCATTGCCAATTTAATAAATGTATAATTTGAGTCATCCAACCTTAAATTAATGATCAAGATAGTTTATTATGTGTGTCATGCATGCGTAAACAAAAGCAGAATTGAATTAGATGCGGTCAATCTACATGCAGTTAGATACAAGCCGATAGATAAGAACCAACAAATCTTGATCAAATGGTTGACATTTTAAAACATCTTTCAATTGTGATTTAATATAAAATTCTAATGTTAAAAATGGACATTACAATTAATATCAAACGGTCAAAAACTTTTTAACTGCATACGGTCACCAACTTATGAGTGCACTGAATCCAATCCGAATCCAAACAAACACACTTAATTTCTCAAACTAGAAAAAACTAAGCGATGCCTTCTAAACTTATTGACCAAAGATTTTCCTATTTATTTTTCTTAACAATTTTATTCAAAGAATATGATTAACTTAAGGTATAAAAGATGAAATTAACAAAAGGAAGGTCAAACATTGAATATAATCCTTATGATCAAATTTGACCACAAGTATAGAAGATAGGAAAGAGTTGAAAAGTAATATGCGAAAAGGCAAAAAAATTGAAAGTGCTGACAGGGAGGAAAAAGGGATATATGACAGAACAGCACTATCTTTACAAACGATGTGAGGGAATCCAACTGCATTCCAAGATCTCATAGGCCACAACAACTTGTGGCTCTTATTTTTCTTCTCTTTGCTTATGTGGCACCATATTTTCTCTTAATCATAAAAACAATTAAATAAATTTATAAAACCTTCAAACCACTTCACACATCAAAATTTCTATGTCTCTTCCCTCCTTCTCTCTCTCTCTCTCTTTGATCCATCAATCACTATATAATAAAAATCCCATTTTTCACAACAACAATTAACAGAACAAACTACAACGTTATATATTACTAAAACTTACTGAAACACTTCAACAACTTCTATATAATATCCTCAATTTTTTTCTCTAAAAAGAGTGTTTTTTTTTTGTTATTGTTCTGATCATTACAGAGAAATGACAGAGGTTAAAGACCCTGCAATAAAGCTTTTTGGAAGGACAATTCCACTTCCACTGATCATTCCTAATGACTCTTCATCTCCCTCTTCTTCTCCACCCGAATTAAGCTCTGCAATACAACAAGAAATTGAGGTACGTAACATGAGGGTTTATGAATTGAGTTTCTGTAGTGAAATTTAAAAATTGAAATTTTTCATGTTCTTTTGTAAATCTAATTGCAACCCATTTTTCTATAGCTATTAATTGTTAATGGGTTTGTTCAAATTTTTGATTTTGATGTCAATTGAAAATTTGAGTTTTTGCTGCAAATATCAATGGCTACTTTGAGTTTTTTTTTTTTTTTTTTTTTTTTTAAGTTTGTGGCACAAATTCAATCTGTGGCAGTGAAATTGGATCGAATCTATTTTAGAATATAAGTTTGATAATATAATATTTAATATATTGTGTGGCTTACCTTGCTTTGCTTTGGTTTTATCAATTATCAATTCTATTTCTTAGTCAATAATTTTTGCTTTTCTTATTGGTTTTGTTGTAGCATCACAGAAATTGTATGACTACTTCTTTGCTTTGAAGTTTTTTTCTTGCTTTTCATACCATATGGACTTAAAACTGTAGCTAAACAATTTTGGTTAGACACCTTTTGTCTATATTCATGTCCTTGTTCTGTATCAAAATAACAATTGTCTAAATTATCATAGATTATTCCTGCACATATATTTAGTATAAAAGTTACAGATACCATAGATTAGTTACTTTTGGATTGTTAGTTTTTGGGACAAACTGTTGTCTCCTACCATACTTATATTGGATGTAACCTCACTTTAATCCGAGGGAATTTTCGTGCTTAACTTGAAAAGGATGTATAATTTTTCGACTATTTGACCTGGTGTGATTTCGCTAACCTTCCACTTTGCGCTTAAATTTTATATGAGAATTCATTTATGTGGACTCAGAATAACTAAATTAAAGAAAAATAGGATGAATTTTGACAATAACATCAATCTGCTGCCATTTTTTATACAATATTATAATGTTCTTCGTGCTAAAATTGTATGTATCAACATATCAGATATTGTATACATATTTGCTCAGTGCTTAAAATTAGTTGATATTACTTCTGTCTTTTTTTTTTTTACTTTTTTTGGGGTTTTAAGTTCACTGATTTGTAATTTCGCTTGTGTCTCTATCGTAAGTTAGTATTTCTCATCTTGATCATGTCCATTGTTTTAGGAACCATCAAGGAAAGAACTCGCCACAGAAAAAGACGATGATGCCTCACAACAACCCACAGAGGATGTAAAATCTCTCACAACATCTTCAGCCATACTTGAGAATCCTCCTAAGACTCCCTCGGCCGAAACTGAAAATTCATTACTGAAATCTTCTACAAATGGAGAACAAAGCGAGACTAGTGTTTCCGAGGAAAAAACTCTAAAGAAACCCGACAAAATAATTCCCTGCCCGCGATGCAACAGTATGGACACCAAGTTTTGTTACTTCAACAATTACAACGTTAACCAGCCTCGTCATTTTTGCAAGAAATGTCAAAGATACTGGACTGCAGGAGGAACAATGAGAAATGTTCCGGTTGGTGCTGGTCGCCGCAAGAACAAGAACTTATCTAGCTCGCATTATCGACACTTGATAATTCCAGAAGTTGCTAAACTTAATTCTCCTAATGGATTACATATGGGAAACGGAGCAGCTGTCTTGGCGTTTGATTCAGATTCGCCTCTTTGTAACACTATGGCGTCCGTATTAAACATTGCTGAGAGAACACAAAATTGTGTGCCAAATGGTTTTCATCAGGCAAGTACCTATGGTGGGGAGAATGGTCACTCTAACAGAGTTCCGGTTACAACTTCAACTTCATCGGAGAGAAAAGGCCAAACCGACACAAATGGATCAGTGGATAAAAGAATTGAAGGCTTCCCTCCTCAATTGCAATATATTCCAAGTCCCCTTTTGCCTTATCCATGGAGTTCTGCAATGCCTCCTCCCGCATTTTGTCCACCAAACTATCCATTAGCATTCTATACTCCGGTAACTCCACCTGCATATTGGGGTTGTGTGCCACCACCATGGAGTATGCCATGTATCTCATCAGAAAGTGCTTCTGTTAACCACAGTGACTCTGCTCATAGTTCTGTACCATATTCACCTACTTTGGGAAAACACTCAAGAGATGGAAACATCATTACCTCAGTCAACTCACAAAAAGAAAAGCCTGAAAAAGAACACAGTAATACCGAAAGCAGCGTTTTGATCCCGAAAACACTTAGATTTGATGACCCAAATGAAGCCGCAAAGAGTTCATTATGGTCAAAGCTTGGGATCAGTAATGACAAAGCCAATTCTATAAATGGAGGAGGCATGTTCGATGGATTTCAATCCAAAGGAAAGGACATGAATCACTCGGTTGAAGCGTCGCCGCTGATGTATGCCAACCCTGCAGCTTTATCGCGATCCCGTACCTTCCACGAAGGAACCTAACTGGGAATTGCATTGAAATACATCAGATTTTCATTTTCTTGATTCACTGTTATCAGAATTGTAGTTATAACAGTGCAACTTCATTCTGCTGACAAGTTCTTGCTCTTTATTATTCTCGAAGAAAGGAAGTAGTAGTTCACCAACCTCCATGCAAGATTCCTAGGACAACAGTGTTGTACTTTAGCAGTTTAGCTTCAGTAGCTGCTATCTTGAGCCTGACTAAGTGAACAGCTGTTTCTTCTGCAGATTTTTAGATAAGATGTTAAATATCTTGATGTTGTACATATCATATCATATCATATATATATGAGAGACAAGGAAAACAAGATGAAAAGAGAAAGGAAATGAGATTCTTAGGCTAAAATCCAATTGTTTAGAATAAATTTGTTAAGTCTTCATTGGAAGCCTGTTATTTTGTTACCTTTTTTGGAGATTCTCTACTACAATAATGTTAGTCTCAAAGGATTATAAATTTTATGTGATTTTTATTTTTTTTTTGAAATTTGTCTGTTCCCTTGTTCAAAAAGAAAAATGCTAGTTTATTTGTCCATGAATTCTAGTTCAACTGACAAAAATATATTAAAATTGTTAAGTTGGACGTCTATGTATCATAAGAAATAAAATAATTATTATACTATATACATAAAGTTCCACAAATATCAACTTGCATATATATTATGTCCACCATTTATTTGATTATAGCTAGTTTCATTATGCCACTAAGTGAGTGTGTTTCTTGGTAAATCATGTGCAAGCTTCACATACATATACATAAACACTTTCAGAAGAAAAAAATATAAAAATTTATTATAAGAAATTTAATTAATACAAAAATCAAAATAAGCTTATTCAAAAAGTATTTACAAAGAAAAGACTAAAGATAAGAGAAAGAGGAAAAATATATATTATTCATCTAATACTACAAATGAGAAAAACAGGAAAAAGAAAAGGTAATAAAAAATTGTTGTGACTCTTTTGAAAAAGAAGAAAATGGAAAGTTGATAGGTACACTTTTTATCTGTTATTTAAGATAAGTTGGATATTCTTTTACATGAGTATATGAAGGTCATTTTCAATCTTTGTAGACAGACACACACAGCAACAAAAAAAAGTTAGGTCTTGATGGTTTAATATGCCAACTTTTTGTTAGTGGGATACCTCATTCCTGGTGTGAAATTACTATAACTTCACTTTCTTTCCTACATTTCAGTTGGAGATAGTAAGAGAGAAAATAATCAAAACAACTTGTCTTGCCTTCAATTTTATGGACATATATTAAACCAAGTTGGAGGGTAGGACACTTGGACCACCAAAGGTATTAATGCGATATTTCATTCTTTTTTCGTGGCTCATAATCACCTTTGCTTAGGTATAAGTTTAACGGAACCGGATCCTCTTCTATGTGAATAATAATCTTGTGTTCTTTATTTAGTATTAGTTTCAGCCATTAGATTTATATTTTTCTTTTCTCTTTTTAGATTCCGGGTGCCCCTGAGACACTAATTAAGGAAACAAATTTCGTAATATTATATTGGAATTTGTTCGGTCAACTTTTTAAAAATCTAAAAAATGTCATTTTTATTTTGAAATTTTTTCTTTTAGATTCTTAACCGCTACTCCGATACACGGATTAACATGACATTTTTTCTGATACCATTGAAGAGGATATTTTTTGAAGTATAACCAACATTGCTATTTAGAGGGATGACAACAAAATCCAAACTCACAGACTCCATCCGAACCCTAATCAACAGGTGAAAATTCGAGTTGATTGAATTCGGGTGTGGGTTCATATTTGAATAGTATCCAACCCGCACCCGAAATCACATATCTTATATGTTAAATTATATAATTACCCCTACTTATATTAGTATATTGAAGATAATGTAGCATGTTTTATACCGTAATTTCGTAATTTTTTTGAGATTGCTGTATTTTTTACTCTTCTTAATGCGGGTTCAAGTTCGGGTGAAAAAACCCGAACGGTGATATTTTGGCACTCGAATAGCCTTTGGATTCGGGTTTGGTGATCATTTCGGGTTTGAGTTTGGGTAGTGTCTAACCAGCACCCGACCCTTGCCATCCCTAAGTGTACGTGCGAGGGCATGCTCCAACGAATTTCAATGAATCGGCAGAAGTGTTAATTTTTTCAAAATAATATTATATAATAACAATATTGACATGGCAGTGGCGCCGACAGTTGTGGACATGGTAGGAGGAGTTGTTAGGGGAGTGTAGGTTACTTCTCGATGCTATTTCTTTGCAGCCTAATATTTTAGATAAGTGGTTGTGGCGACATGATTCGAATGGTGGCTACTTTGTGATGGACGCATACTTATTGCTCACGAGCCAAGATACCATGCATGTAGCGGAGGCAACTTCTGACATAATTTGGCATAAGCAAGTGCCTTTAAAGGTTTTTGTTTTGGCTTGGAGGCTCCTTCGTAACAGGTTACCAACAAAAGACAATCCGACTACGCGTCATATCATCTCTTCAGAAGGTCAAAGGTGTGTGGCTGGCTGCAAGGGTGTGGAAACAACTAGTCATTTGTTTTTGGCTTGTCCTGTTTTCCCTCCTCTATGGTGTTTGGTCAAATCTTAGATTGAAATGTATTTAGCCTATCCGCAAAATGTCCAGGATCATTTTGTGCAGTTTGTTCATTCGTTGGGGGGTTTCGAGCTCGCTTTTCTTGTTTGCAGCTCATTTGATTATGTTGTATATATCTGGGTGGTGTGGACTGAACAAAATAATAGGGTGTTCAAGGTTAAAGAAAGTTCAATCTACTAGATGTTGGATAAAGTCAAACTACATTTTCGTTCTGGTGGTTTAAGACTTATTATAATATAATATAAATATAAATTTAAACTCTCAAATGTGATGGTCGAGCCGTTTAGCTTGTATGGACATTAACTAAGTCTCTTGTTTGTTTTTGTTTTGGTTGGATATTGATTGATGTACTTATTTAGAGGTTTTTTCTAGCACACTTTGTGTTAGTCAAAATTCTCAGTTGTTTATTAATATATTTTATTTTTACTTGTTAAAAAAAACACTATTGGACAAAATATATACTCCCTCGTCGTCGTGAACTTAACTAGTTACGGCATTGCACACAAAGGGTAGGGACATTGGTTCGGATCCTGATACGTCAATTTATTCATCTTTATTCTTTAAAAGTGAAATTCTAATCATTATTAGGCCATTTGTCAATATATATATATATACACACTCTCCGTCGTACTACATTCAATCCTCAGCATAAGAAAAAAATTATTTTTTAGATACATTAAAAATTGATTAACTATTTAAAAAGTAAAATTTTCAATATATTTATAAAGTAAAATTTAGTTTTTAGATACATTCAAAGTTTGATTAATTAGTCTAAGATAAATCAAACTTATTTTAATATATTTAAAAAGTAAATTTTTCTGATATTTAGGATCAAAGGGAGTAAATTATAAGGAAAACTTTTTTACAAAAAGTAAATAGTAATTTGAAGTAATAAATTTTGCTTTTTTTTTCTTGAAATTTGTGACATTCATTATTTTACATATTGGTTCCAAGAATTAGTTATACTAATAAAAAAATTTATTAAAATAGTTCATCGACAATTGGAGCTAAATGTGATAGCGAGAACCGTAGTTTGATTTCCTAGAACTATGTTTGGAAGGAGTTTGAAACTACTTATATATTAAAGTTTGTTCTAAATTCTGAATTATTATGGCTTCCTTTCTTTAGAAACCATAGAGTGAATATCAAGAAAATATTTAATAAATACTATATTGATCAAACTTATGTTCTTTTAATTCGGGAGAAACCATGTTTTAAAGGACAGAGAATCAAACAAGACTCTACTTGCAAATTGCAATATCCTAATATATTAGAAAATAATAGTGGTCCAAAGTGATCTAAAATTCTGGTACACATCAAAAAGTATAAATATAAAGTACAATTATTCATTAGATTTTCTAAAGATAATTCTCTATATTTATGATATTTGTAAGTTTCATTAATTATTTATGAATATTTATTAGTTAGTTACATTTTATTATGTAAGTATAACTCAATTGATAACTATTACAATATTATTGGAAGAACTGAAGTTTAAATTAAATTCTCTATTTCTCAACTTTTTTTTTTATTAAAAAAGCAATATTAAATAAATAATTGATAAAGTACATTAAATGCAAATACAAATCCAACATGCTTAAGAATGAAAAGGATGAATCTCTGAACAAATTCACAACATCCAAATTAATAGTATATAACGGTAAAATGGCTACAGATAATATGATATAATTAAAGTCACCGGAATATCATATGCTTCTGTATCTGCAACATTGACGCTCAAATCATTGATTGAATATGTAGTTGACTGAAGTTGATCTTTCAATATGAATTATTGAACACGCCGCATCAAGACGGAACATCAAACCACGCCGCATCAAGACGGCGAACAACAAAACGCCGTACCAGACAACGAACACCAAAACGTCGCACCAAGACGACGAAATCACAAAAAAATATTAAAGACTCAATTTATGTAAATAATCACTTATTTAAATTTAAAAGTGGAAAAAAAATGAAGAGGGGGTGATTTTAGCTTAAAAATGACTTAAAACCACACCTAAGAACAATGAAAAACGAAAGAAACTTAAAAAAAAAAAGACTAGGGCTGACTATAGAAAAATAAGAGAAGACCGAAGAGGAACTGATAAAAGGTATTTCTCGACATTTATAATGTATGAATTTAGTCATTGCACTATTTGAAAAAAAAATTATTAATTACATTTTTCTCAAAATATATACAATCAACTTTACTAGATTGGTGCCTTAACATATAATATTGCAAAGTAAAATCCCGAAGAATTAATATTCTTATTAGTGAGATCAAATTTAATATATTATCAAGTTGTAACAAATAATTTTTATTTTATTTTTTAAATTATAGGTATCATCTATATGTAGTTCTAAAAATAATTCCATCAAATTGAGCGGATATTTACACTAAATTTAGTAAGAAAAATATCAGTTTGATAAAACAAATAGAGAATGAATTTAAAGTTTTAATTAATTAATGGAAATTGACATGTGTCACTTCCTTAAACACTCTTAAAAATCTTGAATAGTAAGTAGTAACTAAAAACTTTGGCCCATTGGTAAGTGGTAACTTTGTGCGGATAAACTCGAATAAATAAGTGTCACAAAAGTCCAAACATATTCAATAGAATCCAAAATTAGAAAGACAAAATAAAGCTTCCTAACTTTATCTTTTTTCATATTTTATTTAATTATTCCTAACTTTTTTCTTTTCTTTTCTTTTAGTTCACCATGCCAGCAGTGGCCAATTATAGATTGTTAAAGCGACTTTTATCTTCTATTTATTTATTAATTTTATTTTATAAGAAATAGGTAATTGTCAAGTTCAATTGGTCTACAAGTGTCTCTCAGATGAGAGTCATAGAGATATTTCATAGTTTCTATCAAGGGCAGAAGGCCACAAATATTTTCATATCTAAATATTAAAAAACATAAGGTCACAAATTTTTTAGGACATGTTTGTATTGAAGGGGCCCAGTTCATGTGATGCAATTACTCAGTTTAATGGGCTTTCTGTCTGGTTGTACCTGGCACTTGCACCTTTTTGGCAATCCTTTGCTATCCTTTTTTGTGCTTTTTTTATAAGCTATGTTATGGCCTATATTTCTCTTTGAGCTCTAAATCTACAGCATATCCTAATTTTGGATTTCATTAAATTGTGGTAAATAAGAGATAAGGATATTCTGATACATAAACCTTCACATAATTAAATTCTTAGATGTGGGTGGGTCAGAATCTAGTGTAAAGAATAAAGATTATTAATTAATTTGTTTACACGTGATAACTTAAGAGACTAAACAGATTAATTTTAAAGTTATAAGGAGCCAAATTAGAATGAATAAGACAAAGGGGTGCAAAATTAAATTTTGAGGGGTTCAAATTATAGATAAAGTCGAATAATTGGTGCTATGTTTAAAATTTGAGGGAGCGCAGTTGCACCCTCTCAATCCCAAGGTGGCTCCGCCGGTGCTCTCGGTTAATTACAGCAAAATAAATTAAATATCTTGTCAACTAAGTTAATCACTTCCGTATTAATCAATCACGACATTCATAACCTTTATTATTAGACCATTCATAATAGTAAAAAAATTCAACACTAACTTTTTCAACTCCTAATATTTCACATCATTTTTTCTTTCTTTTATTTAATAATTCAACACTTATTTAACTTTTACTTTCTTTGGTATTTTTTCATCAACACTCTACCCCACCTTTTTTTAAACAATGTTTTACCCCACCACCTTTTATTTCATATTTTTATTTAAATTTATAATTTTGTTATAAATTTAAAATGCAATACAATACACAAGTAACGTAATTAGTACAATACAATTTTGGTAAAAAAAATATATTAAAAGAATTTTAGATGTTGAAATAATTATTGAGTTCAATTTCACTAAAAAAAAACTAAAACTTCAAAATAAACACTAATAATAAGATTAAGATAGTGAAAAACTTAGTATTTTTTTGTATCCAAATCAAATGAACTAAGTCAATTTTTTTGTATCTACTATAAGCATAATAAAAGAATATGCTGGTCTAATAACCAAATTGTCCTTGGTTTTTAAATTTGTAATTTTCAAAATACAATAAATTGGAGGGTATAATCGGAATAATTTAGCAACATTCACCACATTCATCCTGATTTTTGAATTATGTCAGCATTATCTTTATTGTCCTTCTAATAAAATAATATGTTAGACTGAATGTTATGGTAATAATTTTTTTATGAGGGATATTTTTGTATTTTGAAGGGCACATGGGCAAAAGTAAAGAAACTCAGTTCACACTCTTGATCCAACTATTTTCTTTTACGGTACACTGTCCAAGGTTTGAAAAAATTGTCCTTTGATGTGATCCTACACTACTGATCTCATTCTCACATCTTCTTCTTTCTCATTCTCACAAGCGGAATGCCTACCATTTATTCTTTGATTGTTGTCTTGGCTAATTGGTGATTTGAAAAGTCAGGTGGAGGCATTGGTTTGATTTGAAGTTATTATGAATGGATTTATGTGGTTCAATTTTGTGGTTTGCTTTGCAAATGAGTTTAAGCACTACATCATTTTGTTTTTATTTAAGTATATCTACCAAATTGTGTAGCTTTAGGCTTTGTTTGGATTGGTGGTATGTGATGGAATGAAGTGGTATATTTTTAAGTTCCATTGTTTGGATTTGTAAAAAATGAATGGAGTGGAATGGAACATGATGGAATCCATTCCATCCAATACCATCCAATTCTCTTATTTTCCTTTCCTCCCAAATTGGGGGGTATCCAATGGAATGGAGTTTTTTTTTTTTATTTCAAACATTTATTTTCCTTTCATATACTGTTTTTCCTCACGTTAATTATTTTGCTCGGTATCAGAATTGCATTTCCTCATGGTCCATCAATCCTCCTTCATTTCTTCATAGCCAACGTGTTTCTTACTGTGACATGCTTGCTTCTTCTTCTTGTTGGATGTTTACGGTTTACATTTGTTTTATGAAATTTTGCTGTGAGGCAACAATTGAGCTATAATAAACTGACGAAGCATTGCATATAAATATTTTTTCATGTTTTCTATCTAGTGTTCTCAATTAAATTAGCACAGTTTGTTGAAAATTTGGTTAACAAGCTAAATCAAATTATGATGCTCTGTGAAATTTTGATTTGTTTGAATGGTTTAATTGTTGAATGAGATAAATTTTTAGCAATAATATACATTTTACATAATTGTTGTGCTTTAGAAAAAGGATAAAAATGGAATAACTTTTTTTTAACTTGTTTCATTTCGTCCACTATCCAAACAATGGAATGGAATATTTGTTCCATTCCGCTCCGCTCCATTCCGCTCTGTTCCATTCCATTTTATTCCGCTCCGTTATATTCCATCAATCCAAACATAGCCTAAGGCCATCACTCTATTCTTAGACTATTGGTGTTGTTATGAAATGTCTATGTCCTCTTTGTTATTATGAGTGTGCTTTGTTTTGTGAAGTCTCTTTATTTGCTTATATCTCTTATTTTTGATAAATTTAAATAAACTATTATACACGGGGAACAAGTGTTTTGTTATGAACAATTTAACTATTATACACGGGAAATAAGTATTCATTTTTGTACAAAACAAATATTTCTTATTTTTGGAACCAGCAAGGAACAAATCTAATCACGAATTAAACTAACCACACGTTGTTTTTTTTTTGAAAAATTTAAATAAACTATTATACACGGGGAACAAGTTCTTGGTTGTGAACAATTTAACTAATTATCGTACTCAAGACACTAATTTTAGCTTACATGGACATGATCGAATTTAACTTAATCCTTTGTCTATTTTAATATTTTTTTTTTTTTCCAATTTTGTCAAAAAATAATCGACATCTTAAAAATATTTTTTTAATTATTTTTACCTTATCAAAATAATTGATAATTTTGTTTTTGAAAACAAACTATAACTATTGAACAAATCATTTTAATCTACAACCACAATCTATTCTCGACACATTAACGCCTCCTACGACCCAACTCTCGTCGCACTTTTGCCCCCTACAACCCAACTTTCGACGCAGAACCCGTGCGGTAGCACGGGTATCTTACTAATTAATATCATAAAATCCATACAATCAATCACATCCAGACGTGTGTCCCCACTCAATCGAAAAAAACCCTCTTCCTCCTCTGCGTCCTCTGCTGCTCATTCTCCCTTTAGGCGCATGTTGTTCACGCTCGTTGCTTGACAAATAAAATTGGACCGCGTATCCCCTTGATCAGACTTTCAACATGTTGAAAACATTCAACATCTCTTTCCTCCCCATCATTCAACACGAATTTTAAATACCATTGTAAATGGTCTTTAAGGGAATAGGTTTTGTGCACATTCTGGAATTTTGCTCATGTGGTTTAATCAAATCAAATCCAATAACAATCTCAAAGGCCATTTAGAGTAGTCACGTTCAACCGTCATCCGACATTTGATTTAATCGTCATCCGATTTTACATCAGTTGATTCAATGTTAGGATGTAGTTGATAATTCCCAATAAAACTCACTACCTCCGTTCTTTACTACCTCCATCCCTAAATATAAGATCTTGTTTGATTTATTTTGATGAGTATTTTCAAAATATCAAATTTTTATAATTTTTACTGCAAAATAATTAAAGATATTAGAGATTAAAGTTGTGCATTGGCGTACGTACAATGGTTGAACTGTGCTTGTTAGACTTGACCTTTTTTTTGATCACTTAATCGTTAAAATTATTGCTCATTGTAGACTATCCAAATTTTTGTAGCCTAGTGTTTATTTCTTATATACTCTTCTTTTCTTTTCAAAAAATACTCCCTAGTCCCTCCGTTCCAAAATTATTGTCCTTTTAGTTCTTTAGTTTTATTCCAAAACTATTGTCTTTTTTGAAAATCAATGTAAAATTAATGTTAGTTTATCATTTGTACCGTACAAAAGTTAAAACATTAATTAAATATATTTTCTTTTTCTTAAAATAAAGATAAAAGTGACTTAACTTATCAATTTTCCTTTTGTAATATATATATATATATATATATATATATATATATATATATATATATATGTATGTATATACTTGAATGGAAGAATAAGCGGGTAACAAGCTGCGCCGCTACCCTTTTTTGGATGACAAAACTATTCCTTTTAAAAACTACATCTTGAGACCTAGGAGACACTATATTGCTATATATTGCTATGCATGATTTTTTGAACTCTTTTCAAAATATACACAGCCTCTGGTGCAAGGAACTCAAAAGTGTCAAAAGCAAATGGTATGAACACATGTTGATTGTCAGAACACGCTCTCTCATGTTTGAGCATTTTACTTGAAGCAGCTTTGAGGGCCACATGCCCTACAGTATAATTCTCAGTAAAAAATTTCTTATTTTTAATCTACATGCATGCATAACTTTAAAAGAACAATATAATAAATAAGAAAGGAGAATTAATGATTCTATGTCCAAACATGCTACAAAAATCACTTAATTAAGCTTTATAAACCCAATTTCTTAAAATTGAAAGAGGTATAAACAAAAATCTCAACATGAATGGTCAATGGCTTAAACTTTAAAGTCTTCTTGCATCCTTTATACACGCAAACATTGATTCTATGAATTTCCCTTAATTTTATGGGCAACCTTAACCAGCACAATTTCGTGGGAGTTTCAAGGACAATTTCTCTTCCAGCACGAGACCGTTTTTTAACGTATGGAACCCTTCATTTCATGCGACAAAAACGAGGGCCTATAATAATAGTATGCTCTATCTCAACATTATAGTACTAGTACATGTTCACATGTTAAACAAATTTAGTTTTTTAATGGTAATAAATTCAGGTTACTTTCTTAATTGCCATTTGCCAAGGCATATTTCTCAATCAATGTCTCTATCATTTCGTACTCTATTTTTTCTCGTGGTTTTGTCTATTTTGGTGAGTTGCATAGACAGTTGTGCACATTCTTTATCGTTTTATTAAAGAGAATGTAAAAAAAAATATTAACACTTAGTATTGATGTCGAATAATGAGAAATGGTCTCTATGATTTTAGTTATGTCTACTTATTCACCTTTAAAAAAGTAGAATTTTAACCATTAATGTATATAACAAACAAAAAAATGGTAGAATATTGAGCAATGAAATTGAAGTATATGAAATGTATTTTACATAATCATTCTTATAAGTAACTTTTCTAATAACTTGTAAAAACTTGTTGAGTTTTTGGAAGTGTAGTAGAATATTGAAGCTTCATAAGTGTTTATTATGTAATTTTTCACATTTAATTAACTCAGGACACTTATTAACTTGTTTTACAAGAAATTATAAGAAAATTCTCAATTTATTGTACATATTAGATATATAAGTTTTAGATTAAGACATTGCTAGATATTTGGACACATTTCCATCGTTTTGCAATGTGATTGATCAATGAACATTTTAAAGTCAAAAGAACAAGGGTTAACGAATGGTGTAACGAATCGACTCAAAAGTTTTGTAGGAAAAAATAGTGCAAGTAAATTAATTCGATAAGCAAGCCACTCAATGGCTTTGCGAATCAAGTTAGACAATTGGAGTTTTTAGAAGAACAAATTCACTAAGTAAGTGTGTGTTGCTTAGTCAATCATGACGACATTAGATGTCTCATGATGAGCTCGTAAAGACTTCACCATAAAAAAATGTCATATTCTCAATCTGCTTAGCAAATGACACTTACTTGCAATTATAGAAAGAGTTCAGAAACAAAATTTTGGTATTATCACACTTTAGAGAGAGAACTCGAAAGGAGAACGAATGCAACAAGGTGGAGACATTTTTGGATTGATTCATCAAGCTTCGATGCAATTTCATTTACATCACATCTATTTGTATAGCTACCATGAATACGAACGTATATCCATCTTCTCTTTGAATTAGAATTAAGTTTAATTAAATGTAAAAAAAAAGGATTAAGTGTAGTTAATTATGAATCTTTTGTGCCTTAATCACTTTTCGTTATATAATTTACATTTCATTATATAAATGTCGTTACTCGCATTCTTAACACTTTTCCAAATTAACAACTCCTAAATAGACAATATTTTGAATTATTAAGTGCTTAAAAACGACTTCGTAATGCTTTTCAATTGATTTAATTTTTGTTATGATAATATCAATTTTTAAATAAGATTTAATAATTTTAAAAACTTTTTTTTTCAATAATAATTTTAATTTTAAAAACTAAATAGTAGAATATGAGATTTTTTTTATTAAATTTAGTGGCCCAAGATGACTGATTTAATGGGCTTATCTTTGGGCCGGGCTTAGCATCCCACTTTAATTTGTTGATCATGTACTTTCTATATTTATTTATTTTTTGAAGGAAACTTTCTAACTTGTTTCCTGGAACTATAGCAGCAATGTTGTAGTAATTAAATAACAACTTTACCACCAAGTAAACGTTATGCGTTGACGCTTCTAGTTGAAGCTCACTAGGGTCAATTATATTTATTAATTATTATATATAGTACTATATATATATATATATATACCTTAGAACCCAAAACATAAACATTCAACAATAAGCTTATCTTATTTTATTATTATATAATAAATGGAGCAAATACCTTACAACATATATATGTTTCAATCATCTTTGTTTCTTAGAATAATTCTCCTGTTAGATATTATAATTATTAAAGGTTTTCTCTCAAATTTAATTTTTTATTTGCACACTTTATGGAACTATGTTTCACATAATTGGAAATGTAGCACCACTCTTGTAAGTTACTCTAGTCCTATTCAAAGTGGTGTTATATTGGGCAAAGAAGAAATCATTATTGTGATGGAAAAGTTAGGATTAAGAGTGGAGTGTGATGATGGTATAGAGGAATTTGTTGATGAAAAAGAAATTACTAATATGTTTGACAATGGGGTTAGTTTTGAAGAGATGAAGGAAGCTTTCAATGTTTTTGATGAAAACAAAGATGGGTTTATAGAGGCTGCTGAATTGCATAGGGTCTTGTGTTGTTTAGGATTGAAGAGAGACTTTGTGGAATGTCAGAAAATGATTAATGATGTTGATCAAAATGGAGATGAATTAATTGACCACTATGAGTTTGTTAAGTTGGTGGAAGAGAGTTTTGGTTGAATCCTCTAATCTCTATAAACTTGAACGTAGGTCCTGTTTTCTCTCTTTATTTTTAGTGGGATATAAGAGAAAATAAAGCTAATGTATATACATCTATCTTTGGCATGTGTTGTTCATGTTTATTGTTTGTATAGACTAGTCACTACACTAGTGTTTCATTAGATTTAAATTATGTCATGTCATTATTGTAAGACAAAATAGCATAAATTAATAAAATTCAACTATTGAGTTTGCTATCTTGTTCCTTTATGAAAAAGATATCTCTAGACCAATTTGGTTTTGCATAAATAAGTTTAGACTTTAGACATTACAAAAAATTCAGGGTTTTTTTTTTTGACAAAAATAAAATGATGTTTATTCATTCAAATGGGTAAAGTACATCAGATACAAATACAAATTTAATACCGCTAAAAACATAAAGGATGAATCTGCAAATAAACTCACAACATCCAAGTTAATAGCATAAGACGACATGCTGATTTTGCCTACAAATAATGTGATAAACATAAAGTAAACGGAATACCTATGCTCCCGGATCTGCATCGTTGAGTAACTTGATCACTGATTGAATCTGTAGCCGATCAAAGTTGATCTGTCTATCCGAACCAAATAAACACCGCAAAAAACGAGAAAACAAGAACACGCACAAAACGGAATAATAAGAACACCGCACACGACAGAGAAACAAACAAACGTCGCACCGAGACGACGAAATCACAAACAAAAAACCAAAAGAAAATTAAATAGATGGGAAATCACTTATTTAAATTAAAATAGTAAAGAAAAAGATGAACACGGGTGATTTTGGATCAAGAAAAAATCCAAAACCACCCCTTTTTTAATCAAAGACCAAAAAAAGCTTATAGAGAAAGAAGAAGAAGTAGAAGATAGGGCCGGCGGAAGAGAAAAGAGACTAAAAAAATCAGGGTTTTAAATTGGGGTTATTGTATGTATGGATTTTTAAATCTAAATAGTTGGTACTTGGATATAAATAGCTAATAATTCGATATGCAGAAACTTTGATAGCAAACAGTTTAATGAATCTTGAACCAACTTTGATATCATTTTAATATAATTTGAGTTATATCTAATTCAATCATACAAAATCGATTCGTAATAAAGTGAAAGTTGTGTCACATATAAACATATATTTTCAAACCATATTTTCTTAACTAATATGATACTCTTTACAACAAACCATGAACAAACAACTTAAAACCATACATTTTAATTACCACGGATTACTGTTTTAATATCTTTGGATAGTATATTTTTTTGGGTACTAAAAGAGGGCATTGTCCAAAGAAAAAGAAGAAAAAAAATTAAGAAATCACAGAAGTATTATTTGGTATGTAAGCTCCGGAAATATCATTAAAAAAAGTTGTTGAAGTTCACTAGGAGAATTCTCTATTGCCAAAACCTCTAATTTACCTAAAAAATGCTAAAGTTCGCTAGCCAGTTAGCACACATGTTGCCTTCGTGCCAAATATGATTAATTTGGACTTGCAATCTCGAATAAAGCAAATTACGAATGCGGTTGTTGGAGATCATGTCTATAAGAATCTCAGAGTCGCTTTCCACAATGAAATGAGATACATTCTCTCGCCAAGTCATCTTCAGCCTCAAGTATAAGTCCCACATTTCAGTATTGAGGGCATCTAAAAATCAAAGTATTCTAGTACAGCCTTTGACTCATCTTCCATATAAATCTTAAATGAGCCCACCACAACCAAAGATTTCTCCCCCATATTTGCAAGCACAATTATTGTTGAGCATAATCCATCCCTCTTGTGGTCGCTTCCATATGATGTAAACAGTTTCTTTTAGATAAGGAACTTAATGTTGATGCTCCTTCCAATAGTATATTTTAGTAGTGTATTTTATGTGCTTCAGAAAATAATTACTCCTATTTTATCAATGAGTAAGTGTTTGGGCTTCTATACGGCCCAATTGGCCATTTTCAATAAAATTGGACTATGTAGGCACCCCCTTGGGATTTTCTACTATAAGAGTAACTTTTGCCCTACATTTAGGGGGTGTATTGGATTAGGATTTCAAGAGATTATTTTGACAAAAATTTTTTTGAAGATTTTAAAAGACTTTGTAGGACTTTATTGATTTTGTGAGTTTTTAAAAGATTTTTTACGATCAAGATTTTAACATAGGATTTCAATGGATTTATAATAAAGACTTTTACGATTTCACATTACTTTATGAATAATTTTTAAGATTTCAATTGACTCAATAAAGTTTGAGAAAATATAATATGCACAGGTAAATAATTTTATACCTTGATCTAATAATAATTACATATTCCACCAAATCACTTTACTATAATAATAATAATAATAATAATAATAATAATAATAATATTATTATTATAAGAAGTTGTCAGGAGCCGCTCATTGTCATGTCTTGTGCACACTCATCGCCCTCGTTAGTCTCAGCGGTATTACAAGAAGCGTAGCTTAATAATAATGATAATAATAATAATAATAATAATAATAATAATAATAATAATAATATATAAACGCTGCAAAAACAATGAATTAAAGAGAAATGGACGAAAGACATAAAATAGTAAACTAGAGCAACGGTGAGAGAAAAAAAAAATGTCTAGTTAGTTAAAAAAAATAAAAAAAACACAACAGATAGAGTGAGAGAGAGAGAGATAGAATAAAAAGAGAAAAAAAAAGAAAAGAAAGAGATAACAATAAAAAATAATGAAAATTAATGATTATGTTGAAGATTATGATAGTGGATAAATGATGATACAACAAAAAAATAATAATAAACAAAGAGATAAGGAGAAAAGATGAGAACAAAAGACAAAAAGAGAGAAGAGACTGAGGAAGAGAGAACATAGAGAGTAGGAGAAAAGAGAAAGAAATGAGAGGGAATGAGAGAAGAGAGAGAATGTAGAATTTTTAAAAAAAAAATAGGAATCCATAGAAATCTCATGTTTTTATGCAAGACTTTTTCATGTTACAATTACACCACAAAATCTCACACAATTCATCAAAATCCAATTTGTTAAACAATCTTTAGAAATTAGAAGATTTTTGAATACCACGAGACTTTTTTTAAGTTGCAAAGAGTCTTGATTGAATACAATCAAACTTTTTTTATGTCACACAGAATCTTGATTGAATACCACATGATTTTTTTTAAGTTACAAAGACTCTTGATTGAATACCCCAAAAAATTTTATCATAAAATAAGTCTTTTAAAATCCTTTCAAATCCTGATTGAATACACCATTTATATTGTTTTTCTTCGGTCAAAACACTTGACCCTAACTGATCTGACAGATCAATAATAATAATAGTTGATGCCAGAACAAGTATTGTTTGGTAGGGTCATAAACCATTAAATTTGTATGACTTTTGCCCTCCAACAAACATGATCACTCGTGACGTTTATCTAATCCTTATTTTGTGCAATTGCATGTTCAGACACAATGCCACATTCAAAGACATTTCTAAGGATGTGTTTGGTTGGGAATTTTTCAGGAGAGAATTAATTTGTCTTTTTCAAATAAACAATCTATAAAATATTTTAAAAAATGAATGAAATGTGATTAAATTATTAAATTATCATATACTTCTATCTTTGTATATATTTTATTCAAGTAATTTAAAATTTCAAATATACATTTAAACATAGATCTAACCACCCTAGAATATTATTGTCCCTCAAAAATCCCCCTTCCAAACAGTCCTAATAATAATATAGTTCAACTTTTGAACCCCTCCACAAGTATACATTTAAACATAGATCTAACCATATCCATAATATTTCTTGAATTTGCATGAGATCATTTTACTTGTTTAATTTACTTTTAATATATTTTGTGGATGGATTTTTAATATAGCTATGCCTACAATCCTTGAAATAGTTGAAATAAATGTCACATACACTTCACCAAACCACCTAGTTTTCATCATATTTGAGAAATGAACTTTATGATGAAAGAGTAGTAGGATCACAAAAAGAATTCAGTTATATAAAGCATGCAACATCAACCCACCCATGTGAGTGGCATGAATTTAATTTCTCAGTAAGATTGTGCTGATGAGGGAGAAGCTGTTGAATAGTTCATACCATCTTCAATGCATTATTTACTTAATTTGTGCCTTAGTAATTGCATACCTAAGGCCCCATGAGGAAAGGATGTCCCCAACTGTTTCCATTTTTTTCCTTTCTTCTTAACTATCTTCATTATTTCTATCACCTTCCCCCCCAAAATAGTTCACAAACCCCCCTTTTTGTTCAATCAAAAAGTCAAACAAACCTTGTTTGAATAGCAACTTGAAATGAAACAAACATATTTGTAATCCCAAAAAGCAACCTTAAATATAAGGACTATATCAATCCTTTGTCCTTTCCTAACCTTTTACACGTGTGCATAATGCATTCTATTCAAAGCCCTTTTTGCCTCCTACATTGTTTTAATAATTAGTTCCCTTTTTATGCTTAACAAATTAGCCATATCCTAAGTAGCATATAGAATAATAGAATGTCTCATGACACATTTAATATCAAATGATCCATTTCAATCTTCATTTGGCTTGATGACAAAATTTAACATAAAGGATTATTAAATGTAGAAAGGAGAGGAAAGCAACCAAGAAGAAATGGTAGCAATGTTTTTTCTTTAACACTCTTCAATACTTTTCTTTAAATTAAGTAATACTTATGTGAATGTCATTAGATCTATTTTAAAAATAAATTACCTACATCAATTTGAACTAATTAGAAGAAAAATGCTAAAGAGTATTAAAAAAAACATGGAATCGGATTACCGCAGTAACTACGTGACGTTGTAATGCATTTCAACTATTCAATCTTGAATTAACAATCGAAATTGTTTTGTACTACTTTTATAAAGATATAATATATGAATTGACCGATCTCAAATCAATGACTAAGATCTAAAACTACGTTAAATTGTCGGATTTATTTTACGGTAGGCAATCCTGGTCCTACAAAACATAGTCCTAATTTCTTTTTATATAGACTAAAATATCCTTCTCACAACAGCAAAGACTAATATTTCAAAATGACATAAATTCATTTAAGACCATGATATCCCTTTAAACAAAGGCAAAGACTAACACTTTAATATAATATCTCTACACACAATTGTAGATATTAATACCTCGAGACATTTGAATTCATGACCACATGATTTAAACATCTTCGATGACCAATTTTAATAAAAATGATCATAATGAATAGAGAAAAATAAGTTATAGTAATAAAATTGAATTATATTATCATTGATAGTATATTATTAAAAGTTTGGAGAGGGGTCCCCATGTGATGTAAGTAAGAAAGAAAAAGAGAAAGAGAGATAGATGCATGATAGGTGATATAAACAGAAGTGACGCAAGAATCACAGTAACCAGAGTGAAGCAAACTATCCTTTCTGTTTACCTTGAATGGTTTTTTCACTAATATTGGACCACACCTATATTGAGAAGCTTCACTTCAATGGAGAAAAGAAAAATAAAGATATTATGCATTTGTAGCAGCTTTTGCATTAGGTTCTAACTTTGATCATGTTGTGGCTCCTACTCCAAGGAAATCAATAAATGGAATTGCATCTGAAGGAGGGGGATTGTTCATTAGAACTTGATCTCTGTGATTTTCAGCTTCTGCTACTGATGATAGTGAAATTTCACTGCTTAATATATGTCTTGTTGGGGCTACTTCTGTGGTTGAATTTGATGAGAAAGTGTTAAAATTGTTGTTTTGTTGTTGCATTTGCATCATGTATTGAGGATATTGATTGTGAAAACTAGTTGGTTGATTGTGAAAATCATTTGGCCTATCCCATTGTTTCATTTGGCTATAATGCTCATTTCTTATACTTCCTGAAAATCCAATAATGTAGTAGATGACATTAGTATCAATACAAAGTTTTTTTTTATATCATAAGAAAAATATGCAACTGATTTGAACAGATTTGAGAAAGGGATAGTTATTTATTTTATTGTAACTAAAAGATAACTAAAAGAGGGTTTGCATCAGTCACTATTGTAATGTAAATAATTTATTAATATAAATATGATTTTGATATTAAGTTTATGTTTGGTATTAGTATTAGTATGACGGTGAATTTGCCAGACTCAGATATTTTCACCGTAATATCAAACATAGACTTAGTTTGTTTCAAATGAATTTGTAAATTCAAGATAACGCCGTAAATTTGTTGAAATAATTTTGATTTGTGATTATATTAAACTCAGCGTCAATCAAACATGCACTAAGGACATACCAGAAATGAAATCAAGTGGTGTTTGTTGAGCAAACAAGCCAAAAGGAGTAGGGGCCTGTTTGTGACTTAAAATTGCTTCTTTGCTACTAGTCAAATGAGCTGAACCATTCAAGCCACCACATTCAACACCACCATCAACTACACCATGAAAAGTTGAAAATGGAAAACTATTCATGTTATAACCAAGTGTTCCATTTGTGAGGCTAACACAATAACGTGATGGAACTGATTCCATTCCAGTAGCTATATCTCTTGGGACAAAGTTTGTATTATCTTCCATTCTTCTGTAAACAGATTGGTTCAGTCTTCTTCTTCTGTAAGCACTTGATTGTTCTCTGTACTTTCTAGCCATTATAACATGCCAGTGATTCTTAACAGCATTATCAGTTCTACCAGGAAAAAGTCTTGCAATCATGGCCCATTTGTTTCCATAAATTCTATGAGCTTGCATTAGTCTCTCTTCTTCTTCTTCACTAAAAGCTCTTCTGTTTATTCTTGGATCTAACTGGTTGAACCATCTTAGCCTACAACTTTTACCTTCCAAATACAAAAAACACTAAAAAAGTTAAGAATAAGAAAATGACTTAAAGAAAAGGACACAAGAAAAAAGAGGTTCTTGTGAATCTACCTGATCTTCCTTCTAGCTTATCAGCTATGAGATTCCAATTCTGAGGACCATAAAGAGCAACAAGTTCTTTAAGCTTAGAATCTTCTGCAGGTCTCCAATGACCTCTTGCACATAGTTTAGAATGTCCACTATCTATTACCTCTTTGCCATTATTCTCATTACGGTTAATTTTGTCACTATTTTCTCCAACACCAATATCACCAGAATCAGAACCAGAACCATTACCTTCACCAACATCATCACTGTTTTGGTTTTCCTCAAAGTTTCTTGCAATATAACATTCTCTCATAAATGGTAAAGACCAGTTAGCAGCAGAAGTAGTAGTATTATTAGCAGTATTAGTACCTTCCTTAGAGACATAGTAATCTTGAGATGAAGAAGAAGCAGCATAGTTAAGTGATAGTGAATCCATGTTTGCATAAACCATTCCAATTGATGGAGAAGAAGAAGAAGAAGATTGCATTATTGGCCATGCTTTCATCTTCTTCTATCTCATATAAAGAGAATATTTTATGTTATATAAAAGGAAAGTTTGAAAGGACAAAGACAAACAAAAAGTGTAAGGGTAAGACTAATGACTAATAAGAAGAAAAGGAAGAGAAAAAAGCAGTTTAATTGCAGAGAGGAGAAGCAAGAAGAACTTAAAATGCAAAAGTGAGTTCTTCAACAAGTGAATTCAACAAGGTCTTTGAGAAAGAGAGAGAGAGAGAGATGGAAGAGATTGAACCATTGAAGTAGTTAGGTGTCCAGACTGAGGCAATGACACTGGCCATTCTAATTTCATTTTAACAGGTTGCTGTCAGTATAAGAATAGTGCTGTTTAATTAAAAAATAAAATAAAATAATTAAGAAAAGAGCATGACTTGGGTCACACACACACACGTGTGAGATTGATGGGGGTATTGTGTTGCAGTTGCAGGGTCATAGGCTGTCTCTCTCTAAATTGACAAGAAAGACAGACAGACACCTATATATCTAGCTAGCTATTTGTGATGGGTGCTGTTGATTAATTACTTCACCTATGAAACACGAACACTCTTAAGATTAATTAAACATATTTTGATATGAAACAAATTATGTTGAATTATAGGGAATATTTGTTCTGACCACAAAAATAAATAAAATTAATTTTTTTAATTCATTTGACTATTAATGTAATGAGTCAGATACATCAATAATTAAATAAACTAAAAAAATTAATTTTAGTTATATTTATAGTCAAAGAAAATAGTATTTTAAAAACATTTATTTGTATCAACATATCAATATATCAGTGTCGTATCCAACCTTCATGTCTTTGTATTGTATATATGAGCTTTCATAGTTCTACACAAGACATACATATATACAGTATGTCTTTCTTTCTTTTCAAAATGTTACAAAAACAAAACAAGATTGGTCTTGCTTTGCTTATTGTTAGTTTGCTTTTGCTTTGCTACACAACACAATGGAACAAGCCTTGTCATGTTTCATTCATTCATAAACACACACACAATCACTAATGAGTCACTCTCTCTGTCCCTGTCACTATCATCATCACTGCCCTATTAATGTACACATTGTCTTATAATAATTCAATTTTAGATAATGGGATTAATAACTTTGGTTTCACTTGAGGTAACTATGACTCTCCCAACTAGATCTCTCAAAGGACTTACCCGGTTCAATCAGCTCCGATCCAAGAGATCCTAATTTAAGAGTAAATATTTCTTTTATAATTTGACAATTAATTTATAAAAAGTTTTTAAATTAAATAGAATGCATTAAATCGTTTATTTATTTAAATATAAGAGAAAAAATATTTTTTAAGTTCATTGAGAATCTAATAGTAGTTTATATTGTGACTAAATACATTAAATTTTCAATAAATCTAAAAAGTAATCTTTCTCCTATATTTAAGACTGGAGATATTATTTTTTTGCTTTATTCATTTTTTTTTTGTATCTATGTTGTATTATTTTCTCGGAATTAATAATTTATTGAGATATGTTTGGAGGTAACTATAAATAATTTTTACCACCAAATACTTAATTAAATTAGTTTTATTTATTCTCGTGAGTTTAGTTCAGTTAGTAAGGACATCGCACATTATATGCATGATAAAAAAAACAATACAAACTGAAAGTTTATTAATTTAGTTTAGATTTTTTAATAGAAATAAAACTATAATGTTTTTGGTGACGTAGCTTAGTTGCTTGAATTTCACTGTTAAAGATGAATAAGTAGAAGTATCGGGATTCAAACCTTAGTCTTATATATTACGTGCAAATGTCTAATAAACTAAATTAAACTAACGGAATTGTATCTCTTTCTTATTATGTTTATATATTTAATTATATTTTTATTAATATTATTTTCTTAAAAATACATGAAAATGTTGATAGTGGATTAGTTCAAAGTTGGATGGGCTACCCCAACCCAACTTAATTTTCATATGGACTAGCGAAAAGAAACTATTGTATTACACTTCCATAGTTCCGTTGTTCCATTCCATATAGAGTTAGGTTACTAGTTCCTTCTTCCATTATTTTGTTACACTTCTTCAATGATAATAATGAGGGGCCTAACCCTAACCAAAGGTTACACACTATTCTGTTACGTAGCAACTCATCAATCAGTAAAGGATGATGGAGATGTGTAGGGTAAAGTTTACAGTGGTAGTTTTATGCCATTATTAGTAAGTTGCATATACTACATTCATGTGAACCAGATTTGAGAGATTTTTGGTGATGAAATCATTCTGCAGAGGAGCAGAGAGAGATGCATCGGGAATCCGCAAGGCAAATACCGCAATAGCTAGGCAAGGCAGGAACAACAGCAGCAGCACTGCATAGCATTGCATTACTCCTCTTCTTCCTCCTTCTTTCTAGTTCTAGGATTGTATTCTTTCTTACGTAATCTCTATATATAGATATAGACTGTTCTGTGATTTGTTATTTCCTGTTATGGATGTCAATACGTAACATTATTACAGTATATACGTAGCATTATCACAGTAAATTGGTTCAATAATCATAACAGTATTTGTTGGACAATACTCCTTCTGATCTCAAATATAAGCAAATTTTGTTTATATTTGAAACCAGAGTAGTATTGTCTAATGCTTAGTTTAATACTCTCTTTAAGCTTTATTATAAGAAAAAATTTACTTTTTAAATTTATGGAATGTTTGATATATCTTGTTCATAATATAGTTCAGATACATAAAACATCCTATGAATCTAAAAAAATAATTTCTTCTTATATTAAAGATCGGTGAGAGTATAAAAATCTGAAGAGATATTTGAACCTTTCAACTATAATTATATACAACTCAATTATTTGCATCTAATATTGAATTTATCCCAATCCAAATCCACATAAACGAGCTTAAATTAGGTGCAGTCGTGACTGCACGTAGTCATCGATTGTGAACCGTCCAATTTTAATCATACGACCTGAAATGATTGACAGCATGAATGCAACTAACATTGACACATTGTTTGGTTCTAAGGAAAGTGGAAGGATGGAAAGTATAAAGGAAAGAAAGTTTCTTGAAAAATGAAATTCCACCGTTTGGATGTTTTGCAGGAGAGGAAGGAAAGATTGTTTATGGTGGGTCCCACACCCAAAATTGTTCCGTCCAAAATTGGACAGAAAGTAAGGAGAGAGATCAATTCACTCAAAATGACAAAATGACCCTTCTTTTATATCTTTGTTTTTTTCTTCATGTGATCTACTTTTTAGTCCATTAATTTATTTTATTTTTTTCTCAAAATGACAGAAAGTACGCTACAGGCATGCTTTTATTTATTCTTAATTTTTTTTGTGGTTGTTAGTTTGGAATTTTTTTAGCAATATAAATATATTATCTTCCATTTAATGTAAGGTTATTTATGTCATTTACCAAATACATATTTATCTTTCCTTCTACTTTTCCTCCGCTTTCACTCATACCAAACAATCAAAAAATCATCTAACTTTCCACTCACTTTCTCATTACTTTCTTTCTTTTAATAATCTTTCCTTTCACTTTCTTTCCTCTCACTTTCATTTGTCATCCAAACAAAGCCTGAATTTACTCAATCCAAGTCCTAAATAAACATAGGGTCATGCTAATATAAGGATATTTTAAATAAATAAAGTTATTTTTAACTTCTAATTAAAGAGATAAAATGTAGGATTAAATATGTTTTTGAGCCTATATAATTATAAAATTTTGTTCTAAATCCCTATTAAAAAAGTGCATATTTTAGTTTCTATAAAAAATTTATCCATACAATTTTATTCTTTACTATTTTTCAAAATTTAAAAATTTTGTTATAATGCTTAAACTTATAAATTTTTTAGACATGTTTAGAATAATATAAAAAGTTTAACAAAAATTTAATTTTTCTTAAAATGAAATAATTAAATATGAATTGTTTAAATTTCATAAGTTAAATGATAAAAGTAATAAAAATCTCAACTTAAAAATTAAATTTTTGAGCTTTTTTTACGTTGAACTTTTTATAATGTTTTAAACATGTCTCTAAAAAAATATTCAAAAATACACATTCGCGTGAATTTTTTTTTGTCGAGCCCAGAGTATTCACTGCCGAAAACGATGAATAATCGTTCACTGAAATATTTAAAGAGAAATGCTAAGAACACACTTTTTAACACATTTTTTCAACACATCCCAATTAAAATTTGCCACATCAGTCCACTTCTTCTTTTATTTTAATTTTTTTTTATTAATAAATAAATGAATAAAAAAAAAGGGTGATGTGACAAATTTTAATTGGAGTGTGTTAAAAAAATGTGTTAGAGAGTATGTTCTTAGCATTTATTATATTTAAAACTTCTCCATTATTTCTACAATAAGATAAACTTCAACTACTCAACCACCACACACTCAAAATTACACCAAATTACACAATGGTATAATTTTATACTACCTCCGTCCCAATTATAAGACCTCGTTTGACCATTGCGCATACGTTAATGCACAATTTTGATTATTAATATCTTTAATTATCTAGTAGTAAAAATTATAAAAATTTAATATTTTGAAAGAACTCATCAAAACAAATCAAACAAGATTTTATATGTGGAGTAATATTTACATTTATATATTATTAAAAAAATGATCAAAATACGATAAATAAATATTACAATTTTGTTAAACGAAATCTTATAAAATGAGATAGCAGTAGAAAACAGAAAGCATTTTTAACCCAGGTCGCAGTTTAAGGGAACAGTATAACCTCAGTTTTATAATTGAAGAAAGAAAGGACGTAAGATTGGATTAGTTGTTAAAATTAGTTGTTGATTAGGGGGACTTGAGATGACATAGGGTAGCAACAAAAAGGACAAAAGGGGTTACCTAGTTTGCAAGTCGTGCGACCAAATGGAAAGAGATTGAAACAATCATCAAATACGTGCGCCTAGTATTTGGTCCATTCACAGCCGAACTTGTGCAACAGACACAGTAAGCATGACATGAAATGAAATGAAATGAAAGGTCACCAGCAATTCTTTCTTTTTCCTTCAACATATCAGTAGAGGATTCAAAGGGCCAACACAATATACTAGAGATAATTCTATAGTAAACATTTTTTTTTTAAATTGGGGAAGGTAAAATTTAATCAGTCATCGATAATGATAGTCATTTTATAATTGTCTCTCTCCCTCGTAATTTGAACTCGGTATATTTAAGTTATAAAGTTAAACTCTTACTACAGAGTTATCATTTCAAGTGTAAAGAGTTTCTTGTTAATATATTCGTATCCAACTTATATTATTGAAAATTGATATCCCAGTAGCAAAATTCAATTTTATGTTATAATTCATACTCCCTCCAGTCCTAATTATAAGAGAAAATTTATTGAAAAAGTGATGAATATGGTCTATATTATGGGTTAGGTTCATTATTTTTCAAATTAATCTAAAAAGTAAATTTTTTCTTATAATTAGGATCAGAGGTAGTCACTTATCAGGTTTATTGAATAGTGTATCAGATCTATATATACAAGAATAGAAGTAGTATTAGTTTATATTTTAAAAAAATAAATTTTAAATAAATTTTGTTTATATAGTATTGGTACCCAATTATATAAATTGGATAAAAAAAAAGTTATCTAATTGTATTTGAGACGTCGTAACACTAATGCAAACCGCACTTATTTGAATTAAACGCGGGACAATAGTTAAGCTTATTAAAAAGGAAACTTTGTCTTGGAATTTATGCATTTAATATTTCTGTTTTTGAACTTGTGTCTTAATTTTATCTTTTATTTCCTTTTTTATTATGATTAACAAATGCCCTGGAGACACTGCTTAGCATGACCCTATATATATATAATTTAGTGATTAGAATTTTACTTTTTGAAAGTAGTTAAACATACATATTAAAATTTGAATTCCGGTCTCTTTGTACGGGTTCGTTTGTTTAGAAGGAAAGAATGAAGGAAGGAAAACACAGAAACCAGTGCATGTATTTGGACTAATTGATAATTCAAATACACCCATCGAATTCTGTGTTTTTTTTCCTTCCTCTTTTATTTCCTTCTAACCAAACGGACCCGTAATGTCTTACCAAATCAAATTCAAACTTTAATATGTTTATTTTATGAAGTTTTATAAATGTAATGTAATTATATATTTTTTAACCATTGGGTTAATGAAATACTATTACACAAAATAAAGCTGGTCCACTTGTATATATTCCTCCCATCATGCAAATCTTTCTGTTCTAAAAATGCCTAAAATCAAAAACACCTCTTTGTTTGCTGTTTTTTCTGTTTTCTTTTTCTTCCTATATTAATCCCACTGTTTCCATGTGTACCCTTGTTTGCACATGCAATGCTGTGCCACACTCTGCATTTTATGACCCTACACACAACCATTATTGTCACTAACTGCTTCCCTTCCTACTTAGGATCCCTTCTATTATCCTATGGTTCCCTGTCCTTGTATCCAAAGACTAAAGATAGGTCCCATAGTTGAAAATAAATCAATATGAAGAGCATGACCACAAAATATTAAGTAATAGTAGTACTTTTGTATATGCAACCATAAATAAGAAAAAATATATTTAACCTAATTGATGAGTCTACATCTATGAAAAATTATTTATTTATTTATGTATTTATTTTTTGATTTATGCAAAAACTAGAAAAGAGTTAGTTATATTATAACTGTGCTAAGCATTCCAATTCTCTGCAAGCTTGCATTAGTGTGACCTATATATTGTTGAAACATCAAGAAAGGACAACATTTTCTTGAACTGAATAAATTCATGTACAGCTACCTTGCTACAATTATTAATTTATTTGGGACATTTTAGGAGCCCACAAAAAAATTGAAATTATTTGATTTGATATAGTTAGACATTGTCGTGTAAAATTGTGATAGAATTTAGGGGCAACTTGATAATCATGATATGTTTTCCCTTACCTACATGTGTGCATAATGTTGTTTGGTTCAGTTTGATTTATTTTGTTCAATTCGGTTCAGTTCAGCGGTTCAGCAATTTAGTTCAATTTTTTTATTTTTTAGCTCATCCCTACGTGCACTAGGGCTAATCCTCTCACAACCAAATTCCTAAAGAGTAGAAAGGTCAAAATCATTACTCTTAATTCTATTCACAATTGCTTTTGAGCTTTAAAACCTCGGTTAATTATGGGAAGATTACTAACAATATTAGGGCAAAATAATATGTAGAAAAATGGGGAAAACTTGGATTAATATTTGCTTCAACACATCTTTAATCTTTTTCAGATGTGTCTGAGATATATTTAGATCGAGTGTCCAAAGTATGTTGAAACAAAGAAAACACGTTAAGATAATTATTTGAATCGTCTGACATTACGAGTCATACATGTATCGGACATCAATACCATAAAAGTTTAAGATACTTATTTGAATTGTCTAACACATATATCATACAGTATCATACGAATGTTAGACACCACGACAAGTATAATTTTAAGGCAAGGTGTTTGTGTTTCATTGGAAATCAAATAATAAGTTATAGATAGTAGATACCACCAAAATTGGGACACTGGAGAACGAGTATCCTAATAATGTTTGCAAAAGAAAAGAAAAAATAGAAAATTGGTTAACAGTGTCCATCTACTTCCCAAATGCTGCGGCGTGTGTATGATATCAATGTTATAAATTATAATTGAAACATGGACACAACACAAGTAAAGCCTACAAAAATTATTAGAGTGAGCATGTCTATGAGTGATATTAAGATATCAATGAGCGTGTGTATGATATCAATGATGTTATAAATTATAATTGAGGCATATCATTGTATGAAATATCAATAATCTACCTACTAACGACACAAAAGTGATTAATGACTTATCTGGGCTACAAAAGGACTTGTTTTAAGTGTTCATATTGTCCTTTTCCAACCTCAAAAGTATGTTCCGCTTTGGGACTTCAGTAAACTCTTAATAGTTTTTGTTATTTGTAAAAAATGTCACGTCGAAAAGTTATATAGAACTTTAAAGTGTACCAAAATAGTAGTAGTTCTAGTGGGGACTAAGGGGTTATAAAGTGTTTGTCACCTCTGTTTTGAGCTTTGTTTACGTCCATACGATTGTCATTTGTAAAACATGTATTGTTAGTTTGATTGACAAATGTTGATATTTGTTTCATCAATCTTAATTTCTATTTTTAAATAATATGAAATTTTAAAGTGTATCAGAAAAATATCAGAGTTCATCAAATAGTATCTCCTCTGAGCGGGCAGAACTAGACAACTCTAATTGGAAATGATGGTTTTTGTGGGTGGTGACAAAGCTCAGGTACAATTTTCAAGGGAAAAATACCTGCAAAAATGTGTTGGGTTTTTTATATGTTGGCTACATTTTGCAAAAACAACTACTAGCCAAATGCTGAGACAAATGTTGTAGCAAGTTGAACAGCATTGCGTCATTTGATTGTTGCGCGCCAACTCGCGTTATATTTATGAACAAGATCTCTGAAGATTCTATGAAGTTTTATATTTAACCTAGCGTGCTGATCAAGACGCGCAGGTTTAATGAGCTGTAAAAGGCTGTCTTGCCTTGGTGTATTTCCATAATTAATATTGATATATTTTTGGAAACAATATTCTTGCTCATGAAGAATTATTTGCTGGACCTGACAACGTCCAAGCTGTGTGCTGAAGCCCAAACCTTTGACTGCTCAATATGATATATATGTAAACACAAACCCTAGTTTTGGGTGTGGAAAACCGTGTGTGTACTAAAGCGTGTGTCTTAAGGTTTTAGGTTTTCTTGTTAGTTGTGAGCCTTGATTGTATCACCCTGATTCAAGTCAAGTACTTTGTGTTTTGTGTTGTAATGGTGTACTGCTCCTAAGCTTTGAAGTACGGAGTAAGTTGTGTCCTTTAGAGTGTGACTCTTATTCAAACTATAGAAACAAGTGTGTGTTTAACAGTGCTGTCTGTACTGTTAGTAGGAATTGAGACGGGGTCTCATGCCTAGGAGTTCCTAGGTAGAGCAACCATTGGTAGGGTCGTGGTGCAAAGACAAGTAGTGAGTCTACGTTGTGCTTTTCACTAGAACTATTATAGTGGAGTTCATTCCTGGATTGGTATCCCCCATACTAGGGCATTTTGCGCCGAACTGGGTTAACAAACCTACTGTGTTATTTATCTTTCAGTCACGTTTATTTTACTTGCTACGCTGTGTTTTATTATTATTGTGTGACAAGTGCTCGGACAAGTGCTCTAACATTGTGCACATCATTTGTCTGTCTGGTTGCCAGAATTTCAAAATGGTTAGCATTCCGATACCCAAGTTAGTATTTGTTTGAGGATAAAAAAGTGTATGAAATAGCTGAATAATGTTTATCTTGAGAGTTAAGACTCATGACTATATATAGGACAAATGTGTGTAGCATTTGCATGGAGGTGGTGATTCCACACTACCATCGCACGTCGCAGGATAGTTTAATAGGGGGTTATTATCTTGATGTGTGCTAGTGCACCATAAACTTTGATGTTTTTGAATAGTATTATTATGTTAATTTGTATATTTGAGGTAATTTGACCTTTGCTAGTTGAATTAAATTTTAATCCGGTCGAAAAGAGTATCAATTGGGTCACATGCTATCAGAATATCGTGCTCTATTAAGCGGAAGCAGTTTAGATGTATAGTATAGTGTCGGAATTGTGTTAGTTTCACATCGAATGAAATAAGACCTCCAACCAATTTTTAGTTTGAGTCTTTATAAGTCAATGCAAGTGGTCAATCTTGGGTCATGAGGGACTTGTCAACATAAAATTAGGTTTTGATCGACCACATGAGTGAAATTGGACTATACATTTTAACCTAAAATTTTATAAATCATACAACTGTAAGACCAATGATGTTGTATGCAATAGAGTGTTGGATGTGTCATAAAACTAACTAATATTAGATTAGAAATGTCAACAATATAATAGAAAGTGAGTCGAGACATAGGATTAAATTTCCCATAATTACTGCCTTCATGCAATAACTATTGTAGACTGTCCTATCAAAAAATCGAGCTGATGAAATTAAAAACTGCGATAACGTAACTTGTCAAATCAACAATATAAAATTGGATCTATCTGATCATAAATCAAAGGCCGAGATTACCTACTATGTCTAACTGCGTCAAACATCTTCGACAGATAATTTGTGGCTATTAACAATAAGGTCTTTATATTTAGTTAGTTAGTTAGCCTTACCCGAATTTCATAGGTAGTGACAGCTGTGACTAAGGTTATTAATTAGCAAACAGTAGCTTGTCATTATATGATCCATAGTTACAAACGAACCAAAAATTGTTGTCGTTGAAAAGCTAATATATAGGTGACAAGGAGCATATAGCTTGTGTGTGGGTGTGTGACTGTGTGTGTACACACACACTATAGTCTATACATAACTGTGGAGTGTGGACACATCAAAGTGAAATGAAAGTGAGGTTTTCTATCAGCTAGCAACAAGAAAACTCTAACCTCATATCATGTGCAATTGAGTCTATTATAGTGAACACAATTGATAAACTCATAAACATGCTTTGGAATGATTCAAACATATAAAAATCCAGATAAGCATGAATAGAAAAAAAAGTTCAAAAATTAGTGGTATAAATGTCCCACAATATTAATAGTACGACAGAAACATAAGATTCTGTTGTGGCTGTTTCCTTGGAAGTATTTGGAAATCAATTAGGCTATATATCTTTTCAATGTTTTTTGTTTCAAAAATCAATAATGAAATTATGTATAGAAACACATATATAATGATAGAGAAGAGAAAAAAGATGAGTAGGTCCTAGAAATGAAACACTCAGCTTTTGCATAATTTATATATTTCTTATTGACTTGTTTGATACGTATATGTTAAGTCAGTTAGACCTGTCTGGAACTATAAGAATAACAAGCACAATTGTGTCCCACACCATGTGGTTTTTCAAATTTCTTCCATTTCTTTTTGGTCAATAATTCATGTAGTAATTTTCAATTTGACTGGTATAACTTATAATGGGAGTTAGTTTTCTACATTGTAATTTGCCACTTAGCTTGTATCAATACCAAATCGTCTAGTGCGTGAAGTAGTTACAACAGACAATCCGAGTCCATAAATCTAACACCACCCATGATTACTAGGCACCGCGCAACTACTAACGATGGATGCCTAGAAAGGTAGTATTGCAGTCGCTCTATAATCAAAAACATAAAAATAATTGGCTGAACTTTGCGATCGAATATCAAGTATTCTTTTGAACCAAAGTCTGATTCTAACTGGAGATGCAAACCAATCTCACAAGCAAAAGCAAAAGAAATGTGAAATGTTTAGTCAAACAAGTTAAACTTCAGTCCAAGTCTAACAAGCCTAGTTACCTAGGCCGTATAGGTAGAGTTGAAGACCCACATCTTAATGTTAAGGGATGGATACCTGCAGGTGCAGGATATAAATGCATGCATCTTTAATTTCCATCCCCACAAAGAAAATCCACTGCAGTGAGAAAATCATTTTCAAAAATCTTCTGCTTTTGCCGTGGACCAAATGCATTAACCACAAAAAGTAGCATTTAGATTTAGGTACTACACTTCTTTTATCAACTTATTAACAATTTACTAACTTTCTTATAAAGCTGCACAAAGTTTTACTCCAAATTACAGACCAAACATGAAATGCAACATTTCTTTTAAGGTTTTACCACCAATATCAGCCCTACTGGGCCGATTAATTTGATTTTGAACGAGTTCTGATATCAAAGTGGTTTCAATCATCTTCCAAACGCAGTTCCAGAAATCGAAACGTGATTTTTCTTAATGTCAATCACCAGTGGATCAACTAATGTTTGGTTAAAATGCAACGTTTTAATGTGTTACTACCTATTATAAAAATATAAACAACTAATAAATTCACAAGCGTGCATTTTGATTCTATATATGTTACATAAAACACACATTGTCATATATGAATATGCCAATAAGAAACAACATAAAGGACAATCCAAAAATACAAAAAACTCCAATTCAAATTGACAGCAAGAGTTTGAAATTCTACAGGCTAGCTCAGATTTAGTTTCAGTGCATGTGTGTGAGAGTGAATATTGCAAAAAAAAGGGTCTGTGAAATATAACATGGTGTGTTACTGACTTATGTGAATAACTGAAAATTTATCCAAACAAAGAATGGATATAAAAAAAGTGATTATGATACCATAAATAGATAATAAGAATAACAGTTACTAATAATACAACAAACTATGACAGAAAGATGAGGTCATTTCAAAATTAATAATAAATGCTGGAATGGTTTTTGGTTACTTACACTTTTTCTCCTATGATTTTGTTGATGCTAACAAGTCATAAGAAATGGTTGTTTTAAGGGCACAGTAAAAGGGTTTGATTCTCAATATACTTTTCATAATTTGGACCATTATCTGACTCAATAGTACTCTGCAACTACCAAGTGTACATACATACACACTACACAGTAATGAGACGAGGGACAAGGACTATGAACCATTGTTTTTGTACAGTGTTGTATTTATTTATTTACTGAGTTTTGTAAGAATTGTTTGTGAAGAAGTTAATTAACTGCAATATAGAGAAAGGAAAGGACAATGTTTTATGTTTTTGATTTTCTATGAGATTTTCTTTTATTCATTATGGATAAGACAATGCTTTACTATGAATTCGTCTGTCCCTCTATTCATTTTTCTTTTGTCCGTACAATTCTGCATACAGATTATTGTAAGATGCATTTATGACTTATTTGCATCATTCAGCAAAGTTTTGAGTTTTGACTGAGAATTAATAATTCACTAGTTTCTCTTCTTTTCTTTTTTGGGTACATATTTTATTTCCTATTTTAAAATACATAGAAAATCAATGTACAAAAATTCTCACTCAACTAATAAAAAAGTTAAAACTATGGGTCTAAAATTATTAAGTCGGATATGGTGACCGAAATCCAAACTCATTTCCTCAGATTTTTTGTGAGAGACTTTTATGTGAGAGTTTATAATAGCTATTGTCATTTTGTTTATTTATCAAAAAATTAAAACAAATTGTGTGTTTATCGTAGCTTTACATCCCTAGAAATAATCATATTTGATGTGTGTCAAAGACTAATTATAGATATCTCTATTAACAAAAACTTGAATATTGATTCGGTAAATTACGGAACTCGAATAGGAGTATGCACTAATATTAGGATATGAATTTGCTGCTGTAATTTTTACACGCAATAATGAATCCTGATCGTATAAATTAGTTCAGAAGGCCATGATGCATCAAGTACAATTTCTATCTCGACCATTAATATTTTAAGGCTTAAACATCCTTTTGAACCCTGTATGTATACTAAATTTTGTTTTTAGCTCCTGTATGTGATTTTACTCCAAAACAGTCCTTGTATCGACCAAATTTTTTGCTTCTGGTCCCTAAAGCAAAAATCTACAGGAAAATTCTCAAGTTTCCTGCAGATTTTCCTGAGAATTTTCCTGCAGATTTTTGCTTTAGGGACTAGAAACAAAAAATTTGGTCGATACAAGGACTGTTTTGGAGTAAAATCACATACAAAGACTAAAACCAAAATTTCGCGTACATACAGAGATTAAAATGACGTTTAAGCTATATTTTAATCTGTTTCCCTAATTTCATCAGTATAAATGTGTTGCTTATAAAAAAAAATCAGGATAAATATGTTATTTAACCAATAGACTAATAGAAAATTAAAAAAAAATAAATCATGTGTACTCTATCTCTCTCTCTTCTTTTTGTGAGAAGAAAACAAGTGAATGAATGTACCAGCCCACGTGCATAGACCCATAATGCACTGTTTCAGAGAAACATAGCAGGCCCAACGGTTCAAGGTCTTTCTGCAATACCGTACCATAGGAGCAACTTGTTCTTAATTCTTATTATTTGTTATTGTAATTGTAATGGTTTTCTTAGAATTTGACCTAAGATACTTTTGCAATATGAGACTTTTTAACACACTCATTTGTGTTTTTTGCATTTAGAGGGACGCGAATTTAAATGATAGATGGTCCAATTAGAAATCAGATAGCATACGATATGATCATGTGAAGTGGCCTAACGAATCATAGAGAGAGTCTATTTTATAAACACATATTTAGATCATCTCACAACTGAATGGATGTGGGACTTTTTAAGAGATGTTTTTTTGTTACAATTATAATTGTAATTGTAATGTATGAGGATTTATTGATATTCACAAGGGTCTCTTTGGGCACCTATAATTTTTCCAAAAAGCCTTTTAATTTTAGCCATATATAAGGAGAAATTGATCTGTTTGTTTTTATTTTTTATTGTCAAATCACATGACAGGACCTATATACATATTAAAGCAATCAACAATCCTACACTACACAATGTAACAAGTGCACAATGTAACAAGTGATTCATTATTTGAGCATTGTTCAATTTCACTCAAAAAATTGAGGTAATTTGGAATTGATGCACCTTTGCTATATATTATAAAGTTGTATAGGAACAAAACAGAAACAAAACAATTGTTGTACGTACAAAGTTTGCATCAAATAATGAAACAGAAAAAATTAAAAATAAAAATCATATCATATTTTTCATAATTTTAACAGTATTCAGTGTAGTACGTAGACATGACAGTTCATTTGATAATTGGTGAGAAGAAGAGCAAATTGAGCTATGGTAGGTGGGTTCTTCTTTCACTTGCTAGTGTCAAGTTGCGTCAAATATTTCGTTTGTATGAATATTTGAATTAATGAATGAACAATATATAGATCAAGAATAACTATTGTATGTTTTCACAGCATATATCACTTGACATAAATTTATGTTTTCATGGGGACTTTTGCAACGTATATTTAGTTTTAGTGAAATTTTCTATGTATTAGATCGTTGATCACAGGAAGCTAAAATGTTAATTAGACTAAAAACTTACACTTAAGCTAAAATGCTTAACCACTCGTTTTCTTTAAATCCATATAAATATATAATAATGATTGGTAAATGTAGTTAAATTTTATTTAGCATATGTAAGCCTCTATCAATGAATCAGCCTATATGGTAAAGAAATTTGGTCTCTTTAGATAGGTGGTTAGGAGTTCAATCTTGAATCTTGCATACAAAACAAATTATTGGAAGGAGAAAATTCACCTTACATCTACCATGTCTACATTTTTTCTGGTGGAAATTTGTCATTGATAAATAATGGTGGAAACTTTATACTTATATCATGTAAAAAAAAAACTTTAGCACGGAATTGGAACTCCATTTTATTATTGATTCCAATATGAGAGACATATTTAGAGTTGTTGAAATGGTATTCACATTTTAGTATTTTAGTATTGACTGAGTCATGAAAATTATCAAGTTGCTCTTTATCTCTCTCACAGTAGTCTCACATTGCTCACACACACAAAAAAAAAAATACAACTACAAAGTCATGCATAGTTTATACTACTGAAAATATATCTTCGAGTAAAATTTATATTCCAAAAACTATCTACCAATAAATTTACATTGTTAGAAAATTTCCGATAGATGGAGAGCACGAAGTGATTCTACCCAGATCAAAAAAAGCAGATGAGAAATCATCAAAAACCAAAGTCAAAATAACTGAATCATCGGCTTATTTTCTACTTTTATATTTTTTTAAAACGAGATAGAGTAGTATAAAATTGAATTTAGCCATATTTTTCCTTGAAAGTATTAGAGAAATAAAGTAAAGAAGTAAAAAATACAGAGAAGTTGAGTCAAACACAACTTTTTCTTTTTTTACTATTTTTAAGGAGAAAAAAAAAGTAGAAAATAAGTCCGGCCAAACGGGGCCTTAAGTAGTCTAATTGAAAATTTGGTTCGGGCCGAGCTAGCTCATCAGGCTCGGGCCAGCCCATCACCAGATTTTTTTTTGTTATTTTTATAAAAATGATAAAATTATTATAAAAAATATAATTTAATGTGTAAGTTCAATAAAAATTGTTATATTTATCTGAAACTTTAATAAAAAGTACTTTTATAATTTATTAATGCATATTTAATGATAATGTAAAAATTATTTACACTTGCACAAAATTATATCTTAATAAAATTAATACTTATGAAGAATTTAAATATCAAAGTCACTTAAAAAGATTGAATAAAATGAGAAAAAAAATTGTGTAGGGGCAGCCCATAAGTCCACCGGGCCGGGCTGAGCTCGTTAAAGCATGACCCAACAATAAATGGGTCGGGCCAGTCTAGCACACTTATAGATCAAAGTCAAGTAGGATTGAGCCGGATCAGCCCATTTGACAAGTCTAATTAGTTGATTCAATGATGATTGAGACTGAACTTGGCAATGAGAATTACAGTTTGATTCTCTCAACTTCATTTAGGAGGAGACTACAATCACTTGATGTCAGAACTTGCCACGAATTCTAGATTATTAGGGCGTTCTTCCTCTAAGAACAAGAGGGTTAAAATAAATAAAAAATTATAGAAAAGACATGAATTTACTTTCTTTCTTGGTTAGGTATCTGGAGGATAAAATTTCTATATTTAAAATTGAATAAATGGCTTGAACTCCGGTTTTGCACATTATGTTGCAAATGTCCTACCAACTGAGTTAAATTCACTAGATGACCCAAATTTACATTTATGAAACATTTTAATTTCTTACGACCTTTATCTCAATATAGGTGTTCTCTTTCAGTTTTTCTTATCTCAAATTATTTGTCTATTTAAAATATCAGCATTTATTATCCTTATTTAAAACTTTTCAATTCACTAAACTACTCCACACTAATTATCATTAATTAATTTATTAATAACAAAACTAATCATTTAATTAAAAGTGTGAAAAACTACTATGTGGAGTAGTTTTCTTTTATATTTTAAATTTTTAACCAAAATTTATCTTGTATTATACACACACATAAACCTGTAACGTGCTTTGCACGGTTCGAAAATTTTGAGGTTGAGAACATAAATTAAACAAAAAAATAATGGTAATAGTTGTATTATTTTGTAAATTAAATTGTTGGTGGTGTAAGAAATTGAAATCTCTATCGCTTCTCAGCTCCCGATTCTTCCGCAAACCTCAATAACCGATTTTGCTGTTCACCCGGTCACGTTACCATAACCTTCATCACATGTAAGCTCTCTCTCTCTCTCTCTCTCTCTCTCTCTCTCTCTCTAACTTGTTATTCTTACATTCTAACCTTTTGGGTTGTGAAATTTTAGTTACACACATTCAATTTCATCATTTAGGTAAAAACTTTCCATTTTCCCCTCTTAGTTTGTTGGTAATGCATGTTAGTGTTATTGGATGATTTTGTTACAATTCATATTTTATAATTAATTGAGTTTTCAAATGTGTGTTTTTCCATTTTTTGTTAATTTTGCATGCCAAGTGTTTGTGTTTATGTGTCAAAGACTCGAAAGTATAAATGCAATGATGTGGAATGCAAGTTGATTGGGAGAAATAATAATGATTTGAGGCTTTTGTGGTTAACTGTGTAAGTGCAGGATGGGGAGGGTAAAGTTGAAGATAAAGAGGCTGGAGAGCACGAACGGGCGCCAAGCAACATATGCTAAAAGGAAAAATGGAATAATGAAAAAAGCTACTGAGTTATCTATACTTTGTGATATAGATATTATACTTCTTATGTTCTCTCCGGGTGGAAAACCTACATTATGTAGAGGGAGGAGCAGGTATACCCTTTTTGGTTTATTTGTGACTGTGTGTGTGTGAGTTTTCACTTTAGAATCAGCTCATTATATAATCTAGCATTCAAATACACACAATTTATTGTTGGTTAATACTAAAGCATCCAAGGATGAAGGTTGGATCACTTGGTAAGGAGTTGGCTCATATCCAGATGAGTGTGTTGGTTCAACTCCTGCTGCCAGTGTGAGAATCTCTTTGGTGGGAAATCTGTAATGACCTATGTTAACTCATGTATAGGCCATCTCATTTCCGATGTGAGACTCTTTAACACACACCCTCATGCCCAACACTATTGGGCTTGGTGCGTGAATATAAATAGCGGGTGGATCAACGGATCTTGGAGAAGCTCTGAAACCATCTTAGAATTAGGAGTTGGGCCTAACTAATCCTTACAAAACCGGATATAAACCCATGTGGTACTCCTTAACACCTTGGCTCTAGTGAGCCCTGAAACTCAACTCACCTAAACTTTTGGGAATTATTGACTGAATAAATTAACAATAGTTAGCATGGATACTGTATGGCGTGGGTTGGGATTTATGGAAAACTAGATATACAATGGATTCTGTTTTTATCAATATCTCAAACAGGAAACAAAAATGTTATGTTCTTTTAAACTAATAATTTTAAATATTAAGTAATGTTGTATTGTATGTATCATAATCATCTGCAAGTTACCAATTTTACACTGCAAACTTTTTCCCCACCCATATGTGAAAATTAAACTAATTTTAATCTTCAACCTACCATATCTATTTATAACTACACAGATATAGATGATGTATATATGTAAGTGATTATAAAATAAAGTATACAATCTCCCTAAACTTTGTGTATCTTTATTAGTGGTCATACCTTGTTATCTTTGATTGTGCTGTGGTTGCCGAACATATTAAGTTACAGTGTATGTTTAGATTGACAGTAAAATGGACATACTCACGGTGAGACATTGCGATTTTGGCAAATTCAACATTTTGGAGCTTCTCAAAATCATGGTGCCATTGTGATTTTAACAAATTGACTGTCAATCCAAAATCACGGGAACTTATATTCATTTCTTAATTCTTAACATACCTCTTTTGCTTCCTTAAAATATCCTCAATTAACTGTGTCAATCCCGAACTCACCATACTTTCACTAAAAACCATAACAGATATATGTAATGTGGAGTTGTAGACCATTATAAAACAGGGTATTTTCGACAATACTTTCAAAGGCATCCAATTCCTCCAAACATTCCTTGGGTCATACGAAACTTGTCTTTATGTAGAGCTGCATACTAATATATTTTCAATCGGTATATTTACTCACTCCCTCTCTGTGGTGTATGTAGTAACTTCGAGGAGATTATTACAAAGTATGCTCAACTAACTCCCCATGAAAGGACAAAAAGGTAATGCTGAAAATTTACGTACGCACACATATGAGTCACATTTATTTTCTACTAATGCAAAATGTAATAATATTTTCCAATGGATTGCAACAGGAAATTGGAGTGTCTTGAAGTAAGCTTTTCCTACAACCCATTTTCCATAATCTATAATATCCATTTATTTATTTTTGAAAGAAATGATTAATTAAATTTTCATTAGTCTTATTAACCAATATTTTCTATTTGAGAGTTCAGGCATTGAAGAAAACATTTAGAAAGGTAGATCATGATGTAAACATACAAGAGTTTGTGGGTGCAAGGTATGCCATGCTGACACTAATTTATTTTTTCTTCCTTTGTTTGATTTAATCATTTATTATGTCACTAACTAAAACAATCTTTGTTTTTTGTTGCAGTAGTCAAACTATTGAGGTACCTAAGCAGTTAAACTATCTCAATTTCATTGTTCATTAATTTTTTGTTATTGTTATAATCCACTCGTTGACTATTTACAGGATCTAAGTAATCATGTCAAGCTATTACAGACTCAAATTTCTGAAACCCATGAGAGATTAAGGTGAAATTTATTTTGTTTCCCCACCCTTTGTTTACTTTAGCTGCAAGAAATGCTTACAAATGCTATTTATTTTTCAATTATACAGTCACTGGGCAGATTTTGATAAAATAAACAGCATGGAACAATTGGGACAGATGGAAAATTCAATCAGACAGTCACTTAATCAAATTCAAACCCAAAAGGTATAAATCTTTAATTCCTTTCCTCAAGCTGTTTGGAAAATTTCCTTAAGAAAAAAAGCTGTTTGGAAAAGAACATTTTTTGATTCAATTTTTTTACCAGGTTGTAAAGGTAGCTGGTAAGTGGTAACTTTTTCAATGATAAAATTTGTTTTTTAATAGACTTTTGTTCTTGCAAGTGAATAATGCCGACTTAACCAGAATATTATCGGATACTCTATTGATGTACATCATGGTTAATGTTTATACTCAATAAACAACAATTAGATAAATTAAGTTTAGGAAGCTATATATTCAATCTTCAAAATGGCATTATTTAAAATGTTGACGAGTCTGTCTAGTGTCTAACTTTTCTGCATGATGTTGCAGGAAAATATAAAAAACCAACAACTTGTGTCGCTACAATGCAATAACCAGGTAAAGAATTGTTCTAAGTGGTAATTGAGTTTCTTTTTTAAATCTGTTTACCAAACTATAGACACAAGAGATATAACTAAAATATGTTTTTCTTCCAGTTCAATGAAGTGAATATTCCTTTCAGAATGAACACAGACCAACATCTACAGCCTCTATCATGGATTGCTAATGGTGATACCCAAAACATAGTTTTACCTGAGGACTCAAACTTGTTTCTCCCCAAGTGAGTAGTTTCTCTAAAATTCTTTAGTTCAATGCTTCACTTAGTTATTTGTGGATATAAGATAAATATATACCGGTATCTACTAGGATTTTATATTTGGGTCTAACACATGACACATCCTTACAAAATAAGCTTCTAAGGTGAGGCGCTTCTTTCTTTAAATTTTTTTCCAGATCTTATCTTTTTTTCGACGTGGGACTTGGATATTTTTCATTAAACCTTCTCACGCCCGACACTATTGGGTTTGGTATTTGGATAATTTAATGGGTAGCCCGAATAGATAGACTTTCATATCATATTAGGTTTTTATATTTGACGTAAGTCATGCTTAGAGCATCTATAGTGGGAGTAAGCTAAGTGGGTAAACTAAATTATATTTTGTGGGTCCAAAGTGATTTCTAGGATTTAAAATATTTATAGTTGATTTAAGTAGTTTTTACTTTAATGGTGGTTGTTTATAAAGAATCAAAATTTGACCCCACTTATTTATATTAATATATGGTCGTTGGTTTTTGATAAGTAACTAACCATTTAAGAATGATTTGATCGGATAAAATAATAATTTATTGCCTTTTAAATTTGTTAGTTACCATTGTTTGTATAGTTGTCCTGCACATAAGTTATTTCACCCACTTGCCATACATCATGCAATGCTAGTTTCTTATTGTTTCCGTTCACTATAAGGAATGTGGATGTTAGTGCACCTGCGTTAATGTTGGTCTTACAAGTTACAAAACTAGTTAGTAAGGTGAGGCTGAGAGGTGTCACTCTTTATAGACTCATTTTAGATCTTATCTTTTCCCGTTAGATTTGATTTTCCTAATAGTGTCAAACTCTAATTGTTTATCTTTTATTCACCCACTTGCCATGTCATACATCATGCAAATGCAAATCTGGTTTCTTATTGTTTCCGTTCACCATAAGGAATTTGGATGTTAGTGCACCCGTGTTAATGTTGGTCTTACAAGTTACAAAACTAGTTAGTAAGATGAGACTGAGAGGTGTCACTCTTTATAGACTCATTTTAGACCTTATCTCTTTTATTCTATAATATTATCTTAAATTGAAATGATTTATAAAATATTATCTTTTATGCTACAATATTATAAATATTGAATTTAACTTTTGGGTTAAGTAGTTGTAACTCGATTTACTTGCCTAATTTTCAGAGATGTAGAGGGATCTGCAAGTTCATCTTTTGGGAGTTATGCAAGTTATCTTGGGTCTAGTAGCAAAACTGATATATCCAACTCTGGACCAGAAAATTGTGTACTCAGTGACATGAGCAGCAATGCTCCACTGAGGCTACAATTGAGCGGGCAGCTTCCATACGCGCCATACAATTTTAATTTGTTGAATAATTTGAAGTTCCAACCAGGAGCAGAGATTAACCCACATGAGAATCCTGTAGATTATCATGTGAATGGAAATTTTGAAGCCCCTAGACCAGGTTTTGAATCTAACAACCATGGATGGGCTTCCACATCTGGGCCTTGTGCCGTCACTATGTTTGATGAGCATTTGTACACTCAGGTATGTTTCACTAAAATGCACCGTGGCTTCACATAGCAATACCTTTCTCTTCTACTTTATTTATTGGAAAATATTTAGGTGGTCACAATTATTTGGGCACGTCATTTAGGCATGCACGGCACACACACAAATACATATCATTTAATTATTTAACTATACGCATTCTTTTTTTTTTCTTTTTCTCTTTCTACTTTTTTCAAGTGTGTGTGGCTAGATAGTATGCTCAAATGGTTGTAACTTGTGACCACCTAAAACTTCCTCTTATTTATTTGTTTGTTTAATTATTCTATGGTGCATCAATAGAGACACGATATTGATACTGACATGTAGACACATGTAATAACTCAAAAATGAAAGTAATTGAATGTAACCGTACGTATCATTGTAGGCACCATCACACCAATATGATATATCCTTTCAATTTGAAGTGTCACTGCTGCATAGATTTATACACTCTAATGCTTACTAACTTCAACTTGGAGTTAAATTGTGCCTCTAGCACTTGATACTTCACTTTTTCTTCTAAAATTCTAATTTCTAAGTGCAGCAACCCAACTGATTCACAATGGTTTTTCGCCATATATGCACTAATGAGATTGCTGAAGAAGAAACACACTCATGAAACTTACATCCTCGGAGGAATATACCACAGTGGATGTGCTCAGATATAGCGAAACTAACCGGCCCTTTTTAGATGTAGAGTCGGTACAACAGCTAAATCTACTTTCATGCCAATCATTCACTGGTTGAGCTGAGTCAAGGACGAGGCAGAGAGATGTTATATTAGATCCTAATAGTTAATTACCAGTAATAGACTCAATTCGGTCCTTTCTGCTTCTACCTTGTATTGGGTAATCGGGTGTCAAGGTTACTAATGACAGTGCTTCTCTTTCCTCCTTCGTCGTTAATAATAGTTGTAAATTAAATCATATAACTACAAATTAGTGTTTTGTAGTCACAATTTGATTTTTGTATTGTTTTGTTTAAAACTCATACTGTTATTCATGTAAATAAGAGGCTGCTGCTAGTTTAATTGTCCTAAGATTAGTAGTAGCATGTAAGCCAATAAAGCCATGTTGTGAGTGGTTTAGTAAAATTAATACTCCACATACTTCACTTTTACTATCTCCACCATGTTACTGATTGTTGAATTAAATCAGAAGTTAACTTGAGTTCTAACTAATAAAGAGAAAATAACCCTTTCTTGGATCTATACTTATGCTGTTATGCGTTGTAACACAAGACACCAACATTGGGATTCTTAGATCCCCCAAAAAAAGTACCTTCACTCCAATATGAGTGTGCTTTACCCTCTCTAAGTATATTATTCATTTCAAATTGTGCTTTACTTATCATTTCTTTTAAGCTGTCTTAAATGCTTAACTTGAGAAACACCCACAAGACACTTCATCCAACCAGGCTGTAATTTGATTCCCCAACAAAATACTACCAAGATCCAAAATGTGTGCCCAAATTTACGTTTCTACTTCGTGTATGGCCCAACTTCCTAAGTACTTAGACTCACTCTCTCGGCCTGTAGTGGCAAAGAGAATGAGTAAAACTTACTATTGAGTAAAACATCATTTTGGTCTTTGAAAGTGCTGTTCGTTGTTATAACAGTCTTTGATTATTAATTTCATTAGTCATTAAATTGGTGTTAACTATGATGATGTGTCCCTCAATTTTACTATATGTCAGAGGCTTATGTGTTGTTTCAAGCTTAACTCTGACTTCAAAGACAATTAGAATGTTTTATGCCTTTTCAAGGACTACTATGACAACAAGTGACATTTTCAAAGACTAAAATAGTTCTTTGCTAACTTTCTAGTTTCTATTATAATAACCAGTATGCAAAAAGACTCATTTTTCTCCAAACAATTAACAAATGGAATGATAATAACCTTAAGAGGAGCGTTAACAACAATCTCTTTTGAAGACTCATAAATATCACTTATGGTAACAAGACAAGCACACAAGTAGAAATACTAGTAAATTACTGCATTTTTTCATTAATATGAAACTCTATACTTTCACTCTCTAATACAACCAAATACATACTCAGCCAAGGCTGATTACAAGGATTAGCAAGCAAATAGTGCTAATAACACCTTAGTACTAAATATAGCGGGTGGTATCTTTTTCCACCTCCTCCAATTTAGTAGTCAACCCACAAATATAAAAATGCCCCCTTCTGCTAACTTTTACTATTTAGCAGCAGAATGGTAAAAAAAAACTTATCAAAAGCACAAAAAGCAAAACACCACAATAACCAAGATAGCCCTAAACTGAAGGGCCATTTTAAAACATGCCCTTCAATGGCCTCTTAAACACCCAAAAACAAACCCCACTTAACCTAGCAGCATACTATCTAATATCTTAGTATACTATATAGTGGTACTAAACTACTAATCTTTAACTACAATCCTTAACATCTAAACTTGATCATGCTCTAGAGGATTTGAGCACCGGTGTAGGTTTGACCAAAAGACCATCCAGCTGGAGCAACATTGTTGGAAACAACAGTCCTACCATCACTTGTGGTAACCTTAAAAGACAAGCTTTGACCATCAAGATAATTGTTGCTTTGCCAGTTCTGTCCCCAGTTTCTTGACATAGATATCCAACCAGTTTTAGACCCTTTGATGGAAGCTGCATGTACATCCCCAGCACCACCAACGTTTGTTATAAGAACAAGGTTAAAGTAGGAATGTCCATTGATAGTGAATCTTATACCTCCCTTTCTTCTGCAGGACACCCTACACAAAACAACCACAACAGAAGCACAAATTAGTTTATACAAATACTAAAAAGATGAAAATTTATATGAAAATACAAAAAACATGAAAAAAATGTAGACACTTGGAAAAAGCAACATACCTTCTATAATCTACAGGAACAATTCCAGCTTTGTATTGAGCAATACGAAGAAAAACAGGTTGAGCAAGATCAAAATGTTGGAGAGGAGGGTTACACCAACCACCGTTGTTGTTTGGTAAGGCATTGTTTGGTGGACAGAAATTGGTAGCAGTGACCACAATGGAACCAGGAAGGCACCATTTATGGTCATTTGCACATCTAATTTCATAGCAAGAGCCACAGCTTAAGCCATTGTTGAAAAGTGCTGTGCTCAAAGCAGCAGTGTTTGTTCCATAACCTTGACTGTAAAGGTTACCATACCCACAAGCCCCACCTACAAAACAAACATCAAACAACAAAATCAGTTCAATGGGTTACATTAAATTGCTTCAAGATCTAATTTTTTTAACAAACAAACATAAAAATCAAAGCTTTTTTTCATGGAGTGGTTTAGATAGATGAATAGTGAATACCCATTGTTCCTGATGCATCACTTCCTCCATAGAAGGTTGCATGAGCATTAGTCCAACCTCCACCATAGGCATAAGCAGAGGAAAACAGAGTGAGAGAACACACCAAAAGCAAGCCAATGAAAGCCATTTCCTGTTTCCTAAACATGTAAAAAAAAAAAACAATAAGACATTTTTCTTAGGATAAAACATCCTAGAACATTAATTAATTTAGCTAAAGATGTGAACTTTAGGGTTCAAAATGAAGGAGTAATATGGAGTAGAATAGATAATATGAAAGAGGAAATTACTTTGATAGTCAAAGGAGGGAATAGAAGCTAGACAAAGAGAAAGCAATTAGTTTGAATGTGTGGAGAGAGTTGGTAGGAGTGCCCTTAATTTATAGACCTTTGAGGAGAATAGAATGGGACCCACACTCACATAACTTTAACCAACTCTTTTCAACTGTTTGGACCTTGGACCAAAAACAGTTTGATCCTTTTCAAATTTCAAATAATTGGATTTATGTATGCTATCAAATTTCAAATTATTTATTTAATTTAATAAAATAAAAAGGTTGAATTTTCTCTTTATACTCCCTCCGTATCAAAATAAATGTCATGTACTATTTATAATATTAATTTTTTTATTTTATTCTTTAAAAGCAATGAAAGAAAAAAAAATACATTCAAAATTCTACCTTTGATATTTCAATATCTACTACTGATAAAAAAAAGTATTTCAATAAAAATTACATTTTTTCTATTTTATTTATACACTTTTTTTTAAAATATGTGAAATAATTAACTACAATATTTAAATTGGGATGAAGGGAGTAATTTTGAGAGTAAAGTTGTGAGTCTCACTCTCACATGTTCTTATTCTTTGCAGAGCGGTGTGTTCTAGATGTGTTGCATAAAGGCTGTTTTTGTGGCAGGAGATGTGTGGTTCATTAGAGCAAAGGAGCGGGAAAATCTCCAAAATCTATGTGAGTAAGTGGGTGGGGTATACAGCTTTTGCTCTCACGGTTAGCAACATTCCGGGGCACATGCCAGCATTAACTAATCTCACTGCCCACTCTTAAACGCCTTTGACTGTTTTTCACAGGAGGAGATTGTGTGTGTCTCTCTCGTGAGTAGTATTGTTCAATGGGAAATGTTAAACAGTGTATTCAGAATGCTCTTTAAAGTTTTAAATAGTAAGTTTTTATAAAAAAAATTATAAAAATGTACGAAGTCAACGAATTAAGAATTAAAATGTTTAACTTTTAAAATAAATTATTTGTTTAAAATGAATTCTTAAAGAGTGTTCAAGAACAATGTTTAAGAAGACCCTAGTTGAATTCACAATTGATATTCACTCTTCATTATTTTAATAATTAAAATCACACTTGCCAAAAATTATTGAAAGAGAATTTGTTCTTCCTTTTTAGAGTCTGTTTGGTAAAAAGTAGCGGATAATTTATAAACTAGTTTATAACAGATGAGCTTATAGTTGATAGCTTATAAGTTACTCTCTTCGTATCAAAATATAAGTAACTTTGAGGAAAAATTTGTACCAAAATTTTTAGGAAAAATTTGTACCAAAATATAAGTCAGTTTACAATACCAATGAAACATTTAATGATGTTTTTCTTTTTATACCCTTAACTATTTATTATTCTCTTTTTTTTTACCTCTTCAATTTATCTTTTCCATACCATTAATGAATGACAATTTTGTAAACTAACTCATGATTTCTCTTTTCCATACAACAATGATTACATTTCTTAATTTGTGTAATATGGTTAAAACGACTTATATTTTGGTACGAAGGGAGTAGCTGATAGCTTATAGCTGATAAGCTAGCTGGTTGAATTTGTAGTGTTTGGTAAAATTAACGGTTGAAGTGACTTATTGATATGAAATGACATAAAAAATATATATATAATTAATATTTAATTAATTTTAAGTAAGATGATAGGGGTATAGTTGGAAGAAAAAGTAATAAGCTAAAAGCTAATAAGCCACTTGAATTAGCTTATCAAAATAAGTTAAAAGCTGATCAAAATAAACTATAAGCTCATGTGAAAAAAATGTTACCAAACAAAACTTATTTTTCATAATAAGCTTATAAACTATAAGCTCTTTTTTTGCTATTATAATTTAGAGGTTTTGTTTGAATTTTAAAAATAAACTCTTATAAAAAAAGTGAATATATTTTACAAAAAAATCCTATACTTAAAATTACAAAAAATAATTATCATTTTAAATAATGTTAAAAAGAAATATACTATAATAAGGATTAAATTCATTGTAAATATTATTTAAACGAAATAATGGCCGAGTCTAAATTTTCTTCTCGATTTTAACTTAATTTAAATGAAAAGAATTAAAATTATGCATAAAAAAATTTAAAAATTAAAGGTAAGTTTTAGTAGCTTTCTGTTTGATTCAGAGTTTTTGGAGGGGAGGGGGGAATATTTTAAATTTTTATGTTTGACTCAACTTTTTAACGAGGGGAGCGGAGGGGAGGGTAGGGAATAATTAATTTATTTTTTTATCCTTAACTTTATAGACTTAAAAAATAAAACCTAAATTTTTAATATTCCAAGGATAATTTAGGATTTTCGTAAAAAAGTGTGGATAATTTTGTCAACATAATAAATTATATTTTCTCTCAATTCACCTCCATAAAAATCCCTCCCCTCCCCCTCGGTTGAACCAAACTGACCCGAAGTTTAAATTATTTAGTATATTTTTATTGTATTACGAGTTTGAGGGTAAGTGTTAGATAATAAAGAATCGGGTTTAAGTTAATTGATCTATATTAATTCTAGTAAAAAAAAATTTTGATAAACAAAGAATTGAATTAAAAGGAGTACAATGGGTACTCAACCCTTACAATTCAAGATACAATAATCATTATTACAGACGTTGAAAACAAGCTAAAGGATTAGAATACCAATCATCGAAAGTAACCTCAACTTTTAGTCTTAATCAGCCTATAAATCAAAACCAAGAGTAATACTTAATATGGTGCACCAAATGGATAACGTTAGCCACTTTGCCGAGAAAAATAGTGTTGGTCCGCAAGCGCCATAAACAAGATGTTCTAGCTAATAACCAAATAGTATGGTGAATCTTTGTCTTATGTTTTCCTGTTACTAGATTATCGAACACTCCAAAATGTTGTCAAATTGCCTCGAAGTGAATATAATTGACTCCTAACCATCGAAAGACTTGACCCCAATTGAGTTTTGAAAACCGACTCTTAAAGAAAACATGTTGAATATTCTCTTCCTCCATAAGGCAAAAAACACAACACCGATCCATAGAGGTAGAGAGAATACCTCTCTCACATAAAGCCACTTTAGTCGGTAGCTTATGTAACAATAATCTCCATCTAAATATGCTGACTTTCGACGGCACATTAGTCATCCAAATTTTTTTCAAAGCATCCACCATATTAAGATCGACCTCGTCCACCCTGCAATTGTTCAACAAAAAAGCATAACAAGAGTTCACAATAAATAAACCAACTTCATGAGGAGTCCAGCGCCTGTTATCCGATATCCTCCTCCACAGTGATACATCTCTCAACAACGTTCGCAAACCCGCCTCTACTGCCCTGCTTTCCAAAGATAAATTTGTTTTCCTGGATAGCTGCCAAGTCCTACGCGAACCCGCCCACTCTCCCATACAACCAACACTTCCGTGCTGCTGATCCAAAAAAGAAAGCAACGAGGGAAATAGCTCACAAAAAGGCACTGAACCACACCACCTATCCCTCCAAAAATCCAACACCGAATAGTCACCCAATATAGTATCAACATTACTTCTAAACAAGTCCTCATCGAGATAATTACCTAACGACCAAATATCCCTCCACCAAACCGATGAATGTTTTAGTTCCCTATAACCTCCACCATACAATTTAAACTTATTTTTAATATCACAAATAAATATATAAAATAACGATAATTCAATATAATTTTACAGAAATTATGATCTTTAATTTTAAAAAAATTATGAAAAATCATCGTAATTATCTATCATCTTGATATCCATCACAATCATACATTAAATTAAATTCAATATACATATCATAGGTACGCGGCTATGTCTTGTTACTGTCAACGACTCAAACAGCAGCAGCAGAGAAATTAATCCATCTAGCTAGCACATGGTTTATGACATCTTTTTGACTCAGGAAAACTCATTCCATTGAACTTCAAATCTCTTGATACAGTACTTTTCATTGAAGTACATATTCTTTCATTAATTTCTAATTCTCTGCATTGAAAAGAGCCATCAAGAATCACAGAAGATCTTCCTCTGCATTTATGAAACACCCTACCAAAACTATTCATGTGTGTGTTTATTTATTTGTATGATTTGAAATGAACTGTTAAAATCTTAGCCATAGAGGTCCGTATTTTTTCTCCGCAGCTTACTTACTACTAGTATGATATTTTAGACATAAACACTACTGAAATTCACATAAAATAGTTAAGTTCTTGAATTTGAATTCAAGTGAAGAGGTTTTATCTAAAAATATTTACTGCATTTACCACTTAAGTCGATACTTTGTTACCTTTATGGAATTCAATTTAATTTTTATACTTAATTGCAAAGTGTATAATTAACAAAATTGTCAAAATTGTTAAATCGATGTCATTATTGGAGTTTAAACTTCGTCTCTACCACTTATATGTAAACTTTTCATTACAATGATCATTTTGTTTACTAAAAAAATTACCCGTATATTTGGTATGACTTTAAATAAAATTGATTTTGATAGAATTGATTTTTATAAAATTGATTTTATTAAAATTAATTTTAATATAATTGATTTATGTTTCGATACAATATGTAAAAATGAATTGAACAATAAATTTAAATATAAAAATCATATTTAAAGTAAAAAACTACATATGCTAATTTTTAGCAAAATCAATTTTAAAGGCAGAATCAATTATGTTTTAAAATAAACAAATATCTACACCTTTAAAATTGTTTTCGGCTGGCAAAACCAATCACACAAGAGAATGATCGGTTAAAGAAAATAAAGTGTAGATTTGATAATACGGTGAGAGTATCAGAATCATGATGATCCACCATAATTTTCAAAAGTTAGAAGTTGTAGCTTCTGCAAAATCACAGTAGATTACCGCAATTCTGACACATCCACCGTAATCAATTGAATTCCTATGTTTTTGTAGGTTTGTAGTAGTTGTAACAAATTAAACAATGCATTGTGGCTAAGGTAATTGTCTTGTTTTTTTCCTTGTTGAAAGCGATTTGTGAGTCCTTTAACGGTGCAAAGGGAACAGCTGCATGTGCAGACACTGTTTGGTTATTTCTTTGCTTGTTGGTAGTTCAAACAAGTTAAATTGCAATATGATTTTCTATTTTGAGATTTTTCTAGTGGGGCAGAATCATTAATCAATCCATCATATCCATTAATGAAACACCACAATGTCCAGTGGAAAAATATTAATCACACAACAGATGGACAAGTGAATTTGAAAACCAATTCAGATATCCTGTCAAATTAAAGGAAGATCACAGTCATAGAGATTTGTTATCTTTGTGAAGTTGATCACTTCACAACTTGAGCCTTTTCTGCAAATTTTCCAATTTCCAAATACATTTAATTACATTTATTATGTTGTTTTTCTTTTTTTAATAAATATTTTTTGAAGCAGATTTATGGTGTAAAATGACTTTTATAATTTAGGATAAAATTTTAATACAACATTAATCACTATTATATTTTTATAAACATGCCGAAAATAAATATTGAAACAACCTACTTTAGTAATTGAATACCCAAAAGTAATTTTAGTGTCGTGGTTGAAGAAAATTTGCATCATGTTTTCTATAATTGCACGATTGCTCACCAGGTGTGGCGCTTAGTTTACCAATGGATAGGAATTGCTTTTGTTTCTTGTGATGAGGTGGTTAATCATTTTATTAACTTCGTCGCTTTGGTCCAAGGAAAGGCCGGCAAACGCTTTCGGCACATCATCTGGTTGGCTACTACATGGAATGTCTGGTGTATGTGGAATAATTTTATTTTTTGCAATGTTAATGTTAATGTGGATGTTGATTACTTGTTTGGTCATATTTGGTATATTTCTTGGTTTTGGTTTGTAGGTCGTTCGAGCCTTAGCACTAGTGTTACTTTTTCTTATTGGTGTTGTAATCTTTTGGCTTGCCTTTCAAGAAAAGGGTAGTGTTTTCAGTTAATTGTAAGGGTTGAGTACCTCTTGTACTGCTTATAATTATATTTATTTGCTTATCAAAAAAAAAGTTAATGTATGCAATATAAATTGTTAGGCCATGTCTTTTTCAGACCAACTGTGATTTCTTTAACTATTTCATTAGGAGTTGAGATTTCCTCAATTGTGTATTTGATTTTCCTTCCTAGGTATTTGTTTATCACATTAAGGGAGAATTTGATACATTTGCCTCTCACATACACCTTGTGATAGTCTTCTTTTTCTTCCATTTCACACTCAGCAGATAAATTGACAATGAACTCTTGCACCAGTCTTAGAAAGCATCTTTCAACATCTGTGACAGTTTTAATTAACCATGCAGCTTCCAAGATATTTGTAATTTCTTCATATTGCAGAGCTTCAGTGCTAAACTTCTTTTCTTGTGCAATTCTCCTTTGCACTACATACTTCCACTTCAAGGCATTTGAGTCAGTGTGAAAAGATATGTTGTATGTAGACACATTAGAGACATTCTTTGGAATCTTATTTCCTTTGAGTCTTTTTCCTTCTAAAAGCAAGATGTCAAGAGCATGTTGCTCAACATCTTGCTCTGACTCAGAATCAGATGGTTGGACAGTGCGAAGATGAACATTAGTTAAAATTAGAGAGCACCTCAGTGATTCACTAATCGACATATAAGGAGAACTCTTCACACATTTCACACCTCTGAAAAATTGCAAGAAAAACAATTGCATTTGTTGGTGTTTTTTTGTTGACCTCATTTTTGTTAAAACATGATGAAGAAGATAATGTGCACACATCTTAGAAGATGTGCAGTATAATGTGCACACATCATGGAACCCCAAAAGTATAGAACTTATTTATGCGCCATTTCTTTCAAGAAGATCCGCCTTGCTTTTTTCTCGCTTTTCTTGCTGAGCAAGGCACTTGTAATCCTAATTCTTTTGTAAGAAGTATTTTCTATTATTGAAAATATTTTATATGGTTCGTCTTTATACTTGTTGGGTCTAAAAACTTGTTTATCAAGAAAGATTTAGAACATAAGAACTCATGGACTAAAGCATTCATGTGCCTAATGATAAATCTAGAGTTTTAGTCTTGTCTATTGTGAGTCTTTGCTTGTATTACCTTGATGCTTGCATAAAGACTATGTATTGAGTGGTAAACTCTTGTACTATGAAGCTTTTAAGCAAGAAGTCTTCTTTTAAATCACTCTAAACCTTTAGGTATGAATGAGATTATTTCCATTGGAGTTAGTCTCCAATTTTGATTGATTTGCATTGAATGTAAGACTGGGGCGAAGCTTAGTAAAGATGGGGTTGTTTATGTAAATCTTCAAACCGAGGAAAGTGGGCAGATGTTCTCATATCTAGGTGGTCTCCTAGGTAGAAGTCTGGACGGATAGTTACAAAGTGAGAAGTGAAAACGAGGAGTTTGACTTTGAATTCATTTTACTTAGTAGATTTACTTTCTGACTTGGTATGCCCCCAAATTAGGACATTTGGGCCGAACTAGGTTAACAAATACTTTGTGTACTTTACCTTCCTGTCATTTACTTTTTTCTTGTTTATTGTGTTTTTTGCTGGTGTGTACATCATGCACCACATCTTTTACTGATACACCAGAAATTTCAGCATTGAACACCAAATAAAATAGATTAGAAAAAACCAATAACAAGGTATGATAAAATCATAAATAAAGGTCATTATGCACCATCATATTAAAATCTTGAAGGAGTCTCAAAGACGATACACAGGTTTCTAAAAATGGTACACACACATAACATATCTGTAATAGAACAAGTGAAAAATGACCATAATTGACATATAAGGAGATAGTTTAAGAGATTATGTGACACACAATTTGAACCTGATTCCAAAATTGACAACATTTACCCATAATGCACATCAATTATTCAATTACTCGTAAATGTAGCTAGGGTTGTATAGTTTTTTCTCAAATACTAATTAAATGTAGGTTAGTTTAGCATTGTTTATCATAAAAATACATACGTATATTTTGTTAAGTTTACTCCGTAAATGTTTATGTTTTTACAAGTAAACCATAAAATTTATCTCTAACTTTGATAATTCGATAATTTTAACTATTCAATTTCTTTTATTTCCTTTTCACCAATTTTCTTTCTTTCTCTTCTTTCACCAATCTGATATTCTGATTACAAGAGTTCTTTTTTTCTTGTTCCCAATCAAATCTCTTCGTTGTCTTTACCTCTCATCAGTGGTTGAGCCACGAAAAAAACTCGGATGAGCGACTAAGTTATAGATTATAATATTTAAATTAAATATAAAAATTATAGAGCATACAAAAAGTTGATTATAAAAAAAATTAAAGGGTTAATTATATTTTATCCCCTATAAATGTACCAAAGTTGCTTTATCCCATGTAAATTTTTGTTGTTGTTTTATCCTCTGTAATATAAGATTTTTGCGTTTTATCTCCCAGGTCAAAGTCAACAAAATATGACTGTACAAAATTCGGGAGGTAAAGCGCGAAAAATCTTATATTACAGGGGTAAAACAACAAAAAAATTTTACATGGGGCATGCCACGAGGTATTTGTTGCGTTTTTTTAAAGATTTTTGCGCTTTACCTCCCACGTGGCATTTAAAAAAAAAAAAACAGATGAGTTGGCATAATTTTTTTTAAAAATGCCACGTGGCATGCCACGCATCACAAATTCTGTCATGTCACAGATTATACGTTGGAACTTGTGTAGTCCATATTTATAAAATATAACAAAAATAAAGTTTTCAACACAAATTTTTTGTATTGGAAATTGGAAATAACAGTCATTGAGTATATAATATGATTGATAATTGTGTCCGCCTAATACTAATGCAGAGATATGCTAAACGGTTAGAATTTCACTCTAAAGATGAACAAATGTACATATTAGTGTTCGAATGCCGATCCTTACACAATACATGCAAATATCCTATTAATTGAGTTAAATTCATGTCACGGGACAACACTTGCAGTTATTTAACTACAAATATTTATGGATCATATTTTTCATAATTTTATACTCTTTTTTTTTTGGTTACACATTTTTTTTAATAAGCGGTTACACATAGTTTTATACTTATATAACATAATAATGATAAAAGGGATAGCATTTTTCATAATTTTATACTTATATAATATAATAATGATTAATAAATTTTTTCAATGAATGCAATTTTATTTTATGATTTAGGGACTCATTTTTCGTCTAATAAATTTGATTTTTAAGCATTTCCACGTTCCTTTTAATTGAACACTTAAGGTCTGTTTGGTTGGAAGGAAAGAAAGTAGGAGGGAAGAAAAACACGGAAACCAGTGCATGTATTTAAACTATTTTATAATCCATATACATCCCTCGAATTCCGTGTTTTCCTTCCTTCCTGTTTTCTTTCCTTCCAACCAAACGGACCCTTAGTTTTTTCGTCTAAAACAGTAAATACTATTAAAAAAATCATACAAAATGAGTAGAAATCTATAAAAAAAAGAGCTAAAGAACAAATATTTCGTATATAGGCCGAACACCCGTGACAAAAGTAAAACAAAATCCATCTTAAAAAATCTGTAATTAAACACTTAGTACTTATTTGCGACATCCATACATCTATATTGGTCACGGGAGCGAGTAATTATGGCGAAAACTTTAGGTTCGGTATAAAAATATCATCCACAACACAAGTGATCAGTTGTTAATTCCACATACATTAATTATTGTTGGTGATAATCATGACTATATATATACTCTCTTCAGTCTTCAATCTTAGTTCAAATTAAAGAGCATAAAATTGGTCACGATGCTATGTTAATGTTGCCGACACTTCTCAACACCTTTGGTTTCCTTTACTTATGGATCTTTCTATTTTCAAATACTACAATAAATGATTTGGTGAAGTCGCGTAAATTTAGCACTTTTCTTTTTTAAATACTAAATCGGATCAATCAAAATGGCTTACAAATCTCACTTACTCCATCAAAAACTAGTCTTTTTCAATAATTTATTTGCAATAAGGAAAACCAATCATGAAGCAAAATTCATTACGCATATAATAATGGAGAAATTATTTCCTTTAGCACTATTAGCTCTTTTATTTCTAATTACTCCTTGATCAGTCTAGTTCCGTGAGCCTAGCTCAATTGATAGGATATCTATAAGTAAAATACTCCCTCTGTCTCTAAATATAAGACCCTTTTTGACCAGTGCACGTACGACAATGTACAATTTTGATCACAAATATATTTAATTATCTAATAGTAAAAATTATAAAAATTTGATATTTTGAAAGTACTCATCAAAACAAATCAAGCTAGATCTTATATGCTAATATTTAGATCATGTATTATTAAAAAAATACGATCAAAACAAGATAAGTGAATAGTAAAATTTTGTCAAAAAATGTCTTATAAAAAAGGACAGAGGGAGTATATGATTATAATTCGAGTTATGATATGTCTATTTTTTCATCTTTAAAAGATAAAATTCTATCTAATAGATATTTGAGTTTACTCCTTAATTAAAATTCTATCTATTTATTCTATTTATTCACTTGAAAAATAAAAAGTTACTCATTGACTAACAACATCCGACACTTACAATAGATATTTGAGTTTTTTTAACCATTTCCGTTATTTTTAGAAGATTAGTCTATTTAATTATGCACAAAGATATACTCCAATGACTTTAGTTAAAAATAATATCTACTTTTTAAATTTATTAAATAACTAATATGTATTTGACTTATAGATAAAATATATTCATTTATTTAATTAATTAATTTAAAAAATTAATATTTGCTTATAATTAATGCGGGCAGAGGAGAGTATATAGATTTTTAAAAAATAGATTACTCCTTCTCTTCTTTGTTTTAATATTATATGTCTCATTTCTAATTTGTATTTATATATTTTAAGTTGACACATTCTGTTTTATTGGTAAGGTTTAAGTATCATTTTCGTTCATGTAAATACGCCGAACTTTGGTTTTAGTCTTTGTATTAATTTTTATTCTAAATAAGTCTTTGAATCAACCAAATTTTTTACTTTTGGTTCCTAAAGCGAAAATCCGCCAGAAAATTCGTTGGAAAATCTGCATAAAACTATAAGAACCAAAACCAAAAAATTTGGTTGATTCAGGAATTTATATAGAACAAAAATCAATATAGAAACTAAAACCAAAATTCTGCGTACATACAGAGACGAAAATGATACTTAAACCTATTGAGAATGCTGACAAGCAAGACAAATTATCCCATCGGATTAATTTAATTAATTTTCTACTATTTTTTTGGAATTTTTTATGTGTTGGATAAACATGACTATATTTGAGATTTCATTAGATTTTATTTTGGAGGGCAAATCACTTGTAAAATTTATAGAAAATTAGGGAGGTTTTGACAGGTTGAGGTTGATAAAAGTGCCATCGAACCTGAGATGATTTGAAGAAATTAATATCTATAAATGAGATCATCTTTACTCAATAAAAAAAAAAAGAGATAATCTATACATTATAAATTGACTTTATAAGGATAAATTAACTCAACATAAATTTTAATATAGTATCAAAATTTTCTTTAAGATCTATTGAGTCTATTATCAAGTTTCGATTATTAAACGACTCACGATTCACATCCATGCACCAATCACAATGGTACTAGGCATGAAGTGGTGTGCTAAAAATCTTATTTATAAGTGAGATCAGTAATCTTCAACTTACAAATCAATTTTGTAAGATTAAATTAGACCAAACTTTAATTAGAGATCAATTAGCTAAAAAGAAGAAAAATAAGGTAACCCACGTTTTAGCCCAACATACTATAATAATGTCGAAAGCAAATAGAATATGGCTATAAGAGCTCAAGAAGTAATCATCCATCTATTTTAGATTTGGATATTGATCTATAAATGTTTTGATAGATCTAATATTTTCTATTTAACTCCAGCTGAGACTTCTAAATTTTAGATTTAATTGATGTTAACAAATATATATTTCAGAACTTATGTCATTGTGATTCTTCTCTTCATTGTCATTTGTAGCTCAACATTATTTACTTATGCTTATGAAACTTATCTATACACTATACTCATTGACTATCATTTTGATTTGAGCATAAATTATATATATAAAAAGTTTGTTTTAACATAAATAATCTCATAAAAAACGATGTAAATATTCCAATATTCCATGTAATAACAATGTAAATATTCATCAAATTAATATTTGCTTGACCATATATGGAAATAGAAAGAACCATACGTCAACATGAGCAAAACGCCACGATATTAACACGAATAGAAAGATAGTGAGACAAAAAGAATAAGACATGCCAATTGAGACAATAACACTCTTTTCATGGGACCTGCAAGTGATGGTTGACTGGATTCAAATAAATTCAATTTTATATTTAAAAATGAATTAAAATTTAAACTTGATTGGATGATCCATGTTTACCGACTACATCTAAAAGTTTAAGCGGTTAAGAAATGTCATATGAATAGTTCTAGGATTGACCACCATATATTTTTTAATTCCATTTTTTAATTAATAATTGTGGGGAGAAGGGATTGAACCCATGACCGTTGGGTCCTAGTCTCATAGAAACTCTGATATCATGTCAAATACTCCATCCGTCTCTTTTTATAAGACCCCGTTTGACAAAATCGTACTATTTACTTATCTTGTTTTGACAGTGTTTTTTAAATAATACATAAATGTAAATATTATCATATAAGATATATCTTGTTTGACTTGTTTTGGATGAGTACTTTCAAAATATTAAGTTTTCATAATTTTTACTATTAGATAATTAAAAATATTTGTGATCAAAATTATGCATTGACGTACGTGCACTGATCAAACAAAATCTTATATTTAGGGACGGAGAGAGTAACTGATTGTCTCAAAAACTTAATCTGTTATGAAATAATATATCAATGATTATCTTAATTCTAATAGATCATTTCCTTGTCATGATTAACTGGATACAATTTTAAGTTATTGGATAAGAACTAATAAATGTGCTGATAAATGATATCCTCACTACAACTATCATGCGTTGAAGTTTAAATTTTTTTGAGGCACATCGATACATGGCCATAATCATAGGAGAAAATTTCGTAGGTTGCTATAGAGACAGCTTAACAATTACAATGTTTACAAATTGTAACCGCGAAACATGTTTTAGTTGCTAAAGTGGGCTTTTGTTATTGTCGTCTACGTAAACGCAACTTAGCAAATTTTCCCTCTCAACCCAACAATTATTTCCTCACCCCTACATTTTATTAAATATTTCAATTTTACTCTTTTTTATTTAAAATTATCTTCTTTTTTTCATACTTTGAAGATAACCCCCACATGAAATCTATTATCTACAACAATACCTTTGTTTTAGCGTGGTTTGGAGAACGATAGCCGTCGCATGTTGTGTTGGTGGTGGCAACATTGTCACTGTAAGGATAGCAAAGGTTAACGCTAGAGAAGTGTTTTTCATTGGTTGTTGATGTTGAGCTTCTTAGTTGGAGCTTTCACCAATGAAAATCAAAACCGGTGATGCGTTGTTTTGAAACATCTGGATGCCTTGTTTCATCTCGTTCATGCATTTATGAATTGTTTTGAATGGTAGAGAAAACCAGTTTGATTCAAGGGAACATAAAATATTATAAGTTCATTGAGATGACACCACTGCTATGAATAAGTAGAACTAGACAGCTCTGGCAGAAAAGGGTGGATTTTGCTGTTGGTGATAAAACTCTGGTACCGTTTCCAAGGAGAGATACATGCAAAAAAAAGTTAGCATTCTAACATTCAAATTAGTATTTGCTTGAGGAAAAGAGTGTAGAAATTGGATGAATAATGATTATCTTTAGACCTAGGGCTCATGGATATATATATATATATATATATATATATATATATATATATATATATGGGACAAATGCACATTTTTTTTGCATGAAGGTGGTGATGCCACTACTATCAAACGTCACGGGATAGTACAATAGTTGTGTGCTAGTACACCATAAGCTTCGATGAGCATGCATAGTACTATTACGCCAGTTTGTACCTTTGAAATGAATTGAGTCTTTGCTAGTGGGATTGTGCTTCAGTTCAGAACATGTTTAATAACCAGTTTTAGTTTGGCTAAATTGCAGTTTTGGCCCCCTAAGTTTCACAAATGTGCGATTTTAACCTTCCAAGTTTTAAACGTGCAATTTTAACCCTCCACGTTTTATATTTGTGTGATTTTGAACCCTTAAGTTTCAAATGAGTGAATTTAACCCCTCCAAGTTTGTCCTCTTTTGCAAATTTACGACCCTTGACTATTTGGACCAAAAGTTTCTTTACATATATTTTTTTTTTACAATATAAAAGTTTAGAATTAATAAACAATAATAAAAGTTTTGTAATTGTAATCATACGTAAGATATATGACCCTTAATTTTTCTGTTTGGTTGTCTTCCTTAAGTTTTTTACGTGACAATTTTGATTAGAAAAACCTTAATATCTCATTGCTATATAAAGACTTTCTTCTTTTTTTTGACAAAAAATAATAATATTAAGACCTATTAAGTATTTGTTTAAAAAAAAATTAGTCAAAATAATCAAGGGTTATGAAATTGCACAATTAGAAAGCGTGGCGGGTTAAAATCGAACGTTTAAAACTTGGAGGGTTAAATTCGCACATTTGTATAACTTGAGGGGTTAAAACTGTAATTTAACCTTTTAGTTTTCAAAAATTGGCTTCCTTAGAGAAAATAAAGTTGCAAGATTTTTTCTGGAAATAATATTCCAATTTTTTTTTTTTGAAAAATGTATCCAATATCGTTTTTTGAAACAAACTCCGTAATGTTTGGAAAAATTGTTCCCAATTTTATCCAAAAAAATCAAGATATTTATTAAAAAAAGGTTTCAATTTTTTTTAGAATAAATTTTGATTTCAGTAAAAAAAATTAGCAAAAGAGTTTCCCATTTTTTTTAGGATTTTTTATTTCACAAACTAAACTTCCGAGGTTTTTAATTTCTTGATATTTTCAATGTAATTAAAGTTTACCTATTAATCAAATGTTGTTGAGAAACATAAATTTTTTGTTTAGGAAACTTAAAAAATAAATTAATTATAAAAATTTAAAAATGTATTGAAAAATGATGTGTGTGATAGTGTGTCATTTTAATTTGCAATGTTTAGTTGAGAATCAAAGTTTTTTTTTTTTACAAAATAATCAAAGATTTATTGAAAATATCAAAGTTTGGATAATGATTTAATATTACATTGGAAAATGATGTGTAATTTTGTATATTATAACTTACACATTTATCAAAATTGATTGAAAATAATAAATGTTGGATTAAAAAGTCAAAATAATAATTAATAAATCTAGATAGTTAGAAATGCATTGGAAACTAACAAGTTAAAAATTTTGTTTAGAAAAATAAAAAAAATTAATTATAAAAATTTAAAAATGTATTGAAAAATGATGTGTGTGATATAGTGTCTCATTTAAATTAGTGTGTTTAGTTGAGAATCAAAGATTTTCTTTTTGACCAAATAATCAAAGATTTGTTGGAAATATTAAAGTTTGGATGAAAATTTAATATTGCATTGGAAAATGATGTGTAATTTTGTATATTATTATAACTTACACATTTATCAATGTTGATTGAAAATATTAAATATTGGATTAAAAAGTCAAAATAATAATTAATAAATTTGGGCAATTAAAAATGCATTGGAAAATAAAAAGTTATACATTGTATTTAACAGAACTTTATTGGAAACACCAAAGATTGAATTGAGAAAACAAAAAACAGATATAAAATCATGTTCAAGCCTTATCACACACATTATCTCCATCAAAGATTAAAATCTCAAAGAGTGATTCACCATTGTATTTAAATATATGGAAATCATTCTCTTTCAAAGAGTGATCTTTCACAAATTGTTGCCAACAATTCACAAAGTAAAAGTGTCATATGTAATTGTCAGCCATATATTCTACATGACTCCTCTAGGACCTTTAAGGGTCACATTTTCTAACAACTTCTTTTTTACATTGTTTTAAATCATTTTAGGATGCAAGTTGTTGCTCAAAATCAGTGCGGAAAAATTGTGTAAAATTGATGAATTGAAAATGGGTCCGGTAAATGTCTTCCTCCCATGATTTGCTTCCACCATTGCTTTGACGTCCTCATCCCCCATTTCAAGCACACTAAGAGAACAGAATCATTAAAGGAAAACATTTATTGAACACATTTCCAATTCATTCATTTTATATAATTTATCCGCATTCATTTTGAGCAACAACTTGCACTTCTTAAAACATTTTCAAATAATGTAAAGAAGTGTTTAGAAAATGTGACCCTTAAAGGTCCTGGTGTTGTTGTGTGGAATATAGGGTTGACAACTAGAAAAAATACTATATACTTCGTGGAAGTTTGACAATGATTCATGAAAGATCATTCATTGAAAGAGAATGATTGCCTTACTTTTAATAACAACGGTGAACCACTCTTTGAAGTTTTAATCTTTAATGTATTTGTTATGCTTTGTACTGTTTTTTTGGGTTCATCATTCGTGTACTTGTTTGAATCGTAAATCCTTAGCTTTTATGGGTTCACTTCAATACCATGGATTTTGGTTCTCTTTTGAAAGTTGACGAGCTTGCGGGAGCTTACGTGAGTGCAAATTTGACAATTCATATGTACGTGTTTTTTGATGAGGAGAACAGTGCTCTTGTTAAATTTAGTTTAACCCATGATAGTGTGATTGGTTTAGATTAATGGTCTACTTTCTGTTTCAATAATTTAAAGTTTGTTGTATTGTTATTTTATTAACAATTTTACTCATAAACATTTGAATTTCTTTTATTTATTTTATTCTTTTTTTTTATAAAAGCAAATGTTTTTTTTTTTGACAAAAACAAACTTAATTTTATTTAAAATAGTTTGTTCAATATAATAAGACGGACAATGAATAAAAATTTGGGTACTGGTATGAAAATGAGATATCTGAGCTAATGAGCAACTTGGTTAGCTTAACGCCTAACATAACTGATACTACAATTTCAATTAAAAGGAGAAAATTGTGAAACCCTATCAATGATAGATTCAAACTTCAATGTTATTCTTTTGCTTTGAGTGAATTGCTTGCACAAGACATGTTAAAACACAAAAATTTCATGTGGAGTTAATTTAATTATAAAAAATTTGGAAATTATATAGTCAAATTACCACATAGACATGTTCTTAAGCTAACTACGAGATCAAAAGTGAATAATGTGAAATGTCTAAATTTTATATAGTAGGGACTAAACTAATTTCGCTAAATTTTGTAGAGACCAAAAGGATATTAACTCTAATTTATAAATATTATACAATTATAGAGATACAATGAAAAGTGAAAGCGATGCTGAAACAATGTGTCATTTGATTTACGCGTTTAATAAAAGTTGTGTGGATTTAAAACAATTGTTAGATAGAAAATATAAAGATGCATAGATGCATAGAGTATATTGTGTTATTAAAGATTGTACCTTTACCAAATTTTAATTTAAAAAATTAAATATTAGATTGGAAAACTAGTAAAATATAAATTAATAAATATAAAAGTCGTTAGAAAAACAGTGGAAAAGTGTATAGCAGTGTGCCATTAATATATTTGTTTGGCAAAAAAAAACACTAGTGATCCTTTATATATGTTATATATTTGTAACACTTTAGTTCTTTTAACTTTGTTTATTTACTAAATTGGTCATTTATCTTATTTATTTGTAATCCTTTAATCCTTTATCTTTAATTTTATCAAATTGATTCTTTATCTTATTTATTTTTAACACTTTAGTCCATTTTCATATTTTTTTATTAAAAAAACTGATGTATGATGATACAAGAGAAAAAATATGTCAGAATAAAATTCAAGATCAATATAAGTCTTTGTGTTAAAAAAAAGATCAATATAAGTCTTACTTTTTTTTATATCTTATTTTTGACAGGATAAAAAAACAAACAAGACACTTGATTTTTTATTTTGGTATATTTCTTTTCAAAAAGTTTTTCTTTTTTCTTTAATGTGTAACTGAGTTTTTCTTCTCAAAAATAAGTGTAACTGTTTAATCTATGAAAAGAAAAAGTTTAAGTCCAAGGTTTTTATTTTGACACATTTGATCTCTTAAAACTTATTGAATAAAAATTAAAAACCACTGGCAAACGTTTTGTGCGTGTTAGACATAGTCTTAGTATCATGGTCAAACATTAGATGGAACTTTTTCTTTGGTCAAAATTACAATAATTATTTTTTTGACTAAAACAGTTACACTTATTTTATTTAACAAACAAAAAGAAATTACACTTTGTTTTCATGCTTTTGTTCAATGTATGCTCTAATCGTAAATATTCAAGTATCAATATGGTGGTCTTGAAATAAATTTGAGTTTTTTTGACTAATTTTTAAGATCTATTTTAAGAGTTTTTTTAATAACTTTCCAACACTAATTATTTCAAATATTGTTAAGAAAATTTAATTGTTTCATCCATAGTTTAGTATTTTTCATTTGAATAAATGCATTAGTTTAACATCGAATATTTTTTTGACGTAAAAGTACTATAATAACATTTCATTAATTAGAATTTGTCCAATACAATATGGTATATATACTAAAATTTGGGGATTAGCTGAAAATGTGGTTGTCTTAGCTAAACTATGAGCAACCTCATTTGTTAAGAAACAAAGTGATTTAGAAAAAGCTTAGTATCGAACTATTAGCCACACACTTTGATTACGTTTTAAAAATTCAATTACTGTATTATCTTTATTAATAATTGACACTATGACTATTTTATAACTCTCTCGGACATGATTTGGTAAAAAATCAATTATATAATTAGCGTAGTATTGATTTTTTTTATATTTTTAAAAATTCAATGTAATTATATAATTTCAAAAAATTAAATAATTATAATTTTTTTGACAAAAATGGAATAAGTTATAAAATTTGTCCAATCCTTTGACCAAATTTAAAATCAAACATAATACACAGATGAAATTATCTTATATATGAAGTTCCTTTATTTAGCACATAAAACGCATCCATATATTCGTATGAAAGTAATTTTTTAATTGAATTTGATATTCACCCTATTAAATTTTGTCCCTGAATCATAGAATAAATAACTTTACAATAAATTTTTTTTTTCTTGAATAAGTTTAATAATTCTATTTCAACATAAAAAAATAAAGTAAACTATTTTACACAACATAAAATATACTTTTCAAATCAATTTTGTTTTGACCAACTCAATAATATATTTTCAAAATTTGAGATACACTTTTTAGTAAATATATAATTAATGTATTTGATTTGACATGTATCACTTTATATATATATATATATAGAGGAATATCGTTTTTTGTATATGCATAATTATCACTGTTTCAGCTTTACCAATTTATCTCATTCTCCCTATTAGGGTTTTCTCCCCCTCTTATTTCCTTACCACTTCCTTCTTTCTCCTCATTGGATCTACATTCTTTGAACTATGATTGAATTGTTCAATAATCAATCCTAGATCATTTATAAGATAGATCTATTATCCATGTGCATTTCACTAGTATGAAAGAGTTAGATGATTGATATGTTATGGTATGTAATCATCAACCCTAAGTGATTATGCATGTTTGGTTTGATCAATTTCAATCATCACACTCTATTATTGATTTTGGAAATACAATAGTTCATATATTAGTTATGGAAAAAAAGGAACAAAACCTAGACGATTTATGGTATACACATTTTCAGAGAGCTTGCGTGGAATTTGCACTTAAGGTAATTTCTCTATCTAGATTTGCGTTTGTAACATTCAATGTGGTGGCAATTTTTCTAGTATCCATCCTAATTTTGTTGGGGTTGATACGCTCTCGTATTCGAAGTCAAGGTTTTGTTCATCTACATTATTTTAGTGGTCCTTGGATTATTAGAATCGCATTCCAATGTTTCTTCTTCAAGTTTTTGTTAATTTGGTGGAATCTCATTTAGACAATAATAAGGGTTTTTGGAACAAGCTAACTCATTATTTTACAAGTACATCCAACTTCTCATCTATTACAGTAAAGAATGACGATATCGCCATTTGTACTTACCCCTTATGTAGTATTGTTCTCCTTGGTCTTTTTTCCATTATCTCGACGTCCTACCTTCTTTGGCTTGGTATTCGAATTTCAAAATTAGTTATCAACAAGGTTTGCAAAAAAGGGTTTACACTTTACTATTCTCTATTTTGTGTTTCCTACCATTAAGGGTTCTTTTTCTTGGTTTATCTGTGTTATCTAGACCTGGACATTTTATGTTTGAAGCCTTTGTTTTCTTGTCTTTTCTTGCGCATGTATGTTGTTCTGGAGTGTACATGTATACACTTGTCTACCGTCCAATTGCAGATTGCTTAGCAACGAGAAATCTACAAGACTTGGAAGCTAGACCTAGGAGGTTTAACAATGATGATGATGATATGGATACTATGACCCTTATTGCTAACCAAAGTCATATGGAAGATATTGTTGATGAAAACTCTTGGCTTAATCCTCGTCGATATTATGATACTCGCATCTTATTTATAGTGACACTGTTGTAAGCAAAGTTGAACTTGACATTCATAGTCATAGACTCATAGTCATGGATTCCTCAAAACTAACATCAATTGAAGGGGGAAAATGATCGAATGGGGTTAAGGATTCATGAGGAGTGTTAATAATAAACAATTTTTTGAACCTTGTCTAATATATAATTTCTTTTCATCGGTAAAAATTAAGATGTGTCTCTCACTTTAAAAATAGATCTACAAAGTAGTAAGATCAAACTATGTGAATAATTTGTTTTAAGAGCAAATATATTATTATAATTAATTAGGTTTCTAAACAAGATGAACTTAGACATGTAAAAGAGAAACTACAAAACAAAGATGTCGTATATAAGTGGGACAACAATGAAAAATATCAAAATAGATACCATCTAATAGAGGTACACTTCTAATATCGTTCTTAGAAAAACACTCCTCAACTTCTAGACCACTAAAGAAGACATCAACCCAACCCAAAGAGATGTCACTAGACACAAACTTACTATCTCTAATCAAAAGTGATTTGCTCATTAGGATTCAAAAAGCAGCTCCGTGAGTCAAAAGTTGATGGAGCAATGGTAGATGAAAACCAAAGTCGCAGCTCACAGTCTGGCTCCAAACAATCAACATCGACGTGATAGAGGTCAACCAAATACAAAAAAACCTGCAAAAATCAATAGATTTAAAAATTACCGGATACTCAAAATAGAATAACCAAACAAAACTAAACACACACGACTTTATCCACACACAAAACCCCCACCACAAAATCACCTCTCCAGTAAAACGCCCTCATCACCTCCAACCACCATTACCACTACGGGATCTCAACACCAAAACCACCAGACTGTCACAAACACCAACAACCTTCGTGTAGATCAGGTCAAATCAGATCCAAAAAACAGATCCAACACTGAAACCGCCTCCACGAAAGTCTGGCATCGATTCCAAGAAGAAGAAAACATAACACGCACAACAAAACCCAAATGCAGTCAGTATTGGAAAAGAAATGGATCAAATGAATATATTTAAACCTTAAATGTATTATTGTCTCACTTTTAGGTATTTCTTAGGTACATGTTTCATGGGTGTAAATGAGAGAAAATATTTTAGAAGATTTATTTTAGTTAACTCTGTTTGAATATAATTGTGATGTATTTTAGATTTAGCAATAATCTCTTAGAAATTGCATTACTATTTTCATGATGAATATGCACTATTATTTCAAAAATAAATGGAAAGAGATCTATATTCTATATCATATATATATATATATATATATATATATATATGTTTGATTCATGTAACTTGAACCTTCATTATTTTATGATAATCTTAGATCTATGCAACTGATAATCATTAATGAGTATATATGATGCTACTGAGCCAAATGTAAAAGCATTAGTATGGGTGTGGGTGTATGTAGGTATCAAGGTTCATGGAGGGAAAACGTTAAGTAAGAACATTAAAATTTAAAGTTTATATGAAAAGTGACACATTGTAGAAGGTGTTTAAATTTGTATTGATGGAAATGATCATTTAATGGAATAAAATTAAATATAATATGCGTAAAAATAGTTTAGATTTTAATGTAATATTGATCTAAAAGAATATATCAGCAAAAAATTGGGCTGATTGGAATAAATTGATATGTCTGCATAAGATGAGTGGGTTCCAAGAGTCGCTTATGTGAGTACAATTGGAAAAGCAATGGACGGTGAAGAACACGAACTTGGCTGCAATTTACACTTTATTTTACAAATTTACTCATGTAGTTAGGGAATCATTAATGAAATAAATTCGATTATTTGAAATAACACATGCATTTCTATATTGCAAAATTTGTAGTTGAGAGAGTTTATAATTATCAACATCTCAGTTTAGATTAATCATCGCTATATTTCGTGCATCTATGCTAGACACTCAAATTGGTTGTGGATTGTAATGATGGCAGGTGTTTCATTTTAATCGGTTTTATGGATTAAGCAAAATCAAATCCTTATTCAGTTTTAAAAAATTAGTTAATTATATTTGTGTTTTATAATCAAAATCATTATTTATTTTATTTAAATTAACAAAAAAGATTTGTTAAATTCTAAAACTAAATAATTGTTTAAGTATTATATAATATTTATTATTATTATTAAATTTAATTTAATAAAATAAGGGGCAGACCTGTCGGCCACCGCAACAACCACCATGACCACCACTGAATGTTCGACAAAAAATTTGTGGTCGCCTTGATCATCGTGCTAGCACTGGAGGTTCGACGTTGACACGACCGTTGACCAGTCAACACCACCATCTAATTTTAATTAGTTATTAAATTATAGAGTTTTAAGTAAAAATGATTCTGGAAGGTATGGAAAGAATGTTTTGGGCTTACTAAAATAAATAAGCTTTGTCAAAATAGAAATTAGGGTTTATTATACATTAGTTTATAAAATAAAAATTTTCTCTTAAAAAAAATTATATATATATATATATATATATATTAATCAATTAAGAAGTATTCTTTTAAAAAATAAAAATATTAATATATTTCTTGAAAGAATGAATATTAATTGGATACCGATTATTAAACTAAAGACCTGTTATAAAAGTGGTTTATGGACATAACCTATTTTGTGATGTTAATACCGGTTTTATAAAATAGTTATATTAATTGATTATAACAATTGGATAAAATATGACTTTAGATTGGTTATGGATGACCATGATGAACCCTAATTGACGGATAATATTAATTTCACCAATATTATTTATGCTCTAAACATATCTACCAATTTTTGTTGATAAGTAGTGATTGGATTTTCAATTTTTTTCAAGTGGACTTCAAATATAGACACGACGTTATTCAAGATGTTCTTTTTTATGTTTTTAAGCACACATGAGTATTTATGAAGAAAAAGATGCCTATCAACTTCTTGACTGACCCGTTAGAAGGGAGATCTACATTGAGACCAACTGATGTTTTTGTGTATGAATGAGTATGAGGGAAACATGCATGTGTGCACTTGACTGAAGTTTCTCCACTTGTAGGAATGACGACTGAGAATTTTACTATAGAACAGACGGTCTTCAAACTGCTTCAAGTAAAATGCTCAAATATGAGAGAGAGTGTTTTTACAGTCAACAATTGTTCATACCTTTTGCATTTGACACTTTTGGTTTTATTAGGACCGGGGCTCTGGGTATTTTGAAAAGAGTTCAAAGAGTCATGCATAGCAAAGTGGTGTCTCCTGGATCTCATGATGTAATTTATAAGAGGATTGATTTTGTCATCTAAAAAAAGTAGCGGCGCAACTTGTTTCCCGATTATTTTCCATTTAAGTGTAATTATATATATCCCACCCTTCGAGGTGCCTCCAATCTAGCGAGGGAATAGTCACTGCGTTCGGCGGTGGATACCCCAGTCTCGACCAATATATATATATATATATATATACACACACACATAATTTGTGGTAATTAAAAAAATGATTGAAAACAGTAGCCATTTAACGAGGAATCATTCATCATTTCATGATTGCTATCATCTATTTGATTTTTTTTAGAACACATAACTTATCTCATTTCATTCATAAGAATATAACAAATACATGTTGGAATATCGATAAAAATATGGAAACTAGCTAAAGATGGAGCCACCCTAGCAAGATTATGGGCAACTTCATTGGCTTGTCTTCTAATGATCCTAACATGAGAGTTCGTAAAAGTAGTTGCTAGCAATCGTCTACAATCACTTATAATAGCACCAAACTCGGATACATAAGTTTTATTACTATAAAGACTATCCACCACTTGCTTGCAGTCCATCTTGAAGTCCATATCACCTAGTTGCAACTCATTGACCCAACTAAGAGCACTAAGTAGACCCATGGCTTCGCCTACTTCCACCTCTAGGATTAGTGAGAACCACTCACTTCTTACTAAAACGAACTGTCCTTGATTATCTCGAATGCAAATACCAATTCCCACCTTATTTTGAGTTTGTGAAAAAGAGGCATCAATGTTGCACTTGTACGTACCTTCCTGTGCTATCATCTAATTGATGTGTAAGAGATTATAATTTGGTGTTACTCATTGATGATGTAAACATATTAATTGGATATCCATAGAATAAATTTTCATTAAAACCATTATTACTAGTTCTTACAAAAATTTCTCTAAATCTCACACTTCTCTACTAACAAAAGGATTAGCAAAATTCAAAGTCATCGAAGGAACAGGAAATGTGACTTACTGTAGTTAGGGTCTGTTTGGATTGATGGTATAGAATGGAGCGGAGCGGAATGGAATGGAGTGGAACGGAATGGAACGGAACGGAATGGAACGGAACGGAATGGAACAATGATTCCATTCCATTGTTTGGATATTTTATGATAGAGCGGAACAAATTTCCCACTCCATCGTTTGGAAAGTGAACGGAATGGAATGCGTTCTAACTTTTTTATTCCAATTATATCCTTTATTTATAAAATATTAATATATTAAATTTTATATTTTTTTCTTGGTCGAGACCGGGGTATCCACCGCCGAACGCTGTGACTAATCCCTCGCTAGATTGGAGGCACCTCGAAGGGTGGGATAGCTGGCCCAAGGATTTAAAGCTACTTCATACGCAAAGTGAGGATCGAACCCTCGACCCTTGGTTAAGGGCGGATGAGCCCCATGCCGCTCAACCACACCTTTTGGGTTATATTAAATTTTATATTCAATTCAACTAACATGTTTCACATATCATTTAATAATTTTTTAATTTAATATTTATCCTTGTTTAAAAAGACTAACTTTTTTGGTACGATAAAAAAACTATTTATTACTACCTTATATGAGATTCATTAAAAACCAAAAAAAACATAGGATAATGTTAAATATGATGTGAATTTTTTTTCATAGGCTAATATAATAACATATAATAAAATTGGTTTGTAAAAAAAAAATTGATTGTTGAAGAAGAGAAGATTAGGGAGGGAAGATACACTAATATAAAATTGGTTTGTACAAAAAAAAATTGGTTACAGGAGAAGAGAAGACGAGGGAGAGAGAAGAAAGAAAGTTAATAACAAACTTTTTGATTTTATTTGTCTTTTCAAAAAAATAAGTAAAATAAATAAGGATAAAATTGTATTTACGTTATTAATTTATTCCATGGAATGAGTTCCATCCCACTCCATTCCATTCCGTTCATAATTTATAAAACCAAACAACGGAGTAGCTATCCATCCCACTTTATCCCATTCCGTTCTATTCCATCAATCCAAACAAACTCTTAAGGAACAAAGTCTGTTCATCGACATGGATAACTCCTTATCATATCTGATTGTATATAGCTAACGCCTAACGACATGATAGGAAGGCAAATGATTGTAGTATAAGTCTTCATGCGTAAAATAAAAAAACTATAAGCTTTCATCGTTATGAGAAATGTTAAATTCTAATTCATCCTTATTTGAGTTGTCGTCGTTCCTTGGATTATGTTTTTCTATGTTCGATTGGCACCATAAAGAATTTTAACCAATTATTTTGAATTTAGTCTTATTGGATGTGCCAATTTATCAATAATGATATTTATCACTTAACAAACAAATTTTATAATTGATCTAAGACTTTTTTTGACAATAATTTGATCCAAGACTTGAATAGATTCCTTTTGGATTTTTAATTAAGCGGTTTACAATATCAAAAATTGAAAGTGTAAATAAAGTGCTAAGTAGCAAACAAATGTAACAACAATTGCATTAAATGTAAATGGTGATCGTATGTGTGTGTAGCCAATAAAAAATTCATTCTTATGTGTTTTGTGTGTTAATGCCTGCTCGCACACATGCAGTTGTTTTTGTGCTAAAAAACTAAGAAATCATCTTTGGTTTGGCATCCAAATAATGTGTCCTGTAGGGTTGAACAATGTTGGATTATCCAAAAAATATATCTATAACCAATCCCCAGCTAATTGTTCTAATCAGATATTCAAATCTATTATATTGTCATAAAGAATTTTGTGTTCACAAAACCGGTTTTATATTTGGTTATGTTCATAACCATTTTTATAACCAGTTTTAGATTTTAAAAACTAATTTTTGTATTTTAAAACTGGTTTTTGGTTTATTAACCACTTATTTCTGGAAATAATATTCCAAAAAATTTCGAGGAAAAGTTTCTGTAAAAATTTCTGTAATTTTTTGAAATATTTTTCTAATTATAGCAAGAAAATCCAAAACTTTTATAATTTGATTTTAGAAAAAAAAAAAAACAGAGTTTTAGTTTTTTTGGAAAAAAGTTTCCACATTTTTTTGGGATTTTTTTCTATTGCGCAAATATTTTTTCAGAGTTTTCTTTAGAATAAAAAGTTCCGGATATTTTTGGCGTAATTTTTTTTACTGATTTTATTTTTCGGATATTATTAAAATCTATGCATTGAAAATAATTAATGAATATAAAATTTAGAAATGGTATTGAAAAATGAAGTGCATGATTGTGGGTCATTTACGTGTTTAGTTGAAATTCAAAGGTTTATCGAAAACATCAAAGTTTGGTTGAAAATGAAATATTACATTGAAAATTGAGGTGTTAGTTAGTGTATCATTAAAATTGCACGTTCATCAAAATTGATTGAATATATTAAACGTTGGATTAAGAAGTTAAAATAATAATTAATAATTGTAGAAATTTAGAAATACATTGGAAAGTAGCAAGTGAAACATTGTATTTAACAAAAATTTATTGGAAACATCAAAGTTTGAATTGAGAAACTCAGAAAGCAAATATAAAAGCATGTTCAATCATTCTCACACAAATTATCTCCATCAAAGATTAAAACCTCAAAGAGTGATTCACCATTGTACTTAAAAATAAGGAAATCACTCTTTCAAAGAGTAGTCTTTCACAAATCGTTGTCAATCGTTCCCAAAGTAAAAGTGTCATCTCTAATTGTTAACCATATTCTACACAAATTCCCTAAGAACTTTAAGGGTCACATTTTCTAGCAACATTATTTTTTGTTTGAAAATGTTTTAGGAATTGCAAGTTGTTGCTCAAAATTAGTGCAGAGAAATTGTGTAAAATGCATGAATTGAAAATGGGTTCAGTAAATGTCTTCCTCCCATGAATTTCTTCTACCACTGCTTACTCATTCCCCATTTCAAGCACACTGAGAGAACAAAATCACGGGAGGAAGACATTTATGGACCCATTTCCAATTTATTCATTTTACAAAATTTCTCCGCATTGATTTTGAGCAACAACTTACACTTCTTAAAAATATTTTCAAACAATGTAAGGAAGGTACTAGAAAATGTGACCTTTAAAGGTCATAGTGTTGTTGTGTTGAATATATGGCTGACAACTAGAGATGTTACTGTATACTTCTTGGACCGTTGGTAATGACTTGTGAAAGATCATTCATTGAAAGACAATGATTGCTTTGGTTTTAATTACAATGGCGAACAACTCTTTGAGCTTTTAATCTTTAATGTATTCGTTAGGCTTTGTGCTGTTTTTCTAGGTTCACCATTCGTGTACTTGTTTTGATCATGAATCCTTAGCTGTTATGGATTCACTTCAACATATCATGGATTTTGTTTCTCTTTTGAAGGTTGATGAACTTGTTGGAGCTTACGTGAATGCAAATATGTGGAATTCATACGTACGTGTTTCTTGATGAGGAGAATGGTGATATTGTTAAATTTAGTTTAACCTATGATAATGTGATTGGTTTAGATGAATTGATTTTCTGTTTCAATAATTTAGGTTTGTTGTATTGTATTGTTTTTTTTATTAAAATGTAATTGTCGATCAGTGAATAATATTCAAACGCATCCATACATATAAAATTGTCTTATCAAATGCTTTATTCTTAGCAAATCAAACGCATCTATATATTAATATGAAAGTAATTTTATTGATTGAATTTAGGTATTCACCCTATAAAATTTTGTCCCTTAATCATAGACTAAATAATTTTACATATAATGAATTTTTTTCTTTGGAATAAGTTTAATAATTCTATTTCAACATAAAAAAAAATAAACATTTTTTACGCAACTTAAAATAAACTTTTCAAATCAATTTTGTTTTAACCAACTCAATAATATATTTTCGAATTTTAAGATGTATTTTTTAATAAATATATAATTTATTATATTTTATAGTATTTGACTTGACATGTATCACTTTATATATATATAGTGGAATATCGATTTATATATGTTTTTTACCGTGTCTCCATTATATATATAGGCACAATTCTCACTATTTCAGCTTTACCAATTTATCTTTTTTTCCCTATTAGAGTTTTCTCCCCTCTCATAATATAAACATCTATGACTTATTTTTACATATACATCCTCCGTTTCATTTTAAGTATCATTATTGATCAAATCACACTTTAAAAAAATGTGTAAATGAAAGAGAGAAGTTATGATTTTTGCAAAAATACCTCAAATTTTTATTGGTAAGACATTGAAATACTAAAAATTAGATGTTTGAGTGTACTTTTTGTCTCACCTAATGAATACTTTAAGAGATAAAATAAAAAAATCAGTGTTATAAATAGTATAGGACATTTATTTTGGGACAAACAATTTTGGCAAGTAGGACACACATTTTGGGACGGAGGGAGTATTAAAGTTGATAATGTAATTATTATGTTTAGTTTGTGTGTAAATTTTACTAAATTGCCATTTGTTTGCATGTGTAGTATTTTTTTTGGTCGAGACCGAGGTATCCACCGCCGAGTACAGTGACTAATCTCTCGCTAGATTGGAGGCACCTCGAATGGTGGGATAGTTGGCCCAAGGATTTAAAACTCCTCCATTAGGGGTGGCAAAACGAGCATGCCCGCCCCGTTTAGGTCGTCCGCCCCGCTTGAGCCCGCTTAAAAATGAGACGAACCGAGTCGAGTCAACTTAGATGGCCGAGTTTAAAATCCAACCCGCCCCGTATATTGGCGGGCATGCGAGTTAGCGGGCCGGTCCGCGGCCCACCAATTTGTTTGTTTTTTTTTGCGGTATTTACATTACAAAAATTTTATTGAATATTAATGTTTTTTTTTAAGAAACAACTAAATTTGTGAGAAACTCAAACTTACAAGACAAATATAGAAACATAATTAACAAATTCGACATAATTAATATAAAAAATGATATAAAGCTGCAACGAAAATAATCCTAAAGGTTGATTAGATCAAACCCCTTATAGAGCAGGGACGAAAACAATCATTGTGTAAGTGGAAAAAACTTAAGTTTTTTAAATAAGTGTTTTTATTGAATCAGATCAAACCACTTATTTTTGTAATAAATTTTATATAAATATTAAAATAAAGATAAAAAACGAGTTAAACGGGCCGGCCCGCCCCCGCCTCACCCCAGCCCATTTTTTTGGCGAGCCGAGCTGGGCGGGCTTCACAAAAAAAGCGAGTTCAAATCTTTAACTTAGCCCGCCAAAATTAATGAGTTAAACGGGCCGGTCCGGCGAGTCAGACCCGTTTTGCGTCCCCTATCCTCCATACCCAAGGTGAAGATCGAACTCTCAACCCTTGGTTAAGGGAGGATGGGCCGCAACCGCTCAACCACACTCTGGCCTTGGGTTGCATGTGTAGTATTTGATTTGACTTTTCATATTTCAATGTAAATAGTATAATGTGTAAGAAAAAAATAATCAATACACCTAGTAATTTGTTAAGGAATTTATATTTTAAGACTAGACTTTTTTTTAGTAATAACTTATATTTAAAACGGAGGGAGTATTTCTCTGCATATTACTCCCTTCGTTCCGAAATATAAAGGAAAAAAACCACTTTTCTTTGTCCCAAAATATAAGGGAAAAATTATTTTCAAGAATTTATTTTTCCTTATTTTCATAAAATTAAATGCAAATTGCAATTAGTTTTTTTCTCTCTCCTTTTCTCAATAAATAATAACCAATAAAAAATGGTATTACACCTTCCTATGTAACTTATTTTAAGAAAAACTCCACAAAATCATAATTTAAATTTTCATGATTATGTTTTTTTAATAAATAAGATTATATTTTTCCCTTATATTTTGAGACGGTGAGAGTATTATGTTATTTTAGTCTTATACTGACATAAGGTCCCCCTGGATGAATTTTTGGTGAAGAATATTGTTCATATGAAATTACTGAGATTACATTACCATTAAGTATTATGTGGACAGAGTTTTTAGGTATAGATATTTTGGTATCTAGACCTAGAAGTAGAAGACGATACTTTGTGGAAGGAGTCAAGGACTAACATATGTTTGAAAAATGAATATGTTGTACATATTAAATACTATTCATTTTGATTTTCGGTTTGGATTAATTCAATTTACAGTTTTACTTTTGACATGGTTCGAATACGATCACATCTACTTATGACTAATTAAAATGGATATGAATTACGAATCATAAATATCTCGTATTAATTTTTATTTAAGTGGTACAAAAGCTTAGTAATTATTATAATACATCCTACGACTTTAATTATAAATAATTTTACAATTTTTAATTTCAATAAATAACTAATATATTTAGTCTATAGTTAAGATGAATATATTAATTATTTAATAAATATAAAAAATAAAAAGTTTTTATAATTAAATTAGTTAGGTGCTTACCAAAAATAAATAAATACTCCTTCTGTCCTAAAATAAGTGTCATACTTGTTAAAATTATTTATCCCAAAATACGTGTCATACACACTTTTCTTAGAAAAGTTAAGAAAAGTGTATATTTTGGTAAACATTTAAAATGGAACCCAAAGAGTAGTAATGAATATGACAGCAAAGAAAAAGATCGGCATCGGCATAATAGAAAAGAAGGCAAGTAGGACACGGCAAAAACAAATAAAGTGACGAGGGAAAGAAATAGTGACCTAAAATCAGCAATCAGCATGATTACCTGGACTTTAAGTCAAATCAGACTGATCAATTACTCCCTTAGTCACAATTTAAATGTTCTAGTTTATTAGTTTATTAGTTTAAATGTTCTAGTTCTATATATAAAAAACAATTTACTTTTTAGATATATTGAGAATTAGATGTATGTAGTCAATAATGTAGATTAAATACATTAAATTTTCAATGTATCTAAAATGGAATCTTTTTTGATATATAGGACCAGAGGGAGTATTATTTTATGAAAATTGTGTAAATAAAAGAGAGATAGTAAGACTTTTATCGAAATATTATAACATTTTATTGATAGTAGATATTAAAATACTAAAAAGTAAATTATAATCGGTATATATAAGACAATTATTTTTGATAAACAATTTTAGTAAATATGATACTCCCTCCGGACACTATTATAAGAAAAAAAACTACTTACGCGGTGTTTAAGAAACTTAGTTAAGTGTAATTAATTTTATTGATTTAATGTAAGACATATGTCAAATTTACTATGTTATCTTTTGAAATTACAAGTACCAAAACATAAAGTAGAATAAGTGTATAGAAAGTAGTAGAATTAAATAAGGGTATATTTATAATAGTAGTATTAATCATTGTAAAAGTAGTTACTTTTGCTTATAATAGTGACCAAAGTTTGAAGTGTTTTTTTGCTTATAATAGTGACCGGATGGAGTATTTCTTTTAGGACGGAGACCAACGGTCAAATTTTCTTTCTTTTCATAATTCAATGCATTATATGGACTTTTCCTTTCTCAACATACATTTCCAAGAGTTCGTTACCACCAACCAACCTTGCCAAGTGCATCTATTATCAGCTCAGCTCAGCTCAGCTTCCTCCAAACAAACAGCAGTATTCAATTCATGGCGGCAGATTGGTCGCAACTTCCCAAAGATCTTTTACAACAAATATCAGAAAGACTCGACGATAGTGAACTCTATCTTCTTCGTTTTCGTTCCGTTTGTTCATCATGGCGCTCTTCTTCAAACTCTAAACACCGTCGTTATAACAACTATTTATCCTTGAATCTTCCACAATTCCCCAACAACAACAACAACAACAACAATAACAACAACAATTCTAACTCATCATGCAAACTCTCCAAACACAATATCTTTCTCATCAAACCACTGGAACACCACCATCACCACCGTCCTTGGTTGATCAGAATTGGTCCAGATAAAATCCAACTCTGGCACCCTTTCTCACTTCACCCACAATCACCTTACCTTTTCCCTCAACAAGTTCTCGATTTTAACCAACTATCCCTCTTCGATCTAGGACACATGTTCTTACTTTCTGATCCCAATAGTCAAAAATATTCTGCAAAGGTTCTTGTTGCCACATGCCAAGAGAAACAGCAACCTCCGACTGTGGCCACGTTTAACTACTTTGGGGAGTTGAGCTTGTTTCGTTGTGGGGATGATAGTTGGACGATGATCATGGGCATGACAACTTCCTTCTACGGAGACATATGTCTTTTTAAAGGAAGACCTTGTGCGGTAGACTATTCCGGTGAAACTGTGATGTTCGAACCGGACTTAAGCTACCATTTGATTGCTGACCGTTTGCCTGAGGAGGAGGATGATGTTCGTAGCAAATTCTTGTTGCCGAGTGAATGTGAATTGTTGCTAGTAGATTGCGATGTAGTTGATGGTAGTGTTTTTTTTTTCACAGGGTGATGATCATGTTAGGATTGCTGTGTTCAAACTAGATGAAAATGAGAAGAAATGGGTGAAAGTAACGAGTTTGGGGGATAGGGTTTTGTTCTTGGGGAATGGATTTACGTTTTCTGCTTCTGCTTCGGAATTAGGTTTTGCCAATGGGAATTGTGTGATTTTCACCGATAATGCCTTCATAGGAATTGAAGATACAGAATGTGGGATGCATGTTTTTCACTTGGATCGAAATCAGGCTTCACCTTTGTCTGATTATCCGGATTATTTGAAGTTGTTCTGGCCACCTCCAGAATGGATCTCCGAGTTGCATTCGTAACAGAGTATGTTTTTCTTTCATGGTTAATGTTCTTACTTTGACTATAAGTTTTCTAAGTAACAGGAAGTCTCATATCATTATCTGTTCTTCAAAATTGTTCAGAATTTCCTTCATTTAACATTTAAATATAAGGGGTTAACGAGTGCAACAGGAGATTTAATGTAAGGAAGGGCTGTAGATTTTTGCCAAAGTTCATTCATTAGAATTTAGAAGAACTTTATGCTTTAACATGATTTTTGGCATGAAGCTTAAGTCAAAATTAGTAAAGCATCTTTCTACTTAGGCAAAAATGAAAGTCCATTCATACTTGGATGGTTGTTCCCTTGCCACTTTGAATGTTTCTGAAAGACACTCATTAAAGTAATGGACCATTAAAGGATTGCATAGATGATACATACTAAGTGCATGTTAATTGAACAATTCATTCCTATATTCCAACTAGTTTATCCGGTTAAAGCAAATCAAAGTAGTTTAAGAAACTGACCAAATGGTATCAGTGTCTCCTTAAAATTTTCCTTGCTATCTTTTGAATTGAAATTCATGTGAGCAATCATAGACCTTGAGAGTCTATGAAGATAAAATGTATTTATGAATATATGCAGGTAATTGTGACGTTTCTAACAATGTTGATGGGTTTGATTGTTCCCACAACTTTGATTCAAACTCAAGGTCACCGCAGTTAATGTATTAGTAGAGTTTAGACACAATGCATAACTTGCTTCTCTAGGCAATTCCAACTTCCATTTAATTATGCAAACAATTTAAAGTCACAATCTAAATATAAAATAAGCAGTAGAGTGTATCTTGAGATCAATTATCATAGGACCATGTCCATATCCATATTTAGTTATATGTTTTATTAGTATGTACTCTGCCATGGTGGTCAAAGGTACTGATAATGTCCAAACTTTAGAATTGTAAATCAAAAGAAAAATGCAGGTACATCTGGGGCATGTTACATAATCAATCCTCTGTGTTTGGAATCCTATTTTCTCCATTTGTTGTCTTCAAGTGACATAAATCTATGTAGTTAATCTCGGATAGCGGCGCGTAGCGCCGTCCCTCAAAAATGCTCTAGCAGTAAAGCGGATAGCGGTAAATGCTATAGCGGTATACTTGTGAACACTTAAAAACCATGTACAAATTTAAACATAAACTTCAACAACATACATAAATACTAAAAAATAGAAAAATAGCCAAAATCAAAGGGACATTCATACTTAATATTCATAATAAAACTGTCATTTCCCTCAAAATAGGTTCTTAATATAAACTAAATAGCATTCCATGATTTCCAGCCGATTTAGAGAAGGAGCAAGATGGAAATCGTGTTTCAGTGTGTGTGATGTCACATGATATTCACAAGTTAGGGCAAACAAGGGGTGCAAAAAAGACCCAAATACCCCTAACTTAAAAAATAATTACAAAAAATTAGGGTTTTATAATTTTTTTCCCCAAAACACAATAGCGGCCAAAAAATGCTACTGAAACTCGCTGCCACAGTGCCGCTATTTCACTATTTTTCGCGGCCGCTATTCCCGCTTCTCTAAATAGTGGTTTGCGGCTCTATGGCGTGGCAGAGAGGGGGTCACCGCTATGCTATACCGCTATCGCGGCGCTATTGACTACATAGAAATAACTATGATTTCAAACTCTTGGATTCTTGTTTGATTTATTAGAACTAACATATGGTGAAAAATGCAGTTCTAAGTAAATTATCAATGACTAGATATATCCTCTTTGTTACATGTTTAGTTAGATTAGATTATGCTCATCCTTCCTTCATTTTGACTGATGTTTTCTTCGTCTTGCATGAATTAATCATGTATGTATTACTTAATGTGGAATTCTTAGGTTTAGAGATAGAAAATCAATTTATGAACTTACATTTTATAAATTTTGCCTGACATTATTTATTAGGATTTGGTTCTTATCGTTTAGTTCCTAACGAAAAGCCTTGTTCTTTTATACAGGGTTGAAAGAAAGAATGCACAAAACATGACAATATGCATATTTAATAATAAAAAACAAAGCCGGCCGACTTTCTGTTTTTCTTTCTTCTTCATTGTATCTTCATTTGAAGGGGGATCCTATGCATTGGTCTTCTAAATTGTTCATACTGTGTAACTATGTCAGTATGTATGGTTTCTGACTTCTGTTCATTGTAATGTAGTATTACTTACAGCTTTTGCCCTTATATTTTATTATTGTCAATTTGTCATATGAAAACAGATCCAAAAAACAGATCCAACACTGAAACCGCCACCACAGAATTTTGGCACCGATTCAAAGAAGAAGAAAACATAACACTAACAACACGACCCAAATGCAGCCGGAATTGGAAAATAAAAGGATCAAATGCATATTTAAACCTTAAATCTATTATTGTCTCACTTTATTAGGTATTTTTTTGGTACATGTTTCATGGGTGTAATGAGACAATATTTTAGAGGATTTATTTTGGTTAACTCTGTTTGAATTGTGATGTATTTTAGATTTATTAATAATCTCTTAGAAATTGCATTACTAGTTCCATGATGAATATGCACTATAATTTCAAAAATGGAAAGAGATCTATAGCATAGATATGTTTGATTCCTGTAACTTGAACTTTCATTATTTTATGATAATCTTAGGTCTATGCAATTGATAATCATTAATGAGTATGATGCTACCGAGCCAAATGTAAAAGCATTAGTATGGGTGTGGGTGGGGGTTCATGGAGGGAAAACGTTGGATTTGAATGTTAGAAATAATATAAAATTATTGATGAGGCATTATCTTAATAGTTAAATTTTTTGGAATAATCGGTTATTCGACATAGTATCAAAGTCTCTATGATTAAATAGTCTAGAGTTTGATTCCCTCTCCCCTCACAATCTAATTAAAAAGTGAAGTTTAAACATTTGGTAGGTGTGGGTCTATGCATTATTCACGCTTTAAGCCCAAATTGACTCTTGAGTAAGAGAGCGTGTTAGAAATAATATAAAATAATTGATGTGCCCATATTCTAATAGCTTAAGTTTTTAGGCTAATTGATTATGATATTAAAAGTTAGAACGTTAAGGTTTATATGAAAAATGACATGTAAAAGGTGAGTTACTTTGTATTGATATCAACATATTTTGATTATTTATAAAAATTGTCATAAGTTGTTTTTTATAAATTTTCTGAAACAATCTCACGAGTTGAAAGTAAGAACATTAAAATTTATATGAAAATTGACATATTTTTGAAGGTGTGTAACTTTGTATTGATGGAATATTACCAACATATTTTGATTACTTACGAAAATTGTCATAAGCTATTTTTATAAGTACAAATAGTGTCACAAAACTTATGTCACTAGATAAACTCAAATTTAATAAATCTCTAACCGTATACATGGATAAGTTTGCTATTAGTTTGCGAATTAATTTTTGTGTGAATATATTGCAGATATGATATTGTTGGGTTCTGTTGGTTTGGCTTTTGTAAGGTGAACCTGGTTAGATAGTGGCTTCTTGTAAGTATGCAGAAAACTTATCCTTTCAGTTTCAGACTTTCAAGTGTGTCTGCCTTTATATGTAGTTTTATCCTAGCCCTCTAGCACATATGATCGCGTGAGTTCTCAGTTGGTATTATTTCTTTTAAGATAAAAGATGAGTTTGTAAAGTCTAGTATTTTTGAATAGAATTGATGTATTGTCTCATCCTCTTTCATCTTCATATTTTCAAACTTATTGTTAATGAGTTGTAGTTTAGATATTTTGTTTCCTTTGATATTTCTTCATAAGTATTTTGCAAGATTGTCCAAGCTTCTTTGGCAACAAGACATGACTTAATCAATTTGTAGACATGTCTGTCCACTCCATTGAATATGACTTTCAGGCTTTGTGATTAGCTTCAGCAGCTTTTATTTCTTCTTTAGACCATATTAATCCTCGTCATTTGGCTCATGAGTTGATGTTCCTTCTTTTGTAGTCATAGTTGGTGGTACCCATCCTTTTCTAAGAGAGTTCCATGTACTTCTTCCAAGGGATCTTAAGAAGGCAATTATCTTACCTTTCTAATAATCATAATTGGCATCATTCAATAATGGTGGTTTGTAGCAAAATCCTTCATCTTTGTCAACGTCCATGGAGAATAGAATGACTTTCCCAGGAACTCACCCTAATCAAAGCAGGGGTGTCTGCTCTGATGCCAATTGAAATTCTAGTTCACTTGTGAGAAAGATGTTAAGCAAGATGTCTTGATAACTTGCTTGGCTTTATGGCACAACAGTAAACAATATAATAAAGTGCAGAAATAATAAACGACACAAATAAATTGTTTATCCAATTAAATGTCAAAACACTTAATCTGGGGGATACCAATTCAGGAGAACTACCTTCACCATTTCGTAGTTCTTATTCTATAGGTCTTATTTGATTAGCCCCAAATCAAAGCCTCTCACTAAAACTACCCCTAAATATGTGACTCTCCCTATAGTATTAATCAAGTTGGAGGAACGAGATTAACTCAATAGAACAGTGCAAGTATTGCACGAAAACAACAAGAACAATAAAAAGCAAAGACTCAATAAAAACTAAGAACACTAGAATATTTCTCTATCAGCTTGAGTCGTGTTTTGCTTCAATGCTTGGACCTCTATTTATAGTATTTGATATGACATAGAGGTCAAGCCAAATAATAGGAAAGTTTGTTGAGATTAAATCTTTTATCTTCTTCAAGCTATTCGAACAAAATTGATGGCGCGCAAACAATAAATCTTCTGAGTTATTTATTTGTTTGGTTGAGCGGAGATATTTGTAACAAACTTTATTTGTTTAAAATATTTTACTTTAATCCTTTTAAAAAAAAATTGCGCCATAACAAACTTCTTTCAGAGATATACTTCAACTGAGAACGTTGGATTATTTGTTTCTTCATCTCTAAGTTATTAACAAACAAATCAATAAAGTCTGTGACTGAAAATTCGCACATTTGAATACTTCGACTGATGTGCTCTACCAGAGGCAATATATCACAGACCTCTAGTGGAAAGATGTCAAGACATCTTGCCTAACATGTTGTTTGATCAAAATACATGACAACAAAGGAACAAGAAACCAATTTTGAAATGTATTGAAAACGGAAGTGCATATAGTGTGTCATTTACGCGTTTAGTTGAAATTCAAAAGTTTATTAAAAACATCAAACTTTGGTTTGAGAATTAAATATTACATTGGAAAATGATGTGATATTTTAGTATATTATTAAAATTACACAATTATCAAAGTTGATTGAAAATATTAAACCTAGGATTAAGAAGTTAAAATAATAATTAATAAATGTAGAAATTTAGAAATGCATTGGAAAATAGCAAGTAAAACATTCATTGTATTTAACAAAAATTTATTGTAAACATCAAAGTTTGAATTGAGAGGCTCAAAAAGCATATATAAAGGCATATACAAGCCTTCTCACGGACGTTTTTTTTGGAAAAAATTTCCGATGTTTGTTTTGAAAATAATTCGGTAATTTTTTTAATAAAAAAGTTCATAATTATAGCCAGAAAAAATCCAAAACATTTATGACAAAAATTTCAATCTATTTTGATTTTAGAAAAAAAATTAGAGCTTTAGTTTTTTGTTTGCGAAAAAAATATCCCCATTTTTTGAGAGTTTTTTCTTCTTTAGAATAAAAAGTTTGAAATATTTTCGGTGTAATTATTTATGCTGTTTTTATTTTTCGGCTGGAGTATATTATTAAAGTCTATGCATTGAAAATAATTAACAAATACTCCCTCCGGTCCTTATTATAAGAAGAAATTTACTTTTTAGATACATAGAATGTTTAATGTATCTATCTCATTTCATAGTCTAGATACATCAAACATTCTGTGTATCTAAAAAGTAAATTTCTTCTTATAATAAGGACTGGAGGGAGTATAAAATTTATAAATGTATTAGAAAAATGAAGTGAATGATAATGTGTCATTTACGTGTTTAGTTGAAATTCAAAGGTTTATAGACAACATCAAAGTTTGGTTTGAGAATTAAATATTGCATTGGAAAATGATGTATAATTTAGTGTATTATTAAAATTACACGTTTATCAAAGTTGATTGAAAATATTAAACCTTGGATTAAGAAGTTAAAATAATACTTCTTCCGTCTCAAAAGAAGTGTCATAGTTTACCAGTTCACGTTTGCTAATATTTACATTTATATTTTAGTAAAAAAATGTGGTCAAAGTAGAATATGTGAATAGTTGCAAACGGTCAACTGTGACAATAATTTTGGGTTGGAAGGAGTAATTATTAAATGTAGAAATTTAGAAATGCATTGGAAAATAGCAAGTGAAACATTCATTGTATTTAACAAAAATTTATTGGAAACATCAAAGTTTGAATTGACAAACTCAAAAAGCAGATATAAAAGCATGTTCAAGCCTTCTCACACAAACTATCTGTATATATAAAAGAATAAAATCTCAAAGACTGATTCACCATTTTACTTAAAAATAAGGAAATCATCCTCTTTTGAAGAGTGATCTTTCACAAATTATTGCCACCCATTCACAAAGTAAAAGTGTGATATATAATTGTTAGCCATATATTCTATACAAATTCTCTAGGACTTTTAAGGGACACATTTTCTGGCAACTTTTTTTTTTTATTGTTTGAAAATGTTTTTGGAAGTGCAAGTTGTAGCTCAAAACTAGTGCGGAGAAATTGTGTAAAATGGATGAATTGAAAATGGGTCCGGTAAATGTCTTCCTCCCATAATTTTCTTCCACCACTGCTTAGATCTCCTCATTCCCCATTTCAAGCACAATTAGAGAACAAAATCATGGGAGGACGACATTTATTAGACCCATCTCCAATTCATTCATTTTACAAAATTTCTCCGCATTAATTTTGAGCAACAACTTGCACTTCTTAAAAAAATTTCAAACAATGTAAAGAAGTTGCTAGAAAACGTGACCTTTAAAGGTCATAGTGTAGTTGTGGAGAATATAGGGCTGATAACTAGAGATCATACTATTTATTTCTTGGACGGTTGGCAACGACTCGTGAAACATCATTCTTTGAAAGAGAATGATTGCTTTGATTTGCTTTGCTTTGGTTTTAATCTTTAATGTATTCATTATGCTTCGTTATGATTTTCTGGGTTCACCATTCATGTACTTGTTTCAACCGCAAATCCTTAACTTTTATGGGTTTACTTCAACACCACAAATTTTGGTTCTCTTTTGAAGGTTGATGAGCTTTCTAGAGCTTACGTGAGTGCAAATGTGTGCAATTCATACATACGTGTTTCTTGATGAGGAGAATGGTGATCTTGTTAAATTTAGTTTAACCCATGATTATGTGATTGGTTTAGATGAATGGATTTTTTGTTTCAATAATTTTAAGTTTGTTGTATTGTATTATTTTTTTTATTAACAATTTTACTCATGAACATTTGGATTTCTTTGTTTTATTTTATACTTGTTTTCTTACAAAAATAAACTTATTGTATTTCATTCAAAATAGTTTGTTCAATACAAGATGGATAATGAATAAAAACATTGGGACTAGCATGGAAATGAGATGTCAGAGCTAATGAGGAACTCAATTATCTTGTCACCTAACATAAGTGATACTAAAATTTTCATGTAAAAGAAGAAAATTATGACACCCATCAATGATAGCTACAAACTTCAGTGTTATTCTTTTGCTTTGAACGAATTATTTCTTGCACAAAGACAAGCTAATGTTAAAACACAAATTGCCACATAAACATGTTCTTAGGCTAACTACGAGATCTAAAGTGAATAGTTTGAAATATCTAAATTTTATTAGCAGGAACTAAAATCAATGTCGCTAAAGTTTGTAAAGACCAAAAGAGTATTAACACAAATTCACTCAAATTTTGGTATGGAAGGAGTAATAAATAGTATAAAAGTATAGATATACATTGAAAAGCAAAAGTGCCGCTTAAACAATGTGTTATTTAACTTATGCGTTTAATAAAAGTTGATTGAATTTATTAAATGTTAGATAGAAAATATAAAAAGACAATTAATAAATGTAAAAATTTACAGGTTAATGATGCATAGTATATTGTGTCATTAAAGATTGTGTGTTTATCAAATTATAATTTAAAAATTATAATCAAATCGATACTCGGTTTTAAAAAATTTGTTAATTAGATTTAGGTTTTATAATCAAATTCATTTCTATTTTATTTGGATATCCATAACAAATTGGTGGATAACCACAATCAATTTGAAGACCCAAATTTCTCAAAATCCAAACTCAAATCATTTTTTTCTTATTTTTTTCCAAAATAGATTTTATTAAATTAACAAAAAAGATTTATTAAACTTTAAAATTAAATAATAGTTTAAGTATTATATTATATTTTTTATTATTAAATTAAAATTATTAAAATAAGGGGTGGAAGATTGTGGCTGTGCAACAGAGCTCCACTTCGGGCCACTGCATCGACCACTGACGACCAACACCGCAGGTTCGGCGGAAAATTTGTGGTCGCTCAGATCTTCATGCTGGTGTTGAAGGTCGACGTTGACTGGTCAACACCAACACTTGATTTTAATTATTTATTAAATTATAGAGTTTTAAGTAAAAATGATTTAGAGAGATGTGAAAAGAACGTTTTGGGCTTACTTAAATAATGTTTGGGCTTTGTCTAAATAGAAATTAGGGTTTATTATACAATATTTCACAAAATAAAATTTTGCTTTAAAAATAATATATATAATTTTTTATTAAAAAATTAATAAATATACTGTCAAAAAATAAAAAATGTATTTCTTAAAATAATGAATACTAAACCGATTATTAAATGAAAGTTGGGTTATAAAAGTGGGTATAGACATCCTCATTATATTTGAGTTGTCGTTGTTACTTGGATTATGTTTTCTTATGTTTGATTGACACCATAAAGAATTTTAACCAATTAATTTGACATAAGTCCCATTTGACGTGCCAATTTATCAACATTGATACTTATCACTTCGAATAAATGAATTTAATAACTAATCTAAGACTCAAATAGATCTTTTTTGGATTTTTAATTACTAGGTTACAATATCAAATTTTGATCGCCCCTTTGTGCGTTTGATTGAATTTGAAAATAAAGTGTTAAATAGCAAAAAAAATGTAACAACAGTTGCATTAAATGTAAATGATGAATGTGTGTGTAGTCAATACAAAATTCATTCTTATATGTTTTGTGTGTTAGTTCCCGCTCCTGCACATGCAATAGTTTTTCTACTAGAAAACTAAGAATGTTAGATTACCAAAAAACATATCTATAACCAATCCACAACCAATTGTTATAACAAGATATACAAATTTCAAACCTATTATATTGTCATAATCAATTTGGTTTTTACAAACCGGTTTTATAATTGGTTATGTCCATAACCATTTTTATAACCGGTTTTAGGTTTTAAAAATTAATTTTTTTATTTAAAAATTGGTTTTTTTGGTTTATTAACCTGTTTTAGTTTTCAAAAATTGGATTTCTTAGACGAAAAAACTTCAGATGTTTTTTCTTGAAATAATATTAAAAAAAATCAAAGAAAGGTACCTGATCTTTTTTCGGGATTTTATTTTATTTCAAATAAAAACAATACCGATATTTTTTTGGAAAAATTTACCGATAGTTGTTTTGAAAATAATTCTGTAATTTTTTTTTAAAAAAAAGTTCCTAATTATAGCAGAAAAAATCCAAAACATTTAAGACAAAAGTTTCAATCTATTTTGATTTCAGAAAAAAAAACTAGAGCTGTAGTTTTGTGTTTGCGAAAAAAATATCCCCATTTTATGAGATTTTTTTCTTCTTTAGAATAAAAAGTTTGAAATATTTTCGGTGTAATTATTTATGCTGTTTTTATTTTTCGGCTGGAGTATATTATTAAAGTCTATGCATTGAAAATAATCAACAAATATAAAATTTATAAATGTATTAGAAAAATGAAGTGAATGATAATGTGTCAATTACGTGTTTAGTTGAAATTCAAAGGTTTATAGAAAACATCAAAGTTTGGTTTGAGAATTAAATGTTGCATTGGAAAATGATGTATAACAAAAGTATTAATGAACAAATGTGGTTCTAACTAAGTCCTTAAAGTTTTGATGATAACAAAAGTATTAATGAACAATAGGGCATTTTAATATTTTATTTAAGTGTGCAGGATTAAAATTATACTATGTTCACACTTGATATAAGAAGCTCTGAAACAAGCGCCAAAAATTGATATCAGAAGCAACGAAATCAGAGGCAACGACATCAGAAGCAACATTGATCAGAAGTTACTCCAAAGTCAGAAGCTGGTTAACTCAGAAGTTGTGTTGAGTCTGAAGGTCATAAATTTCAGAAGCTAAGGAATCAGAAGTTATGTTGAAAACATAAAAGTCGCCAAAAATTGATATCAGAAACAACGAAATCAGAGGCAACGACATCAGAAGCAACATTGATCAGAAGTTACTCCAAAGTCAGAAGCTGGTTAACTCAGAAGTTGTGTTGAGTCTGAAGGTCATAAATTTCAGAAGCTAAGGAATCAGAAGTTATGTTGAAAACATAAAAGTCTGATTAAACTATCAGAGAATGTCAGTGTTAACTGATAGTGATTCAATGATTGGAAATCATTTGAATTTAAAGGCTGTGATTGATTGTGAAATCATAGTACTACATCCTTATCATCAGGATAGTGACGTTAGTACTATTTTACTACATAAGGGCGAATATTCTCATACAAAAGGAATAAATGGATAAGCTTTACCAGAAATGGCAAATATCCCATGTTACCTTTGTCCTTACATAGCTGGTGTGAAAATGACCTCTGCAACAGTCAGTAACATCAAACGTCTCTTTTTCTTCTACCTCATATAAATAGAGAACAACTCTTGAAGATTAAATGACGCAAAAATTCAAAAAGCAACAACACCTACTCTGTTTTTTCATACAAGACTGCAAGCACTGCTTCTGAAGTTATTCTGTCTGTGCTTCTGACTTTTGTTTTCTTAGGAATCATTTGTTAGAGTCTTTACAGTTGTGTTGTATTGTTTTAAGAGCTTTTGATTTTAATATCAACTGCTCAAAACTCAATTATCTTTTGCTTTTGTGTTAGGAAGTCTCTTGTTTAGAACTTGAGCATTAGGAAGTCTCTTACTAGTGTGTTTGAGCAATTGTAATCAAAGTGATTATAGTGAAATCCCTTGGAAGTGCAAGGGGACTGGACTACTCTCGGTTTGTGAGAGGAACCAGTATAAAATTGCTTGTCTCGTCTCTCACTCTATATCTCTTACTCTTTCTGTTTCTGTTTACGTGCGTTGCTTGTGTTTGCTTTATCCGCTGGTGCTTCTGATAAGTTTTCTAAACTTAAAGAAGAAGTTTTTAAAATTACCAAAACACAATTCAACCCCCCCTTCTTGTGTTTTTCACACCTTCAATTGGTATCAGAGCTCTGGTTGTTACACATCACTTAACAATGAAACAAAAAGATCCTGAAAAACACAATGACTGAAACTATTGAGAGTTCTAAGAAGATTGAAATTCCATATGATTACAACTCTGAGAAAGGAGAGAAAACTGGAAGTGTTTATAGCAAAGCACCTAAGTTCAATGGTGACCAATCAACCTTTAGTTGGTGGAAATACAAAATATATCCACACATTATAGCTTAAGATGAAGGGTTGTGGGATATCATTGAAGAAGGTGTTAGCTTTCAAGAACACCTTGATGAAGATGGCAAAACTACTGCTGCTGTTAAGAAGACCTTCACTGCTGAACAAAAGAAAGAGTGGAAAAGACATAATAGAGCTATATCTATTCTTGCTGAATGCATCACTCATGATGAATTTTTGAAACTTGGAAACAGATCAAGTGCTAAAAGTATTTATGACTCTTTGTGTCCTACATATGAAGGGAACCAACAAGTGAAAGAAGCAAAAGCAAATCTTCTAGTCCATCAGTATGAAATGTTTAAGATGAAAGACACTGAAAACATTGAAGAAATGTATGCAAGGTTTAAAATCTTGGTTTCAGGTATTGGAGTCTTAAAGAAGAGTTATACAACTTCTGATCATGTGAAGAAGATTCTGAGGTGTTTACCACCCAAGTGGAGACCAAAAGTCACTGCTATTCAAGAAGCAAAAGATCTCAATACTTTAAGCCTAGAAGAGTTAACTAGTTCTCTTATAAGTCACGAGATGGAACTAGCTTCTGATGAGCCAAAGAAGAAATCAAAGTCATTGGCTTTGCCAGCAACTTTGAAGTCTCCTAAGGCTCTAAAGGCTAAAATTATTGAATCTGATGCTGAGGAATCTTCTGTAGATGAACAGGAAGATGGATCAGATGAGGAACTTTTTGCTTTAATTTCAAAGTTCAGAAAATGGAACAAATACAAGAACAACAAAGCCTCTGGGAAAAGTTCTGGTTCAAAGAGTTATGGAAACAAAAATTCAAGTTTGAAAGACAAGAAAGACAGCTCTAAGAATAATTGTTTCAACTGCAAAAAGACTGGTCATTTCATTGCTGATTGTCCTGTGTTAAGCTCAAATGATAAAGGGAAAAAGGGCAGTTTCAAAAACAGAATGAAGAAAAGTCTTATGGCAACTTTTGAAGATCTGGAAAAGTTATCAGATGAAGATGATGATGATGAAGAGGCTAACATAGCTCTAATGGCTACAACATCTTCTGAAAATGAATCAGACATGGATGATGAATCTGATACTGATGATATTGATGAGGTAATCTCTAAACTCCCTCATGATAAGCTTCTGATTGCACTTAAAGACACTATGAAGCAATATATAAACAAGTCAAATGATTTCAAAAGTTTAAAAAATAAAGTTGACTTGCTTATAGAGAAATCTAATCTACTTCAAACTCAATACAATGAATCTATTATGAAAATCAAAGAGCTTGAAGAAGGTTGTGTTGCTTGTAACAAATCTCATGATAAGCATGAAGTTGCTCTTCATGAATTTGTGAAACATAATGTCAATAAGAGCAAGGTTGCTTCCATGATCTATAGTGTTAGCAAAAACAAAGGTTATGGGCTTGGTTATTTTGCATCTTCTGATAAAGATAAATCAACTCAATCTGATTGTTTAAGCAAAACACCTCCTCCTCTCTATTCAACTTTTGTTTCAGAATCTGGAAACTCTAAGAAAGTTTCACAAACTACAGTTTTGAATAAGGGTAAGTCAAAAGTTTCAGAAAGTAACACTTCAGAGACTAAGACAAACTCTAATTCAAAAATGAAGTATTCAGAAGTTAAGATTCTGAAGAGACCAGTTCCTAAGGAAACTCAGGTTCTGATAACTTCAGAAGCTAGTACTTCTAATACAAAGTGTGTGAAACCTATTAGAAGCTTTGGCAAGAAGAAGTATGCATCTCAAACAAGTTTTCAAAAAGCATACTTCTACAAGGCCTACACTAACAAATCAGGAGCCAACAAGTTGTGGGTACCAAAATTTGAAATAGTTTATTTGACAGGTTTGCACTCAAAGAGAGAAAAAGGAAAGTACTTGGTACCTGGACAGTGGTTGCTCACGTCACATGACAGGAGAAAAGGATTTGTTCCTCACCCTAACTCACAAAGAGGGAGGGAATGTAGGATTTGGTGGGAACCAGAAAGGAAAAATAATTGGTACTGGTACAGTAGGTAACTCTTTCTCAACTATTTCTGATGTTTTGTTAGTTGATGGATTATTTCATAATCTTCTGAGCATAAGTCAATTATGTGACAGTGGATATGAAGTGGTATTTAATAAGAACACATGTACTGTAAACAAAGACTCTAATAAGTCTATTGTTTTCAAAGGGAAGAGAAAAGGCAATGTTTATAAAATCAACCTTTTTGAACTAAAAGAACAAGATGTTGTTTGTTTATTGACTTTGAGTGAAGAAAAATGGGTCTGGCACAAGAGATTGGGTCATGCTAACTGGAGATTAATCTCTAAGCTTAGTACACAAAATCTTGTGAGAGGCTTACCAAATTTAAAGTATCACTCAGATTCAGTTTGTGGTTCTTGTCAAAAAGGGAAACTTTTTAAAAGCTCCTTTAAAGATAAAAACATTGTCTCTACCTCTAGACCTTTGGAATTACTTCACATTGACTTATTTGGACCAGTTAACACTGCTTCAATAAGTGGTAAGAAGTATGGACTTGTCATTGTTGATGATTATAGTAGATGGACATGGGTTAAATTCCTCAGATCCAAGGATGATACATATTATGTGTTTAGTACCTTCTGCACTCAAATACAAGTTGAAAAAGATTTGAAAATTGTTAAAGTAAGAAGTGATCATGGTGGTGAATTTGAAAATGAACCTTTTGAAATCTTTTGTGAAAATAATGGAATTCTCCATGAGTTCTCTTCTCCTAGAACTCCACAACAAAATGGGGTTGTAGAAAGAAAGAACAGATCTTTACAAGAGATGGCCAGAACCATGATGCATGAAAATAATTTGGCTAAGTATTTCTGGGCAGAAGCAGTAAACACAGCTTGTTACATTCAAAATAGGATCTATATCAGACCTATGATGAAAGTAACAGCATATGAATTGTTCAAAGGAAGAAAACCTGATATTTCTTATTTTCATCAATTTGGATGTACTTGTTATATCTTGAATACAAAAATCCATTTAAAGAAATTTGACTCTAAAGCATCTAAGGGTATCTTCATTGGATACTCTGAGCATTCAAAGTCATACAGAGTGTATAACTCTGAAACTAATACAGTTGAGGAGTCTATGCATGTAAAATTTGATGATAAAGTGCCTGATGATGAAAAATCAGAGCCTGTTGAAGTTATTGCAGATAAACATGATTCAGAAGAAGAAAGTTCAGAAGTTCATATGAGTTCAGAACCTGAATCACCTTCTGAAGACAAAGCTGCTTCTGAAACCGTTCCAACATCTCAAGAAGATAGTGAATCAGATGCTGAGATTGAAGAAGTCATAAAGAAGAACTCATTCAAATATAAGTCATCTCATCCTCAAGAGTTAATTCTGGGAAACAAAGATAGTCCTAGAAGAACCAGATCAAGCTTTCAAAAGGAAGATTCAATGGTGTGTTTAGTCTCTACCACTGAACCTAAAAATGTTGAAGAAGCTTTAAAGGATGAAGCCTGGATTCTAGCTATGAAAGATGAACTATATCAGTTTGAAAGAAATGATGTTTGGGATCTTGTTTCTAAACCTGAAGACAAAAACATTATTGGAACAAAATGGGTTTTCAGAAACAAGCTAAATGAACAAGGAGAAGTCATAAGAAACAAAGCAAGATTAGTTGCACAAGGATATAGTCAACAAGAAGGAATTGACTACAAAGAAACTTTTGCTCCAGTTGCAAGATTGGATGCAATCAGACTATTCCTATCCTATGCAGTTAATCATGGTATCATCTTATATCAAATGGATGTGAAGAGTGCCTTTCTTAAAGGTTTTATCTCTGAAGAAGTATATGTCAAACAACCCCCTGGATTTGAAAATTCTCAAAACCCAAATCATGTGTTCAAACTAAAGAAGTCACTTTATGGTCTTAAACAAGCACCTAGAGCTTGGTATGATAGACTAAACAACTTTTTGATTGATAATGGTTTTGAGAAAGGGCAAGTTGATTGTACACTTTTCAGAAAGACTTTAAAGAAAGACATTTTGATTGTCCAAATATATGTTGATGATATCGTGTTTGGGTCAACAAATGCTACTCTTTGCAAGAATTTTTCAAAGCTTATGGAGAAAGAATTTGAAATGAGTATGATGGGTGAAATGAAGTACTTTCTTGGAATACAAGTTAATCAAACAAAGGAAGGAACTTATATTCATCAAACCAAATATACCAAAGAGCTTCTGAAGAAATTCAACTTGGAAGATTGCAAGCCTATGAACACTCCTATGCATCCAACTACAAGCCTGAACCTTGATGAATCTGAAGGCAAAGTTGATCAGAAAGTTTACAGAGGTATGATTGGTTCCTTACTCTATCTAACTGCATCTAGACCTGATATTTTATTCTCAGTTTGTTTATGTGCAAGATTTCAATCAGATCCTAGAGAATCTCATCTCACTGCTGTGAAGAGAATCTTTAGATATCTGAAAGCAACTTGTAATTATGGATTACTTTACAAGAAATTCAATAAATATGAGTTAAATGGATTCTGTGATGCTGATTATGCTGGAGATAAACTTGAAAGAAAATCAACAAGTGGTAGTTGCCAATTTATGGGTGAAAATCTTATCTCTTGGTGTAGCAAAAGGCAGACCACCATTGCTATGTCAACCGCAGAAGTAGAATACATTTCAGCTGCTAAATGTTGCACACAACTTCTTTGGATGAAATATCAATTAGAGGATTATCATATAAGCAGTCACTATATTCCTTTATATTGTGATAATACTGCAGCCATTCAGCTTTCTAAAAATTCTATTTTACACTCAAGAGCTAAACACATAGAGATCAAACATTATTTTATTAGAGACTATGTTGAAAAAGGGGTTATAAATATCAAGTTTGTTGAGACTGAAAAACAATGGGCTGATATTTGTATTAAACCTTTATCTGTTGAAAGATTTGAATTTATAAAGAAAAATCTCAACATGGTGTTTGTTCGTGATTGTTAGCTTTTGAGAGTGAAATTTTTTTTAAAATTTGATTTTAATCAGAAGCTGTTGGATTTCATAACCTCAAGGTCAGAAGTTCTGATAGACAACTACTTCTGATAATAATTAGAATCAAAGAATGGTTCTGATATGGTAGTTGAACAGTTTGTGTCCTATATCCTTTTAACTGCTGTCCACTAACTTGTCAGTTATTTAAATAAACCTCTATACACGTGTCTGTCTGTATTTAGATTGATTGTTGGTTAATGATGATTAAGTGCTTTATTTAGAAAATGACTCTCTTGTCCTTTTGCGTGGTACTGTTTTGTTGTTTGTTTGTTTTCTAAAAATATACATGTCATACACGTTACACACTTACACACAACCACTCACTACAAACACTCTTCATATTCTTCTAAACCTCCAAACTTTTCAGTTCTTCTCATCTCTAACTTTACCAAAACCTTAAACCTTCAACAATGGCATCGTCATCCTCTGCTCAACCTGCTGCTACTTCTCAAACTGCTACTTCTTTACTCGTGCCTGAAGTTGGTCCTATCGTAAATCTCCAGAAACAATAGAAGTTCTCAATCGCTAAGGATACGATGAAGTTCAAGAGTCTTCATCTCAAGTGCGTTGTTGAAAAGAGAGTGGATTTCAACAGTTTAAAGGCAAATGGTTATGATGTACAGAAAATGTTCTTTGAACAAGGTCTATAAAAGTACTTTAACATCTTAAACGGTCCAGTTTATGATGAAATGGTAAAGGAATTTTGGATGAAGGCATTTGTTTTTGACAGAGAAGCTGCTTACCAAGAGGTGGTTAAGTTGGCTAAGACAGCTCCTCACTTAAAAGGAAAAACAAGAGAATAATTAGGGCTTCCAGCTTTTACTCAAACAGAAATCAGATCCAATATTGCTGGAATGGATATTGTGATTACTGCTGATCACATAGCCAAAGTTCTCAACCTACCCAACAATGGAATGTATCTGGGTGGATACAAAAACAAGGGTCACAACTCATCTATTCAAACTCAGCTGTTTGATAAAGAAAAATCCTCTGAGCAAAGAGACTTGAAGAATCTGTTTAAGGTTGTCTACAAAATTTTGTTTGAATCTATTGCTACTAAGGCTGGTGGTACAAACTGTATTTCTTCTGAACAGAAATATTTTATGTTCTATTTACATAAGTTTGTAAAGATGAACATTCCAAAATACATGTTTGATCATCTCTGTGAAGTAATCAATTGTAGCATTGAACTTGGTCACACCAATTGTCATCATGCTAGGTTACTCTCACATATGTTTTTCTTAAGCAACTTTCCACAAATTCTTGAGAAGGATTATCCTGGATTTGTGAAGGCATCTTATTTGGAAGAGAGAGTGGTTGATGGAAGGTCTCTCAAGAAGATGCATCTGATATGTGGAAAAGTGGTATTTCCAAACAATCCACTTCTGATGGTTAAAGAGGATCAAAGACTGTTGTCAACCTTCCCTGAAGTGAATACAGAAGGAGCAATGGTAATTGTCAAAGGTTTAATTAAGCATTGGGAGGAGTATGGTTTTGAGACTGCTGGTAATGAGGTGGATATCACCAAACTTGGTTTTGACAAGAAACAAGATTTTGTGATGAAAACTACTATGAGAAGGGAAAGAATACCAAAGAAAAATCCAAATGTTGATATCTCTATCATAAGTGATCAAGAAAGGGAGAAGCGTGAGAAGGAGGCTAGAACAAAGAAGTCAAACGAGAATCAGAAGAACAAGAGGAAGCTTGTCTGTTCTGATGATGAGGAAACTGATGAGGAACCTCTGGAAGTAAAAAGGAGAAGGATTAAGAAGCTCAAGGAAGAAGAAGCAACCATGAATCAAATGCAGAATCAAGGTATGTCTTCTAAAAACATTGTTAATGAGCCTACTGAATCTCAATCTAGGGATGTTAAGCCTAGGAATGATGTCTTCTTTGCCTAAACCTTCTTCTGAACCTGATGTTGTTGTATCCCCTGAACCCACAACAACTGCTGAACCTTTGCATGAGCCCTCAGTGTTAGATATGCTATCTGAGCATTTATCTCCTCAAACCATTCATACTGAAACTACAAAATTGCCTGAAACACCATCCAAACCAATCTCTGAAGAGAAAAAGAAAACTAAGTTAGATGAACTTGAAGAGGAACTCTTCAAGATTGTTAGTGACTTTAGTTCTGACTCTTCTTCAGAAGATGAACAACCTCCAACCCCACAACATGTCAAAACACCTGTCAAACAACCAACTTCATCTAAACCAACCATTCAAATCATCAATCCTTTAACTGAAGTTACTTTTGAACCACCTTACATTGTTACTTCACCTCCATTATCTCCAATTCATAATACAACAACTTCTGAGCCACAAAACTTTTCTCAAACCTTCTATGAGCCAGAAATTTCCTATCAATCTATACTTGACAGCATATTGTCTCAACACTCAAACAACACTGTGTCTAGTATTGAGATTCTGGACAGGCTTATTAATAATGATATTAGAAGATTGCATGCCTTGAAATCTTCTCATGCTATCATGCCTAGTCAGATTGTGCAGAAGATTGATGAAATTGATGGTTATCAGAGGTTAATTATGGCTGCCTTGAAGAAGAAGTATGTTGAAGAGCTTACTTATGAACATCTGCAGTTCTGTGATGAATCTGAGAATGCTTTTGAAAAATCTATTCAGAAACAGAAATTTGCTCTTACTAACTACTCACATGAAGAGATGGTTTTAATGGAAATGGAACAGAAGCTGATGAAGTTGAATGATATAAACAAATATGATAGTGGAGAATCAACAAAGATGATAATTGAAAATGCACATATTGATCATGAGACAAGATTCTTGAAGCTTGAAGAAGTTCAGAAGGAGCATACAAACAAGTTAATCTCTTTGGAAGCTAGGGTAAATGAAGTCAAGTCTAATCAGAAAGATCTGAAGGAAACTATTGACAAGAATGCTGAGAAGACTGACAAACAGTTTGAAAAACTACTGTCTCTGTTTGAAACTATTGACAAGAATGCTGAGAAGACTGACAAACAGTTTGAGAAACTGCTGTCTCTGTTTGAAACTCATTTGCTACCCAAATCTTCTTCATCTCAACCCTAGGATTCTATGTCTGTGCACACATTTTTTTATTGCATTTCAATTTGGTTGTAATGCTTGAACATGTTATTTTCTTTAATTGCATGAACATCTTTGCTTATATCTTATCTGTGTTGCATTATATGTGTGTTATTTTTTTTTTTTTTTTAAATTTTTTTTTTGAAAACGTTTTTCAATGTAAAAGCACAGAGAAATAATAGAAACAATTCAAAGCATAAACCATGAGAATTTTATTGATTATAAAAGAATAATTAGTACATAAGATCCTAATTCTATTTAGAATCTACATCTGACTTCTGAGAACTAGCAGAGCTTGAGTTCACTGTTGGAGATTGAAGAATCTCTAAGTAACTCATATAATCAAAATCTGTCTTATCAGAATCAGAAGGGGATTCTGAACCTTCATTAACAGATGGATCATATGTTCTGAGAAATTCTGCATAATCAGAATCAGTTTCATCAGAATCTGATGAAAGTGTTATATACACTGGATCTTTTGGTGCTGCTTTTGATCTGAGTCTATTACTTCTTCTTAATGGAGCTGAAGAAGAACCTTCTTCTTTCAACTTCCTTCCTTTTGGCTTGGATTTTGAAGCTGATTCTTCTTTCTTCACTTCTTGTGGCATCTTACCTTTGTTTGCTCTTCTATCCTTATCCATTATTCTGAAAATAATGTGTGGAAGTGTTGAGTAAATTGAACTTGGTAACTTACTGCTTTTATAGACTTCAATTGGTTTAAGTCATGTGGTTTTTCAAGAATGTCATTTATGATACAGTTGTAACTGTCCACTGACTTGACTACTTGGAAGTTGTGCTTTGACTGTTTTCTGTCTTTTATTAATGTCTTTACTTCTTTTTGTAAAATTGTTTTTTGATTGATAACAAAAGGGGGAGTAAGAGTCATTAATCTAACAATGTGAAGCACAAAACTGAAACCAAAAATATCTTTACAGTTTTGTTTAATTTATTTTTCTACTTATATTATGTGGGAAACATAGGTTTATATTGAACTAAAATTTTCATATGATGAAAAATGAAAAGAGTGCTATTTTTTCACTTATTATCAGACTTAAGGGGAGAGCGTGCAAAACTATTCCCTGAGAGTCAAAATATGAAGAATTTGAGTCAAAATAAAAATATGTTTTATACTATTTTAATTATTCAAATGTTAAACTTAGGGGGAGTTTGCAAAGCTTGTGAACCTAAGTGAAACTTGGAAAATTAAAATAACAACCATTGTTAATTAATACAAAGTTTGTCATCAATCAAAAAGGGGGAGATTGTTGGAACAAATGTGGTTCTAACTAAGTCCTGAAAGTTTTGATGATAACAAAAGTATTAATGAACAATAGGGCATTTTAATATTTTATTTAAGTGTGCAGGATTAAAATTATACTATGTTCACACTTGATATAAGAAGCTCTGAAACAAGCGCCAAAAATTGATATCAGAAGCAATGATATCAGAGGCAACGACATCAGAAGCAACATTGATCAGAAGTTACTCGAAAGTCAGAAGCTGGTTAACTCAGAAGTTGTGTTGAGTCTGAAGGTCATAAATTTCAGAAGCTAAGGAATCAGAAGTTATGTTGAAAACATAAAAGTCTGATTAAACTATCAGAGAATGTCAGTGTTAACTGATAGTGATTCAATGATTGGAAATCATTTGAATTTAAAGGTTGTGATTGATTGTGAAATCATAGTACTACATCCTTATCATCAGGATAGTGACGTTAGTACTATTTTACTACATAAGGGCGAATATTCTCATACAAAAGGAATAAATGGATAAGCTTTACCAGAAATGACAAATATCTCATGTTACCTTTGTCCTTACACAGCTGGTGTGAAAATGACCTCTGCAACGGTCAGTAACATCAAACGTCTCTTTTTCTTCTACCTCATATAAATAGAGAACAACTCTTGAAGATTAAATGACTTAAAAATTCAAAAAGCAACAACACCTACTCTGTTTTTTCATACAAGACTGCAAGCACTGCTTCTGAAGTTATTCTGTCTGTGCTTCTGACTTTTGTTTTCTTAGGAATCATTTGTTAGAGTCTTTACAGTTGTGTTGTATTGTTTTAAGAGCTTTTGATTTTAATATCAACTGCTCAAAACTCAATTATCTTTTGCTTTTGTGTTAGGAAGTCTCTTGTTTAGAACTTGAGCATTAGGAAGTCTCTTACTAGTGTGTTTGAGCAATTGTAATCAAAGTGATTATAGTGAAATCCCTTGGAAGTGCAAGGGGACTGGACTACTCTCGGTTTGTGAGAGGAACCAGTATAAAATTGCTTGTCTCGTCTCTCACTCTATATCTCTTACTCTTTCTGTTTCTGTTTACGTGTGTTGCTTGTGTTTGCTTTATCCGCTGGTGCTTCTGATAAGTTTTCTAAACTTAAAGAAGAAGTTTTTAAAATTACCAAAACACAATTCAAGTCACAAGATTACAAAAAATAATACATGAAATCTCAAATAGATAATTGATTCATCCTTGCAAACTAAATTACACAAACAAGATCACAACTGAATTAACACATACGAGGTATACACTATTAGTAGTTCCCAAAACATTTAGAGTTCCTACTCTCATAGAACCACTAAAGAAATAAAACTATAAAATCTACCAGATAAAATCTATTCAAGTTATTAGCATGATCGACAAAGTCATACATACTGGTCTAGACAAAGCAAGACAAATATATCAAAAGAAATTTATTTGGTTTGGAGTAATATATTGAAAATTGAAGATCTATTTGATATGAAGCAAAATATTCAATTACCCTCTACCTAACGAGATTAGTAAAAGACTAAATAAATAAAAATATTATCATGTAATTATCATTATATGCCTAACAAGATCATGTGTCTAACAAGTGTAAATTTGTTATTCAATCAAGATAATATTAAAACACATAATGCATGGTAGCTAAAGCAAAATAAATAAAAGAGTATGATGATTTGTCAGCAACACAGCTAACCCAATATACTCGCCTAATTCATATATGTATTTTAATTAATTTAACGAAAATACTAGTATTAGTCAACCATCTACTATTTCTAATTTAATTGTTTAAAACGATGCCGGAATAGATCCAAAAGCTTAAAACCAAAGTTATTGTTATTATTGGCTTAACTATGTATGCATACACAATCGCACAGCCCACTGCCCACTGTACTTTCACTTTTTCTTACAATTAATTATTATTAACAACACTCAAAATTTTGTGGAATTAGGCAATTGATTTATTTTAGATTTGCACCGTTAAGTAGCATATCAGACACAAGTTTAAGTGTTAATTAAGAGCATAGCATCATTATACAAAATTCACACCAGAAATATATATGGATTCTTCACAAATAACAAATGATAGAATACGAAAAATCAATATCAACGATAGATTATATGGTTTATCATAACCAAAAGAAATCCAATAACAACACTAACAATCAAATAGTGATGAAAAGGAAAGAAAAAGAGAAGTCATTCGACCACAATACATAAACCCAAAACTAATCCCTCACCTTAGAGATTTTGAATTCTTTTATTGATCCTAAGCTGCAGAATTTCTCTCTTCATCTCCTATGGAGCGGCGGTTGCTCTCTTTCTCAACTTCCCAATTTTCTGAATTTCTTTCTTTTTACGTGATAGAGTTAGGTTTAGGCAAGTTTCTTTTTGTTATAACTAAGCCAACAAAAAACTGATTTCCTTCATTAACGGGTCTTACCCACAACCCACTACCCAATCTCACTTCTCTATTTTTTTCTTTTTCTTACTTTATTTTATTTTCTCTAGTTATTTATTTTATTCTAATTATTTTACTAACTCTCAAATAACCCGCATAAACCATACCAAAAAATAACCCGCATAACATAAAACACACAAACATACAAATTAGTAATTATAAATAAATCAAATAATCCTAAATTAATAGCGAACAAATATATATATATATAAAAGAAAATTTGGGGTGTTACAAGGACGACATTTATTAGACCCATCTCCAATTCATTCATTTAACAAAATTTCTCCGCATTAATTTGGAGCAACAACTTGCACTTCTTAAAACATTTTCAAACAATGTAAAGGAGTTGCTAGAAAACGTGACCTTTAGAGGTCATAGTGTAGTTGTGTAAAATATAGGGCTGATAACAAGAGATCATACTATATATTTCTTGGACGGTTGGCAACGACTCGTGAAAGATCATTCTTTGAAAGAGAATGGTTGCTTTGATTTGCTTTAGTTTGATTTTAATCTTTAATGTATTCATTATGCTTCGTTATGTTTTTCTGGGTTCACCATTCATGTACTTGTTTCAATCGTGAATCCTTCACTTTTAAGGGTTCACTTCAACACCACAGATTTTGGTTCTCTTTTGAAGGTTAACGACCTTTCTAGAACTTACGTGAGTGCAAATCTGTGCAATTCATACAAACGTGTTTCTTGATGAGGAGAATGGTGATCTTGTTAAATTTAGTTTAACCCATGATTATGTGATTGGTTTAGATGAATACATTTTTTGTTTCAATAATTTTAAGTTAGTTGTATTGTATTATTTTTTTTATTAACAATTTTACTCATGAACATTTGGATTTCTTTGTTTTATTTTATACTTTTTTTCTTACAAAAATAAACTTATTGTATTTCATTCAAAAGAGTTTGTTCAATACACGATGGATAATGAATAAAAACATTGGGACTAGAATGAAAATGAGATGTCAAAGCTAATGAGGAACTCGATTATCTTGTCCCTTAACATAATTGATACTAAAATTTTCATTTAAAAGGAGAAAATTATTACACCCATAACTGATAGCTACAAACTTCAGTGTTATTCTTTAGCTTTGAACAAATTATTTCATGCACAAAAGCAAGCTAATGTTAAAACACAAATTGCCACATAAACATGTTCTTAGGCTAACTACGAGATCTAAAGTGAACAGTTTGAAATGTCTAAATTTTATTAGTATGAACTAAAATCAATTTCGCTAAAGTTTGTAGAGACCAAAAGAGTATTAACACAAATTCACTCAAATTTTGGTATGGAAGGAGTAATAAATAGTATAAAAGTATAGATATACATTGAAAAGCAATATTGCTGCTTAAACAATGTGTTATTTAACTTATGCGTTTAATAAAAGTTGTTTGAATTTATTAAATGTTAGATAGAAAATATAAAAAGACAATTAATAAATGTAGAAATTTACAGGTTAATGATGAATAGTATATTGTGTCATTAAAGATTGTGTGTTTATCAAATTATAATTTAAAAAATTATAATCAAATCTATACTCGGTTTTAAATAATTTGTTAATTATATTTAGGTTTTATAATCAAATTCATTTCTATTTTATTTGGATATCCATAACTAATTGGTGGATAACCACAATCAATTTGAAGACCCAAATTTCTCAAAATCCAAACTCAAATAATTTTTTTCTCATTTTTTTCCAAAATAGATTTTATTAAATTAACAAAAAAGATTTATTAAACTTTAAAAATAAATAATAGTTTAAGTATTATATTATATTTTTTATTATTAAATTAAAATCATTAAAATAAGGGGTGAAGGATTGTGGCTGGGCAACAGAGCTCCACCTCCGGCCACTGCATCGGCCACTGACGAACAACACCGCAGGTTCGGCGGAAAATTTGTGGTCGCTCGGATCTTCATGTTGGTGTTGGAGGTCGACTTTGACTGGTCAACACCAACACTTGATTTTAATTATTTATTAAATTATTGAGTTTCAATAAAAATGATTTAGAGAGATGTGAAAAGAACGTTTTGGGCTTACTTAAATAATGTTTAGGCTTTGTCCAAATAGAAATTAGGGTTTATTATACAATATTTCACAAAATAAAATTTTGCTTTAAAAATAATATATATAATTTTTTATTAAAAAATTAATAAATAAACTGTCAAAAAATAAAAAATTAATATATTTCTTAAAATAATGAATACTAAATCGATTATTAAACGAAAGTCGAGTTATAAAAGTAGGTATAGACATCCTCATTATATTTGAGTTGTCGTTGTTACTTGGATTATGTTTTCTTATGTTTGATTGACACCATAAAGAATTTTAACCAATTAATTTGACATAAGTCCCATTTGACGTGCCAATTTATCAACATTGATACTTATCACTTCGAATAAATGAATTTAATAACTAATCTAAGACTCAAATAGATCTTTTTTGGATTTTTAATTACTAGGTTACAATATCAAATTTTGATCGCCCCTTTGTGCGTTTGATTGAATTTGAAAATAAAGTGTTAAATAGCAAAAAAAATGTAACAACAGTTGCATTAAATGTAAATGATGAATGTGTGTGTAACCAATACAAAATTCATTCTTACGTGTTTTGTGTGTTAGTTCCCGCTCCTGCACATGCAGTAGTTTTTCTACTAGAAAACTAAGAATGTTAGATTACCAAAAAACATATCTATAACCAATCCACAACCAATTGTTATAACAAGATATACAAATTTCAAACCTATTATATTGTCATAATCAATTTGGTTTTTACAAACCGGTTTTATAATTGGTTATGTCCATAACCATTTTTATAACCGGTTTTAGGTTTTAAAAATTAATTTTTTTATTTAAAAATTGGTTTTTTTGGTTTATTAACCTGTTTTAGTTTTCAAAAATTGGATTTCTTAGACGAAAAAACTTCAGATGTTTTTTTTTGAAATAATATTAAAAAAAATCAAAGAAAGGTACCTGATCTTTTTTCGGGATTTTATTTTATTTCAAATAAAAACAATACCGACGCTTTTTTGGAATAATTTACCGATAGTTGTTTTGAAAATAATTCTGTAATTTTTTTTAAAAAAATTTCCTAATTATAGCCAAAAAAATCCAAAACATTTATGACAAAAGTTTCAATCTATTTTGATTTCAGGAAAAAAAATTAGAGCTTTAGTTTTTTGTTTGCGAAAAAAATATCCCCATTTTATGAGATTTTTTTCTTCTTTAGAATAAAAAGTTTGAAATATTTTCGGTGTAATTATTTATGTTGTTTTTATTTTTCGGCTGGAGTATAATATTAAAGTCTAAGCATTGAAAATAATTAACAAATATAAAATTTGTAAATGTATTAGAAAAATGAAGTGAATGATAGTGTGACATTTATGTGTTTAGTTGAAATTCAAAGGTTTATAGAAAACATCAAAGTTTGGTTTGAGAATTAAATATTGCATTGGAAAATGATGTATAATTTAGTGTATTATTAAAATTACACGTTTATCAAAGTTTATTGATAATATTAAACCTTGGATTTAGAAGTTAAAATAATACTTATTCCGTCTCAAAATATGTGTCATAGTTTACTAGTTCACGCTTGCCAACAAACAACTTTAGTCGTTAATGTATTTAATTATCTATCCTTAAAATTTATAAAAATTATATACCTTAAAAAAACTCATTGAGACAAATCAAACAACATCTTACTTGCTAATATTTAAATTTATATTTTAGTATAAAAATGTGGTCACAGTAGATTATGTGAATAGTGCAAAACGGTCAACTGTGACACTAAATTTTGGTTGGAAGGAGTAATTATTAAATGTAGAAATTTAGAAATGCATTGGAAAATAGCAAGTGAAACATTCATTGTATTTAACAAAAATTTATTGGAAACATTAAAGTTTGAATTGAGAAACTCAAAAAGCAGATATAAAAGCATGTTCAATCCTTCTAACACAAACTATCTGTATATATAAAAGAATAAAATCTCAAAGACTGATTCATCATTGTACTTGAAAATAAGGAAATCATCTCTTTCGAAGAGTGATCTTTCACAAATTATTGCCAACCATTCACAAAGTAAAAGTGACATCTCTAATTGTTAGCCATATATTCTATACAAATTCTCTAGGACTTTTAAGGGTCACATTTTCTGACAACTTTATTTTTTATTGTTTGAAAATGTTTTTTGAAGTGCAAGTTGTAGCTCAAAATCATTGCGGAGAAATTGTGTAAAATGAATGAATTGAAAATAAGTTCGGTAAATGTCTTCCTTCCATAATTTGCTTCCACCACTGCTTAGATCTCCTCATTCCCCATTTCAAGCACAATGAGAGAACAAAATCATGGGAGGACGACATTTATTAGACCCATCTCCAATTCATTCATTTTACAAAATTTCTTCGCATTAAATTTGAGTAACAACTTGCACTTCTTAAAACATTTTCAAACAATGTAAAGAAGTTGCTAGAAAATGTGAGCTTTAAAGGTCATAGTCTAGATGTGTAAAATATAAGGCTGATAACTAGAGATCATACTATATATTTCTTGGACGGTTGGTAACGACTCGTGAAAGATCATTCTTTGAAAGAGAATGATTGCTTTGATTTGCTTTCCTTTGCTTTGGTTTTAATCTTTAATGTATTCATTATACTTCGTTATGTTTTTCTGGGTTCACCATTCATGTACTTGTTTCAATCGTGTTAAAATTGGTTTTTTGGTTTATTAATCTGTTTTAGTTTTCAAAAATTGGCTTTCTTAGACGAAAAAAGTTTCGATGTTTTTCTGGAAATAATATTAAAAAAAATCGAAGAAAGGTACCTGATCTTTTTTCCGGAATTTTTTTTATTTCAAATAAAAACAATAACGACATTGTTTTTGGAAAATTTTTCCGATATTTGCTTTGAAAACATTTCGATAATTTTGTTTTAAAAAAAGTTCCTAATTATAGCCAGAAAAAATCCAAAACATTTTATGACAAAAGTTTCAATCAATTTTGATTTCAGAAAAAAAAAATTAGAGCTTTTGTTTTTTGTTTGCGAAAAAAAATATCCCCATTTTATGAGATTTTTTTCTTCTTTAGAATAAAAAGTTTGAAATAATTTCGGTGCAATTATTTATGCTGTTTTTATTTTTCGACTGGAGTATATTATTAAAGTCTATGCATTGAAATTTATTAACAAATATAAAATTTATAAGTGTATTAGAAAAATGAAGTGAATGATAGTGTGACATTTATGTGTTTAGTTGAAATTCAAAGGTTTATAGAAAACATCAAAGTTTGGTTTGAGAATTAAATATTGCATTGGAAAATGATGTATAATTTAGTGTATTATTAAAATTACACGTTTATCAAAGTTTATTGATAATATTAAACCTTGGATTTAGAAGTTAAAATAATACTTATTCCGTCTCAAAATATGTGTCATAGTTTACTAGTTCACGCTTGCCAACAAACAACTTTAGTCGTTAATGTATTTAATTATCTATCCTTAAAATTTATAAAAATTATATACCTTAAAAAAACTCATTGAGACAAATCAAACAATATCTTACTTGCTAATATTTAAATTTATATTTTAGTATAAAAATGTGGTCAAAGTCGATTATGTGAATAGTGCAAAACGGTCAACTGTGACACTAATTTTGGGTTGGAAGGAGCAATTATTAAATGTAGAAATTTAGAAATGCATTGGAAAATAGCAAGTGAAACATTCATTGTATTTAACAAAAATTTATTGGAAACATTAAAGTTTGAATTGAGAAACTCAAAAAGCAGATATAAAAGCATGTTCAATCCTTCTAACACAAACTATCTGTATATATAAAAGAATAAAATATCAAAGACTGATTCATCATTGTACTTGAAAATAAGGAAATCATCTCTTTCGAAGAGTGATCTTTCACAAATTATTGCCAAGCATTCACAAAGTAAAAGTGACATCTCTAATTGTTAGCCATATATTCTATACAAATTCTCTAGAACTTTTAAGGGTCACGTTTTCTTGCAACTTTTTTTTTATTGTTTGAAAAAGTTTTTGGAAGTGCAAGTTGTAGCTCAAAATCAGTGCGGAGAAATTGTGTAAAATGGATGAATTGAAAATGGATCCTGTAAATGTCTTCCTCCCATAATTTGCTTCCACCACAGCTTAGATCTCTTCATTCCCCATTTCAAGCACAATGAGAGAACAAAATCATGGGAGGACGACATTTATTAGACCCATCTCCAATTCATTCATTTAACAAAATTTCTCCGCATTAATTTTGAGAAACAACTTGCACTTCTTAAAACATTTTCAAACAATGTAAAGAAGTTGCTAGAAAACGTGATCTTTAAAGGTCATAGTGTAGTTGTGTAAAATATAGGGCTGATAACAAGAGATCATACTATATATTTCTTGGATGGTTGGCAACAACTCGTGAAAGATCATTCTTTGAAAGAGAATGATTGCTTTGATTTGCTTTGCTTTGGTTTTAATCTTTAATGTAATCATTATGCTTCGTTATGTTTTTCAGGGTTCACCATTCATGTACTTGTTTCAATCGTGAATCCTTAACTTTTATGGGTTCACTTCAACACCACAGATTTTGGTTCTCTTTTGAAGGTTGATGAGCTTTCTAGAACTTACGTGAATGCAAATCTGTGCAATTCATACATACGTGTTTCTTGATGAGGAGAATGGTGATCTTTTTAAATTTAGTTTAACCCATGATTATGTGATTGGTTTAGATGAATGGATTTTTTGTTTCAATAATTTTAAGTTAGTTGTATTGTATTGTTTTTTTATTAACAATTTTACTCATGAACATTTGGATTTCTTTGTTTTATTTTATACTTATTTTCTTACAAAAATAAACTTATTGTATTTCATTCAAAATAGTTTGTTCAATACAAGATGAATAATGAATAAAAACATTGGGACTAGCATGAAAATGAGATGTCAGAGCTAATGAGAACTCGATTATCTTGTCCCTTAACATAACTGATACTAAAATTTTCATTTAAAAGGAGAAAATTATGATACCCATCAATGATAGCTACAAACTTCAGTGTTATTCTTTTGCTTTGAACGAATTATTTCTTGCACAAAAGCAAGCTAATGTTAAAACACAAATTGCCACATAAACATGTTCTTAGGCTAACTACGAGATCTAAAGTGAATAGTTTGAAATGTCTAAATTTTATTAGTATGAACTAAAATCAATTTCGCTAAAGTTTGTAGAGACCAAAAGAGTATTAACACAAATTCACTCAAACTTTGGTATGGAAGGAGTAATAAATAGTATAAAAGTATAGATATACATTGAAAATCAAAAGTGGTGCTTAAACAATGTGTTATTTAAATTATGCGTTATATAAAAGTTGTTTGAATTTATTAAATGTTAGATAGAAAATATTAAAAGACAATTAATAAATGTAGAAATTTACAGGTTAATGATGCATAGTATATTGTGTCATTAAAGATTGTGCGTTTATCAAATTATAATTTAAAAAATTATAATCAAATCTATATTCAGTTTTAAAAAATTTGTTAATTATATTTAGGTTTTATAATCAAATTCATTTCTATTTTATTTGGATATCCATAACTAATTGGTGGATAACCATAATCAATTTGTAGACCCAAATTTCTCAATAGTCAAACTCAAATCATTTTTTCTCATTTTTTTCCAAAATAGATTTTATTAAATCAACAAAAAAATTTATTAAACTTTAAAATTAAATAATAGTTTAAGTATTATATTATATTTTTTATTATTAAATTAAAATCATTAAAATAAGGGGTGGAAGTTGGTGGCTGGGCAACAGAGCTCCACCTCCGGCCTATGCATCGACGACCAACACCGCAAGTTCGGCGGAAAATTTGTGGTCACTCAGATCTTCATGCTGGTGTTGGAGGTCGACGTTGACTGGTCAACAACAACACTTGATTTTAATTATTTATTAAATTATAGAGTTTGGATAAAAATGATTTAGAGACATGTGAAAAGAACGTTTTGGGCTTACTTAAATAATATTTGGGCTTTGTCCAAATAAAAATTAGGGTTTATTATACAATATTTTACAAAATAAAATTTTGCTTTAAAAATAATATATATAATTTTTTATTAAAAAATTAATAAATATACTGTCAAAAAATAAAAAATTAATGTGTTTCTTAAAATAATGAATACTAAACCGATTATTAAACAAAAGTCGGGTTATAAAAGTAGGTATAGACATCCTCATTATATTTGAGTTGTCGTTGTTACTTGGATTATGTTTTCTTATGTTTGATTGACGCCATAAAGAATTTTAACCAATTAATTTGACATAAGTCCCATTTGACGTGTCAATTTATCAGCATTGATACTTATTACTTCGAATAAATGAATTTAATAACTAATCTAAGACTCAAATAGATCTTTTTTGGATTTTTAATTACTAGGTTACAATATCAAATTTTGATCGCCCCTTTGTGCGTTTGATTGAATTTGAAAAGAAAGTGTTAAATAGCAAAAAATGTAACAACAGTTGCATTAAATGTAAATGATGAATGTGTGTAGCCAATACAAAATTCATTCTTATGTGTTTTGTGTGTTAGTTCCCGCTCCTGCACATGCAGTAGTTTTTCTACTAGAAAACTAAGAATGTTAGATTACCAAAAAACATATCTATAACCAATCCACAACCAATTGTTATAACCAGATATACAAATTTCAAACCTATTATATTGTCATAGTCAATTTGGTTTTACAAACCGGTTTTATAATTGGTTATGTCCATAACCATTTTTAAAACCGGTTTTAGGTTTTAAAAATTAATTTTTTTATTTAAAAATTGGTTTTTTGTTTTATTAACCTGTTTTAGTTTTCAAAAATTGGCTTTCTTAGACGAAAAAAGTTCCGATGTTTTTTCTTGAAATAATATTCAAAAAAAATCGAAGAAAGGTACCTGATATTTTTTTCGGAATTTTTTTTTATTTCAAATAAAAACAATACCGACGTTTTTTTTGGAAAAATTTTCCGATATTTGTTTGGAAAATAATTCGGTAATTTTTTAAAAAAAAGTTCCTAATTATAGCCAGAAAAAATCCAAAACATTTATGACAAAAGTTTCAATCTATTTTGATTTCAGAAAAAAAAATTAGAGCTTTAGTTTTTAGTTTGCGAAAAAAATTTCCCCATTTTTTGAGTTTTTTTCTTCTTTAGAATAAAATGTTTGAAATATTTTCGGTAAAATTTTTTATGCTGTTTTTATTTTTCGGCTGGAGTATATTATTAAAGTCTATGCATTGAAAATAATTACCAAATATAAAAATTATAAATGTATTAGAAAAATGAAGTGAATGATAGTGTGTCATTTACGTGTTTAATTGAAATTCAAAGGTTTATAGAAAACATCAAAATTTGGTTTGAGAATTAAATATTGCATTGGAAAATGATGTATAATTTAGTGTATTATTAAAATTACACGTTTATCAAAGTTAATTGAAAATATTAAACCTTGGATTAAGAAGTTAAAATAATACTTCTTCTGTCTCAAAATAAGTGTCATAGTTTACCAGTTCACGTTTGCCAACACACAATTTTAGTCGTTAATATATTTAATTATCTATCTTTAAAATTTATAAAAAGTATATACCTTGAAAATACTCATCGAGACAAATCAAACAACATCTTACTTGCTAATATTTACATTTATATTTTACTAAAACAATGTGGTCAAAGTAGATTATGTGAATAATGCAAAACTGTCAACTGTGACACTTATTTTGGGTTGGAAGGAGTAATTATTAAATGTAGAAATTTAGAAATGCATTGGAATATAGCAAGTGAAACATTCATTTTATTAGAAATTATATACCTTTAAAGGTCATAGTATAGTTGTTGGGAATATAAGGATGATAACTAGAGATCATACTATATATTTCTTGGACGGTTGGCAACGACTCGTGAAAGATCATTCTTTGAAAGAGAATCATTGCTTTGGTTTTAATTTTTAATGTATTCATTATGCTTCGTGCTGTTTTTTCTGGGTTCACCATTCATGTACTTGTTTCAATAGTAAATCCAGAACTTTTGTAGGTTCACTTCAACACCATGAATTTTGGTTCTCTTTTGAAGGTTGATGAGCTTGCTAGAGCTAACGTGAGTGCAAATCTGTGCAATACATATGTGTTTCTTGATGAAGAGAATGGCGATGTGATCTTGTTAAATTTAGTTTAACCTATGATAATGTGATTGGTTTAGATGAATGAATTTTCTGTTTCAATAATTTTAGGTTTGTTGTAGTACTGTATTGTTTTTCTATTAACAATTTTACTCATGAACATTTGAATTTCTTTGTTTTATTTTATTCTTTTTTTTTTAAAAAATGTTTTTTTTTATGACAAAATGAAACTTATTGTATTTTATTCAAAATAGTTTGTTCAATACAAGATAGACAATGAATAAAAACATGGAAACTAGCATAAAAATGAGATGTCTGAGCTAATATGAGCAACTCAGTTTGTCGCCTAACTTAAGTGATACTACAATTTTCAATCAAAAGGAGAAAATTATGACATCCATCAATGATAGCTCAAAACTTCAGTGTTATTCTTTTACTTTGAACGAATTGCTTGCACAAAAGCTAATGTTAAAACACAAATTGCCACATAGACATGTTCTTATGTTAACTACAAGATCTAAAGTGAATAGTTTGAAATGTATAAATTTTATTAGTAGGAACTAAAACCAATTTCGCTAAATTTTGTAGAGGCCAAAAGAGTATTAACTCAAATTTACTTAAATTTTTGTATGAAAGGAGTAATAAATAGTATTACAGTATAGAGATACATTGAAAACTAAAAGTGGTGCTGAAAAAATGTGTTGTTTAACTTACGCATTTAATAAAATTAAAGTTGTTTAGATTTATTAAATGTTAGATAGAAAATATACAAAGACAATTAATGGATGTAGAAATTTACAGGTTAATGATGCATAGAGTATATTGTGTCATTAAAGATTGTACATTTATCAAATTATAATTTAAAAAATTAAAAATTAGATTGGAAAACTAAAATATAAATTAATAAATATAAAAGTTGTTAAAAATGATGTGTGGAGCAGTGAGCCATTAATAAAAAAAATTCGCAAAAATACATTAAGGGTCCTATATCTTATTTATTTGTAACACTTTGATCTTTTATTTTTGTTTTTATCAAATTGGTTCTTTATCTTATTTATTTATAACTCTTTAGTCCATTTTCTTATTTCTTTTTTTATTAAAAAAATATGACGTGACATGATACAAGAGAAGAAATATGCCAGAATAAAATTCGACATTGATATAAGTCTTATTTTTCTTTATCTTATTTTTGACGGGATAAAATAATCTAAAATGATACCTAGTTTTAATTCTGACATATTTCTTCTCAAAAAAAAAATATAGTTTCTTTAATGTGTAACTAAGTTTTTCTTGTGAAAAATAAGTGTAACTGTTTTACTGTTTGAGAAGAAAAAGTTTTAGTCATTGTTTTTTAATCTGACACATTTTATCTCTTAAAACTTTTTGAATAAAAACCACAAGCAAAAGTTTTTGTGCGTGTTAGTCAAAGTCTTATTATCATTGTCAAACATTAAATGAAACTTTTTCTTTGGTCAAAAATTACAATTATTATTTTTTTACTAAAACAATTACACTTATTTTATTTAGCAAACAAAAAGAATCTTATTTTCTTTTGAATAAGTTTAATAATTCTATTTCAACATAAAAAAATTAAATAAAGTAAACATTTTTTACACAACATAAAATAAACTTTTCAAATCAATTTTGTTTTGACCAACTCAATAATATATTTTCAAAATTTAAGAAATACTTTTTTAATAAATATATATATATATACACACACATAGTGGAATATCAATTTATATATGCATTTTACTGTAGCTCCACTATATAAGCATAATTCTCACTATTTCAACTTTACCAATTTATCTCATTCTCCCTGTCATCTTCTTACAACTTTCTCCTTTCTCCTCATTGGATCTACATTCTTTGAACTATGCTTGAATTGGTCAATCAATCCTAGATCATTTCAGAGGTATATTTATTATCCTTGTAAATTTTACTAGTATAAAAGAGTTATTGATATGTTATGCTACGTAATCATCAATCCAAAGTGATTATGCATGTTTAATTTGATCGAGTTCAATCATCACACTTTATTATTAATTCTAGAAACTCAATAGTTCATACATTAGTTATGGAAAAAAGGCACAAACCTTAGACGATTTATGGTATACACATTTTCAGATAGCTTGCATGGAATTTGTAGTTAAGGTAATTTCTCTATCTAGACTTGCGGTTGTAACATTCAATGTGATGGCAATTTGTCTATTATCCATCTTAATTCTGATGGGGTTGATATGCATTGTTTACTCATTCTACTGCCGTTCTCATATTCGTAGTCAAGCTTTTGTTCTTCTCAATTATTTTAATGGTCCTTGGATTATTAGAATTGGATTCATCCTATTTGTAATCTGGTGGAGCTTAGGTGAGATTATTCGATTAACTTTGTTAAAACACACCCTTCACTTAAAATGGAAGGAAACTATTTGCAAATGTTACATTGTATCGAACTTGGGATTTGCAGAACCTTGCCTCATCCTCACACTTGTGTTTCTCCTCCGTGCACCCTTGTAGAGGTTGGAGAATGGAATTATGAACAAAAAATGGACTGCGAGAACATTTGGTTATATAATTCTTTATTGTCTTCCAATGTTTCTTCTTCAGGTTTTTGTTATTTTGGTGGAATCTCATTTAGACAATAATAAGGGTTTTTGGAATATGCTAACTCATTATTTTACAAGTACATCCAACTTCTGATCATCAGTGGCAGTAAAGAACGATGATATCGCCATTTGTACTTACCCCTTACATAGTATTGTTCTCTTCGGTCTTTCTTGCCATTATCTCGACGTCGTACCTTCTTTGGCTTATTATTCGAGTTTCAAAAGTAGTTATCAACAAAGGTTTGCAGAAAAGGGTTTACACTTTACTATTCCCTATTATGTGTTTCCTGCCATTAGGGGTTCTTTTTCTTGGTTTATCTGTTTTATCTAGACCTGGACATTTTATGTTTGAAGCCTTTGTTTTCTTGGCTTTTCTTGCACATGTATGTTGTTCTGGAATGTGCATGTACACTCTTGTGTACCGTCCAATTGCATATTGCTTAGCAACGAGAAATCTACAAGATTTGGAAGCTAGAACCAGGAGCTTTAACGATGATGATGATGATGATATGGATATTGTGACCCTTATTGCTTACCAGAGTCGTATGGAAGATACTGTTGATGAAAACTCTTGGCCTAATCCTCGTTGGTATTATGTTTAATTAGCAAAATGTGGATAGATTTTTGAACATTAAAAAAGGTTGTAGCTTCAACTGAAATATTTATAGAATTAATTAAGGCTTTCTCTCTTAGATATGGTGCAACACCTGAAAATTTCTCTTTTGCCCCCCCCCCCCCCCTTCAAACTCAAAAATATCCCTGAATTTGGCAAAATTATGCAATTCGGAATCCATACTCCGAACTTAGCTTAGTAACGTGGATTTAGAAGTACAGGAAGATTTTGATAACTACGCGTGCATCCCCCCCCACCCGCAGCAGCGCTTCAACGCTTTCACTTCGTAACATAGAATCAGAAGTGTGATAACAACATCGATGCTGAAGCTTCAGCATCGATGCTGGGAACAAATTTAGGCATCAGAACTAACAATTTATGGTTTGAACATCGATGCTGGCATAGGAGCATCGATGCTGTTGTATTGTCTGGGACTTTCCCAACAATTCATACGTGCACAATATCGATGCTGAAGCTTCAGCATCGATGCTGAGAATAAATTTAGGCATCAGAACTAACAATTTCTGGTTTGAGCATCGATGCTGACATAGGAGCATCGATGTTGTTGTATTGTCTGGGACTTTCCCAACAATTCATACGTTCACAGCATCGATGTTAAAGCTTCAGCATCGATGCTGGGAACAAATTTAGGCATCATAACTAAAAATTTGTGGTTTGAGCATCGATGCAGACATATGAGTATCGATGCTGTTTTATAGTCTGGTACGTGGACAGCATCGATGCTGAAACTTGAGCATCGATGCTGAGAACAAATTTAGGCTTGGGGGGCTGGGAGTGGCTTAGTTCGGTACGTGCAGTTCGGTTTCTACGTTACGAATTGGGCTTAATGAGGGTAAAAAAGGTAGTTTGGGGGGGGGGGGAAGAAAATAGGGGGGTTAAAGAGAAATTTATTGGATCATCTAGGTTGGCTCATGCAACCCAACCCAATTTATTGTGTGTTGTCATAGTTGCTAACTACGACCTACATGATCATAGTTAGCAGCCTCCTTTTATAAATATCAACATAAGTATTTATGAGGGGAGATGGGTAGCTCAATTGGTTAAGTTAAGAGTTAATGAGTTGGTGGAGGTCCAAGGTTCAAATCCTAGTAAAAGAAAAAAAATTTAACAATATCCTAACAATACACTAACAATTAACATTTGCCTCTATAAAAAAAAACATAAATATTTATGATTGTTCTATCCTTTTAAACATATGACTTTTTATCTTATGAAAATTGTTTTCTCTCAATATGTTATGTTATATTATTACTTCTATATTATAAATATTAAAAAAATCGTGTAAAAACTAGAGTTAAACCAAAATCAACTCAAATGAGAGGGGCAAAATATCTATTAACCCAAAAAATAAATAGTACATTTGCATTCTACTATTTAATGTCACTTAAAAATGGTACACATATATATTTAGAAGTTCTAGTGCAACTAACAAAAAATATCGGAATTACTAAGATGAATGTTTATGATTGGGGTTCGAACACCAGTTCATCTACTTTACGTGTGAGAATTTTCAATATCTTTGTTATTTCGTCTATATACTAAAAAAATAATACAGATATCTTATTTACAATAACACCGTTATAAGTAAAGTTAACTTGACATTCATAGTCATAGTCATGGATTCCTCAAAACAAACATCAACCGAAGGGGGCTGGGTAAGGATCTAAAGGGGGTAAGGACTAATGAGGAGTGTTAGTAATACACATTTTTTTGAACTTTGTCTAAGTACTTTTTTTTTAATTGCTATAAATTAAGATGTGTCTTTCACTTTAAAAATAAATAGATCCAATAGTGAGACTCAACCATATGATTATATGAATAATTTTTTTAATGCCAAATATATTGTTATAATTAATTAGGTCTCTGTACAAGAAGAATTGAGATATGAAAAAGAGAAAATATTAATTAAATGTGCTATATATAAACGGAACAACAATAAAAAAATATTAAAACCGACACCACTTAATAGAGATCCACTTCTAATCTTATTCTTAAGAAGTCACACCCCAGCTTCCAGACCACAAAGAAGACATCTTCCCGCCCCAAAAAGATGCCACTAGAAGCTAACTTTCGATCTTGAATGAAAAGTGATTGGTTCATCAGAATGCAAAAAATAGCTCTGTGAGCTAACAGTTTGTGATAGGGCAACGGTATAATGAAAACCAGGCAGATAAATATCAACTCACTGTCCGCCTCCAAACAGTCAACACAGATGCAGTATTTGTCCACCATATACAAAAAAAAGCTGTAGATCTTAACAAATTTGGAAACCATCAGAGACTCAAAAAGAATCCTGTAAATCTCAACAGATTTGAAAAGCAGCTTGTGAATCAAGTATTGTAGAAAAACAAACACGCACGACATCAACCACACAGGTAGCGCTAGATACAAACACCACCACAACAGCACCTCACTACTACAACACCCCATCATCACCTCCATCCACCAAACAAACACCGGATTGCCACAAACACAATCAACCTTCGTGTAGATCCGGCCAAACTAGATCTAGCTAACCTTCGTGTAGATTCGGCTCCACCACCACCAGGAGAAGGAAAGGATGAACACCAAAAAACTTTCAGCACCGAACCAGACTAAGGTGGTGTGGAGGGCTGACCTCATCCTCGTTGCACCACCGCCGCCGCCAGTCTACATTTTGAAGAGAAATGTTTGGATTTGAGATGGAGTGCGCGGGTTTGAGATGAGCGAGTGTATGAAAGAGTAGCGGGGGTAGCAAAAATCCAGACATATGAATAATATTAAAGAGATTGTTCAGAAGACTGTGTTGGTAGAGCTTCTCAACTAGAATTTATTTCTATGCTATACTTCAATTGATTTGGCTTTCTACCATTTAAAGATCGTTAAATTGAGATTTAAATATGTATTTGATTCTTCCTAATATATTTAAAAAAGAAGGAAAATGATAAAGAGTGCTTCAAGGGGCGGAGCTACTCTACGGCCGGTGCAGGGCCGTAGCTCAAATTTTTTATTTTTTTTTATATATATATACCTATATATTAAAATTTGCATAGATATTAACAAATATACAGAGTGTCCCAATGGTTGTAGAGTTTTCTCCTTATAAAAAGGTTGTGTGTTCAACTCCCCTTGCATACATTTTTTCATTTTAACTCTTTTTTAAACATAAAATCTAAGTTTTTCATTAATATTATAAAAAAAACACCAATTTTCAATTTCCTTCAAGCAATTTTTAAAATAAATAAATAATAGCATTTAAGTAAGGGTCATGCTAAGGCCCTGTTTGGTTCAATCGAGGAGGAGGGGAGGGGAGGGGAGAGATTTTTAAGGAGGTAAAGTGAGAGAAAATATAATTTATTATGTTGACAAAATTATCCATACTTTTTAATTACCCGTAGCTCAAATTATATATATATATATATATATTAAAATTTGCATAGATAGTAACAATTATACAGGGTGTCCCAGTGGTTGTAGAGTTTTCTCTTTGTAAAAAGGTTGAGTGTTCAACTCCCCTTGCATACATTTTTTCATTTTAACTCTTTTTTTAACATAAAATCTAAGTTTTTCATTTATATTATAAAAAAAACACCAATTTTCAATTTCCTTCAAGCAATTTTTTTAAAAAAAAAAATTAATAGCATTTAAGTAAGGGTCATGCTAAGGCCCTGTTTGGTTCAATCGAGGGGGAGGGGAGGTGAGGGGAGGGATTTTTAAGGAGGTAAAGTGAGAGAAAATATAATTTATTATGTTGACAAAATTACCCATACTTTTTAATTAAAATCCTAAATTATCCTCGTTGAAATATTAAAAATTTAGGTTTTATTTTTTTGACAACAAAAATAATTTAGGTTTTCTACTCATTAGATTGATTTTTTGGTTATATATATCCATTATAATTTAATCTTTATTTTTTTTTTGGTTAAGGATAAAAAAGTAAATTAATCATTCTCTCCCCTCCCCTCGTTAAAAATTTGAACCAAATATACAAACTTAAAATATTCCCTCTTCTCCCCTCCCCTCCCCTCCAAAAACCCCGAACTAAACAGGGTCTAACCGGTTCCCCCGGGGCTTTGGTTAAGGAATCTAAAAAGAGAAAGTTTTAAAATAAAAATATCACTTTTTCTACTTTTGAGAAATTGACTACACAATTTCCAATGTCAAATTTCTATATTTGGTTCCTTAACCAGTGCCCTGAGGGCACCGTTCCCTGAGGGCACTGTTTAGCATTTTCCTTTAAGTAAAACTAACACGGCCCTCCTCTAAAAAAAATACTAGCTCCGCCACTAGTGCTTCTAAGACACTCGTTATCAAGACCCATAAAAAAATTATTGCTACAATTTCGTATTTATTTTAGCACTTACAAAATTTGTTTGTATAAGTGTTGATGCGAGTAATATGTTGTCTTTATTTATTTTAATCTTTTATTTCATTCATATTGAAGGGACTTAAATAAAATGTTCTATATTTACTACAAAAATAAATTTCAATGTAATTAAATTTTACCGGGGCTAAATTAAAAAAAAAAAATGTTCGAAGGAATCAAAATACATATTTAAACCTTAAATTTATTATTGTCTCAATTTTAGGTGCTTTTTTGGTACATGTTTCATGTGTGCATGTAATGAGAAAAAAAAAATAGTAGTCCAGGGTTTTGTCTACATGCGACACGATAAAAAAATAATAACAATACAAAATATAAAATATAGTAAAGCATATACCTAAGCCACTAAGGCTTAATTTATGTGCTACATTCATACGTCTACATGGTGTCACAGCATCTCTTTTGATAACCTATTGGTATTTTTCCTTGTAAGTTTCCCTTTTGTCAATATGTATATTTTGTGAAAAAAATTATTAGTCTCATTAATAACTGTCTTATAAAAAAATGTTTATCATCCTAAATTCATAGTTTCTGTTAAACAATGCAAGATATATCAAAAAGTTCCATACTATATGTAATCAGCATTAAGCACTCCCAATAATTATAGTGTGCTAATTAATTTCTCATGCTTATGTCAAAGCAATGCTTAGCAAACCTACTCCACTACAATTTCCTCTTTCTTGTTTCAATGTTGTGTTTTTTTCTAGTATATATATGAGTATTATTCTGATACTTGTTCAGTACTCTCAACTAACTAATAAGTGAATTAGAGAATAAAAGTTAGAACAAAAAATGAAGGTGAGTGAAGTTGAGAGTGGAGAAATTTCAAAAGGAGTAGTATCATCCTCAAGTAAAGGGATGAAGAGAGGACTGTCAATAATGGACTTTATTTTAAGAGTATTTGCAGCTACAAGCACACTTGGAAGTGCTTTAAGTATGGGAACAGCAAAACAAACTATGCCTTTTGCTACAAGTTTTGTTAGATTCAAAGTTGTATATCATGATCTTCCCACATTTGTGTAAGTAGTTATCATTCCTTCATGTAATATATGTATATATCATAAACTTTTACTATCATAATCTAATTTCATATCTAATTTCAGGTTTTTTGTGACCACCAATTCTATTGTATGTGGCTACTTAGTTCTTTCACTTGCCCTATCATTCTTCCACATAATAAGGACTATTTCGGTGAAGAGTAGGATTCTCTTGGTCTTTCTTGATACGGTAAACACACTGTTTCTTCCTTTATTTTTCGGTCATAGTTCCGCATAGTAAGGGGAAATCGTTATTATCAAAGCGACACTAATGAGTCACTTAAAATTACAATGTTAAACTCTTACTACTAGTTACTAGTAAGCTTATACCTCATGGACTTGTACATAAATTTAATCATATATCTTACAATTTTTTGAAGAGATATTTGAAAGTAGTATAGAAAATATTGTCGCAGTTAAATGTAACTGGATGCATATATAAAACTTTTAACAACTGTTAGTACATCGTCGTTAAATGCTTTTTTCTTCCGATATTTATCACCAAGTTTAAATTAGATCAAAGCTAGTTCTGACAGATGGAATTTTGGAAACTTTTGTTCACAAAAACATGGCATGTTACTGTCAAAATTTTTCTAATGAAGATTAAAATTGACCTTATGAAGGTTATGTTTGGTCTTCTAACATCCGGAGCCTCAGCAGCAGCAGCCATTGTTTATATAGCTCACTATGGAAACTCAAGTGCCAATTGGTTTCCTTTCTGTCAACAATACAACTCCTTCTGCGGACGCATTTCAGGTTCACTCATCGGTTCTTTCATTGCAGCTGTTGTGTTCATTATACTTATTCTCATGTCAGATATATCAATAAGCAAGCATTGAAATAGTGAAGACATGAAAAAGTTGTGGTGTGGTGTGTATAGCCTTGAATCTGAAATGTGTTTGTGCTTGTTGCGTGCGAAGAATACTCAGTATACTCTTGAATGTGTAAAGTAAATAATTTGTACATTTCATTTTACTTATACATTAACATGTTGCAAAAAAAACATGTATCCACTAAATGAAGAGTTATTTAGAAAATGAATGCTTTGTACTAATCACAGTTTATTAGTATATTAATTATGCGACACGAGGCTGCTGATGTTAATCTGATATATATAATATATAATAGTATTAATAGATATTTGATTTCTCACATCACAATCATTCGGCTGTAATGAATTGATTAGTATAAGCAAAGTGCTTAATTAATCTGATCTGCTTCGTGTCTTAGGCCTAACATTCCTAAAGAATTCTAAATTTAACTTTGAATCAACACTGCCGTTATCATTTTGATAAGGTAAGGTGCAAAAAAAAGATACATGTTAACTTTGAAAACCTCTTTGGATAAAGTTATTGACTTGGAATTTGCCATATATATCCTTGGTCAAAATACATTAACATTATCATTGTAATGTGTACAACAAGTGGTCCAATCTTTAGCTTCAAATGCTTCCTAAGCATAATCTCTATGCATCTGGTTTGAACTTTATCATATTTGGATTTTGGCGAGTGATTCCAGTATGTGAGTAAACTTTTGTTTTGTCAGGAAGCATAATGGCTACAAATCCACTTTTTTAAGGTGAATAAGTGGACGTATCAGATTTTAAACTTCGATCCCTGCATATTACATGCAATGTCCTAACAATTGAGCTAAATTCATAGAAACTGATATGTGAGTGAACTTTTATTAAGAGCCAATAAAATTGTTACTTTTGTACAATTTGTATTAACAGTCACAACAAGACATAACAAGACATTTGAAAATGAAAATTTAAAATTCATTTTATGGTATGACAGAAATTTGACATAGTACCACCTGAGTCTAGCGCAAGTGGTTGGTGCGCAGAGTGGGTAATTGTAGTAAATCTTGGGTTCAGAGTTCGATTCCTACTGATAAAAAAATATATTTGACATAGTTTTTTCAATAACCTTCATGATTATTTAATAGATGAACATTATTGACATATTAGAGAATCTAAATTCTTATCCTAAATAATTATACATTTGCTGATTGGTGATGCTACTTTGTGAATCTGCTTCATAATGGTTAGTCATTTCAACTGGCTGAGATTTTACAAAAGGGTCTATTCCAATATTTGAATTGTGTATTTGAAAATCAAAGGTTGAACCATCAGATAAGATTGGACCAAAGTGATTCATATCCAATAGATATGTAAGAGAACAAGTCCTTGGAAGATTCATATTCATCATTTCTTGTTCACCATCATTATTTGCTATTGTAGCATCATTAAATTGAAGTGTTGAATACTCTTCTTTTTGCTGCAATGTTTTTCCCATGTGTTTCTTCTTATAGATTCTGCATAAAACCCAGTCATCTAGCTGATGACAGACACAAAAAACCACATTAAAAATAAGCTCTTAAAAAAAATCATTAAGTTTATAACAAATAACAAATAGGCCAAGGCTTAAAGGGATTTACTCTCATGGATCCAATATGCTTGCTAGTTTGTTTTTGCGATCCGATCAATCGATACTCATGCATAATCCAATTAGTTTTGATACCCTTTGGTGGTCTACCCTTGTAAAATACCAAAGATTTCTTCACACCAATTTGCTTTGATGCACTATTGATTGCTTTGTCTGTTCCAGTAGCTTTCCAATATCCAGATAAAGTTGCTCTATTAGGCCTAACTCCATTCGGGTACTTTCTTTCTCTTGGGCTAAAGAAATACCATTCATTCTCTGCAAACTCAGATTTATCTGCATTCTATAATTGGTTAATACCTAATAATGAAAAAGTTTGTACAACTATATACCACCGACACTTCAGATTGAAGATGTGTCTAGTACATGACACTAACACATATAGCACCGACACTTCAGATCGAAGATGTGTCTAGTACATGACACTAACACATATAGCACATTCAATTGCACGACACGACACTAACCAATGTTGGTTTCAGTATCGTGTCTGGTATCTGTGTTTGTGTTAGTGCTTCACAGACATAAATTTAAGCATAATAATATGATAGAAAATATGTATATATACCAGGCAATTCCCATGGATCAAATTTATAGATATCAACTTCTGGAATAATTGATGCAGGACATGGCTTTGATGTTGCTTGGTTACAAAGGTAATGCACAATTAGTTCTTCATCAGTTGGATGAAATCTAAAGCCAGGAGGCAGTTCAGAATTTGCACTACTCTCCATTAATTATGGCTTATGATTTTAACAGAAGAGTATGTATGGTTATTTTATTAATATGACTTATTGTGATAATGTGACAAATGAAAAAGGATAGAAAATTGAAGAAGCTTCAAGAGAAACCAAGGTGTTTGAAATGTTTGAAAGGAGATTGGTGCCTCTTTTATGGTTGAAAAGTTTTTGTCGTTTATGTAGAGTTGCATGGCCTTGATTGGATGATATTGATAGGATAATATTCCTATTTTCTTAGTAGTATATTATATTACATGCGTCATTACATTACCTATGCTCTAATATAGGACCACTTAGTATATATCTGTTACATGACTTTTTTGTCCATGATTCTTTGAATCAATATTTAGATGTCTATATCCATATTGGTTAATTAGCATTCAATTTTATGGGAATATTATTGGCATATTGGAAAATATGTTTAGTTTCACATATATAAATACTTTTAGTCAATAGCCAATTTCTAAAAGGTTGAATCATTTTATTTTGTTTTTCTTTTGTGTAATATTAGAATGTTTTGATTAAAGAAAGAACATAAAAACTATCTTTCTATTTTTAGAAACTCGGTTCAATTGGTAGAGTGATATATAGAAATCAATATTTGAATTTTGATATATCAACTTATTCACTTTTAAAATGTTAGAACTCTAACTACTAAACTATCTCAAAAAAAACTAACTTTTTTTTACTCTTTCAAATTTTGAGTGGAGGCATGTCATATGAAGTGATATAATAATATTTTAATAATAGTAATATACATGGCACATCTATTTTTTATATACTCGTGATATCTGATTAATCATCTTCAAATTGAATTAATATAATCATCTTTTTAATTGAATTAACTTCATTTTATACGTGATTAATGAGATGACGCGTGTGTATGAAAAATGAGTGTCTATCAAACAACTTTTTTTGATAATTTGTCTATTTCTGCAGTATGAAATCATTGTTGGTTTAGAATACATGAAATGAAAAATGACATTAAAAGTCGTATTCATTCTAATCGTTCACACAACATGGATGCTAATAAATACTTTATAGTCTACATTATAGGTTGTATCTATGATGATAGATGATTTCAGCAGTGATGCAATTTCTTATATTCTGTTTCAAAATATTAATGGAGGAGTTATAACAGGTGTCTTCTACACGTTCACCCCAACTTCTTAAGCCTTGTTTGGCACCACCAATAAAGCGGTCCCCGCCCGCCTGATAATCTTTTTTAAAACCATATTATGAGAATTGTCAAAATTTAAAAGACATATGTATGGAGCTGAAATTTGAAATGCTTTTTTATTGGGTCTTTCCATGTCACACTCATTTAGGATGTGCAATCTTAATATACACTAATTTTATATTAACATTTTATGTTCAAAGTCTCTATGAACTTAATTCAGTTGATAAAGACATAAAATTTAATGTAAAGGATTGAGATTTAAACACCGATTCATTCATGGGACTTCGTCTTGAAGATTTTAAAAGACTTCGTGGGATTTTGTGAGATTTTGTGGAATTAAAATAGAGACTTTTAATTGAATACCACAAGATTTGTTTACATTTTATAAAAGTCTTAATTAAATAACACAAAATCTCACGAAGTTTTTTAAAATTTTCAAAATAGTATTTTATACTACTAGCAAAAAAAATTATAAGAGTATTTTTAAATAATAGAATTTTGGCGACTACGCTACTTGAAAAAAAATTATAAGAGTATTTTATACTACTCTCATAATAAGTGGGAGAGAATTTATTATACTGAGTGGATAAACTTTGATGTGGCTGCTCTTAAGTTCCATGCCATAGACTAAATTGAGTCAATTGACCACTTCAATTATAGTTATTTTGAATTCCTAGTTTTCATTTTTTATAGTATACTTTAGCTTCAGATAGTAGATTTTTATTATAAAAAATGAAGAAGATTCAGATGACAGAGTCTAGTAGATAAGTGAAGATAAAACCAATCCGTTAATGATAGTTATCATCACTGCAGATACGGTTATGCGTGACGTGTATCCACTCTCATATGTGACTTATTTAAGTATATATAATAACTTTAGATTATGCTTAGTAGTGTTTGTCCGATACATCCAAAAATTGCTATATTACTTCAGAACTGAGATAAATAGTAGTTTATATGTAACACTCGCACTCCTCAATCATATAAGATATTTTTACAAAGAACAAATCGTTTATACGCGGCTCAAAGTGCTCAAAATGCGGTGTGACACACTTGAGAGTGTAACGCAACAATTTTGGTGTAGATGTTCTGATTAGAATTTAGATTTATCCGTGGAGGATAAATACGTTTCGACCCGACCTCAAATTCACATCTCCGAGAGATTGTCCGTTTTGGGATTAACCCGTCACAGTTTTGTCCTTTGTAGAAAAGGCGTCTCGGTTGGATTGAGGAGTGTGGTGTGTTGTATATAAACTATGTAAGTCTCGATTTCTAAGTGATGTGAGATTTATAGGTGAACTAGAATAGTTGACAGAGTCACAGAAACACCATGATTTTGTATTTTTGTTACAATTCTAAAATGTAGTTTTTATATATGATGATTATAATGATTCACCGTGATTTTGTCAAATTTATTAAGTGCATGTTTGTATCACGGTAGATCACCGTGATGCTTGCACACCTATCGCGATACCAAACATAATAGCCTAATAATAAGGAACATTCACTAGTTTTCACACACAAACCCTGTTTAGTTACAGAGCACCATGAAACTTTCAGCAGACTAAATTTGGAATAACTTATGAAAAATGAATATTGAACTTAAACAGTAGCTGAATACAATTTATTTTAACTGCAAGTATTGGTAAAACTGAATTTCACAGATTGTTGGTGTCATTGCCATGACAACTTGAGTTGATCTTGGCATGAAACAAACTCTTGCTTACAGTAAGAAAACAATACATCAAATGAAAAAGGAAATGGAAAAAGAACTGATATTAGTGAATCCATTTATTTAATCAATCAATGAATCAATCAATCAGCAATGCAAAGCTCAAGCAGTGTCCTCATTGCTTGCTTTTTCACTACCTTCCCATACACTTCTCTTGCTAACTTGAAAACTTTCTCCATCTCCAAATTTCCGCTACCGCTGCCGCCTTTTTTCTTCAATTCCTCCATAAGGATCTTAAGCACCCTATGATCACCTCCCACTACATCTGTGATACTATCAACAACTGCATCCAATGCAGGAATTCTCCTTCCCCATCTTTTCATACACCTCTCCGAACCGTAAGCCTCTGAATACATAGACCAAAACGAAGCTCTCAAGTATCCCTTCTCTTTCCCCCTAACCTTCCATCTCTTCATTTGTTCCTCAAGTTTATACACCAAACCACCAACATCCATCCCTCTTTCAATACCAATCTCAATCTCCTTCATCTCTTGCTTGGAGAACAAGATTTCCCCTTCAAACTTGCACCTCTTACACTTACAATGAATCCCCCATGTCAAAGACATCTCTTTTCTCTTGTTCAAGGGAGTAAGTGGATCAAGATAAGCCAAAGTTATCTCTTCACCAGCTTTCAAATCTCTTGAAGTATGAACTATCAAATAATCACCAACATGTAATCGCCTCGCATTAGGACAACACGAGTGATTGATGAACGAAGGAAGCAACCATAGCCCAACACCATAACGATCGTTGTTCTTCCTCAAAACATTGGCCGAAACCGCATCCTCAGTAAGCGAATTAACATCCAATATAGCCAATAACTTCCCCATATCAATATCAACTTCCTTGCTTGAATTCACTTCACCAACACTCTCAGGCCTAAAGAGATCCACATCAGGCACATCAAGTTCATCCTCATTTTCCCCAATTGACAATCTACCTATCAAATCCCTAGTCTTATGACATTTTCTAACAAAATCTACAACTTTATCAATAAAATTCTTCCACATTACTAATTGAGTATCCTCACTCAAATCTTTACCTACTAATATACTCCTCTCCATTGCAATTGCCTTAGTAACCAAAATCAAACCCCCGGCATCAACATTCTTCGTAGCGTAAATCCCCCGCCCACTAATTTCTGATTTCCTAATCTCAACAGCCCCAATATACTCAGCAAGTTCAGGAGCCTTACCAGGAAACCCACTCAAAACCCAATCAGAAATATCCAAATTCCCAGTCCTTGATAAAAATTCAAACTTTTTACATTTTTCAAAATACCCAACAAGAAATTCAGAGTTCCCACTCCCTTGTGGATCAAGCATAGCCATTTTAAAGCAATGAAGAGCCATAGTATATCTATTAAGAGAAAGCAAAATCTTACCTTTACAAACTAGGGTTTTGAAATGGGTTTCATCAAATTGTAAAGCATGATCACAATCTTCCAATGCTGAGTTGAAATCGCGCAATCTGGACTTCGCTTCGGCGCGATTACAGAGAGCTATGCAGAGAGATTTGCGAAGCTTTGATTGATCGGTGTGAGGAAGAGAGAGATGGTTGTTGCAGAGAGTGATGAATTGGGAATAAGATTGGATTGAATCGTTCCATTCTTCTCTGATGAAAAGTTCTGTTGCTTTGGATCTGAGTTGTTGCATATGATCTTCTTGTTCTTCTTCTGTTGTTGATGTTGTTGTTGTTGTTGTTGTCATTTTTAGGTGTAGCTATGTGTGTTGAAAATGCAAATGTTTTTGAAGTGTGTAGGTTTAGATTTCAAATGTTTCATAATGTAACGGTCGTTCAATGAAATTTGTGTACTATATAATAATTTGATTTAATTTAATTAAATGATAAAGTTTTATGTTACTGTTTTTGCTTTGGCTCTTGTTTAGTTTGACTTGATACACATCAGCGAATAACGATCTCATGCTGGTTCGGGTCGAGTCATGATTCATGATGACTTCAACCCATTCTAGATTTTACTTAGAGAAAAGTTATAACATGGATGTGCTCTAATGGCTAGTATGTAAGTGGATCGGTTTGGATCCGTTTTGAATGCATTCAATATCTGAATTAAGAAATTCTTAATTGGTTCAGTTTAATTTAATTTGGTTTGGTTTTTAGAAATGAATCTGATTTAAATTAGTTGGTTTTGCAATATTTTGTTTTTTTTAGTATAATTTTATTATTATTTTTTTAAGCGATATATTTCAAGCTTTATTTTATCAAACGATATACTTCAAACTATATTTTTCAAAAATCAAAATTCATATGTTTCTTAAGCATTTTAATTTTAGGGACTAAAACTAAAATTATTTTAACATTCAGAGATTAATTTCAAAAAAAACAAACATACATAGACTAAAATAAAAATAAAAACTTACAGGGATTAATTAACATAATACACCTAAAAAAATTAATTTAAAAACCAAAAATATAATTTTATTTTTCGGATTAAATATATTTTTGGTCCTTATAAATATTTTGAATTTTGTTTTTAGTCTTTATAAAAAATTTCATCAATTTTTAGTTCCTCAAATATTTTCCGTATTAATTTTTTGATCCCTACTTTTAAATCAACTCTTGTATACTTTAACATTTTTGAATGATTTTTTGTATCCATATTTATAATATTATAAGAACCTCTTTCACAAAAATTTAGAATTTTCAACATAAGATAAAATATATAGTTATTATTAATTGACGTACGTTAGAATATGTTTCTAATAATCCCATGAGCCACATGAGCTTAGCTCAGTTGGTTGGAAATTTACACGTAATATGCAGAAATTGAGATTCAAACTCTGTTACGTCTACTTATTCACTTTTAAGAATGAAATTCTACCCACTAAATTTTTTTAAAAAAAAATTGTTTCTAATAAGTAGGAAAAATATTTGCTTTGCAAATCACGTGATCCACGTTTTAGAAGTTTAATAATTGTTGATTCTAATACAAAACTTTTATATTTGACTTTTTTTAAATAGTCTAAATATTTAATAAAAATTTCAGTTTCAACTTCAAAAGTCATTCAATTTAATAATTTAAGTCTATATTCATTTTTATTCTCAAAAATAAATGAATACAGGCTTAAATGTCATTTTTTGTTCATTTATATATGTCGGTTTTTGGTCTTAGTCCTTGTATATTTTTTGTGGTAAATAGGTGAATACCTCTTGTAAAATATGCAAATTTTGCAACACTCCCTGTAAATTTTTATTTTTTTTGAGAATTCTCCCCTTTAGATTTTTTGAAATATCCTGCTGGCTCAGTCAACCATAACATAACCGCCGCAAAAAAAAACAGTCGCAAAATACAATTTTAGCGGGGTTTTAAACCGCCGCAAATAAAAACCGCCACAAGATATTATTTTTATGAGGGTTTTAAACCGCCGCAAAATACAATTTTAATGAGGCTTTTATTATGGTTGACTGAGTTCATGGGAATATTGCAAAAATTGAAACATTACAGGGGGAATTCTCAAAAAAAATATTTACATTGAATATTACAAAATTTGCATATTTTACAGGAGAATATTAACCTATTTACCCTTTTTTTTCTAAGGAATTCATCCATGTATGTTAACTTCTTTTGATTTTAGTCCATTAAAGTTGTTTTTCTTTTGAATTTTCCTGCGGATTTAAAATCCGCAAGTTTTTCATTGAATTTTCCTGCAAATTTTAACTTTAGAAACTAAAATCAAAATGATTTTAACATACAAAGATGAATTCCTAAGAAAAAAAGATACATGAACTCAAACCAAAAATCCACGTACATACAAGGATGAAAATGTCATTTAAACCATAATTATATATCATTATGTCGTATGTCACATCATTTAAAATACAATGCATCACAATTTTTAAACCCAAAATTTCATGGGAGGACCTGAATTGAGTGATTTAAAATTGAGTTATTTTAACAAAATAAAATGACAACAAATATTTTGTAAACAAATAAAAAGTATTGCATGATTCATGAATCTATTCAGTCAAAATCACAGTACAAAAGTTAGTGATAAATAATTTAAAATGATTCATAAATCTATTCAAATGTTCAACAATGAATGAATTTTACACAAGTCCTTTCTCATGCTCATCAATCATCTCTACGTTGGCCTAATGCCAAATATAGAAAGAAGAACTATATAAAAATGCCATATAAGTCTATTTGATATGTACAATAAACAACACTGCATAAATACTATAAGATAAGACAACTTTACCTATTAGGCTAAACAAGTCCTACAAATTCAGACAGGTGGAACATACAAAATGAATTAAAAACATCATAAACGGAGCAGCTTTGGAAAATAATTGGCAAACCAGAAAACAAATGACAACAGGAACCTAATAATATCTTCAGATTCACCAATATCCAACAGAACAAAAGATGAACGTTGCACTGCTTGATAGTTTGTGTCAACTCTAGATTGGAACATGTGGAGAGGAAGCATCTTTTTCCTCACATGCCAAGTGTTGGTTTCCTCAGAGCAACAGCACATATGGAAGGAGCTGTCTACTTTCAAAGTTTATCAGCAAATTGTCAGAACCTGTTCAAAATATGATAATCAATGTCCAATGATAACAACAATCATCGAAGATATGGATAGTCATGATGGATGCAATGATAGAGATTTCAAATTTGTGTAATGACTTAGATCGCATTCAATAAATTCAGGTTCTGAAAAACATTTGAAATTTCACCTTTTTTTGCTTAAAACTTGTGACCAAAAGAGTATGATTTCAGTTCCATAAGCTCACTACTTCTTTAGAAAATACACTCCGTCCCGAAGTTCTAACTTCTCCTCGGAGACTAGACCGGATAAAAAACTTTGTAGTTGTTGGAGTGATTTGTCATACGGAGGATCGGCAACGCAAAACATCTGCAGTAATGGAAAGAAACGTGTAATTAATCTCGTTGATCTTGTGTGTCAAAACATTTATAAAATCATTCTTACCTTGAGAGTATTGTGAATCCGATCTAATGCCATGCTACCGAAGTTTGTGAGCATCCCCAAGATAAATTTCTGCCATAAAACAATTCGTGTTAGATATCTTTATTCTTATGAATTGCGTATTCCCTAGTGTTTTGAATACTTTATTAAACGTAAATGTGAAACTTGTCCAGCCCAAACTATCATCATAAGGGAAAATATTTATTACATATTGGAAAACTAAGAGTAACATGCAGATAGTGAAAAAGGAGTAAGAGGCCAGTTTTAAAAGTATGAAAGCAAGACACAAATATCAATTACAAGTTACTACCATTCAAACTTAATAAAGAACTTTATTTCATGTACCTCATACACAGTCATCTCCTTCCGAAGTTGATTTTCTACTGAGGCAACAGATCTGTCCTCCTCCTCATCGCCTCCAAGAAGTTCCTGAGTATTGCCACTCCCTCCCCCATTCCTACTTGTCTCAGCCATGTTTTCCACAATGGTATATACATGGTCAGATGAATCTCCCCCTAGTGATTCTGCAATGATCCCCTGTGTACAAAAAAAATAGCCATGATTGATGTTACATCTTCACTGCTAAATTTAAGACTTGCGGTCTTCAACATTGAATCCATATTCCGTATCCAATTGAACAGAAAGTCATGCCATTGAAAGATAAGAATGAGTATACATAAAATTCAAATTACCATCAATAATAGTGTAAAATGTAAATTGTAAATAACTAGAATTCTTGTTTTGGACAAATCAACAGAAGTTTCCCAATTGGACAAGAGATAATAATATTCGCCAAATCTCACAAACGAAATATAACCATGCTGCAAAAGTGTTTATACTGATACTTAAAAGCATCAGACCTACCTTGCTTATCCAAAAATGGATTCTCCTATTTAATACATCAACAGGTATCCCAATAGCAGCCGCAAGGTCCTTCGAGCTCCAACTGAAAACAGAAATAAAATATTACAGTATAGTCAAAACAACAGAAAAAAGTTATTGATTTCTTGTTAGGATACCTCGTTTGATCTTGAAACTTCATAATTATAGATGCAAGAACAGGGGCTACTGTGAATGGTACTACCCTATCTTCAAATTGCAACTCCAGCTACACAATTGGACATGATAATATTAGGAGAAAAATAGAGGTAAAACTGTAAAAGGTGGGTACGGGACGACACTACTAATCAAATTCAAAAAAATGTGCTAAATATCTCTAAACAATGAGATCTGAAAGGGGAAAAAAATTAGCAACTAACCTTGACAGTCCCAAGACTTTTTTTCCACTGAAGCTTACGGGGTGTTTTGATTTCACTAAATCTCTTTGAATAATCAGAGAGAAGCTGGTCAACAGATTCAGGCAGGTTGAGGGGCTCATCCTGTAATTCTCTTCAAAGTCAATCACAGGACAGAGTAGACCCTAGAAAGCTTTACAGGATGAATTTTATTGCAAAAGTAGACTGTATCGTCATTGGTTGAATAATTCATTTTATTGCAAAACTAGACTGTATCGTCATTGTACTTAGTGCCCGTTTGGCCCGGCTTTTTTTCTACTTTTCAATTTTTTTAAAACGAAATAGAGAAGTATAAAATTGAATTTAGTCATATTTCTCCTTAAAAGTATTAGAGAAATAAAGTAAAGAAATAAAAAATAAAAAGAAATGGAATCAAACACAATTTTTTCCTTCTTTACTATTTTTTAGAAGAAAAAAAGAGAAAAATAAGCCGGGCCAAACGGGGCCTAATGTTAAGCTTCAAGTTGAGAACGATTCCAAATAAAACGAGATGATAAAAGCAGAGCTAATTAAACTTAATGAAAAGATAACTGACATTATACAATGCTAAATAAATATCTTATTAGTTTGAAGAAACTCTCCATGAGTTTACATGGAATAACAACGAAACAGAATATCAAGAAATTTCGCAACTGTTTAAGCTTCTTGAAAAAGAACCAATCAAATTTTTAAACCCGGTTTGATGTGTTTTTACTTCCCTCTCAAGTATAATATACAGGCTTAGTAGTGAGAACCATAATTTGAATCACAATATAAACGAATCAATTTTTTCACAATATCCGAAATTCAAAAATGATCAATAAAATAATTTTATCTGCAGACCTGTATTGGAGGCCAGAAATTAGAAGAAATGATAGTGGCGGCTATTTTATCCATGGATATTGCATTGTCTTGGACCTCAACACCTAAGAGTGCATAACCAAATTTTGGTGAAAACAAATTGAAACAAATAATGGTTAAAACAATCTTAGGAACCAATCACAAATAAGTGATATTTGAACTTGGAAATTACTTGTCTGGGATGGCTGACTTATGGTAGCTTTAATGTTAGTGTTGACTCTTTTTGAGCCAATTAGATCATTGAGCATAATCTCACATTTCTGTAGGCTGCTCTCTCCGAAGTGTATCTGCAGAAACAAAGCATTAAGTAGATGCTTACATTAGGAATATCAAAATCAAGAATGACCACACGTACAAAAATGATAGTAAAATGTTAACATATCAAGTCAAACAAAAAGGCGACGTGAGTTTTATTTGAATAAGCACCTTAAGGAGTTCTAGAGTACGTATCTCTGAGTCAATATCATAATCAGATTTATTTAGAAGTTTCTCAGCAAGCATAGTTCGATATTCATGAACTAATTGATCTTTTGAACCGATTATGCCAACAATCATGCCAAGTATGTCAACCTTCCTTTGATTTCTGCTTCCCTTCAAAGGATCTGCTTCCACAGGGTCAGGTTGCCACCTGTTTCGAAAAGCCCATTGAGAAGAAACATCAATTTCATGACCTGGCTGGTAAAGAACGGTGAAAACTGACAATCAAAATCCATAATATAAATATACCGTGTGGCATTGATCCATGCTTGCCTATCATCAGTGTTAAAATCATCATCAATACCGAAATTCTCTTGAATTTCTTCATCTCTATTCAACTCTTCAAGAAGGCTATCTCCAGGATTTCCAGATGCACTAGAATTTCCACCCGTCCCATCTGTCAGCATGGTCACTATGCATTTTATTGTATCTCTCCTTCCTTTTAAATAATCTCTTATTGGTTCACCAACTGCTTCAAGGAAAACACCTGCAGGATCTATTGTCCTTAGGGCTTTAATAGTCGAAACATATTGGTGTAATATATCATTGGTTGATGCTCCTGCAGTAAGAAGGCGATAACGCAGTGCAGAAATAAATGACTCCACCAGCTTTGAATGTTGTCCGGTGTATTCAAGACAAAGTTTTAAGTCTTCAATTGCAGGAGAGCTTCAAGTATCATCGGAGAGAAAGGAAAATAAATGCTCAGAAAACAATTCATAAACAAATGAGATATGGTTTAGCAAAGAATTAGTTTTATAATTAAATTAAATTTTCATTGTCCAGTCATACAACTAAAACAATGATTTCAGAAGAACGTGCCAAAGCCTAGAACAATCGTTATTATCCTACTACTACTACTACTACTGCAGGAAACTATACCCATTAAACATGTTTTCGTCAATGCAGTTGACCAAGCCATTCAATATAGTGAGACATAATAGAAGGTAATTAATTAATTTTCTAACAGATAACCCAGAAGGAAAGCGAGGAATTAAAACTAACAAACTACCTCTCAGGATAATCAACAATTATCTCAAATAATTTGGCTATCCTTAAATCTTGTAGTGTTTCATAAGCAAAATATTCCAGCCGCAACTTCCACCTGACAAGACCTTCAGAGGGAGTATCAATTCCAGGACAAAATGATGATGGTTGTGGCGCTAAAGGTGATTTGAGACCTGATGAAGTGCTCTCGTAACTAACAGAGTCACCAAGATAGACAAGAAGGGCATGGAGAAACTGGAGAGGAACAGCCTGCATGATTCCATTTATAAGTATTGTATGTTAGAATTGTGAAAAAATTTGTTTATCTTTATCCAAACAGGCTAGCAGAGGAGCACGCACAATGTATACACATAAACATACACAACATCTATGCATTACAAACCTGTATCCAGCTTTGAATAGATTGTAAGACAGAAGTCCTAAAATCATCTCCGGCTACATTATATACTTTTGCCTGATGAAGACAAATGACCAACCCAAAGATTATACTCAAACATAGATGTATAAGTGTTACATAAAGGTTAAACCAAAATTGATAAAAGAGACTGAGGAAAACCGGATGATCCAGATTTTGAATTTCGAACATGCTCACCTTTAGTAGTAAAAATATAGCAGAAGCATAAGCATCTTCAGCCATAGAAGTAAATCCAAGACTTCTGAGATCAAGAACAACTTTTCCAATGTTCTTCACCAGTTTACTGTTTTCTGAAAACCGGCGGTCACTATAGCACTCATCAACATCCATCTCACCGTCCTTGTTACCTACTTTTCCTTTTTCATCTACATCCATGCCATCCTTATTTGGAGATACATCATCAGTAAACTCTACATCCACCATTGTACTTAACTCCTCCAGCCTTCTTTTAAAATACCAATGCAATATAACTAATGGTAGCAAACAAAAGAAATACAAGGCCAATTAGAAATGCAATATAACTAATCAAGTTCTTCTAAAGTACAAGACACATAAAAATTATCAAAAAATAGAACTAGTGTTGACAGAAAGCACAGTAACTATATTTCTAATAAGCAAAACTTTCAAACAACTAGAGTGTTTTGAAGATCAAAGAAACCATTGCACTAAGAACTGATCTATGTCACACATATATTAGAGCTACAGAAGGCAAATTTCAATGTTAAATTAGGAAATATGCTGAAAACCAAGAGCATTGTTGACAAGATTCTATAACCAAAATTGAAAGCAATACATTTATTTATAGTATAAAATGACAATCCCCCGTTAACATTAACATAAAAGAACAATAAACTTCTTACAAACCAGTGAAAACCCGAGGAAGTGTAGTCATAAGCACAGAAGAGACAATCCATTGATACTTAGAGGTAAGATAATTCCTTTCTGATTCAAAATTATGTCTTTCCTCTGACATTTGATCCTTAAAAGATTGCAAAGCATGGACCAAAATTAACAGACACTTCTCTTGATACTGTTTCTCTATCGAGATTTCTTCCAAAGCATTATACAACACACTCTCAATCTCATCTTCATCAATCTGATTCATAAAGTAAAACAAAGAGTCATGCATAGCAATGTCGTATCACCTAGGTCTATGCATGTCGTTTTTCAAAAATTGAGTTTTGCTATACAGAAAGGTTTAGTGGCGCAGTTGCCCGTCTACCTTTTCCCCGACACACCTCAGATTAGACGTGTCCCGGTGTCAGACATTTCTCATGTCCGACACTGACACTTACGGATTACATTGATTTATATATTTTTTCAAATTTTTAGCCTTTTCGACGAGTCAGTGTCTATATCGTGTCTGGTGTATGTGTCCGTACTTCATTAACAACTAACAAGTCCAAAACAACGACAAATTAGGTTCATAAACACTTACATTGATATCATCATTTTTATTCAAACCAACAAAATCAACATAAGGATCAAAATGCCGCCAAAACTTCGACGCCCCATTTCGTTCAAAAGTTTCCTGCAACAAAACAATCAATAAAAATTCAAACTTTGTAATTTAACTACTGAAATTTTTATTGGGGTATTTACCTCTAAGACTTTGAGAAAATGGTCAAGAACAAGTGATTCAAGACCGTGTTTGCAGAGAGTATGAACATGAGAAACAAATTGAGCACCATATGAGAGGTCACCGGCACCGCCGAGAAGAGATTGTGTTGTATTACAGAAGGAGTTGTAGCTATCGATGATTTCGTGAAGTTTGTCATCGGTGAGTGTGTCTAAAATCGATAGGTTGAAGAGTGAAGAGTGAGAATCGTGTTCCATTGTCATGATTGTGAATCAGTAAAGTGTTTAAGAATTGAACATTCTTGTTTGTTCTAGTTCAATGGGTTTGTGTTACGATGTTGGGGTTTTGAAAAGACAATGGGAGAAGAGGGAAAAAAATAGAAAATTGCTTGTGTTTTCATTGTTTGGTGGAAGGATGAAAATGGAGGGGAAGGAAAAATCCTGTGGGTCCTACATACTCACTTTTTTTTGGATGGAGAGATTTAAAATCTAAGAAATTTTGAAAATGCATAGAATTCAAAGTACCGTCATAAATAAAGCAATCTGCTCCTTATTGAGTGCCTGCAAAATAGAGAAAATAATTGCATCAAAGGTAAAATTATTTTGCAAAGAGTCTTAAATAATATTCCACCGGCCAAAGTGACGCCAACTACATTTAAAATTTTCACAAAGCAAAAAAAGATGCATATTATCTTCATCCCCGTGTTCACAAAGAAGGCAATCACAAAGATAATTCACTTCTTTTAGAGTTAGACGAAGTTTTGTTGGGATGCAATTTCCACACAATCTTCGGTGGGACCTTTGCTCTCCAAATGAGTTGCCATTATGTTAGCAATCCAATTACCATCAACACCCCTACTACTGAAGAGCAGATCACTTCCAAGCCCAATAAAGAAGACCAGCCCAATTTAGTGGAGCATGCTAAGAGGGTCAGCTACCGACCCGGTTACCTGAAAGACTACAAGTGAAGGCTGCAGCTATTATCAAATAGGCTTAAATATATTTTTGGTCCTCTAAATATTTTCAAGGTTTCATTTTGGTCCTTTAATTATTTTTTGTTCCTTTTTGGTCCTTTAACTATTTTTTCGTTCCATTTTGGTCCTCTAACTTTCATTATGTTAACCTATTTAGTCCTATTTATCATTAGAAAAATGCAAAAAACGTTAATTTTGCGTACGTGGCACTTAGGAACTTGGTGGCTTTGGTGTGAGATCCAATAGAAAAATGTAATGTGGCCAGAGACTTTCTTCTTCATCATGTACGGAGCTTCCTCCATCACCGTCTCCGTCCATATCACTGGTGATCTTTTCAGTCACGAAAGCTTACGAAACGATACCCCAAAACCTCTCGTTATTCATGCTGAATCCAAATTTGATGTTTGTTTTCTCAATAGAGGCTTCTACCTCTCGTTTTTGACATTTTTCTAACAGTAAGGACCAAATAAGTTAACAGATTGAAAGTTAAAGGACCAAAACGGAACAAAAAATAGTTAAAGGACCAAAGTGAAACCTTGAAAATATTTAGAGGACCAAAAGTATATTTAAGCCTATCAAATAATATCTCTTGGAGTTATCTACAAGAATGACAGCTCATTCCATCTTATCACTTTACTAGGATTCTGTTTGTTATTGTACTGCTTTTTTGTCATTTTCCTGAATTGTTGGAGACATACTCTACCATATTGTATCAATTGGCTATATAATGCCTAATGATTGATCGAATAAGATAAGCAGAACAATATTCTTTTTTTCTATTCTTTCAATTCTTAAAGGAGGCCCCTTGTCCTACAACTCAAGGAATTTATACCCTAACAACTTGGTGCTTTCATTGTCCCTCCCTTCATTACAACAATGGCAGCACACACAACTTCATTCAATATCGCATCGCCAAGTTCCTTAACCTTAGCTCCTCACCAATTGACACACTAAGGGTCATGGTGGGTAATGGTCAACTCCTGGAATGCCGCCACATCTGCAATGATGTATCCCTTACACTTCAATCACACCTTTTCACTGTGGATTTTTATTCCCTTCCCCTTAGCCAGTTCTCATGGATTATGCTTCTCTTACTCTCTCATTTACTTATCACAACAAGCCCATTATTCTCACAGCTGATGCATCAGATAGCCCAATTGCCATTTCAGCCCAACAACTCAAACGTTGTGTCCAAACCCAATCTGCATCAGAATTTTTTCACATACAAATGATACCAACATCAACAACCAACCCAACTCCTAATGAACCAGACCCCATACCTTCTATCCACAAATTACTTTGTCAGTTCTCAAGACTCTTCCACTCATAACCCAACCTTCCCCCTACTCGCCCAACTGACCACCGCATACACCTACAACCTTCTTCATCCCCTGTATCCGTTCGCCCATATCGATACCCTTTCTCTCAAAAAAATGAAATTGAACATCAAGTCCATGAAATGCTACACCATCAACTTATTCGCCCTAGCCAGAGCCCCTTTTCCTCCCCTGTATTGTTAGTCAAAAAGAAAGACGGATCATGGCGGTTTTGCGTATAGAGCACTAAACTCAATCACTATCCGAGACCGTTTTCCCATGCCAACTATTGATGAACTCCTCGATGAATTGGGAGGAGCCTCTTGGTTTTCTAAACTAGATCTAAGACAAGGCTTTCATCAGATTCGAATGCACGAAGATGACATTCACAAAACAGCGTTTCGTACTCACCAAGGCCATTACGAATACCGGGTCATGCCCTTCGGACTGTGCAACGCACCATCTACGTTCCAGTCCACCATGAATGATCTGTTACAACCCTTTCTCCGCCGCTTTGTCGCCGTCTTCTTCGATGATATCTTGGTTTACAGTGTCAATTTAGAACTACACCTCTTACACCTCGAACAAGTATTCACCAAGTTACTTGATGCCGACTTCTACCTCAAACAATCCAAATGCCTTTTTGCCCAACGACAGCTTGAATATCTTGGCCACATTGTGTCTGCTGCTGGTGTTCAACCAGAACCTTCAAAAGTCCAAGCCATGGTTGACTGGCCACCACCTACCTCTGTCAAAGCTCTCCATGGTTTCCTGGGTCTAACTGGATTTTACCGTAAATTTATCAAAGGATACGCTGCGATTGCAACACCACTCACCAACCTTCTCCGCAAAGATGCCTTCCTCTGGTCCGAATCAGCTCAAATTGCTTTTAACCAACTCAAATTGGCCATGACACAAGCCCCTACCTTAACCTTACCTGATTTTTCCCAACCTTTCGATATTGAAACTGATGCTTCCGGCACTGCCATGGGTGCTGTTCTAATGCAAAACTCCCACCCCATAGCTTTCTTTAGCCAACCATTCTGTCCAAAGCTCCAACACTCCTCCACCTACGTCCGTGAGCTACACTCTATCATCGCCGCGGTAAAGAAATGGATACAATACTTGTTGGGTAACCGTTTCACTATTTTTACCGACCATAAAAGCCTCAAAGACCTTCTCTCTCAAGTCATACAAACCCCTGAACAACACACATATCTATCCAAACTCCTCGGCTACGATTATTCCATCCAATACAAGGCCGGAAAGAATAATGTAGTTGTCGATGCTCTTTCACGCCCTACAGAAGGCCCAGTACGCATCTTTCTTTCTCTATCCCTCATTTTATTTTTTTGGATCACCTACGCCAATCCCTCCAACAAAGCCCCACCTTCAATAAACTCTTCTCCCAAATTCAAAACAACCCAACTTCTCTACCAAACTACAAAATTCACCAAGGCCTCATCATATACAAGGATCGTATTTGGCTAGACTCTCAAAGCCCCTTTTGTCATCAGCTCATGGAAGAATTCCACTCCACACCATTAGGAGGTCACATGGGCATCACTAAAACTCTAGCCCGACTCAAATCAAATTTCTTTTGGGATGGCATGCGTCAAACAGTCCAACAATTTGTTACTTGCTGCCCAACATGCCAGCTAATTAAAACAGAAACCAAGAAACCTGCCGGCCTCCTCCAACCATTACCTATCCCCACAGCCATTTGGGAAGACCTTTCCTTAGACTTCATCACTAGTTTACCACAATCTGATGGATACTCTGTCATATTGGTTGTTGTTGACCGGTTCTCAAAAGGAGTTCACTTGGGAGCTTTAACGGCTAAATTCACTGCTTATAAAGTTGCCTTACTCTTTCTTGATATCATCTGCAAACATCATGGTTTTCCCCGTAGCTTGGTGTCCGATAGAGACCCCATCTTCATTAGTCACTTTTGGCGCGAACTATTTCGCTTAAATGGTACCAAGCTTCGAATGAGCACTGCTTATCACCCGGAATCGGATGGCCAAACCGAAGTTTTCAACCGCGTCCTTGAACAATATCTCCGCTGCTTTGTCCATAAGCACCCCCAACAATGGTTCAACTACCTTCCTCTAGCGGAATGGTCCTACAACACCTCGGTTCACTCATCTATTGGATACTCCCCCTTTGAAATTACTTTGGCAGACCACCCCCTTCCATCCCACAATATCTTATGGGTTCATCACAAATTGAAGCGGTGGATTCAATGCTCACATCTCGCCAACTCCTCATCACCAAACTTCGCAGTGTCTTAACCAAAGCCCAAACTCGCATGAAACAGTTTGCTGATCGAAAACGCAGGGACGTTTCCTATGCAGTCGACTCTTGGGTCTACGTCAAACTCAGACCATATCGCCAAACAACAGCCACAAATTCCTCCTACTCCAAGTTGTCACAACGCTACTATGGACCTTTTCAGATCATCGATCGCATCGGTCCCGTTGCCTACCAATTAAACCTCCCACCATCTTCCAAGATTCATCCAGTATTCCACTCATCATTGCTTAAGCCACATCATGGACCTGTCGACACCACTCAAGCCACTCTTCCCCCCACCTCCATCAACAATCATCCACTCGTTACTCCTCTATCAATCCTATCCTCCAAATGGGACTCTTCAATCCATCTTCCAGTTCGTATGGTTTTGGTGCAATGGCAAGGTCTCAGCCCAAAAGACACCAGCTGGGAATCTTGGCCTACCTTTTTGAAGACTTACCACCTTGAGGACAATGTGTCTTTTCCAGCGGAGGGTGATGTTAGCAATCCAATTACCATCAACACCCCTACTACTGAAGAGCAGATCACTTCCAAGCCCAATAAGGAAGACCAGCCCAATTTAGTGGAGCATGCTAAGAGGGTCAGCTACCGACCCGGTTACCTGAAAGACTACAAGTGAAGGCTGCAGCTATTATCACATAATATCTCTTGGAGTTATCTACAAGAATGACAGCTCATTCCATCTTATCACTTTACTAGGATTTTGTTTGTTATTGTACTGCTTTTTTGTCATTTTCCTGAATTGTTGGAGACATACTCTACCATTTTGTATCAATTGGCTATATAATGCCTAATGATTGATCGAATAAGATAAGCAGAACAATATTCTTTTTTTTCTATTCTCTCAATTCTTAAAGGAAGCCCCTTGTCCTACAACTCAAGGAATTTATACCCTAACACATTAGCAGGGGCGTAGCCCTTCATGGGTGAGGGGGTGCAGGTGCACCCCCTAAAATTTTAATTTTTTAACTAATATTTGTATTTTTTTGCATTTTGCACCTCTGATTTTTTATTTTTGCACCACTCACTCAAAAGCTCAAATTATTATTCACTAAAGTCTCATTCTTTAGTTTCAACCTTTCTCTAAACTTCTCTGTAAAATTAGATATCTCAAACACAACTACCACCACTTAACAATCGGTTTAACGAGACAAATAGTCGGTTGCTTATTTATATAACTTGTTTGTGTCCAACCAACTTATTCTCTTCTTTTGACAAGAAAAATATAGTGTAAATATGTATTCCAGACTATGTTAAAAGTTATTCCGATATATGTTACTTTGTCAATAAATTGTTGCCGGAATACTTAAGTTTGTATTGTATAAATTTTTTTCCCTAATGCGTTCCTACACATATTATGACTCTTAATTGTTAACCAAATATGAGCTTGACTCCGTGTTTCTTACCTTCCACTGAACACAAATTTAAGGCCATAAATACTTGTTCATCATAAAGTGATGGAGATTTTAAAGAGCTCTTCTCTAGTTATCATTGAAGGTCCAAGTTCTACAAACAGTATGATACCATAATAGTTTTCAACACGGTTTAGTATATATAATTACACTATCCGTATATTTTTAACAAACCAGAACAATTTTCAATGGTTCTGGTATGAATGTTTAAAAAATTTAAATTTTACTTATCTCACGATCGAATTTTAAATTATTTGCACCCCCTAACTCAGGGTCCGGGAGACGCCACTGGCCATTAGGGATGACAACGGGTAGGGTCGGGTGTGGATTTTGCACTACTCAAACCCGAACTTGAAATATCAGGTAAACCTGAACCCAAATTGGCTTTCGGGTGGCAAAATAGCACCCAAACCCAAACCTGTTTGGTTAGGGTTTTTCCCACCCGAACCCAAACCCGAACTTACATTAACAAAAGTAAAAAAAATACAGAAAAATTCAACAAAATTACGGTCTACAATATGTTAACATTGTTTTCAACATTAAAATAAAGATGAAAAATAGTCTACAACTTTAAAATTGTCTATAATATGCTAAGGTAAGAGAGATAATTATATAATTTAATATATAACGGGTGTGGTTTCGGGTTTCGGGTGTGGGTTTGACACTATCCAAACCCGAATCAGAAATATCGGGTGTCACCCGAACCCAAACTCAGTCAACTCGGGTTTTACTCGTTGACTCGGGTTTGGGTTCGGGCGAGCCCCACAAATTTTAGTGTTTTTGCCATCCCTAATTGCCATTAACCTGTAACTTGCAGTACAATAGTATATATAGCCTCTTCAATGCAATAATGGTAAGCACTCTTGACGGAATTAATGTTGTTCTTCTCGAATCGGCAAATAACCTTGTCTTCGATTATTGATGCTAGCAAAGGCGTCTGCAAAAAATTTCTAGCACTATCAATATCAAACAAAGTTCTGATAAGAGGTTCATTCCATTTCTTTGCATTCATCAACATCAGTTCGGAGACTGGCATATTAGCTTGACCCGAATTCATATGCAAGGACTATCTTAAAGATGAGCCATCTGAAGTCCAATTTCGTCCCCAAACTAGAATAGCAGTACCAGCTCCAATGCTCTATTTATAACCCCTACGAACAATGACGTTTGTACTCCAAATACTCCGCCAAATGTAACTTGGGTTGTGACCAATGTTTGAGTTAAGAAAATAACTTCTAGGAAAGTATTTAGCTTTGAATAATTTAGAAATAATATTATCTGGATTTGGTAAAGTTTACAGGCCTGCTTACCAAGCACTGCATAATTAAAAGCTGCAATGCTTTTAAATCCCAAACCATCTACATTCTTGTGCATAGCTAGTTAATCCCATTATGAGAGTCCGTGGATACCTTTTGATTGTTCTTTGTTATGACCCCACCAAAAGGAGTTCATCATTTTCTCAATTTCATCACATAGGGATGATGGAATTAAAAAAATAATCATGACATAAGAAGGGATATATTGAAGAACCGATTTTATCATAATTTCTCTACCTGCTTGAGAGAGACATCTGCTACTCCAGTAATTTATTTTCTTCCAAATTCTATCCTTAATAAATTGTTTTTCTACTGCGAACCACCATAGAAGGTAAACCAAGATATTTACTTGTTCCAAGAACTTGTTGAACACCGAGAATATTGGTAACAGAGTTTTGAATTGTTTGGGAAACATTCCTGCTACAATATATTTTAGACTTTTGCAAATTAATTGATTGACCAGAGGCAACATCATAAGTAGCTAGAATATTCTTCATCACCATAGCTTCATTTTCTGATGCTCTAAAGAAGAGAAAGTAATCATCTACAAACAAAAGGTAAGAGATAATAGTAGCATTTCTGCAAATTTTAACCCCATGTATTTCGCCTCTACCTTCGACTTTTTTGATAAGTACAGACAAACCTTCTTCGCAAATAATAAATAAATAGGGTGATAAGGGATCTACTTGCCGTAAACCTCTACCAGAAATAATAGGACCAACCATACTAACATTGAGTAACACTGAGTAATCCACCATTTTTACATAAAGCATGATCCATGATATCGACTTCTGAGAAAAACCCATAGTATGTAAGACATTTAATTTTTGAGATAGTCTCAGTCTAATCTGTCATAAGATTTACTGATGTCAAACTTTAGATAACACAGATCATAGTTAATATTGAAATTTCAATGTTCATTAATTCATTTCAATTGCGTCAAAAATGTTTTATTAATTTAATTCATTTCAATTTTTAATCAAATAACATATCAAATTAATTGGTAGAATATCAAATTTGTTATGAATAATTAGCTTTAGTGGATGTCCATGATCATATATCTTCCATTCCCACTATACAACTCCCACTAATGAGTGGATCATTCCCACTAATATTTCCACTAGTTAGTGGATCTTAATTACTTGTTCTTTCACTTCATTATTTGTATCATATATATAGGACTATTGTTATGAAGTAAACAAACACAAGTGAATAGTTTAATACAAAGTTTTTTTTATCTATTCTATCTCTATTCTCTAGCTTTAAAAGTTTATTTTTAACAAAATTAATATTTAGATATAGGGTCTGTTTGGCAAAAAATAGTGGATAGCTTATATGCTAGCTTATAGCGGATGAGCTGATAAGCTAGCTGATTGAATTTGTAGTGTTTGATAAAATTAGCAATTGAAGTGACTTATTGATATGAAATGACATAATATATATATATATATATATATATATAAGTAAGAAGATAGGGGTAAAGTTGGAAGAAAAACTAATAAGCTAAAAGCTATAAGTTAATAAGCTAATTGAATTAGCTTACAAGAATAAGCTAAAAATTGGTCAAAATAAGCTATAAACTCATGTGGAAAAAAAGTTATCAAACTTAGTTTATTTTTCATAATGAACTTATAAGTTATAAGTTACAGTATAAGCTATTTTAATGTGTTACCAAATACACCCATACTTCGTAGAAAGATACGCTTAATTAATTAGATTCCAACATATAGTAGGAGAGACTAGAGAGTGGAGCTAAAGGTATTTTTTTTATGCAAAATTTAGCAATGGCCGAGGCTAGACAAGTAAGCAATGATTATGAATGATAATACATGTGATATTCCTCGCTCTACACGCATAATTCGGATAGTCTGCATGAATTTTGATGGATCTAGATTTGTTAGTATTTTTGTCTAGTTTATTTTTTGTTGAAACTAAGAGATGAATAAGTTTTCAATATAATGTGGATTCTTGAATTGGAGATCCAACTGCAATCGAACATTTGACATATCAATTTTAATATTTTTCAGTTAAGTTAGAACTTCTAAATCAACAATATTTAGACAGAGTCGGTTCAAAATATTTAGAGATCTTGTTCAAAAAATCATCACCTTTGACGGCCCAACTTCTCCAAATGTTTGCAATCGCCTCAGAAAAGACCAAATCAAACAAAGAAAAAGGAAAATACTTAGAGTAAAGACACATGTACATTGTAAATGCACAAGTTTTGTCTCATATTTTAATAATTGTCAAAACAAGTGAAAATAATGTATGAAAATAATATATTAAATTTAATGATAGCAGAAAAATTTAAGTTTTGATTGATTGTATCGATACATAGCAGGTGTGTATCAATGCAGATGAATTTCTCAGTAAAAAATCTGGTATGATGTGTATCAATACAACCAACTCTATCGTTACATCTTGAGCCTCTGGCAAAATATTTTTCTGCTGTAGTTCATGTGTATCGATACATATGGTTCTCTCTGGACTCTGGAGTGTTATGTATTGATCTAGACAGTGTCTGTATCGATTCAATTGTCCTAAAACTATATATATCACACTACAAGAAAAACAGCTTCTACCCACGGCCATTTTTGCCATTACCCACGGCTTTACTATGTGTAATCGAAAATTACCCACGGATTACCCACGGCTCGAGTCCATGACGAAAATGCTCGTTGGTAATATATTACCCATACAAAAGCCGTGGGTAACGTTACTCACGGATTACCCACGGCCAAACTCACATTATTATTGACGGCACCTCGGTAACCAATTACCCACATAGTAACCGTATATAATAATTACCCACAGCTTTTCCGCAGAAAACATTCAAAGGTGCTTACCCACAGCTTTACCGCGGAAAACATTCAGAAGTGCATCGCGGCAAAGCCGTGGGTAACATCCTTTTTTAAATAAAAAAAAATTAATAGTACTTTTTTCTAGAATTAATATTCTTTGATTTCAAATGACCTGAAAATTGATTTTTCAAATTTTATAAAGCATTTTTGCTACCAATTCATTTTCACATACCAAAAAGAATTCTATATTATATTTTGATAAATTAAAAGGTATTATATATATTTTTTAACAAGCCAAAATGATATATATACAAATAAAAATCAAGCTCCAGCACAAGATGTGTTAGAACATGTCAAAAGTGTTTACATCAATAGCCAAAAAACACAAGCCGACCAAAAATTAAATACTCAAACACATTAAAGGATTTACCCACCAACTATGTAGATTAATCCCTAACCCATGGATACTGAGTCCGCAACCACCAGAACGAATAATGCCGCTTGATCAGTTCCAACATATGAGAAGTCGATTACGTCGAGTTCTTGAACAAATGCTGATTGCGCTCTGTCCAAATAACCCACACACAAACTAGCCAAATGAGTTGCATGAATGGTCTCCTACCCCGGCTGCCACATGCTGTAAATGTAAACTGTGTGAAGTGAGTAGTGAGAGTCGAAGGGTCCACCATCAAGAAATCAATTCAAGACCTGACTAGCATCCACAAAGATTCAAAAACTCCACATGAGAAAAAAAAGATGCTGAGCCGTCTCAATGCCACCCCAACCTGAAACACAAAATTGATCCTCTGAACAAAGAATGTCTCGTCGAACCAAGTTTGTCTTCTATATTATTTTCACATATTTTGACAATTATTAAAATATGAGAGAAAATTGTGAAATTAATAAACTTGGGAGTAGTAATGTAATCAAAAAATTAATATCATTTTTTACCATACGATAAAAAAAATTTTTTGAAAAGAAAAATATAAAAATAATTATAAATGAACAATAAAAAAAGGCAAAAATAATTATTAATTTTGTAAAGGTAAACATTGTAAACGTTGAGTAATGGTTTATTCATTGGGATTGATTAATCATGGACCACAACAACAATATTGACAGCAAACCTTCCACCTCTGTTTTACAATTACAGGTAAAAAATAAATACTTATATTAATTTTGGTTTTTTATTTTCCTCTATACTTCCATAAATGAAATTAATGCTATATTTATATGGTTTGTGTACAGCAGTACTACGTAGTAATTCTAAATGATAAGCTGTGAAGAAAAAAAGAGTTGATGAAAAGGATGTTACAGGACACAACCCCCCACCTATCAACATAGAAGCTGTAATACAACTCATGTAGTACAAAGTAATCGAATGTTAGTATGTGTTTGTTCTCGTTAGCCATGTAATCCCAAACAATACTAAGTCACACTAACTAACACACCTGCACCAATCAAGTATCAACACTAACTAACACATATAATTGTTTTACAATAATATTGAAATTTAATTTCAATGTTCATTCATTTTAATTTTTAGATACTTAGTAAAAATTAGTATTATGCTTATATTCCAAAAGCAACGTCTCTATGATCAACAATTAGTATGTGCAAGAGAGAATGGTGCTAAAGGAGTTTTTTTTATGCCAAATTTAGCAATGACTGAGGCTCGATAACAACAACATATATAGTGTATGTTTGGTTGTGAAGCTCGAATATTTAAAAATTGATCAAATATCGTGGCAAATGTTGTATCTAATATCGATATGCGTATGATATTATTCGATACGTATTTGAGAAGTATCTAGTGTTTAAATTTTAATTTTTAAATAAAAAATATCAACACTTCTAAGATACTTGTCAAATACTTCCCGATACGTATCAGAAAAATATTTTTAATTTATATTTTATCCATTTTTTGAAAAGAAATAAAATGGATCCAGAAAGACTACATATTTGGTTTATGTGCATGCAAATTTTCAACTCTTGTTAAAGAAAGATGAAGAATATAGGAAATTAATAATGAGGTTATAGGACATTAGTGGAGATACGCATGACCGGGTTTTTTATAGTATTTCAGATATGCAATTCACTTCTTATGATAACTTTAATAATGTGATTGTTTCCTTAATATCAATTTTAGTTATGATTATACATTTTATATTTATATATTTAATTTTTTATTAAAATATCCTAACTGTATTGTATACTAAATTTCAAAATTTTCCTGTATCGTCGTATATGTATTATATTGTATCTGTATATCGTATCAAGTATTTGAGCTTCATAGATGTTGATATTACAGGGTATGTCAGAATCACGACAATCCATTGTAATTTTGCATAAACATAATATATATATATATATAACTTTTGTAAAATCACGGTAGATCATTGTGATTATAATATATTTACGATGATACCAAACATAGACATAATCTATTAAAAAAAAACTTCGGCAAGCAATGAATAATACATGTAATATTCCTCTATAAAATGATTAATATCAATGACTCATCAAAATATTTCAATTTCAAAAAAGAATTGTATGAATGATCTATATAATATAAATTTTAAATTCAATAATAAATTTTATAAAATATATATATATTGGTTATATATAGTCTTATTCAAATTCTGCAGTAAATTTTATAAAATCTATATTCATTATATATAATTTTATTCATAAGTGATGCACAGTAAATGATGATTTGAGTGAGATGTTCCATATTACTATTAGACATGGCGTCATAAAACATTATGGATGATGAAAAAGGTGAATCTAGTCCATCTATTGATAATGTCTCGCATGACAAGCAAAACGATCTTAATTTTGATGGATCTTAATTTGATAGAATTCTTTGTATAATTTCTTTCTTGCTTGTTAAACGAGATGAATATGTTTTCAATGTGGATGTTGAGACTCCTACTTTTTTACTTATCTAGACATGACATGTTATTAATATGGGTTAAATATGTTTTTAGTTTTTATAAAATGTGAATTTTTTTAATTTAGTTTTTATTTAAGTTTTATTAAATTTTTAGTCCCTGTAATTTGTTTTTTGCACATAGTTTTAGTCCCCACTAAAACTATATTTATTTAAGGGTTAAATATGTTTTTGATCCCTATAAACATTTGAACTTTCTACTTTTAGTCCCTCTAAATTTTTTTCTCACTTTTTAGTCCCTACAAAATTCTCTAACATGAATTTTGGTCCATACTTTTAAGTCAACTCATGTATACTAATTAAAATTTGGAATTATGTATTGCAGCAATGTTTAGTATATTAAAATTTTAATTGATTTGCAAAATTTGAATTTTTGAAGTGTTTGCGCTTAAAAATTTATAGTTAATTTATCATTTGTTAAAAAATTATGAATTTTGGTTTGAGTAATTTTTATAATATTATAAACATGATCACAAAACCTCGTTAAAAAATTTGAATCGTACACATAGTTGAGTGAAAAGCAGGGACCAAAAATCATGATCGGAAATATTTAGAGGACCAAAAAGTGGGAAATTTTTTTAGAGAGACTAAAAGTAGAAGAGTCAGATGTTTATAGGGACTAAAAACATATTTAACCCTTTATTTAATCATCATTAAACTCTTAAATATTTAAATGATTTGTTTATAGGCATATTTGAAACATCACCTAAAATTTATTTACCAAAATTTATAATATTCTTAACATTATATGAATTAAATATGAATATTTTTAACTCCAGAACTTTCTATTCTACATCAGTTACACCTTTCTCCTCGGCTCCGTAATGCGCCGCGTATCATATTGGTTCTTTGGCATGCTCCTAATATTTTATGGGTTAAAGCATATACGGATGACTTGGTGGCTGAGGGAAGGGCAGCTTGTGGAGGGTTGTTTAGGGATCATTTAGGGGATGCCTCCATCTTATATGCCGAAATCATTGCGATCATTATTGCTTTAGAAGGGGCTGCTCACTGTGGTTGGCAGAATATTTGGGTAGAGAGTGACTCTTTGGGTGTATTGGGAGCTTTTGCTAAACCATCCATTGTCCCTGGGATCTCCACAACCGTTGGCATAATACACTATCTCTTGGTCTGAATATTATGCATCCCAACATAGTTGTCAACATAGATACATCCGGTGGCATCACCCGGATTCTAGGTCAGGGGTGCAAATAATTTAAAATTCGATCGCGAGATAAGTAAAATTTAAAATTTTTAAACATTCATACCGGAACCATTGAAAATTGTTCCTGTTTGTTAAAAATATACAGATAGTGTAAATATATGTACTAGACCGTGTTGAAAACTATTCTGATATCATTCTGTTTGTAAAACTTGGACCTGCAATGATAATTAGAGAAGAACTCTTTAAAATCTCCATCACTTTATGATGAACAAGTATTTAAGGCCTTAAATTTGTGTTTAGTGGAAGGTAAGAAATACAGAGTCAATCTTATATTTGGTTAACAATTAGGAGTCATACAGTGACAAATCATAATATGTGTAGGAACACATTAAGAAGAAAAATATACAATACAAAGCAAAGTATTCCCACAACAATTTATTGACAAAGCTCAGAATAGCTTTCAACATGGTCCGGAACACATATTTACACTATATTTTTAACAAAGAAAAATAAATGACAAGAGTGCAAGTAGAGTGCAACGTCTAAAATTCAGGAGGTTCATTATCGATAAAATTCATATTATTAGTACAAAATATCAAGACCCAGGGCATGTAGTTGCACCCCCTCAACTAAATGCAGCAACGCCCTTGGATACTTCCGTCCTCTACCCATATCGTTGTATATAATTTTTTATTTAATATTATTATGAGATAATATAGGTAATAGAGAACAGATGTATCTAGGAGTGCCAATATAGTTGGGATATCTATTTACATTTCGATGTCTAGATGCTCTTAATTTATCTAAAAAAAATTAATTAATCATGGACAACAACAACAATATTACCAGCAAATTAACCTTCCAAGTTCCATTGATCAGCTCTGTTTTACAATTATAGGTAAAAAATAAATAGTTATATTAATTTTTTCTTTTCTTTTTATTTTCCTCTATAGTCCCATATAATGATGAAATTAATGCTATAATTATATGGTTTGGTACAGTACTACTCATATAATATCTAAACGATAAGCTATGAAGAAAATAAAAGTTGATGAAAAGGATGTTACAGGAACACAACCCCACGTCCCCACCCTAATGAATAGAAGCTATAATACAACTCATGTAGTACAAATTGTAAACCGATGTTACATTTACATATGTGTTTGTTCTCGTTAGTCATGTCGTTTATCTGCTGGTGGTGGTGGGGTAAAATTAATTTTACTGTGTCAAACAACACTAAGTCCACTAACTAACACACCTGCACCAATCAACACTAAGTACTAACACACATATAATTTGTCAGTTGTCACAAAAAAAAAAAAAACTAAAACATAGATAATTCATTTCCGTTTTTAATCAAATAACATATCAAATTAATATTTAGATATTATGCTTAGAAAACATTCCAAAAGTTGTCTCTATGAATATGATCAACAATTAGTATGTGCAGGAGAGAGTGCAGCTAAAGGTATATTTTTTTATGCCAAATTTAGCAATGGCCGAGGCTTGACAACAACATATATAATCTATTCAACAACAAAAATCTTGGAAGTAACCAATAATGAATGATACATGTGATATTCCTCTATGCATAATTTGGATATTATATGCATGAATAATTTTGATGGATCTTGATTTGTTAGAATTCTTGTATAGTTTATTTCTTGTTGAAAGAGATGAATATATTTTCAATGTGGATGTTGAGTATGAAAAACTCCTACTTTTTTGTTAGACTATATACAATGGAATGTTTAAGTTAGTGTTGAATGAGTGTTGTATGTTGAATAGAACTGTGATGTCTTGAATATGAGGTGGAGGAGAGAGATGTTGAAGATTTTCAACATGTTTGAAACAGTAAGGAGGGGGACATGCGGTGCAATGCAACTTGCCAAATCACAGGGGCGCATCACACGTCAGAACCCGGAGAGAGAAATTTGCTAGAGACGCGTGACAGGTTTCTATTGGTTTTCCAAAATTTTGATTTATTATTATTTTGAAATTTCAATTATTTCATTGCAAATTAATTTTTTATTTTTATTTTTACCAAAATCCGTAAATTTTTTCTCTATAAATAGAGACTTTGTCAATTTGTTTTGGACACAAAAAAAAATCAACTTTTTGACTATCTTAATCTTATAATTTGTGTTAATTTTGAAGTTTTAGTCATTTTTTAGTGAAGAAATATAAATTATTTAAATAAATTTGTTTTTACAAAAAACTATAAAATAATTTGTTAAGTGTTTATTATATTAATTTAATTTTAATCGATAATTTGTAATTTTATGTAATCATAAAAACAATAATATAAATTTAAATAAGAATTAATATGAAATAAAAAGTTGTGGGGGTAAACTGTTGAATAAAGAGTGATGGGGTCCAGTGTTGAAAGAAAAACTATTGGAGAGGGTAAAAGTTGAATGAATTTTGAATTATTAAGTGGAAGAAAGAAAAAATGACGTGACATATTGAAAGTTGAAAAAAATAGTGTTGAATTTTTTTACCATTATAAATAGTCTTATCTAGTCAAATTATTAATCATTGATTACGGGGCGGACCCATATTAGGGTACATTGTGGCTATATATAGCCACATTAGATTTTTTATTTTTTAATATATATATATATATATGGGAGATGGAGATGCGCGAGGAATAGGGGTGGGTGAGGGAGTGCGCGAGAAATGGGAGGTTGGTGAAGGGTACGCGAGAAATATCTATATATATGGAAAACATAAGATTAAAACATGTAGGGGAGGAGGCTTTGTTTTCTACCCTTGTTATAATGCCTTTTAATAGAAATTTTGACAAAAAATTTGCTATGGTGTAAGTTTATGAAAGTCACTACACCACAACAAATAAAAAATAATTGTTGTGGTCAAATTATTAGTGAGATTACATTTTAAAAAAAAAGCAGTCAATATAAATAAATTTAGAAAAATTAACTAAATTGTATCGGTTATATTTTAACGAGTATAAAGACTACAACAAAAGATAGTGAGATTTCTAGAAATGTTGTACTTCTTGTGGAAATGACCATATATATATATATATATAATCCAAAAATAGTAAACAACGTTGTCCATAAATCTGTCAAAAAAAAAAGGTTGTCCATAATAGTATTATGATAATACAATGGTTGGGAGGAGAATTATTTTGCCTTTGATTTAGTATTATTATTTTTCTATTGATACAAATATTTTGGTGTAGTTGAAATGTTCAGGAGTGGGTGGGGCGTGGAGGAGGAAGGGTGGAGAGGTGCCATCACCGTCTATTTGTTTTGGAGTATAGGAGTTGATTAGAGGTTGCTGAGCTTTTTGGATTTTGTTTATTTGCATGTGAATGTTTCATATCATTTGTTGTGTTTGGCATCTTGATTTTAACTTTGAATTTGATTACTCGGTTCGAGGGGGCTTACCGATTGATATCACAAATTAATCCACCTGTGGTATCTGCACATTAAAGAGCTTATTTGGAATTCAATTGCCATGTTGAAGATTTTCTTTATATGAAAAATAGTGAAGATTTCTTTATTTGTTTGGAAGTTGATCAAAAATTGGTAATCGACGAAGATGAATTTGGCTAGACGTGCTTTGGCTACTGTAGATACTGAAGTGTGTTTAGGTGTAGGGATGGTAAAACGGGTCTGATTTGTTGGGCTGACCCGTTTAACTCGTTAATTTTGATGGGCTGAATCAAAGTTTTGAACTTGTTTTTTCTATGAAGTCTGCCCCGCTCAGTTCGCCAAAAAAACGGGTTGGGTGCGGTGCGAGCTCAACACTATTTGAGGCTTCAAGCCAAATTTTAAAATGAGGTTTTTTTTTAAAAAAATTACTTAAAATTTATTTTTTGAAGAACAAAATCATTTGTTCCATTATCATAATTAATTTCACTTAACATTTTTTAAATCGATAATAAAGTCAATCCATTTAATTATTGTTGAAACAATGTTGATCTAAGATAAAATTTTATTACGTTTTTGTTTTGAAAAAATTTATTCCACCAAAGCAACGATTGTGTGAATTATTAACATTATTCTATAAATAATAGAAATATTTCAAAAAAGAATAAAAAAAAAATTGGGTTGCAAAAGAATGAAATATTATAATATAATGAAGTTTGCTAATAGGAGTTTCATCTTCAACATGTATGATTTTGCAAATGGTTCAAAAATTTAATAAATGGAAAATTACGTACAAGTAGCAAAGAAAAATTACAATTGCTTGAAATGCCTTGAATGGTTGCAAATTGAAGAGTTATAGTACACAAAAATCCAATTTAAATTGCTTGAATGAATTGTTAATTGAATTGTAAAGTATAATTGTAGAGTTGTTTTCTCATATTTATAAAATTAAAAGAAAATTATTGATGAAATTGGAAAATCTGATGAAACCAAAAGTCTAACAAATTGAAAACAATATAGAGAAGTATGAAGATGAATATAGAATAGTGAGATGTTACTCTTAATTGAGTTTTCACAAAACAAAAATTAAGTATGAATTTGAACTTTTATGTAAAAGATAATTGAAAAAAAAATTCTTTATGTGAGGCTTAATATTTTTACGAGGCCTATTTCTTTGCTATTATACTTTAGATTATTGAATTTACTTTTTAATTGGGGCATTTATTTCTTAGCAAAAAAATAAAATTTTGGGGGCCTAAATACCTTGTTTGGTTGGCTTGACCCTTGAGCCGGCCTTGCCGGGGTGAGACGGGGACATGCTAGTCCGTTTAACTTGTTTTTTATTTTTATTTAAATATTTATATAAAATTTATTAAAAAAAAGTAAGTGGATTGATCTGATTCAATAAAAACACTTATTTAAAAAATTTAAGTTTTTTCCACTTATTCACACAATGATTGTTTTCGCCACGCCACTACTACAGAATTGACATTTCACATCGGTTGAAACCTACTTTTCACATCGGTTGGCAAACCGATGTGCCTAGCGGTGTAATGGTAAGTCAGGAACCTTTCACATCGGGTGGCGGAGTGGGCTGATAGGAAAAGAGTTGGTCTGAAATAAATTGCGCTCATTTTCACATCAGTTATATCTCTATTCCCGATGTGAAAAGTATTGTTTTCACATCAGTTGTGTTATGCACCGATGTAAAATGTTATATATATTTTTTTATAAATATTTCAGCCTTTTTTTTCTTCTGCTATTTCATGTCCAAATTCAACACAAGCTCTATAAATCACACCAACCGTTAATTGTGATGAGTTTCAATAACATATCAAATGATTTTGGATTTGTCTAAAATTTTATACAAATGATCTATATGATATAAACTTTCAATCCAACCATATATTTTATAAAAATTTATACTCCCTCTATCCCAAAATATAAGAGAAAAATAAAAAAATCACACTTATTAAGAATACTAAAACATGAAAATTTGAAACATGATTTTGTGGGATTTTTCTCGAAATAAATTGCATAGGAATATGTAAAAATATTTTTTATTGGTTGTTGTTTATTGATAAAAGGGGAGAGAAGGAAAAATAAATGCAATTGGTATTTAATTTTATGAGAATAAGTAAAATTAATACTTGAAAAACATAAATGTTTAGTTTTTCCCTTATATTTTGAGACAGAGGGCGTATCAATTAAAACATTATTAGGTGATTGAAGGTAGATTAGGGATGGCAAATAAACCCAAACACGTGGGCCCCACTTGAACCCGAGGCAACGGGGCAAAATCCTAGTTGGCTGGGTTTGAATTCGGGTTTGGGTGACACATTATATTTCGGGTTCGAGTTTTGGTAGTAAATTATTGTAGAGTATTTTAATGTTGTAAACGATTTTTCATCTTTATTTTAATATTGAAAACAATTTTAGCATATTGTAGGTCGTAATTTCGTTGAATTTAATGTATTTTTTCTACTTTTGTTAATGAAAGTTCGGGTGAGAAAATTTCGAACCCAATAGATACGAGTTTGAGTGGTATTTTGCCACCCGATTGTCATTTGGGTTCAGGTTTAGGTTTGTGTAGTGTCAAACACGTGGCCGACCCTACCTGTTGTCATTTTAAGGTAGATATCCTCAAATCTTGAGGAATAGACAAATTATCACTAATTATTTTATTTTCAATACAATATTTCTATTTTAAATTTATTAATATATACCCTTCTTCGCAACACTCATACTTTTAAAGGGGTGAAATTGTTACTACTAAACTACTTCATTAAAAAATAAAAAACCACGTTAACAACATTAGTCTAACTACATTTATACAGTGGTGATTGAAACTTAATTTAGTAGGGAGAATTATCGTTTGATTCAGCAAAAATATATGTAGGAGTATCCAATGATAACCCATATAGTATGTCGGAGTATGGCAGTATGCCGCACGAAGCTTCTAGGGTATGCCGCATTGGATTCACTCGTGCATTAATCTTAAGCACTGTAAATTTAACGAAGAAAGTAAATATAGAGGAGACACCATAGTTAATATGAAGTCGGAATCCTTCCACAGATAATTTATTCCAACAATTATTATTCCGTATTATTGTTGTGTTCAGAACTAGCTAATACGGAGTAGTAAATTTTGGTAAAAAAAACTAGCTAATTAATAAATACCTACAGTATTTATAGATAATACTACTAAAAAACTACAGTATAAGCACAAACTACTTTCAAGTTGTCATAAAAGCAAACATTCTCCTACTGTCTATGCTATTTTTTTTAAAGCTCTCTAAGTTTTTTTAAATTTTTAAAAAGGGGTGGTTTTGAGTCTTTTTTTTTTTACCAAAGTTTTGGGTATTTTTTATCCAAAATCATCTCTGCGTATCTTTTTTCTGATTTTTTTAATCAAAATAAATGATTTTCACATTCATTAAAAATAAAAAAGTTGGGTTTTTTTTCTCTTGATTTCATTGTCTTAGTATTAAGTTTATTTGTGTATTCCATCTTGTGCGGTGTTTGTTTATTTTTTTGTCCATTTTTTTTTATGAAGCCATATATGTAGCCGTTACGCCCACTTTAACTATATATAAAAGAAAATAAATTGTTTGCGGTCCTTTACATTATTTTTTGTAGCAATTTAGTCTTTTTTTTTATCCGTTTAAATCATTTATCCTCTAAACCATACACAATATTATACTTACTCAAATATTATTAGACAATGTTTATTGTGTGTGACTTTTGTTAGTGATCTCACCTGATCAGAAAGTATGACCACCACAGTTCCGTTGTGTGAAGCTCCGTGAGCAGAGGAGGAGGGGGTTATACTTGTAGGGACTCCGACGCTCAACTCAGTGAGTGCAAGAGTTGCGAGTACAAGGTTAGAATGCAAGATACTTGTACCATTGTGAGGAATGACATACTTATACCTCTAGTGTTGGGCCATGTCATTAATGAGGAGGCAAATGATCCGTCCCTGTCATTAATGGTTGTCGGGATTTTGGCTTGCGGTCATAATGAGCAGTGAATGTTCATTGTCCTGAGATTTGTCCGTTACGATTCGTAATGGTGTTTGAATATTGCTCGAACACATGTCGAGCGCAAACAACTTAACTGCATGTCAAGCATAAGACAAACATAAACCTTTCAATCGTATGTTGCACATATGTCAAGCATGAATGTCTTTCGGCGAGTAGGGTGCTGAGTGTGACCATTGTCGAGTCCAGTCTAGAACATTTAACAATATAGTTTTTTTTTTTTGAACAGCAAATATATTATTAATAAAAATCGTATCTCCGCACTAGACGAACAGAGTACGATACGAGAGAAACTACAAAACATGGGTGCCTTATATAAGAGGAACACCAATAAAAAATACCAAAACATATACCACTTAAAAGAAGTCCAACATTATAGTGTTAGTTGATATTTGCAAACTAAATTTCCACACATTATAGATATTTTTGCAATTAGATATCAGTTCAATTGTCATACTGACACGATTTTTTTTTTATAATTACTCGATTATGTTTTATGCAAAAGTTATAAATATGCCAAATGTATAGTGGATGAGAGGAGATAATATTTGGTGCTACATCGCTTGTCTTGCAAGAAAAGTTATGTCGCCGGTTTGTACAAAATACATATACAATACTAATAACTGTATTTCCTGTTTCAAAGGTTGATTACATTCATTTGCTTTACCAAACAATAGTACGTAAATGAAGGGGGTAAGAACAAAGGAAATGTGTGCAAACGGATTTAATATCAGGGTCGGTTTAAGATTAAACAATTCAAACAAAATCTTTAGGCCTTTAAAAAATAAAATAAAAATTTATCAAGAAAAAAATGTCTCTTATTACAAGTCATAAATACATAAGAAAAATGTATCGGAGAAATAAAAAAACCTCTTAAAAAAAAAAAAAAAATGAAACAACAATTTTACAATTCCTATAAAAATCACATTTTAAAATTCGTTTTATCCTTCATTTAGTGTTTGGAGTCTCAACCACACACGTCCAGCTAATATAGATATGGAGTACATAATACATGCATACTCTGTTCATTGATATATAGGACTTGATAGTGATCCAAATTCTGTACACTAAAATCAATTGTCAAAAAGTATATTTGGATCTTTTCTAGTGGGATGCTTCATTTTCATAACCTATCAGGAATATAATTCATATAGTACACTCACTATGTATATCTACTGTTTGATTCACAAAAAAAAATAAATGTAAATCAACTGTAGATACATATATAACATCTGCGATATTCATGTATTCGTCAGTATATATAAGAACTGAATGGTGTAATAGATATACAGTACTTCTCTTCTACATACAGTAAAAAGGTATAAATATATTACTAAGCTAAAATTCAATAATCAAGTTCAGAGCAAACAAAGTCTTACATCAATTTATTTCAAATGGTTATGTGTTGTCCATCTTTTATTGGATATGCCTATATGATTTACAGTTGCAGACTTGATGATGTAGTAGATTTGATGTTAGATTTATTTATACACACACATAATATAATAAATTTTCATCCATGTATGTAAGTAGATTTTTTTTTATTTTAATTTCTGTATTGATTTTTGTTTTTAATAAATAAATGCATGAATTAATTAAATTTTTTGTTTTTGATTTTTAAAATAAAAATTCATAGAAAAATTTGTAAAAAAATATGCAAAAATTTTACTTTTCTGCATATTTTAACTTTATGGACAAAAAGCAAAAAGTACTTATTTGAAAAAAAAATCAATACAGAGACTTAAACTAAAATCCCCGTATATACATAAATGAAAATGATAGTTAAGTCTATTATATTATATCGATGTAATATTTAGATAATACTCCCTCCGTACCAAAATATAAGTCGTTTTGAGAAAAAAATTTGTACCAAAATATAATTCGTTTTACATTACCAATGAAGCATTTAATATTATTTTTCTTATTATACCCTTAACTATTTATTACTCTCTCTTCTTTTACTTCTTCAATTTATCTTTTCCATATCATTAATGAAGGACAATTTTGTAAACTAACTCATAATTTCTCTTTTTCATACAACAATAATTACATTTCTTAATTTGCGTAATATGGTCAAGACGACTTATATTTTGGTACGGAGATAGTACATGATAAAAATAGTGTTCAATTATATATTTTTTACTTTATGCCTATTTTACAAAATTAACGTTAAGTGATAAAGATATAATAATCCATATAAATTTTTACATTAATCTAAAATTAATCATTGAAAAGCATTAAATTTAATAGTCGATAAAATTTAAAATCTAGTATAAACAAAATAACTTAAATTAAAACTACTTTTGGAATTGACAAATTCCTAATATATCTCAATGTTAATAGATTCTTACGCTCCATAATATGGGCAAATTTTGGTTTATCTTTAACCAAAAAAATAAATATATCGATCGATTACTCTTATAAAAGGAAGATTCTATTATTTATTCAAATTATTGACTTTTTAATGATTTGACGGTAAAGTTTTGCCGATGTTGTAGTTGTCATTTTGACGGCCACTTAAATAAAAAATCAAGCAGTAAATGATGAAATTTCATATTACTGGAGGTAATAATTTTTTTTTCCATAAGGAGTAAATGAAAACTCGGCCATATTACATAAGGTAAAAATTTATTAACTTATACAGAGGCGGTCCTGGACCAAGGCATCATGATCTTCAATCTTGGGACTCCTAAAAATAGTGGTTCAAAAAAATATTAAAGTTGTTAATATGATTTTTTTTAAGTAGTTAAAATAGATTTTGATGATATTGATTAAAATATGACATTTTATTTTAAGTTATTTATATTGATAAATGATTAATTTTAAAGTTGTTGATTTTATATACAATTTAAATAGATGATGTTTTTTATTAAAAAAAATTGTATAAATTTTTCTTTTTAGTAATTTTTTTTATTAAGTATCTATTTTAATTATTTGTCTGCGATCTCCAAAATATCAGAACTTGCACCGGTCATACAAAACCATTGTAAGACCAAGGCCAATGGATGTTTAATTGGGTGTTGAGTGTAGAAAAAAAAAAAACTCCAATGATTCAAAGAAAATAGCCGCCCCCCTCTCCTTCTTAACCCTAGTTTTCTTTTCCATTATTCTTCCTCTTAGAGGGATAATTGATCTTAAAATCGGCCCTCTAAATTATTTTTTGCTTTCTTTCATTTAAAATAAGTGATTTTCACATCTATTTGATTCTTCTGTTTTGTAATTTCGTCGTCTTTTAGTGCGACGTTTAGTTGTTCCTCGTCTTTCAGTGAGACGTTTGGTTGTTCGTCGTCTTTATGCGGCATTTTTTGGTGTTTGTTCGGTTCAAATTCTCTGATTATATCACATTTGGTGCAGATTCAAACAATGATATTTTCATCATATTTGTAGGCATTTTGCCGTTATATGTTACTCATCTAGTCTCATATATGAGCAAAATTGACAAAAGTAATGTATTTAGTCTGTATTATTGTCTAGATACATTACTTTTTGAATGAATTTAAAAAGCTATTTGTTGCTTACATATGAGACTAGAGGGAGTATTAACTAGGATGCAACTGTGAGTTTGTTTGCAAGTTCATCTTTTTTAGTTTTTAGCAATTTTGAATTTGTGTTATGTGATGATGTATTACATGATTTTGAATGAATGAATTTTATTTTTAGTCAAAAAAAGAAAAAATCCAATGGTTTGTTGAAACCCATGTGGCGGAGAGAAGGGATGAGCCATTAAACCTTGTTGAGACTGACACGTCCAGACACACGACACGCTTCCATTGCTTGATTTCCGGCGCGTGTACGACACAGGCAGACAAGGCGCGTGGGAGCATGCGTAACGCGGAGAGAGAAGACAAAGGGGATAGAGTGGGACACGTGTCCAGCTCTTATTGGCTGACGGAATTTTAATTATATCTTTATCTTTAAACTCAATTATTTAATTGCAAACTAATTTTTTATTTTTTTACCAAAATTCGTAATTTTTTTTCTCTATAAATAGAGACTTGGTTCATTTGATTTGGACACAGAAAAAAAATCTGAATTTTTTACTAGCTTAATCATATTATTTGTGTTTATTAGTGTTAATTTTAAAGTTGAAGTCTTTTTTTTTTAGTAAAATGAATCCCAATAATCATTTCAACACCCAAAATTCTTCTAATAGAATTTTCAACCAAAATTTCTCAAAATCCTAACACTTCTCAAAATACTAACACTTCTCAAAATCCAAATCAATTTTCTATCTAACATCCTCAAAACATGTATAATTTTGGTTATCCACCAAATTTTAATAATCCATATGGTCCATACTTTAATCCATATTACGGATCTATGATGAAAAATTTATCTCAAACACCACTGGTTTCATAGTAATATGCCAACGGGGAATGAAATTTTTTCTGGTGGTGGTTCACGTGAATTTCCCGAATTTTCAACACAGTTGACCGGTGCTAATGAATTCACTCCAAATTCAGAAGATTCAAGAGCAAGAAAAATATGCAACCTGCATGGAACACTGAATAAAATTTGGTGTTAATTAGTGGATGGATTAAATTTGGAACATACAGTGTTTTTGAGAGAAACCAAAAAGGTGAAACATATTGAGGTAAAATTGCTGACTATTGTAATGAGTATTGCTCATTCGATTATCCGCGTGATGCAGTTGCATGCCAAAATTGTTTGAATTATATGAGCAAAATACTGAATAAATTGATTGGTGCTTATGATGGCGCTAAGCATTTGCAAGGAAGCGGTTGGTCGGAGAATGATGTTTTGGCAAAAGCACAGGAATTATATGCATGTGGGAAGAACCTTCAATTCACTTTAATGGCAGATTGACACGCTCTTCGTAATCAACCAAGTTTTGATAGTCAAGTAGGAGTGGTTTGCAACTTTATTTTTACATGTCTCTGCTCATTTTGTGCAGAGATTTAATTTTATCAATAAAATATTTGTCGTTAAAAAAAAATTGTAGTATGATTTTTTTTTTGTGCTTTTAAAAGAAGCTAAGGAAATTCTATAAAAAAAAGAAAGAAGTTGGGTAAATTTTAGGTGATTAAATTACAAAAGTTTCTATTGAAAAAAACGTTATTCATGATCATATCATCTGTGAATATCCATAGATACCTCAAAACTCGTGAATTATCCATTTGACATGGAGTAATTATATAAATTTCTCTTAAACGATGACACAATTTCCTCTTAATTTAAAATGTTTCACTGCACATCCAAGATTGAACATAATTTAACCTACCTACCTAATTTAAAATTCTCTTAAACTTAAACGATGACAAGATTTTCTCTTATGTATGGATGGATCTAAAGATTGAACATTCAACCTACCTGCTACAAGTGTGTACAAAATCTATTGCATAAACCAATACAAGATTATATAAGAATATTTTTTATTTTAGAATGTGAATGACTCACTACTTAATTTTATTTTAGACTTAACACTTAGTTACGTTGGACCTCTAGGATTATTATAATACATACAATCATAGTTAAAGCATTGAAAACAGAACAAAGAAAAATATCACGGTAACTAAAAGACCAAGGTAGTTAGGTAGTAAGTAGTATAACATGAATTATGCATGTTTGATTAAAATTTAATACACCTTAAAATTTTGATTCCATAAGCACCTTTTCCTATTAACTACTCTCACTAAATTGATTTTGGAGCTCACGGAAATAGTTAGAATTTTATATTTTTTAGTTTTCACTCTCTAGTTTGGAGAAGAGAATCCTAGTAGTTGAAAGTTTGGTGTGCTTGATTCTCACATCAAATAATTTTATTCTCTTTCTAAACATAGTTGCCGAAAAATCGAGCAGTAATTATCTCTACTAAGTACAGTGTCAATTATCACTGAATTAAATAACCTTTGGTAAAAACAAATAGAATTTAGCATGTCTCTAATTGGTGGAGTGGTTATGCCCTTAATTAATTAGATTTAAAGGTTAATTAAAATTGGTCGATAGTCCAAAAGTTCAGCCCATTTGAATTTTGTTCCCTTTTTTGTCCTGATCGTTGAGAAACTCAAGTGTGAGTAGTGAACTGTCAAGTGTGAAAAGTGTGGAGAAGTCCCACATTGATTAAAAGTGTGGAGTCCAACTCACTGATAAGTAGATAAAATTCCACATTTCTACTCAAAACGTCTAGATCTAGCTCAATGCTAAAAGTGAACACTTTCCACCACCTCTTAAGAAGGGATCAAAAGACTACTTAAGCATGAACTTGAGCTACACTAGAAAAATAAGATACGCCATAAAGTAGCATACAAACACACAAACCACCGATTAAACATTAGTTAATTAAATAGGGATCGACGTTGAACTTGATAGCGATGATCGCGGTTCAATCCCCCGTAACCCCTTTTGGGAGGGGACTTATACATAACTCATTTTCTTTATCACACAATCAAACATTGGGAGTTTTGAAGATCATTCAAATACATACACACACACACATATGTTTTTTTTTTTTCACCACCAGTTTAATCTGGTTCGGAGATCAGTTCTGTCATCAAGTGGTTCCAGCCCCCTCCCGATCGCAATTGCGGGGGATCGAACTGTTGTCCTTCTTACTAAGTTCAGCGCCAATCACCACTGAACCAACTAACGATTGGTCATATACACATATGTTTTGTTACTTGTTAGTGTGAAATTAATCCAACATGTAATTGTATGTATAAACTTATGTCCTAATAAAATAGTGATAAATTAATGTGTATAGCGAATAATACGAGCATGTGGACGTTACATATAACTATCAGTTATGCAGGTACCGGTGTGAAAAATAAAGATACAGAACCTCACTTAAAAAGAGCCGTACATAACATATTAATTACTTGTACAACCATATGTAACGTTAATCCTCTATATAACGTCGCTCTCCTGCACTTCTCTATCATTCAACAATTTATTACTTACTTTCTTTCTTTTGTGTCCTATACTGTCTCTTTTCTTTGACTACTGCTACAATATAGCTTTTGTGCAACAACAAAATCTCCAAAACAAAAACATTCCATTCTCTTGAGATTTTGAAACAAAAAATGGGTAGGTCACCTTGTTGTGAAAAAGTTGGATTGAAGAAAGGTCCATGGACTCCTGAAGAAGATCAGAAACTCATTTCTTTTATTGAAGAGTTTGGTCATGGAAGCTGGCGTGCTTTACCTGCCAAAGCTGGTATTTATAATATGTTTTAATTTCTATAAGATATATATGAGTATGATTTTTTAATATAAGGTTTTAACATTTTTGATGTCTTTATTGATAAAGGGCTTCAAAGATGTGGAAAGAGTTGCAGACTAAGGTGGACAAACTACCTCCGACCTGACATAAAAAGAGGAAAGTTTAGCTTACAAGAAGAGCAAACCATTATTCAACTTCATGCCCTTCTTGGAAACAGGTTAAATACTTTCCCTTTTCACACTACTAAACAACATATAAACAAAAACAACAAACTATATGTACAGGTTTTACAACCAACATGTCATTCATAGTCTTTCAAACGAGTCTAAAAATAAAACATAGTCCTAATTAGTTACGGATATGGATTCTTCGTTGTAACTTCTACATGCAGTTACACGCTCTAATCAATCTCAGTCATACAAATAAGATCGGACGACCATGATACATCTAGTACAATTTTGATCTCTACCGTTATTATTTAATCGGACAATATGGAGTACTTACTGTGTTAACTCAGTAACTGCAGAATATCTGTTTCCATGAGATACATATTACCGTTCACTAATATTTGATTGATCTGAGTGGTAAGAGACTCGGACATCTAAATATGGTTATTTTAAGGAAAGATACGTCGGTCTTTCAGAAACGGCTTTAAAGCAACTTAGTTCGAGTTCGAGTACACATCATATTGTTCTTAGGCCTAACAAATGGAAATGAATAATGTCATTCTTTATACTAAATCATGTGAATATGTTTAATTTTGTACACATACAGATGGTCAGCCATAGCAGCTCAACTTCCAAGAAGAACAGACAATGAAATCAAGAACTATTGGAACACACATCTCAAGAAAAGACTAACAAGAATGGGAATAGATCCTATAACTCACAAACCAAAAACAGATCATACTTCAGCTGGCAGTTCAACTTGCAGTCAGTACTCAAAAGACTCAGCTAACCTCAGTCACATGGCTCAGTGGGAAAGTGCTCGTTTAGAAGCAGAAGCTAGACTTGTTAGAGAAACCAACAAACTAAAAGTTCAAAAAAAACTTGAATTTGAATCTTCTAAACCACAAGCAAGACTTTTTCTCAACAAAATCACACCACTTCAACAACCTTCACTTCCACCTTGTCTTGATATTCTCAAAGCATGGCAGAGTTCTTGGTCAAAACCAACACAAATAAAAGATGAAACAACAAATAACAAAATTCATAGCATGTATGCTATGATGTTATCAAATGATGAAAATCTTGAATCTCCAACGTCTACTTTGAATTTTCCTGGAACAACTCTGCTTCCTCTGCCTATGTCTGTTCCTCTGTCTGTTCCTATGACAAACAACATTAATGCTGTTGTACCATTCAATCAAAATTTACTTCCTTTAACTCAAACCACCAATAATGATGATCATGAGATATGGAAACAATTCAACTTGACCAAACAGAACACAGAACCTGATCATGGTAATCATGATAATCATGTTAACAATGTCAATAACACCATGTTGAACTTTCAACAAGATGATGATATAATGGCAGCTGTGGAAGCATTTAGATCATGTGGTGGATTTGACAATAACATTAACATCCCTCCAATTTCAACAAATGTTCTTGAAGCTCTCGAAGGTGGTGATGATCATCATGAAAATATGGATGGAAACATGATGTGTAACATGAATGTTGAAGAGAATAAGCATTATTGGAATAGTATACTTGGTTTGGTTAATGAATCTGATGACATGAACATTAATGTCCTATGATAAAGTTAATATTATTGAGTAGGGTAACTATCTAGTATCTATCTAGGTAGCTAGCTAGCTATAGTAGCTTTTTGGCTATAGGACTTAATTAGGCAAGTTCAATGAGTTGATTATGTCGGCTTCATTCAGACAAAAAAAACACTTCTTATTAGTTAGTCTCTTCTTTGTAGTCTTTGTTTTAGGAAACAACATAAATGTTACTCCTTTAATTATTAGTATTCCCTTGCAACTACTACAAATCATTTTTTTCTTCTCTTTGCATATTTTATAATTGATGTATTTAATCTATTAATTAAGATATTGAACTCATGTGGTTAATGAGTTTCGCCGAAAAACAAATTTTTAGGAGAATCCGAGTTTAATTCATGGATTAAACAATTATTAGTCAGACTTTACATATCAGATCCAAATCCACTTGTTAGAAATGATATAAAATCATTGATATGGCATTTCCTAACAACTTAAGCTTTTGGAATAATCGGTCATCTGACATGGTATCAGAGCCTCTGTGATTAAGTGGTCTAGAGTTCGATTCCCGCTCCCCTCACTTTCTAATTAAAAGTGGAAATTTAAGCATATGGTAGGTGGACCTATGCATTATCCACGCTTCAAATCCAATGGGCTCTTGCGTGAGGGGGCGTGCTAGAAATAATATAAAACCATTGATGTGACTTTTCCTAACAGCTTAAGCTTTTGGGATAATTGGTTATCTGACATCATTAACTTTTCTGGATCTATTTTTCTCCTCCCTATCAAATCCAAATCTTCCCTTCACCATGTAGACATGGAGGTGGTGGTGCGATGAGGATGCAACAGCCCTCCGCACCACCTTAGTCTGGATCGGCGATGATTTCTTCTTCTCTGGTTCTGGCTGTTTTCTGGTCATGATGTAGTGTCTCGTTTCGCGGTGGCTGTTCGGGGTGGTGGAGATCAGGTTTCGGTGTACGGTGGTGGTGGTAGCGGCGACTGATCTAGCTTTTGTGTTCATATTAGAGTTGGTTGTGGTGGTGTTGGCGATTTTGTGATGTGGCGGTGACGGGTTGTGGTGTGGTTTCGCCGTGGCGGTTCGTGGTGGTGGAGGATCTGGTGTTGGTGTCGGTTGGTGGTGGTGGTGTCAAATCTGACCTTTCCGTGTTCAGATCGGTGTTGGCCTTTCCATGTTCAGATCGGAGCTGGTGGTGCTTCTATCTCATGTGGTGCTGGCGATTTTGTGGTGTGGTGGTTATGTAGCCGGGGTTTGGTTGATGATTTGTGTATTTGGTTCTCTAGGTACTTGAATTTATGATCGCGTTTAAATCTGTTGAGATTTGCAGTTTTAGTCTCTGGTGGTGTTCAAATCTATTGAGATTTACATTTTTTTATATCTGGTTGACCTTTACTGCGTCTTTATCGATCGTTAAGAGTTGGTTTGCAAGCTGAGACTTATATGCTTGGATTCTCTTTCCACCGGTGCTCCTTCAACTTTTGACTCAAGGAGCTGTCATTTAGATTTTGATCGGGCGATCAATTTTGATTCGAGATCGGAGTTAGTATTTAGTTTTTTTTTTGATCGGGTTGAGGTCTCTCTAGCGGTCAGGAAGCTCAAGAGTGTCTTTTAAGAATGGGATTAGAAATACTCCTCTTATAGGTCATATAAGTTTTAGTTTGTACATCGGTTCTTCGTTTATATTCGACGCCTTTGTTTTGTAAATCTCTTTTGTCGGTCTATGTTCGTCATGAACAAAAACTTGATATATTTTTTTTTATTCAAAGGTGCTTATAGCATTTCATTCATAATCAATTGGTAAATACATGTAGGTACATCAATCATCACATTGGAGCTAGCTTTCGATGTAGCTACTCTTGCAAGTGCATGAGCGATCTCATTTGTTTGTCTCCTATTAAACTCAACATGAGAGTTTTCAAAACTAACATAAAAAACACGATGGCATTTTCTTATAACATCTCTAAATTCCGTGACATCATTCCCACCTTTATGAACATAATCAACAACTCTTTTCAAGTCAAGTACAAAGTCCACTCTTTCTAGATTTAACACTTGAACCCAATGGAGAGCATGGTAAAGTCCTAGCGCTTCTCTTATATCAACACTACACATAGGTGAACTCTACATTGTTTTGGCAAGCACAAAACGACCTTCATCATAAAACGACCTTCACAAAACTTGATATTATTAGTTATATATATTTGCCGTTAAAAAAAAACTTATCAGATCCATTTTACTTTTCTTACCAGGTCCATTTAAATAGTTTAGTAGAGAAATGTATCCTATCACAAATATCACACATTATTATATGATTGAGTCCTAATTTCAAACATTATTGCAGGATGAAGTCATCCCTTCTAATTATAACATGTTACATATGAATAACTACATTCAAATTTAATTTCTTTTTAATATTTAATAGATTTTGATAGTACTCATTAAACTTAATAATAAGTCTCATATATATTATAGTTACTGTGGTCCTCTAAATGTGTTTTACGTTGACCAAATCTCATATATATATACTCATTGTCCTCTAAATATTTTTTAGGGTTAAATATATTTTTAATCCTTATAAACATTTAAACTTTCTATTTTTAGTCTCTCTAAATTTTTTTTCCACTTTTTAGTCCTTTCAAAATTCTCTAACATGAATTTTAGTCCCTACTTTTAAGTCAACTCATGTGTACTAATTAAAATTTGGAATTATGTATTGTAGTAATGTTTAGTATATTAAAAATTGAATTGATTTGCAAAATTTGAATTTTTTTAATTAGTGATGAATTAAATATGAATTTTTGAAGTGTTTGCGCTTAAAAATTCATAGTTAATTCATCATTTGTTAAAAAATTATGAATTTTGGTTTGAGTAATTTTTATAATATTATAAACATGTTCACAAAACTTCATTAAAAAATTTGAATCGTACACGTAGTTGGGTGAAAAGCAGGGACCAAAAATCATGATCGGAAATATTTAAAGGACCAAAAAGTGGGGAAAATATTTAGAGGAACTAAAAGTAGAAGAGTCGGATGTTTATAGGGACTAAACATATTTAACCCTAATTTTTATGTTGGTGGTCAAATAGATTAGAGTTCATACCGGCTTAAGAATAGTATATAAATGTTTGGATTGATAGTCAAACTATTAAAATCACGGTGAATCACTTTAATTTTGACTAAGATTGCACTATATAGGTTCAAAAAAACGCAATACTATAAGAAGTTTGTCAAATTTATAATTTATTCAAACCTACACGCTAAGAGTACAAAATTTCTGTTTTGTATGCGTAAATAATCTTAATTAATACCCGGTACAATTTATACTCAAAAGAAACGACTATTATTATCTTTCGTCATGTAGAAAAATTATTCAACCTTATTTATTACAAAAATTGACATTGTATGTCCTCATAGAATATCTCAAATAGTAAGAGCTGAAGAATATATGAGTGGGTAAAAGAATTTCAGGGTTCAATCTTTAACGGAAACAATTTATATTTCCAATGTAGATTGACATTGTATCTGCTGTGTGATCCCCTAGTAGCATACCTCCCCTTACACACGAAGTGGGCAGAAAAGTATTACTCTCTTTGTTTAAAAATGAAGGATGTTTAGAGTTTTTAGTGTTTGTGTTCAAAAAGCATTTATGTTATTTTAACACATACACAATGTGACATCGTGATGGAAAAGTTTGCAACATCTCCGGGGCCAGCTGTAAAATAACTCAAGTAAGAGTTTTATAGGCCTCCAAAAAATATAAATAATTTATTAAAGAAAAAGGTATCAAATAAGTCATAAATCCTATAGAAAAAACCTCAAAGAAAAATATAAAAGCTTTTTAAAAAAAATATTATAGAAATTAGACAATGACTTTGCAACTTTTCAAAAAAATTTAAATAAAATTTATTTTATACCTCAAAAAAAATAAAAGATCTCACTTTAAAATTTGCCTTATGCCTCACTAAATGTTAGGCCGACACTGAACATCTCAACCGTCTTAAGAATGTAATAATATTAAATCTTTTAAGAGAGATATTTCCATTCAATCGTGAGAATCTGAAATTATTCAAGAAAGTCATTATTCCCACAAATATTTGTTGTCTTCTTCAACAAATAGTTCCATTTTCTTTCTGTTCCTAATAGAATTTAAACCTTCCTCGTTTTTTAAAAGAATGGAGGAGAGAAGTTCATAGAGAGATGATACTACGGTACTACCCCATGTAAAATCCTTGTGTTTGAGTGTATATTTGTGCATAACTCAATACTACCTCCGTCCCAATATATATAATCTATTTTGACTAAATTAAATGATATTATTTATTTATATTGTTTTGATCGTATCTTTTTTTATATAATTTATAGATATAAATATTAACATATAAGATTTTGTTTGATTTGTTTTGATAAATTGTTAGAAGTAATATAAAACTATTGATGTGACATTTCCTAACAGCTTAAGTTTTTGGGATAATTGGTCATCTAACATGGTATCAGAGCCTCTCTAAGATCCATTGGACTACCCGTTATTTGGTCAACCCCTTATTGTTGAATCTACGTTCCAGCTCTGATACCATGTTAGATGACCGATTATCCTAAAAGCTTAAACTGTTAGGAAATGTTACATTAATGATTTTATATTATTTCTAACATAAGTATTTTTAAGATATCAAATTTTTATAATGTTTACTAATACACAATTAAAAGAATTAGTAATAAAAAGTATTCAGTAATCAAAATAGATCTTATATTTTGAGAAGGATGTAATTCTATATTACTCTGTCAATATTGTACTATAAATGGAGTAAAACGGAGGGATATTGCTAAAGTAATGATACATCTACACACACACCATTATTTCATACATTTATTTAATACTTCATTTAATATATTGCTATGTGTACACCCAACATTTAAGATGTATACACCCAACATTGCTCATTGCTATGTGTTTGTACTGTATATAGAAAAGAAGAAGAAAAAAAAGAAAAGAAAAGAAACTTGGTGAAATTTTATGAAACTTACAAAGTTTGGTAGAATCTTTTAGTGATATGTGCGGTACGATCACTGCTAAGTTAAGAAGTTGCATTAAATAGATAATTAAATGTATGAGCCGGTGGGGCAAGTATCTATTCTTTGTAAAATATTACAGTACTTCATTTATCTTTTGGTTTTTACCCTCTCATTATTAAAGAAGTTATAATAGTCTAGAATTTAAATATGTATATATCAATTAATTTTAATCCTCTTTTAAATGTAGTTATAAAAGTTGAACCGTAATATTTTCTACTAAATTTTCAAAGTCAATCACTACTAAATAAACTAACACTAATTGCCCAATTGGTACTTGGTATACAATGCTTCATTTAGAGGTGGCCACACTTTTCATTACCCCAAGTTAAAATCCAACGCTTTTGGTGTTAAAATTAAATTGGTTTTAAAATATGTACAATATGTACAGCATATTTTAAGAAGGTTGACATGTTTCTTATAAGCATTTAATTTGCTAAAAAATAAAAAATAAGATATAACAACTCCAGTTGTACGATGTCTGATTTAAAAATTGTTCTTAAAATTGAACAAACTAAAAGTCAAAAGACTGACCAAAAATTAAAATTTTCATCCCTCACAAAACAACAACTATTTGTCTTCTGCACATGTTGTCTAAAATATCAAAATAATTTTTTGTCCATCAAATTAAACATTATATAAGACAAAATTTGTTCAATAGTTTAATCGTTTGTCATATAGTGTTTTGTCCTCCTATAAAGTCCATACTTAATTTTTTGCAGATCAAACACACCATAAAGATACATGTTAAGGAATATAATAAAGAAATATTCTTCTTAAAAATTGTACATTCAATATTTTAAAGTTAAAATAATAAAAAAAAATCATTACAATTTTTCACTTTTAGATTTTTAATTTAGGCTGAATACATTAATTATTCAATGAATTTAAAAAGTGGAAAGTTGCTTATAATTAAGGTCGGAAGGAGTATGTGTCTTTAGAACACATGATAGCAATATTCGTCTTTTAATTTTGTGAATTCTTACGTATCCAACTTATTGGAATTCTCTAAACAAAATTCAATAAAAGTATAAATTTTGTAAATATAAATTAATATAAAAATATGACATGACATTGAATTTCACATATAGTACCCAATAATGTAAGTTGACCATCAGAGTGTTCACCTTTTGAATATTGGGTCTTGCTAAGAAATCCGTGGTTCGCAAATTCTAACGTAACTAACAGAAAATATTGAAATTGTTAGGTTGAATGTCCATGATCGAGTTCAAATCTCAATTATATTTTATTCCATCTACGTAAAAAAAACGTATCACTAGCATTTGATAAGAGCTTGAAAAGAAAATATTAGCGAAAGGTTATATATGAATTAAAAAAAAAATCAAAATCAAAATTTAAATTATTTTTATGATTTTTTATTGCAAAAGATAATTATATTCCATAAATTTTTAAGGATTGAACAAGTTTCAATCAAATAAGATGTTTTTGACGGACAAAAACTTATTTTGTATTGTAGACAACTTCTATTTAGGACAAAAAATGTCATATCATGTGGATTAGTGATGAACCTAAATTTAAGTGTTTATACGATCCTTTAAATTTATCTGCAAAATTTTCAATTACAAACACAAATATAGAATTATTGCGGGTCTTGCTAGTTGCTAACAAGTATCACTAATCCACAAATTCTAATTTACCAAGTCGGACGTCATGATGATTAGAGTTTAAATCTCAACATCACCATTTTATATGTGAATTTTTATTATTTCCATTTCATCTACATAACAATAAAAACAAGTATCCCTAACATCTATCAAAAGAGCTTAAAAAAGAAAATAAAAGAAAGGTTATGTTATATGTATCGAAAAAAATTAATATTTAAACTATTTTAATTTTAGGATTTTTAACCTAAGGAATATAGTTGAGCGGTTGCGTATGAAGCAGATTTAAATTCTTGGGCCAGCTATCTCATCCATCGAGGTGCCTCCAATCTAGCGAGAGATTAGTCACTGCGTTTGGCGGTGGATACTCCGGTCTCGACCAAAAAAATTTAGGATTTTTTATTGCAAAAGATAATTACATTGCAAGACAAAACATATGTTTTTTATGGAAAAATTTTTATTTCGGTATTGTAGACAACTTTTATTTAGGACAAAAAAAATGTCATATCATGTAAATTACGGATGAACAAATTTTTTAATGTTTATACACTCCTATAAATTAATCCCCAAATTTCCCAATTACAAACATGGATTTAGAACACAATACAGTAGAAATAATCCCCTTTACTATCCAAATCAAATGCACTCTTCTTGAGGTCTAATTATTATATGCAAATATTTGTTTTAAATTGTTGTAAATCCACTCTTGTTGTAAATGCACACTTTAATTTGTTTTTTGTTCTTACTTATTTTGTTTTAATTTCTGCAATAATTTGCTTCAATTAAAATTGGTTCCTACAATATGTAGAATTGGTTTGTTCCTTTCAATGTGATCGAGGGAAACAAAAGATTAAAATAAATATTATATGTATTATTTTAATATGAACAAATTTTACCAGAATTAAATCAATTTGTAAAAAAATAAATAAAGAGATGAGTTAAAACAAAACAAGGAAAGCTAAAAACATATATGCTAAATAGTAGTAAAAAAAAAAAAACATATATGCTAAACAATACTCTCTCCATCCCAATTTAAGTGTCATAATTGACCAAATCACACACTTTAAGAAAAATGTGTAAATGAAAAAGAGAATATGATTTTACACAATTACCCTCTCTTTTTATTGGTTGTAGATATTGGAATTCTAAAAAGTAGATTTTTGAGTGTTTATTTCTCTCACCTAATAATTGTTTTAAGCGGGTAAAATAAGAAAAATCAATGTTATAAATAGTATATATGATATTTATTTTGAGACAAACAATTTTGTCAAGTAGGACACTTATTTTAAGACGGAGGGAGTATTGTTCTTTGAGGCCTCAATTCTTAATACTCGAGTCGACCTTACGCGAGCTATTTCTTGTTAAAAACGGATTCTTTACTATATTTTAACTACTTTTTTTTGATAAAATTCTAACTACTTATTCTATCTATTGTATTCTATAATTCAATTAATATAGAATACAATATTTTTTGACATATATATAAGTTAAGCAATAATATTTATTATAATAATTATAACTATAGAGTAGAACGGAATATAGTATTTAATTTATTATTATTATTATTATTATTATTATTTTATTCTAAATTCGATACTTTATTTTTAATTGAAAGACCTTATTTTGTGATGATATTATCCTTGACGTCTTTGTTTATGTTTTGGATTGGAACAAAGTACTATAATTTGACCTCGCCTACAGATTAATCAACATTTTCACAAATTTTACGAATACAGTTACTTTCATATTCTTACCTCCTTAAATTAAACTTAATGTTGAATCTATATATTGGAAGAAAATAGGATTTCCTTATATTTTTAACTTATAATTTTTTGTTAAAAATTTAGTGGCTAATATTTTACTTTTAAATATAGATGAGTAATTAGAAGGTCTAGAGTTCAAATTTTGACTCTTACATATAAAATGTAATATCACTACCAACTAAGTAAAGTTCACGAGAACAATAAAAAAATTTAGTGCAAATGATTATATTAATTTGTAAACAATATTTTTTTTGAAGCAGCCAAAGAAATGCACAATATATTAGCACATTAGATCTAGCACAAGGAGTGCTCAATCTAGGGCAGAAAATAAGTCCAATCTACAACCAATCCTTGCCAATAAGCGAAGACCACCAAAAACTAAAACGAAAATTACAAGAACTAAAAGTTAATCCCCCGGTATCCCTAAATACCCTAAGGGATTCTGATACCACATATTAAAATCATAAGAAAAACCTTCACCCTGCACTTTAACCCACCACAAAACATTAGTAAAAAAAAAACCACTACCAAACATGGACTTTAATATTATCTAAAATCTGATCTGCCATAAGAATCGTATTCTAAAAAATATAAGCATTACGAGCCTTCCATAACAGCCAAATAGTTGCAAGCCAAATAACCTGGAAGATGTTTTTGGGCTTCATCTAACGAACCTGCATGCCTATAAATTGTTGAGCATGACAAGTCGCCTCCGAGTGAAAAACCCTTGAAGACCTAACCATCGAAGCAAACCACATCACACCTGTTGCGCACTCCCACAAATAAAAAACAAATGCGATAAGGATTCCACATTCACACATCCAAAACAGCAAAACTGGGAACCATGAGGGATAATGCCTCTGAATAACAGATTATCTCTGGTCGGCAATCTATTGTTAAGACAGCGCCATGCGAACACTAAAATCTTCAACGGAACAACTTTATGCCACGGGATATGAAGCACAAGATCTAGCACAACAACTCACCCTGTTTAGCCAAAGAAAAGTATGCAGCTTTACTTCATAGCAACCTGAGGAAGCTCCTCGCCACCTCCACCTGTCATTCACATTGGGGATGATTATCTACCTACTAATTCTTTCTCATCTAAAAATTGCTATTAAACGTCTATATCTGGCGTTATGGGTGTAAGCGGATCGAAAAAACCGATGAAACTAACGATGCAAACCGGAAATGAACCGATTGTTTTTGGTTCGGATAAAAAACCAAATCGAACCAATGAGAACCGAAGTGGTTTGGATCAGTTCTTGGATTTCATTTTTTTCAATCCGCATAACCGGTGAACCGAACCGATCATTTTATAATATCCGATTGAACTCATATTTTGAACAGGCTCAAACCACATTCACTATGGCATAATACGTAAAACAAAACACACAGAACAAACACAAGAAAAATACGTCTCTCAAATCATAGAAACTCTAGATCCGTTTCACTTTCATGCATCCACTTTGCTCACCAGCGGCTATCTCACTTTGCTTACCAGCACCGGCTGCTGCTGTATTTTGAATTAGATAAAAAAAATTATTTTATCTATGTGTTGTATTTTGTAGTTCAAAAATATGTTATTGTTTATTTCGTTTATGTTATTATTGTACGTCGTTTAAAAAATTGAGTTTGAAATATATCACTTGAAAAAATAATAGCATATATTATATCAGAAAATCAAAATAATGCAAACCGAGTATAGTATCTGATCTAAACCGATCAATTCAGATCGGATTCAATTTTGAAAACTGAACCAAACCGACATAAAACGAACCAATTAAAAGTTTATTGGTTCGGACATTGGATTCACTCAAAACCAATCCAAACCGGTCCAATTACTGTTGAGAATAATGCCTAAATATCTTTTGAAAATTTTGGATTAAAATATAGTTTAGATTTATATTTAAAATAAGTTAATATTAGATTTATATTTTTTATTTAGAATATTTATATTTTTGTTTAGAATATCTAGGATTTGTTTGATATTTAAGATCAATATGATCGAAAAAGATATTTTTGTAGCTCAATAAATAGAGTCTTATACCATGAATAATAATAATGAGAGGAAGAGAATGAGACCAATGAATAACATATTAGTTATATTCTCCAATCTCCATAGCTTCTTCATATAAAAATATATCCCACCAAATTCCGCAATACAAAAATAAAAACCACATTAGTGGTATATACGCAAAATATCCCCATCAGAGTGGCATCAGAGCGCTAAAGTGAGTTCAGACCTGTTGTTTACGTTGTTTTTTGGTAAACAGCCGCTAGTTTGCAATGCTTGAGAGACCAACTAGAGAATCTCAGAACATGTTTTGTGCATTCATGATTTATGATTGACAATAGCAATGTTCATTAACGCAAATGAACAAGTTTGTTTGTAAAAAGTAAATGAAATGAAAATAAATGACTTGAATGACAAGAAAAATAAAAATACTCAAAATGAGTACGTATTTTGACAAGAAAAAGTAAATGATTCAATGAATTAAAACACGTAAAATGTAAATGAAAGCAAGTAAATTGAATAAGAATGTAAATTGCATTGAATTAATAAGAAGTGATCACAGAATCATACATTGTTGCCTTGTATACTCGTTTCTCTCGAACGCTGGGTACTTTGAGTGTTTAAGGAATTTTTAGTATGAGTAATTTGTGATAGAAATTACATCAAATGAACTAGTATTTATAGATAAATTCTACAACTATCTAATAACGACTAAATAACATCCATTTGATAAGTGTCTTGCCACCTAATCTTCATTCTTGAATGCCAATAGTTGCCATGTTTGAATGAAGAGTTTTAATGGTTTGAATTTTGAAGCTTCAGAAATGTTGATAAATTACCAAGTTACAAAAAGTCTTCGAGTTCGAGTTATTTGAAGTTACTCGAAGTGTTGATGACTCGAACCAAATCTTGATTTGCTTCTTGGACTTGTGAATGCTTCCCATCTTCTGAAATTCATGAATATTTTCTTATAACAATGTTCTTTTTGCTTAAATGCATTACCTTTGACCTTCATATAGAATTTAAATGATATGGAAATATTAGTTTCCATGATTGAAGGTTTATTGATTGCATTCAAAGAACATTTAGTGCATATTTTGACTTAACCAAAATATGGGCTAACAAATTGCCCCCAAAAAATGCCAAATTCGAATCGAATCGAATGAGTGGAGAACTTGACGTTTTTTATTCCACATTGATGGCACGTTGATAACTCTGAGGATAATGGTTCATGATAGACCAATTCTTCAATAGGCTTTATATAATGCTTAAGTTTAATACAAGAGAAATATAAACATAAACATAATTTTTCTATAGCACTATACCTAGTTTCAGCATCATTTAATACTCTACTTAAATAATAAATGGCTTTTTCTACACCATCTTCATTTTCTTGGGCAAGCATGCTACCAATAGTTGAATCATAAGCATTGGTGGATTAGACAGATAATTTTTTATGTCTTCAAACGCTTTTTGTTTGCCCCCAATGAAATTGATCACCTTTTTGTTTTCTAAGTAGTGGAGAGAATGGATGAGCTTTCCCACTTAGATTCGAAATGAATCTTCTCAAAAAGTTGATCTTTCCCAATAGGGATTGAAGTTGCTTCTTTGTTTTTGGAGGCTGAGTTTCCATAATAGCCTTTGTTTTATTTTGATTGATTTCTATGCCTTTTTTATGCACCACAAAGCCTAGGAAATCCCCTGCATGTACACCAAAATCACATTTTAGTGGATTCATTTTTAATCCACATTTCCTCATTCTTTCGAATGATTTTCTAAGATGATTTAAATGATCATCACTAGAAGAGGATTTCACAACAATATCATCAATGTATACTTGCATAAAGGCATCAATAACATACTTATTCGTAAAGAATGTGAATGAACAACAACAACAATCAACATGAATCTTAGATTGGATGCACACAAATATTCAGTTGAGGAGTGAAGAAAAAAAAAAAATATCAGCTCAAATCTTAGATTGGATACAACAAAAAGATATTTAGTCAAGGAGGAGTGTTGAGAATAATGCCTAAATATCTTTTGAAAATTTTGGATTAAAATATAGTTTAGATTTATATTTAAAATAAGTTAATATTAGATTTATATTTTTTATTTAGAATATTTATATTTTTGTTTAGAATATCTAGGATGTGTTTGATATTTAAGATCAATATGTGTTAGATTACAAGGCTACGCTCAAATGTGACGAGAAAAAGCGTTTCAAACAACAACTACGGTTTTTCATAAAATAATCGAGTAAGCGCGGAAGCTACCTATATCGGTAGTCTATTGCACCTCGATCAAAGGAAAAGTAGTAAAAGCCGATGGAATGAATACGATATAACGAATGCAATTCAAATTATCAAGTTAAGCAATTTTCAAATCACACGAATCTTTTGAAAATAGAATCACACACAAAAACTTGGAATTGCAAATTCAAATAACAAGCGAAGCTAGCATACAATAATTTCGTCGAACATGTGGCGTGTGTGACGAAATTATCTATGCAAGTGAATAACAAATTGGAATGTAAAAGAGATAAGGGATAGAGAGATACACAAGGGAGTGATCAGGGAGTTCCCAACTTTCGCGTCGTCCTCGCAGTCGGCCGGTACTTCTCCCCCCAGCTTATCAAACGGATAAGCTGAGACTTTTACTTCGGAAAAAATCTCTTTCAATGCACAATTTACAACGACACAATATGTAAGATACAGACTCGATTACACGATCTTCACCATCTTCAACATAAACCCGTCTTGTAATTGCGCAAACCCCAATTCGATCTTGTCTTCAATTATCGTTCCCAACGATCAATCCTTCACGCTATCTTCAACCAAAAACCCGTGATGATCGTCCGAATAATTCCCTCAACAGATCGAATTGTAACCTTCAAGCAAACTCTTGAACCCGGATGAGAAACCAGACCTTCAAGACTCAATCAACCCGAGCGACAAATTCTGATTCACCGCGAATTCTCCTCGAACATTATCCTTCGAATTCTTCTAATCAATCTCCAATTGAACCCATACTCAATCTTCAATTTGATAGAAGTAATGAAGGAAGATAATGATTGCTCTTGAATGATCCTTGATACAAAACTCTCAAACAATCTTGACCAAAGAACTCTTCAATACTAGTTTCTCATCACTTACAACAATAACACATAAAGCTATTTATAATGGAAGTAGAATTGAACAAATTTAGGCACAATCTAACAGACTTGTATCGATACATGCATCAGTGTGTATCGATACAAGCAATTGACAGCAGGAAGATTTGTGTTCTTGTATCAATACAAACACGTGTATGTATCGATACACATATCAGAAAAACAGAGATTGACTGATATGTTTCGAAACACACAAGTATGTTTCGAAACAAAATGTTCTCTCTGGTTTCAAGAGAGTCTTCATGTGTTTCGAAACATAAAAGTGTGTTTCGAAACACAGAGGCTTCTCTGGACTCCAATGAGAACAATTTGTATCGATACAAAGCTGCTATGTATCGATACAAATGCGTAGTAATCAGCCTGAACAAGTTTCAGGACATTTGTATCGATACAGGTATATATGTATCGATACAAAACACCTAAAAATTGATTTTTCAAAGTTTCAAAATAATGTTTTGCTGTCAAGTCAATTTCAATTGTTGCCTAAACATATTCTACTCTATTTCCATGTGTTTTGACAATTATTAAAACTCGGAGGGGAATTGGTGCATTAACAATATGATCGAAAAATATATTTTTGTAGCTCTATAAATAGAGTCTTATTCCATGAATAATAATGAGAGGAAGATAATGAGAACAATGAATAACATATTTGTTATATTCTCCAATCTCCATAAATTCTTCATATAAAAATATATCCCACCAAATTCCGCAATACAAAAATAAAACCACATTAGTGGTATATACCCAAAATATACCCATCAATTACGCTCCTATCTGGCGTAATATATATACTCCATCCGTCTCATAATGTAAGATAAAAAAGTTTAATTTTTTGTCATAAAATATAAGAGAAAAAGTCCATAAATTTATTTTTTTAAGAAAAATTTACTCTCTCTTACTTTTTCTATAAACGACATCAATAAAAATTGTTTTTACATCTTTCTATACAATTTTTTTTCCAAAAAATCATATTCTCAATCATTATATATATTTATGGGTCTTGTTAACCAGTGTCCTTAGGGCATTAGTTAAAGTTACCATAAAAGGTAATAGTTGTATTGGAAATTGTGTTTTTTTTTTGGTCAAGTAGCTTAGCGGCTAGAAATTCCACTTTTTAAAGTGGAAAAGTGGGATGATCGGGGTTCGAAACCCGGCCCCCTGCATATAAAATGCGGTGTCCAACCAATTGAGCTAAGCTCATGGGACTGGAAATTGTGTTTTATTGTTATAGAAAAGTGGAAAACACGAGTTTCAAAAGTTTATTTACTATTTTTATTTCATTAACCATTGCCCTTAGGACAATGTTTATCATTTTCGTATATTTATTTTTTGATAAGTGTGATTTTTATTTTTTCTCTTACATTATGAGATGGATGAGTATATACTCACTCTTTTTCCTAAATACAGTCAAATCTTTGTACCCAAAAAACACAATAAAATCAATAAATGACACTTGATCAGATTCCCACAAATGTATAAACTGTGTATGTCACGAGCACGACAACACAAGAAATTTTTACTAGACATTATTCCGTAAGATATTTCGTACTAGTTGACATAAAATATAAATCAAGCTATGCAAATGCAATATTAATGTAATGAATTGAGTCCTTCAGTTGGTACAATATTAATATTATATGTAGTACGTATATCGGTATATAATCAAACGATGGCTGGTACGTACACAGTACACTGCACTTCAAGTATACTTTCAGTTTGAGTATAAATCACGGTAGCTACCTCATTTACATATAATAATGTGAGACTTATGCAATCACGCAAGAAAATAGGCAAAGTCTAATATGCAGAAATGATTATAATTTTTAATTTTTTGACGAAGTATACATTTTTAATATCATTATATCGAAGTATTTATCATTAATAAATTCTCAAGAAGTAATTACATGAATGACTTCTCAGTTGAGATTTATGTAATTCAATCACACTGAATTTTTGCCACGTCATTAGTGACAGGTGGCAAAACGTTTGCCACGTAGATATTTCTAACGGAAATGAACGGCAGGAACCAAAACTAAAAAATTTTGATTGATACATGAACTATTTTAGAACAAAATCAAATACAGGGATCTAAATCAAAATTTAGTGTACATATATGGACCAAAAAGATGTTTAAGACTTTTTAATATCATTATACCGAATATAAATTTTATAAAATTTACCGTTGAATTAAAAATTTATATTATATTGATTATCCGTACAAAATTTTAAAAAAATTAAAATTATTTGATATGTTATTAAAACTCATAAAAATTAATAGTTTTCAATAAAAATTCATAAATTGTTGTGTAATGTAATAAATGATTATCTTTTAAATAATTTTGTTAAATTGTAAGGAGGAATGTGGAAATATTTATTCAAAACAAGAATGTAAATATTAGTTATATTATACTCTAGAATATTTATGATCCTAAAGTTGTATAGTACTGTTAGATATAGGAAACAATAGAAAATATCAAACATCTGTCAAAAAAAAATATCAAACAATATATACAAGAAATAGTTGGTTGGATCATAGTAAAAAAAATTAAATATACAGTTAGTTGGACCATAATAAAAATTAAATAAATATATAGTTAGTTATTAGTTGGATCATAATCGAAAAAGTAAATATATAGTTAGTTGCATATAAGAAAGATTAATGATTTTTGTCCTAACACATTAAACATATATAACTCATGATTGCCACTCAATATGTTGTTGTACTCCATTTCATCAACTTCTTCTCCTTTTAATTAAATGAAGAGAAGATTAATTAAAAATGAAAATATAAAATGATTTCGCATAATATGTTACCCAATCCGATCGATATATATTGGGTTGTGTTCATCTCATCAAACCCGAGTTTTTATGATTAGACCTAAACTAAACCAATCCGGTTATTTATGGGTTGTTCATAAAATTAAAAATATAATTTTGATTAAAAAAATACATGTTTAGAGCCAATTTTTGGCTTAAAATCACCCCACTAAATTGTTTTTTTCTCCGTTTCTCTTATTTTAATAAGTGATTTCATACTTATTTAGTTTTTGTTTTAATTTCGTCATCTTAGTGTGACGTTGTGTTGTTTGTCGTCTTTATACGACCACTACTGAAAAAGTCCCGTTTTGCGACCGAATTTTAAAATAATGACTTTAATAGAAGAAGTTCAAATAATGTATAAAGAAATAAATAACACAATGACCAAGATAAATAAAAATATTATTTTACTAATAGAAAGTAATAGTAAAATAGTTTATTATACATTTAACAGAATTAGGAATGGACAAATTGAAATTATAATTAGTAATATAATGGAAACATTAAACAATATAAACATAGAAAATAAAGATGAATATATTTTAAAAATTAGAAAAATCAGTCAACAATTAGAAAACCTCCTAGAAAGTGAAGAGAGAAATAGGAATATAACATTGAAGGATTTAGAAGAATTAACTAATAAACCAAAAGAAATTAAGCAATTTGATAAAATTGTCAAAAAAGAGACTTTAGAACATTTAACCTTATCTATGTTAATAGAACCAATATTATCATGGAGGGGATAAAATCTGAATATATGAAGCATTAAGAAAGTCTAATGACATTGAAGAGATTAGGCAATTAATGGAACAATAATTGCAATAAAATAAGAAGAAAATAAACAAGTTAAGAGAGTAAATGTTATGATTATGCTAATTTGCAACCGACGAAAGATTTTCAAAAATTAACTTAATGGATGTTAAGAATTTAATAGCTTATAAAACAACTAGAAATGTACTTAATATTTAACTAGTATTGATGATGAAACTTGGCATTAATATGTTAGTATGGTATAAAATAATCAACAATTTGCTAGATTAATAATGGAATTAATATATAAAGAATTTATAGTATTTAATGTTATTGAACGTAAAAATGAAGTAAATAAAAGGCCAGGAGAAAAGGCTCGTGACCAATTAAATAATATGCAAATATGTAATATGTGTGAGATAGATAGTTTTATTTGTGAATACAAAAAATACTATTATCAATCTTTATATATAATAAGGCAGAACTTTTTATATTTCTCTCTCCTCACAAGAATGCCTCTCAGCTACTCTCTCTTCTCTCATTCGTTTGACATTAATTGAGACTTATTTTTTAATTCAAATTTTACTAATAATTTCCTCATATTGATTCCTCTCCTTGACATTTAATACAAATTATGAATATGAATGAACATTTCAAACCCAATGCTACAATCAAGCTGAAATATTCGGTTAATATAAAAACTTTTGGAATTATTTTAGGCATCATCTTAATGCTCATTATTTAATTAATTGGAAATTGATTCAAGATATGAGAATACATTTCACACATAAATTTTGCATCCCACAATTTTCTATTACGGTTTATTACAATCCAAATATGATTATTGTTAGCAAATGGCATTAACTTCATTACATATATACCCATAATTACATGTGGAGAACACAAAATCTCAAAATTTCTAACTATTTTCTCTTTATTTAGTTTCTTTGTATTATTTTCAATTTATCTATATTCATCTTAATATAACCATCTTAATTTATATTCATCATTCTTTTTGATTTTGCAGATTGAACTTTTTAAAGAAGACAATATGTGAATTCTAAAAAATTTGATCAGACACTTTTGATTCTGATATCAGTTTTAAGTGATGGTTATTCGATTTTCTGTATAAGTATGAATGTATATTGATTTTAAATGTGTAATGTGTATTATCCTCATAGTGTGTAATGTAAATCATCTTTTACATCACAAACAATGATGTTGATTTGGTTGAATGATTATGTTATTGTTATAGTATGATTTACTTTTTCATTATTAATTGTTACTATTTTTTATTATTATTTTTGTGAAGACTCTCATACATATTTTTAAATGTAATCACAGCATACTGATAATTCAACTTAAGGCGTGTGGTTGAGCGGTTGAGGCTCATCCTCTATTAATTAAGGGTCAAGAGTTCGATCCTAACTTTGGGTATGAAGCAACTTTAAATTCTTGGGTCAGCTATCTCACCCTTTGAGTTGCCTCCAATCTAGCGAGAGATTAGTCACTGCGTTCAGCGGTGGATACTTCAGTCTCGACCAAAAAATATAATGATAATTCACCATAAAAAACGATTTTGATTCTAATTCAATAATTATTCATTAATGTCAGGAATATTATTTAAGAGATGTTTTTAGGATTGTGTTCCATTCCATTTCACGTATGAAAAAAATTTCACTTCTCATTTCTTTTGTCAATACTTAAAAGAAATTCTTTATTTTTTCTTTTCTCGATTTATGTCAATTTGTTCTCCATTTATTTTTTTGGAGAAAAAATGATGTGATTAATTTAATTTTTATTTTTTCCATTTAGTTTTATTCTAAATTGTACTCCAACATATTAGTTAATATATAAACCGAATTTTGGTTTGAATATTATAAAACTGCATATGTATAGTTCATGATGCATGATATTTTATGATCCAATTTCGCAATGAAATTTTAAAAAATTTGTAGCCTTTTGTTGATTTTTATCTCCTTTCTCGATGTTGGTAAAAAAAAAAACACTACTTTCTTTAGTGAAGCATAAAATGGTGAATAAGCATGAAGCAAAGAATTGGTAAGAATAATATATTGTACTGCATTTTAATCCATAATTTTTTTATTCTTTTAACCAGGAAATTTTTTTGTTGATAATATGGATGCAGAGGAAAGAATTTGGACCCATTCTTTATCAATGAAATATTGCTTATTATGACGAATTAATAAAGAGCTCGATAAATTTAGGGGAGAACATCATTGACATATTATATGATTTGATCTATTTTACAAATTATGAGATTAATCTTAAGCATTAGATTAAATAAAATAAATGGACAAAGTGTCAAAATAAAGTTTAATAAAGTTCAATGGTTCCTGACTCTTATTATTATTTATATTATAGTTTTCCCATTAAAAAAACTAATACATACTGCATATACAAATTCCATATTCCATATATATTTTTTGCAATCATATATATTGAGTTTTCTTTTACGTTACCTTATATGTATGAAATTGATTAGTTATTTTTATTTCAAATATATTATTTTAATTAATAAATAAATAAATATATGGATAATTGAATCTCATAAATGTATCAGATCATATATTTTAATTATAAGATTTGAACTATGGAGAAATTAAAAGGAAATTGTGAGATGAAAAAGATAGAAAATCACTAGAGTATGAGAAATGAAGTATGAAAAGGAAAAAAAAATAGAATTTTATTGGTTGGAAAAAAAAAAGAATATGGGCCAACCATTTAGATACAAGAGGGACCAATTCATTGATCATCTATTTTCATTGTTATTTTCTAAATTATCTAAATTAATTCCCAATCCAATAGATTGAATCAAAATGTCATATTTTAAAAACATTGACTTAATAACTCTAAACAAGTAAATAAATTATCATCTCATCTTAAATTTTAACTTAAAAATAGTACATCTACATTCATAACAATGTAATTTTTTTTAATAGTTTTTAATTTTTTTTATTTTAAATTCCTTAAAATTTATTTTATAATAATTAAATGTTATTCAAACCCCGTTGACTTACCCGTGCTTGACACGGGTCACATACTAGTTAGATAGAAAAGGGCAAGAAATATATAAAGATATATATTTATTTATATTTAAATTACCATATCCCCTTAATGCTAGTATTAGAGACCTATGGGAATGCGTAAAAAAAAAAGAGACCTATGGGAGGATATAGAACTAGTGGAGTAGGAGATACACTAGTAGGAGTTATAGGAATCCTATATGATGACTTAGACATTTAAATAGGGATAAAACATCACTTTGTTTGTGAATTACCTGAACTAGAAAGATCTGGTAATTATGGCTGTAATGAGCGCATTAAGAAAAGTTATAGAAGAAAACATAGACTAAGAAAAACTTACCTGAAGAGAAAAGTTTATAAAAATACTAAAAAAAATTGAAGGTGTGAAAAACACGATAAGAGGGGGTTGAATTGTGTATGTTTTAGGTATTTTAAAAATTTCTTCTAAGTTCTAAGAACCTATTAGAAGCAGTAGCGGATAAACAAACACAATAATGAATGCGTAACGTAAATAGAGTGACGAAGGAGAGAGCGAGACAAACAATTTTATACTAGTTCCTCTTATAAACCGAGAGTAGTCCAGTCCCCTTGTACTTCCAAGGGATTTCACTATAATCACCAAGATTACAAATTGCTCAAATAAACATATTAGTAAGAGACTTTCTAATGCTCAAGCACACTAGCAAGAGACTTCTAACACATAACAAATGTATAAAAGTGTAGAGATGAACACTTCATATAAAATCAAGAGTTCACTGTTACAACACAAAATAACAAGACTCTAAGACTTGATTCTTAAGAAAATAGAAAGTCAAAGTGTCGTGTCAGAAGCACAATAGAAAATGATTCAAAAGCAATGCTTTGCAGTCTTGAGAAAAACAGAGTATGCATTGTAGCTCTCGTATGTGTGTAACCAAAATCTTCAATTTCAACTCTCTATTCATAAGTGAAGAGAAAATAGTGACGTTTGAAGATAATGACTGTAATACCCTAATTTTTAACTTTTTTTTTGAAATAAATTTTTATTTAGAAAATTATTTCTTATTTTTATAAGAAATGCCCAAAAAGAATTACTAAATATGATTGCTTTTTATTCTTTTCATTTTTATGCAATTTATTCATTTTACAAGAAAAATAGCAAAAATAAATAAAAATAGTTATTAACACTTTACTTGATTTTATATTTTTTGTCTCCATATTTTCCATAATTGAAGAATAATATTAGTGCATTTTTAGTTAAGTTCATTTCCGCCATTTTATTAAATTTATTTGCATTTTTTTTATGTGAAAGAATTTTTTTCCCTTGCACCAATCTCTTTATGCCACATCACATCTTACACCTCATAATCATTTTTCATTACCATTATCATATTAATCCATTTCATTAACACAAAATTACACAAATGCTACTCACCTAATCCTACCACTATATATATTATCTTATTCTCACAACTCATGACACACATCCCAAGACAAGAAAAATCAGAAAAATACTCTCCTCCTTCCTCCACCAACACTTTTCCGGCGCCGCCGCCAGAATTCCAAAATCACCACTCCAACCACCACCAACCACCACTCAAAAAAACTCTCCGAAAACGAAATTGAACACTCGATCTAGCATATTTCGACCCTTCTAAATCTATTTCCTTCGCCAAAATTGCCAAAAAACGACCGGAACTAGCCCAATCGAAGCTCGCCGGCGACTCCGAGTTTGAGGTGATTGTTTGGTACGAAATATTACTTCATTTGAACTCATTTTTGTACCTTTGTGATTGTATACAGATGTAGTCGCTCGTATGCTAAACATTTTCGCGAAATATAGACTGGAAAACTTGGTTTCATTTTTAGATCTATTTTTGTTTCGTGTTCGTTTCTGTTCATAGGAGCTTCTTATGTAAGAAATAATACTAGATTCATAATCTATGCTTTTTTCCGATCAATTTGGTATATAAACTTGTTGATTTTGGTGAACGGCTAAGCTTCGAGGACGCCGGCAATGGCGCCGGCCGCCCTCCCCACCGCTGCGTTCTCTGTTTCTGCTTGTTGAGGAAGAAGAAGAGAAAGCTCGGCCATGTGGCGCCGCGTGAGTGGCCAAAGCCATTACTCACGCGCGCCCCCCATTTAATTGAACGCCCCCCTCCCCCTCCGTTTTTTTGTTTGGTGATCTGGGTTGGTAACCGGGTTGGGTTCGATCCATGGGTCACCTGACCCGTTTCATATGTTATGAGGAAGATTTGGGCCTTGATTAGTCGTGGCCCAGATTCAGTTTTTGTTATTTGTTTTTTTTTTCTGATTATTATGTACACTCCCACTTTTACTGCTTGTATACCTTCTTGAATTAATTATTTTTATAACTTTTTTTGACTAAAAGAGCTTAATGAAAAATAGGTGTTTATCTTAAAAGTGCTTATGCACATAAGCACTTTTGAAATAAGCGTTTATTTTATTATTTTGAGTTTTTTTTTTTCTTCTCAATTAACTTTGAAATAAAAATTGGATTAAAAATAAATAGTCTCTGAAACATGACTTTGGCCAATTTATTTTTAATTCAGAGCTTTTGATTTGAAACTTAGATTTGAAAAATGGATTAAACGTAAATAGTCTCTGACGCATGACTTTGACTAATTTATTTTTAATTCGGATCTTTTGATTTGAAACTTGGATATGAAAAATTGGATTAAAACTAAATAGTCTCTGACGCATGACTTTGGCTAATTTATTTTTAATTCAAAACAAGACACCGTCCCCCCTCAAGCCCAACATGTTTTGGCAAGTGCCTTGTTTAGTAAAATTGTTCAAGATATGGAAGACAACTTCAACATGACAACAAGACAAAAAGCGATTTTTGGGTGTTTGAAAGCATCGCATGCCCAAGATTTCCTTCTTGCTATCCCCATTGATGGGTTGGGTCAACACATGTCACCGATAGAGTATCGGAGTATCCTCAGATATCGCCTCATGATACCATTATTTCCTTCTGACGAGACATGTCCGATTTGTCGTAAGGCATGCTTGGATACTTTTGGAGAGCACACACTGCATTGCAAGGAGCTTCCAGGCTTCAAATACAGACATGATTTCGTGAGAGATGTTCTTGTTGATGTTCTTCGACGCGCAGGAATATCAGTGAAGAAAGAGGCACCCGTAAATTTCTTGACTGACCCACATGACAGGAGATCTACACTTAGGCCAGTTGATGTTTTGATATATGGATGGGTAGGAGGAAAACATGCATGTGTTGACTTGACTGGAGTTTCTCCACTGGTAGGATTAGGGACTGCGAGTTTCACTGTTGGACAGGCGGCCCTCAAAGCCGCTTCAAGCAAAGTGACAAAAAATGAAAAAACGTGTTCTGATAATCAACATGCTTTTATACCGTTTGCTTTTGACACTTTTGGCTTTTTGGCACCAGATGTTGTTAATCTTCTAAATAGAGTTCAAAAAGTCATGCACAACAATGTTGTGTCTCCCAAATCTGTAAATATGGTCTTTAAGCGAATTGGTTTTGCAATTCAAAAAGGAGTAGCGGCGCAGCTTGTTGCCCGTTTACCTTTGACACATATGTAATTATCTGATATGTATATATATATATATATATATAATCAATTTGTCACATATTGTGATAAAAAAAAAAATTCAAAACATTTAAACTTGAAACATAGATCCTTCAAAAATATCTATTGAATGAAACGGGGAGCGTCTGACGCATGACTTTCGTTTCCCGAGTAGCTCAGTACCTGCCGCATGGCTCGCGACTTAGGGCTATTCTCATTCACTGAATAATCTCTCAAAAAAATCTTAAAAGACACTCAACTCACAATTGTTTTTCCTGCCCTTGCGCAGTCAACTTTTTTTCAACTTAAATATTTTACACTTCTTTTTTTAAAAGGACGATGTTTTATCTATTCCCCTGATACGGACAAACGCTTAAGCCTAAGTCGAGCATACAAGTAAACTGTCGTATCAGTGGAATGCGACATAAACGTTGTTCATTAAAAACAACCACCAAACAAACTTTTTTTCAGGAAGAACTACGTGAGCTTTGACTTCCTCATTGTACTTGGGGGATATGTAGGAGCGAGATCGTAATCTCGTCAAGCCCAAATAATAAAAAACTCTTTTTTCCCTTTTCTGTTTAATATGCGGTAATCTTTTCTTGTGTGCGGTTAATTTTTCGTTTATGCAAACCAAATTCCTCAAATGGTTCTCGTTGAGTACAACAGATATGAGGGGTGTTAACGTCTTCCCCTCATGTAACTAACTCCCGAACCCAACTCTTAAAGGTTTTATCATTATTTTCCTTTCCCCTCACGGGATAAATAAAATATGGTGTCGGCTTCATTGCAATATTATTTTGTGCTTGCGCCGGGTGTTACAATGACCATTACAGAAGTCACTACTAGAAATTTCGTATTTAGAGATCGATTTAGCTACCAAAATTTTTTGGTCACTATAGAGACCGAATTAGAGACCAAAATATTGAGTTCAAAATAAAATAATATTTGGATGCTAAATCGGTCCCTAATATAATATAGCTACCAATATAGAGACTGAATAATCGGTCACATAATAAATACTACCTCCGTTCCTTTTTACTTGTCATTTTAGGAAAAAATATTTGTTCCTTTTTACTTGTCGTTTTTTGTTGAAAGTTGAAAACAATATAATCTTTTTATTATATTTAATTTTTTTTTTATTAAACTTCTTCATATAATCTTTTTTTATTTTTGTTTTGTTCCTAGTTTTTTGTTTCGTGCATGTTTATTGAAAATCTTGTTACACAATATTAAGAAACTCAAAATGACTGCAACTTGAAAATATGTGAATTGTTTCAACGCCAAGATTTGAAGCCATATATGAGAAATTCTAAATTTTGTGAACTTATTTATGTTTTGGGAAACCTTGAAGTATCTCTTGGTTTTTTTTTTTAATTTTGAAGATGAAGTATCTCTTATTTAAGCACTAGTTTCTTGTAACAAATTTTTTGCTTGATTTTAAATAAAGTTTGTTACGATTTTTTTGGAAATTGATAATAATTGAAAAAAAAATAGAAATTTATTGGTGGATTAAAAATATGATATATATTTTTAAAAAAGGCATAATAGGAAAATAAGGTGGACAAATAACCCCTCTTATTTTCGTCTTTTTTTCTAAAATGACAAGTAAAAAGGAACAGTGGTAGTAATACTTTGGTCACTAAATCAGTCACTAATATAATATTAGTTACCGATTTAGAGACCTATAATTAGTGACCGATTTAGAGACAGATAATAAGTGACCGATTTAGAGACTTATAATTAGTTACTGATTTAGCGACCAATAATTGCTATGTTTATATTAGTGACCAATTTAGAGACTAATTAATTGGTCTTATAATAAAAAATATTTTGGTCGCTAAATCAGTCACTAATATAATATAGTGACCGATTTAGAGACGGAAAATCAGTGACGGATTTAGAGACTGAATGTTAGTGACAAATTTAGATACAGATAATTAGCAACTGATGATTTAGATTTAGAGACTATAAATTACTATATTTTCAGCCCTCCCCACCTTCCCGCTCAAAGGAAAAAAAAATTCAACTTTCAGCCAAAAAAATTAAAATAAGAAAATATACATCTTTAACTGAAAAAGCTCAATACTTAGTTAAAAAAAAGGATAATTAACTAAAAAACTCGATACTTAAGTAAAACAAAAAAAAAAGCAAACAGATACTCCAAAAAAAAATTAACAAAATCCAAATTTGTTCTTTCACTCTTCGCTCTCTTATTTAGGGTATTAGCGTTGTTTTCATAGAATAGTGATGATAAAATATACTACATCCGTTCCTTTTTACTTGTCGTTTTAGAAAAAAATATTTGTTCCTTTTTACTTGTCGTTTTAACAATTTAGGTTATATTTTGCCTATTATATACTCCTTCTTATTTTGTTTTATTGACTAAATTTTGTATAATTGTTTTTGTTGAAACAATAAAATCTTTTTTACTGTATACAAATTTTGTTTGTTTTTAAATAAAGTTTGTTACAATTTTTTTGAAAATAGATAATAATTGTGAAAAGAAGGAATTTATTGGTGGATTAAAAATATGATATATTTAAAAAAAGGGCATACTAGGAAAATAAAGTGCAAAAATATACCCCTCCTATTTTGCTCTTTTTTTCTGAAACGACAAGTAAAAAGGAACGGAGGTAGTAATGTTTTAGCGTTTAAACTTGTGGTTTTTTTTAGTAAAAATTTGGGTTTTCTTTTATACAAACCAAAAAAAAATTTGTTTTTCTTATAAAGATTTTCATAAGTTTAGAATTTAAAAAAAAAATTTACTTAAAAGAATTACTAACAAGAAAAGTAATTATTTTTGGGCCAGCTATCCCACTCATCGAGGTGCATCCAATCTAGCGAGAGATTAATCACTGCGTTCGGCGGCGGATACCCCAGTCTCGACCAAAAAAACAAGAAAAGTAATTTCTATCAAGTTACCTATTTGTCCTCATTATTTTTTTTAATATTCAAAATTGTATACTCTAAATGTAATTTTAATATTTTATTTTAAATAAATTTTCAACCTTTAATATGATAATAAATTTAAATATAAATATGTGTAGAAAATATTGAAATATAAAAAAAAATACATGGAAGTGATATATATATATATATATATATATATATATATATATATATATATATATATATATATATATATTTGAATTTTGAAATACTAAAATTTGTTTTTTTTAAACAATCTTTTGTTTTTAAAACAAAATTTGTTACATTTAAGTATTTAAATAAAGTTTGTTATATATAATAATAATTTTCTTAAAACTCAATTAGTTGTGCCACTTAAAAGTAGGACTATGTTACGTTGTTGTCATCCTCTTAACACAAATATTGATAAGATCATAAAATAAAAACTAATAACAGAGAAATTTAAGGGAGTGATTCTACTAGATCAGAGAAGGTTGTTACAACTTACACTTATATCTAACAAAGTGGAATGCTTTTTTTTTTTCCCTCTAATTATACCGATTTAGTATGGAGTACTTAAATTAGACACATTTTTTTTTGTCAAATTCGTTTTACTTGATTGGTAATTCAATTCACCTCAAGTTCACAATATATTTTTTTGTTGCGTATGTAGTTTTGACTTCTAATTTTTAATTGATATTTTTTTTTGGTACAAAAGAGGGCAAAAGTCCAAAGAAAAATTAAACAGTTAAATGAACATTCCTAGGCATGCAAGCTCTAGACAAATCATCAAATAGGATACTCTTAAGCTCATTACGAGGGGTCTCCAAAACAACAAAATTCCAAGAGTCCACCGTTAGGCTGTAATTAGCAAGCCAATCAGCACTTCTGTTGCCTTCACGCCAATTATGGTGAACCTCAACACGCCAACTACGGTACAAGAGATTTCTGATCCGCCGAATCAATGTAGAGGTTGTCCCATTAGTCTTGCACTTATTTGTAACCATGTCCACAAGCAATTTAGAATCACATTCCACATAGAGTTGTTGAATTCCATCATTCCAAGCTAGCTCTAAACCCAAGTATAAGTCCCACATTTCAGCATGAAGAGCATCACAAACTCCAATTTTGCGCCCCTTTGAGCCATCTACCATTAGTGTCCCGAAGAAGACCGCTAGAGCCCGCACAATTTCCATTCTCTTTGCACGCCCCATCACAATTGAGTTTCACTCATCCCTCACGAGGATATTTCCAACCAATGAAAACTGTTTCAGTGTGTTGACGACCATTTTGAAGTAGATTATTGGTGCAATCTTCGATGGTCATTGCGAATGCATGAATGACAATAGTTGGATTAACTGGTCTTCGAAAATTATCTTCAAAAATTGTTTTGTTTCGCCAATTCCACAAATGCCAACATGTAGTCATGAAAATTGTCTTCCACTTAGGATTAGGTATTCCATTCCATTGCTTGTTTAGGTTACTAAAAACCCAATTCCTGCAATCAAAATTAAAAAAGTCAGTTATACAGTCAGAAAGGACAAATCTAATCCATACCTGAGTTGCATAGATGCAGTCTCTGAGCACATGAAGGGTAGTCTCTTCCCCCATCCCACAACAAGGGCAAATAGGGGATATGCCGATACCCCACCTACTTCGGCGATAATTAGTTAAAATACGATCATGAGCAACCAACCAAATGAAAGATTGAATACGGTGGGGCCCCCTCCACTTCCACAAAATCTTCCATTCCCCTGCAATATTATTATGATTACCATATTGCACATCATATGCACTTTTAACCAAGAACTGGCGCGTGCTTATTCCACCCCAACCACATGTATCTGGACCATCCCTACTAGAAGGAGCAGGGAGAGATAAAATTGATTCAACAAGGGCAAATAGGGGATATGCCGACACCCCACCTACTTCGGGGATAATTAGTTAAAATACGATCATGAGCAACCAACCAAATGAAAGATTGAATACGGTGGGGCCCCCTCCACTTCCACAAAATCTTCCATTCCCCTGCAATATTATTATGATTACCATATTGCACATCATATGCACTTTTAACCGAGAACTGGCGCGTGCTTATTCCACCCCAACCACATGTATCTGGACCATCCCTACTAGAAGGAGCAGGGAGAGATAAAATTGATTCAACAAGGGCAAATAGGGGATATGCCGACACCCCACCTACTTCGATGATAATTAGTTAAAATACGATCATGAGCAACCAACCAAATGAAAGATTGAATACGGTGGGCCCCCCTCCACTTCCACAAAATCTTCCATTCCCCTGCAATATTATTATGATTACCATATTGCACATCATATGCACTTTTAACCAAGAACTGGCGCGTGCTTATTCCACCCCAACCACATGTATCTGGACCATCCCTACTAGAAGGAGCAGGGAGAGATAAAATTGATTCAACAAGGGCAAATAGGGGATATGCCGACACCCCACCTACTTCGGCGATAATTAGTTAAAATACGATCATGAGCAACCAACCAAATGAAAGATTGAATACGGTGGGGCCCCCTCCACTTCCACAAAATCTTCCATTCCCCTGCAATATTATTATGATTACCATATTGCACATCATATGCACTTTTAACCGAGAACTGGCGCGTGCTTATTCCACCCCAACTACATGTATCTGGACCATCCCTACTAGAAGGAGCAGGGAGAGATAAAATTGATTCAACTATGTTGTTTGGAAGGTTATCTAAAAGAAAGTTTTGATCCCAATTTCCTGAAGGAGTCACCACATCCTTTACTTGAAGGGTAGTGTCCACATATGAATTAGTCCACATGTATCTGGACCATCCCTACTAGAAGGAGCAAGGAGAGATAAAATTGATTCAACTATGTTGTTTGGACCCCATTTATCCAACCAAAAATTGACGTTTCCCTCCCCTATTTGCCAAATAATGTTGCTTTGAAAATTATCCCACACCTTAGAAAGAGCTTTCTACAAAGGCGAGTCATAAGGTTGAGATGTTATAGATGTACGTAAATCATTATTTCTACCATACTTGCAATAAAGAACCCTACACTATAGCTCATCTGGCTTGTTAATAAGGTCCAAAGCATTTTCATGAGGAAAGCATCATTCATCAATTGAGGTCTCTTGAAACCAAGCCCACCCACCGCCTTCGGTAGACAGCAAGTCTCCCAACTAATTAAATGTGGTTTACGACTTTGTTCAGTATCTCCCCACACAAAGCTTCTTTGCATTTTTTCCATCTCATCACAAAGAGTTTTAGGAAGCTTAGCCTACTGCATATGATAGTAAGGGATAAGTATCTTTAATCTTTAATATATAAATATATACTGTGTTATGATCTATATATTTGAGTTAGAATGTTTCAATCTGATAAGTATGTTTGCCTTTTTTTCAATCCAGCCTACTTGTTCTGGACTGGCCAAAAGCTCAATACACACTCAGGCCCAGACCCACTAATATATGAGCAACCCGTCTCACCTTCCAAGGGCTTTCCACCCTGAAGCTACAGTAGACACGCTGTAGGCGGACATGGCTATGTCTTGGGATTTCCACCGTTGGATAAACCGTCACAAATTCCAACGGCCAGGATTCCTACACGGAATCCTTCTTATCCATCAAGGCAGAACTCCTATAAATAGGTGGTTTTACACCACCTCATGGTATGATTCTTGAACCCTATTCTCCCTTCTTGCATACTTACTGACTTGAGCGTCGGAGTCCCTTTTTGTGCAGGACCCCCCCCCCCCTTTGTCAAGGAGCTGAGCCACCATAATAACCACCAATCATCACCGTAGCTTCATCTCTTGGAGTTAAGACTTTGGACGGAATAGAACAGTGGCGCCGTCTGTGGGAAATCATTTGTTGATTTTCTCGAACTCTTTCTTCCATTTATCAGCATCAAGCCTGATAAATCTGTTCTAAGTTACCTTTTCCAAATTTCTTAACCATGGTGGCTACGAAAGGGACAAAACCAACCAGAGCATCGTCTTCCGTCAGCTTGCGGAATGCTTCTGAGCAGATTCCTCATGCTCTATCGCCAGTTCAGGAGGAAACACATTCCACTCCCTCTGTGAGTACTCGCAACAGAGTTAGGAGTGAAATTAGAGTCATGGAAGATGACGAACGAACCCAGGAGTAGCTTCTTCCACCACCACCAACCAATGACGCAACAGTAGCCGCTACCACAACTGATAACAACACTTTGGCGGCGATCCTCACTCTGTTACAGGAGCAGAAGGAAAGGTTGGTGAGAGTTGAACAACTACAGGTTCAAGCTCAAAACGAAGCTGCTATACCAGAATCAGCAAGGAGCAAATCCGGCAAGGTAAGATCCAAGCCGGATGATGAAGCCGAGTCTAGGAAGACCTAGAGAACCAGGAACGATGGTATGCCTCTATCCAAGCACCGGAGCGGTGGCGGATATGCCGGCGGAAATGGCGAAGGCAACGGCAAGGGAGGCCAAAATGGGGAAAATGGTGAAGGTTCGCCTTCCCACATACCTGGACGCGGAGAAGATCGTCCTAACCCATCGCGTCCTCCCCGCACCCATGGTCCTTTTGCCACCAGGATTTCTAGCTGTAAAATACCGAAAGTTCTGGAGAAACCCCCAAAGCTGGAAAGCTACGATGGAACCGGTGACCCAGACGAACACATTGAACACGTGGACACCGTTTTGGATTATTATGACGCACATGGTTCTGTTAAGTGCAAACTGTTCGTCTTAACACTCAAAGCTGCTGCTATGACGTGGTTCAAAGCGTTACCGGAAGGATCTATAGATTCGTGGAAAATACTCTGCAAAGAGTTTACTTCCCACTTCACTTCTAGGCGGAAACAGCCTAAATCTGTTGCCACCTTAAGTGCCATCGTCCAGGGGAGGAAGGAAACCCTCAGAGAATACATTGAGAGGTTTACTTGTGCAGCGGTTGATGTGAAAGGAGCCGATGACAAGCTTAAGTGCTTCATTTTTGAAAAGGGTTTAAAGCAAGACTCCATGTTCAAGGAAAAACTAGGATTAGAAGAGCCACAAAACATGAGTGAACTGCTGAGACGCGCTCAACCATACATCAACTATGAGGAAAAACTTATTTCTGAGGGAGCAGAAAAAGCAAAATCCTCAGACAAACACTATGACGGAAGGAAGGAACATGAAAGATACAGCAAAGGGAAAATGAGAATGCCCAGGCCAAGATTTTCAGAGTATACTCCTCTTAACACTTCCATAGATAAGATTCTAGGAGAGTGTATCAATGCAGAGTTCCGGGATGAAGGGGTGAAGTTTCCCCAGACAATCAAAGAATCCCCGAAGGCAGATAAGTCTAAGTACTGCCGTTTTCATAGATGCTATGGTCATGATACGGACGATTGTATACACCTGAAAGATGCCATCAAAGATTTGATAAGGAAGGGGAAATTGAACCGTTATACCAAAGACGGATAGAAGGATAGGAAAGATGCAAGATGCTACCGCGAAAACAACACCAGGAGCCACAAAAAGAGTGAATCCCCTAAACGGAAACGGTCACCAAGAAGGGAAGAATCTAGCCGGAAGGCTATCGATTCGGTTTCGAAAAGGAGGAATAAAGAGAAAGAAGATTCCAGTTCCAGCGACGAAGAAGTAGTTAAGAGCAAAGGCAAGCGTCCTTTCATTGGATCCATTACTGGAGGGCTCCTAACCACCGGTAGGCCGTCAAGAGGAACCATTAAGAGAACGATAGCGGAAATTTTTTCCGTGTCAAAGATAGAAGATACACCGTCAACAAGCACCGCACCTAGAAGGCCTATCCTTGGGTTCTCCGATGACGAGAGGATTGGCAACAAACCAAACAAGCTACTTCCCCTAATAATCATGGCAACCATTGCCGGCTTTGATGTGTCCCGAATTTTGATCGATGAAGGGAGTTCTGGTGACATTATGTACGAAGATTTGTTTGACAAGATGGGACTGAAAAAGGAAGATTTATCCCCTTATGAAGGGTCAGACTTGAAGGGATTCAATGGCACTTTAACAAGGCCATTAGGATTTTTAACGTTGAAAGTAACCTTTGAAGACGGAAAGACTGCAGAATCTGAGGTAACCATCCCGGTCCAGTTCCTGGTAGTACCATGCAAAGCCGTGTACAATTGCATACTTGGGAGGACTACCCTGGCTGCCCTTGGGGCAGTACCTTCAACTGTTCATTTGAAGATGAAGTACCACGGCAAGAAAAACCAGGTGGTCACCGTTATGGCAGACTTAGTAGGAACGAAGAAGTGTTATAAGGAGCTACAGAGAGAGTTGGATGCGGTAGAAATGGTAGAGGCTGAAGAGATTCTTCGGGTAGATGTGCCAGAGCAGGTAACACCACCACGATCCAAACTATTAGATGTCAATGTCGCAAAGATCGATATACATCCTAATGACTGCGTATCCGGTGATGAGAGTTACCAACAGAAACTGCTCCCGCAAGAATCTAGTAGGCCTATACCAGACGGAGAGTTTGAAGAGGTGCAGCTGAACGAACATCCAGATAGGAAGGTTAAGATTGGGACCAACTTGCCAACGAATGTCCGCAAAGACTTATCCAGTGTTTGAGGAAGAACGCTGATTTATTCGCAATTTCACCTAGTGAAATGCTGGGGATAGGCGCTAAAGTAGCGTGCCACCATTTGAATGTCAGCGAAAGATACCCATATGTGGCACAAAGAAGGAGAAGACAATCCCCGGAGAAGGCAAAAGCTGCACAGGAGATCGTTGACGGATTATTGAAGGCGAATTTCATTTCTGAGCTTCACTACACGGAATGGTTGTCTAATGTCGTGTTGGTAAGGAAGTCTTCTGGAAAGTGGAGAATGTGTGTAGACTACACAGACCTCAACAAAGCCTACCCAAAGGATTCATACCCACTTCCGAATATAGACAAACTGGTTGATGACTCAGCAGGTTACAAACTGCTGAGTTTTCTTGATGCTTATTCCGGCTACAACCAAATTCCCATGTCCATGAAAGACCGTGATAAAACAGCTTTCATGACGGAAGGAGCGAATTACCGGTATAACGTAATGCCGTTTGGGCTAAAAAACGCTGGAGCCACTTATCAGAGAATGATGAACAGAGTTTTTGAAGGCGAGATTGGCAAGATGCTTGAAGTATACATGGACGATATGATCGTCAAATCGGCAGAAGAGAATCTACATAGCATCCATCTAGAGGCAATTTTCCACAAAGTCAGGGAGTTTAACATGAGGTTGAATCCAGAGAAATGCACATTCGCAGTCAAAGCAGGAAAGTTCTTGGGGTTTTATTTGACTGAAAGAGGGATTGAGGCAAACCCAGATAAATGTGAAGCCATAATCCGGATGGAGGCCCCGTCTACAAAGCAGGGGATTATGAAGCTAAACGGGATGCTCATCGCGCTAAACAGATTCATCTCCAGATCCGCGCAACATGCATTGCCGTTTTACAAGTTGCTAAGGAAAGAAACAGATTTCGTGTGGACGGAGGAGTGTGAAAAAGCTTTCGCTCAGATGAAGACAATACTCTCCCAACCACCAGTATTGTCCAGACCTATGGAAGATGAGACGCTGTTTTTATATCTAGCAATATCGGGTGAAGCCGTTAGCGCCGTGTTAGTAAGAGAGACTGACGCCAACCAGAATCCGGTATATTTCATATCCAAGGCCCTAGCCGGAGCTGAGGTAAGATACCAGAAGATTGAGAAGGTAGCATTGGCGTTAGTAACAGCAGCGAGGAAGTTAAGAAGATATTTCTTGGCGCACTCAATAGTGGTAAGGACGGACCAACCAATCAAGCAGGTGTTGTTCAGACCTGATCTAGCCGAACGTATGACAAAGTGGTCCGTTGAACTTTCAGAATTTGACATCACGTTTGAGAGCAGGAAGGCCTTGAAAGCCCAGCCCTTTGCTGATTTCTTGGCGGAGATGACTCCGGCAACCAGTGAACCATGCACAAAATGGACCATCTTTACAGACGGTTCTTCCAATAGCAAAGGGAGCGGAGCAGGCCTTATCCTGGAAAGCAATGAAGGGTTAATGATAGAAGTATCCCTAAGGTTTTCGTTCACCACCACGAACAATCAAGCCGAGTACGAAGCCTGCATTGCCGGCCTGAAGCTAGCACGAGAACTAAGGGCAAGAGAAGTGAAACTGAGGACTGATTCCTAGTTGGTGGTAACGCAGGTGAAGGGTGAAGCACAGGCCAAAGAACCTTTGTTATAGAAATACTTGTCGGTGATAAGGGAAACCAGCAGCACGTTTGAAGATTTTGAGATTATGCATGTTCCAAGGGAGCAAAACACAAGGGCCGACGTCCTATCCAAATTAGCAAGCACACGAAGGAGCGGTGTGAACCATTCTTTTATCCAGGAAACGTTAGAAGCGCCCAGCATAGCGGAGAAAACGATGGTTATGGCCCTTGACGGAGACGGCGGTAAGACCTCCTGGATCTTACCCGTGATACGATTCATAGAAACCGGAGAACTCCCAAAGAACAAAGAAGAAGCAGCGTTGGTTAAACGAAGGGCTCCATCACATACGATTGTGTCCGGGCAGTTGTACAAGAGAGGGTTTTCCACACCCCTACTCAAATGCCTAGAAGGAGAGGAAGCCATCTACGCCTTGGAAGAAGTCCACGAAGGAATTGCAAGCCAACATCTTGGCGGGAGAGCATTAGCAAGGAAAATACTCCGGGCAGGATACTATTGGCCTGCAATGGTCGCAGATGCCAAAGAATTTGTAAAGGCCTGTGAGAAATGCCAAAAACACGGAGACGTATACAATTCTCCGCCTTCAGAACTCCACAGTCTCACCATCCCGTGGCCCTTTTATCAGTGGGGGATGGATATCATAGGACCCTTTCCAATGGCAGCGGGGCAATTGAAATATCTGATTGTTGCCGTTGATTATTTCACTAAATGGGTCGAAGCTGGGGCATTAGCAAAGATCACCGCTGCCAACATCATCAAATTCTTCAAAAGAAATATCTTAGCCAGGTTCGGAGTCCCACATTCTGTTGTTACCGACAACGGAACGTAGTTCACTGATAAGAAAATGAAAAAACTCATGGAGGACTTCAAAATCTCTCAACATTTTTCATCTGTTGAACACCCCTAGACTAACGGCCAAGCTAAAGCAGCTAACCGGGTAGTCTCTAGGGGGTTGAAGAGAAGACTGGACGATACAAAGGGAAGTTGGGCTGAAGAATTATGCCACGTCCTGTGGGCTTACAGGACCACACCTCATTCCACGACGGGAGAGACACCGTTCAGGCTTACCTATGGCACTGAAGCCGTCATACCGGTGGAGATTGGGGAGTTAAGTTGGAGAACAGCTTACCCCCTAAATGAGGAAGACAATTCCACAACTATCCAACAAGAGTTGGATTTTCTAGACGAAAAAAGGTCCTACGCGGCACTCACTGAAGCTGCCGTCAAGAGAGTCACGGCTTCAAGATACAACAAGAGAGTTCGTTCACGGGATTTTCATCCCGGTGATTTGGTTCTCCATCGCGCCGATGTTGGCGGAAAGAATGTTCCTGAAGGAAAGCTGGTAGCAAATTGGGAAGGCCCTTACAAGGTCACAACATCTACAGGCCAAGGAGCCTACAAACTGGAAACTTTGAAAGGGGAAGTCATCCCAAGGACTTGGAATGCCACCAAGTTGAAGAAGTATTTTAGTTGATATCAAATTATCTGTTTATGCTTACCGTTATAACGGAAGCCTTTGTATCCGTCATGGAACGGAAGCTATTATGTAACAACCTGAAAGATTCAATGAAGTGATGAACATTCAAAAATTTGTTTTCTTTTATGTTTCAGCAAATTTAAAAACGTTTTGAGATAGATGTTAGCGTTAGCATTTTGACGGAATCCGAAATCCAAAGCGCAAAATACTTGAATAAATATACGTTAAGAAAACGTAAAAGCCCTTCCAGAAAGGCAAAATACCTTCTCTCAACGGGGGCAACCTAATGAATGGCTTTTCCGGCTAGCCACCTGAAAGTAGCGCATGTTCACAGGGGAAGAAGGGAAGTCTTGGCGAGATTATCCCCTAACTCCAGTAAGACCTTAACCATAAGGCCAAAAACAAAGCCCTATAAAATTTAGGCACCCCCACACGATCATTACCGCAAAAAGAATACAATTCTAGACGGAATATTTATAAGCTCCCAAAAAGGTGAAACAGATTAATTCACAACGGACAGAATTCCTAGACGGAGCAACGTTATACAAATAAATGTTCCTATGATGGAATCGTTTATAAACGAAGCAATTCTTAACGACAAAACACTCCCATAACAAAATCTCTTCTAAACGGATTTTGCACTTAGCAAATAAGCATTCGTATGATGGGACCATTTCTAAATAGAGCTATTCTTAACGAATTTAATATTCCTACGACGGGATCACTTCTAAACAAGTTTGTCTTAACGAGTAAATATTTCTAAGATGGAATAACTCTTAAACATACAACGCATGTTACAAAAATATTCCCATAGCGGAATTTCCTCCTTCATGACATAAACGTTAAACCGTTTCAGAAGTAAAAAATCGGACAAAAACACGAATAGGGATGGTGAAAACATTATCGCTATGAATTCTAAAATGAAATCAAATGTAACACATCAAATACTCAAAGGTGCATATAATTGCACTCTGGATTAAAAGGAAGATTGTACTTACATTACAAACATAAACTTCAACCGGGAACATCCTCACCGGGAAGAGAAAAAGAAAGTATATAAAAGAAAAAAAAAAAAAACAACAGCAGCACGGATCAATCTTTTTTCTCAATCTCTTCCTCAGGGACATCCGTTGCTTCACCATCCTTCGCGGATCTACCTTCAGCGGGTGGAGTTTGCTCGTCTTCATCTTCGTCAGGAACGATCTTTCCGTCAACAACCTTGCTGAACGGATCGATAGTTTCGCGGTCAATCTTGACTCCCGGATTGAGCAACTCCACCTGGTCGTAAATGTTTGGGCAGATCTTAGAAAAGATGAGAGCATTGGTATCATCCATCTGCTTCTCCAGCTCAGCTTGCTTCTCCGCTTTGAACTTCTCAAAACCCTCCTGATGTTCGAGAAGACGCTGATCCTTGAGGGCAAGTTGCCTAGCCAAGACGGGAGGTTCACCGTATAGGTCAATATCCCTGACATGACGCGCCAAGGAAGCTATCAGTGCATTGCAAGCATCCTTCTCCTTGGCGACATTCTCATTGGCAGCAGCAATCGCCTCATCATGCCTTTTTCGAGCACCAGCCAGCTCCTCCTCATGCTGCCTCTTAAGGGACTCAAGTTTCGCCCGCGCTTCAACCAACTCCGCTTTCTTCTTCTCCAACAGAGCATCCTTAGCTTTGACGTCATCCTTGGCAGATTCAACCTCAATATTAGCCATTTTCAACTTGCTCTCGGTCAAAATTAGTTTGTCTTTGGATTGCTTCAGACCGTCACGGAGCTCTGTGATCGTTTGGTCCCTCTTTTGAACCTCCGTGATGGCCACATTACCAGAGAAGACATCCCATTTTTCACTGGCCATCATGAAGGAGTAAGTGACCAGCCGCTGACCCTCGAAAGCCATACGGGCAAGTTCTTCTTGACGGGCCTAGGGACTCAAAGCGGAGATGTAGTCAAAGTCAGCACGAGAAGCGGTGTTCCGGAGGACCCTCTTGTCAAGAGAAGCAGCACCGTCTAAGCAGGCTGGGAGTTGGTAGGCAGGAGGGGGACCACGAGTCACATTGCCTTCCTCACGATCAGGAGGACAAAGACTCTAATCAGAAGTCCTGCTGCTTCCGCTATCGTGACGCCGTCTACTCCGCTTAGGAGATTTCTCGACAGCGGAGTCGACACCTCTCTTGTTCTTCTTCTTGCCAGTAGCTGGAGGGGGTTTGTCAAGTTTTTGGGCCTGAGGAGGGCCTTGATTTTGTCCCTGAGATGAAGAGGGACCCTGGACTTGTGGTTTGGAAGGAACCTTCACTTTTGGAGCTGGAGGAGGTTGCATCGGCAGGACAGGAGGATCTTGCCTAACCACCCGGGTAGGAGCATCCACTTGTTGAGGAGCCTCAACAACTTGCCTATCACCTTCGTCAACAACTGCGACATGAGTAGGATCCACGATAGCTTCAGGGTTTACCGTGGAGGATTGACCACCAGCATTATCCTGTTTTTTCTTGTTATCCGCCTCTGACTTCCTCCTCCGCAGCGCAGCAAGGTCAATCTTCATCTCCTCTGCAAAACAAAAGAAAAGGACAAGATAAGTACCAAATTACAAGCCAAACCCGTCAAGAAACGTTTTCAGAAACCTCACCAAAAGCATTATTCCGGGCTTCAGGGGACTTGCAACCCATCAACCGTTTGGTATTAATGAAAGCAGGAATTTCATCACAGAATTCTTTTAGCCATGCCTTCATTTGCTGATCAGCCTCACTGAGTTGATCATCTTTTATTAAATAATCGCCGGAAGCGAGTAAAAAATGCCTTCGATACCAAAATTTTGAAAATCTAGACCTACATGGAATGACTTCTTCATTATCTACAACTAGCGGATGGGTTTGTTCAACTGGCGGTTGAACAGACTCCTTTTCCGCGTTGGTGTCCTTATCTTCTCCATCCTCACTATCAGATAGTTCCGTGAAGACGGTATAATCATCAAAATCTACCCCGGCATCGTCTTTCCGCTCATCCACAGAAGTATAACACAGGGCCCAATGGGCTGATTCCGTAACGGGAGCAACAAAATAATATTCCCCCCGTGGCCACTTAAAGGAATCTTGGTACACCTCAAAGTATTTTTTTCTTTGGCGGAAAGATACAAAACCCTGCCTCATTGCAGTATTGCGGTTGGTCCGGGATAAGGTAAACAAATTCATAAACAAAGGTACGCTGGCCCTTCCACCTTTATATGTACAGAAGAATTGAAAAGCCTTGATGAAACTCCACGAGAGGGGATGGATCTGAGAAGGAGCCAAACGGAGATGTGCCAGCAACCCGGATTCAAATTCCGTAAAGGGAACGCGCACTTGAAACGTTTTTGCTAGCACCTCCGGGAAGGAAAGCCCACATTCCACATAATTGGAACAAAGCCTTTTATTCACTGGAGGAACCACAACTTTCCAATCTTCTTGTGGCCCTACATCCGTATAAGCTCCGTCAAGAGATTGACTCTTGGCGTAATCACAGGGAACACCAAGGATCTCCGGGATGACCCAATCATATTTGCAGGCGTCGACGGGAAGTTCAACCTCTTTCAATGCTTTTACCATTGCTTCTACGTCTTCTGCTTCCTTCGCTGCAAGCCTGGCAAGTTCAATACTAGCGTCAGCCATGATTTTGTTCCCCTTAAAAAGAAGTTTTTGCAAGCTTATATTTGACAACTCGATACATAATCCCTCCTCAAAATAGCGTTTATATTCCTGAATTCTGTCGTTACTAAACTTGACAATAGCCATCTCACAATCATGATTATAATAAGTACAGGTCAAACCGTCAGTCAAAATGTACTCAGCGTCCTTGGGATAGAACTTTTTCAAACATTCAACACTCACAGTGAAGGTGTCAAGGTCATGATAACGAGCCTGTTCATAAGTCATTCCCTCACCATCCTTTGGCATGACTACAGGTTCAGGTTTTCCCCTATAAGTTGGTCCCTCGTAATACTCTTGCTCAGAGGACATTTCATCTTCCCTCAAAAATAGCGATGAACACTCACTTTCAATCATCTCATCGCTATCACTCAAGTTTATCAAAACCCCTGTATTGGCCATAATGATACGAACAGGAAAATAAATTGATAAGAGGAAGAGTTAACGAAAGTACCTCAATAAAAAAAAATCTGCTGGATGAGTAGTGATTACTGATTTGAGAATCGGAATCAATGAAAATCTCGTAGATATGGGAGCAGAATCACCGAAAAGAAAATAAGGATTCAAGAAGCTAAGATGCGAAAAAGAATAATGAAGCAACCCTTGAAATATTTATAAACCGCAAAAAAGCACGTTAAACGGCCCGGATTCGAGGAAGCTGAAAAATTCAAATCAACGGTCCAGAAAAAACCTCGAAGTAACGGATATTTGAGTACCCTATGACAGCTAGTGATGTATGCGCAGTAAATGTGCAGTAAAGAGGGACACGCGTGCGCTTTTAATGCTACCACGACGTTCCAATTATGCACAGCTGTCCCACGTTCCCAAGAAGGTAAAACGATTCAACACTCCAACGAACAAAGTTCCGTCTAAAATAACAAAGAAGGAAATCTGGCAACAAGCTTCTCCACCGAAGACGGGATAACGCGTCTTCACCACATCTAGACGGATACCGTACCCGGGGGCATATAAATAGGGTACGGGAATCCAAAACGGTATGATTAACCTTTTTCCTCAAAACTTTTTCTTTACTTCACCATTATTATGGAACTAACTCTTGTAGGAATCCCTTGACGGAAACACGCAAAATCAAGTCAATACTTAGACTTCATCTGCAGCTATTGACTTCGGGGGCAACTGTTCTGGACTGGCCAAAAGCCCAATACACACTCAGGCCCAGACCCACTAATATATGAGCAACCCGTCTCACCTTCCAAGGGCTTTCCACCCTGAAGCTACAGTAGACACGTTGTAGGCGGACAGGGCTATGTCTTGGGATTTCCACCGTTGGATAAACCGTCACAAATTCCAACGGCCAGGATTCCTACACGGAATCCTTCTTATCCATCAAGGCAGAACTCCTATAAATAGGTGGTTTTACACCACCTCATGGTATGATTCTTGAACCCTATTCTCCCTTCTTGCATACTTACTGACTTGAGCGTCGGAGTCCCTTTTTGTGCAGGACCCCCCCCCCCCCCCCCTTTGTCAAGGAGCTGAGCCACCATAATAACCACCAATCATCACCGTAGCTTCATCTCTTGGAGTTAAGACTTTGGACGGAATAGAACACTACTTATCATCCACTGTATTTAAAATAGATAGATTTTCGGTTTACTTATTTCTACTCCCGGTATACAAGAGAAAACAAATTGAACATTTGACCATGAAGGTCATGAAATGTCCCTTCACACTTGTGGTTCTATCACCTCTTCCAACACAGAGTTAATTTGGTAAAGTATTTTTATTTGTATAAATATTGTGTTTATGCTGCATATATTTTAGCTAATTGTATGAGTTGCAATACTTTAAGTCTAAGATAGGTCTCTATGAACTTTTATATATGTATATAGTTTAAGATAATCAATAGATTTCTATTATACATGCATCCTTTCTTTGTTGAGTTTATGATAGAAATTGTAAACAACACTTATTAGTGTGTCTCTTTATGGTGAATGACTAAAAAAATAGAATATAAACATAATATGGAATTGAATTTTTTTTAACATCTTAAATTGTTTTTAATTCATATTTTTTGTTTGTTAGACAGAATTGAATGGCGATGGCGCTCCTCCCACTCCTTCAGAATTGTTTGTTCATACACACCAACATCGCAAGAATAACACTTAGGTTGATCGAAGATCGGAACATGTCTATGTAATGAGCTCTCAACTTTAAATTGTATTGTTTTTTATTATGCATATTGATTTTATTTTATTTTACTTGATTTTAAAAATTAATTAGTCTTATATTTGTGTCAATAGGAAACATATAAACATAGATGAGAATAATTGACTGAACAAGCATCTTCGTAAGGAACTACGCCGTCAAAGGAAACAGATGTGGTTTTAGGTTGCAGCAATAAGGAAAGGACATGTATATGGTCTTAGGAGTGAATCTTCTTTATTTGTAGGCAGACGAAATTACCGTGGTTCTTCCTCGTCAACTGAGTGGTTGCAAATATATGAATTTGAAGAGCTAAAAATATAAAGGAGATAAATGAACTTCAGGATATGGTAAGACAAATTGATGGACAACTTAAACTTTTAGCCGAAGTCATATACTGAAGATCAAGTTCATGAAGATAAGGTGTCTAATGATAATGAAGATAATGTGGCTAATCGTAATGATGTCTCAGATGATAATGATGATTTGTCTGATGATAATGATGATGATGATGATGGTGGTGATGATTTAGATCCATAAAGAATGACAACTGTAGTAGCTAGTGATATAGTTTTGTATGTAAGTTTTGTTTGATTTTAAATTCTTCTTTATTTGATAAGTGTTTGATAATGCTTAAATCTACTATGTTAATATTGTTTTGTGCATGATTAATTGTTTGGTGTCTATGAAATATTTTTAGAGATATTAAATTAGATCTAAAAATTTGTTTTTAGGGATTTTCAATTGTAAATAATAATATTTGTCAAAAAATTATAAATAATAATAATAAAAAACAAAAAATTATAATAATTAAAAAAACAAAAAAAACTCATTAAAGACTGAATTTAACATACAACATTTCCAATTCGGTCGCTGAATCGGTCGCAAAAAAAATAGAAACTAATTTTAAATTGATCACAATAACAATCTCTAATAAGCGTCACTAAATCAGTCGCTAATAGCGTCGTTCAAGGCATCGCACGCCACGTCGCTTGTAGCCTCTGAATTTAGTCGCAAATTCAGTCACTGTTTCGGTCTCTAAATTCAGTCACTAAATTGGTCTCTAAATTCAGTATCTAAATTTAGTCTCTAAATCGGTCTCTAAATTCAATATCTAAATTAGTCTCTAAATTTAGTCTCTAAATTGGTCTCTAAATTCAGTCTCTAAATTGGTCACTAAACTCAGTCACTAATTCAGTCGCAAAAAATTGGTCACTAAATTGGTCACAACAAATCAGCCACCATGGATTTTAAAATTGATTTTAATTGGTCTCTATAGGCGAAAATTCTAGTAGTGAGTCATTTTCAAGCCAGTGTTGAAAAGAACGATAGTACAATGAGGTAACATTGGATAATTGCCATTTCCAGTAACGTAACGCTTATTCATTCATTCCATTGTACGAGAATATTCGTCCATATGAAGTAAAATAGTACTAACGTTACTATCCTTGATGATAATGATGTTGTACTATGATTCTTCAATCAATCATAAATGTTAATTCAAATGATTTCCATTCATTGGATACTAGCAGTTAACTCTGACAAAATTTTAGATTGTCATTTAGAACCTATGTACCGAACATAGCTTCTAAGTCTTTAGCTTATGAAACGAACTAGCTTCTTATAAGAGTAGTTTTTTAACCATATTAGCTTCTGATCAGTATAGCTTCTGACGTGAACTAACTTCTGACCAATGTTGCTTTTGATATAAAGATAACTTCTGATGTATGTTTCTTTTGATCTAGTTAAGACTTGTTTCAGAGCTTCTCAAACTCAAGTGTGTGAACATGAATTAATTACTCTCAAAAATAGTTAACCTAATGATAAAAAATATAGAGTTGAATGTGGAACTTCGAACTTCAAATTTCGTTAGTGTCTTAAGAGAGAGATAAAATGTAAATTTATTTGTAAATGTATTTTGAGTTTTATATCATCTCCTCATCCTAATATTTATTTTTAATAAAAAGGATGTGAGCGAAATTCAAACCTAAGTTTATATATACTCACCTATGAAACTAGTTTGTTGTGAGCCATTTATTTTTGGGGGAACATTTGGAGATCTAAAGCGAGGGTTTGGGTTAGCCTTGTAGATTTGTATGGGTATTAGGGTTAGGAATAGGCCAGGTGAGGCCAGACTTTGGCTGGTCTGAGCTTGATTTATGAAATTTTTTAGGGTTTGAGTCTATTTAAAAGTCCGATCTGACCTTATAGCCTACATAAAAGCCTACATCATATCAAAATTTCAATTCTTTGTTTTTTTTTAAGAACAAATAAAAGCTTCAATCTAGTCTATATTATCTAATTTTTTTAAATAGACAATATAGCCTATTTAAAGGCTACATTACATAAAAAAATATATATAGTCTATATTACTTTCTTTTTTTTAATTTTAAACTAATTTCATGGGTCTTGCCATATGGAATCACTTATGACACCTTAAAAAAAGTGAAGTAATGTTATATTTATTGGTTTAATTAAGTTGAATCAATTTGGTATACAAATATGTAGTATACAACTATTTATAACTAAAGTTTTCTCTCCATACTAACTAAATAGACTTATATATGCTACTTTAAATAAGTAAAACACCAACAAAGAACTTGAGATTAAGTTAATCTATCTAACAATAGACTTATATATGCTACTTTATATAAGTAAAATACATTCACAACCAATTTTATATGTCCTAAATTATTTTTATTTTATCTAAAAATTATAATTATAGAATATAAAAGTAAATTTTAATAATTATGTATATTTTATATGCAAAAAAAAAACAATTATGTGTATATAGGCCGACCTGTTAGACTTTGTAGGCTTTTTTTAAAGCCTAAGCCTGACCTATTTAAATAAAGAGACTATTTTAAAGCCTAAGCCTTACCTTTTTAATAAATAGGCCGGCCTGAGCCTATGTAGGCTAGCTTGTAGGCCCCTGTGAGCAGGTCTGACCTATTCTCAACCCTAATAGGTATGTATATTCGACGGTAATGATAGATACTCGTATTAGTAGTAAGTTGAATTTTTGTTTGATTTTCACCCTCTGGTTTTCTAGAGAAAGAATTCCTATTTGTCCAATGTTCATGACAAATTCTGACATCAAATATTTTCAATTCTCTTCCAAATACAGTAACGGAAATAAAAAATTGACTTTTATAAAACCGAATTTACAATATATTGAGTAGTTAAATATAGCGATCAACAACAAATACTGTGTTAACGAACAAACACCAATAATATAAAAATTAAAGTGGGTAGCATTTAAAAAGTAAGGTATCTATTTGAAATATTAGTAATATCATGCGTGGTTAAGGCTGTGTTTGGTTTGGCGGTGAGTAAAATTGATTTTGATAGAATTGAGTTTGATAGAATTGAGTTTGGTTAAAAGTGAGTTGAGCAAAATTGATTTATGTTTGGATACTTTTTTAGTAAAATTGATTCTTGCCAATTTACATTGTTTGGATAATTTACAACAAAATTGATTTTGAATGTATAATTACCAAAATGGGTTTCTTCAAATATATATATATATATATATATATTTTAAATTCATAAAGTAAATATATACATATTCATAACAAAATCTATTAAAAATTGATTTTTTTAAAAATAAAACAAACTGTTCCGTAAAATAAAAGTTGAAACCATAAAAAAAATACAATGGACCTTCAAAAAATTAAAATGGGCCTTCAAATCCGTGTATTTGCTTCTTTTCGAAAATTACTCTCCGCCCCCCCTACACTTCTCAAGTACCCCCTAAAATCCAAAATTGCCCTTGAATATCAAGTGAAAATGCAGTTCGGATTTTATAATCCGAATTTTGTGGGGGTTTTTACAGGTTCGGATTATAAAATCCGAATTTTGTGGGGGTTTAAGTAGGTTCGGATTAAAAAATCCGAACTTTGTGGCAAATTGGTAGCTAATTCGTAGCTACTGTTATTTTGCATACCATAAACTTGTTGTTGTTTTTTGCTACGACATATTTTGTAGCCAATTCGTAGCTAATCTATAGTGAAAACAATTCGGATTCTGCGAGCCAAAATTTGTGAAGCTTTAACAGGATCGGATTATATAATCTGAACTTTATGAGAATTTAACAGTTTTGGATTATATAATCCGAACTTTTCCAAAAAACCCCTCAATTCGAATTATATAATCCGAAATTTTAGTTTTGTAGCAAATTCTAAGCAAATTGGTAGCTAATCTGTAGCTAATTCGGATTAAATAGAATTCGGATTCTGCAATCCGAACTTGTTCTAAACACCCCACAATTCATATGTAAGGGTAAAATGGGTAGTTAGGAGGGGAAAAGAGAAACAAAGGGGTAATTTTCCTTCTTTTCTGAACCGGTAAACCAACTAGCCCATTCCTCTTATCATCCCTAACCTTAAGATGCGGGGTACTGTAGCATACAGAGTAAAAAGTTACAGGTGAAATAAGAAGGAGCAAGCTTGAAACTTTTGTGTGATTTTCTTAGGGAAGAATAAATAATAGAAGTTATTGGTGGCTATTGTTTTTATTGGTGGCTATTATTAAGGGTAACAAAGGAATAGAAAGAAAAGCCGTAACAATCATCCACTAATACCCATGAAAATCGATTCTCTTTAACGTGAAAGCTACAAATCTTGGCTTCACCTAGAATCGCTTTTAGGCTGCTAGAATCAATTTTACTTCAACAAGCCAAACACTCTATATAATTGAAAACTCGCGTTTGACCACTGCTAAACGCACGTTTGCCGGTTCCACCGCGTAACCAAACATACGCTAAGAATGTCCTCTAAAATCAATACAGTAATAAATAATATTTTAATACTTAAAATGAGCAATCTAATAACAATTAGTTTATTTCAAAGTCTATTAAAAATGTCTAATATGTACCCAAAAAAAAAAAAAATGTCTAATAATTTTGGAAGAAGAGAGAAATTAAGCCTAATAATAATTTATGTTAAATTATATTTTGGGTCTTGTTAACATATCATTTAGATCCATACCAAACAAAATATCATTTAGATAAAATTAAAATAAAAATAAAATAAAAAAGTATAGTGAGGAACAAGGCAGCCGTCAAAAAAAAGTAGAGTAAGGAACAAGGCAAAGGTTTTGAGGAGGTTTTAAGCACATATAAAACCAATCATTGAAACACAGCCACCGTGATCAGTTAAACTCAAATACAATGTCATCACCGTCAAATCAACCGGAAAAGCTCCACTCCGATGCCAAACCATTGAATCCTTCTCCCGACCAACCACCTTCGGAGTCTCCGGAAGCTGAAGAGGAAAAAGGAGAGTGTCCACTCTGCATATTCATGAAAGGGGGAGGTTGCAAAGACACCTTCATTGATTTTGAAAATTGCCTTAAAGAAGCCGAAGACAAAAAGGAAGACGTTTTTGAAAAGTGCTCCCAGATTACCGTACGGTTGTTCGAGTGTATGAATAAGCATTCTGATTACTATAATCCCATGATCAGTGCTGAGAAGCACTACCAAGAGAAAGCTGCTATTGAATTGGAGAATGGGGGAAAGCAAGATTCAGCAGCAACAGTCGACAACAATCAACCGGAAGCACCAAACACTAGTTGGTTCAATTGGCGCTGGACGTGGTAGGGAGGATATTTCCGCAACTGTTTTTGGAGGTAGCTGCAACCACTTATGTCAGAACTCATCCCCTTAACGACCGGATATTGGTGGTGAAAACAATAACAAAACCCCTTCTCAATCTAATTAAAATTGATTTCGATTTTCTGTTGCTCTTTTTTTTTATTGTATATTTCATTATTATTATTATACTTCTAGTCTTAATTTTTGTCACAACAAATGGAATTTTGAATATATTTTTGCACTTGCATCTGCAGCTTTATATGTCAATACTTATTTAAAATTTTATTTATGGTATGTGGCTCTTTAGTAGATGATTCGAGCCCTGAGTATAGTTGAGGCTATTTGCCATTGCACAAGAGGCATATGACACTCAAATATTGTTGAGAATTGAGAATGTCTAATGAGGAAAAGGGATTTGTGAATCTCTTTAGTGTTCAAGTGTATGACCAAATGGAACCTTGATGATGTCTTTTTGACTTTATTTTGATTATTTTGCCTATTTCGATTACCATAATAGTAAGTTCCTATGCCACAACGAATGATTTCAAGAGTTGCAACTATGCAATCATGACTTGTTTATGCAAGGGGTTAAACTTGAAATTCAAAATTGTCTGCAGCCACACCTAGACGCAGAGAGGGAATTGCATGCTCGTTCAAGTTTCACGTCTAATAGTTGGAAGATAAAAAGTTAGGAAATTATTATAAATATGAGGATGTATATTTAGTTTTATACACAACAATTTATCTAGGTTTTTGGGTGTACTAGGGGTTTGGATAGTTGTGTGTCATGCAAGTGGTTTGCAATTTTTCTGTGCAAAAATCGTAGAAAATTTAGTTGTGAGAGTTTGCAATTTTTCTGTACAAAAATTGTAGTTGAGAGGGTTTGCAATTTTAGTCCCGATAAAAATTGCACTTGTATGAGAGAGTTTGAGAGGTTGCGATTTCGCTTTATAAAAGTTACAAATTTAGTAATAAATTATTGAAGATTTAGTACTAAATTATTATTGTGAGTTGATTTTGTTTTGTTTTATTTATTTTATGGAGATCTTGTTTGTTTTTTCTTTCTGTGTGGAGATTTTATTTGATTGTATTCTCAACAAGTGGTATCAGAGCAAAGGTTCCGATCAATGGAGGAAGAGATTACGCTGCGCAACCTATTTGAAGAGTTTGGTCACGTTCAAATTAAATGTCCAAAACTCATGAAAGATCTGCAATTGTTGTTGATGAATGATGAGGATGATCTTCTTATACTTTGTAAGGATGAAGTTGAGAATAAAGTGAAGAGATGTGAGACTTTGGATGAAGGGAGGATATGTTGTGTAAAAGTGAATACTCATCCAAGTCCCACATCTAGTAGTTGGAATAAAAAAGAGCTAGGAAATTATTATAAATATGAGGATGTATATTTAGTTTTATTTACCACAACTTATCTAGGCTTTTGGGTGTATCAGGGGTTTGAGAGGGTTTGCAATTTTTCCGTGCAAAAATATTAGTTTCGGCGGATTGCAATTTTTCTGTGCAAAAATTGTAGAAAATTGTAGTTGCGACTTGCGAGAGTTTGCAATTTTTGCGTGCAAAAATTATAGTTGAAAGAGTTTGCAATTTTGGTCCCGATAAAAATTACACTTGTGTGAGAGAGTTTGGGAAGAAGCAAATAGTTTTAAACTACAACCTATGGTACGAATCCTTCTCTAAAATAATTCGAGACTCTTTTAAAACTTTTATGGTATGAATCCATATCTAAAAACTCAACATCGTTAAAACTTTTTAAAGAGAGTTTTGTTGTTCATCATAGTCTTACTCGACTCGAGAAATTAATTTATGAAGTTACCATTTCTTTTTTGGCGACTCGTTATCATCCTGCTACCATTTTATTTTCAAATTTTAATTCTCAAACAAATATATGTAGTATACACCTGAAACTTTTGGAGGTATGTATTGTTCTGCTCAGGTCACCCGGACCCCTAATTTCACTACTGAAAGTGAGTAACATTTGTGATGAGAGAACAATTGGTAATTAGATAAAAATAAAGAGAATTGATGGAAATAGAGAGAAATGAAGTCAATCGCAATTCTAATCCAAGAATAGTGATTAACAAAGTGAAGATCACCATAAGAAACGTGGTTTCTTGATAAGATCGATAGGTGGTTCAATCCATAACCAAAGATGAGCAAAGTTCAAAAACACATAAAGTGTAAAACTTAACAAAATTCTTTAACATGATAAGTGTTACATGCTTCCTATTTATAGGATTGACTCACGATGAAATACACATAAAAGTTAACTAAAAAAACAAAGATTTTAGCCACTTATTATCATGATAGTGGGAGATATTAAATAGATAAGAGATAGTGATGTTCTTTTATTGCTTAGTGTGCCACTTTCATATGTTTAGTGAAATTATTTATTTGCCACTATCACATGTTTGGATAATAATCACCAACTTTAGTTCTTTTTATTCCATAAATGAAATAATTCTTCTTGTTAAGCGATAACATTTTACGATCACATCATACTCTCCCTTTTCAAGAGAATCTGACCTCGAATTTGTAGCTCTAAATACCTCCTGGATCAAAAATCAATCTATAGAACTCATAACTTGAAGTTTTCACTATAGAGAGATTTTCCTTTTGATTAAAATAAATTGTCAACTTCCTTTTCCTTTGTGATTCACGGACATAATCAGTTTTGTAATGATTATTCTTTTCTTTAGAATCCATGGAAGAATGATAGCTCTCATCATGCTCACAAAAAATATCCTTAATTTTACAACATTCTTCTTCATCAGCCTGAATCTTTTCATAACACAAAGAAATATTAGACAATTGAATATTGTTTGAAGAATCCCAATACTTAACCACACAAGCCAACTAATTAAAAGATGGTAATAATGTAGTTGTATGCCAAGACTTCACAACAATAATTTCCTCTTGTCTTTTAACTTCTATGGAGACATTACTTTGATCCTTTGGAGTTTTATCCTCAACCTGCTTGATGGTAAAATCATCACAATTAAAAATATTGTTAATATCACAACAAGTATCTAATATAACATCCTTCACCGCTATCTTTTTTTCTCTGCACATCTTTTTTAATAGATTCTTTCTTTTCTTCTTTCTCTTTTTCTCTCTTCTTTTCTTTTTCTTTTTCTTTTTCTTTTTCAACTTCTATCTCTTCCAACTTTTTGTGAAGTTCTCTAAGATAGTGAGAATGTGCATAACGTCTTCTTATCATTTTTTTCATCTCCTCCCAATTTTTAATGGGTGGCTCTCCATACCTCATTCTTTCTTTAATGGTTTGATCCCACCAAATCAATGCATAATCTTTGAATTGAAGAGCTACAACCTGCACTTTTTAAATATTATAGTAATTGTCACATTGAAATATTTGTTCAATGTTTGTTTCCCACTTTATATAAGCCTTTAGATCTCTCATCCCTTGAAAAGATGGAAGTTTTATATCATTCAACCTTTCTATTCTCACATCTTTACTTGCCAACTGAAATTTGCTTTTTCCATAACATTTATTGCTCTTTGCAATGTGATCAATCTTTTTAAGAAATTCTTCCGTTTGATTATGGATCAATTTCTCAAAATGATCCATCATGTTTGGATTTCTCGGTTCATTTTTTAAAAAATATTTTTGAATGACTAAAAAAATGACATGAATGATTTGGAACAAAGAACGGTCCAACACGAACCAAGCTCTAATACCACTTGATGAGAAAAAAAAATGGTAATTAGATAAAAATAAAGTAAATTGATGGAAATAGAGAGAAATCACTATTCTAATCTAAAAATAGTGGTTAACAATGTGAATATCGCCACAAGAAACGTGGTTTCTTGATATGATTGATAGGTGGTTCAATTCAGAACCAAAGATGAGCAAAGCTAAAAAACACATAAAGTAAGTGTGAAACTTAACAAAATTCATTAACATGATAAGTGTTACATGCCTCCTATTTATATGATTGACTCATGATGAAATACACATAAAAGTTAACTAAAAAACAAAGAGATTTTAGCCACTTATTATCATGATAGTGGGCTAAATTATTACAATAGAAAATGTAAAATAAATAAGAGATAGTGATGCTTTTTTATTGCTTAGTGTGCCATTTTCATATGCTTAATGAAATTCTTTATTTGTTACTATCACATGTTTGGATAATAATCACCAACTTTAGCTCTTTTTATTCCATAAATGAAACAATTCTTCTTGTTAAGGGATAGCATTTTAGGATCACATCAATTTGACAACTAAAATGACTACTTAAAATAATCTTTATATCATACTCCCTCCGTCCCATAACATAAAAGAAAAAAAATCAATTTTTTTTTTCAAAATAAAAGAAAAAAATGTAAATATTTATCTTTTCAAAAAAATTTTACTCTCTCTCTTACTTTTTCTATAACGAAATAAAAATTATTTTTACATCTTTCCATACAACTTTTTTCCAAAAAAAAATACTCCCAATCATTATTATTTTTTCTAATAAGTATGATTTTAATTCTTTTTCTTATATTATGAGATAGAAAGAGAGAGTATGTATATTTAAGAACATTATACAAAATCAATAACAAATTATATTTAAATTTCGCAATCTTACACTTAAATTGAGCAATCTAATAACAATTCATTTATTTCAAAGTACTTTTAAAATTGTCTAATAATTTTGGAAGAAGGATATTATAAAAAAAAATTGGAAGAAGAGAGAAATTAAACCTAATGGAGAACCCAAGGAGTGTGGTTGAGCGGTTGAGGTTCATCTTCTCTTAACCAATAGAGTCGAAGGTTCGATCCTCACCTTAGATATGAAGCAACTTTAAATCTTTGGACCAACTATTCCACCTATCAAAGTGTCTCCAATCTAACGAGAGATTAGTCACCGTGTTCAACGGTGAATGCGTTCGGCGGTAGATACCCCGGTCTCGAAAAAAAAAATCTAATGGAGTAATAATTTATGTTAAATTATATTTTTTATATAAAAAAATTCGTTTAGCAAAAAAATAAAAAAAATAACGAACAACACAACAAGGGTTTTGAAGAGGTTTTAAACACATGTTTCATTCATTCGTGTAATACAACCAATCTTTGAAAACGTAGCCACCGTGAGAGTTTAACTCAAACACAATGTCCACGGCGGCGAATCAACCGGAAAATCTCCACTCCGATCCCAAACCATCAGATCCTTCACCGGATCAACCACCATCGGAGTCACCAGAAGCAGAGGAAGAAGAAGAAGGAGAGTGCGGATTCTGCTTATTCATGAAAGGCGGCGGTTGCAAAGACACTTTCATCGATTGGGAAAATTGCGTCAAAGAAGCCGAAGACAAAAAGGAAGACCTTGTTGAAAAGTGTTCACAGGTTACATCAATGTTGAAACAGTGTATGGATGCTCATTCTGATTACTACGCACCGATTCTTATGGCGGAAAAGCATGCTGAAGAACAAGTTGTTATTGAGTTGGAGAAAGAGAAACAAGATGAAGCTTCTTCTCCTTCTAATCAAAAGTGATTTTCAATTTCCATTCCTCTTTTTTATTTTCATTTATTTAGTATTAATAATTTTTACCCGGGTCGAGGGATTAGTCTCTGTTGCGCGCGCAGAGGATACCCGGTTCAAACAAAAAAAAAAACATAATTTATTGTTATTGTTGTTCTTGTATTGTATTATTACTGTGTTGTAGCATCACCTTATTTTGATAGATAAGTTTAAAATTGGTACTTTATATGATATGATATAAGACTGTTTATGAATATGAGAGATTGAGAGGGTTCTCGTTTTTGTTGTTGTAATAAGTTGAATTATTGATAGGTAATCTTTATCTATCTAAATTTTTAATAAATTTTTTGTTTTTAATTTTATGATGATGTGGTTTTATGTATAAGTGGGTCTATTAGTGTTTAGTTGATGATTTGTGCCTCAGGTAGCTAAGCCTATGTTTGGTATCACGGTAGGTGTTCCAGAATTAAGGTGACTCATAGTTATTTTGTAGAAGCTACAACTTGTAGGTTCTGCAAAATTGCAGTGGATCACCGTGATTCTGGCACACTCACTATGATACCAAATATGCACTAAGCCGATTTGCCGTTGTGCAAGTATGATGCTTTACGTTGCATATGATATGAGACTTTGGCCCTGTTTGGATAGACACTGTATTTGCAGCTTATGGCACAAACACATATGAATAAGCTTAGATAAGTTATTTCTATAGTACAAGAAGTTAAATTGTTTTTGTATATGCTATAAGATGTTTTCGTAAGCTCTATTGGAGAACTTATGTAAATAAGTTGAAAAAAGCTTAGGAAAATGTCATAAGTTGTTTTCTTAAATTCTCTGAAAGTGTCAGACAAAACTTAAGCCGGTAGATAAGCTAAAATAAGTCAATCCAAATAGGCCCTTTAATTTGTTGACATTTGAGAATCTCTAAGGAAAATGGATGTCTGAATCTCTTTTGGGTTGAAGTGTATGATTACTTGAAATTTTGATGATCTATGTGTTTGACTTCTTTAGGTTGTTTTCTATTTAATTTGTTGACTTGGGTTTATGTTTAGTGTTGATTTCTTTTTCTGCCTTTGCTAACTAATTCAGTAATTAGTGATTAAGTGGTAAATGCATTTTGATTGTTCTCTTGGTAGTTGGTAACAAGCAGCGAGGGAATTAGATAGTATTAGTAGAGTACAAATTCTAATTAATGGTATGAAGTAGCTTGATCCTACTAACTAAATAGATCTACTCTACTTCTTTGAATTCCTTCTCATTCTATACCAGAAGTCCAGTAGAGTAACTAAGCGAACGATTCATTAGAAGAGTTTACTAACCCTAGTTATTTAGTTTGATCGGCTCACTTGATAGTAATTATTCAGTTACTCAAATTTAGTGGTAGAGTGGGACGAAACAATGGGTCTACTTGTTAATACTTCTGTTACTCAAAGATACTAAGTTAATTGTTGAACCACAGTGACCGTGAGTTGGAGTCAAAGGAAGTTTCAACGCCCTCAAAGCAAGCTGAAAAGGAGGAGGAGGGCGATTGCGGGTTCTGCCTGTTCATGAAAGGAGACGGTTGCCGAGACAGCTTGGTCGAATGGCAGAATTGCGTAAAAGAGGCGAGGGAGAACAAAGAGGACCTTGCTGAAAAGTGCTCTCTGGTCACCACTTCTTTGTTGCAGTGTATGGATTCCCATTCTGATTACTGCAAACCCATCATCAGGACTGAGAAGCACGTCGAAGAGAAACCCGTTATTGAATTAGAGAAAGGAAAGCAAGATTCAACAGTCAACAACAATCAAATGTGATTTCGAATTTCCGTTGCTCTTTTTATTCTTATTTTATATTTCATTGTTATTATACTTCTAGTATTACCATGTTATAGCATTAACCTATTTCAATTGATAACACCAGTTCAAAAATTGTCACTCACGTGATAAGACTGTGTATGAGAGAAAAAGCTTTCTCTTAGTTGTCATAATAAGTAGAATACTGGAATTGCTGATAGTTAATCTATCTCAATTGTTAATCAAATTTTGTTTTTAATTTTAAGATATGATTGTTAAGTATCAGTGGTTCTTTTACTGTCTAGTTGATGATTTGTGCCTTAGGTAGCTAAGTCTATTTCACCATGCATATGGCATCTAATTTATTGACATTTGAGAATCTCTAATGGGGAAAATGAATATGTGAATCTCTTTAGGGTTTAAGTGCACGAGTTAATGGGATTTTGATGATCTGTGTTTTTTACTTCATTTTGGTTTGTCTTCTACTGTTTAATTTGTTGACTTGGGTTTATGTTGAGTGTTGATGTCTTTTTCTGTCCGTGCCAACTAATTCGGTAATTAGTGATTCAATGGTAACTGCATTTTGATTGTTCTCTTGGTAACAAGCTGTGAGGGAATTATTTAGTATTAGTTGAGATTCTAATTAATGGTATGAAGCAGCTTGATCCCACTAACCAAATAGCTTAACTCTACAACTTGTAATTTCTTCTCATCCTATACCAAAAGTCGAGTACGCTAGCAGTTTATTAGAAGGGTTAGTAGCCTATAGCTATTTAGTTCGATCCATCTACTCACGTGATAGCAAATATACAGTTACTCAAAGTTAGTGGTAAAGTGAGATGACACACTATGGGTCTGCTTGTTGACATTTCTGTTATTCAAAGTTTCTTAAATTTAATTGTTGGACTGCAGCGATGAAACAGCAAATCATTCTCCTGATCAACAAGCTTTGGAACCTGTGAAAGCAGTAGACGGACAGGAAGATGAAGAGGAAGGTGAGTGTGGGTTCTGTGTCTTCATGAAAGGAGGCGGTTGCAAAGATACCTTTGTCGATTGGGAGAATTGTGTGAAAGAAGCGGAGGAGAACAAAGAGGACCTCGTTGAGAAGTGCTCGCAGGTCACCAATCTTTTGAAACAGTGTATGGATTCCCATTCTGATTATTACGCACCCATCCTCGTGGCCGAGAAGCATGTTGAAGAACAAGCCATCATTGAATTGGAGAAAGAAAAGCTAGATTCAGCAACCAGCAACAATAAACAGGAAGCCACTTCTCATTCTAATCAAAAGTGATATTTAATTTCGATGCTTCTTTTTCTAACATTTTGTTATAATAGTATTACCTTGATATAACATTCATCCACCTATTCCAATAGATAACACCTATTTATTTAAAATTTATTACTTACAAGACTTTGTATGAGAGAAAGAGGGTCTGGCTAGTCTCATTTTTTGTCACAATAAATGGAATTTTGGATATTTTCTCACTTGCATTTCCAGCTTTATATCACTACTTTTTTAAAATTCTATGTATGGTTATTATGTATCAGTGACTCTTCAGTAGATGATTCGTGCCCTGAGTATAGTTGAGGCTATTTGCCATTGCACAAGAGGCATATGACACTCAAATATTGTTGAGAATTGAGAATGTCTAATGAAGAAAAGGGATATGTGAATCTCTTTTGTGTTCAAGTGTATGACCAAATGGAACCTTGATAATCTCTGTTTGACTTTGTTTCGATTACCATAATACAGTGAGTTCCTATGCCAGTACAAATGATTTAAAGAGTTGCAACTATGCAATCATGGCTTGTTTATGTAAGGAGTTAAACTTGAAATTCAAAATTGACATAAATTTAAGTGCATAAAGATTTATAAACTATGGAAAAATTCAATGGTGTCACTGAGTTGATTAAATAGGGCTGAATTTGTGTGGAAGAATCAAAATTTGTTCCCTGCATAACACATTCTTCGAAAGGAGTAAAGAGTTTTAAGCTGCAGCTTAAGCACTCTAGCGGAGATTAGTCTCAAAGTCAGTCCAAAGGATCAATGCTTGTGGTTGTGGGATTGTGGGAATAGTCTATGCAGCAACTGAGTCCGAGATGTAAATTGCACTTATTTTGATGGTTTCATAAATAGAAATTGACAAAAGTTATAAATTGTGACTTAAGATACATATCATTTGTGATTATAAATTATTAAATTTAATGTATTGGTAATTTTATTTTTTTACAGTTGATTGGTAGTGTTTTTATTTACAGTATATGGTGTTTGGACATGATTTGAGACTCTTCCATCTTTAACAAGTTTTCAGCTCTAAAAATTCAACAACATTAAAACTTTTGAGAGATAATTGCGTCTTTCTTTGTAGTCCTACTCGATTTGAGAAATTAATCTATATAGTTATGCGTCAACAATTCTTGGCATGATGTCTTTCTCAATGTTATTTCTTGTATAAATAGATGTTACAGGGCTATACATGCAATTACACTAAATAATTACATTTAATGGGAGCAAATCACTTTTTGATATGTTTCTTGATTCTAGAACTAATAAATATAATTAAGACGACAAATCAGTTTCTTATTCACATCCCCCCTCAAATTAATGTGGTTGGTCAATCAGCATCAATTTGCTAACAAGAAACTGATGATGTGGGGGCGGAACAGCCTTGATAAGAATATCTGCAACCTGCAACTGCATACTGACATGAGGAGAACATATTAGTCGGTCATCATATGCGTCACGGATTGAATGAAAATCAACTTCTATATGTTTGGTGCACTCATGAAAAATAGGATTCGCAACGATTTGGATGACACTTGTATTGTTAGCATAAAGTGAGGTTGGCTCTATTTGAGGAAATTCAAGTTTAGCCAAAAGACCACAAAGCCAAACTATCTCTAATCATGCAGCAGACATGGCACGATACTCAGACTCAGTAGAGGATTTAGAGACTATCACTTGTTTCTTACTTTTCCATGAGATTATTGAAGAGCCAAGGAACATGCACCAAGTGACAGATCGCCGAGTATCAGGACACCTTGCCCAATCGGCATCACTATAAGCACTCAATTTAGGAGCAATTCCAAGGGAAAAGAATAGGCCACGATGAGAGCTTCCCTTCAATTAGTGAGTTATGCGACGAACTGCTGCCAAGTGAAGATGACGAGGAGAGTGCATGAATTGATTGACTTGTTGAACAGCAAAAGATATGTTAGGGCGAGTAATAGTCAAGTAATTAAGGCTATCCACGAGTTTACGATACAATAAAGGATCATGCAAGAGATCACCATCATCACGATGATATTTAACATTAACCTCAAGAGGAGTATCCACTTGATTAGCCGATTGGAGACCAGCCATAGAAATCAAATATTACTTGTGTTAGCGGCCAACACTCGGTGGGATTTAGTCCCACATCGGATAGATAGGGTTCTTGATAATAGTTTATAAAGAGGAGACACTCCTCAGTCCTCACCTTACAATCCGGTTTTATAAGGATGAGTTAGGCCTCGACATTCATGACATTATGCCATAAGATATTGATGTTTTAAAAAAAAAACTGTTATTTTTGGTTCCGGTTTGCATGCAGTAGGAGAAACATGCATTTTTCCGCAGTAATAGATTTCAGCCATTGATTTAACATCAGACAGTTCAGATTGCATATAATAAAATTAAGTCAAAACAATCTTAACCATCGATTTAAGATCAGATGGTCCATATCTGTTACAGAGCGTCCTGCTGTAACAGACTAACAGTGGGGAGTCTTAATCCGTTATTTTTGCATAAGTTGTAAAAAAAATAACTTGTTGTAAGAATAACGTGATATATATAAATAGTGGATAAATGAAATTGTTGATTGAGAATTGAGAATTTAAAGAAGCATCAATAACAGAAGATTTCTTATCCACAAGACACAATAAGATCAAAGGCTGAACTCTGTGACACAACACAACAGAAAAGAATATCACAAAACAAAAGCAAGGAACCAGAAAATGGCTAGTATCTTTTCTGGAGGTTCAGTTTCTCCCTTTCTTCTTCACACCAACAAGGGTATGTCTTTTACAACCAAAAGTCCATTTCTTCAGCTGAAAAAGTCTTTCACTACAAAATCAGTAGCTTCTGTTGGAACTGAGACATCACTGTCTCCAGCAATTCAAACCTTCTGGAAATGGCTTCAGGAAGAAGGTGTCATCACTGCGAAAACTCCGGTGAAAGCTAGTGTGGTTCCAGAAGGTTTAGGATTGGTTGCACTCAAAGATATTTCTAGAAATGATGTTATTTTACAGGTACCAAAAAGGCTGTGGATAAATCCAGATGCAGTTGAAGCTTCAGAGATTGGGAAAGTGTGTAGTGAGTTGAAGCCATGGTTGTCTGTTATACTTTTTCTCATAAGAGAGAGGTCAAGGAGTGATTCCAAATGGAAGCACTATTTTGGTATTCTTCCACAGGAAACTGATTCTACTATATATTGGTGGGTTTCTCTTTTTTGGTTTACTACTAATATAAGTTTTGTGCCGTTTTGGATTGACTTATTTAAATTTATTTAATATCGTAAACACTCGTGAGACTGTTTGAGAGAACTTATGTAAACAACTTATGACATGTCTGTAAAAAACAATTTAGGAGAAACTCTTATATGGTCACGTGACCATTGGTCAGAGCCAATAAAGCATTGACACGTCAGACAATTGTGTGATTGTTCTAAATAATTGTGTGACATGTCAATGTTTTATTTGTTGTGATCAATGATCACGTGACCATGTAAGAATTTCTCTGTTTTTAGTTTACTTGCGTAAGGAAAGCTTATGAAAACAGTGTGACTTTATTATATTTTGTTGTAGAAATAATAGTTTACATAAGCACCTATATGGTAACTGGTAAGTGTTTATGCTATATAAACACTTAATTAAGTTGTTTATCCAAATATGACTTTAAGAATTTGGATTCTTTTCATATGGTTGATTCAGTTGGTAATTGGTTATTCCAGTGCAGGTCAGAGGAAGAGCTCCAAGAACTTCAAGGTTAGTCGTGCAACTTTGGTCGAACATTTTCCTGTATGAGTTTGTCCTTAACAATGTAGTTGTTTTATATAGGGTTAATAGGTATATACCCCTGTAAAGTACATGATTTTTGCAATACCCCCTGTAAAATATTTTTTTGAGAATACCCCCTATAATCTTTGCATTTTTGCAATACCCCCTGGATTTTTTCAAACATTACATTTTGCGGGGTTTTTTTCTTTGCGGCGATTTAAAACCCCCACTAAAATTATATTTTGCGGCGGTTCAAAACCCCCACAAAATGTAATGGTTGAAAAAGTTTAGGGGGGTATTGCAAAAATGCAAAGATTACAGGGGGTATTCTCAAAAAAATATTTTACAGGGGGGTATTGCAAAAATCATGTACTTTACAGGGGGGGTATATACCTATTAACCCTTTTATATATTGTTTTTGTGTTTGCTATTGCTACATTTCACCATGAACTTTGAATGAACTGAATTGAATAGGTACTCAACTTCTGAACACAACACTGTCTGTGAAAGAATATGTGAAGAATGAATGTCTGACAGTGGAGAAAGAAATCATTCTCCCTAATAAGCGGCTTTTTCCTTCTCCTGTGACACTGGAAGACTTCTTTTGGGCATTTGGAATTATCAGATCAAGGGCATTTTCTCGTCTTCGCAATGAAAATTTAGTTGTAATTCCACTGGCAGACTTGGTAAGAACCTTTTCATTTTCTCTTTTTTCTGTATTCTGCAGCAGTAATCCTCTTGACTACAGCACCTTTAGACGAAAGAGAGGATAAAGGACCATAAACTCATTGTAATTGAAAAACTCTCTTATGTTTGAAACTAATCCAAATTGAGTCTTATTTTTGCGGTGGTTTTGCCATCTCCGGTCAATTCCTTCAACAAAATAGAAAAATGAAGTTTTCTAAATTCAAATTCTGTATCAGATTAACCACAGTGCCAGAGTAACTTCAGAGGATCATGCTTATGAAGTTAAAGGAGCAGCTGGTCTTTTCTCTTGGGATTACCTGTTTTCGCTAAGGAGCCCCCTTACTGTCAAAGCAGGAGAACAGGTGAACTGTTGTTACCTCCTCGTATATTTCTTTTCATGCGTCATTTATACACAACTTCAAAAAATAATGAATATATCTATGTTCATCCGAGGAGTTTTCGCAATAGGAACATGATTGTATCTAAGAAGTTTATACATGAACTAGTTACTTGTGTATTGAAGGAAAAAGAAGCATGATATATTGAACCAAGTGTATCAGTGATAGAAGTTGCAGTAGAACTTCACAATCCATGTTGTAGTTAGAGGCACAAACTAGCTCTGTCGTGGTCACATTGATAACCATGCAGTTGCTAACATAACTTACAATCACAATATAGTTGCACATAACAATTAAGAATGCAAGCAACTATTACTGCAGGTATATATCCAATATGATTTGAACAAAAGCAATGCAGAGTTGGCTTTGGACTACGGTTTCATTGAACCAAACGCAGATCGAAATGCATACACCCTGACACTGGGAATATCTGAGTCAGATCCTTTTTTTGATGACAAACTAGACGTTGCTGAGTCCAATGGTTTTGCTCAGACAGCATACTTTGATATCTTCTACAACCGTCCCCTTCCACCAGGGATGCTTCCATATCTGAGACTTGTAGCGCTAGGGGGTACTGATGCTTTCTTATTAGAGTCGCTGTTCAGAGACTCCATCTGGGGCCATGTTGAGTTGCCCGTGAGTCGTGACAATGAGGAGCTAGTATGCAAAGCGGTTCGAGAAGCCTGCCAATCCGCCCTTGCTGGTTATCATACAACCATTGAACAGGTATGATTGTATATTCAGTGTTGATTGAAACTCGTGTGCATCAAAGGATATCACTTTACTTTATAATAAATATCCATATCTTCCATCATGATTGTATCTTCCATCATGAAGGTAACATGGCAGTGTCTATATATCTCTTCACAAAAATTTACAACTTCTTATGTATATAATGTAATATATTTAAAGTAACTCCATTACATCTTACAATAGTACATGGACTTCAAATTGTGAAAATTATGAAGCTGATTGAGTTCAACAAATAACTGAACAAAGCATATAAATGGCAGGATCGCAAGTTGAAAGAAGAAAATCTAAATTCAAGGCTTGCGATAGCAGTTGGAATAAGAGAAGGGGAAAAGGTGCTCCTGCAGCAAATTGATGAGATCTTCAAGCAGAAAGAATCGGAACTGGACCAGTTAGAATATTATCAAGAAAGGAGGCTCAAGGATCTTGGACTTTGTGGCGAAACTGGTGATGTCCTTGGAGACCTTGGAAAATACTTCTAATCTTGCAGGAAGCAGTTACACTTGTTAAGGACGCACTGTTGTCTGCATTTCATAATGATGAAAAAACTGCATACTTGGTAAATCACAAATGGAGTCTTCCACAATGAACATGTTCGACGCATTTGATCAATCTTTAAAGAGGATCATGATCACTTTTTTGACTCGTCCCAGTTATTACACAACCAAAGCTTGTAAAGAAGATAATCTAATGTATTGAAGTATAAATTACACTTCTGTACTGGTGATCATTTATAAAGCAGATGACCGTCGTGATTACATAGAGAATGAAATTTAGAATTCATGCTTCGAATCCAAAATTGAAACATAAACTGCTATTATACAATTATACTGAATTTGGTGGAGAAAAAATAAGGGTAAACTGAAGATACCATCTTTGCACACTTTAATATAAAACAGATATTTCCTTTTTCTATTTTTCCTGTGTTTTGCTACAAATTAGGTATACATATCTCTATAAGTGTACAGATTCAGTGTGGCATATTTCCACAATAAGAACCAATGCCCATGATCTTAATTCTTTAACAGAACATAAGCAAATTTCAGATTGCTCTTTTATACTTATGGTTGGGCTAAGGGTGCAAATTTTCTGCATTCAACAAGTTTTGTACTCATCTTACTTGGCTAGAGTTATGAGGACCTAGCAAATCGTCACACTTTGTTCCCTCACAAAGGCACTCGAGAGGATTGGCATAGAAATAATCCTCCTCCTTTGGCTTGTCTACAATAACCCTACGATAAGTTGGTTGTCCCATTCTCTTTTCGTGAACCTGTTGCACAGCATCTGCAAACTTATTCCATGGAAGGGTTCCATTTTGATGCATATCAAGCAACTGTACAAGCTTTTTCCGGTCCAACACTATGGATTTTTTAAAACCAGCGTACCTGCAGGAGGACTAATTAGAATGTTTTTTTATTTTATATTATTTTAAGGCAGCTCTTTTTAAAAACCGGCATACCTTCAATATGAGATGAAATTGTAACTAGCAAAGAGTAAACCAAATAGATACCTGCGGTGGCCTTCCACGAGTTTTGCCATGTTCCCGTCATAGGTAGGAATAAAGGTGTCACTGGCTACTGAAACCATGAAGTCCAATGCTGCCATCTGTGATGAATGGTTTGGGAACTGCTGCAACTCATCAAGGGCTAGCAATGCCTCTTTTCTAACCTAAAAAAAAGTAAAGCAGAATCTTATAAAACAAACAGTAACATACAATTAGGATGAGAAAATACATAGTCTATATCAGACCCAACCATTTTGAAGAGCCACAATTTCAACTCAAGTGCTGAAAAAATATAATAACTGTAATGAATTTATGAAATTATTTTTTTAGTATTTTGTTGGACCTGCCATGTAATATATGTGATACAAATTGTAAATGGAATGGACAATTTTTCATAAGAACAAGCTAAAATCGTTCAGTGGTATTTACTATATCAAATGTCCAAAATATAAACAAAAAGGGGGAGGAGGATATAAATGGTGAACTCACAATTCTTGGAAATGCAGCTCTCAGTTGCGCGAGTCTACGTTCACCACCATAAATCTCACCGGCTGCAATATAGATCTGTGTCTCCCGGTCAAAACCTAAGGCTTGCATAACCAAGACTACCTCCTCTGGTGTCAATGGACATAGACCTTGTGATCTCCTCTCTTCAGAAACTATTTCCTTCTCTCTCCACGAAGGGAATGCATATCTGAATTGTGCAAGAAAAATCAGAATTTTATATTAGATAGACCTCTCATTTATCAGATCATTACAAATTCCGTTGAATACAAGATTCTTAATCTTTTATAAAGTGAATGTACTTCATTTGTAATTTGTAATTGTCAAAATAAGCCAAATTCAACAAATCATGCAACAATAACTATACAAGGACATAAAATACCTCATCCGCTTGAGATCTTCGGCTTCTTCATTAGTGCAACCAAGAGTACAACCTGAGAAAGCCAGCATATCCATCTCATATCTCAGATGCAATGCCACAAAAGGTCCCCTCTCGCGAAGCATCTGAACCAATTTTTGCCCCAGATTCTCAATTTGAGGCGTGAATTTAAGTGCCTGATAGTTAACACGACACCTAAGCTTCTGTAGATCAATTGGGAGACCATTATTTGCTAGGCGTGCATCTGTTTTGTTGAAGTGTACCACCGTGTGCTTGGCAAAAAGCGGCAGAATCTGCAGTTAGAGTCAATAGTCAAACTCGATATAAGGGAAGAATGGAAATATAGGAAAACATTCATTTTTTTGGTATCCTAAAACAAGCATTTTAACTCACTAAACTTGATACAATTCTTTTTTGGCATTTACTTTGGGTTTCTCTATTTATGAAGCAACTCGTTTTAGTTGCTAAAATACTAGAAGCTTCCCATAACATAAACTTGTACTTTTCTTCATATGACTGATTCTTATTTGAATTGACAAATTGAAAGCCTCTATCGAAATGGTGATATATTTTGATAATATGCCTTCCTATTATGAAAATTTGCAAAAGTAAAGCGGCAATTTATTATTGATACAAATATTCTGCAAACCTGCCCCAAGTAATACTTTTCATTTGACCAGCTAATAGGAGGCATCTCCAGGGTGGAGTTCCTAAACTTTTTGGGAACTCTTTTCACTATTCGAACTTCATCTCGTAAAGAATCAATGAAATATTTGACGTCAAATATTTCCTCGAAGCCACTGCAAAAGGAAAAGGACAAAACTTTAGAAATGACGAGGCAGCCAAATTAGAGGATACTATATTTTTTGTTTACAAAACAAAGGATATACCTATGGTCTGCCCAAAAGGATTTCTTATCAAGCTCTGGAACAACCAACGTGAGGTTCAAAAGCCGAGCAACTGCCACCATGTCACAAATCTGAAATGCCAAATCTGCTAGCTAAACATTGAAGCTTCTCATATAATAGGAATAAAGAAATGGAAGAACAGGAAGTACAAACCGCTGCACGCATTTGATTCAAGCCTCCATTGCAGGACACTCTTAGAAAACCATTACTCGTGTAATTTCCTGCAAGATGTCAAGTGACAAAGCTTTAATATTTACAAAAATGCAAAAGAAAAGATATAGACAACTAATGATACCCTGTCTACCAAACCAATCTGACAATATGTACTAATGATACCCAGATTGGTATATGCAAAATATATTTAAAATATGTAGCTACACATTGTCAACAAATCACAATCAATCATATGTACTACGATTTTGGAAGTTATTATGGTTGAAATCAATCATTTTAAATTATATGACTATTATGATTAAATCACAGAATATATTGTATATACACTAAATCCATATTATTATTGCTAAACTAAATCATACATGGAGAGTTTGCATCATAGATTCTAGACCAAAGCTACACATTTTCAAACCCAAATCACAAAACCACTCAAGCAAACAAAACCTTAGCTAATACAGAAACACAATTATGATACATAATTGAGTAGAGAGAAAAACTAACTTATAGGAAGTAAAGTAGGCGGCGGTTGAGTATATCTAACATCTTCTTGAAGAGGACGTTGAGTTGTATTATATATACGACTTGTAAACCCGGAAAAGAAATTGGATTGCCATAGTGAACTCACTGTCACAAGCTGAATCAAACATGTCCATAGCACAATGCTGGAACATACTCGAATAAACCAAACACGAAACCGGCTCCTTGGAATCAAAGGAGCATGAAGCTTATCATAATGCCTCAGTTGATTACCCTCTAATCTAACCTCCATTTCTCTATCACGCACTTCATTGCCTCTTCATCACCATAACCTCCACACACTTTCCAACAACCTCAAAACAATCAAAATCAAAACTAATCTGCTACCATAAAACAAAACAAAACAAAAACATTCTCATTCATATGTTGTGCAATGCAAAATAAGTTACTCTATGACATTGAAGATATTAGATATACCTTATCTCAGACAAGAACACTGCAACGAAGTGAATCTCAGTGTTTTGTGGTTTTTTCAAGAAATTGAAACCGACCCAGAATTTAATTTGAAGCAAATTATTAAGGGTTAGGCTCAAAATTGGATCTTTCAACCTCCAAATTGTGTCCACAGAATTTGAAGCTCTTCAAGAATAAGAGAAAAATAACAAGAAATTATTTTTGTTTTTAGAATTTTTTTATTCCGAAGAGAGAAAACAAAAGAGGAATTAAAAAAACAAGTTAAAGATCCAAGGAGAATGGAGAGAAAGGATCAAATCAAAGAAGGTTCATGCATTTTTAATCCCATTGCAGAGGGAAAAAAAATCTTATTTATTGTTTTTTAATCATTTTTTTTACTATTTTATTTTCTTAATTGTTTGTTGGCAAATTTTGACAATTTCAATGGAAATTATTGTTTTAAATTTTTAGGAAAGTGTTATTTTTCTGTATTTTTTATTGGCTTAAATAATGTTTAGGTCTCTGTAAGTTTGTGTTTTTTTGATATAAGTCATTGTAAGTTTTTTTGTTTTAAATAAGTCCTTGCAATTATATATTTTTTTGAAATTAGTCCCTAAAGTCAAAATTCGCAGGAAAATCTGCAGTTTTCGTGCAGATTTTCCTTCATATTTTCCTGCGGATTTTGAATTTAAAGACTTCTTTCAAAAAATAAATAATTGCAGGGACTTAATTAAAACAAAAAAATTTACAGGAATTTATATCAAAAAAATGAACTTACAAGGACCTTAACATTATTTAAGCTTTTTTTTATTTGTGTGCATGAATTTAAAGCAGTAGGCAGATCAGATGAATTGAGAGATTCAGGTTAACAAGAAAATGAATTTTTTGCACCCTTAAAAGTCTTTCAAAATATTCAAACTTTACCAAAAACAATAGATTATTCTTGAAAAAAAAAACATCTTGGTATGTGCAAATTATTAATCATTGGTTAACAGTTAACACAAATTATTTGTACAAAAACAAAAGTTGTTTACAAAAGGAAAACAAAATATTAACTTCGTCTCAAAATAATTATCATAGTTCAATTGAGTATACATTTATTTTAACCATATTTTTTCATTAATATATAAACACGAATATAATTAGCATGTAAGATCATTTTTTTTTGTAATGCATGTAAGATATTGATTGATCTGCTTCGATGAGTATTTTTAAAATAATAAATTTTTATAACTGATAATTAAAGATATTTCTTAATAAATGTAAAATTGGTTAAAGAAACTAATATACTCCCTACTTTCCCAAATTATAAGGGGAAATAAAAAAATCACACTTATTAAAAAAACCAAAACATGAAAATTTGAAACATAATTTTGTGTAATTTTTTTAAAAATAAGTTACATGGGAAGATGTAAAAACATTTTCTGTTGGTTGTTGTTTATTGATAAAAGGAGAGAGAATAAAAATTAAATACAATTTGTATTTAATTTTATGAGAATAAGTAAAATTAATAATTGGGAAAGATAAATATTTATTTTTTTTCCTTTATATTTTGGGACAAAAAAAAATGTTTTTTTCTCTTATATTTTGGGATGGAGAGAGTATAATAGTAGTTATTATAGATTGTACAAAATAAATAACAACAAAGTTGATCAGCTATCGTCCCATGAGCTTAGTTCAATTGGTTGGACATATTGCATGGAAGTACATGGACTAAGGTTCGAACCCGATATCCCCACAAAAAAAAATGAAAGATGGAGCGTAACAAATTTACCACTCCATTGTTTAGAAAGTGAACGGAACAGAATGAAATGAGTTATAACTTTTTTATTCCAATTATACCATTTATTTATAAAATCTTAATATCATACATTTTCTACTCAATTCAACTAATAACTTTCACACATTTCATTACTAATTCATTGTCCAAACCAGAAGCCAATTGTAGTATATAATATCTGAACAAATGATAGTACAAATTTAATAAAAAAAACGAAGAGAAGAAAAGGAGACGTAAGAGTAAACATGATGTGAATTTTTTTTCATAAGATAATACAATAACAAGACTAATAAAATTGGTTTGTAAAAAAAAATTGGTTGTAGAAGAAAAGAAGATTAGGGAGGTAAGATACACTAATATAAAATTAAATTGTACAAAAAAAACAAAATTAATTATAGGAGAAGAGAAGACGAGGGAAGAAAGAAAGTTAATAACAAACTTTTTTTATTTTATGTGCCTTTTTTTTTTGATACAAAAGGGGCCAAAGCTCGAGAAAAAAAAAACTATTGCAACGAGATGATTCTAGGGGTAGTTATCCCCATAACATCAGATAACAACAATAATCTCACGCTAGGTGAACATTGTTCATACTCACGCAAGCCCGGATCATGATCACAACCCAAATTAGCAAGGGCATCAGCACAAGCATTTGCTTCACGATAAGAATGACAAATTTTGACTTCCCAGTCCATTGCAAGAAGGCGACGAATTTTTTGAATAATTCTCCAACCAACAATACTTCCGTCTCTCGCACTATATAGTGTTTGCACCACTACATTAGAATCAATATGCAACTCAACTTTTTTAAAACCTCTTTCATAAGCAAAATTAAGGCCATCAAGAACCCCCCAAAGCTCCGCATGATAAGCATTACACCGCCCCAAATATCGCGAAAAACCACCAAGCCACTGCCCATTAGAGTTTCTAAGTAGCCCTCCACAACCAGTTGAGTCACTACGACGACTAGCACTATCAGTATTTAATTTTATCCAGTCTTTTTCCGGTCTATTCCATCCAATTTGGACTTCCAGTTTATGTTGAACCTGAAAGACTATATTGTATCTTGCGGTGCTTTGGGGGGTTCTTGATGGCCTTAATTTTGCTTATGAAAGAGGTTTTAAAAAAGTTGAGTTGCATATTGATTCTAATGTAGTGGTGCAAACAATATTTAATTTTATCCCGTCTTTTTTCCGGTCTATTCCATCCAATTTGGACTTCTAATTTATGTTGAACCTGAAAGACTATATTGTTGATATCAGCCTGTTTATATTGTTGAACCAAATGCAATATATGATGCCAAAGATGTGTTGGCCTCACACGCACGTCCCCATGCCACTCTCTATTCCTCCAAAGCCAAAGAACATGACAACCAACAGCCCACACACATCCCCAACGTACATTTGTCACTTTGCCAAGGTTTTAATGCAAATTCATACAAATCCAATCATCCAAATTTGTATTATAAAAAGAATCTCTTGATGTATCATTTAACAAGTTACACCATACTCCTTTGGCTAGAGGACAATCCCGAAGAACATGTATGGTATCTTCAACAATATCCATACAATGCTTACACCAAGGCTCACAAAATTGCATTTTACTCTTGCGATGATTTGTTAATAACCGATCATGCCGCACTAACCAAACAAAATTTCGTACACGTTTTGGCACTTTTAATCTCCAAATTTGCAGCTACAAAGCATCCCACGCCTCATCATTAAAGCGACAGAGCAGTGTATAAGCTGAAGCAATGTTACTGATAATGTTTAAAGGTAGCCAAGTGCTTAATATGTCTAGTTTCCAAAAGCCATTATCATTAACTAAATCTTTTACCATCCACTGCTGCATATTGTCTGGGATCACAATACCAAGTTCTTCAATTGATTTCTCTGGAAATAACCATCTATCACGCCAAGCACTTACTGAATTTCCATTGCCAATAGCCCAAAATTCATAAATATTTAAGCTATGCAACACATCACTCAGGCTTTTCCACAAACAAGAATCTTGTGCTCTAACAATTGGATTCTCAAAGTTGGAATTTTGTCTCACATACTTTCCTTTCATAACATCAATCCAAAGAGCTTCTTTGCCACTTCTAATAGCCCATCCTAGCTTCATTAAGCAAGCTTTATTCATGTGGACTAACCTTCGGATTCCCAAACCTCCAAGAGCTTTTGGTTTTGTAACATTGTCCCAACTCACAACATGATATTTTCTATGTCCATCCTCATCACCCCAAATAAAAGCACGTTGAATTTTCTGAATTTCATTCAAACATGTTTTAGGAATACGATTTGTCATCATGGGATAGATGGGAATAGCCTCTATAACAGACTTTGAAAGAGTAACTCTTCCAGCAAAAGATAATTGCTTAGCTTTCCAAGCCGATAGTTTGCTCTTAACTTGATTAATCAAATAGTTATAGTCAGACCTTTCTGGCATTCTCCCCACAAGAGGAACTCCTAAATACTTTCCTAAAGAAGATGCTTCATTGAAACTAGACAATACTCGCAACTCCTCCCTCATTTGAGTACTTACATTTCTAGAGAACATGAACATGATGCTGGTTTTCTCATCTGATAATTGTTGGCCTGACAATTGACAAAATTGACTGAGCGTATTAAGCACAACTCTCATTTGAGTAGTATTCGCCTCCGCAAAAAGAATTAAATCATCATCAAACATGAGATGTGAGATTAAAGGTCCATTTCTACCAGCCCTCATTGGTTTCCACTTTCCCTCTTGAACGCATTGAGTAATTATATGAGAAAGTTTATCCATGCATATGACAAAGAGATATGGGGATATAGGATCACCTTGTCTTATACCACGTTGAGGATGGAAATATTCTGCTCTATCACCATTTCCATTTAACATTCGTTCGAACACTAGTGACTGATGTCATAACAACATCAATCCACTCCGTAGGATATCCCACCTCCATAAGGGCATGGTAAATGAACTTCCAGCTTTGACGATCATAATCTTTGGACAAATCTACTTTAACAGCAAAATACCCTACCTTACCATTCATCTTTCGCATACTGTGTGCCATTTCTTGAACAACAACAATGTTCTCATGAATACTCCTTCCTGGAATAAAACCTGACTGGTGGGGAGACACAACTTTATTGATAGTATCTTTTATTCTATTTGTCAAAACTTTACTCACTACTTTGTATAAGGTGTTACACAAAGAGATGGGCCTAAATTGCTGAATAGTTTCTGGTTGATCAACTTTCGGGATTAAGCAAATATCAGTACAATTGATATCCCTCAAGCTTAAAGGGTTTGACCAAACCTGCTTAATAAATTCACAAACACTTTGTCCAACAATTCCCCAAGATTTTTCATAAAAACTGGCAGGAAAACCATCGGGTCCCGGTGCTTTCCACGGGCTCATGCTAAACAAAGCTATCTTAATTTCATCATCAGTAATTACACCACCAATCATTTGACGCTCCTCATCAAGCAACCGCGGAAAGGTAATTGCAGTTTGATACCAACTCACCACACTTCCATCAGCTTCAAATAAAGTCTTATAGTAATCATTTGCCATCTGTTTCAAATCGTCCACTTCCTCAACCCAATTACCATGTGCGTCACGCAGCATGACAATTTTATTATATCGTCTTCTAGCTATTGTTTTGAGGTGATAATATCGAGTATTTCAATCACCATCAACCAACCACTTTGCTCTAGATCTCTGAAACCACATTAACTCTTCCATTTTTAAAATGTGCACCAATTCATCTTGAAGCTCATTTTCCAACCGAATTAGAAAATTGTTACTTCTCTCTGTGTGCAGTTTTCTCTGAACACCACCAATCCGGGCCAATAATTCTCTATTTTTATTAGTAACACTTCCAATAGTAATATTCTTCCATGCATTGATCTCATGAGCAAGATTTTTGAACCTCTCTTGTATACTATTCGGACCACTCCAACAAGCTTCTAACATTTCAGCATAACTTTCTTCCAAAAGCCAAGCACTTTCAAACTTGAAATACCTGGGCCTTTGAGCATAATCAAAACCAAACAAAGCAATGATCAATGGATGGTGATCAGAAAAATTTACTCTTGGTAGCACTTTAACAACTGCATTCGGAAACCCCAACCTCCACTCATCATTTGATAGCGCACGATCCAACCTTTCAAAAATTCTGTCGCCATTTTGAAAAATTGGTCCACGCCAAGTGAATTTCGGACCGGTAGCTCCACAATCAATAAGATTACAATCATTTATTCTATCTACAAATTTATCACATCTTCGCTGTTGGGCTGGTATGCCTCCTTTTTTTTCTGAAGGATGCACTATATCATTAAAGTCCCCTGCTAATAACCATTCACCAATCATATCACACGAAATTTTTTTAAGCTCTCTCCATAGTTCTAGTCTCCCTTTTCCTCACGAGGACTAGCATAAATTGGAGAAAAGAAAAAAAACTTTTCCACTCTGCATCTTCACTTTCAAATGTAGGAACTGAAAGTGCTTGAATAGAACATCAATTTCTATCATCCTCTCCTTCCAAGCAACTATAATTCCTCAGTGTATTGAAAGCCATCATATCCTAACAAATGGAAATACCTCTTTAAGTTAAGGGGGTTGGTCCTTGTTTCCATAATGACTATTAAGACAGGTTTATGCTTATCAACATATTGCTTACAATTTCTAAGAAGAGCAGGGCTAGCAACTCCCCTACAATTCCACACAAGGAAATTATTATTCATCAATGCCAGACAGAAAATTAATAAAGGTTACCCTTTCCTTCCTCCTTTGCATGGTCTTGGTTAACACCTTCAACCACAATATCCATATCCCACTCCTCAGTACTTGAGTCCCCATTTTCCTTAACATCCTCAAAAATCTCCATCTCCAAACCCTTACCTCCATTATTTTTGGGATGCAAGGATAATGTGTCCTCAAAAACTGGTCTTCTATCATAAGGTATAGGTCCATGGAAAATTTTTGACTCTTTTAATCCTGGGTCCCTGTGATACACTAAATGATTTTGATCAGAATCTTGTGACCCAGAAAATTGGGCTTGTTCCACAAATTTTGGCTCAACATATTGGCCTCTCTGATCTACTTGGTGGTCCACGTTACTCTTCATAGGCAGCTCATTTTTATTCATTGGTTGGCAAAGGTTTGATATTGAACCATCAAGAGCACTAGAAACTATTAAATTTGCCAATGTGTCATTTTTTTTTCCATGTGTGGACCCTACCTTCTCCTTAAAGCTAGGAAGTGTGGCATTAATCTTCTTATTTTTGTTGCTATTTGCATGGCCCTTAGTTTTCTCATTGGTTGACTTATGAATATTCCTCTCTCTCATGTCATTATGGGTTAATGATTGCATTGAATTCCCCATTACAACATTAGTAACTATTACACTCTTTTCAGCAAGATTTGATCCTGGCGCATTTTCTGCAGTTAATAGAGCAAACTATGAACCTGTGTTCTCTGCCGGTGGTGCCGTATTTTTTTCCGGTATGTTCTAGACATCTGCAGTTTGAGCCGGCGAAGATCCTTCTTTCCCTTTACGTGCCCGGCGTTGCTTATGAACCACCGTCCAAGGACCTTCCACTATATGTGTCGATGTCTCACCAGTCACCACTAGTACCAATGTTTGTACCTCCTACTGTGCTCCCATCGTTAACCTTCAAATTTTCCGGGCAAACCTCCGCTAGATGATCATACCTGCCACACTTGAGGCATAATAGATGGAGCCCTTCATATTCGACCTTATAATGTCTCCCTTTCAATTCAAACATCGCCAACAAAGGCTTGCTTAAATCCACTTCGACACACAACCATGCAAATTTTCCCCTCTCTTGTAAAAGCGTTTTCTTGTCCACCTTCACAGTCCTTCCAATACGATTACCAATAAAGTGCAAAATTCTAGAATCATAGTACTCAATTGGTAACCCTGAGAAACGCACCCAAACAACAGTTTTAGTTACTGTTGCAGTTGACGGATCAAAGTTTGAGCTCCATGCACAACCACCAAATAGTGATCATATATCATCCATGGTCCCTCCGTCATCGCCCTACACTGGTCCTCCAAACTCGTAAAAGTGACAAGATAAAAAATTATGGTTAAGATCCACAATTTGTATGACTCCTTTACGTACCCATAGTTGCTCCAGACGGTTCTCCAATTTTCCTTCCAAGCAATTGCACTATTACTCCTTGTTTCCAAGGACGTTGGATACGTTGTTTTTCCTTCAAAGAGAAAGAAAATTTTGGCCATTCAATATCTCCAATTTTTTTCTCCTCAATCTGCCCTACCACCACCAACTCATCATCATCATCAAACAACTCTTCCTCCTGCCTTGGCTTTCCCCTCCTTACCACCTCTTGATCAACATCCATTACTCCAACAACAGACTCTTTATAAGATTTAGAGCATGTTGTAATCACCTTCTCCCCTTTTTCTCCTTCAGACGAGGACTCTTCCTTATCAGCACCCTGTGCATCCTTCATGTCACCTCCTTTGATTTTTTTTGAGCTCCGTTCCTTTTGGTCTTCTTCATCTCGTGGTCGGCAGCCGTAAACCCTAGTAGAGGGTTTGAGTCAGACATAGCGTTTTTAAAGTTAAATATTTTTAACTATCTAATAATTATGATTGATTGATGATGAAAATTTACATCAAAGATATATAATATAATTTAAATTCACATTAGTATTACTATTACACTGTACTATTTCGTTGGTTTTTTTATAACCAAAAGGAGGAGTAATTCATTTAATATTTCAGATAAATTAAAAATGAAATAAAGAGAACAATTTTCTATTTTTGCTGATGATTCATATGTAGTCCTTTTTTGCATTTATACCATGTATTTCTTGCACAAATTCATTGTACTACATTATTATTTTGAGTTTAATTTCTAAATGTTATTTAAGTAAAATGTTTTATATAGTATTTTTTTTTATGGAAAAGGTTAGGTGAATCGGATCTTGAAGTAAAAAGTTTTATATAGTAATTTTTTTTATGGAAAAAGTTTGATGAATTGGATCTTGAAGACTCGTATGATATAAAGTAAATTTTAAATTAATTTAATGTGTTTGAATGATATGAATCAAATTTTTACCAAGTAGATTAATTTTGGTTGGTAAAATTTGTATATTAACAATAACAAATTACATTTAATCATCTATGTTATTTTAAAAATAATTATGATTAAAGTTAAATATTTTTAACTATCTAATAATTATGATTGATTGATGATGAAAATTTACATCAAGGATATATAATATAATTTAAATTCACATTAGTATTACTATTACACTGTACTATTTCGTTGGTTTTTTTTTAACCAAAAAGTGGAGTAATTTATTTAATATTTCAGATAAATTAAAAATGAAATAAAGAGAACAATTTTCTATTTTTGCTGATGATTCATATGTAGCCCTTTTTTGCATTTATACCATGTATTTCTTGCACAAATTCATTGTATTGGTACATTGTTGTGAGATTAATTTCTAAATATTATATAAGTAAAAAGTTTTATATAGTATTTTCTTTATTGAAAAAGTTAGGTGAGATGAATCTTCGAATGGAGACTCATATGATATAAAGTAAATTTTATATTAATTTTATATATTTATACATTTATAAGATATGAATCAACTTCTTGTCAACTAAACTATGTCTATCAATTGAAGTCATCATTGTATGATTCTGCTCAAACTAAAGTTGAGGGAAATAATGTTCTTGGTAAACTACAGATCACATGGAGAACAAATTTGGGTGAACTCGGTCGTCTGCTGACCCAACAGATATTGAGAATTGTAAGTGTTTTTTCTTTTATAATGATAATCTATAGATGAATTAATTATCTTTTCTGTTGTACCTTGTTAAATATCAAGAAACATTAACCAAAGTTTCTTTGTTTTGGCTGCTGTTGGAAATTTGGACAGGTTTTATCACATATTGAGGCTTTATGATCCATTAATTTCCACCCGGTATGAATTTAAAGACTTCTGCTCTTATATCATATACCTGTAATAGTGGTAGTGATATGTAAGTTTTGAAATCATATTACATTACATTTGGTCTGTTCCTAGCCTAAACTTTCATTTATTCTCTTCGGCTTTCGTGTTGTAAAGTATTCTCACAAGTATTTATCTATATATCGATAAACTCAAATAAGTCAATTCAAACATACCCTTATCGTTAATTTGAATATTCAACTTTTTCTCCACAAAATTAATGATATTTGCTTATGTGTTCTTCATATATGGACTTGCAGCATTCACAACAGCAGCACTAGCAAGATCATGGCATCATAAAAACAGAATATTTCTTCATACATCATTTGTGAGTTGTTCCGTGATCCAAATGTATCAAGGCTCCTTGTGGATCCATATGGAAACTATGTCATCGGCTCGACATTGGTGACATTTAAGCTTAGCTTGCTTAAGTCCACTACACTTTCTTAATCTTAGTTTTGTGTGTATTACTCAATTTTTTTAATTTGGCGTGTTTTGGCTAATTCTAGAAGGTGAACTGCATGGTTTGTCTGTCTTATTTAGAATAAATATTTTTTCTTCAAAAAGGCATCTACATGAAGATGTTTGCTATTTCTTACCTACTAAGACTAACTCTTTTGATGTATCCTATTTTTGTACACTAATTCATGTCTTAGGCAATTATAAAATAAATTGTCTAAAGCATTTATCCCCAAAAAAACAGCAAAAACAATAATATAGTATCATAGGCTGTTATCCAAAATAAAACATAAATTAATGTTTTTGTTGGACAACAACCTAATTCATGTTTTTGTTGTATCCTAGGCTGTTATCCAACAAAAACACTAATTCATGTTTTTTTTTATAACAGCCTATAATACTATATTATTGTTTTTGCTGTTTTTTTGGGGATAAATGCTTTAGACAATTTATTTTATTGTTATTTTATAACTGCCTAATACATGAATTAGTGTACCGAGGTAAAAGTAACATAATAAGATACATCAAAAGAGTTACTCTTAGTAGGTAAGAAATAGAAAACATCTTCAAGTAGATGTCTTTTTGAAGAAAAAATACTTATTCTAAGTAAGACAGACAAACCATGCAGTTCACCCTTTAGAATTAGTCAAAACACACTAAATTAGAAAATTGAGTAGACACACAAAACTGAGAGTAAGAAAGTGCAGTGCACTTAAGCAAGCTAACCTTAAATCTCTTCAATGCCGAGCTGATGACATAGTTTCCATATGGATCCACTAGGATCCTTGATACATTTGGATCACGGAGCAACTCACAAATGATGTATGAAGAAAGATTCTGTTTTTATGATGCCATGATCTTGCTAGTGTTGCTGTTGTGAATGCTGCAAGTCCATATATGAAGAACACATAGGCAAATATCATTAATTTTGTGAAGAAAAAGTTGAATATTTAAATTAACGATAAGAGTATGTTTGGATTGACTTATTTGAGTTTATCGATATATGGATAAGTACTTGTGAGAATATTTTACAACACGAAATCCGAAGAGACTAAATGAAAGTTTAGGCTAAGAACAGACCAAATGTAATGTAATATGATTTCGAAATTTACATATCACTACCACTATTACATATATATGATATAAGAGCACAATTCTTTAAATTTGTACCAGGTGGAAACTAATGGATCATAAAGCTTCAATATGTGATAAAACATGTCCATATCTCCAGCCTAAATTACAAACTGTGATACACAAATACCATGTATCAGGGAAGAAAGATATATACTCTTGACAATCCAAGGCATAGATGATCCACACAAAATGCATTACCATTAATTGAAGGCAATCATAACAACATTCTCCCCAAATGATAGTTATTGGGATACACTAACTTTAAACGGTTCCACTTCTCTAGGATGGCAAAAACACCCAAACCCGCGGGTCCCACCCGAACCTAAGTCAATGGGTAAAACCCAAGTTGACTGGGTTTGGGTTCGGGTGACACCCGATATTTCGGGTTCAAGTTTGGGTAGTGTCAAACTCACACCCGAAACTCGAAACCACACCTGTTATATATTAAATTATATAATTATCTCTCTTACATAACATATTGTAGACTATTTTAACGTTGTAGACTATTTTTCATTCTTATTTTAATGTTGAAAACAATGTTAGCATGTTGTAGACTGTCATGTCGTTGAATTTTCCGTATTTTTTTAACTTTTGTTAATGTAAGTTCGAGTTCGGAATCGGGTGGGAAAAACCCGAACCCAACGGGTTTGGGTGCTATTTTGCCACCCAAAAACTCCTTTGGGTTCGGGTTCACCCGATATTTTGGGTTCGAGTTTAGGTAGCATCAAACTCGCGCCCGACCTTACCCGTTGCCATCTCTACACTTCTCTCTCTGTCAAGTTTGTAAAATTAAATTTTAGCTGCAAAGAACAAGCAATCAACTTCAGCTTTTCTGTTATTACATTAAACTTGATGATCAAAAGTAGAGAATGTTCTTGTCAAAAAAAAAAAGTAGAGAATGTTAAAATAACAATTCTTGAATTCTAAGATAGTGAACGAATTCTACCAAGAGCTCCTACATATGATGAAAAATTATCCACGACCCAACACTTAGAATACCTATGGTGCAACTTTATGGTTTGTAAGGTATATTGGGTCATAAATTACCGTGAATATTGAAGGTTAATGATAGACAAAATTTCTACAACTTGCAATTCAAAATCTTTCTTTGTTGTTGGCTGCAAAAGAACAGTTCCAGACAAAATACTTGTGTATTTGAACTACATAATCATAATTTAGAAAACTGAAAGCCACATTAAAAACATTAAATTTTAAATGTTAAGTTTACGTGAAGCTAATGGGATTTGAACATTAAACATGTAATCAGCTTCGCTATTTTGAAAGTGAAAGGAAAAATGAAATACATCATATCATACTAGATTCAGATGAATGTTGAGCCAAAACAAAGAAGCTTTGGTTATTGTTTACTGATATTTAACAAGGTTACAACACAAAAGATAATTAATTCATCTATAGATTATCATTATAAAAGAAAAAATACTTACAGTTCCCAATATCTGTTGGGTCTGCAGACGATCGGATTCACCCAAATTTGTTCTCCATGTTATTTGTAGTTTACCACGAATATTATTTCCCTTTACTTTAGTTTAAGCAAAATCATCCAATGATGACTTCAATTGATAGAGATAGTTGTGAATTCCTCCGTCGGATCTTATTAGTGAAAAAGAAATGAAGCAAAAGTGACTTACACAAATGGAATCGTTAAGTGCTATTTTAAATGTGAAATTATTGTCACTGGATAATTGACATAAGATTTACCGCATTAAAAATATATAAAATAACAAGTATTGTTACATTAGAATTTATATATAGTCTACTTGAAGGCAATTTTTTCAAACACTTATTTGAGATGGGACGTAGAAAATAATTCTTTTATCATTAGTATTTTTTTTATTTTTTTAGTTTAGTGACTAAAATTTTGCTTTATAAGATAAATAAGTGGATGTATTAATTCAAATTTTAAGTAGTAATATATACTACCTCCGTACCAAAAATATATGATGTTTTGATCATAATGTACAAATTAAAAAAATATAATTAATGTTGTATGGAAAAAAGTAATTATGAGTTAATTTACAAAATTATGCTTCATTAATAGTATAAGAAAGATAAATTGTAGAAATTAAAAAAAAAAATAGAAACAAATAGTTAAGGGTAGTATAATAGAAAAAAAAAGTATTTAATATTCAATGGTAATGTAAAGTGATACATATTTTGATACAATTTTTTTTAAAAACGATATATATTTTAGTACGGAGGAAGTATATAATATACAATTTTTTTTTTGATAAAATAATATACAATTTCGGAAAAATATTAAAAAGTGTAAGATGTTAGAGTGTAATAATTTTGGGGATAATCCAATAATATGTGTGTATTACTCCAAAGGGCGCAACAAACTTGACAAAATATACAATCTTTTCGAAGCTAGTTGTTAGTACTTGTTAGGAGCATCTTATGAGTAATTAATTAGCGTAATGTTATTGCATTAAAAATAAGCAACCGTAATGTTAGTACTTGTTAGGAGCATATTTTGAGTTTACAACAGTGGCAACATCTTTTTTTCGTAAGTGTTGTTCCTCTGGGGACGAATGGACTTTAAAGTTAAAGCAAATTTCCAAACAAAAGTTACTAGTCATATAAAAGCTGGAACATAATTTATTCTAGTTTCACCCATCGGATCAATTAGGGGTGTATGTGGGCCGGATTGGATTGGATTTGACCAAAACCAAAACTCGAACCACTTAAAGATAACATGAGTTGAGTTTAATAAAATAACCATCCACTTTAATATCCACTTTAATATTGGGTTGGATAAGTCTACTAATTTTTGGATTGAGTTGGGTGGGTTAGTGGATTAACCAAATTAATTTTTTTCATTTCTTATATTAAATTATTAAATCATAAAACATCATATTTTTTCCTTAAAAATTACTCACTTTTTTGTTTTATTAAATTATAGCGTAACATATTTTAATTATTTTTTTAGCACCATAAAATAATAATATCATCGTTTTCTATAAAAATAATCTACTACTGTTTTTAAAAAAATTATATTTTGTTTGCATTATTTTTTTAAAATGACATAAGAATTCAAAAGATAAAAAATCAACGGAAATAATCAGAAAATGCATTGAAATTACAAAATACAGAAGACTAATGTGTGTTTTATACAATTTATTTTGAAAATTTCAACATTAGACCAAGGAATTTTCACTTTTAATGATCAAATAATAAAAGCAAAACATTTCTTATTTATATGAAAAATATTTTTAAAAAAAAATCATAAAACTACAAACGGAGTAGGTTAGTGGGTTTTTTGGGTCGGATTGGGTGGGTTTGACCGAATTGAGTGAGTTTGTCAAGCCCATGTACATCCCTAGGCTCAATGATAGCTATGAGGGCTCCGAGAAATAATGTTTTCGTATTAAAAATCATTGAACTACCTACTTTAGAGCATGTTGGATACATAATGCATAAATGTAATAGGATAAAACTTTAAGATCGCTTTGTAGTATTTTTTTTTAAACAAGAAATAATAATAAAAATAAATACATAATGAATGCATACATGTAAAACTTTACGATCACTTTTTATTTTTTCTGGTATTCAATCACTTTGTATTTCTATCATATATAATATTCATTCTCACATGAAATGTATGGTTCTAATTAGTGTCATAATTAATATATGAAGAATTAGTGGGCTTTTGCCCTCATTTTGCAACAAAAAAATAAATGAAGAATGAGATTGAAAGAGACAAAAAAAATCTACAATTGGTTGTGTTCTTTGTAATTAAAATGCATGTTTCTTAGAGTTGACATATTTAATACATGAAGAATTAGAGCGATATGTAGTTCATGGCGGTATTATTTTTTTGGTTGAACAATGGTGGTGTTATTTATGATTGAAACACACGACTTCGAGAGTCATATTTAACTCTTGAAAATTAGAAGGAAAAAAAAAACAAAAAAAAATCGACTATCTGTATTTCATATAATATTCTAAATTGATTTTTCAACCTAAAATTAATGATATAATAATTTTGTTTTCATCTTTTCTTTAATTAAGATTCATAATACTAAAAAAGTTAAATTTCTAAATTAAAAGTAAATTTCTCAATTTTAGATCAAGTTCAAAATTAAATTATTGATTAAGAGTATTTAAGTTTTTTTTTAAGCAGCAAAACGTACATATATTAATATATAGGTGTGCTTCATCTAGAATAGAAAAGTCAATACAAAGAGTCCAGAACCACAAAAACACAAGAACCAAAACAACAAAGAATTAAATACCCCTCCAGCCTAAACAAGCCAGAGGATTGGAGTACCACAAGCTAAACTCAAAGAAAACAGCCTTAAGCTTCGCCTCGAACTACCACCAAGTGTGAACTATAATCTGATCAACCACCTGGCTTGCAACAAACTCTTTATTCTGAAAGACACATACATTATGTTTTTCCAAATCCACCAAACAGTCGCTAACCACATAACCTAAAAAGAATTTTTTAGAGCACCCCAAAAACCTGAAAACCACTGAACTGAAGGGCATGAGAGATAGCCTCTGAATGCATAACTCCCCGAATACCAACCCAACGAGGTAAACCATTCCACACCTGTTGATTCTTGTCGCAAACAAAGAAAATGTGAGAAAGAGATTCCACTGGTGTGCAACCCAGACTACAAAAGTGAGACCCTGCTGAAATTATGCCCCGACGAATAAAATTATCACGAGTTGGTATACAGTTATTGAGAAAACGCCATGCAAACACAGAAACTTTCAAAGGAACAAATTTATGCAACGGCAAAGCTAAAACTTCATCCAGCATCTCGTCGTCAATGACATGGTTGGATAATAACGAATAAGCCTCTCTAACTGTATAGGACTCAAAAGAAACACTATGCCACCGCCACATGTCAGAAACATTAGACTGCAAGACAATATTATGTAAAAGAGCACATCAATATACCAATAATTCCTCCTCCCACACAAAAAGGGGAAGTCGCCACACCCATCTCCAACCCCCTGCGACACAAGTCACCAACAGTCACCCTTGGGTCAATATGAAGACTCGCCAATCTCAGAAAAAGCTCCCGTTAAACAGTCTCCTCCCCAGCTAAGGATCATCCCAGAAGGAAGTAAAATTTCCATCCCCCACCTTACGAGATAAAAAACTGTCAAATCAACCAACCACCTCATTATGAGAACCCCTCCTGAAACTCACAATATCCTTCCACCAAGTCGAAACCCGATGTCCTCCAACCTTAATCTCCCCATTCTCTAAACCATACTTATGAGCTAACACACGCCACCAAAAGCCCCCACCCTTAGATCTTACCCTCCAACACCATTTACCCAGTAAAGGTAAATTAAACACCTTCACCTGCAGAACCCCCAAGAAAGATTTAAAAAGGGATTCAATGATAGAGATAATACCTTAGAGAGCCTTGAAAAAGGAAAGAAAGTATGTCGGGATAGAGGATATTGCAGCCTGGAGCAGTACCAGGCGACCACCCATAAAAAGATTACAGCATTTTCAAAGAGACAGGCGGGCTTTAATTTTTTCAAGGACGGGACTCCAAAAAGAGAGTCTTCTATAATTTCCCCCAATGAGAAGACTAAGATAGATAAACGGAACATCGCCAATACAACAATTCAGAATACCAGCTGCCTTAGTCAACCAACACCCTGTCCCATTCACACCAATCAACATACTCTGGTGGAATTTAACTCTCAAACCCGACATCAACTCAAAAAGCAAAAGAACAACTTTAATAGCACGGACATTTTCCCAACTTTTATAGCCAACCATGAAGGGGATCCACCGCCCCCAAAGAAAAACCAGAGAACAAACCATGGTGCACCGACGCTGACATCATCCGGGTAAGCCTTCAGCCGCCAACAAAAAAAGGAACGGAGACAATGGATCCCCTTGCTGGAGCCTACGTTAAAAAACAAACTCATCTGTCGGGCTACCATTTACTAACACAAAAGCATACGTTGTACTAACACATTCAAAAATCCACCGACACCATTTAGAAGGACACTTCAACTTCGCCATTACAGAAAATCATACGCCTTTTCAAAATCGACTTTGAACATAATCATCTACTTCTTCAGTTTTTTTGTGTCATCCACCAGCTCATTCGCAACTAGGATGTCATTGAGACTCAGAAATCACACTCAATATCACCCTTCAAAGTCGATTGGTCAAAATCTTATAAATGCTACTAAAATAGAGAGATCGGTCGGTAATCAGACAAACGTTGAGGGGCCTCAACCTTTGGAATAAGAACAATGAAGGTACAATTGATCCCTTTAACTAATCGGCTATTCAAATGGAAGTCTTGGAAGAAACGAATCAAGTCATACTTCAACTCAAGCCGTAAATCTTTTAGAAAACCACTATGGACCCAATCTGGTCCTGGACTTTTGAAACTGCCACAATCCCAAATTGCTTGCTTGATCTCCTATTCACTAAAAGGAGCCACCAACATAGAAGCGTCATCATCACAGACCACCTGAATCTCCAACTCCCCTCACAACTAGGATGTCATTGAGACTCAGAAATCACACTCACTATCACCTTTCGCAATCGATTGGTCAAAATCTTATAAATGCTACTAATTAGAGAGATCGACCGGTAATCAGACAAACGTTGAGGGGCCTCAACCTTTGGAATAAGAACAATGAAGGTACAATTGATCCCTTTAACTAATCGGCTATTCAAATGGAACTTGTGGAAGAAACGAATCAAGTCAGACTTCAACTCAAGCCGTAAATCTTTTAGAAAACCACTATGGACCCCATTTGGTCCTAGACTTTTGAAACTGCCGCAATCCCAAATTGCTTGCTTGATCTTCTCTTCACTAAAAGGAACCACCAACATAGAAGCGTTAGCATCACAGACCACCTGAATCTCCAACTCCCCTCACTACTAAAAAATCGCCTTTAATGACCGATTTAGTGACCTCCGATCGACATCTCCTATTAGATTTAAAATGTTGAGAAAAATGATTAAAAAAAGTTTCACGAATATTTTGCACCCCTTCAATCTGATTATCATCAACCTGAAGAATAACAATCAACTTCTTTTTCCTCTGAAAGTTAGCTAATGCATGAAAGAAACGAGAATTAGCATCCCCTTCCCGAAGCCACCGGGACCAAGACTGTTGCCAAAAAATACTACATTCAGTGCGAGCCAGAGAAAACAAGCTAGATGATATAACACGCCTCTCAGAAATCTCCTCCCCAGTCAAAAGCGACACTTCACTTTTTAAATCTAGAGCACTCATACGAGCCTGTGCCTCAGAAAATCTAGCCGTGAGATTCTTTACATGATTAAGATGCCAAGTTTTAAGGCCACCTTTAACCCCCTTCAATTTTTCCTTCAACGCATAACCCCTCCCCCCCCCCCCCCCCTAACCACTCACTTGACACATCAATAAGGTCTCCTATACAAAACACTGATATCCTGGAAAATCGGACCCACATTTTAACATACGGAAAGGTCTCGGACCCCAATCATCAATGTCCTCCCTCAACACCACCGGTCAATGATCAGATAAACCCCTCACAAGAGAAACTTGAATACAATTAGGCCAATCCTCAAACCACCTATCTAACAAAAGAAATCAATCAAAAAAACTCATAAACGAGCCATCTGATTGATACCACGTAAACTGACGACCAAGAAGCGGTAAATCCACCAAAGCTGAATCGGTCATAAAATTATTAAAATTATCCATGTCAGCCATTACCCCACCAAAACCTCTACCTCGTCGTTCCCCTCCAACTCGTACCGAATTAAAATCACCAAAAATACACCACCGCCCACTCTGATCTAACTGAAACAAGTCGCCCAAATTTTGCCACAACACAGCCTTACCCTGCAAGTTACAAGGTGCATAGAAATTCACCACCACAAAAGGAAATCCAGAAACAGAACAAGATCCCCGGACCAGCAAAAGATGATTAAAGAAGAAGTAGAAACCACAGAGACCGTTTTAGAGTTCCATAGAGTAAGAATACCACATGATGCCCCCACCGATGATTTAAAAGATAAATCAACATCAGAACTTCCTCATAGTGCCTGGCAAACAAAACTATCAACCCACTCCATCTTCGTCTCTTGAATGCACACAATATCTGGACAAACTTCAACAATAAGTTTTCGAACCTCTTTTCGTTTGAAAGCATCACCCAACCCTCTGACATTATGACTAAGAATCTTCATTGAAACAAAAACAACACATGACACAAACAAAGACCAACACCACTTACAAACCACCAACACCCCCTACATGGGCGATTTTTGGGCCAGGCATACCTGGGCACTTGCCCGGGCTTGGCCGAAATAATTGTTTTTTGTTTAGTAAAAAAACAGAAAAAGTATGGACCAAAAAAATAAGGAAGGGCAAAATACACCGTTTCTCTCTCTCGCGAACGAAGTACGAACAAACTGAAATGGCAACTGCTTCTCTCTTGCGCGATCTCACCTCCCTCGTCGCCTTAAGCCGGTCTGAACCACAGAACACTCTCACCCCACCTCTTAACGTCTCTGCCTCACTCACTCGAACAGGAACGAGTCACCGACGAACCAAATTGAATTGTTGCGAGTCTTAATTTGCTGTTACAAAAATCTTTTGTTTTTCAACCTAATCTCATTCTTTGTTGATTTATTTTTTTCAACAGATTTTTGTTGTTAGCAATTGCCCCTTTTTAATTGGGGATTTTGGAAAATTTTGATTGAAGTTTTTTTGTTCTTAGCAATTGCCCCTTTGTTGTTAGAAAACAGTTTGCTTTTTGTCTTTGCAAGTTTGGTTTTTGAAGTGTTTTGTGTGTTTGTTTTTCATTTGGGTGTTATTTTAGGTAAGGGGGATGGAAGAAGCTATGAAGAGGCAATGCAAAGTGAACTTGTATGCTTCTGGTTTTCCAATTTTTAGGTACTAGTGTATGGAATTTTGATGGTATAAATGATTAATTTCAGTGATAACATTACAATTACAATTACATCACAATGAGTATTTAAACTTGTATTGTATAGTAGGAATTCCAGTCAGTTTTATATATATTGGGGTCATATGACAGACAAGAGTATAAAAATGAACAATAAAATGTATTTGTTTACAAAATGGCGAACCTCTTTTATTTTGATTTATGACTACATATATTTATGTCACATGTAAATTTGCGGTTAAGTTTTTTGCCCAGGCTTGAAAAAAATCCAAACTCCGCCACTGGCCCCCTATATTCTTATTCGAGCATTTTGACGTGATTAAGACTTTAAGATGTTCCTCCACCCTCGACTTGTCGCCCACAAAATTCAAGTTAGATCTCTAATTTTAAACATATATTAATTATTCACCAAACATTAGTTTATCTAGTGGTGATTGACATTGGACTTGTTTGGAAGAACCGCGGTTCAATCCCTGCAACTGTGTTTGAGAAGGGACCGAAATCTATTGATGCCAGAACTCGCCCTGAACTCTGGACTACTAGGTTCCCTTTCCATATGAACTAGAGGATAAAAACAAAAAAACATATAATGCACCATAAAAAACATATATACTATTCATTTCTATTTTAACTTCAAAAAAAATTATATTTTATGCAAGTATTAAATGTCCAAAATTTTTTTAATGAGAATTTGTAATAAATTTTAATCATAACAAAAATTATAATTGTATATAACTCTAACTCGGGTAAAGTCGGGATAACATGCTAGCGTTTAAATTAAAATAAAAAATTAAATAAAAAAATTAGGATTGTAGGAAAGACATGTAAGGTCGGATTGTGCATGTCATTTATCTTAACCTAACAATAAAACAAATCTTTTTTTCAACCCGAATCCAAATCTTTACTAGTATACTAACAAGTGCCCAAGGGCACATGTTAACAATTCCCTTTAAATAATAATCCTAATTTATTAGAAAAGCATAAGATAATGTAGTTTCTCTCTCTAAGTTCAAAAAGCTCTCACCTCTCTCTAACTCCAAAACCAGTATATTTTTTCTCCTTTCTTTTTTTCCCTGCCGAATCCAATTCCTTTGGCAAACATAGATATGAGATGGTGGTGGTGCGATGAGCGGTGCTTGACCCTCCGCACCACCTTTTTTCCAGTTCTCCGCCGACTTTTTCCTTGTTTTGTGGCGGATCTGGAAGGTTTGAGGTGTTCTGTTGCTCCCGGTGATGGTTGTTGCTCCGACGATGGGGTTTTTCTTGCATTTTTTGGTGTTCCGACGCAGATCTGTTGGTGTTGTGGTTTGGTGTGGTGGAGTTTCGGTTATGGTGTGGTGGTGCGCTTTTGTTCTGGCGTGGCCGGTGGTGGCTGTTACGATGGTGGTTTTGGCTGTTTGGTGCTTTTGTTCTGGTGTTGTGGCTGTTGGTTTGTGGATCAGTTTTGGTGATCGGTGTGGTGTGATGATTCGGGCGTTGTGTGCTTCTGTTCTGGTGTGGCTGGCCGTGGTTGTTACAGCGGTGGTTTTGGTTGTTTGGTGCTTATGTTCTGGTGTTGTGGTTGTTGGTTTGTGGATCTGTTTTGGTGATTGGTGTGGTGTGGTGATTCGGTCGCACTCGGTGTTTGGTTGATGCCATATGTATTTGGTTTTATTTGATAATTGATTCTCTGACCGTTTCCAAATCTGTTGAGATTTGCATGACTCTTTTTGAGTCTCTGTTGGTTTTTAAATCTGTTGGAATTTGCAAGTTTCTCTGTATCAAATTGACCTTTACTGCGTCGGTGTTAACTATTTGGAGGAGCTCTACAAACTGAGACTTATCTGCATAGGTTGTCACTCTGCCATTGCTCCTTCAACTTTTGACCGAAAGAGTTGTTCTTTGGATTCTGATGTGGCCGATCACTTTTGATTCGAGATCGGAAGTTAGTATCTAGTTGTATCTTTTTAGGTTGGGTTGAGGTATGTCTGGTGGTTTGGAAACTGAAGAATGCTTTCTAAGAATGGGATTAGAAGTGAACTTCTTTTAGGTAGTGTAAATTTTGGTATTTTCATTGGTGTTCCGCTTATATACTGCACCTTTGTTTAGTAACTCTTCTTTTATCAGTTTCTATATATCTTATACGAAAACTGATCTTATTAATAAATTATATATTTTGCTGTTCAAAAAAAAATTATCCTAATTTATTTGTCATTATAATTTTTTTTTCAAGTAATTTAATAGTTAAAATTTCATTCTTTAAAATGAATAAGTGAATGTACTATGATTTGAACCTCAATTTATGTACAGAACATGCAATGTCATCTTTTTTTTTGACAGAATACAATGTTCTTGTCAATTGAATTATATATTAATTAAAAGTGTAATGCAACATTGTGTTCAAATGTGCTACTACTAGCTACTCTTTTTTTAAAGTTTTTAATTACAAAAATGAATGAAATTTTTGACATGACATATATGACATGTCTATTATGCACAAGTCTTTTATGTGGTGCATAGTGTTTATAAATTATTCTTAACATTATAAAAAAATTTAAATTTTACTAAATTTACTGTTGGATTAAAAATTTATATCGTATAGATCATTTATAAATTTTTGAAAAGGAAGTGAATCTCATTTGACGTGTTATTGAAATCCACCAAGTTTAACGATTGTTGGACTTTTATTAAATACTCTTAATTCAGACGGGTCTCAGTAACTTATCAAATGATTTTCAATTTTTTTCAAAATTTTACATAAATTATCAATATAAGAATAAATTTTATAAAATTAATATTCATTAATGTCATAAATGACTTGTGTAAATGACTTATACACATTAGACAAAACTTAAAAACACATATATTTCAAAGTGTAAATCCTAAAAAGGAGTGTGAATATGCAACTACAAATCTTTGTATCCTTATAATGTATCGGGATTGAGATGAGTGGTTCACACCGAGATAATTTTAATCTCTATCAAATTGGTTAAGCTAAATTTGTGAACTATTAAACTTAGTTTTTTTTTTTGGGTCTGTTTGGTTCAACCGAGGGAAAGGGAGGTGAGGGGAGAGACTTTTAAGGAGGTGAAGTGAGAGAAAATAGAATTTATTATGTTGACAAAATTATCCATACTTTTTAATTAAAATCCTAAGTTATCCTTGTTGGAATATTAAAAATTTAGGTTTTATTATTTTGACAACAAAATTTTTTTAGGTTTTCTACTCATTACATATATATCCATTATAATTTAATCTTTATTTTGAATTTATGTGGTTAAGGATAAAAAAGTAAATTAATTATTCGCTCCCCTCCTCTCCCCTCGTTAAAAAGTTGAACCAAACATAAAAATTTAAAATATTCTCTCCTCTCCCCTCCAAAAACCCCGAACCAAACAGAGCCAATTTTAGTGAAACCATATTAAAAGAATTTACTTTTTTTTTGTGTTAACACTCTGATTTCAGGAGAATGAGCTGTGATGAAATCTGACATGTAAATAAAGTCTAACTAAGAATTGTTTTCACTAGAAATTGAACTCGATTATTGGCTTATTGTAAATGATAAGTTCTAGGAGAGGTTATTTACATCTTGTATCATTATATTTTAGAGACAGTAGTTGATGAAGAGCCTTTTATAAAAGTAATCTCTAAGGCAAAAAATAAAGAAAAAACTACGCAAAAGAGATTTCATTTACACAACACCCGCTCAAGCGGTAGAAAAATTACATAATGCTGTTGATTTTTTCTTTACTTTTTACTTCTTTGTTGGGTTAGGTTTATGCTCCCCCAATTTCTTTTTTCCCTTCTATTTTAAATAAATTTTGCTCTTAAAAAAAAAAGAGACAGTAGTTGATGGAAGTTTATAAATTAATTTTTCTTATAATTTCATCAACTATTTGTCTAAAATATAGTGATATAACGTGTTTTAAATGAAGTTTATTAATTAATTTTCTTACAATTTTATCGATGTTGTTATTTTATCATAATTAGATCATATATCACGTGGTTTAAAACATATCATATTGTCAATTTATTATTAAAAAATATGATGAAACCAAATCAATCATATTTTAAAATACAAAGACTAGAGGTGGGAATAGGCCAGACTACCCGACATGGGTCTACGGCTCGGCCTATTAAAAACTCGATTCGACTCGGCCTAATTAGTAAAAGGATAAGGTTCAGGCTTTTAAGAAAGCCTATTTAATTAAAAAGGTTGGGCTTAGGTTTATTAAAAAACCTATAAAGCCTATCAAGCTGGCCTATTTATAATATATATATGACTTAAAAAAAAAATTATGTATTTGATGATATTTTAATTTTATTTCCCTTCAATACATTGAGTATTTAAGTTATTCTTTTTCTAAGGCCCCGTTTGGCCCGACTTATTTTCAACTTTTTTTTCTTCTCCTTAAAAATAGTAAACAAGGAAATAATTATGTTTGACTCCACTTCTCTATATTTTTTACTTCTTTACTTTATTTCTCTAATACTTTTAAGGAGAAATATGTAGAAAAGTAGAAAATAAGTCTGACCAAACGAACACTAATATTAGGACAATCTAACGGTAAATTAACATTAAGATCCAAAAATAGGTCAAATGAAATATAAAGACTTATATAAACCTATATTATAACAGACAAAATAAACTATTTAAAGGTATCAATATGAATAAATTTTTTATAAAAAAAAAAACTTAATGTAAAGTAGGTTTTTAAATAAGTTTATAGGCCAAATCAAACTTTCAAAAAGGCCAGACCAAACTAAAAAAAATAGTTCATCACAATTAATAAGTCAGATTTTAGGCAACTCAGGCCTTACAAAGTCTGGCTCGACCTGATCTATTCTCACTCTAACAAAGACCTATTCTACTAAATAGTGAAAATAGATGATCGAAATTGCAATTAAACCAAAAAAAAAACTCAAAGAATCATAAATTGATATATACGTGTATCATCCAATGAATGACACCCACGTAAGAACCCCATGTTTGACATCGTTGAGCAGCAATAGTTGTAGTTGGTAGTACCTCGTTTCCTTGTTTTGTTGGAAACATAAATCTCAAAACTCTCACCTCAAACTCAAACTCAAACTGAAACTCTTCTAAATTCAGATTCTTCACCGTTTTCTTCTCTTCACAATCCTAATTAATTAATCACTTCAAACTTTCTCCTAATTTTCTACTTTCAACCATCATGATTTGGCTTAACAACAAACCCTTTTTACATCTTTCTCTTCTTCTTTTGATGCTCTTTTCATCTTCAACTGAATCCCTCAGATTCGAACTCCAATCTGGTCACACCAAATGCATCTCAGAAGATATCAAAAGCAATTCCATGACAGTTGGAAAGTACAGCGTCGTTAATCTCAACGAGGGTTACCCTTTACCTGATTCTCACAGAGTCACTGTTAGGGTATATAAAAATCCTATCTTTTTCTTACCCAGTATTGAATCTCTGAACTTTGAATCAAATTCAAGGGTTTTTGATTAATGGGTTGTTGTATTTTTTTTTTCTGGTTTTAGGTGACTTCGTCTCATGGAAACAACTATCACTATGGAGATCGTGTTCAATCAGGTCAGTTTGCATTTGTTGCAGCAGAAGCTGGAGACTACATGACTTGTTTTTGGGCTGTTGATAATAAGCCAGAGGTAACGTTGACTGTTGATTTGGATTGGAAGACTGGTGTGGCAGCTAAGGATTGGTCTAATGTTGCTAAGAAAGGTCAAGTTGATGTGAGTATTTTAATCTTTTTATGATTTTATCACTTAGTTAATTTGTTTTTTTTTTCTCACCGCTGGTGGGCGAGTTCTGGCATCAAGTGGTTCTAGTCATCGAACAGTTAATTTGGTATTTAGTACAATGTTGTTTCTTGCTTAAATCTAGAATGAGTGAGTTTAGTGCAATGGATCCGAAACTAGATATACATTAAAGTAAGGGTTGAAATTAAACACTTACTAAATTTAAGTTATTGATAGATTTATTTGATTAATTGTGTTTGTTTTAATTATTTGATGGTTAGTTGATGATTTCTGTAGGATTGGGTTTGTAGTATTGTGAGTTGTGTTTATTAATGGCTTGATTAGGTTCCTTCTAGTCTGCTGGAGAAAAGATTTACTTAGTTACATCCCGCCACTTAGTTTTTTAAGGATAGCTGATATGGACTGAATTGAGTATAATTGTGTTGCATTTGTGGCTATGTCAAGATTTTGTGAGGTTAAGATATCTTAGTTTTTGTGATCTGGTTTGGATGACTCGTCATATTAGGATTTAGCAGTAAGTTCGGTTTTAGATGTGCTTCATGAAAAAATTGGAAATAAGTAAATGAATACCCCATTAAACAAGTAGTTTAATCTGTCACAAAAAGTATTTAAAGTAATTTTTGAATATCAAGTTGTGCTTCGGTGCTTCTAATTAAATTAGAGTGATCGTGTTGCTTGCATACAGTCAAAAAATAGAAAGGAATTGTGCCCTTTTTCAATCTATTATGTGGCTTTTGATGTGAGGTGAATGTATCCTACATGAAATTTACTGGATGAAGCTCATTATGATTGATCTAGTAGTTTATGATCTCGCTAATCAGTTAGATAGATAGGGATCTAGATTTCCAGCTATCACGGAATCCTTGCAGTCAAATAGTCAACAATTATGGATTCTCCGGTTTTGATGGATGTCTCAGATTTAAAATTTAGTAAGCAGATCTAAACTGATGTAAAAGATAAAGTTAAAATATGAGATGTGAGATCAGATGGTCGAGACTTGTTGACTACATGGATTCCGTGACAGTGTAGAATCTGGATCCATATAGGTAGGCTTATATTCAGTTCAAGATTTGTAGCTTTAATGGTGAAATGTAAATGGTAAGTATGTAATAATGGGAGGGGATGTTATATTTCTAAATTTCTTCTAATCATGGCAAGCTTTGAATTGTATCATGTGTATCTTGATTATTGAATGGTGAACACATGCTATCATTGCAAATACGAGTAGGACAAAATTCATTTTCCCTATACATGCTATCTTGTAAAAATTTTGTTTTCTTTCCACTGATTTGATATTGATAATTGACAGTGATTTATTTTGTTGCCTTATTTTTCTCTTGACAAATTTGACTTTCTTAAATGATTGCTAAACTTCATTATATTTCTGTATTCCTTGGATATCACTTTTGTGCCTTATTTTGGAGCAAATCTGAACCTTGTCAAAGTTTTCTTATCTTATCTGTCATTTGAGATTTTGAGGCATATATGATATATTATATCTATTCATATTCCTATGGTTTTCAATTACTTCGGAGAAATTTTAATGTTTGTTTACTTGATGTTGGTTTGAGAAAGATTCTTACAATTATTTCATCCAAATGTACCAGGTAATGGAAATAGAGATAAAGAAGTTACAAGAAACTGTTACTTCCATTCATGATGAGATGTTTTTCCTTCGTGAAAGGTAGACATGTGCAATTGGATGAACTTTATTTCAGAACATTCATATTATATTTGAACATTGTTCATATTCCAATATAAATACTGAATTCAATACATTGACATAGTATATCATAACATCATTCTTATTTTTGTTTACTTTTTTTCTTTCCAGAGAAGAAGAAATGCAAGAGCTCAACAGAACAACCGACAACAGAATGTTCTGGTTGAGTTTGCTCTCGCTCTTGGTCTGCTTATCAGTAGCAGGGTTGCAACTGTGGCACTTGAAGTCTTTCTTTGAGAAAAAGAAAATCATTTAAAGTTTTATGATAGATTTTTTTTCTCCTTTTCTGATGTGCTCTTGTAAAATATACATTAATTTATCCGGAGGATACACATAATGGTAGTAGTGAGTTAATTGCAGAATATTCCCTTTGTTAAATGCAAATCAAGACAAGATGAGTTTCAAAGGAGGTGGTGTGGTGATATTGCAATTCAGTGAAACATCTATGTTAATTGCCACCTCCAATTAGTGAGACAATGATAGATTGCCTGAAAATTCAAAATATATTTACTTTCCTATCCTTTTTTCCTCTTATTTCATTTCACAACCCAAGTGTGAGCATAATTTTTCATCTGATAATGAATTGAGCAAATTTTCAAGCTATTTAGGGCTTGTTTCTTTAATGAATTAAAGTGATATAATAGCTTATTTGAAGTTGAACTTAAACTAACTCAATAGGATTTGGGTTCTATATGTTTTGAATCTTGATGCTCCTGTGTTGCGTGTAAAATTGCAATTCATTAGTTAAACGGCTTTTGTATTTCAATGGATTTGGATCGCCTTTTGTATCTGTTTCACGTGGTAGGTGATCTCGGTTGTAGATTTGTAATTCAATGGCTTTTATTTACACAGTGCAAATTTGACAGTTCAATACAATATCTTATCTTAGTTATTATTTTTTGACCGGACGGTAGAACTCAAATGAAAACAGTAAAAGAATTTCTACAAAGAAGGGCAATCTCAGAATAGAAATTGGTGGCATCTATACCACAGGAATTGACAAACATAATACAAGAATGAAAACTATTATTTTATTCATTTTTTAAACAAAAAGATGAAAACACAACACAGCAGACTGTACGATCGGGCTACTTCAATTAGTTTGTACACTTGAAACATAGTATTAAACTGCAACAACTTGGGTATCATCACATGCTCACTTGGATGGGACAGGAGCTTTAATGACGAAGTAGAATTCGAACAAAGAAACCACTGTTCTGGTCATCAATCCAAACAGTTCTAAACAAGTATTGATTTTGCTGGTTTTCCAGTTAAAGCTTTATCAATCCATAAAACCAGCAGCAATGGTAAATAAATCATCTGAATTTCTGAACATATTAATCAATGCTCAAACATTTATGACGTGAACAAGTGCCAGTGATGATCTGCAGGTAGATTTTCCTTGATCTTTTCAAGCCGCTTAAGGATTTCTATGAAATGAGGCCTTTGATTCATATCAGCAGCCCAACACTGCTGCGTTAACCTGAGAACATGCAAGACCAAAGTCCATAAAATTATCTATATGGTTAAAACCAAAAGCTGTTTTAAGGAACATTTTATGTGCACGAAATAAATATTTACTTACTGTAAATTTTGATAGCCTAATCTACATAGCATTCCAGATTATCTAATTAATGTGTTGATACAGCTAAGATAATTTTTATACGCCAGCTTTTTGATATGCAATTTGATATCATGCATTATCTAGTTGATGGATGTAACTCATGTAAGTATAAGGTGACCCATACCAGTTGTTCTGTTTTAAATTTGCTACATATTATATCAGAAACTGAAGTTATTGCGTGGGATACAGACTTTATATTTCTGGGAACTGTCTAGAGAGCTAACAAGAAGAGTTAAATCATATTTTTCAATATTCTTCCATGTATAATGAAGGAGGGTAAAATCATATCCTTTTTAAATCATCTTTCTATTTTATAATATTTCATTATGAATAAGACTACGAGAGATTAAAGCATATTACCATACAAAATAAGATAAAAAAAAGTTATAAAAAAAAATAAATATAAAATAAGATCAAAGATGCATGATCATATAAAATAGAAGTAAAAGAAGGTACAACAAACAAAGATGCATTCTGTGATTTTAGGGAAACATACGATAGTAAAAGTCTAGTAGCGGTGTTTAAGGAGGAGTTTCCTTGGACCTATTAATTGTTATTCTACTCTAGTCCTTCTCATATATCCTCCTTTTCTAAGAAGGGATTTCCTATGGACCTATTACTATTATACTTTTTAGATTCTATTCCATCTCTATGCAATAGAATCTAAAAAGTTCATAATTACTGGATTAAGATTGATCTAAACCAGCTCTTTAGTCATTTATATTTTTGACATTTTAAGAGATGAAATCGATCCAAAGTCAGATGTTGAACAAATGGGAGGTCAGATTTAAAAATGTCGTGTTAATTGTGACTTGTGAGGCTACATGATCTAACATGAAATATCTTCTCTGTTAAAAGCATATTGGTAAATAATATAATATAAGACCCGGCTAACTTCTTCTCTAATATAAAAAAGAGACATGTGCCCTTCAGCTGCGTGTTTTCATAAATGACTTACTCTTGCAATTCAGGGACATAACCCTTTGATCGAAAAGAAGGTCTGTGCCCTTCAGCTGCGTGTTTTGCTCCCTCATAAGGTTCGTAAGTTGCAAAAGGTGGTTCACCTTCAAGCATCTGCATGAAATGAAGACACCAAGATTTAAAAGCAGCTTCAAATATTGTCACGTAAAACATTTATAGTTAAAAGCAAGCAAAATTACCTCATACAAAATCATTGCAAAGGAGTACACGTCAACCTTCTTCTCATACCTCCGATGTTTGAAAACTTCCGGAGCCATATAGCGATCTATTTTATTCCACAATAAGGAAATTAAATTTACTTTTTTATAAGAATGACAATTAATGCATGCTTTAAAATAACTTTTAGAATACTCACAGCTCCCAGTTTCACCGGTCATCTTGTATACATCATGAGAACTCTGGACAGTGATAAGCTTACTCAATCCAAAATCTCCAACTTTCAAATGGTCAGCACTAGAGTTGACTAAAAGAACATTCCTGAAATTTTGGAAAACAAAGATACTTCTGAATTCCAGATGTATGTTCTTGATGACACAAAATATTGTCAATCTTGAATAAAAGCAAAGTTTGCTTCAATTCATTATATAACTAATACACCATAACATAGTCTATGGGAATGTCAACCATATTAAGAGAATATAAACATATATTCATATTTAGCTGGAAAATAACAAGCTTACCTTGGCTTTAGGTCTCTATGAATTATAACATTTGGTTCATTGTGAAGATATGCCATTCCTCTACAAAAAATATTCACAAAACATAGATTAGCATTTTAGCATAAAGGTCAGATTAAACCAAGCTAAGTTTTTGTTAAAGCCGATTTCCAAATATGCTTTTGACTTGGTATAGATAAGTTACAAGATGCTCTAAAATTGCTATTGTTGAGGGCATCTTCCAATCCCTGCATGCTCAAAAAGATCTAGTTGGTTTTCTTAACTGAGGAATCAATAATCTCAAAAAAATCAATCACTCTCAGTTGGTTGAAGAAAATTTTCTGCAGATTTAACTTGGTTTGCAGCTTTTTTGAACAAGTTATATGTTTTGTTAGTGTTCTGTGGCTTTCACAATTTCCTGCACTACTCATACACAAGGAATAGTTCACTTGGTTGGAGGAACTTGCTTACAAGATCGCAGCGGAGAACTCAACATCTCCCAATGATTTTAAGAAATGACAAGCAAAATCTAGTATCGGAAAAGGAAAGGTTTGAGAAAACTAAGAAAAAATTATGCTCCACGTCTAATAGAGTTACTGCCGTGCAAATTCTGTCTGGAACCAATATTTTATAATAAAGTAATAGCTCAGTATAGCTAGGAAGGTATAAAACAGCAACGAAGCCAAACATGGCCTTATTTTTGTAACTAACTTGTGCTGAGTCACCACAAATCGTAACTGGTATAAATACTGGTGCTGTTACTGGCTGTAACTAACTTTCTCATTTCAATCGTCATACAAAAAAGATTATTGAATCTAATTTCCCTCTCTTTCTCTCGATTTCAATCACGATCAATGTGCACTTCTCAGTCTCTATTATGGTACCAGAACCTGGTTCTGTGACTTTCACAACATATACCTAATCCTCATACGAAAATTTTGGCCCTGACAGAAATCGAGATACAGATCAATTACAACTATAACATTGAGCAGTATTCAGCATAAGTAATAGGTTGGACAAATCCCCCCAATAGGATTTCAACTTCCAAGAGTTAGGTAGCTTTGAAAATGTTTTTTTGGGAAATATTTAATCACCCCAATTAAGCAGAGCATACAATTTACAAGATGGAAAAGTGCAAGCTTCTTTGAAAGAATCTGCTTCTTGTGGAGTTTCTGTGGCATCTGTGACTGGAATACAATGTCACAGTTTTTCCACAAATTAACAGTGGTCTGACAGCCATAGGGGGAAGCAAAGGAGACAGATTTACATATAGATTGGAGATATAGTTGAAGCTGAGTAGTTCTTATCTTGTTTCCTTTGTTTTGTTTAAATAATAATAATAATAATAATAATAATAATAATAATAATAATAATAATTTCCCCCTATTGTCCTTTTATGTACTTTTCTTTTGTTCCAAATAATTTATTTTTATTTTATAAGCTACATATAGAAAGGACAAGAAAATTAAGATACCATACCTGGCAATATCCATGGAAAAGTTGATAGCTGTTGCAGGGCTAAGGGAACCTTTATCTTTGAGGTACTGGTGAAGATCACCCTGTAAATGAAAGAGAAAGTAGTTTTAATTTTAAAGTAAAAATCTACATAAGTTCACTAGCTCTAAATATAGGTTTAGAGTGTTCAATTGGAAGGAATTATATTTAATGCACATACCCCTCTTAGATACTCAGTAATTAACATGAGGGGCTTTCTGTCGGTAACAGCTCCAAGAAACTGAACTATATTGGGATGTCGAAGCTTCACCAATAAATTGACCTCGTGCCTAAAGTCCTGACTGTTAAAAATTAACAAACATAATAAACACAAGGATATAGAGAGACAGAAGACAAGCCTATATGACACATGAAATAGCACAAAAAACCTAGGAACTAGGACAGAGAAAATATGGTTTGTTGCAGCAAAAGTACCAGCTTAATAACCAAGCAATTGGGCTCGAGCTCCCCCAAGGACAGATCGTTCGGGAGAACCCGAATTTGATTCCTGGAAGGAACATTTCTTGGTCAAGCTTTACTTACCTTGCGGCCAAACTCCGGATTACCAGACGCCCTTTCCCCGGAAAAACGGAGAGTTAACACCAAAAAAAGAAGTACGAGCTTAATCACAAGTCTGTGTGCCTCTCCCTCCCACTTCCCCTAAAACAAAGGAAATAACCTCCTTCCCTTTCATTTAGTTTCAATTATTCATTATGAAAGACATAATTATGTCCAAATATCTAGTGGGTTTAGAATAAATCCTTTGTTCCAAGAGAGCAATTAATGAACCTGAAAAAATATCTTCAACAAAAACAGTTCAATTCCTTGTTTATGATTTTCCATGTAGTCCCATATAAGACTTGATAGAGGAGAAATTAATTTTAACAGACTCATCAGCCACACACAATCAGAGAACATTTATCACAGTAATTGCAAACTAGTAACAACAAATCGAAGAAAAATGATAGAGATAAAAGAAAGGATCTCACATCACCATTCTATCTTCTGAAAGAGATGGAAGAATGCGCTTGACAGCAACTGGCGTTCCGCGCCAATGGGCTTTCAAAATCTCACCGAAAGATCCCTGCATATACATCATTGACATAAGACCAAACCTAGCATCCAAATGTAGTTTATCAATAGCTTAAATGCAAAAATACTCCTGGCGAATCGAAGCTCAAAAGTAGCAGAAAGAAAATTGTGTGTATACAATTCTTTTAAAAAAGAGAATGAAAATGCAGTGAAAATAGTAATAGCAAGAGAAAAGCAAGAAAAAAACACTAAGCTAGCAAAATTATCAAACGTAGCAACAAAAAAACAATACATGCATACAAGAAAAGAAACTGAGGTAATTAACATAAATAAAATACTTTTTTTTACTTTCAAATTCTTTTTCACAACCAGGCATTAATTAAATATAACATCTTCGTCTGCCCTTGGATTATCATGCAACAACAAAACAAACACCAAGAGAAATACAGTCCAAAACTAAACATAGTTATACAGCCTGATCTTCACTGTCAAGACTGGATAATTCATAACTCTAGGTCCCCAGCAACATAATGAATCTCATTATAATCCATGTGTACACTAAGAAACAGTTGTAGAAGTGAAGCAGAATAAAGAATTAACTGAATCACACATGACACATAGTAAGTTTTGAAATAAACAACTCGATATGTTCTCGAATTTAACATCTCTAACTGGCCTTAAAAATTATCACCCAGCAACAAAATACCAGGAGAAAGACAATCAACTATTAAATGGAACTCATACAATGTAGCTGCTAGTTTCAGCTAAGCATTAAAAGAGTTAAAGAACTCATTTTGAAACTCTAGCAAAGGGGACTACTGGCACGTACTTCCTCTGGCCTTATTTATAAGCAAAAGATACTTTTTAAATTCATTGAACAAGTGACGTGTGTGATGTGTTTAGCCTTTTTTAAGACTAGAATCATCACTTGTTCAACAAAACTAAAAAGTAACTTTTGCTTATAAATAAAGCCGGAGGGAGTATCTACCATAAGAAAAAAAGCTCATCTAGCCTGATATTCATTGTCTAGGTCCCTATGCACAACTAATCTCATAATAATCCATATCTACGCTAAGAAACAGTATCACAATAAAGAATTGACAACAAACAGAGCAAGTTTCAAAATAAACATCCCAAACATAACAAACATAGCGCGAAACAAATGAACAAAACCGCATCAGGCAATACCTTTCCAATACGCGCAGCGCTTGAAAAATCAAGCTCAGAAGGATCAACTTCCCAATCACACTTATTAGGCAACGGTGGCGGAACCACCCTAGTTTCAAAATGACTTCCAGTTTGCCCCTACATCACAATCAAACCTAGAAATTATTCAACTAAACAAAATCAAAATCACAAATAAAATAATCAATTCGATAAATAAAAATAAAAACTTACATAAGACAATCCTCCATGCGATTTCAAAAGCTCAATAATATTACTCCTTTTAGATCCTTCCGCATCAGCCAAAGGCTATTCACAAAAAAAACAAAACCTAAATTTCAATTTCATTTAATATAAAAATGAATCAAGATCTATGAAGCTCGGACACTCTTCGGATTAGACGAGATCACTTTTTTTTTTTAAATTATGTATCTGTGTCGACGTATCAATGTCCGTGTCAGATGGATAAAGATGAATTGGAAAAGGTGAATTATTACTTACGGTATTTTTCCAACGATCTTGAGCGTTGACATCAGCGCCGAATTCGATTAAGCATTTGGCAACATCGATCCAACCGTGGAGAGAAGCGACGTGAAGAGGAGTGCGATTATCGTAATCAGTAGCATTAACAAGAGAAGGATCTTCTTGAAGAAGTTTACGAACAGCAGCGGCGTCGTTTTGATGAGCATGCCATAGTATGAGTGATGTGCGACTCACTCTTGCCTTTTCTTTGTCTTTGCCGCTTCCTGAACTCATTCGTTTTGATTTTGTTTCTGAGAAGATATGGAATTTGTTTCCTTGGTTGTGCGAGCTGCGTGTGTGTGTGGGGTTATGGTTATGGTTATGGAATTATGCGCGTTGATGCTCTTTCTTTACTATTTCTTTCCATTTTTATCATTAATGCCTCAACTCGTCTCATTTATGACCAAAATTACTATTAGTTTAAGCTTAATTATCAATTTTGTCCGCCGCCGTATGTATACGAAATTTTGGTTTTAGTTTATATCAATTTTTGTTGGCTAAATTACAGTTTAAGTCTCCCAAGTATTACAATTGTACAATTTTGGCCCCATGTTTTAAATGTGTGGTTTTAAATGCTTCCACCAGGAAAATCGCACATTTGAAACCTAGGGTTAAAATTGCACAATTGAGAAAATTAGGGGGCCAAAACTGCGATTAGCCATTTTTGTTATAAATAAGTTTTTTAATCAACCAAACTTTTTGATTTTAGTCTCTAAAACAAAAATCTGCAGGAAAATTCCTGCGAAAATCTGCATGAAACTTGTGAATTTTCCTCCAAATTTTAGTTTTATGCACTAAAAACAAAAAGTTTGGTTGATTCATAGAGTTATTTAAAACGAAAAATGATACATGAATTAAAACCAAAATTTCACGTACATGACGAAAATGATATTAAGTCTTTGACCCATCTACAATGGTTGATTTTTTTGATGTTGAATTGGGTGTTGAAAAAAAATTATAGTGTAATGGGGTGTTGAATGATGTGGATAAGTGAGGTGATGAAGATTTTTAACATGTTGAAGCTTTATCTGTGGGGGACACGTGTTGGGTGACAATTGGCCAAACTGGAGGATAGATGGATTTTTACTTTTTTAAATTATTAAGCTTATGGATATTATAAATATGTTTAATGAAGAAAAAAAAATATTATACAACCGTTCTATTTTAAGAATATGTAAACGTAAATATTATCATATAAAATCTTATTGATTTATTTTGATATATATTTTTTAAATATTAAATTTTAATAATTTTTACTAATAGATAATTAAAGATATTTACAATTAAAATGATGTATTGACAAATAAATACATAGGTCTATTAGACCTATTTATCGTATGTACTAAGTCTTATCGATTACAAATAGACAATTATAATATTGACAACTTATTTTATACTCCGTATGTACTAAGTCTTTTTTTTTGAAGCAACCGTATGTACTAAGTCTTCTCTAATTCTATATTGACAATTAAAAATTTCTATTGGTTGACCAAGATAAGTCATCTCGAAGATGATAATTTGTGTATCCCTTCAATATTTAGAGGTATTTATTTATACATAATTCAATAACATTTTAATCGATATAAATACATTGTTGGATTAAAAGTTTACATCATATAGATCATTTGTGTAAAATTTCAGACAAATTTAAAATCATTTAATATCTTACTGAAAGATATAAAGATTAACAGTGTTTAAAAAAAATCACGCAAACCATTAATTTTGATGTGTCTCAATAATATATCACATGATTTTTGATTTGTCTGAAATTTTCCACAAATAATTTATATAATATAAACTTTTGATCTATGGTGTAGTTTATAAAAATATATATTGGAGGTTATTAAGTGGTTAAAAGGGTAAATATCGCAAAATTTTAAAGGTGTAGTTTAGAAAGAAAAGAAAAAACTCTTCCCAAATAATAGTGGCTGTTCCACGTTCCAAAAGCCGGTACTTATGGGCCAAAAATATACAAATACAAAAATTGATGACACAAATTATCCCCAAAAAAAAAAAAAATTGGTGACACAAATCAATATATTTTTTTTGGTAGATCCATGTTCAAATCAAGTTATTTTATCCATTAACAAAAGTCAAAAGTAAAGTAGTTATTATGGTCTTTAAAAATTAGTAGTAAATTTTTTTCCGAATGCTATGCAAAATATTATCGGTAAATGTCAAACTTATCTTTTTGTATACATTTTAGAATTTTAGTGACCGTTTATAAATTTGACATTTACCAGAAATATTTTTCATAGTATTTCGGTTTGTATCTCCTTACCGGAAAAACTTTTCGTAAATTCCGGTAAATAACTGAATTTTAAAGGTATTTGACTTATAGTGACAGACGAAACTGTCACTAAATGTATAAAATCTGTAGGTAAAAATTTGGTGGGGTGAGAACTCCACAAATAAATAAAGTGTAATTTTTAACAAAATGAGTAAAATTGGAATATTTAATATGTTGTAGGGGTGAAAGGTTAAATATAGACATGGGAGGACAATTTTTCAAAAAGTTGTTTACTATGAACAATGAAGCCCAAATACCTGAAACGATTTCGGTTCTAAACAGTTTACTTTGGTTATTTGCGGTTCGGTTCATAATTCAGAATGAACCGTCCTACTTTTTGTATCATGAGTTGTTTACTTGTTTTTAACCAATGTTTCAGTTGTCTCATTTTCCCCTATAACCATCTCTCTTCTGTGCTTATGCTAGTTGCTAGTTTTTGAGGTGCGAAATGAAAGTGCGGGTTGTGTGTAGGAAACTTTACAACTACGTACGAAAAGAGCTACCAGGCTTTATGCTGCTAGCTGGGTTCGTGACATTATTGGTCCTGATCTTCGGCCAAATGATTATAAGTGTTGTATCTGTTGTTGACTTTTGTATTAGCTAGCTCGCTAAGCGAGCTTGTCATGGCTTAGCGAGCAAACCTGTTAGTTACCAGACAGTTATAACTGTCACAGCAGTTAGTGGTTAGTAATAAGTGATATGTGTCAAGTATTCATTGGCTAGGATTATGTGCTATATACTTATATATATGTAGCACCTTGTATTGTAAGACTAGTTAAGTTGAATGATTGATTGAGAAGTTGAGCCTTTAACACCAACAAGTGATATCATCGAGCCCAAACTTCACAAGTGCATTCAATCACAACCGATTCAGGGAAACACGAGTGTTTTGTGAGATCTTTTCTTCGGGGGAGGGAAACACAGTGTTAGAGAACACTGTGGTGAGATCGTGACTTGATTTATTGATCAAGAAAAGTGTTTCTTGTACGTTTCTTGCTTTCTTGAAGAACGTTTCCATGGCGGAAAGTTCCAACAACTCCAACCATCCTGCAATTCCACGATTCGATGGCTTTTATGATCACTGGGCAATGCTAATGGAGAATCTTCTTCATTCTAAAGAATACTGGACAGTTGTCGAACATGGAATCCCAGTCACCACTGATACTTCAACAGCAGCGGAACGAAGACTTGCAGAGGAAGCAAATCAGAAGGATTTGAAAGCCAAGAACTACCTGTTTGCAGCCATTGACAGAACAATAATTGAGACAATTCTTGGCAAGTCCACATCACGTGCAATATGGCAATCCATGGCAAACAAATTTCAGGGCTCTACGAAGGTAAAGCGTGCACAGTTGCAAGCCTTAAGGGGAGAATTTGAGATCTTGCGCATGAAAGATAGTGAAACAGTGAATGAATTCTTTGGGAGAATTCTTGCCATTGTCAACAAGATGAAGGTTCAAGGTGAAGCCATAGCAGAAAGCACTATAGTAGCCAAGATTCTAAGATCTATGCCAGTTAGGTTCAACTATGTAGTGTGTTCAATTGAAGAATCGAACAACATTGAAACACTATCCATTGATGAACTTCAAGGATCATTACTTGTTCATGAACAAAGAATGAAACTTGTCAAAGAGGAAGATCAAGCCTTGAAAATCACACATGGAGAAAGAACAGCAGGAAGGGGTAGAGGACGTGGTGGCAGATCCAATCAAGGAAGAGGTAAAAGATTGAGTAAAGAACACATCCAATGCTACAAATGTCATAAACTAGGTCACTTCCAATATGAATGCCCTGATAATGAAAGTTATGCAAATTATGCTGACTTTGATGATAGTGAAGAAGTTCTTCTTATGGCATTTGAATCATCATCAAAGGAAAGTAACAAGAATCATGTTTGGTACCTAGACTCTGGTTGTAGCAATCATATGTGTGGTGTGAAGGAATGGTTCTATGAACTTGACAACAATTTCAGAGAAACAGTCAGATTAGGAGATAATTCACAGATGAAGGTAATGGGGAAGGGAAATGTGAAATTGCAGTTGAATGGTATGACACAAATCATTACTGCTGTGTATTACATTCCTGAACTCAAAAACAATCTATTGAGCATAGGTCAGCTGCAGCAGAAGAATCTTACCATCATTTTCAAACAAAATTGGTGCAGAGTTTATCACCAAGAGAAAGGTTTGATCATTACTTCACAACTTGCCTCAAATAAGTTGTATCCAGTCATTGCAGAAGCTAAACCTGCATGCTTCCACACAAAGAATGAAGATATGACATATCTATGACACTGTAGATATGGACACTTAAACTTCAAAGGCCTACAATATCTTCAACAAAAGAACATGGTGAAAGGATTATCAACTATAGAGAAGTCAAAACATGACTGTGAAGGGTGTTTGATAGGAAAACAACACAGAGAAAGCATACCAAAAACAAGCAATTTGAAAACAACCAAGAGATTAGAAGTGATACATTCTGACATATGTGGTCCTATCACACCAAACTCCAACAGTGGAAAAAGGTACATACTCACCTTCATTGATGATTTTAGTAGAAAGACTTGGGTGTACTATTTGGTGAACTAATCGGAAGCACTTGATTTCTTCAAGAAATTCAAAATCATGGTTGAAAAGGAAACTGGTGAACTAGTAGGCAGTTTAAGAACTGATAGAGGAGGGGAATTCAACTCAAATGAATTCAATGAATACTGTGAAGTAAATGGCATAAAAAGACAACTCACCACTGCATACACTCCACAGCAGAATGGAATTGCTGAGAGGAAGAATAGGACTATAATGGAAATGATCAGAAGTATGATGTCTAGTAAGAATGTGCCCAAAGAATTTTGGCCTGAAGCTGTGAATTGGGCCATACATATTCTAAACAGAAGTCCTGCTACTGCTATACCTAATTTGACACCAGAAGAAGCATGGAGTTCTATAAAGCCATCTGTGAAACACTTTAGAACATTTGGATGTATCTGCTTTGTTCACATACCAGAAGCACACAGAAGGAAATTAAATGACAAAAGTGTGAAATGTGTCCTATTAGGAGTCAGTGAAGAATCTAAGGCTTATAGACTCTACAATCCAAAGACAAGGAAGATCATTATTAGCAAAGATGTGAAGTTCATGGAAACTGAGAAATGGGATTGGAACAATTCCATTAACTCCAACAAAACCATCACTCCAACTAGTTATGAAAATGATGAGTTCAGTGATGAAGATAGAGTTGAGATCACAAATGAACACAATGCTGCAAAGGAAACCACAAATGAATTAACTGATGAAGAAGAGACACCTACTCCAAATCCAACAACTAGTGATCAACCAAGCTCCTCTAATGCAAACATGGATCAAGGGAGAAATAGAAAACCCCCAGCATGGCATGAAGACTATGATACTACCATGAATGAAGATGAGATGTTAGATGAAGAACAGATGAATCTAATGACTTTTGATCCATGCATTAACAAAGATCCTATCAGTTATGAAGAAGCATCCAAAAGTCAGACTTGGAGGGCAGCCATGAACACAAAAATTGATGCTATAGAAAGAAACAACACATGGAAACTTACTGAACTTCCTAATGGAGCAAAAGTGATTGGAGTTAAGTGGGTTTACAAAACAAAGCTAAATGAGAAAGGAGAAATAGAAAAATACAAAGCTAGACTTGTGGCCAAAGGATATGCTCAGAGGTATGGTACTGATTATAAGGAAGTCTTTGCTCCAGTAGCTAGGTGGGACACTATAAGAAGCTTGTTAGCAATTGTTGCAATAAGAAGTTGGGATGTGTATCAACTAGATGTCAAGAGTGCTTTCCTTCATGGTGAATTAAAGGAAACTGTGTATGTGGAACAACCATTAGGTTATGTGCAGAAAGGAAAGGAGAATAAAGTGTATAAACTTTATAAAGCTCTGTATGGCCTGAAACAAGCACCTAGGGCCTGGTATAGCAAAATAGAACAATATTTCATCAATGAAGGGTTTGAGAAGTGTTCCCATGAACACACACTGTTTGTGAAGAAGGACTGTAACAAAAATTTGTTGATCATAAGCCTCTATGTGGATGATCTAATATTCACAGGAAATGACAACAAAATAATAAATCAGTTCAAGAATTCCATGTTGACAACTTTTAACATGACTGACTTAGGGAAAATGAGACATTTTCTGGGTATTGAGGTAATGCAGAATAAACAAGGAATATTTGTGTGTCAGCAAAGGTATGCAAAGGATATTTTAGAAAGATTCAATATGGATAAGAGCAATGCAGTGTGTAGTCCTATAGTAACTGGTACTAAACTGTCAAAACATGATAAAGGAGATGAAGTTAACCCTACACATTACAAGCAAATTGTAGGAAGCTTAATGTATCTAACTGCAACCAGACCAGATTTAATGTTTGCAGTGAACATGATTGCTAGATACATGGAACATCCTGCTGAGTCTCACTTGACTGCAGCCAAGAGGATACTAAGATACATTAGAGGTACTTTGGAACTTGGAATTCTGTACAAGAAAGGCACACAAACCACAAGATTATCTGCCTACTCAGATAGGGACTATGGTGAAGATATTGATGACAGGAAGAGCACATCAGATTATGTGTTCATGATAGGCTCTGGTGCAATATCTTGGTCATCAAGAAAACAACCCATAGTTACTCTATCTACAACAGAAGCTGAATTCATAGCTGCAGCACACTGTGTATGTCAAGGCATTTGGTTACAAAGAATACTTGGGAAATGGGTCTGGAGATGGACAAGTGCTTAACTGTTTACTGTGACAATAGCTCAACTATTAAGCTGAGCAAAAATCCTGTGCTACATGGCAGAAGCAAGCATATAGACATAAGGTTTCACTTTCTGAGAAACCTGAGCTGTGAAGGAAAGGTTAATTTGGTTCACTGCACATCACAAGACCAACTTGCTGATATTATGACAAAGGCTCTAAAGCTTGAAACTTTTGAAAGGCTCAGAACTGAATTAGGAGTAAGTAGCAGTTCGTGTATGATGTAAACACCTTAGAAATGTAAAACTAGTTGCTTATGCATCTAGTTTAAGGGAGGGTTTGTTGTATCTGTTGTTGACTTTTGTATTAGCTAGCTCGCTAAGCGAGCTTGTCATGGCTTAGCGAGCAAACCTGTTAGTTACCAGACAGTTATAACTGTCATAGCAGTTAGTGGTTAGTAATAAGTGATATGTGTCAAGTATTCATTGGCTAGGATTATGTGCTATATACTTATATATATGTAGCACTTTGTATTGTAAGACTAGTTAAGTTGAATGATTGAATGAGAAGTTGAGCCTTTAACACCAACAATAAGACGGATGAAACGACCGATGAACCTAATGCTCTAAAGAAAAAGACTAAAGATAAAGAGCCCTCAACGCTAGAAGATCTCGGTACCCGTCTCTTTCTCTTATTTAATTATGCTATGCAGTTTGAAATCAATGGCTTTTTAAAATTAAGATCACGATTATATTAAAGAACAATGATGCCTCTTACTAAATTTGTTGGAAAGTTGTTATGACTTATGCAGTGCCGGCTCAACGTTTAGTGAGGCCTAAAACAAGCTTTAAAATGAGACTCTTTTATTTTTATTTGAATTTTTTCTCTCTGAGGTATAAAATAAATTTTATTTAAAATGTTTTGAGAAGTTGCATAGTTATTGTCTCATTTCTATAATATTTTTTATAAGAGACCTTTATATTTTTCTTTGAGGCTTTTTGTAAAGGATTTATGACTTATTTGGGGCCTTTTTCTTTAATAAATATTTTATATTTTTCAGAGGTCTAAAGTGCTTGCTTGGGTTGCTTTATCCTTGAGCCGGCACTGGACTTATGAGATTACCCACCCATGCTCTTCATCTATTTGTACTCATCGTAACAAACCTAAAAAGTGTCATACAAAATCTAACATAGCCAGCGGATTATGGAATTACTTCAATACAAAAGCAATTAGGATGCTGCTGAACATCAAGTCAAAAGTTTCCTTTTCCCCCCTGAGGGCTAGAAAGACTATGATAAACATGGAGTAGACAGCCATTTTGGTTATTCACTTCACTGTTATAATAGTCCTCGAATCAGCATAAAACATTATAAAATCCCTCGATGTTGATTTTGTTAGTCAAATTAGTCCAAAATTTTCAAATGGTGTTAATTATGATGATGTGTTCCTTAATTTTGCAATGTCGAATGTTTATGTGTGACTTTCATGTTAGATAGAGATTAAAATGACTTCAATATCTCTTTCATTTAATGAGAATAAATCAACAAATTGATTTCTTATGTTTTTTTTTCTTCAAGAAGATGAAGTGTTTCTCTATGTTGTCTTTCATTTTGGTCCATTGAGAATGTACACATTACACATAAAAGCATCTGATTTAACAAAAGTAAGAGACACATCATCATAATTAACACCTTTTTAAAATTTTGGACTAATTTGACTAACAAAATCAACTTCCAGGGACTTAAAAAAGTTTTATGCTGATTCAGAGACTAATACGACAGCAAATGACACTTTCAAGGGCCAAAATGACTGTTTATTCGATAAACATGAACAAATTAGTGAACGATTTTTTTCATTAACATGTATGCCCTGGTTTTAAACTGTGATTGCAATATATAGGTTTTTTTGAAGGTATCACAACACATTTTTACTCTACCTTAGCTACATTTGTTCATAATTTTGCTCAAGATCGAGGATCACAATATACCTGCAAGTGCAACCACAATGGAATCCATAATATTAGTTTAAAACACTCGGTTCTTGCCATTTAAGCAAAATTCTATTTTAAAATTTTATTGCTGAGATGACTCTTGTGGTTTATCACTTTCCTCTTTTCTGGTTCTCTTAACATTTTCTTTTCTGGTTACATTTTTCTATCATTGCTTTGAATATTAAGTTTGTGATGGTGATTTTTGACCAACCATATGTATATCTTTAAATGCGCAATATACAGCTGTAGCTGCTAGAGGGGGTATGGAGACTCTTAGACCTGCTTTGCAGCGCGTGTATATGACCAGAGCTTCTGCATACAGTGATGCTATGAAGAGTTTTATAGAGGGATACCAAAAGGGTGTTCAGCAAGTAATGGAGAAGAAAGAAAATTCCAAAACACTGAAGAAGATGCTGATGCATCAAAAAAATCAACTTGAATTCCTTCTCTTGCAGACCCACCGATCATCTAGAATCCGGCTGTGGTTTTGGAATGAACAGATATAATTGGATGTTCCAAGTTGGTGTATTTTGTGGTAGCACCGAGTTTTTTTCTTGCAATTTTTTGTTTTGCAAAGTTTTAAGTTGCATGTGCTTATTTGTGATGCTAATAGAATATATATTTAGAAAATGATAGCATTAGCAAAAGTTGATTCCATGCTTCTTTAGTAGTTAACTAGTTATACTAAATGGTATATTTAGGTCTTTATATTGTAATTTTGATTTGCAATCAATGGTTTTCGAGCTTAGATATTATTTGAAAGTTGAGCTGGGGGGCTTAATTTCATTATCACAGTATCTCTTGTCAATTGTCATGGATTAGTAGTAAAAAATTCACTGTAAGGATTCAAATATTCATTCATCAACATGTCACAATTGTATTTTTGTTCTGTTATCTTATAGATACATAAATGTGCCTGCTGAAGTATGATATAAGGTGAGCTTTCTATATGATTGTTTCTTGATCAGGTTGTATGGTATCATTGGCTAAGAGTTGAAGTGACGATCGGAAAAAGGTTTGCAGAGATAGAGGGGGAGATGATCGGTGGTGCTGGTGCAAAGAGAGACTAGATAAAAAAAACAACAAAATATATTTCCAGTATATGGTTATGTTGTATTCAAATTTGAAAATTTATGACAATAATACAATTTATTTATTAAGATTTTGATTACGTTAATATGCAGGTATGAACTATAAAGTATCAAACTCATATACACTTTACAATATGTAGTCACAAAAACAAAAATTCAAGATGAGTATGTTATTGTTGCAAATCTCACAAAATCTTGATTGACTCTGCAATATCATTAGCCACCAATTTGATACACCGGAACCTTGCGACGCGATGATAAGGCTTCATTCAGATGTGCAATATGAAGTAAGAGTTGGCTAATTTTCTGCACCAACAAACAAAGTGTGTTAATTAAAATAATGGCTTTTTCGTAGGACATATTCACAAAAGTTTAATAAAAATTCTGTTACTTTTTCAATAAGTTATTAGTTGATACAGAAAATTTCTACAGTACATTCAAAATTTTAAAATGTATAATGTTTATTGATAAAAGGAGGGGGATAAAAAAGATAAGTCACCTCATCTTTTTGTCTAAGAAGATAAGTCAACTTGTGGCGACGCCTTTGAATCCCGATGTAAGCCAACACCAACAGTGCCGTCACAGCTGCAGCTCCGGTCGCATAAGTAATTGACCAAAATACCCCCGCACACATTGCACAGTTACGAACCTTGGAAGCCACCTTCAGGGTCTCTACTCTCATAGCCTCGAACTGCGCCTTCATCAACTTCTTCCCTTCATAGGCCCAATCTAATGGCTTCTGCCTCCCTACTGGCGTTGGAGTCTCACCCTCCTGGTTATTGAGGGGACTTGACGCCGTCATGGACGAGGAAATTCCATCTTCTTCATGATTGTTGGGAGCGGATGATGAAGAAGAAGAAGATGATTGGTCACTCCCTCCCTGAAGTTCAATATTGTTTTCCTTGATATTTACTCTGGTCCATCCAGAGGAATCGAGAGCTGTGTGGTGTTCTATTTGTTGCCACTCGTTAATTTCTTCCATGCTACAACTAGTTTCAATTCAACATTCAAATATGTCATTAAGCAATCTCTCAAATAATAATATCTTTGGTTCAATTTGTTTTTTTCTTTGGTTGATAGGCTTCAACTTTAATTAAGGGACGTATGAAATTTCAGTACCATATATTAGAGGATATCGTGGGCCACCGAACTATCACACTTGTTTGAAAGTAAGTATCCCTCGATATTATTCAATAACAAAGACTCAAAATTATGCAATTTTTCACTTTACTTTGCATGTGTAGAGTAAAAGGAAATAGGCCGAGGCCTGAGGATATGAATGTTGGCCGAGCATTGAATGCGTAAAGTCGAGCTCGACATAGTTCATTGAATGCATAAATTCATTTTATGGAAGAGAGATTTTAATTTTCAAGAAGTTGTGGTTAATTTGGATGAAAAGATGCAAGTAGTAGTTCAATTAATAAAATTTAAGCATGAGGTGCGCGGTTAATAAGCATATATTTGTTTTAGTGTTCAATACTTCAAACTTATGTTGAAAAATCGCGTTGCCGCAAAAGCTATGTATGGAAGCTTCTTTAAAACTTTAAATCACGGTAAATGCAATTTCAGATGCGCATTTGATGTTGCCCAACGTCAAACCAAACAAACGCTTAGTAACGTAACCAATAACTCACTACTATTTACTTGTAAAAAAATGAGAACAATGGCTGGCAGGTTTGAGCAAGCAACTTAATTTCTTTTCAGGATAATGCAAGTAATTGTAGCTAATATTGGACAAAACTTACTGTCACACGTCATTGTCACACCGCTAATAATTTTTTTTAAAATAACATAATTCAGTGTAATTATTATGTTTCAGTTTTGGTGTCGTGTTAGTATCAAACACCAATCTTGATACACGCCTAATTCGAATAATATCCGTGTTTCATTACTCATGATAAACTCAAATACAGCTCAGACAGACACGTAGTAGGAGCAAGCAATTTTTGGTTACCATCCCACAAAATTAATATATCCGGTACACAAATGTGCTGATCTCAACTACCCTTCAAATCAATACAATTAATTCATGAATTCAGGTATTCGTACATGTCAATTAAGAGATTAACTTCTGAAGTTATTGAATTTGAGATCTAATCTAGTTAAAGTACCAACTTATTTAAGAGATGTTATTTCCTAAATATCTTTGACCATGTGCTACATAAGACAAGACAACAACGATTATCTGTCATTTGTGACACAAGCAAGCAAGTTGGCTCCATTTTTTTTGGTATATGAGTTGGCTCCATTTGATAGTAGTATAAATATAGTAATGCATTTAATTATTATTATAGTTCAAATAAAGAAGTTTTATATTAAATTTAAATATGTATTGTTTTTTATAATAAAAACAGATTTTTTTTTTGGTACGTATTAAAAAACAGATATAGATATGCCAATATTTATAAAAAATATTAATCAAATTTTGAAAGAACTACAACCGGTAACAAAATTTCAAACATATTTGAAAAATCATTTTTTTTCTTTCACCATCCGTTTAATTTGGCTCGGGAGTCAATTTTGGCATCAAATAATTCTAACCCCCTCCTAATCGCAGTTGTAAAGATCGAATCACAATCTTTCTTATCAAGTTCAGCGCTATACATGACCACTGAATCAACTAACAATTGATATTTGAAAAATAATAAGTTGCATTAGGAGCATAATTTTTAGCGGTAAACAGTTAAAACCACCATAGACTTCTCCTGGCACGTGCAACCGGCGACGTCGGCACAATACCGGTCAATTCTAGTTAAATAATGTTTCTTGTTTCAAACACAACCAATCATTAAACGACACTTGTAAACAACGTACGAACATGTCAATATTCTTCACCAGCGTATAAACCTTGTCTCTTATCATTGCACGACACTTGTAATATATTCTAAACAATTTATCAAATATCAATCAAATTTCAAATCTCTTCCTAGTTACAATCGATCACAACCCAACAACTCTCAACGCTTCTTCAACAAAATACTACAAAAAATTCCACAAAAATCTCAAGTTTTTGTGCTCATGATTTTTGGTGTTGAGAGTTTTCAACAACATGATTGTTTCTGCACTTTTAACATCTGTTGGAATAAACACTGCTCTATGTGTTTTGTTCTTCACACTTTATTCTATATTGAGGAAACAATCAAGTAACTATAAAGTTTATATACCACGTTTGTTAGCTTTAGGAAATTCAACAAAAACACGTTTTAATTTAAAACAACTTATACCTTCACCTGATTGGGTTGCAAAAGCTTGGAACATTTCTGAGGAAGATCTCCTTTCATTAGCAGGTTTAGATGCTCTTGTTTTTATGCGTCTCATCACCTTTAGGTACGTATTTTTTATTTTCGCTATAATTATTAGGATACGTTTGGATTGACTTATTTGAATTTTGAACTTCTACGACATAAGCAATTGTAAGACTGTTTGGAAGAGCTTGTGAAAACCAAGCGCATAGAATTGAGGGTTTGGCCTAACTGAACCCTACAAAACCGGTTGTAAGGTGAGGATTGTCCTCACTTATAATAAACATATATTCAGGTCATCTTGCAACCGATGTGAGATTTCTTAACAGATACGATAAGTGCTTATGCTATAAGTTTATTGAAATTGAGCAGATGGTCTTATTTTGATTGAGTTGTGTTATTTGTTGAATGTGTGCAGTTTGAAAATATTTGCTTTTGCTGGGGTTATTGGGATTCTTGTGCTTGTTCCTGTGAATTGTTGGGCAAATCAGCTAGAAGAGTTTGATATTGTAGACATTGCTGGTAACTCTTTAGATGTGTTTACCATATCAAATGTAAACAGTGGCTCTAACTGGTGAATACTTTCTCACTGTCTCAACATTTTTGTTTTGATTCTACAATATTCATAATGAACTCAATTGTTATAGTTTATGATTATTTTTCTTTTAAGGTTGTGGGTGCATTTCCTTGCTGTATATCTTGTATCTGGATTCACATGCTTACAACTTTATAATGTAAGTAATCACATTTCCTTTTTGTTTTTCTTAATTTGCTTAATTTACTATACAATTGAGGTGCATATACTCATGAATCAAAATTATTTCGATCCTCAGGAATATAAATACATTGCGTCAAAAAGAATTTCTTACTTTTCTTCATGCAAACCTCAGCCACATCAGTTCACTATTTTAGTTCACAGTATTCCTACTTCCACAAGTTGCAGTATCAGTGACAGTGTTGAGAGCTTCTTTAAAGAATTATACCCGTCGACATATCTTTCACATGTCGTTATTCGCCGTACAAACAAAATCCAAACTCTCATGGTATGTACGTTGGAATAATGTGTTTCTTTTTTTATTACGATAACTCTGAAACTCATTCCAGTGTTTCTCTTAAATCTAGAGTAAGTCGAAGAATTTGTATGGAAGGATTGCTCAATTACGTTCGAATTCTACTCAGCAAAAGTGTAAGCACCGTGGTGATATTTTTGGAGTTTTTGGAACTAAAGACGATCTTATAGATCATTATGGAAAGAAGTTGGAGGACATTGAGCAAGATGTAAGATTGAAGCAATCAGAGGCTTCCTTGATAGCAGAAGTATGTTTTAAATTCCCTCAGAACTATGTTAGTCTTTTTTTAACTGTTTAGTCTTTTCATATATTCATTTCTATAAAAGGCATTCTGTTAATGTAAATTGTTGTTCAATGTTCAAGGAGGCTCGAGCGGCTTTTGTGTTCTTCAAGTCTCGTTACGCTGCTGCATCTGCTTTCCATTTGCAACCGTCGATCAATCCAACTCAGTGGATTACCGAGCCAGCTCCACAACCTCATGATGTTTACTGGCCTTTCTTTTCAGAATCATTTATGAAACAATGGATTTCTAAGTTGGTTGTTATAGTCGTATGTATTCTTTTCACGATATCGTTTCTTCTACCAGTTGTACTCGTACAAGGGCTTACCAACTTGAAACAACTGGAAATTTTGTTTCCCTTCTTGAAAAGTATTCTAGACATGTAAGTAAAAGTCGCTTTATTTATTTATTTATTTGCTAATCCATGACTCATAATGCCATTCTTGAATCTGTTGATGAAAACATCTGAACCTTGTCTAAATCTTCCTGCAGAAAGTTTGTTACTCAAGTAATTACAGGATACCTTCCCAGTCTTATTCTTCAGATGTCTTTGAAATTGGCGCCTCCTGTTATGGGGTTTCTTTCCTCAATTCAAGGATATATCTCACACAGTGATATAGAAATGAGTGCAACTAAAAAAGTACAGTGGTTCTTAGTATGGAATGTTTTTTTCGCAACCGTATTTTCTGGCTCAGTTTTTTATCAGCTGTATGTTATCCTTGATCTAAGGGAAATTACGGGGAAACTTGCAGTTGCAGTTCCGGCACAGGTAACAAAGCGTCGAACATTTACTCATATATCTATCATTTAAGGCATGACATGATATTCAAGCCTCAAAATGCATACCAAATTAACGACCAATCTTTAATGCAACTTATTTTGATTTCACTGTAGGCATCATTTTTCATTACATATGTTGCCACAACAGGATGGACAAATGTGTTATCAGAACTACTTCAGATATTTCCTCTCATTTCCAGTTTGATAAAAAGGCCCTTCACAAAACAAGAAGATGAATTTGAAGCTCCATCATTTTATTACCATAGAGATGTTCCAAGAGTCCTTTTCTTTGGGCTTCTTGGTATTACATATTTCTTCTTAGCGCCGCTGATTTTACCATTTGTCTTGATCTATCTCTGCTTTGCATACATTATTTATCGAAACCAGGTCAGATTTCTATTTATGCTTAGTCATTTTATCCATGAGAATATGTATGCGAGATTCTTGAAAATTGGTTGTTACATGTCTTGCACTGATGCAATGGTTTTGTATAATGCAGTTCATAAATGTTTATACACCAAAGTATGAAACTGCAGGGAGATTCTGGCCTATTGTCCATGATTCAATGATATTTTCTCTAGTGCTTATGCAACTCATTGCAGTGGGAAGTTTTGCATTAAAAAAACTTACTCCAGCTTCAACTTGGATACTTCCCCTACCAGTATTAACTCTTCTCTTTAATTATTACTGCCGAAGACGTTTCTTGCCTATATTTACTGCATACTCAGCAGAGGTAAGGTTTCAAGTGACTATGACTGTCCTCAAATATATTCTCCAACACCTATTAAATTCCTCACAACTGATTTGACTTGTGTTTGTGTTTTCAGAGTTTAATAAAGAAGGATAGGGAAGACGAAAAGGATACCTCAATGGCTGAATTTTACAACGAATTATTAAATGTATACAAAGATCCTGCATTGTGTCCAATTCAACACTCATCAGACACTGATAGTCTTCTTAGTCCCCTTTTATCTTAAGCTCAATACCAAGTGATCACAATATTCTACCGTATAAGCCCTCTCTTGTTGGCTGTTTTCTGTTATCCTGTATATGATGTAAGATGCAAATTTGAAGAACAATGGAGTGGAAAAGTCAGAAGGTGTGACATTCATTGTGTGCAGAAGCCATATTTGTGTATATTTATTTTGAGTGTGATAAGAGAGTATATTAGCCATAGAGATTAGATTTCTTAATTGCCACGTTTAGTTACAATATGCAACAAGTCATTAGTGAAGAGTTGTTTCTTAAATGGTAACTGTAGAAACTTTAAGTGGCAAACAATTTTGGTATAGGAGAAAGCAAACATAACAATGATTTTATTTATTGTGAGATATTGTAACTAGAATTCACTTGTAATCTTCACAGTTCACTTTTACTACAAGCAATCATGTTATTGAATTGAAATAGAGTTATATGTATATGCATGTATATAACCAAATATTTTTGTCAAGGGACTGTAAATGATAGTTTCAAAGACTTAACAGACAAAATGAACAATGCCAAAACAGAGAATATTGGGCACAGTCAGGCTGCCCTTGTCACTTCTTTTGGTATTTTCTCAAGATATATATTCTAATTCTGCAATAACATGTTAAATAATCAATCTCACAAGGCAAATCATTCTTTTACACAAACGCGTGTTTGGTTTTCGAATAAATCGGAAGTATACAAGTTTTATACCTGATTGAAACAATTTTTGACCAAATTTTAATTACATCCTAATTAAACCATGAATCATCAAGACCCCTTTACTCCGAGAACCAGCTGGTTAAGTTAAAAACGAACATTCAAAACAATTGATTGTTACAAAGCTTTAGAAACGAAAACAGAATGTAAACACGAAACACTTTTGCAATTAAAAGTGAATCAAATAACGAAAAAACCGAAAATATTTTCTCAAACCAAACAAGATCTTTCAAGTATCCATAAACTTCAAGTAAATGACTGTGTTTAATTTTGATTGGTCTAATAACCAAATTCAGTTGAGTTAAATTTCTTTTGAATGAACAAACATGGTTATAGAATGGATGCTGAACAAACAAGTTAAATCCTGCAACTGTAAAACAGAATTGAAATTAAAGAAACTGAATTGACTAACTATTCAGCTATGAACAGAAATGGGTGGCATTTTTTCTTTACAATCAGATTATCAATAGATATTCCCATAATGTTTTCTTAAAAAAACTATTTTCTTATATTCAAGTTTTTACTAAACAAACTATCACATTTCTAAAATTATCACAAAATATATAACAAAGTGTAAGATAGTGTAATGTGCAAATATTGTATTCTACATAAACAGTGTTCCAAGCAGAATTTAGTGGATCTCATTGTAAAAGCATAAGTTGCATAACAGTAAAAGTGTTGTATTCTTTTATTATGACATAAGGGTGATTTCTACAAGGTTTGTGACACTGACAAATGATTTGCATAAGCCGGAAACTAATATAAATTTAATATTATCCGAGGTAAATCCAAGTAAAAAATCTGCTACGAGAACAAAGCTCTAAATTATTGGCAGATAGTATGAGAGGAATATAGAAAGTGGACAAAACCTTTGATCCAAAATGGATACTGTGCAGTTAAAAAGTAACTGTAGATCAATAATAATCTGATAGTTGATACTGATTTGTCAAATTCATATCTGAGCCGTTCAATATTGCACGAGAGTCAGTGATTCACCTGACTGCGTGACCGCAGAGGATTGCAATATTAGACAATATATGTTATGAACCCTCATCACATATGTGTTTGTATATAAACTATTTCAAACTATTCTCATATAAATTATAAGTTGTTTATATAAGTAAACCGGAAGAGTTTATGGAAATAAACTAAAACTGTTTACAATCATAAACTCTCTCGGTCAATCTCAATTGTTTATGTTAATAGATAAGTTCAAATAAATAAATAAATCAAAACACACTTAAAATTAATCTATAATGCTTATGCAAAAATATGGGAACACTTACCATGTACCTGTAATTAAGTGGTGCATCAGTGCGACGATAATCTTAACCGTTGAATGAATTCAATGACTACTTGTAGTGCATCATTTATGCAAGAGCAAGACAATACAAAAGAAGACATTTCCTTCTCGATATCTCCACTAGAATGAAAGGGAAGTTCTGGACGGTTCTGCATTTTGTTTTTAAGGAAAAAAATAAAATAAAGGAAATCCAACACTGAATAAAATGGCAGCTACAAGCATTTATATTCCCCTAAAGATCTCACTCTCAACTGAAGAGCTTACAATCACCAATCATATAAACTTGTAAGCTCTCCCATGCTACTGTTCACTATACCAAAAGCAAAAAATCACACGTTCTGAACTGAAAGATGGTGAACAAGAGAAATGTAAGAGAATGTGAAAGAGTGGAAAAGACCAGTGAAGAAGGGAACAGTGAATGGAAACAGATAAGGGAAGAAGCGGCATCCATAGCAGCTGCTCTACTTAGAGTTCGAAGAGCAAGAAAACGTTACATTGGGGTGAGACAAAGACCTTCAGGGAGATGGGTGGCTGAGATCAAAGACACCATACAGAACATAAGACTATGGTTGGGGACTTATGACACTGGTGAAGAGGCTGCTAGAGCTTATGACGAGGCTGCACGTTTGCTTCGTGGTGCAAACACCCGCACAAATTTCTTTCTTGGCCAATCTTCTCATTATGTTCCTGCTCTTCCTCCAAAGATTGCCAAAGTCCTGCTTCTTAGGCTCAAAGCCAGAAACATGGCCTCTTCTTTTGTCCCTACTTGTACTACTACTTTTCCTGTTAACCACTATGATGAGCAAGAAACCAAAGCAGAACCTGAACACCCTCTTTTTCACCAAATAGAAGAAAACTTTATAGAAAGTTATGATGGTGCTAGATATGGTTCTTCTGACATAACTACTTTTGACTGTGGTAGTGGGACTAGTGAAGAAAATTTTAACCAAGAGGGTAGCATAGAGGATTTCAAATTGGGGTATCATTGTGCTGACAGTGTTGATGATGGTGGAAACAACCAAATTGTAGAGTGTAATGGAGAATTTGAAGAATGTGATGTTGGGGTCATTGACTTCCAATTTCTGGATTCTGTTGGCTCGTTAGGTCACTCTAACTCTTCTTCTCCATTTGAGATAGCAGAGGAGATGGTGGGGCCAATGGCAAGTGAGAAATTTGAAGTCGATGATTCACTGTTGCTTAGAGAAACTTTTAGAATGAAATATGAACGTAAATTCTCAGCTTGTCTTTACACCTTGACTGGGGTGTCCGAGTGTTTGAGGCTACAAGTTGAACCAGAAAATGGAAATGAATTCTAATTTTTTTGACAATGGGATGCATATCTAATGGACACGTTTATGACTTTCTAACAGAAAGAACAGAATCTTCTAATCTTCTTCCATTCATTTGGAGCTCTATTCGCGATTTTTATTCTGTTATATCAGAAAATGAAATTGAAATATCATAGATTATTCTTTATAAATAAAGGATTGCATGTTCGCCCATAGTCTTAAATTTCAATAGATATAAAGCTAATGTAGTATCACTAGATGTTATAATACCACTTTTCTGCAATATTAGGAAATAATTCAAAATTGCTGATAACAATCACAAACAAGAATCTTGACTTATTTCGGCTGAAGAAAAGTGCAAAACAATGTGTTTTGTTCTATAAACTCCCTGAAAATAAGCATCACTATGAGTAAAAAATGACAATATAAGATAATGATAAATATCACTGTAATGTAAGCACTCCTCTCTAGTAGGAGGAATGATAAATACCATCATAAGACATCATTGAAGCTTGTGGCATGCCCTCCTAGTATTGGAAGATCCTTAAACTTTTCACTAGAACCCAAAAAAGATAAACTCTTAAACATCGGGAGATAATTCTCATAACGGAGGCAACTAAAAGATAGAAGTTGATAATACTAACCTCTAAGGCTCTAAAACCCCTCTCAAGTCTCAATTTATTCAGACTATTAATAATCAGCGTGTTAGTCTAAAAATTTAACAGAAGCTCATTAATGTTTGTAATTAAAGATTAGTTAAACATGAAATCTCCAGCGAATACTCCACACACCATTATTATAGAAACTTAAAAAACACCATAAGTAACTGTAATATATTTCACCAAGGAACAATAAATGTGTGCTTTGATTCGGAATAATTTCTTCCGTCTAATTACAAATGTATTACCTTTGCCACTGACATAACAAGAAACTAAAAACATCAATTACCCTGATTTTAAGTTTCTCCGTGTTTGTAAAGTAACAAAAAGAAGCAATATCCGTGTATTGTGAGCTATCTCATCAAGGCAAAAGCCATTTAAAGCTATTCACTCCATATAGCTTTTATATCCAATGTTCTGAAGAAGTACTGATGGAAGGTTCCTCAATGGCAACACAATTTTCTGGGAACAATCTTTACTTCTTCCTCCTCGTCTTATTAATTCAATTGATATAATCAATATCAAGCTGGAGTTGTCATTGAATACCCATTGTTTCAGCAGAAATAGCCATAGTTTCTAAAATTGAGTTGCCTTCGCTGTTTGTATTCTCCTTGTTAGAAGATCTACAACTGAAATAGAAAACTACACTCATCATAGAATCTATAAGCACCACAAACGAATACATTATCACCAAGAGCGGCCCTTCCCACATTCTCGAAGATCCATCACCGTAACTCAGTGTCTTTACTCTGTGCTCAAACAACCCTTCCACAAAGGCCATCCCTATCGTCGATCCAAGATATATCAGCAGACCAACCTGAGTCTGACCCTTGATTATAAAACTCGACCGCAGCATCGCCTGCGCCCCCGAAACATCCTCAAGCACCGAGATCACCAAACCAATATTACAAATGATTATTGCATTAGCAAATATAACCGAGAAAACAAGCCCAACCATCAATGCAGCATACACAACAACATTAGGCGAAAACCCAAGAACCGCCAACGCACTACAAAACGCAACAAGGAAAACACAGAACATAGTAATGCAACTAACTGTTATTGTACAAGCCCACATATACGTCGAAAGTATCTTCCTCCAAAACTTGGCAACAATCACACAAAACTTGGAAACATCAAACTTCTTCCTCGAATAAGTACAATCAACAGAATAAACCACAGCAGTTTTCGACAATAACAACAATGTAGCATACAACACAAAACACATCGCGGACGAAATCACCGTCTCAGCAAATCTCTGACAAGACTGTTTAATCATAGGTCTTAAAGGAAGACCACTAGTTTCAGCAACCAACATAAGCCTAATAGTAAGACTTTTCGCAACCGATTCATCGACTAACACATTCGACAAAAGCACAGCAGAAACAGGACAAATAAGCAAAAAAGCGATTATCATAAAAGCCCATGAATTAAACCTAAGAATTCTGATAGTTTCTCTTAGAATATCCAAAGCATTCATTGATTGAATTTCGTAATTGTGAATATCAGAAAGTTCATATTCTAATGATTTTCGTAAACGGATTTCGTCTGATCCTTCTTTTTTCAAATGATCTGACCTAATTCTAGGAGAACAACCACCACTTGAAATCTCCATTTTCAGAAGAAAAAAAATCTAATCGAAGAAGAAAATTGGATTATATCATTGGATTATTGGAAATTGAAGGTGGAAAAATGAAATCAAGATCTGAAAAGGTGGATTAAGCTAATGAAGCGTGCATCAGAATTCAGAAAGTTGAAAAATGAGATTGGAATAGAGAAGAATTGAAGAAAGAAATTGAAGCGATGATAGAGTGTGTTGAGAATTTGAAGGAGAGTGAAGCATTGAAGCGATGAACAATGTGTGGAAGAAGAAAGCAAAATAATTCAGATTTGCATTGTACTGAAGAAGAAGCTGTCTACAGCTAAAGAATAATTATCACTTTTTTTATCTCTTTACACATTCTTGATAAAATAGTACTCCATCGGTTTCATTTTAGCTGTTTGCAAATTAACTATAACTTCGAACTAAAATATATGTTGTTTTGATTGTATTACATAAATTAAAAATGTAATTATTGTTACGTCAAAAAAAAAAGTAATTATTGTTGTATGGAAAAGAAAAATTATGAATTAATTTATAAAATTATTTTTCATTGATGGTATGAGAAAGATAAATGATAGAATTGAACGAAAAAAGAGAAATAATTAATTAAGGTATAAGGGAAATAATGTAAAACGACATATATCTAGGTACAATTTTTTTCTCACAACGACATATATTTTGGTACGGAGGGAGTGATAATTAAGTGTCTTAATTAACCATTTCACACATTTTAAGAAAATTGTGTAAATCAAAGGGGAAAAATATGACTTTTATTAAAATATCTCTTCTTTTTATTGGTAGTAGACATGTGAATACTAAAAAATAGATCCCTTAAAGGTGAATAAGTAAGTGTATTCGGGTTCGAATTCAGATCCCTGCACTTTCGTGCAATATGTCCAACCAATTATGTAAAATTCTACTCAATAATGGACTAATTTGTTACAAACAAAAAATAAAAGACCAAAATGTTACAAATAAATAAGATAAAGGACCAATAATGTATTTTTACCTTAAAATATTGAGGACAAATTTACATTATGCAAAATTTCAATAAAATCATATAGAATCGTAAAATTTCAATAAAATCTGCAATTCTAAAAGGTTTTTACTTATTCTTGCTTATTTTTTTGGATGATGTTTAACTAGGTCAAAATTGGTCTATTTAATATTTTGACCCAGTTTAAAAGACAAAGCATTCTTTTTTATACAAAATTGGGCCATTTAATGAAGATGTGATGATGATGATGATGATGATGGAGGAGGAGATGATGAGATTAATGAAGATGAAACTTTTGATATTATGGGGATGAGCTAAGTAGATAGTGTTTTATTAGTGATTTGTATTGGTATATATATCCCATCAAATGGGGCATAAATGATGTCTATGTCGATCCGTGTTCAAACGTACTCAGGTGAAACTAATCTTTCATATATTATAATTTTTTTGTTTATGTTTTTTATTCACTAATTTTTGTTGACTTTTTTTATAGGGGCAATACCTCGGTGAATTCTTGTGGCAGAAGCATTGTGGGCATTTTTGCGATATTAATGAATGTCTATTTATTTGTATTTTTTTCTTGAATTTACATGTGGATTACTACGAAACATGATAAAAAAAACGTAGTTTGATATGATTAACTTGAATAAATGTGAAAAAACGTGGCTTTAAGTTTTTTTGAAAAGAGAAAGTGTGTGTGCGAAAAAAACAAGTATTTATTGGTAGATTAAAATTAGGATATATATTCTAAAAAATAGTATTGTAGGAAGATAAGGTGCAAAATACACCTTCTTAATTTTTTTAATAAAAAAAACAACAAATAAAAAGAAATGGAGGGAGTTGTTTAATGATATTAGTTGAATAAATCTACAATGAATTTTTATAAAAAAAAACTACAATAAACTTAGGAAGACCACAAAATGTGAGTTTTTTTTTGACGAAAAAATGTGAGAGTTTTGTGATATGCAAAGTTTTCTATGTCTTTATATTTTTTTGTGAAAAAAGTAGGAATTTATTGATGATTAAAAATATGATATATTTTAAAAAAGGACATAACAGGAAAATAGAGTGCCAAAATACACTCTTCTATTTTAATCTTTTTTTTCTCTAAAACGACAAGTAAAAAGAAACAGAGGTAATAACTGAGAATTAAGCGTGTTATAAAATTTATCAATATAGTCAATACTTTTTTATAATATAAACAATATACTAATATGATGACTAATTTTTTATAATTTTAAAAGAACATATATTTTCATGGGGGCCTTTACTTGTAACCGTATATTAATAAGTGAACTATTTTTTTTTTTGTAATTCTTATAGAATCTAAATTTATACTCATGTACAGGGTTTGTTTTTGTAATTTTTACAGAATTATATTTTTACAAATGTTTTAATACGAGATTTATTAATATGATGAGAAGACATTTTTTTTGTTCATGGGAAAACTTTTTTTTACGGGAACTTAAATATTTATACACATATCATTACGGAAAACCTATTTTTTTTTATTATGATTTATATTTACACTCATATTAATACGAATGTCTTTTGATTTTATAATTTACACGGGACCAATATTTATACTCATATATTAATGGCTTAAATAATGCTTAGGTCTCTATAAGTTCGCGGTTTTTTGAAATAAGTACCTGTGAGCTTTTTTTTTAAAATTAGTTCCCGCAATTACACTTCCTGTTGATTTTCGTCCCTGACGTAATGCTAACTTGGATGACGGAGTGAAAACTAGCTCTGCTGATGTGTTAAATGAGAGACTAAATGAATAAAAAACTGATATTACAGGGACCAGATCCAAAAACTCCGTTTCTCTGTAAAATTTCAAAAAATTGTGTAGTTCTAAAGCTTGGAGGATGTTTAGGAGCATTAAGGAGAATAACTCAGTAAATTAACTTAGTAGCTTGTTCTGTTTCAGTTTGTAAAACATATTCATATGCACTATTTTGAGACAAATTATCATTTGAACTTTTACTGCAAGTCTATGCACATTAACAACAACTGATACTATTTTACGCTATTTTGCGCATCAATGATAATAGATACGCCAATTCAATATAACAACACAAAATGTCATCAAAATATCATTACATAAATCATCACAAAATCCTAACATAATATTCAAATTGTCACATTTTACACTAATCGTGCAAACATCTTAATGTATGCAAAGAACATAATCCAAGATAAAATCAAAATATTCTTGTACAACTTGGAAGTGTTCTTTTCATTGTACAACTTCATCTCCATCTTGTCTCTTTTCTTGCATTCATGGTCTTGGATAATAGTAGTAACATCCTCATGGATTTGTTGCAACTACATTCTGGGATTTGAATTGGAGTGGAGTTTGTCGATGATGTTATTCTTGCCTTTGACAATGGAATTTTGGATTTTAGGTATGAAGAGGAGAACTAAAAATTGTGTTTTTGTGTTATTGTGTTTATGGCATTTTTATCCAAAGTAAAATTTTACAGAAATTGAGTTTTAGATTTGGTTCTTGTAATATCAATTTTTTTTTATTTAGTCCCTAATTTAACACATCAGTAGAGACAATTGTCACTCCGTCATCCAAGTCAGCATTTTTGAGATGGAAGTTAACATTAGGGACGAAAATCAACAGAAAGTGTAATTGCGGGAACTAATTTTTAAGAAAAAAATTTACAGAAACTCATTTCAAAAATCCGCGAACTTACAAAGACCTAAGCATTATTTAAGGCTATATTAATACATGACATTATCTTTTTTTGTAATTTTCTATGGAGACCAGAAAGAAAATACCATATTATTTGAAATGGGTTAGTTGTACTAGTATTGTTTTTATTTCTCCAGCTCCTACTAAACATTTATATTGAAGCCATTGCCTTCTATTATTAATTTATGTACATACATGTATATTGATTTTCATTATGCAAATGAAAAAACTATTACTTCCTTGATGAACTTCATAATTCTCATGAAAATAATATTTCTTAAGTAAGATCATATTGATTTTATCTAGTTTAGCAGCCAATGGAACATTATATTCTTCCTTCTGAAGGCAATCATAAATTTTTCTAACATTTCTTCATTTTAAATCTAAATTTTGGACCCTATTGATAAATTAATATGTTGTTTTTAATGATTTGTTCGCATGTATATTTAAATCATGGTAAAAACATTCTCCAGAAAATGAGAGCTCCAAATTTGATTTTTAGGTCATGCTTTTCATTATTTTTATCTCGAACTTTTGCTAATTTTGAAAATTTCATACTTAATTCATATCATGTAAAAAAGTTCTAAATTTTAATAAATAAACTTTATATCATATTTTAAGAGTTTAATTATAATTAAGCAAATTTATGTTTAGTGGGGACTAAACCTATATGTAAAGCCGTCAAAATGGGTCGGACCCACGGGCCGGGCTGCCTAGCCCAAAAAAACACCGGGCTTGGGCTTAATTTTTTTTAACTACATTATAATCCAGGCTTTTTAGCTCGGCCCATATTTACTCGTTAAAAATATAGGCTTGCCCGCATGGCCATGGACCACCCGTTAGCCCGCATATATGTATTTATTTTTGTTTTTTTAGACACAACTCAAGTCCAAGTCTTATAGAATAGTCACAAAATTATAATGTATGTTTGATTATGTTCATTTATGTTGTTTTGTGTGATATTATGATTGTAAATTATAATTGTGTTGTTTGATTATGCATGAATTTAGTTTGTTTTGAAAAATTATTTGAATTTATTTTATGTTATTTGGTTGATTGATATCTTATTTTGAATAATATAAACTTATTTGTAATATTTAATTTTTTTCCTCCATAAAATTGTTTTTTGATAGTGAAACAAAAAAGGAAAAAAAATAATCGAAGCGTCTGAGCTTGCCTGAAAGCCCGTAAAGGGCCGGGCTCAGGCACTAATTTTAAACTTATATTTTATTCCGGGATTTTTAGCCCGGCCGGATAAAATCCTCTGCCTTTCCGGGCCGGGCCGGCCGTATTAATAGCTCTACTTATATGCAAGAAATAAATTATAGGGACTTAAAATATAACAAAAGTTAAGTAGGGACTAAACTTAGAAGGTTCACATTTTATAGGGACGAAAATCATATTTAACCCTAAAAAAATTGGCGGGATAAATCTTCGATGTTATTTCGTTTAGAGATGGATTTCAGAGACAAATAAATTTTGTCTCTAATAAATGTTTGACTACTATAATAACAAGTTGGCTAATTAGGGACGGATACAGAGACGAAAACTATTAGACACGATAAAAGTCTGTCTCTAACATTTGTCTCCAATTATTTTTTTATTTATAAATTAAAAAAACTAATTAACAAGAGACAGATTTAGAGACGCAATATTTTTGAGACGGATTTTCTGTCTCTAAATTTCGTCACTAGTACAATATTTAATTTTTGTCTCTAAATACTTTATTTTGCCTCTAATAGAGAGGAAATAAATTTTGTCTCTAAATTTCGTCGGTATTTAAATTTTTCTAGTGGTGAGTGAGTGCACTCTCATAATTTTTTAATTTTATGGATTTAAGGGTGTTTTATGAGTTTGTTTGAAGATCTAGATTTTATTGTTGAAGTTTATGAAAATAACATGAAGAACAAATGAATGGAGAAGATGAAGAAAGAAAATAAAATTAGATGTTGGTGGTTCTTTATTAGATACCATAGACTTTATAAGATTCAATGATTTAAATTTTGGCAAAATGACCAAACGGCTAAAAATTAAAATTTTATTGAAGTGTTTGGTGAACCACTATGTATATTGAATCATCTTAGACTCTCATATGTCACCTATTCATATTAATTAATTAACATTTTTCCAATAAAGTTAACTGTTTGAACCAAATTGTTTAACAAAAGCAAAGTTAAGGGACGTAGACAGAACAAATATTAATTAATTAAGGGACCAAAATAAAACCTCAAAAATAGTTAAAGGATCAAAAACTATATTTAATCCAATAGTTTATTACATTGTTAGTTTAAATTGTATCTTTACCAAATGACGAAATTCAGAAAAATTATAAGTTTGATTAAGATTTTACTTATATTGCGGTCGAACTCTAAATTACTATAATATCTTCCGCTAAGAACCAAAAGTTAATTTTGTTTTTTTTAATTTAGTAATGTGTTCATCTTTTTTTGGTACGTAGACAAAATAACAAGTTATTAAAAACTTATACACATAAAATAGAGGAATTGAAGTTCGAACCTTAGTCATAAATATTTGACCTAACAATTTTGATATTTTGTGTCAATTAATATAAGAGATTTGTAATATCGTGAACTTTGTAATAATCATTAAATAGTAGTTTGTTCAATATAATTAATTAATATATGTGTACCCATACAAAGCTTAAAAATTAATCATTTCAAATACAATTGAATTGAAACATATTGGAAGAGATGATCTCTATGCACTAGAGAACGATTTAAGTTGTTCCTATTAAGTTAATTCATTTCACAGAAATATCACATTATTTATGTAAGATTGAAATTTCAATCTTATACACTCTATTTATTCATAGCAAAATCTCTAATCATTAGAATTACTTGAACATAAAAAATCTATCCGAGGTCAAGCATATTATTTACTTCCTCTGTCTTAAATTATAAGAGGAAAAAGTCTTTTTTTGTCTCAAATTATAAGGAAAAAATTCTTTTTAAAATATTTTTTACTTATTCTCATAAAATTAAATACAAATTGTCTTTAACTTTTTCTTTCTATCTTTTTATCAATAAACAACCACCAATAAAAATGAATTTTACATCTACTCATCCAACTTATTTCAAAAAAAATTCCACAAAACTATACTTCAAATTTTCTTAATAAGTATTTTTTTTCTTTATAATTAGAGACGGAGGGAGTATGTCACACCTACTGAATCTATACCTATATAAAGAGGATACACTATTTTGGTATGGCCTATTTTTATTCCTATTTTACCCTTAATTTCAAATTTCAAATTATTCTCATAACAACTAAATTTGAATTTCAAATTTCAAATTATTCTCATAACAATCAAATTTGAAGAAATCATCAACAACAAAAAAATCAAATTTAAATATAAAATAATAAAAAATATGTATCACACAAACGGGTACGTTGGCCAGCTAATTAACTATAGGAAAGTCTTTGTAGCAAGCAGCGTATTACGAAATGTCATGAATTGGTCAATTATATATGGTGACGAGAATACATAGTGAAGAACTTTCCTAGTAATGGCTTTTTCAATAATAATCTTTTATATAACGACACAACTTCAATATATATATATATATTGAAAGCAACTTCAATATATTGAATATGCATATTATCCTTTACAACAATAGTACACAAAGTCGTCTAAATCATCGTTAATTAATTAGTAGTACACACATTACTTGAATTATGTCATATTTGACAAAATTATGAAATGACCAATTATGTCATATGTTTGACAAAATAATTTTAAGATTGAGAGAAAATTTATTTTAATGATAGTAATGATAAACCTCTTACTCAAATTATGATGATTTTTACATAATTGACTAAATTTATAATGAGTCGAAGATGATTTGTCACTCAAAATGAAACAACAATACATAAAAATAAAAACATGTTGCTCAAGAGACAAATAAAACAACACGCCACACTTAGCAGCGAAAAATACAAAAATAATAACTCCAATATAAATATGAATAACACTTATTTCAATAAATTAATAAAAAAAATGATGAAAAATATTGATTTTAAATCAAAAAATAACTCAAAACCGCCCACCTCTCTTCAATAGATAAAAGAAGAAAGATTTTAAAAAAATAAGTTTCTCTCACTACTATATTATATCCATATTAAAATATAAGTCGTTTTAATTATATAACATAAATTAAGAAATGTAATTAAAGTTGTATTAAAAAAAATTATAAATTAGTTTACAAAATTGTCATTTATTAATGGTATAGAAAATATAAATCGAAGAATTAAAAGGAGGTGTAATAAATAGTTACGTATGTCTGTACATGTATAATAAAAAAATAACATTAAATACTTCATTGTTATTGAAAAGTGACTTATATGTCCTTACCAAAAAAAGAAAAATGACTTGTATGTTAGTCCAAATTATTTTCTCAAAATGACTTATATTTTAGTACTGAGAAAGAGAAAGTAACATTTATTTTGTTTTCTTTATTATTGCACTTGTTACTATTTGTCTTGTTGATTCAAAATGGGAAAAAAAAATGTCTCATTCATTGCCTACTAGTTATCTTGACGGATATTACTATGATGAGTTGGACATGTGGAAGCAAGACTTGTCATGTACACAAGGCAGGAAATTTTTAAAAAAATTAGAGAATTTTTTTTATTAATTATTGAAACTAATAATTAGATAATTAAATTCTTTTTATTTTTGTCAGATAATTTAGTGACTAAAAATTTACTCTTATTAGATAATTAAATTATTACTGTTGACAGAGCACATCAAACTTCAAAAATAAGCATGACATGAATTGTATTTGGTATCAGCTTACTAAAATAAATTTTAAATAAATTAGTTTTATCAAAATTGGATTGAAGATAAAATATTTTTTATAAACACATTCATACGAAAATAAATTAAACAATTTTTTTTAATTTTCTTTAAAAAATACAAAATTCAATCTTAATCAAAATTAAGGGTCACACCATGAATAAAAAGAAATACAAAATTTAATACGAAGCTAAACAAAAGAAAGCTAAACAAAAGAAATATATAAACAAACAAAAGGAATATAAAATCAAAACTATAAATTCTAACTTCAAATTAAAATCATTTTTGAATGAAAGATTTTATTTACCGGAAAGTTTCGGTTGATTTGCTCGGGTAAATTCTATTTTTGGTGCTACCTATTTGTTGGTTTGTCTAGCCATACCGACCGTAAACTCATGGCAATGCCTAGCACACCCAACCGTAAACTCATGCCAAATCCTAACCAAGCCAACCGTCAGAGACAAATTAAACATCTCAAAATTAATGATACAAATTTTATTCATTCTTTTTTATTTGTTAAAATTGATCACTGCACATATATGTCAATGCACATTTTCCTATTTGTTTTTACACTCTAAATCCTAAAAAAATCCTTGATAGTCCATAATTCAAATCAATTCTAAAATTTTGTAATTTCAGTTCTCTCTCGAACACAGTTGCGGGGTCCAACCGTATAACTTGGACAATATATATATATATAGCCGTCTCCCACCTGATCTGCGTTAATCTCTTCTCCATCAAGTTGATTGATACATGGCTCCTAAGATGTTGGATATTCTCTCTGAAACTAAACGCATTATTAATACTCAACCTCGTCACTACCTCACTCTCACCCTAATCTTCCTCTTACCCCTTTCTTTCTTCTCCCTAATCTTCCAGCTCCTTTTCAAACACTTTCAACAACAACCCATCAAACCCACTTTAATCACTTCCCTAATTTATCTCCTCTCCCTCCTTATATCTTCCATCTTAACCTACAGCGCCACCATAACCATCACTTACAGTGTCTACCACGCTTTCTTTAATCGATCGGTTAAACTCAAAGAAGCCATCAAATCCATCTCCACTTCTTTCTTCCCCGTCCTTGCCACAGACATCGTCATTTCCATCATCATCTTCATCACCTTTACTCTATTTGCACTTCTTATCGGAATTATCTCGTTTCTCATCATATATCTAGGCGGCGTTAGCCTTGAAAAATATCCTTATTTCCTTGTGTTATGTTTCATGGTTTCAATGATTGTTTTTATACCTTTTGTGATGTATTTTGTAGTTAACTTGAGCTTGGTGAAAGTGATTGTGGTGGTGGAATCACGTTGGGGGGTTGAAACGTTGAAGGAAAGTTGGAAATTGGTTAGAGGAATGAGAAGGTTGATTGTGTTAACGTTTTCTTTGTTTGGATCATTGCAAGGGATATTGTTGTGGATAAGTAGTTATAGTTGGATACTGATATTTGTGATTTCTCCTATAATTGCTATGCTTTTGCTTTACAATATTGCGGTTTGTACGGTGTTGTATATGTACTGTAAGGAGAAGCATGGTGAACTTGTAGATAAGGAATTTGGGAAGGAAAAAGATGAGGCTAGCTTCTCCTTAATTACATCATAGAATTTGTCAACTTTTCCTCATCAAAGTTGTCTATTTTCCTTTAATAACAAAAAATATTGTAATGTCACCTACGAGAGATGTTATATTAGTTGGTATAGTGGTGATTGACGCTAAATTTGTTTGAAAAGATCACGGTTTAATTTCTATAACTCCACTTGAAAGACCGTAAAACTATTTGATGTTGGAACTCGTATTGAATTAAACTAATTTACTCAATGAACTGAATATCGATGGTGGTGAAAATTGAAAAAAATTATTGTAACGTCGTTACTCTTTCGCTGAAAAATATTGTATTATCTAGTTGGTGTAAGGGATCCATTTTCAATAAAATGATTAATTTGTTCAATTTTCTAATTAATTTTAAGGTGAACACGTTACTCTTTCGGTACTCTAAAATTTTGTTGAAAATGATATCCGATATTCATGTAACAAGAGAATATTCTCACACAAGTGGATATTATGAAACAGCTTAAGAGGATAAGATAAGATTACTCACAAAATATATTTTAATATTCATGCTATAATAAATTAAAATGAATATTTAACATAAGACTATGTACAATAGTTTCATCTTTCAACACTGTAACACCCCAGTATTTTATCTATGATTAATTTAATAATTTCTTGAATTAACATTTATTCAATGATTTCTTTTATGTGTAAGGAATTTAAAATTGTAGTACACTTTATTTTGATTATTTAACTAGAGATCTTATTTTTCTTATTTTTTTTATCGTAGCTTCATATTTAATTTAAGTAGTTTAATATGATTAATTTGGTGTGACTAATAGTTAGGTAAATGTTCATATGTGTATTTAACTATGTAAATTATTTCTAGATAGTTTAGGGAAATTAATTAATAACTAATAGTAGTAAATAAAATTGAGAGGTTAGAAGTTATTGGAAGGTTAATACGTATGAGTAGGTTAGTAGTTTGGCAATATGGACACATGACAAATTGTCTCACGATAGCCCTCACTCGTTATTCTTTTAGGTTGCAATTATTTTACAACAAAAAAAAAACAACAGAATCTCGTGCTACCTTATCAGTATCACCGGGATCTCTTATTTGTACTAAACACTTTTCCTTCCTTCCTGTTGCAAATAAATGGTAACCGTACCACTCTCGATCGTGTTGTCAACTATAGGATATGTCTAGAATCTGGCCGGTCATTGAAATGTAGCACCCCAATATTTTACCTATAATTATTTTAATGATTTCTTGCATTATCATTTATTCACCGACTTACTTATGTGTAAAGAATTTAATTTAATAAAATTATAGTAAATGGTATTTGGTTTAATTAGTTAGAATCTTGTTTTACTATTTCTATTATTTATTTTAAAAATAATATTTGGATAGATATAAAAAGTAGTAGAACCTAAATTATAGAAGTTGAGATATTAAAATTGTTAATTTGAAACATAAAATAAATAAATAGAAAAGAGAAATAGGTTATTAATTGGTTAAGGTTGTGATTGGCCATAGAAGAAGAAAAAAAAAACTTGTAACTATTGACTAAGTCTAGGAAACAAAACAATTCTTCCCTTTTTTCTCTCAACCATTGATATATTTTTATTGGAGTCAATCTTTATGAGTATATACTATACACACACACACACACACGCTCTATTCTCTTTATTTCTCTCAACTTCCAGAACTTTAACACCTGAACTTTAACTCCTGATGATATCACATATACCTTAAGCGTATATTTCAATTTCTTATATTTTCACAAACCCATCCACATCTTTTCTCAACCGTAACACAAGTTTAATCCAATATTGTTTGTTAATTGATCATTTGTTTCACTATATGCAAGTTCACTTCTTAGATGTTTTTGGTCTCTACACATACAAGGTTTCATGCCATTCACCTAATCACACTTATTCCCGTTCCATGCCTTTCACCAATTCAATTGTGTCCGACCCTATGTTTTTGTCGTAGTAAAACGGTAATCCCTTTATATTTTATATTCATATTCACATTCCTTTGTTTAACTCTAAATTGGTGTGGTTCCTAATAATATAATAATAATTTCTTTAGAAACGTTAAGCATTCGATCATGATCATGTGGTTGACCATAAGATTATCTAAAATCAGTTCATAGGAGGAAAGCAGGACAAATAAGGGTTTTTTTCTCATACACTCATGTCCTTAAGGTTTATGTTATAGATTAATAATGGAATTATTTAACTAATAAAGGTGAATGATAATAGAAGGAATACAAAAGACTATTTTATAACACTTTATGTGATTATAGTATTTGTGAATTAATTGTGTGACTGAATGTATATTTGATTATATGGTTTGTTGTGTGTGGTTAATCTTGGATTTGAGTATTATGTTGGTTTTGTTTAAATAGTGAATTTATGGAATTGAAAGAGAGTTTTAAACTTTCAATTGGTTTAAGGAGAATTGTGATGACTTTAAAAGGTGTTATTTGTGTCTCTTAGTTTGGTGTAATTGATTGAAAGAGATGCATTCAATCATTCATATGCATTGGTTTTGTTGTGGTTCGGATACCCGGGTGGGGTACCGAATCTTAATACCCGGGTGGGGTATTGTGTCCAGATGGGACACTGTCTAGATGAGACTTTTTGCTCTTCGGAGTGTCGATCCACTTGACGAGGTGGTGTATTAGTGATCCACTCGGCGGAGTGGTGTTTTATTGATATCCGGATCATGTAGGTTGCATTAGTTTTCATGTGGGTTAACAACTAGGACTTGAAGCGTTATTCATTAGTTGCTTGCATCGATTTTATTTGATTTTATCTTTGTGGTAGAACATTTTATTATTTTTTTATGACATTTATCTTCCGTCAGGCATGATTCAATTTGGATAAGGAAATTGACCTTTACATTAAATATGGTTGTAGGTACCAAAGAAATATGAAGTTGATGTGTTGCTTGTGCGTGCGAGGGAATAATTAAAAATGGATTTTACTAGTTTATAGTCTTGAATTTAAATGAACTTTCTTAACAATTTTATAGCTACTCAAATGTAAAATTGAGATATTTTGAAGTAAGGGATTGTATTATTTTCAATTTAATAAGTTTTCTTTAATTTTGACAAAACTTAAATGTCTTATAATTTTGAAGAAAATATTGATAATGATTTGTTTTTGAAATGAATTATAAGGAAAAGAAAGAAAGAAAAACGTAGTTTTCCTATTAAAGATAATTTTTTTATGAAAATTTTAGTAGTTAATGTCCCAAAAATTTGGGATGTTACAAACACCCACTTTTCTCACTTTTTACACTCCACATCATCTCTCAACACAACACACATTCAATTTTTATCCTCTTCAATAGTTTTTCATTCAACACTCTACCCACCACTTTCTCTACCCCACCACTTTTTATTTCATATTCTTATTTAAATTTAAATTTAAATTTTTGTTTTTATAATTAAATAAAACTACAATTATCGATTAAAATTGAATTAAAATAATGAACACTTAACAAAAAAAATTAAAATAAATTTTTTTATTTTCTTAACATCAAATGCAATACATCACATAAATAACGTAATTGGGATTCATTTTACTAAAAAAAAAGACTTAAACTTTTAAATTAACATACACTAATAAACACTAATAATATAATTAAGGTAGTAAAAAAATCGGATTTTTTTCTGTGTCCAAATCAAATGAACCAAGTCTCTATTTATAGAGAAAAAAACTATGAATTTTAGTAAAAAAATAAAAAAATAATTTGCAATAAAATAATTGAGTTTAAAGATAAAATGAGATAAAAATCCGGATAACCAATCACGTGCTACCACTTGTCGCTGCTATCTTTCTCTCTCCGCGTCCCCTGCTGGGTGACGCGCCCCTATCGGGTCGTGTACCACACGCGCCAGCCTTTGCAAATTAGATGTCGCCACGTGTCCTCCTACATCAGAATAATTTATGTTGATTTGAATCAACTCTGCACATCATTCAACAAGTTATTGGACTGTTTTTTTTTTTGTGATGATTCTGACAGTAAACATAACATTAAGCAACCAATATAGATGGTCTAAGAGGAGAAGGGAGTATAATTCAAGTTTTTTTCAAGGAATGAGAGAGAAATTTACTCAAAATAAATAAGGTTTCTCTACTTTGATTTTTGATTAATTTCATTGTATGTATCACTTTCTCTTTCATTAGTTTCTACTTGATTCATTTCATTGTAATAGTATTTTTTTTCAAAAAAATTGGGGAAAGAGAAATTTTTTATTAATTATTGGCACGCTAATGACACTAAAACATAGGCATAATATTAAAAGGAAAAATCACTTTTGTCAAAAAAAAAATACTATATGAAAGGAAAAATCACTAAAACATGACCTTTTCAAGTTTGATGTGTGAATGTTATCCAAAACTTTTACAAATTAAAATAGAGGGCCCGGGACCTAACCTAACCTAAAATGAGAAAATACCTAGGGAAGTACGTGCTTGCAAAATATTTGACTCTTTCCTTTTTTTATTATATAAATATTTGACATTTTCTTTTAATAAATACTCTTCTCATCTTAAAAATAAATAAATGTTTAGTCAATATAAATTGAAGAATATATATGATTTAAAATTTGGATAAAATACATTATTATTCTTGAACCAATTTTTATTTATATTAGCGTAAAAGATCCATTTTGATTCTTATAATTTTTTGAAAATCCAATTTATTCTCTAAACAATAAAACTTAAATTAATCTGTGATATTTTTTTATTGAAGAAAAATTAGTCCCGATTTATTATAATAGAGGAACTAATTTAATTTGTCCGCGTATAAAAATGTCATATACTATATTGAGTTTTAATTTTGTTAAAGGCCGAATTGGATCGTCAAAAATTTGTGAATATTAGTCTTCATATTATGTTTATATTTGATATCACAAGTTAAATGTCAAAATTACGATAAGTTACGATAATCGACTGTGAATTTTTAAAAATTATAAGGGGGCTTCTATGGTACAACTGGTTTATTTATATGTACCTGTACAATTGAATATAATGACCAATGATAAATTGACACGTGTAATAATTATTGGTCAAATAGAAGGAATATGTTTGACCAAATAGTAATTTGAAGTGTGACGTGGAGCAGTTACTATAAATCCTGGTTTTTTATTGGTTAATTTTTATATTGTATCGGTACACTACTTTTTATACATTATACCGTAGAATCTGCCAAATAGTATAATATAATTTCCGTAAAATCATAATGAGTCATCGTGATTATGAAATATTCCCGATTATATGTGTGGACCCAATACAAGACTTGTCATATTGGTAGCAATTAAATGAATCATGCATCCTATCCTATAAAAACTAAAAATATATATGATGAAGTTCACAAAAGCCATTTCTACTTCTAGTATACAGTCCCTCTTACATTCACCAATCATGTCCATGGATCCAAACATTTGGGATGTTCTCTCCGACACTAACCTCATAATAAAATCTCAACCTCGTCATTACCTCACTCTCTACTTCATCTTTCTCATACCCTCCTCTTACTTAACCCTCTTCTTCCAACTCTTTCTCAAACACTTTCAACAACAACCACCACCCAACTCCATCATATTCATCTCCTTGTCTTCTCTCTTCTTCATTTTCTCTTCCATCTTCACCTACGCCGCCACCATATCCATCACTTATAGCGTCTTCCACGCCTTCTTTAATCGACCGGTTAAACTCAAAGAAGCCATTAAATCCATCTCCACTTCTTTCTTCCCTCTCCTCGCCACCCAAATCATAGTATTCGTCGTCTCTTTCGTTGTCATTTTTCTCTTTTTACTTATCATTGGACTCATCTATTTTCTCATCATTCTTCTAATCCATGTTGATCTCACATCTTCCTCTATTATGTTAAGTTTCATGGTTTTAATGATTTTTTTAGTCCCTATTGTCATATATTTAAGTGTTAACATTAGTTTGGCACATGTTATTGTTGTGCTGGAATCAAGTTGGGGTTTTGAACCGTTAAGGAAAAGTTGGAAATTGGTTAAAGGAATGAAAAGGTTGATAATTTCTTCAACTTTCATATATGGGTCCTTGCAAGGGTTATTGGTAACGATGATAAGTGATAATAATTGGATACTAACTTTGGTGAAGCATAATATTATTGCGTTGCTCTCGCTTAGTATTATTGCGGTTTATACGGTGTTGTATATATATTGCAAGAAGAAGCATGGTGAAGTTGCATATGAGAAATTTGAGAAGGAAAAAAATGGGGCTAGCTTGCCATTAATTCCATAGTAAAATTGGTCAACTATAATTCCTCATCTAAAAGTTGTTCATTTATCTTTTTTAATATGGTACATGTTCATTTATCATTTATGGAGTGAAAAATATATTGTAATGTTTCTAGCTTTGTAATCAATAAATTTAAATTAGTTTTTTTTTGAAGAAAATTAAATTAGTTTTGTGTATATATATATATATATATCTCTTATTTCTAAATACCATTGGATTAGCAACATAAAACTCTACTTTTTTCCCTCCTAAACACTCCTTAATTAATGCTATTTTTCCTCTAAATAAAAAATAATAGTTAACAAAAGGTCTGTATGCATTAAAAATAGATAACAAATGATAAGTGTCAAAAACCATTACCAATGCATGCTGACTATCTCTCTTCTTTATGTAAATTGGTAATTGAATACATTGTATTGTATGTATAACACATTATTTAATATCCTCGGCAAATCAATCATGCAAAACTCTATATATATAACCTCAATAAACAACTAAAATGTCTAACATACTATATTATAGAGGATTAAAAGGCTATTGCTAAAGGAAACAAAATTCAGAAAATGAGTTCTTTTAAATGTTCCCATACTCCTTTCTCTTTAATGCTTAAAAGGTTAGTTAAACTACTAATCATATATTTTACGTGTTAATTCTTATATGTCGTTGCTCTCATTTTTTAATTAAAATTAGGTTCTCTAAAATCAAATCCAACGACGGATGAAGAAAAAACTATCAACCAATTGCAACTTAATTATCGCACATATTACTTGGAGTATAATGTTAACGATGTGAGAAATCTAACTATTCCTTTAACTTCTTTATTTATTTATTTATTTATTTATTTATTTATGTTGTTGTTATGAAGTGTATCTAATCGTATGATTTTTGTATATTTGTAGGGGGCTGTTATGTTGCCAAGATGTTTTAGTGTTAATTTTATTGACGAGATGTACCCTTTTGCAAATTTAATTGATCTCATGCATAATACTTTCGAAGTGTTGGTAGAAAAGATTAATAACAATGTCTATTTTACCAAAGGTTGGGGTGCTTTACGTGATTTTTACGGTCTTTCATTTGGTGCGTGGGTAAAGCTTATATATACCGGCCGTGGTCAATTTGGCATTATTTTCAGCGATCGACTTGGCAGTTTAATCCATCCTCCCAGTTTTGTACCTCCAATGAAATTCAAAATAGATAAATCATCTATTCCAATAGATTTCGTTCATGGTCTACCATACTCAGTATTAGAACATGCATATTTCCATGATGCAAATAATTTTGAATTTGTTTTAAAAAAAAGATTAAGTAATTATGATATTACTACTCAATTTTTGGTAAGTTTCCTTTAGTGTTTTTACTTGATTTCATATTTAAGTTTAAATTTGGAGCATATATTAATTTGGCCGTGTGCTATACATGTTGTTTTATAGATGGTCCCTTACATTGGCTTTGGTGAATTAGCTTTGGCAAAGAAATCCACTACTTTGACGATTGTTGATGATTGCGGAAACACTTGGAATTGCGGTGATCCTCTTTCAGCTATTGTCCACAATACATATCCGAATATTTTACAAAATATGAAGGACGTATCATTTTTCCAAAATAGAGCTATATTAGCTCCTAAAAATTCTATTGTAGACACTATCAACAATTATGTGTTGGATTTACTTCCAGGTGAAGAGAATACATATTAAAGTTATGATACTTCATATTCACGTGATGTAGATGGTGATTCAGTATCTGATGATCACACTCCAGAATTTTTAAACACAATTACTGCATCTGGACTTCCAAATCACAAGCTAAAATTGAAAGTTGGTGTTCCCGTCATGTTATTGAGGAATATAGATCAAAGATTAGGATTATGCAACGGCACCAGACTAATTATAACAAGAATGGGAAAATTTGTGCTTGAAGGAAAGGTGATTACAGGTAGTAACATCGATGACAAAGTATTTATACCTAGAATGTCTCTTATGCCGTCTGATTTAAGAATTCCATTTAAATTTCAACGAAGACACTTTCCTATAATGGTTTCGTTTGCAATGACGATAAATAAAAGTCAAGGACAGTCCCTTCAACATGTTGGAGTTTATCTACTGTCACCCGTGTTTTCACATGGTCAATTGTACGTTGCAATATCAAAGGTAACTTCAAGAGAAGGATTGAAGATATTAATAACCGACGAGGAAGGCAGAGATATTAATGTAACTTCTAATGTGGTCTACAAAGAAGTATTTCGTAATGTTTAATCATTAACAAAAGTACTTAATTTTCTTTTTGTCTTTTTATATATAATGTCTTTTACCTTTTATTTTCATCATTTTCAACATTTATTTTATTACTATAATTATTGCCGTATTCTATTTTTTAATTATTATATATCACATATGAAATAATTCTTGAATATATACCAGCTTATTAGACCCGTGCAACGCACGGGTAAAAGTCTAGTATATATATATATATATATATATATATATATATATATATATATATATATTATTTATAGAATGTGTGAATAGATTATTATATGAAAAAAGAGTTATGAAAATGAATTTATCAGTTATGGCGGCTGAGTAAAGTTGAACTAGCCATCAATGATTTTTCTTTAACTCGATTTATACGGTACATATACTATCAATCTATCATTGTACAGTTGTATTTGAAAGTCAAAATAAGGTTCTTATTCTTATTTAAATTTAATGTCGTGTAAAAATTATAATTATATATTTCGATAAATTGATAATAATAAAGAATTAATATATTAAATTAAAATAAAAAAGATCAAATAATCGAGAGAATAGAATAAAATGGATCGTGTTAGTCATTAGTCCACATTTCATTAATGGTGTATTCCAATAATAACTAAGCCGAAGCGAATTGGCCCATTTATATAGTCTAGCCCACCACTTCTATTTTAAACTAAACGTCTTATGGTTAGTCAAATTTAATTCGTTGAAGCGGGGCGGACATAGGGTGGGATAACTCGTTAGTTTTTCAAAAAAAATTGTCATTTTTATTATTTTTATTAAGAAATTATGTGAATTATATCAAAAATTTGTTATTACATTGATATTAATTAAGATAATGCTAACATGTGTCTTAAGAATACGTGTTAAAAAAAATTAATATAGAAATAATCAACTCAAAAGTGCATTTAATTTTAAAAAAAATCAAAATTGCATACTTTTTTCAATATAAAATTTTCAATTTTAGGTTTCTTATATATCGTATGCGCTTATGGCAGATATTAGCAACACTATATTAATTATGATATTGTAGATTTTGTTGAGTCATAACAATGATAAATCATATCATCATGTCATGTGAATAAGTAAAAACAATGTTTATCCATAATTAGTGGCGGAGCCAATAATTTTTTTTTCAGGTAAGTGATTAAAATATATTATAACACTTTTAACTACAGAATTTTTCATATTATCTTATATTTAATATAAACAATCATGGAGCTTTTGATAAAATCATTTCTCATCTGCTACGTAGCTTTATTTTTATAACTTTTATCGCTGAAAATGCAAGTTCAATTGTTGCTATTGTCACAGCCTCACAGGAAGAGTCAAAACAAGTCATATCACTTGATCAATTAATGAGTACAAATTTAAATTTGATTTATTTGTGTCTACCAATTTTTCACATAATTCACCAATTGTGGACAAATTCTGAAAGATTATTTTTATTTATTTTATCCTATTATTATTACTACTACTTTTATACTTGACATAGTTAAAAGTATATTTTTAGCAAAAAGTCCAATATATAATAATATGTATACATAGTCGCTACAAAAAATAATAACACAAATATTATATACTACATATAATATTGCTATTAATATAACAAAAGATTTGAGTAGAGGGGTTATGGTCCACCTTAGTCCTTGATAGGCTCTGCCACTGTCGATAATTATCGGCCAATACTCGGTGGAATTTAGTTCTACATTAGATAAATAAGATTCTTGATAAGAGTTTATAAAGAGGAGACACTCCTCACCTTATAAGCCGGTTTTGAAAAGATAAATTAAACCTCGATATTCTTAAAAAAAAATACAATTTATGTCTTCAAGAATTTAGCTAAATTGGTAAAGAGATCATATTATATATATAGGGGGTTTGAACTCGAGATACTCCATTATTTACCTCGTATATGAATTTTTTAGCTATTGAATTACTTGACAAATTTTTTTTAATGATTTTTTATGATTGATGGAATGAAAAAATAATTAAAATTTTTTTGGGAGACTAACCTATGATTTATAGACATTTCTTCATACTTGTAGTGACCGATAAAATAAGTTATTCATGTAAAAGTAAAAATACTTGTTCCGAACTTTGGACTATTAAAGTCTCTTCGCCTAAAATTCTTAAGGTAAAATAAAATAAAATAAAAACATAAATACTAGTCCAAGTGGTTAAAGCATTGCAAAGAAGTTGTAATAATCCGGTGCTTTTTTTCCTTCTCTTTTTAAATATAAATAAGTGGTTTTTCACACTAACTATTTTTTTTTTGGGCTTTTTTTTTTGTGATTTCGTCATCTCAATGTGAGGTTTGTTTATTCGTCTTGTGCGGTGTGTTGTTTTCCCATCTTGTACACTGTTGTTGTTTTTCCGTCTTGTTACTATGTTTGTTTCGTTGTGATTGACATATTAACTTTGATTAACTACTAATTCAACCATCGACCAAATTCACCAGCGAGGTGAATAATTATTCCAATTACTTTATGTTTATCACATTATTCGTATACATGATTATGCCGTTGTATGTTATTAAATTGGATGATATGAGCTTGTTCATATTCATCATTTCTATTTTTAGCGCGGTTTTAATTTTGTACTTGTATATTACTCTTTCTGTCCCAACATATAAACCCCTTTGACTTATTTTATGTATATTAAGAAAAGTTGATAATGTAATTATTGTGTGTGAATTTTACCAAATTGTCCTTAATTTGTATGTATAGAAATTTGGTTTTTTATATTCCAATGTAAGTTAGTAGTAATAATTAGGATCATGTGTAGGAAAAAAAATAATAAATACACCTAATAATTTGCAAAATGACTTATATTTTAGGAATAGATTTTTTTTAAAAGGTACTTATAATTTAAAACAGAGCGATTATTCTATTTATTTGAATGAATGTTTGTCATTTTGTCGGTACAAAAAAATTGGAAAAAAATGATTATTTTATACTACCTCCTTTGTTTTTTACTTGTCGTTTTAGAAAAAAATATTTGTTCCTTTTTACTTGTCGTTTTAGCAATTTAGGTTATATTTTGCCTATTATATCCCCTTCTTATTTTATTTTATTGAACAAATGTTGTATAATTTTTTTTGTTGAAACAATAATTTTTTTTACTGTATACAAATTTTGTTTGTTTTTAAATAAAGTTTATTACATCCAACCTAGCGAGGGATTAGTCACTGTGTTCGGCGGTGGATACCCCGATCTCGACCAAAAAATAAAGCTTGTTACAATTTTGTTGAAAATAGATAATGTTTGTGAAAAAGAAGGAATTTATTGGTAGATTAAAAATATGATATATTTTAAAAAAGAGCATACTAGAAAAACAAAGTGTAAAAATATACTCCTCTTATTTTGATTTTTTTTTTGTTAAAACGATAACTAAAAAGAAACGGAGGTAGTAATAAACTAATAATTATCCCACCTTTCAAGGTGACTCCAATCTAACAAAGGATTAGTTCGGCGGTGGATACTCCGGTTTCGACCAAAAATTAATAATAAAGAAAAATGAATGACAAAAACAAATACTAAAAATTTAGCCTTTCCCTGATTCTGCTCGCACGCGACAGATCCTCCTATTCTCTCATTCTCTTCTCAGCCGCGCTCACTCACTCACTCACTGAAACGAGGTACCCTTCCTCTCTTCTATGCTTCGATTTTCATTTCATTATATCAACGATTGATTCAACTCAATTCCTTCTTTTCTCTATCTATCTCTTCTTTCAATTATTAATTTTTCACTCAATTCCTTATTAGGGTTTATCCGAAACACAGAAAATGGCAGGGACAGAGGAAGAAAGCGCTGTGAAAGAGCCTTTGGATCTCATCAGACTCAGTCTTGACGAACGTATCTATGTCAAACTTCGTTCTGATAGAGAGCTTCGTGGAAAACTTCACGTAATTAATTTCTACTTCTCTTTTCATTTTTTACGCTTTTTTTAGTACTTGATTTCAATTTCAATTTTATTTTTCAGGCTTATGATCAGCATCTTAATATGATTCTTGGTGATGTTGAAGAAATTGTTACTACTGTTGAAATTGATGATGAGACTTATGAAGAAATTGTTAGGGTAAGTCATACTAATAACCAAAGTTAAATTGTAGAATTGTGATTAATTGTTGGATTTCTGTGTATTATAAGGATATTTTAGGGTTTTGATTGGGAGTTAGGAACTATAATGCATTGACACAGATACCGGACATGATAGTGACATGTTGATTAATAATTATTGAACGTAACCATGTATGTCTAGTACCAGACACACCTTCAATTTGAAGTGTTGGTGCTACATTGGACATGACTGATTGACACTATGTTTGCTATGAGACACACCTTCAATCTGAAGTGTTGGTGTTGCGTACATAGGTTAAGACTTAAGAGACGTAGTAAGTGCAGGGGAAGACAGGTTAGTCAGACACCTTGCACGGAGTTTATTTTTGTTTATAGAACTAAAACCCTACAATTTGGAGAATTTGATAAATTAGGTGTGAGCTTTGGAAACTTCTCCATATTGTTTCCCTTATTTTAAGACTTTGATTGAGAGTTAGGGGTAGAAGGGAAGAGGAAAGCAGGATACTCTCCATTATTGCATGGAGGTTTATTTTTGTTCAGAAAGACAGAAACTAACATTCTCCAATTTGAGTTACTCAAAAACTGGATCAGGGGAGGGCTATGTGTTTTGGTGAAGTTTGAAAAATTCTCCGAAGCATACCCCTCATTTTGCAATTGTCTCAAAATAAAGAAAATGCTAGTTATAATCTTTCACCCCTCTGCACAAAGACCTTGCCTTTCCATCTCGATTCCCAAACAAAGTCTTAGGTGAAACTTTGAATAAAATTTGGTTTTGGAATCATCTTTTTAAAACAGCTACACCCAAGTGCAGTGCTTATTGATGAGCATGATAATAAAACCAAGACACTTCTAGCTATTTTTTAGATTAGATTATTGGCCTTTTCTTTGAACCATTGGCTGTTTTTTTTTTTTGCAGAACTGTCATATCAACTCATTTGGAACTAAGTTTATATTGTTTGTTTTAAAGTAATTTGTGTTTCCCTAAACAGTAGTACACTACACCCCAAATAAGAAAATGATCACCTTTGGAATTGTGTTCATATTCAGGGAATGCTATATGAACATTTACATCTCCAATCTGTATCAACCATTGAAGTGGTCTTTATAAAAGAAAAGGCAACACTTGCTTTATTTATTTGAAGATGCTTTTCCCTGAATGATTTTTGTTTTTCTTCTGATTGCAGACTACAAAGCGGACAGTTCCTTTCCTATTTGTTAGGGGTGATGGGGTGATATTGGTTTCCCCACCACTCCGAACTGCATAACATGGACTGATGATGAGCTATGTAATCATTTTAATGACACTATCACTAAAACTGTACAACTTCTTAATGACCTCATTGTTTATGATTAGACTATCTTCAATTGGTATGTTTGCTAGTGTTTTCTGTTCTCTTTTTAGCATTAGAATCACTTGAACAAAGGATTTTGGCAGCTTGGAGCTGTTGTTACATCTTAGTGGCTCCATAATATTAAGCCAATGATTATTGATTTAGTATATTTCCTTTGTTCTTTTTCACTTCTAAGTTCTAGTTACATCAGAGATCTTGAACTGGGATGATAGCTAGGTGCGGTGTATTCCTCCAAAGTTTGTGGAATTACAAGTTTGGGGTCATTTCTCATTCCACCCCCCAACACTCTCTCATAGAAAAAAGTTTTTACCCTCATACAAAAATCATTTGGGGGGGGGGGGGGGAAGAGAGTGTTGGGGGGTGGAATGAGAAATGGCCTTTGGTCTAGCTTTTACCCAACTCAGCTTAAGTTTGTTGAATCACATGTTTTTGTGTGAAGGATTTTGTTATTTTTTAAAGTACACTTACACCCCAAATAAGAAAATGATCACCTTTGGAACTGTGTTCATATTTAGGCTATGCTACATGCACATTTACATCTCCAATCTGTATCAACCATTGAAGTGGTCTTTATAAAAGAAAAGGCAACACTTGCTTAATCACAAAAACCGCACAACTTCTTAAGACCTCATTGCTTATGATTAGACTATCTTCAGTTGGTATGTTTGCTAGTGTTTTCTCTGAAACAATCAATTTTTCTATTCTCTTTTTAGCATTAGAATCACTTGAACAAGGATTTTTCTGTTGTTACGTCTTAGTGGCTCCATAAGATTAAGCTAATGATTATTGATTTAGTGCATTTCCTTTGATCTCTTTCACTTCTAAGTTCTAGTTACATCGGAGATCCAGAACTATAGCTTGGTGCGATTTATTCCTCCTAAGTTTGTGGAGTTACAAGTTTGGTTTAACTTCTACCCAACTCGGCGTTTTTATGGGTTGACTTATATAAAAAAATTAACAAAATCACTAAAATCACAGGTTTTTGTGTGAATGATTTTGTTAATTTTTAAAAGTAGAAAATTTATATGTATTTCTTTAGGTACTTTTTGTATGTTTCTTAATATAACAAAATACAGTTTCACTAATTTTTGATTTTTTACAGAGTTTGTTATAACCATAATAAATGAAATTTGTGTTAAAAATTATACAAAAAGTATCTAAAAATGAACCTATGTTTTCTCCTTTTAAAACTTATCATCCATATAATATCAAACAAGAAAAATTCTTTCCTTACTAAAAAAAAAAAACAAGAAAATTCTTTCAATAATATTTTGTGCAATTGCTAAGTTTGGTTTTAACTTTTACCCAAGTCAAACTATCAAAATTAAGAGTTACATATTGTTTTTTTTTTGCCTTGTACTTCATTTATTTATCTTTAAAATATTTTATTTTTGGCTTGTTCAAAAAAAAATAAATTATTTTATTCTATTTTATTTTATTCTATATGAAAAATATTTACACTTATATTAGTATAAGTGTTTGTTTTTTAATTTATACAGGATCAATATTTATACTAACATATTAATACAAGTGTCTAATTGTTTTTGTAATTTACATGAGACTTATATTTATATTCATATATCAATACAAGGTATATATATATTTTCTTTTTATTTCTACAGTGACGAGAGAAAAAAATACCATATTATTGAGAACGGAAAGTGGAAGATCACTTTCTATAGAGTATTTATTTTATTTAATCATGTAGAAAGAGTTTTTTAATTTATTTTGTTTTAATTAAAAATGAAAATTAATTTTAAATTGAATATTTAATTAAAAGAAAATGTTAGGCCCTTTTTGGTTCGGAGTTTTTGGAGGGAACGGTAGGTAGGTAGGTGATATTTCAAATTTTTATGTTTGATTTAACTTTTTAACGAGCGGAGGGGAGAGGATAATTAATTTAGTTTTTTGGTAAGGTTCCCCTTAATCTTATAAACTCAAAATAAAACTCAAAATAAAGAATAAATTATAATGGATATATTACGTCAAAAAAAATTTAATGGACATATAACCAAAAAAAAAATCTAACAAGTAGAAAACTTAAATTTTTTTGTTGTCAAAGAAAAAAACAATAATTTTAATATTCCAACAATAAGTTAGAATTTTAATATAAAAAAATGATGGTAATTTTGTCAACATAATAAATTATTATTTATCTAACCACACCTCCTTAAAAATCTCTCACCTCCCCTCCCTTCCTTCTCGGTTAAATAAAAAAGGACCTTAATTACAATATCCACCTCAGTAGCATCTATCAAATCATCAAATATCGCCTCAAAGACTCTTTAACATTGTGTTTGATTTTGATGAAAGATAGTAGGAAGGAAAGAAAGTGAGTGGATCGATCCACTTTTCACTGTTTGGTTACCCTTCAACAAACAAAGGAAGGAAAATTTTCAATGGCCCCCATCTATAATCCTTTTCCACGCAGAAGTGGACGGAAACAATGAAGATGTTACATGTCTTTGTAAAAAGACAAAACTAGCCCCTATATAATATATTTTTAACAAATGGTATCAAACACTATTTTTTTTAAAGCAATTGGACTCACTTTTTTTTTCTTTTAACACATTTCTAATTAATGTTGGAAAACATTCAATAATTTTTTAATTGAAATATTAAAAATCTCATTTATAATTTAATTAAAATTAGTTAATAAAAAATTAAAATTAAAGAAGATTATTAAAGTTGCTTTTGAAGTTGATTAAATTCGAAGATGCACATTATTGAGATATCAACCAATAGAATTGCACACTAAAAAACATATAATCCAAATTTGTTTTAGGCTTTATTTGGATTGGATGGATGACAAGTAATGAAATGGAGTGTGATGGAGCTTGATTGCATTGTTTGATTTTGTAAAAAAAGAATAGATTGGAATCCATTCCGTTATTCTAATTTTCATTCCCTCAAATTTGGGGGTGTATGAGATGAAATGAAATATATTAATTTTATAATTAATATATTTTATTCCTACCTTCCATTCTATTCCACTTTGTTACTTTTAAATTATTCAAACATAGTCTTACAAAGTTTCAGGTTCGATTCACACTGGTGCCAATTTTGGTGGGTTAGTCCACAAAGAGCAAAAACTCTGACTTTAAATGGGTCCCCGCAAGTGGACGGTGAGATTTATCCCATTGGATTAGTTTGTCTTTAGGCCAGATATCGAGCTTTTAAAAAAAATTGCTGAAATTACTAGGCAGAATGCCTATGACCGTAGTTCAATCATTAATCACTTTACTTTGTGTGTTTGAGTTTATAATAACTTTGTCATTTCATCTATGTAAAAAAGAAAACACTTCAAATAAGTTAATTTTCTTACCGCATATTCTTTCTCTTTTTGTTTGTTTGTTTGTTGTTGTTGTTGTCGTTTAAAATAAAACAAGTTGTTAGACGTGGCGTAAGTAGGGAGAATGAAATTGAAAATGTATTGATTGCACTATAATCCATCCATCAATCAAATTAGCAGTTCCTCCATCAAATTAGCAAAGAATCCGGTGTTGCATGGTCGTTGAAAACACATAAATGTGAGGTTTCACTTCCTCAGAGAACTGACCAAAAATGGAGTAGTGAATGTCGAGTTTTACAACTCCAAGGAGCAATTTGCTGACATTATGACCAAGCCACTGAAATTGGAAAGCTTCTGCAAGTTCAAAACCTTATTGGAAATGTGCTCAAAGGATGAAGAGACATAACATTGAATGTGTTTAGTTTTTGTTGAGGATTATGTTGTTTCATTCTTTCTTTCTGTTTAGCTCATTACTTTGTTTTTTGGTATTGCATTGTTTCTCCTATAAACTAAAATTGATGGAGATGTTTAGTTTAGGGGAGCGTATGTTAAGCAATTGCTATTTGTACACTAGCATAGATATATGGCATTAGGCTTAGACTTAAGTATATGGGCTTAATTATAGGTCCATAAGTAGTTACTTGCTCGCCAAGCCACAAAATGGTCGCTAAGCCATGAACTACTATAGCCTATATATATGGCTGATGTATGAACATAATGGATCAATGAGAATACCACTTCTGTTTTCTACAATGACAAGTGATAGAGTAGAGTGTGATGGAGTTAGATTGCATTGTTTGATTTTGTAAAAATAAAATGAAATGGAACTCATTTCATTACTCCAAATTTTCATCCTGCAATTTAAGGTTTATGTGATAAAATGAAATACATTAATTTTATAATTACAATTTTATTCCTACATTCAATTCTATTCTGCCCCGTTGCTCCTAACCTTAGAGAATACTCCAAAGTGTTTAGAAGTCTTAACTTAACAAATAAAAAATGTCGAAATTACTAGACATAATGCATATGATCAGGGTTCAATTCTTAGTCACTTCACTTTGTGTGTGTGAGTTTATAATAACTTTGTGATTTCGTCTATATAAAAAAAAACATTTTAAAGTAAATTTTGTAGCAATAATTTCTATCGCAATATCTCTAATAATTAAGTTTACTTTCTTATCGCAGATTCTTTTTTTTTTTTTTTTTGTTGTTGTTGTTGTTTAAAATAAATAAGTTGTTAGACGTGGCGTAAGTAGGGAGAATGGGAATTGAAAATGTATTGATTGCACTATAATCCATCCATCAATAGATCATTCGAGAGTGTGTTAGTTCATTTTGCAATCAACACGCCATCTCTCTTCCTCCACTTCACACACAGACCGCAGCAACATGTCAACTACAACAGCAGCAAATCTGAACCTATTCTCCATCCTCTCTGAATCAAAAAGAATCATCAAGGCTCATTCTCGTCATTTCCTCGCTCTCTCTCTCATCTTCCTCCTTCCTCTCTCCTTCTCACTTATTGTCTCTCCCACCATCCTCCATATCCTCACTACCCATTCCAACTCCCCAAACATCCACATCCTCCTCCGCCTATCCCAACCCCAAACTAATTCTCTCAATTTTGTTTGGTTTGAATCAGATATCTCTGTGCAACTGCAGAGACTAATCTCTCGAGCCGAGTATTTTTTACCACTTCTCTTATTATCTCTGTTCCTTCTGTTGTTTTTTTCTCTCTCCGCCCTCGCCACCATCACCCACAGCATCTTCCACGGCTTCTTTGGCCGTCCCGTCAAACTCTTCTCCACCTTCACCTCCCTCACCTCCACCTTCCTCCCTCTCCTCACCACTTCAATCCTCTCCCACTTCATCCTCTTATCACTCTCCCTCCCAATTTCTTTCTTCTCCTTCCTCTTCATCCCCTCCATCTCATTCTCTCCAATCCTCCTAACTGCCTCCGCCATCCTCCTCCTCGCTTTCGGCGTCTTCCTCTTCTACCTCCGTATCTCATGGTCTCTTGCATCCGTCATAACCATCATAGAAAACACTTACGGAATTCAACCTCTCCGCAGAAGTTCGGCTCTGATGAACGGAATGAAATACACCGGAGCTTCTTGCTTTTTGTTCTTTGCTTGTTTGGAAGGAATTATGCTGTGGAGCGGTTCACTTCTTGCTACAGTGAGTTCTGATAGCGGTTCGTGGAGGGATTGGGCTTTTGTGGTTCAGATTGTGTTGGCTTCTACTGTGATGACGGTGCTCATGCTTTATAACGTCGCTGCAAATACCGTGCTGTATATGTACTGCAAGGCGGTTCACGGTGAACTGGCTTCAGAGATTGCGGAGGAGTTTGCTTGGCAGTATGTTAGTTTGCCTTTTGATGATGGCAAAGTTCCTCATGTTGTGTCTGTAGTAATTGTGTAAATGTAAATGCTTCATCGTTTTGAATTTTGTATGAAATTGTGTTATTGTTCGATGAGTTTAATAGAAATGCACTGACAATGTAAAAAGATTTTACATGCTCATCCAATAGAAAACCATCAATTTTTCTGTCACATCATTGGAGTGATGTGACGGAATACATGATCGTCATTGGTTGACAATGTAAAATTTTGTAACATATTAAATGTGAAATTTGTGGATAGTATTGGTTATTGATTATGAGCATCAAATGTGATTATGTTTTGTTTTAGGAATATTTCACTGTGTTAATGTGTTTACTGCAAACTCATTTCAAACATAGTAGAACACTTACACAAGTAATTAATTAAAGAAGCGAATTTAATAAGACTAACTAGGAATTGAAGCATGTTAAAGAGTTGTTAAATTTGCCAACTGTCTGTTGCATAATTCAGACATTTTAATTCTGATTCTAATAGAAAAAATTACTAACAAAATAGTGACTCAGAAGCAGAAATTGCAATGCAATAGGAAGATGAAACATATCAGATACTGTTGACATAAAACTTTGTACACTGATTACTGCCTGATCTTCGTGCCTTCCAAAACTCGGGAGTGTCGATTAACAATAACAGCATAAAAAGAAGACGATGGCCACTCGATGTTGAAGTACCTCCAGCTCACAAATCAAAAAATGAACAATTCCCATGTAAAGGATCAGAAGTTTAGTTGTCTAGTTGACATCTAAATTGGTGGTCATAATTTCCTAATGTCTACTGTGACTCATGCTCGATGACAATGTAGGCCTAAAGGCCCTCTCATCCTGATCAGCTCTGAAAAGAACACTACTCCAGTCTGCAATTCTCTGAACAACCCTACTAGGAACCTGGTCACTATCTTCCCCGCCGGAGGCCTCATAACCATCACTTGTTGACCTTGACAGTGGAATTTCCTTCAGAGCTTCAGCACCAGCAGCTGAAAGACCTGCAAGATGTCTTGCTTCTTCAGCTCCCGATGACCGAAAAGGATGAATATCGGGAGAGTCCAAACTGCTCTCAGGAGATGATGAAACAATGCCGGCTGAGCTTGACATTGCTTGGCTTGTTTGAAATGCACTATGTAAACGTGGAGGGGCAAACCCAGATCTTCCATTGAATCCCATATTTGTATTATTGGAAGAAACTTTTGTCATGGGTTCCATAGATATGTCAGCAGGAACATAAATGCGCTTATTATCCCGCTTTTTATTGTTCTCAATTGTGGGAACCGTTCTTCGGCCGCTGCTACCAGAACGGCTGTCTGGTTCTAGCCTGGAAACCTGATTATGTCTTATCACAGGTTGCAGAATTTTGGACTTTTTTCTTACTTCAGCAGCAGCCTTAGAAACCTCTTCTGCATTTAATCGCGCTAATGTCCAAGGACTAATTTTGACTGCCGCAGGATTCTTTTTCTTCAATGGTTCTTCTCTCATTGACTTCTTTCCCAGTGAACTCACAGAACTTGTTTCTGGGGGCACTACATCATACTATAACAGTGGCCCAACCCCGCAAAAAAAACAGCAGAAAAAAAAGAGAAAAACAGGTGGTGATCAGTAAGCAACGCCAAGAATGAAAATAGGAAATAGAATAATCAAAAAGCAAATGAGATCATGCTATTCAAAGTACAAAATCCATTTTGTTGCTCAGAGCACCTTATCCCTTTTTTACATAACAGTACTACTCCCTCCGGACACAAATATAAGCAAAAAACTCCTTAAAATTTTGGACACTATTATAAGCAAATTTAACTACCTTTGAAATTAATTAATACTACTATTCCAAATATACCCTTATTTAATTTTACCTTTTTTAATGCATTTATTTTACTTTTACAAAATTATGTGATTTTCAAGAAGAATCAAATGGGCAATATAGTAAACTTAACTATATTTTACATTAAATCAAGAAAATTAATTACACTTAACTAAATTTCTTAAACACCGTACAAGTAGTTTTTTTTGCTTATAAATGTGTCCGGAGGGAGTATAATAATTCAAGAACAACTAAGTTAAGACATACCAGTATAGCTTTAATTAGCACTAAATTAGAAGAATAATGTCAAATGGAAAGGCTTAATAGTTGAGAAATTTAGTTTTCCTAAGAGTAGTTAAGTATTGAATTCCTCTAGGCAAATCTTAATAATAAAAAAATTCTATGTGCATTCAAATGCTCAAGAAGTTCGCATGACGACAATTCACATGCAGGAGTGTATTTGAAGGAAAGTAATCTAACTAAAGGCATTCATGTTAGGAAGAAAAGAAATCCCATAATACAAAAAAGCATGTCTGGATTGAAAACGCCTTACCTGATCCTCAAGGAACATGCGTGGGGGTGTGCACCATGCACCAGCACCACGATGTAAAGCATTGAAGGAGCTTACACTGCTCAAGGCAGTAAATGAGCTAACAGTTGACATTTGAGGACTTTGCTGGCCTCCAACGCCTAACTGCTCCTGCTCTTGCTCCAGCTCCCTCATTGCTACAATGTAATCATATGTGCTGAGTCCCTGCGTCACCCGCAAAAACCATAATATTATGCATTAAGGATGTTATTGTTGTTAAATGTGAATTATGATATAAACTTATATTTTTCAACAGGAAAGCGTATTATCTTACCTTTTTAATGAGGAGGATATGGAAGAAGAAAAGCTGAACAACAGGTAAGGTAGCAATCATAGCCAGAATGGTACAGGCAGACTGAAAAATTAAAAGGAACAGAAAATAAGTTGGTTAGATGTAAGAATAACTGTAATTGGACATAGCCTCAATGTTTTTCATCAAACAAAAAAGAGAAAATTTAAATCCATCTGTCAGATGGGTGAATAAATAAACATTATAGCAAGCAGTACACACAAGGGAGGAAAAACAATGCTCACCACAACAATAACAAAGGGAGCTAGAGAGAAACTGCTTCCCAACTTAGAGGAGATTTCCATAGAAAATTGCTTCCTCTCAAGAAAACAGCAAATGAGCACAAGTATCCCAGTTGACCATTGAAGAATAAACTGCAATCACAACATTTACAGACCTATCAATAGTTAATCGAAATGAAAATAACTTGGAAATAAGAATTGTAGCCTTAGAGGATGGTTCATATAGAAAAAGGTTTGCAACTTCATAGGGAGACTAAGAGCAAGTTTACTTACCAAAAAATAATGATTTTGTTTTCTGAAATTCACAAAATGAACAGTCGCGCACACGCACTTTTAAATATAAAAAAACAGCCACACAAATACATTTTTAATGTCATTTTATTTCAAAAAATGAAAACATCGACAAAGAAAATGGGACCTAAAGTAGCGTAAGAAAGGATGAAAAAACAAAGTAAACAGGGCCTAACATTTTAAAATGCGGGTGATAAGGAGCAGATTCACATTTATTGGTTGGATATTATTCCTAAATAGCACATATCCGCATAGCTTATAATTAAAAATAATAAGGGTAGGTTTAACAATGTGAATGATAAGCAAGATATATGCTTACCAATAGTATAGCAGCAACCATCAAGCTGAAAAATTGTCTATAGTTCTTTTTACCGATGCAGTTGTTGAGCCACTGCAAAACTCAGGAAACAACAGTCGTTCAGAACATATGCCAAACAACGAGTAAAGAATTGAGAAATCAGATAATCATACTCGGCAATGATGATCAAAGTGATTTACACACTTGTCGCAGACTCTACAGTGCTTGCTGTATTTGAAGACCTGCAACATAACACAGAAGGTGATTGTGAAATTCTGCATGCACTACTTTTGAGGTAAAATCATCTTTTCATATCCATATTCATTTTGGAGTAAACTCCAACAGAGGGAAAATATTTTTCTAGTTAAAAAGCTTCAACGCACCTCAACTTCACACAAACTGCAATAGAACATGCCATCTTCACTGGTTTGCTTATCAGAAGATTCCTTACTTGAACCGGAGCAGCGACAGATATAAGCACAAGGAGAGAAAACCAAGAGGAAACCTGATAAAAAAGAAGACGATGAATTTGCCTTCTCTACTGAATGAGAAGTATCTTTCATATTTCCTTCTGTTCCGAATGTTTCATTATCCATGGAATTTCCTCCAACTGTTGAAGCCTTTGCATCATGCATTGATGGAGTTGACTCTTCACCTAATTTAGAATTCTTTAGCCCAAAACCCATTTTACTGTCTGGAATTTTAAGATACTTTTTGGATTTAAAAACCCCTGGATCTACCGGATCTGCCGCAGCACACCAAATGTAGAGTCCAAAAACAACAGTAATCTGGCAAGAGGTGAGATATCACTAACAGATCATAATGCCCTTCTTGAGATTTTAATTTTTATAAAAAAAAACCGCAATTATTATTAAAAAAATTCATCTTTGTATAATCATAATGTGGCAAACGCATTAAATAACGTTCGTCAATTACAGCCCCATGACAGTCATATATAGTAGGGGAAGCCAAAATAACCATAACAAGGAAGAAACATCAGAGAATACAAAGTGTGTATCAGCATAGACTACTAGTATCTCTCTAATACTTGGTTACTCAAGATTATTCTGCACCTGCAGATAGTGGGTTCATGACACTACTAGTAAGGGTTGTTTGTAGAGCTAGCAACTACATTACAAAAGCCATTTTATCATCACAAATAACACCTGAAATAACCTTCCACTTCACTCACCACACTTAAATCCTATGCTTTACTTATATCTCTTTTTACTTCCCTCTCATTTTTTAAAATGGATCCACGGATTTGAGACTGACATGGTGTCATCTCAGAACTTGTTTTTCACCCTCAGAGATATGTCAACAAACCACTCTATTTCTCTTGATTGCCTCTTGTGCAATCTGTTACATTAATCATTCATTGCCATTCATTGCCTCTCTGTGCTCAGTGCTAGACTGCTAGTATAGATCCTAATAATGGGTCTTTCCTAACACATTCCTATCAGTGACCAATACATATTATTTAGTCCAATTCTCAACCACTTTCTTGCATTTTATGATTTTTTTACAAAGACAAAAAGCATCATACCAAAAAATTAGAACTAAAACAACTTTGGATCCAGCTTTTCACCAATAAAATTCTTGTCAAACACCATATACTATCCTGTCTTCAACCCATATACTACACTCAAACTGAAATTGGTCTCGTAACGGATCCAAAGCACATAATCTCTATCTAACTCTCAAGGAAGCTAAAAACTCTAATTATATTAGATTCATACGAACATAAAGTATCAACATTGTAGCTGAACAACACTCCGAAAAGCACGGCACACAATGAGAAGGAACAAGAACAAGAGGCAAAATTAAGACATACATAACAAATCAAACACACGAATCAGAAACCAAACAAAACAAAACAAAAATCAAAGATCTCATGTCATCCACCAAACCAACCAACTTAGAAAGCATCACAAAAAAAGAGAAAATTGTAAGATGTGGTTACTACCAGTGGTGTATAAAGGGCAATGACAATATACTGATGCATCTTGTTTCCAACAAAAGGAGCAAAGAACACATAGAAAGCAAACCCCAGAGCTAAAATCACAGCAATAGCCACCACCTTAGCATAAACAAAAAAAAAAAAAAAATTCAAAATGAGTAAACCCCACATAACAACAAAAAGAATTTAAGCTAAAAATTGAAACTTTAGAACTACCTGAAGAGGATGGTAAGGTAGTTGCCATCCATGTTTCCTCATAGTTGTGAATTTGAAGGTAAAGTACAAAAAAAAGCACACAATGCAGAGAATAGACAGAAAAAAGAAATAAAAGGGGAATGTTAAATTTTGTTTCTTTCCCCTAACATTTTCTTTTTTAGTGGATGAAATGAAAAAGAAAAGATTTTTAATTTTGTTGGTAGAAAAAGAAAAGGTTTTTTAACTTGTAATGAGATTTAAGTTTGAAGTTAGATGAGATGGGGTTGATTGAAGAAGTAGTGGTGGTGGGTGTGGAGTTTAATGAAGGGAGAGAATCTTTGTCTGATTTTGGATTTTGATGATTTATTGATATGTTGGGTTGGGTGCTAAGGTTTTTAGTAGTACTAGTACTTTGTTGGTGGTGGTGGCCTGGTGTGGTGGGGGATCTGTGACTGTTGTGTGTGTGAGTGACCATTGGTTTGGTAGAACTTTCTTTGTCCGTGACTATAAGCATTAACTATCTCATTTTATTTGTTTATGAGACAATTTTTTGTTTAATCTTCTGGTTTCTGTGTGAAAGGATCATTAATAGTAATTCAGAGTTCGACTTTAAGATAAGTAAAATTTGATTAAGAATTGTTTCACCCATGAATTATATAGAGTAATCAGATTCATCTTAAGAATTGTTTGATAAAATTTATTGATCACTTGAAAGCAATTTTAATGGATATTTATGAGACACCCTTTGTTTAATAGTAGCACTTTCTCTCTTATCAATGTTGTGCTGCCTATAGAATAGGAGTAATGTTTACCTTTTTTAAATTGGCAAATCATGTGCAAGAGGCCATTTTATTGTTTGTTTCTACTTGTCTTTTACTTTTGTTAGTGAATGTCCAACAACCACCACACCTTATTTCTCTCTCCCATGACTTTCTTATCTTTAATCTTTAATAATCTATAGACTATAGTTGTTGTAATTAAACCAGTTTTTTGTTTTCTGTTTTCATCTATGAACAAGTTATTTGAGCTTAGATTTTTTTAGAATAAGTACAGTATAGTTTTTAAAATAAATTCATTTTTTCAAATCTTGGAAAAGCTGGTGTCGGAAATTTGTAGAAGGAAAGTCATCGTGACTTTAGTGTATTTTGATGTATTATATGAAAAAGAAAGATAAAAGAGACATGATAGATGTTCTGGACTAGATTTTTAGGCCGGACCAAGCTCAATGTCACATCCATCGGCTCAATGCCACATTTATTATTGGCCTATAAAATAGATCTTTCACAATCTCATAAGGTATACATTATTCTAACATCTACCTCCAACTCAAGCTTATACTGACTTAGGCGTTGGAGTGTTTTGTGCAGGTACACCCCCTTCTTCAACATCAGTCATCTTCACCTCGGATTCAGGCCGTCAACTCGGAGTATTTCTCCCACCGATCCACCCTCATTGTGAGTCTTCTATCCTCTCATTTATTCTCTACGACTAAATCTGAATTTTGTTCAGAACAATAGATAAGATGAAAGATAGAATAATATAAAAGAGAGATAGACACAAACTCACCGTAACTTTCCCGCCTTAAAGTTAGCTAATTCAAATTCAGTGGTGATGGCTGCACAATGCAGTGCCTAAAATGCAATTCATTGTATGATAATATTTTCTTACATTCATGAGCATAATTTTGCAAGGAATTACCTTATTCAACTATGAACAACTATTGTTTCAAAACAAAAACTATGAACTATAATACAAAAACCTTTCAAAAAAGAAGAGACTATTATACAAATATATTTCGAAAGTATACCAAAGGCACAATTGTTACAACATCATCCCAAATCAATGTTCACTTTGCAAACTTTTTCCATTTAACATTTTCTTCTATTCTACTTATTGAGCTTCTTCATTTTACCTGCATTCACTCATACTCCTCCATCAAGCCAAGCCAAATATACCAATATTCATTATATTTTGATCCACTTACACTCTTCCATGAAGAAGACTATGCTGCATGTTCTTCTTTCAACCTTAGACGTGCCACCGTTGAAGGCTGCTGCTGAGCTCTTCTGTCGACATTATGCGTCTCAGGTATTATATCATTTTGTGATTTTAGCTGTGATGCACTGTTATTGCTGGCAAGGGTATGGCTATTATTCTTAGCTGCTGGCACATTATGATTATGTTTTCCTTCATATGTTGTCATGACAGCTTTACGATCCGTTGAAGCTCTCTCAACATGCTTCCGAACATTGCAACCTGGGGTTGTGCATTTGTAATAGCTCCTACATATCATACAATAATACACATCACTATCTTTTCTAGAAGATGGATCTCAAATATGAGTACTATACAGTGAATCATATTTCAGAAATATGATGAATATAGTTGAGCATTTCATTGGGAACAAGTTTTTCAAAAGTGGTCAGAGTGAACCACCATTTTAGTCCTTAAAATTGTTGAATTTAGTCACAAAAATGTTACCGAAATATTTTAAATTGCATAAATCATCTCAAAGTTTCGTTAATTTCAAAGACTAAATTAAATTGTTCGAATGCCACAATTTTGGACACACTAGATTGGTAACACATCTGTTGCTAAACGAAATGGGTGATACAACGTTAGGGACTAAATTGGTCGAACCCAACATAAAATAGATGTAAATCACCTTGGATACGGATTGCCTTTAACAACTTTCTGGCCATATTTACGCCATCTATATCCATCCTCTAAGAGATCCACATCACTTGTTGTTTGCACAATGATTTTAGACTTTGAAACAGTCCCATGTGAAAAGGATGAATCTTGGAGCCTAACTTCTGTATTTCTGCATAATCATATAAAACTTAGAAAATTGATATATATTAGTATCACAACACCAACAATTTTTTATGAACTTAACACATACCTTTTCTTGAGATCAGGTTCATAATCTACTTCTGTTTCATTATCTCCTTCTTCATCACTGTCACATGTTTCTAACAACTCTTGTTGCACATTTGAATTCTCTTTTGTAAGCTTGCTCGGGTGTGGACGTTCATGAATGTGCTCTCCTTTATAAATAATTTGAGTAACATGACCATCAACAAGATCGCGTTCGACTTTTTTCTTCACAGGACAGGCCGGATGTGTGCACTTGTAATAACTTCGAGGAAACTCGCAACCTTTGACTAGTTTCTGTCCATACTTCCTCCAGTTGTAGCCGTCGTCATTAGCCTTCTCAACATTCACAGAAGAAGAGTGTTGTAATCTTTGTTCTGAGTTAGAAGAATAATCAAGTGATTTTGTTTTTGATTCCTCAGAATTTTGTATAAGTTGTTGTGGAATGTTATTGAATGTAATTACAGGAACTTGTGTCAATGATGTAGTAGGTACTACTGCAGATACAGAAAATTGATGTTCAGATTGGATTTGAGCATTTGAGTAGCCTTGTGCTTGCTGTTAGGAGAATAAGGAAACAAAAAACACTTCAAATCAAGTTCTGAGTGAATATGTTAATGAGCCAAAAAAAAAATAAAATAACAATCGTGTCTGTATTTTGCTGCAAAGTGAAAAGCGCTTTTTCATAGTTAGAGAAATCAACTTGTCAGAGGCTGATCGTACGGGTGTCGTACGCGAGTCTATGTCCGAAACGCACCCGATGCGGCGACACGCCGTGTCAGAGCTTCATAGCTATCGGTCCACAATGGATGACTCTGTACCAACATCTCATTGTTACTTTATTAATAGCTAAGTTATTTCATAATCTGAGTTTTCAGCTAACCTTCGTAACCCTTACCATACTTACTATATAGCCAATGCTAACTTGCATCTCAATCAATCACAAAATCAATTCTATGTAAATAATACTAGCTAAACAAAAACAAACAATCATCAAATGAAAGAAGCAATGATTATATCACAAACTTTCTGATTAAATAAAAAATAGGAAAGGGTGGATGATATTAACAAATAGTTACTCATTTTTATATCACAAACATTTTTAATGCAAAACTGGCAAACGTTACGGGGTATTAACTCATTTGATAATCTGATTTTTGACTTGACCCTATGGAACCAACAAATGAAACAAAAACCGATAATAATTAAGAAAGAGTTGAGCTGTTGAGGTTTTGTTAATTACTACCTGAGGTGGAGCCGTTGACAAGCCACCACCGCCTCTTCCTCCTCCTCCTCCTCCATGCTCCACATCCAACATGGCGCCGGCAAGGAGCTCGGAGAAAGTCTTACACTCATCGTTGTCTCCAAACAAGTTGGAAAGCAAAGTCATGGGACCAGGACTAAACCCACCACCACCACCAGGCCACTCTCCATTTCCACCCCCAACCATTCCCTTTATTGTTTACAAAACAAAACCAAAAAAAATTAATGAACTAATCAATCAAACAAAACAATGAATGATTCTGCTTTGATCTCAATTCTCTTCTTTGCTCTGCCTGCAAATTTTATATTTTGTAAATATTTTCCCCTTATCTATAATAAAGTCTTGGTCTACTAATTTGTCCAAAAATAAAGTCTACTATCTCAATAGTGACTCCATAAGTTATATATTAAATGTCACTTTTTGTTTTGATTAAAAAATTGTAAATAAATAAAAAGTCTAACTAGTAATTTTATAAGGTTTAAATATATTTTTATCCCCTTAAATATATCAAATTTTAGTTTTAATTATTTTAAAAAAAATTCAACTTCTAATCTCTATAAAATTTTTCAACTTCACCTTTGATCCCTCCTATAATTCATATAGAAATTTTTTAGAAGGACTAAAACCAAAATTTAATATATTTATTGGGACCAAAAACATATTTAACCCGTTTTATAATTTTTGTTGACAAAAAATTATTGAATGTTAATTATTTAAAATTGAATGCACAATAACATGAATTAGTTCAAAACGTTGTGTTATTGTGAGTAAAACTTGAATTTAGAATTAGTTCAAAACTTAAGATGATGTAGTAAGTGGATATAATTATAAACAAAATTTATTTTTTGTATTAATTGAATATTTAATATATTTAATTTTTAATATAATTAAATATATCGATCATTCAATAAATTTAAAAATTAAATTTTATTTATTCATTCATAAGTATAACGTGAGGGATAGTGGTGGTGGCGTGGTAAGGAAGAAGCCGATGTGAAATCTCGTTATTTTGTGTTTGTCTCTGTCCAGATAATGACAAATTAATGAGAACCAAACCTCAGTCAAGTCAACAATGTCACAAACTAACAAAACTACTTTTTCCTCCTTCATTATTTTTTTCTTTTGTTTTTTTATGAATCTTTCTATCATGATGTTCTATGAAGCCTAGATACGAGACACAACACGGATATGATACAATACGGATACAGCGATACGAGAAAATTTAGAAATTTAAGATACGATACGGCTAGGATACTTCAATAAAAAACTAAATATATAAATGCAAAATATATAAACATAACTAAAATTGATAATAAAGAAACATTCACATTATTAAAATTATCAAAACAAGTAAATTATATATATTAAATATTATCTAAAACGAGAGTCATGTACATCTCCACTAATGTCCTATAATTTTATCGCTTCTTTCATATATTTTTCATCTTTCTTTACTAAAGCTGAAAATTTGTATGCACATTAACCAAATCATTAGCCATTTTGGATTCATTTTATTTCTTTTCAAATAATGGATAAAATATAAACACTGAATACTTTTCTGATACGTATCGAAAAGTATCTGACAAGTATCACAGAAGTGTCGGTTTTTTTTTATTTAAAAAATTAAATTTAATCATTGGATACTTTCCCAATACGTATAATGAAGTATCGGGAAGTATCTGACGCGTATCGGTATCAGATACAGTATCTGACACGATACTTGATTAATTTTGGAGTATCGGGGCTTCATAGATGATGTTTCATACATAGTACTCATTCAAGTATCGCCACATGATAGTCATCCCCGTAGATTACAAGTCCGATCAAAAAATTCCAGACCCACTTTCTTTTTTTTCATAGATAAAATGACAAAGATATTATAAACTCACACAAGAGTGATTAGTGATGATCGAACCTCAATCATAAATGTCCCTCCTTCATATAAATTATTTTGACGGGATCCTTCACATAAATTATTATTGAATCTTTAATTTGCACTATTATTATACTCACAATATACAAAGAGTCTCACACGTCATAATAAAAGAATCACACACAAGTATTATACTTTGCATAATATTCTACATCAATCTTAAGAAAACTTTCACGCAATAATCTCGTACTATGAACTAATTATTTTTTCCTTCAATTTACACACATCAGTTTGGTACTACTTTTTTTTTTGTTCTTTTATCAATTTATTTGGCAACTTTGATATAATAGGTAAGTTGCTTAGCTTGAGCAATTTAATCCACTCGTCTCCAAATCAACCGATCCATCTGATATAAAATATAAGGTGGCAGCTTGTGTACCCCTCAAGATGGTATGTACCTTATTCTTAGATAGTTTTTAATCCAATTCATCCGTTTAATAATATATGAGTAGATTTAAGTTTTTTTTCCTAATTGCTGGTTAGACAAAAAAGACAAAAAAAAAAAAACACCAATATGCCATACGTTTTTTGATAAATTCTGAATTCCGGTAATTTTCTGAGCGAAGAAGGCGCCATTATGTTGAAGTACAAAAGTAATTTTGTTTTATCGTATTTGCGGAACTAGTGTGATATAAAATGCCGTTGATCAACAATTAATATGATCTTTAAGTTAAAGAGTTTTATATTTGATTAAGTGACTAAAGCTATAAAACATGTAACGAGTGCGAGTAATAAAATGGATTTTAAATTTAGAGAGATATTAAATAACCGATGAAGATATTGTATTTTTTTTACAAAAGAAGACAATGAAGATCGAACTTAAGTCCTCATACATAGTACATACTACCCAAATCCCTCACCACTAAACTAATCTTAGTGGCTTACCGACAAAGATACTTTTGTAAATAAAAGTTTTTGATGATTGACAAAAATTAATTTATATTAAATGTATCTGTCTTAAATTATATGGTTTAATCTTATATTTTCAAGATTAATATTATTATATTTGTCTTACCAACCCACTTGGGTTGGCCTAGTGGTATTAGTTTGAGATCTGAGAGTATGCTCCTCCTCGAGGTCTCAGTTTCGATTATCTCCTGTGACAATTTAGATGAGTTAGTTTAGCTTCTTCAAAAAAAATTATATTTGTCTCACCATATTTTTTTTTTGTAAAATCTTACATTTTTTTATTTATTTATATTAAATGTATGTGTTTTCTAACTCTTTGTAACTCGCTGATTGTGTTTTCTAACTCCTGCATTTGTTTTCCTTTTCTTGTTATTACAAAATGAAAGAAACATGGCTTTTATAGCCAATGAAAGAAAAGATAAATGGTTAAACGAGCCTTAAGGTTCTCATAACCTTTCTTATTTCCATTTACTATGTCTTTCCTTTTGTTACTCTTTGAGTTTCTCTCTTATTTGTAAGAAGAATAGGAAGAACCAAGCGGCGAAGATGCGGTGAGGGGGAGGGTGTCATGTAAGACTGAGGAAGAGATGAAGGGACAATGTGATTATCATCGATCTCTCAATTCATCTACCCACACCTTTGAATTCATACACACAATTGAAAAACAAAAGCATAGCAAGTTCACACGTGATTAATAATAACTTCTGAAACTTTTATATTATCACACTCTTGCTAACATTTTTTGCATCTTTTTGTTGATATGACAAATTGTTATTCTTGAAAAGGTTTACCTTATTAATAGTGATGAACAAAAACTGGATCTTACCCAAAAAGTGTACACACATTGTTTGGTGAGTAAAAGATTAAACACAAGACTGACCTATGGAGTTAAGCATAATTAAGGAATTAGACTGGATCATGCTTTTATCATGGTAAGAAAGAAAACAAAATGTGCTGCTTGGTAAAGTTTTTATATTGATTCTTCCAAATTTGGTTAGGGGCTCCCTGCATCCACCAACGCTACAAGGGAGAGCTAACATGGAGAGGCAACATGTACTGGAAATATTAGCACAACATGATTGTTTATGATTTATTTAGTGGTGCATACAAACCGATGTTTTTTGTTTGGTAATACACAGCATATAGATAGATTGGAAGCCATACACCTTCAGATGAAGATTCTCTCTATGATAACACAACTTTCTTTCCATGATCTTGAACAACGTCAAAAACATCAGGGTGCTCTGCAAAAATAAAAAAACCAAGCAGCATATTAAATATGATTGTGAAATTTGATCAAACACCCGTGAAGATCAAACAGTAAGGCCTATGTTTGGATTGATCGGATGCATTGGCGGAGCCAGAAAAGTTATAAAGCCCGGACAAAATATCAAATTTAAACAAAAAAAATAGTTTCGCAATGAAAATTTTCAATTTTAAAAATAAAATCTCAGTTTTACCATAATTTTGCCTTAAATTAATCTTTAAGAATTTCAATTTTGCTCTAAACTAACCGTTAATACACCAAAATTTTTGTTTTGCAATGAATTTTTTTAATTTTAAACAAAAAAATTTCAATTTTGCCATAAATTAATTTATAAAATATCAGTTTTACCTTAAATTAACAACTAAAATACCAAAAAAATTTGACTGAGCCCAGGCTGCAGCTCAGGCAGCCCATATGGTACATCCGCCTATGATCGGATGTAATAGAACAGAATGGCAAGGGATGGAATGGATTCGTATTCCATTGTTTGGATTTTAATACTTTCAATTGTTTTTGTTCCCCTCCGAGTTGAGAGATAAGGGATGGAATGAAAAATATATAAAGAGATCCTAAGTGACACGATACATGACTGAATTCTGGAAGACATATATCGATACATAGTTTGTCTGTATCGATACATGACTTGACTGAGTTCTGAAAGTTATGTATTGATTTCACCAGTTGAACTTAACGCAGCAGACAGGGCTCTCCAATTATAAGTTTTTCTATAATCCTTGCCATGATCCTATCATACACTCCTCTAATTTGTTCTTGGACATCAACTTAAATGCTCTTGAGATTCCATAAAATAAAATAAAAAGTAGAAAACAAGATTCTTGCTTGTATGTGAAATTGGTTTCAAAAACAGATTAATTGACATATAAATAAATAAATAAATAAAAGAAGGCATCTTAAGAAAGAACGGCAAAGAAGGAAGCTTACTTGAAACTTGATCAGATTGGTCAGGAGTAAGTATAGCAGAGAAGCAAGAAGTTATAGGTCCATGACTGGTAAAAAAAGCCTTCTTCGCTGCCTTCTCACTGCCAAGGACCGCGACGAGGGTTTTGAACTGGTTATCATAGTCCCAGTGATCCTTGGTGAAAACAGTGTAAAGCGCAGCGTTCATACGTTTGAGCTTACGACGAAAAGCAGGGGGAAAGCCGGGCTTAGCATCAGCGGCCGACATGTAAACCAGGGGTAACAGCGACTTACGCAGCGGCGTCTTCATCGTAGCAAGGCCTCTTGCTTGGATTTCGATCTCAATGGTGCGAGCGAGACAGCTATATATACATTGCTTTTTTTTGCTGTACATCGTAGCAAGGGCTCCCTGGTTTTGAATGAAGTATGGAAAATTATTATTTTTTCACCCTACATTTTTACTTATATTTCAATTTTATACCTGGTTGATTATAATATATTTTTATAATATTTTTACTGTATTTTTTCATATATATATGTAGTGTTTCATTTTTTTAATTGTTGAAATTGTTACTGGAATAATTTTTTAGAAAGTATTTCGGTTTGTATTATTTTTCACACATTGTTATCAAAATACTTTAAAAAAGTGTTTCGATTTGATACTCCTCCTCAATGTTTTAAAATTTTGACCGGTCATTGAACTGACGAAGCTACTGGTTTACTGATTTATTGGTTGAACTGTCAGGTCATTGATCACACCACATGATTAAATTGAATAAAATCGGATAACTCGGTTGAATAGATCGGTCTCTAAAATATAAATTAATTTTAAACGCAATAAATTTTTATAAAAATATCAAATTTTAATCATTTTAGTCACATTAATATTCAAAATAAACATATTAAATAATACTATGTTAGTTAAAATTATAATTCAAGATTTTTTTTATCAAAAATTATAATTCAAGATGAAAATTGAAGTGTGGGATAATTTATTTATTTTTTAAAAAAAAATTCTTTTCGCGCCCCCCGACTATTTACCGCGCCCCTGACATTTGGTTTTTACCCCGCTCGTTATGTAGGCAGCGGGTGTGTAAAATGGTAAAACTTGGAAACCTACAGTTTGTCGGATACACAGCGAACCACGTACACGCATCGTAGACGGCGAACTAGTCGGTTGTATAAAATATAGTCTCCCATACAGTCAAATATATTTGCCACATGTCAGAGTGTCATTGGTTACGTTAGAGGCAGTGACATGGTCTCAACCAATTAGAAATCACCATGAAATCTATAAATAGACATCATGAGTGAATGATTTTTATTCATTATTCATTCTTTCGATCAATTTTTTCTTTTGTTGTTGTTGATATTTTGATGATTAGTGTATTGTAAACGGATGCAAAGTCCATTGTCGATTACTCATATGACTCCTATCGGTGTTGTGTTAGCCACCATGGTTGGGAGTGATATGGTAATCGACAATAGACTTTTTGTGTCTTAATTGGGAGTCATATAAATAACCAAAATTTGAATAACACAAATGGAACTAAGTCCGACTAGAAGCTGGGAGTAGTTAACGACATTTTTAAGCATCGAAAACAAATCCTATAGATTTTGATGAGAGTGATGAAGAATATTTCGACCTTATTCATATTTTTTCTTAATTTATAATAAAAATGTATTTCACGTAATTTTTCTGTCTAATGTGTTGCATATGTTAGATGAAAATAAATTTCCTTGGTTTTTTTTCTGTCCCATTTTTTTTATGATATTGTCATGGTTCACGATGTAAAGGGCGAATCCATGCACCGTTCGCATTGTACACATCGAATTCTACCAAAATTGAAATTTTGACTAATGACATCAGAGTACATTTAAAACAAAGATAGAAAATGGAAATAACATAAAAAAAATAATAAATATTACATAGATTAAACAATTAACATATGAAATAAGGTTATAATCTCATGTGGATCATTTAAAAAATTTAAACCTTTTTTTTAAGTTGTATTTTTTTAATCTTGATAGGCCAAATTTCGCCTACTTGGAGACAAATTAAGGGTAAACTTTGATGCACAGTCTTAAAAGTTAAAACAGTGTCAAAATTAATCCAATAAAAACATGACATATGTCATAAAATCTTTTTTAGAATAAAATTATTTGAAGTTTTGTTTCTCCTATTTTTTAATTTTTTGAAATTTTAGTCTCCTATTTTAAAAATCATTTTTTTGGTCTCCTTATTTTAATTTTCTCTAATTTTTGGTCCCACCCGATTTTGAGATCAATTTTAATGACCGGCAAAATCTCATAACATTGTAAATGCCACGTAGATAAATTAATATGCATGGTTTTATTATTTATTTTAATTTAAATAAAATAAAATTTTAATAAATTAAAATCCCTAAAATGAAATAAAAGAAAGCTAAATCTCTAAAGACAAACATTTTCCATTCACGAACGGAGGCTTCTTTCCCCCTTCATTTCTAATGAACTCAAATTCTGAATTTCAATGGCAAATCCGAGTTTGAGTCAGTTGAAACAGAAACTCAAAAACTTTGTCAAATCAAATGTTTCATCATCATGATTTGTTCAATTCAAATGGATGCTTGCGTCTCATTAATGATTGTTGATGTAGCAAAATTTATTTCAAACTCGACAAAAAGAGAAAATTGAACATGGAAGTATATAATAAACAAGTTTGTATGAATGAATAATCTATGAAATCAATTGATTTTTCTGTTGATTTGGGAGGTGCAATTGAAAAAAAGGAGAAGAAGCTGGCCTTTCACTTATCATCTGAAAGAGGAGATTTTGTTTTATCGTATCGTAATCCCTTTTATTAAGTTCAGCGTCAATCAATCAACTAACATTTAGTAACTTTAAATTTTATTTTATATTTTGGCTTTTATGCTCTAGTTCCTAGGAAAATAATGGGCCTACTACTAGAGAGTTTGACGCGAGTTCTATCATTAAGTGATTCTAGTCCATTCCAAACACAACTACAGAGGAATGAATCTGTGGTTCTCCCCAACAAGTCCAACATCAAATACATTGGACCAACGTTAGGTTAGGTGGTAACCCCAAATTTTTATTCCCATGTAAAATTAACTAAATCATAAATGAATCATAAATGGTGCATTCATCCTCAAAAATCAACACAAACTAAAGGAAGACTAAAGGAATAGTGTTTATCATCTTTAAAACGAAAAATGCAAGTTGTACCATTTAGGTGAGTTGCACCATCTTCAGTAGCAGATCTAGAAAAAAAAATGTTTGGGTGGTAGTTATAAAATTATAATATAAAATTTATACTGTATATAAAAATTTTAAGTTATAATAAATATAAAGTTGATCGTTAAAAACTTTAATTAAATACTTTCAAATAGTATTTTGAAAGATATTTTGAATATAAAAAATTAATTAAATACTTTAGAAAATCATAACAGGTAAATAAATAATTTTGAAAGATATAAGAAATTATTATAAAATTATAACCAAATTAAAATTATTATAAAATAAATATATAGGAAATTATTACTCATAATAGTAAAATAATTGGCATATAATATTTTTGTAAGATTAAGTATATTTAAATTTAACTATTCTACTTTTAAAGATCTCATGTTCAAGTCTCTTTGCATTTGTTAAAATAAATTTGTTTTTGTTAAATAAAAATAAAATAGAAAAAATCAAAAGAATAATACAGAAAGTGAGACTTAAATCGCACCCCCCTTAGATCATACACAGTACACACTACTCCACACATGGAATTTGTTATCTTTTCATGCAAAGATACATATATATTAAAACTACGTTATTTTATTAAAATACCTAAGACATAATAGTAATTTTCTTTTTATCAGCAGTCCACCCCTATATCAGCCACTAACCATCTTCTCCTTCAAACCATAAACAATACTGCAACTCGCTTTCCGCCCCAACAGCTGAAGTCCCTTTACCATTCACCCTTGCAAGCGGAACCCACATTTCTTGTCCACTTGGATCCAGAACTTTGAGGTTGTGGGCGTAAAGTGTATTAATAATTTTGTAACAAAATAAACGTAACATGTTTGAAAATACATCGTTATTTTTTTTTGAACAAAAAAAAATACATCATTATTCTCTACAAGTTTTCATATTCAGCAAACTTTGCACATTATATTTTTTTTATGTTCAATACTATTAATTACATATATGTCTTTGTATACCACCTTAAATATAATTTTAACTATTTATTTTCTTATGATTATTCTTGATGATATGCATAGCGGAGCTGCCAGCTACTCGTAGTTCCAAAGCTAACTCTAACTCTAGGAGAAAATATACCATGCGATATACCTGTAGAAAAAAAAAAAAGGCGATTGAGGAATGATCTGATGGACATTATTACCGAGTGGAAAACAAAATAAAGAGTGCAATAGATATACTATAGTACTTAAATTTATATAATAATAAAAAAATTGATCAAATCGTTATAATCTCATAAAAAAACTAATTTATGATGTAATTGACTAGCAAAAAATATATTTAAGAATAAAATTAAGTAACTAAGACATATTTAAAAACCAAATTGTTTTGTATAGTAAATAAAAAATATTCCCTCCGTCCCAAAATGTAAGAGAAAAAAAACTCAATTTTTTTGTTTCAAAATGTAAGAGAAAATGTTCAAACATTTATTTTTTCAAGAAAAGTTTACTCTCTCTTACTTTTTCTATAACCATTAGCTAACATCCAATAATTAAGAGCATCATTAGTGAAAGTAAAGTATGTAGGTGAATGTAGTTATTTTTTATAGGGACAAAATGCCAAATATGATTTATTTAATCCATAGTTGATTTATGTAATATTTACTTTAATGGTAGTTTTTATAAAGAACAAAACTTGACCCTACATAGTGGTTGATTAAAAAATTGTATCTAATGGAATTGTATGGGTGTTGAATAAAAAATTGTTTTTTATAGGCAAAAAGAGAGGTAGTGAAGATAGTCTAAAAATTATTTTTACATCTTTCTATACAATTTTTTTAGAAAAATCATACTCACAATCATTTTATAATTATTTTTTTTAATAAGTGTAATTTTTGTTTTTTTTTCTTACATTTCGGAACAGAGGGAGTATATATTTAGTATCATGTAAAGCTTGTGATTATGAATCTTTAGTTTTTTTTTTTTTAGGAATTGAATCTTTAGTTCTATACCCAACGAAGATGGAACGAAGTCAAGTAGTTCATTCAAATATGAAATCTTCATTCATGTAATAACATTAGGTTCGAAGATACTTACATATTCACAAACTTAGAATAAGTAGAGTTCACACAAGAAATAATTAAGCTTAGTCTACCTATACATTTGAATATCAAACACTATCACAGCTGGATTCGTGGCGCAATGGTAGCACGTTTTACTCCAGATCAGAAGGTTGCGTGTTCATAATTCCGATGTTTTTTTTCCTTTTCTCGTATTAAAATCATTTACTTTTTTGATAGATCCTCATATAAACATAACATACACCTGACAAGAGAAAGAAAAAAGCACCCGAACCCCAATAGTAATTCGTAATTAACTAGACTTTTGACCCGTGCGAGTGTTGTAAAATGCTTCTATTCATTGCTATTCACAATCCTTCAATGTGCCTTATATAGGCTTATTACATGGCTTTGTGAGAGACCCAATATAGGCCCATTGCACAATAAGCCCAAACTGAAAATACAACTAACATAACAAACTAAAATACAACTAACAAACCCTCCCTTAACCTGAATTTTAACACAAATCAGGTTATCATATGAACATCAACAACTCCTAAGCCCTCCCTTAATCTACAAAAGGAATCCACTTTCAATGGTTTTGTCAATATATTAGCAAGTTGTTCACTTAAGCTGCAATGCTTCAGTTCCACTACAATATCCTTGACCAAGTCCCTCAAAAAATGAAATCTCACATCAATGTGCTTGCAACGCCCATGCATTATAGGATTCTTGGACAGTTTAATTGATGAACTGTTATCACAGTAGATGATTGTTTTTCTCAGTTGTTTGACCTGCAAGTAATTCAAGACATTTCTCAGCCAAATGCCCTGACATGCACATGAAGCTGCTGCAACAAATTCAGCTTCTGTTGTAGACAAGGTAACAATGACTTGTTTCTTTGGACACCATGACACAACACCATTTCCTAGCATGAATGCAAACCCTGTTGTGCTCTTCCTATCATCATAGTCCCCAACAAAGTCAGAGTCAGTCCAACCATACAACTTGAGCTCATCATCTTTGCCATTCTTGTACCATATGCCATGACTTATTGATCCTTTAATGTATCTCATAATTCTTTTGACTGCCACAACATGTAATTCTATGGGTCTAGCCATATACCTAGCTACCAAGCAAATTGAGAAAGCAAGGTCAGGCCTAGTTGACAAGAGATACATTAGACTCAGGGCCGGCCCCAAGGGGTGTGCGGCATGTGCGACGACACAAGGCCTCAAAATATCGATAAATTTTATGGCCTCTAAATTATAAATTTCTATAATAATAGTTATATATTTTTAATGTTCATAAAAGATCATATTCTCATCAATAGACTAATGGTTAATAATATTTGTTGTGAGTGGAAGGTCTTGGGTTCAAATCTTAGTTTCTACATTTCTTTTTATAAATAATTTTAAATCTTTTATTTAAAATCAAATTAAAGTCGAGAAATAATTTTTTACTAAATTATTATATCATTTAAAATTTTTGCAATAAATTTAATTCATATTAGGATATGTTTGTTTTTGACGTTTTTTTACAATAATAATTGTTTTTATATTATTTATAATTTAAATATAAGAATTTTTTTTAAGAGGGTCCATTGTTAATATTTTAACAAGGCCTCTTAAATACTAGGACCGGCTCTGATTAGAATGCCAACTATTTGTTTGTAACTTGTTGTGTATGTGGCTTTACCACTCTCATCTTTCACAAGCTTGCATCCTGGTACAATGGGACTACTTACCTTGTTGCATGATTACATACCATACTTAGTCAAAATTTCAGATGCATAAAGTTGATGAATGAATATGCCATTCATTCCTTGGATGACTTCCACACCAAGAAAGTACCTCATCTTGCCTAAATCTGTCATAGCAAAGTTGCTTTGCATAGACTCTTTGAAACTTTGTAACAAAAGCTTGTCATTTCCTGTGTAAATCAGGTCATCAACATAGAGACTAATTATAACTATTTCTTCACCCTTCCCATACTTGATGAACAGTGTATGTCCATGGGGACATTTCACAAAATTTTCTGCAGAAAAATATGATTCAATTTTGCTGTACCATGCCTTAAGGGCTTGTTTCAGCCGATAGAGTGCCTTCTTAAGCTTATACACTTTGTTATTGTCACCATCTTGTTTCATATATCCTGCTGGCTGATCAATATACACATCCTTTGTGAATTCACCATGTCAAAAAGCGCTTTTTACATCAAGCTGGTAGACACACCACTGCTTATAAGCTGTTAAAGCCAATATGCTTCTTATAGTGTCCCATCTTGCAACTGGTGCAAAGACTTCATTGTAATCAATTTCATACTTTTGGGCATATCCCTTTGCTACTAGCATGGCCTTGTATTTGTCTACCTCTCCCTTTTCATTGTACTTAGTCTTGAATATCCATTTAACACCAATAGATTTTGATTTTGGAGGAAGGGTTATAAGTTCCCAAGTGTTGTTCTTCTCAATTGCTTCAATTTCTTGGTCCATAGATTTCCTCCACACCTTTGATTTGCTAGCCTCTTCATAACTGACAAGGTCTTCACTTAAGGAGAATACTGCAAGATTATGCAGTTCTTCCAATTCATCTAGTTCTTCACCAGTAACAAAGTCATCCAAATGACTAGGTGCTTTTCTATTTCTTGTGCCTAATTCATTTGGGACAGCTTATGTTTCTGATTCACTTGAGTTATCTGGTGTGTTATCATCTGCATTATCCCCATGTGTTGGAATATCACTAGTTAAGTCATCAGTCACATTTGGCACAGTTTGTGGGCGATTAATCTCATTTGTTGGAGTAGGGTGGTGATCAATCTCTTCTAAAGTTGTTTCCACATCTTCATCATCACTGAAACTTTGCTCATTAGTACCTTTCTTAACTTTATAGTTCCAATTCCAACTTTTTGATTCTTCAAACACAACATCTCTACTAATAAGCACTTTTCTGCTTTTTGGATTATATAGCTTATAGGCCTTAGACTCATCACTTACCCCTAGATTTTCACATTTAATACTCTTGTCATCAAGCTTTTTCCTCTGCACATCAGGGACATGAACATGTGCCATACATCCAAACACTCTAAAGTGATGGACTGATGGCTTAATGTCACTCCAGGCTTCTTGTGGTGTAACATTTTTTACTGCATGAGTTGGACTTCTGTTCATAACATAAGTGGCCCAGTTTAATGCATCTGGCCAAAATGTTTTTGGCATATTCCTACATGCAAGTATGCTTCTCACCATATTCATCAAGGTCGTATTCTTCCTTTCAGAAACACCATTCTGCTGTGGTGTATAAGCTGTAGTTAATTGCTTTTTAATCCCCTTTTCACTACAGAGTTCCTCAAAAGTTTTGCTAGTGAATTCTCCCCCCCTGTATGTTCTAATACATTGTATGAAGCACTGAGACTCTTTTTCAACCAGCATTTTGAATTTTCTAAAAGTATCAAATGCATTTGATTTCTCTTTTAGCACATAAACCCAAGTTCTTCAACTAAAATCATCTGTAAAGGTGATAAAGTACTTATTACCTCCATTTGAAATTGGTTTAATTGGTCCACATATGTTAGAGTGGACTAATTCAAGTTTCATAGTAGCTCTCCAATTTGCTTGCTTTAGTATGGCCTCTCTGTGTTGCTTCCCCACCAAGCAATCAGTGCACTTGCTTTCCAATTCTTCTACTTCTGGCAAATGGCAATCCCTTCACCATATTCTTCTTTGCTAGTGTTTTTAGTCCATTAATACTTAGATGACCATATCTAGTGTGCCATAGGTCTGCTATCTCCTTCTTAGTTTGCAAGCACATTGGTACTACAACACTAGCAGAAATTATGTACATTCTATTAGCTATCATTTGTATTGTAACTATAAGTCTTTTCTCCTTATGATATATTTGACACAAATCAGTTTTGAAAATTATAGTGAGACCCTTTTGTTGTAATTGACCAATGCTTAACAAATTGTTTTTCAAACCAGGTAGATAGTATACATTTGTGATAACATGAACCTTACCATCAATGTGAAGCTTCATATTGCCTCTTCCCATCACTGACATTCTTGAATCATCTGCAAGTTTGACTGAGTCTTTAAAATTGGAGTCAAAATCATACAACCATTCTTTTGTGCCAATCATGTGATTACTGCACCCAGAATCTAAGTACCATATTTCAGTCTTTCTTTGATCTTGATTTTCTGTTTGCGCCATCAAGATCATTTCTTCATCATCACAGAATTCAGCAAAGTTGGCATTCTCTTCCCAATTTGGACATTCAAACTGGTAATGACCAAGTTTATGACACTTGTAGCATTCTACATGTTCTTTGCTGGTTCTTCCCCTACCTCTTCCACGCGATGCAGTTCTTCCTCTTCCTCTCCCTGAACTACTTCCTCGTCCCTGATTTGCCATTTTCAGTGCTTGTTCATCTGAGTATACATGATGAGCCTTCATACGTTGTTCATGAACCAATAGACTACTTTGCAATTCATCAATGGACATAGTTGTTACGTTATTGGATTCTTCGATTGAGCAAACAACGTAATCAAACTTCTCAGGCATTGAACGCAAAACCTTTTCCACAATCTTGACTTGATCCAATCTTTCACCACTAGAAGTCATGCGATTAGCAATGGCGAGAGTTGTTGCAAAGTACTCGTTGACCGTCTCTATATCTGACATAGTGAGAATTCAAACTCACGACGAAGAGCTTGAAGTTGAGCTCTTCTTACCTTCGTTGAGCCTTGATACTTGCGAAACATGGCGTCCCAGATATCCTTTGCAGTATCTTTAACAAGAATTGTCTCAAGAATCGTACGATCAATGGATTGAAAGAGATAGTTTTTCACTTTGAGATCTTGATTCTTGCTTTCTGTAGCTACCCTAGTTTGCTCCGTCGTAGGATTGGCCGGAGCAACAGTGACTCCGTTTTCAATGAGCTGCCAAAGGTTCTTTGATCGAATGAGGTTTTCCATGGACATTGGAATGGTCATAGAATCCATCGAACTTGGGAATTGCAGGCTGAGCGAAATTGGATGGTTCAGTCATCGTGATTGGAGAAGATGATCGGAAATGGTGAAAATTGAACGAAAACGGGGGGGGGGGGGGGGGGAACGGTTAGGCGGTTGCAACGATTACAGTAGAAAAAAATTTGCAGTATTTTCTCTCTCACAGGTCCTGGATTGGGCCGATGATACCAATTGTTGTAAAATGCTTCTATTCATTGCTATTCACAATCCTTCAATGTGCCTTATATAGGGTTATTACATGGCTTTGTGAGAGACCCAATATAGGCCCATTGCACAATAAGCCCAAATTGAAAATACAACTAACATAACAAACTAAAATACAATTAACAGCGAACACGAATCTAATCAACTATAATTTTATTGACAAATAATCAATTATAATTTATTAGATTAGAATTTGATATATCAAATTTTATTACATATAAAAATTTGTTTGGCATACAAAACATAGTTAAGTGATTAAATTATACAATAATTATTTAATATAAAATACATAATATATAATATTGAAAAGGAGTACGATTTTATCAACAAATAAACGGGCGTAGTTATGATGCATAAGTTTTTTTCTTATGTACCGTGCATAAATCATGAAAATTGCTTAGTATATCCCCTAAATTTCTAGCAAACCTCCTAAAATTTGGGGTTGCATTAGAATTTTGGGGGGTGCACTAAGCAATCAGTGCCGGCTCAAGGGTAAAGCAACCCAAGCAAGGGCTTTAGGCCTCCGTAAAATATAAAAAGTTTATTAAAGAAAAAGGCCTCAAATAAGTCATAAACTCTTTAGAAAAAGCCTAAAATATATATATATAAAGGTCTCTTAGAAAAAATATTATAGAAATGAGATAATAATTTTGCAACTTTTCAAATAAATTTAAATAAAATTTATTTTATACCTCAGAAAAATTCTTCAAATAAAAATAAAAGGACTTCACTTTAAAATTTGTTTTAGGCCTCTCTAAACGTTGAGCCGGCACTGTAAGCAATATGGGGTATTTATGCATGGTGCATAATAACTTGTGCCCAAATAAACAGGGCAAATGGGTTTAATCATAGCATATATATATATATATATATATATATATATATATATATATATATATATATATAAGATAAAACGACAAAAAAAAAGGGTTTATATCCATTAAAATCTTGCTCTCACATTATATATCTCTATCGAAAAATAAAACCAAATTTCTTTTGACTGTAAAAAATAAAACTAAATGTGAAAACTATTTATGTTAATTTATATATAATATTATAGAATTCAATGAAAAATTTTATCATAAAAGAAGTAACAAAAATAAAAATAAAAACAGTTAATTTTTCATCAATTCTATTTCCAGTTTCAAATTCTAAAACAATTTGTTGGAATTGAAGCAAGAACTTGGTCCAATTATTTTGAATATCTTGTATCACACCTTGAGTATGAAGTAATTTTAAATCTCTGAATCAATTATCCTATTTTTTACGATGTCTCCAATCTAACAAGAGATTAGTCAATGTGTTTGACGTTGAATACTCTACTCTCGTAAAAAAAAATACTAATAGTACTTTCTTTGATCTCAAATACAAACACTAATTGTCTTTTCAAGTTGATATTAGTATGTATGTGGTTTTATAAAATGATGAAAGAAACGAAAACAAGTGGACGGCAACCATGAATTTGGAGTTTGGACTCTGTTGCTTAACACACCAATCGCATTGCGTAGGTGAGTTGGCGAAATTCTATATTTTTTCTTTTTCTTTTTCTTTTTTTATTTTTATTTTCATTTTTTCTTTCTCTTTTTGTTTTGATGATTGAATTGAATGCATCATTGCATGAACATTGTTGGTCATATACATACAAAGTACCTTTCAAAAAATATACATACAAAGTATGCGGTGAAAGTAACATGCTACAAAACTCCAAAAACAAATTCTTCTATTTTCATTGCCTTGGCGAACCCGTTAATCAGTCACAAAGGACAGCTTGACGGCTGCTATACACATCCCATGCTACCACCAAGAAACTGCCCAACCAAAAGCAATACAACAACAATATCAACTGAGAATCAGAAAGAAAAAAAAAACTATACGAATATTTTCATACATAATTAATTACTTTATTTTTTTGACGAAATAATTAATTACTATACATGATTAATATAACAATTCAATTACTAATGATTTACCGTATTCTCTGCTTTCTAAATAACAAATACTAATACACTAGTAAAAATTAACAATTAATAAAAAGTATAAGAAATAGTAATAACAATAATGAACATTAAATTACCAAAAAATAATAATTAACATTACAATGATTTAAAATGGGAAATTAAAAACTGTTAAAGTGAAAATTAAAACTGGTGGTAAAAACTAAAAAATATAAAAAAAATTAAACCGGACACATAATTTAAATATATCTAAATGTAATAATTTAGTATAACATATTTTTCACACACATAAAACGAAAGAATCAGAGTTCCAATCCTGTCATAAATGTCCAACTTAAAAATTTCAACATATTTTTACCAATTAAACTAAGATTTCCCAACATATTTTGTAAAACTTTAATACCAAAATAACATAGGACAATATTAATGTTGGTATAAAAAAATAAAAAGTAGTGAAAAAGACAATAACGGGACACGTGTACGTCCCAAAATGTGAGGGGGTTCCACACGTTGTGGGAATATATGACTTGTAGTTTTGTTTGTAAAATTGAAATTGAAATTGAAACGAAACACGTTGGTTCGTCCAGCAATATTGGAAACATGAAATTGGCATGTGTTGATTCACTCAGTCCGTTGGAAAGTTCAGCTTGATTTGATCAGTATATGCGTCCAAACTACTCACCTAATTCTATTCAAATATACCTCGAATCTTTCATATTCATGCATTTACTTGTGGTATACATTACCCCACACCCACCTCTTATATAAATACCATTCAAATCCTAGTAATTTGAATTAATAATTGAATATCTTGAGATCAATGGCAACCACTAGATTGTTGCGACACTCTAAGGTTCCATTTGATCAACTTCCTTCTTCTTCTTCTTCATCTGCTTCTATTTCGTCGAAATGTGTACGGTTTCAAAGCAGAGCCAATTTGATGAGTCGAGATAGTACTATCATAACTTCTTCAGTTGATCAAAAAGGAGAAAGGAAGCACGTGGTGGCCGTGAAGGCATCTATGACGACTACCACCAACCACTTAACCACATCACGTCAATCAGGAGTGGTTCATCGTGAAGGATTGTCGGAATTATTAGCTGAGATTGTAGAAAGTATTCGTAATGCTATGCTTGTGCTTCTTTTGCGGAAAGTTGTAATTAAAAGGAAGCTAGCTTGGAATTTACATCCCCAAATGCTTGTTGAGAAGGTACTTCTACAATTTTTTTCTATTTTCCATACACATTTGATGATATTTGATTTGAATATCTGTTTATAAGTGATAACTCGGCTATCCCTTATTACACACTAGTTTTGTAAGTATTGAGTTAGGCCAGATTAATTTTTAGACGTACTTCAGAGTTACTGGTCAACATCCGTTGAATCATATATATGTCATATAGTTCAAGTATCATGTTTAAGATGTACTATTTTGAGTGATCGATCTGAAAATGTGTTTATAAAAATTAAGATAGATCCAACCAAGCATGAGTTGAAATGATCTTCTTTAACACTATAAAATTAATAATATTAATTGTAATTAATATTGCCTCAATTACTTATGCAGGCCATCATGGATTGCAGATTTTTTACATTGTTCGCCGTAGCAGGATCTTTACTTGGCTCAGTATTGTGTTTTCTTGAGGTAATTATAATAAACCAAGCCTTAATTATTTCCTTTAATTAGTATAGTACTTTTTAATAAGTACAAATTAATAAATTAATTTCTCACAAAAACAACATATGGCTTATGATTATATGCAGGGTTGTGTTCTGGTTATTGAATCATACGCTCATTATTTACATACAATGTCTCAAAGGTTGGATCAGGGACATTTGGTTCATCTACTTATTGAAGCCATAGGTTTGTGTTAGATCAATCAATGTTGTCAAATTTAACTCAACACAATTAATTTACAAAGTTCATTTCATGAAATTAATGTAATCCTAACTCAATTAATTTTTGTTGCATGCAGATATGTTCCTTGTAGGAACAGCCTTACTCATTTTTGGGGTTGGTTTGTATGTCATGTTTGTGGGGTCATGCAGGGCTACTAGTACACAAAAAGATCCATCTGGTCTCCTCTATATAATGAAGGTAACTAACTAACACATTTTGAAAATTTTCATTTTCACCATTTAATAAGGTGAATAAGTGAAAAATGTCATATTCGAACATCTGTCTGTCTCTGCATATATAATACGATGATTCATATTTAAATTTCAGTCGCCACCAAGGTGGGTAGGAATGCAATCAATTGAGCAAGCAAAGTCAAAAATTGGGCATGCAGTGATGATGATTCTTCAAGTGGGATTAATAGAGAAATTCAATGATATTCCCTTAGTCACAGGCCTTGACCTTGCTTGTTTTGCTGCAGCTCTAGTTACATCTTCAGCTACCATTTTTGTCCTCTCTAAGCTTAATCAACATTAAAATAATTAGTGTGGAATTAATATTCCTAACTCATACTTATGTGTTAATTTATTTTTTTATGGAACATATTAGTAGTAGTAGTTCTTTTGTAAGCCAAAAGAAAACTATGTTGTCCTTTTCCCTTAATGATGGGAACTAATTAATTCATTTATTTTATATGTAATTAAATTTTCAGTTACTTTATTTTCTTCTAGAAATTGTATACGAGTAATATAATAATTCATTTTCTTTGATTCCATTATCAATCTCATTTACCTTTTCTTTTTATGCTATAACTAGTAGTTAATGAGATAAGATATTTAAATTTAGCATAAATACTCAATGGCATAAAAATATTTAAATTTTAAGCTAAATTATAATTTTGGTCCTTTAATTTATGTTAATTTTATGTTTCATTTTGGTCTTTTAAATTTTTTATATTTCATTTTAGTCCCTTAAATTACAAACATTAAATAATCTGGTCCTTAACTTTTTTTTTCATTTTATTTTGATCACCTAAATTATAAATATTGAATATTTTGGTCCCTTAAATTACAAATTTTAAGATATTTTAATCTTTATTATGACGACTAAATTAGCTAAATTTTGTAATTTAAAGGATCAAAGTATTTAACATTTATAATTTATGGAACACAATGACACAGAAAAACTTAAAGGACTAAATTGTAAAATATTTATAATTTAAGAAGTATATAACTTAGAATGGAAAATAACTTAGAAGACCAAAGAGAAACTTAAAATTAACTTAAGGAAAATGCTAACTTAAATTTTAGGCAAAAATACACAATTGGTCCTTTATCTTATTTATTTGTAACACTTTGATCCTTTATCTTTTGTTTGTAACAAATTAGTCTATTATCTTTTATATTTGTTACATTTTGGTCATTTATCTTTTGTTTGTAACAAATTGGTCCATTATCAAAAATAACAGTATCATCTTTTTTAATAAAAAAAAATGAGAAAATGATTTTTTATGATTATGTTATAAAATATAAAGGACCAATTTGTTACAAACAAAAGATAAAGGACAAAAATGTTACAAATATAAAAGATAATGGACCAATTTATTACAAACAAAAGATAAAGGATCAAAGTGTTACAAATAAATAAGATAAATGACTAATTATGTATTTTTGCCTAAATTTTATTATTAATTACCTTTTCAAAGAGACTATTTTTTCTAAAGCGTGCCTATTTTTTCTAAAGAGGGTTGAATTTTCACTGTTGAAAGTTCTCAAGCAATTTTTTCTTCAAATAAAAATTGAAAAATTTCTCTTTCCACCCCACACACTTCTCTAATTTCCCCCCCTAAAATCCTAAAATACCCTTCATTTCATGTATAAAATATGGTTCGGATAATAAAATCCGGATTTTGTGAGGGTTTTAAAAGGTTCGGATTATATAATCCAAATTTTGTGGGGGTTTTAACAGGTTCGGATTATATAATCCAAATTGTGGGGGTTTTAGTAGGTTCGGATTACAAAATCCGAATTTTGTGGCTATACTGTGGCGAATTGGTAGCTAATTCGTAGCTACTGTTACAATGACTACAGCACCCCATCCCAAACAAAACAAAAACAGAAGTTTAAGCAAGAAAAACAACAACCAAACTACCCCCTTGGTACATAAAAAACCAGCATAACAAAACACATAAAAACACAAAGATTTAATTCCAAAACACAAACTACCCCCTTGTTGTTGTTGTTGTTGTTGTATGCATTTATTTAGTCAAATATGTTGTTGGTTTCTTATTCGATCAACACAATAAATAATTAGTGCTGCTATATATATTCAATTGGTTAATCGCGAATTATCACGAATTGCTTAAATAGCTTTAAAAAAAAACGATAATATTGAAATCCACAGCAAAATAAAAGAACAATGGAAAATTGTGAACCGCTTGCCAGTGCCACATGTTCTCCTATTAAACCAAGTGGCTAACTCCACAAACACATAGTGACAAAACTCAATTCCACTGATAAACAAGCCATACAGAAGAGATAGTGTCAATGGTTGCAGTGGGTGCTTGATTAGAGGGTGAAATTAAATTGAAGTGCAAAGGATAAAATAAGAGGAGGAAAGAAAATTTGTTGATCAACTATAAACAATGTGTCAGTGTCCTTCGCGATGGTTTTCACGAAATTATTTTCTCTATATTTAGCATTATTCATACATAATAAATATGTTTTATTTGGAAGCAAGTTCCTAAGAAGGAAGAGAAGAAGCTAAAGTTGTATCAACAAGTTCCTAACAAAAAAATAGAATGAAAAGTTGTTGTTGTTTTTTGCTACAAAATATTTTTTAGCTAACTCGTAGCTAATTCGTAGCTACCAGCGAGTTGGGGTTCTATTTACCCGGTTCGGATTTTATAATCCGAATTTGCCCCAAACACCCCCAATTTATATCTAAGGACAAAAATGGTAGTTAGAGGAGGAAAAGAGAACCATGGGGGGTGGGGAGAGAAATTTTCTAAAAATTGTACAAAGAAATCAACGGCCCACTAAAAAGTAGTCTGCTTAGTCCAAGATTCTACTATCCAAAAAGGAAACTTTGCTTTTACTTGGGGTTGCTATTTGTACTTCTATTTCTTGTGTTCTCAACACCGTAGTTGAGCCAATACAATACAAATGACTATGAGATAGATTTGCAATTCAGATATTCAAGTATTCAACTAATAATAATAATAATAATAATAATAATAATAATAATAGTAATTACTTTTAAACATTATATTTATTTATTACCCTCTGATTCTTCGAAAATTGAGTCATGTATAGTAGTCTAGAATTCGACTACGATAAAAATAAAGTATGGTTAAAAATTGTTCCAACAAAAAATTAAACTCAAATAATTTTTCCAAAAATTCATCTCTAAACTCATCAACCACTTGAACTCAATATCTTAATTCATTTAAACATTTCATATTATACATTTTTTTGGTAGAAGTGTTTATTATACATGTGAGTGCTATGGTATGTTTTTTTTCTTATAAGCAAGTGAGTGCTATGGTGGATTACTTTCATAAGTAGTTAGTTGTGGATAAATATACAAAATTATCATAAATAAATTCTAATGATTCTTAACAATATTTTTTAGAATGCTGTAAAAAAAAAACAATATTTTATAGAAGTAAAAATTAATGACTCTCTTCGATTTTACAGTTAAAATAGTGACATAATTGACATTTATAGAGAGTTTTATCAAAATGAAATACGAGGGTCGCAATAATAAACACAATAAATTGTGTCTCATGTGAGTAATGGTACGAGTCTGTCTCATCTTTTTTTGTTGGTGATCTTCTTTTGTTTGTCAAGGCCACCATTAGTCAAGCTCGAGTGATAAAAGATGTCTTAAATAAAGTTTTGTGCTATCTCTGTTGTGAAAATTAGTCATGACAAGTTCAAGTTTTGTACTACTCCGTCCCATAATATATGAGAAAAAAGTCAATTTTTTTGTCCTATAATATAAAACAAAAGACATAAATATTTATTTTTTCAAGAAAAATTTACCCCTTATTTTTTCTATAACAAATAACCAATAAAAATTATTTTACATCTTCCCATCAACCTTTTTCAAAAAAATATATATTTAATTATTATATTTTACTTTATCTTAATAAATGTGATTTTTGTTTTTTCTCTTACAGTATAAAAGTACTTCTTTGAGTTTATGGTGACCTTGTGTTCATTATTATGTGGGTGATATATATGGTGTGATAAAAATGATTTTGTTTTAACTAATAATCATAAGAATATTGTGACTACAAATGTGCATAAAATACACTCCCAGAGTCATGCTAGTAAGTACTGTTGCCTTTGGGAGTGCCTCCGAGAACACGACTCTTGCTGTTAGTCCGAGGTTGGTAACGTGGGCTAGACATTGAATGGGACAATTTGTTTTAATGTTGATGGTAGTCTTTTGGGTGCGACACACACGGTAAGTTATCGTGGCCATCTTCGAAATAATAATGGTGATTTCCTATAGGTTTTTATGGCGTAGCATCTGTCTATCTAGACTCTAGAGTATCATTTATGCAGAAATTATGGCCATTTTACACGGGTTGCGTCTCTGTAGGGAGTATGGTTACCGGAAAGTAATTTGTGTTTCTGACTCACTTCAATCTATAATGTTACTTCTTGATGGGGTTTCGATTCACCACTGGTTTGCAAATAAGATTTTATAATATTTGTTGTTTGTTTGCTTCTGATTGAAATGTGGAGATTAGACATGCCCTTCAGAAAAGTAACGCGTGCGCTGACGTTTTGGCAAAGATAGATGCTCTATCAACATCCTACTCTATAAAGATTGACACTCCTCCCAATAAGTTATTAAGTCCGCTCTCTGCATATACGAGAGGAGTAGTCTTTACTAGAGAATAATCTTTTTTTATAGTTTTCTAACAAATCAATATATTATAATTCATTTATAAACTTCTACCTAAGATATTTAATCTTGGGTTAAATATGTTTTTAGTCTCTATAAACATTTGACTCTTTTACTTTTAGTCCCTCTAAAAAAATTTCCCACCTTTTGGTCCTCCAAATGTTTCCGATCATGATTTTTGGTCCCTGCTTTTCAGTCAACTATGTGTACGATTCAAATTTTTTAACAAGATTTGGTGATCATGTTTATAATATTATAAAAATTACTCAAACCAAAATTCATAATTTTTTAACAAATGATGAATTAACTATGAATTTTTAAGCGTAAACACTTCAAAAATTCATATTTAATTCATCACTAATTAAAAAAATTCAAATTTTGCAAATCAATTCAATTTTTAATATACTAAACATTATTGCAATACATAATTTCAAATTTTAATTAGTATACATGAGTTGACTTAAATGTAAGGACCAAAATTCATGTTAGAGAATTTTGTAGGGACTAAAAAGTGGAAAAAAAATTTAGAAGGACTAAAAATAAAAAATTCAAATGTTTATAAAGAACAAAAATATATTTAACCCTTTAATCTTTAGCATATAAGTCACATTGAAAAACATGAACACAAACTACTCAGACACGACAACACCTTTTGGTGGATAGGAATACTGTATTTGATCTTTGATAGAAACTCAATCAATTTAAAATACTAAAATCAGTTTGTAAAACATATTTGATGCTATCCCATCCAAAAGTGATGTATGTATAGACAACGGTATTATTTTAAGAGGATAATAATGGTGTTAGGTTGTTTAGTAATTTATGTGAAAGAAGAAACATATTTTATTTTTAATTTTCCTTTTTATATTTATTTTGGTTTACAACTTTTTTTTGACTAATGGTTTACAACTTTTGATTCTTAGAAAAAATAAGCCTTGAATAATTAATGCAAAATAAATAAAGTCTATCAAAAATTATTCTATTCAATTTTTTTAACAATTTATTTTGTTTAACAATTTATTTTAAATGTCAGAGAGTTAAAGATCAAATTTATGATTAATTATTTAAAAAATGAAATATTTTATCACTTAAAATAATTTATTATTTATGTATTTAACTCAACCAGTATAAAATGTAATGGTCTTCTTATCATGGGCAGAGTACGAATATAAATATGAATATGTTTAAATAAATTCGATTCCATCCCACTTGCCATTTTTTTACTAAAACGAAGATTCTAATATGATCCAATTAAAATGAGTTGAAAATATGTACCCAAAAAAAAGGGTTTGAAAATGTGTCGTGCTCATTTGATATATATAAGATAATAAGAACATCATATTTCATATATAAGAAACAAAATTTAACCAATAAACTACTTTAAAAAAGGTTATTTCTAATTTACTAGTTGCTATTATTTTGGGGTATTTAAATTAAAGTAATTTTATGTTATTTTGTCAACAAAAAAATCAAAGTAATTTTAACTATATTGTTTTAGTTAATTATATTTTATGTGTTCTATTTTATCAATTTATATTATAACTCATAATTTAAAGTATTCTACTACAAAACCTCTATTTTTTTTTCACGACTCTTCTTTCTTTTTTCTTCTCCGTCTTCTTATACTCTGGTCGATTATGATCTATACAATATTTTTTCAAAATCTAGTGTTTAGTTCTTGGCAAAATCAAATTTGTTTAATAGCGTTAAATTTTTTAATTTTTGAATAATTTTTTACATGCATGTTTATTACTTTATAAAATAATCATTTATCAAAAAAATTATAATTCTTTGAACAATTCATATTTAATTCATTTCACATTAAAAATTATAAAGTTTTATACATAAACATTATTTTATAGAATTAAAAACATATATAACCTTTATAAACTGATTAAGTTACTGCGGAAGGAAGAAAATTATTATTTCTAATCTATACGAGAGAAAGTCATTCCGTCACTTTAGTCTATAGTGAGAAAAAGTACTACTCGTTCTATTTTAATTATCATAGTTGATCAAATCACACATTTTAAGAATATAATTTTTATTAAAATATTTTTATTTTCATTGGTAATAAACATTGAAATATTAAAAAGTATATCTTTTAGTATTTTTTTTCCTGATCTAATGAAGTAATGATTGTTTTAAAGAATCAAATAAAAAAATCAATATTACAAATAATATAGAACATTTATTTAAAACAAATAATTTTAATAAATAGGACATTTATTTATTTTAGTATAGAGGGATGATACCCTTAGAAGAAGAATAGACTGATGCAGAGGATCCATCCACCAATCATAAAAGGGAAAAAGAAACAAAAAAACAAACCAAATACTAATAACAAGACAGACAGATAGAGCAGAGAATCACAAAACAAGGCATTATTGTAAATATGTTGTGCTTGCAAGGGCATTTTCATAGCATATTTATGCATTGCATCATTAATTAACCAACCTTTTTAAAAAACACATACTGTACTGTATTTCCCATAGTTTGTAGGGTCCCACTTACTTTCTGTGACTATCGTAACAGCCAATTATAGAATAAACACGTACTCCCTCTACTTTATAATGTAAATAAATTTTGGTTAAAAAAAGTTGATGTATTTGATACAAAATTTGGTCTAAATACATCAATTTTTTTTAATCAAAATTTATTTACATTTGAGACCAGAGTAATACTTAATATAACGATTATTTTTAATGCAATAACATTACGCTAATTATTTACTCTTAATATGCTCCTAAGTCCTAACAACTAGCTTCGAAAAGATAGTATATTTTGTTAAGTTTGTTGCGCCCGTTGCTGAGTAACACACATTTTACACACTCAAAATTATTACACTCTCAACATCTTATACGTTGTTATTTTATTTTATTTTACTAAAAATAAAATTCATTCATTTAAAATCATATAGTATATCATCACATAACACAAATTCAAAATTGCTAAAAACTAAAAAAGATGAACCTGCGAACAAACTCACAGTTGCATCCGAGTTAATAGCATATAACGGCAACAAAATGCTTACAAATATGATGAAATTAAATTGTCTGAAATATCCATGCTTCCAGATCTATAACGTTGAGGACGCAAAAATCATTGTTTGAATTTGCACTAGATCTGATATAATTCGAAAATTTGAACCGAACAAACATCGGAAAAACAAAAAAAACGCCGCACAAAGACGACGAACAACCAAACGCCGCACTAACAGACGACGAACAACCAAACGTCGTACTAAAAGATGACAAAATCACAAAACAGAACTAAATAGATGTGAGAATCACTTATTTTAATTAAAAGAAAGCAAAAAATGATTTAGAGGGATGATTTCAGATCAAAAATTGATCCTAAAATCACCCCTCAAAGAGGAAGAAAAATGGTAGCAAAAGCAAAATTTTAATATTTCCCCGAAACTTTATACAAAATAAATAAATAAAAGGATACTCGAGTACTCACTTTGTACCAAAAATATTTTTCGTATCAAAATATTATACATATTATTACACTCTCAACAAAAAATTGTATATTAATTTATCAAAAAAAAAATTGTATATTATATACTCCCTCCTTACCAAAATATATGTCGTTTTGAAAAAAAAATTGTATCATACTCCCTCCGTCCCATTTTAAGTGTCACAGTTGACCAAATCACACACTTTATGAAAAATGTGTAAATGAAAGAGAGAGAATATGAATTTTACTAGAATACCCCTACTTTTTATTGGTAGTAGACATTGAAATACTAAAAAATGGATATTTGATTGTACTTTTTCTCTCTCTTAATGATTGTTTTAAGGGATAAAATAAAAAAAAACTAATGTTATAAATAGTATATGACACTTATTTTAGGACAAACAATTTTGACAAGTAAGACACTTATTTTAGGATGGAGGGAGTAATATATATCACTTTATATTACCGATGAATATTTAATACTTTCTTTTCCTTTTTTTTTGGTAAGTAATATTTTACATTACCAATGAATATTTAATATTTTCTTTTTCTATTATTTAATACTTTGACCTTAAATTGAATTTTTCAAACCTGACAAAGAGAGAAGTGGGACCGTTTAAAGTCAGTGTATCCCAGAATGTATCATTTACGAAGAATGTTGCTATGATTTCCTTCAATTAATGGTAATGCATTTTGTGTGGATCATCTCTGCCTTGGATTGTCAAGAGTATATATCTTTCCTCCCAGATACATGGTATTTGTGTATCACAATTTGTAATTTATGCTGGAGATATGAACAAGTTTTATCACATATTGAGGCTTTAAGATCCATTAATTTCCACCTGGTACAAATTTAAAGAATTCTGCTCTTATATTATATACCTGTAATAGTGGTAGTGATATGTAAATTTTGAAATCATATTACATTACATTTGGTATGTTCCTAGCCTAAACTTTCATTTATTCTCTTCGGCTTTTGTGTTGTAAAATATTTTCACAAGTACTTGTCCATATATTGATAAACTCAAATAAGTCAACCCAAACATACCCTTATCGTTAATTTGAATATTCAACTTTTTCTCCACAAAATTAATGACAATGCTTATGTGTTCTTCATATATGGACTTGCAGCATTCACAACAGCAACACTAGCAAAATCATGGCATCATAAAAACAGAATCTTTCGTCATACATCATTTGTGAGTTGCTCCGTGATCCAAATGTATCAAGGCTCCTCGTGGATCCATATGGAAACTATGTCATCAGCTCGGCATTGGCGAGATTTAAGGTTAGCTTGCTTAAGTGCACTGCACTTTTTTAATCTTAGTTTTGTGTGTATTACTCAATTTTTAAATTTGGTGTGTTTTGGTTAATTCCAAAGGGAGAACTACATGGTTTGTCCGTCTTACTTAGAATAAATATTTTTTCTTCAAAAAGGCATCTACCTAAAGATGTTTGCTATTTCTTACCTACTAAGAGTAACTCTTTTGATGTATCTTATTTTGTTTGTCTGTTACTCATACCTCGGTACACTAATTCATGTCTTAGGCAGTTATAAAATAACAATAAAATAAACTGTCTTTAGCATTTATCCCCCAAAAAACAACAAAAACAATAATCCCCAAAAAACAACAAAAACAACAAAAACAATAATCTAGTATCCAACAGCCTATGATACTATATTATTGTTTTTGCTGTTTTTTTGGAGATAAATGCTTAAGACAATTTATTTTATTGTTATCTGCCTAAGACATGAAATAGTGTACTGGGGTAAAAGTAACTGACAAACAGAATAAGATACATCAAAAGAGTTACTCCTAGTAGATAAGAAATAGCAAACATATTTAGGTAGATGCATTTTTGAAGAAAAAATATTTATACTAAGTAAGACGGACAAACCATGCAGTTCACCATTTAGACTTAGCCAAAACACACCAAATTAAAAAATTGAGTAATGCACACTAAACTAAGATTACGAAAGTGTGGTGCACTTAAGCAAGCTAACCTTAAATCTCACCAATGCCGAGCTGATGACATAGTTTCCATATGGATCCACGAGGAGCCTTGATACATTTGGATCACGGAGCAACTCACAAATGATGTATGACGAAAGATTCTGTTTTTATGATGCCATGATCTTGCTAGTGCTGCTGTTGTGAATGCTGCAAGTCCACATATATATATATATATATATATATATATATATATGAAGAACACATAAGCAAATATCATTAATTTTGTGGAGAAAAAGTTGAATATTCAAATTAACGATAAGGGTATGTTTGGGTTGATTTATTTGAGTGTATCGATATATGAATAAGTACTTGTGAAAATATTTGACAACACGAAAGCCGAAGAGAATAAATGAAAGTTTAGGCTAGGAACAGACCAAATGTAATGTAATATGATTTCAAAATTTACATATCACTACCAGTATTAAAGGTATATGATATAAGAGCAGAATTATTTAAATTCGTACCAGGTGAAAATTAATAGATCCTAAAGCCTCAATATGTGATAAAACCTGTCCATATCTCTAGCAGAATTACAAATTATGATACACAAATATCATGTATCAAGGAGGAAAGATATATACTCTTGAATCTTCTGGCAGAGCCAATTGGTTCCTGACTGTGTTCAAAACCTTCTACACAGTTTCTGGTTCCTGCACAAAAAGTCTTTTTTTTTTATTATATACTCTTAAATGTCACCAATGTTTAGAATGAGGGCACATTAGAACTTCCAAATATATATATTTATTTTACTTTTCTACAATTCTAAACACATGATCAATACTTATTGTGAGCATAAGACACCATTAATAACTACAAACCTACCAAACTACAAACACATCAAAATAAACCCACTAACAACAGGAAATTGAGTTTAAATGTATTCAATGGCCCAAGAGAAAAATACCTTTAAATAAAGTGTTGAATGGAAAATATAAATTACAAGAAGAGACACAAGCTTACATCAACTAAAAGTTGAAGTGTTTCACAACTATCAATAAAATCAAAACTTCATGGAAAAATTTCTTTTGAAGACAAGCCCATGTTAAAAACATCAACAAATACTAATGTTCTTCTTTTAAGACATATATGGTTCCTCTTTCAACCCAATTTGTTTTAATAATGGCAAAAATCCATGCTAAAGATAGATGGTAAAGTAAAAAAAAAATCAAACTTTTGTTGAAAAAATAACATAAATTTGAACCCCAATACCTATAGTTATAGCTGATATACACAAAACAAGAAAACAACAAATTGAAACCCTAATATTTATAACTGAGAGATACATTGAGAAAATAAGAAATTGAACTTTTAAATCAGAATTTGTGCCCTAAAATATATCGTATTTTATATTAGTTTTATACATTTATAAGATATGAATCAAATTCTTATCAACTAAACTTAATTTATATCACATGAGTCTCCAAAATCCATCCCACCTAACTTTTTCAATAAAGAAAATACTATATAAAACTTTTTATATTTAGAAATTAATCTCACAACAATGTACCAATACAATGAATTTGTGCAAGAAATACATGATATAAATGCAAAAAAGGACTACATATGAATCATCAGCAAAAATAGAAAATTGTTCTCTTGATTTTTTTTTGGTCAAGATTGTTCTCTTTATTTTATGTTTAACTTATCTGAAATATTAAATGAATTACTCCTCCTTTTGATTAAAGATAAAACCAATGAAATAATACAGTGTAATAGTAATACTAATGTGAATTTAAATTACATTATAATTTATATATCCTTGATGTAAATTTTCATCATCAATCAATCATAATCATTAGATAATTAAAAATATTTAACTTTAATCATAATTATTTTTAAAATAACATATATAATTAAATGTAATTTGTTATTGTTAATATACAAATTTGCCAATCAAAATTAGTCTAATCGGTAAAAAATTGATTCATATCATACACACACGTTAAATTAATTTAAAATTTACTTTATATCATACGAGTCTTCAAGATCCAATTCACCGAACCTTCTCCATAAAAAAAAATACTATATAAAACTTTTTACTTCAAGATCTAATTCACCTAACCTTTTCCATAAAAAAATACTATATAAATTTTTTTACTTAAATGTAATTTGTTATTGTTAATATAATTTTGCCAACCAAAATTAATCTAATTGGTAAGAAATTAATTTATATCATACGAGTCTTCAAGATCCATTTCACCAAATCTTTTTCATAAAAAAAATACTATATAAAACTTTTTACTTCAAGATCCGATTCACCTAACATTTACCATAAAAAAATACTATATAAAACTTTTTACTTAAATAACATTTAGAAATTAAACTCAAAATAATAATGTAGTACAATAAATTTGTGCAAGAAAAATACATGGTATAAATGCAAAAAAGGACTACATATTATGAATCATAAACAAAAATAGAAAAGTATCCGATTTGATATACACAAGGAAAGTTGAGAGAATCTAGAAATATACATTTTTTAGATAATTTCAAAAACAGAAAAATCATAAAAACATTAATCACATTATAAAAATAGAAAAAAAAATGAAAAAAAAAAAAAATTCAAAGAGAGAGAAAGAAGTGAAGAAAAAGCAGAGAATATAAAGAGACCGGATGTTGACAAATTTCATGTCACTGTTCTTAGAAGGTCGTTTGTTTTTGTGAGAGAGAAAGAGAAAAACAGAAGATTTCTTATCTGGGATCTCTCTCTTCACTATTTTTTCTCTCTCTAGAAAAAAATAAAATAAAAACTTCATTTTTATTTTTTTTGTTTCTTCACTTTGTTTGTGTCTTAAAGAGAAAAATAAAACCAAACAGATCGAAAAATCAACGATCTAAGTTTCTTCAATGTTGTTACTACAATACCCACTTTGTTAAATTGTTAAATTTTAAATTTTTATAACTACCCTTTTGTTTTTTCTTTAATCTTTTTTTCTTATAGTTTGAGTCAAAACACTGAATTTTTCTGTTCATGGTGGATTCTTTATAGCAAAGTGATACAAGGATGTGGGTTTGAGGTAATTTTACTAATCCTTTCTTAATTCTTTGTTTAATTTTTAGTTAATCAATTGATTAATGTTTTTTTAGTTGTGTTTTGAGTGTGATTGAAATGAAATTCTGGGTTTGTTTATATTGGTTGGAGAATTATTTAACTGAATTTGTAAGCTTCAATTTTTGTTTTCTTTGTTTTGATTAGCTGAAATTTTAGATGTTGAATTTTAGTGTATTGAATTGTTGTTTCTGTTTGATAAATAATTGTTGGTTTGATAATTGTTGAATAGGATCTGCTTAATTCAAATTTGTCATTCATTTGGGTTTTATTGTATATGAAAGGTTGAAAATTTGTTGTGAATTTGTAATTGAGTTAAGGGAAGAATTGCATGGTTCAGTGTGAATACAATTGAGATTTTCTGTTAATTTATTCGTTTAAGTTGTATTTAATTTATTTTACTTAAAATTGGAGCTGAGGATCTTAGTTTCCTGATGTCAAGGATGAAATTGTGATGCTTAATTTAATGTTGCTCAACTTTTTTCGGAGACTTTTCGTTACAATGTTGAGCCTATTTGAAGTTATTCAAGTTGAAAACTATTATTATTTCGTTGAAATTTAGAAATTTCTCGGCCTGAGATTAATTGATGGAGAATGGATTGTTTTTAATGCGTTTGGAACTTGTCACTTAAATGTGGTTTCTACTTTGTGGAATGATAATTTGGATTCAAATGTATTATTTCAATCACTGTCCTCTATAGAAATATTTATTAACAGTTAAGCCAAAATCCGAGTGAGTGGTTTTTTTGCTTAGTTGATAGTATTTTATTGGGGGAATTCAAAAAATGTGACATAAGATTTTGTGCACAATTTGAGTTATTGGCTTAAATATCGATAGAACTGATTGCTGATATTTCGTCATAAATATCGACAAAGTAACATTAGAATATGGTGATTGCTAAAGCTTTCTTTTGTCCAATTGTGGGTGTCAAGAAGTATTTTCACCAAATTGGCATATCATTAGATTAGTGCATTAGTGTAAGCTTATCACGTCTTTAGCTGTTTTTTCCGGGTATCGGGTATAGGATCTCTAGAGCTCGGTGTTGTAGCGTAGTCTTTCTTCTTCTCCATGCATGTTGGCTTTTTTTACATACACATTTCAGTAAATATTTTCACCTGTACTTGAGTTGTGAAATGAGTGTATGTATAGTGGTAGAAGAAGTAGCCATCAAATACTCTTCAACTGTACTGCATTATGTTAACTTAATCTGATCTAATCTAGTTGCATTTGTTTTAGAAAGCTAACATGCACGGAGAAGAAGAAGACGAGTATTTAAGTAGAAAATTTAATTTTACATACACACCTGCTCATGGAAAAAATAATTTACAAGTTTACATATATACTCTTCAACTGTACTTGAGTTATGAATAATTGATTTTAAGATTTGATTTCATTCATTACACAATGTACTTGAAAAGATGTGAAAATTTGATTGATTCACACTTGTTTTCATTTTTTCCTTTTTTCTAGTGAAAAGTTCCCTTGATCATTCATGTCTATTTAATTGATGTTTATGGGGAAAAAACTTTAAACTCTGGATAGGAAACTATCTTTGCAATTGCTAGCATTGTATATGTGATGTCGTTTCATTGTCGTGTAACTATTTGGATATGGGTTCACATTATTAAATCTAGTTTTGAGTCATTCAATTGTTTGGTTGCTTTTCATGGATTGAGTTATTTGATGCCATGCTGTATTTGGAATGTTAACGAAAGTGGACACCTTCTTCATGACACAAATCATGAGTATGAAATAAATTAAGATACTGCATGGATTTTGACAAAAATTACTTATTAAAATTTGTGTTAATTATCAGGTATGGGAACCAAAGTTCAGAGTCTTCCAGCAGGATACTACTCAATGAGAGATCATAATGAGGAATCAAGCAGTTGTGGTTGGCCCCTATTTTACGGAGATAAAGCACCGGCAAATGGGCAATATTATCAGAACCATCTTCCGAATGCTGCTGCAGATGTATCTTCAGCATATGATAAGGATGTCGTGAAGCAGATGATGCTTGAGCATGAGGCCATATTTAAGAATCAGGTATGTAGCTCTAGTTTCTTTTCATTCTTAGCCTGTCGGTTAAATAATATGCACATGTAAGGTTTTAACAGTGAGATATCAACACCTGTTCTCTTCCATATTGACTTTAATCAGTGTTAGACTTAGATTTAGGTTTTTCTTCTAACATCGTTCAAGGGGTAGCATAGTTTGGCTTAATTTTTATGTACCTATTTTGGTGAAACTATTGATATATTTATGAACCTATATTGGTGAAAGTGAAACTATTGATATATTTAAATCATGTATTATCAATCAGGTGTTTGAACTTCATCGTTTATACAGAATACAAAGAGATTTGATGGATGAAGTAAAAATGAAAGAATTGCACAGAAACCATAGATCTGTTGGTACATCATTTTCCCCAGGTCCTTTGCCAACTCAAATAACATCTGAAGATGCTACAAAGTGGCACATTCCTAGCTTTCCGATAACAGGAAGTTCTGCTTGTGATAGACCATCTACTTCTGGCGTTGAGGGCATTCATTCTCCTTTTGGTTCTAACAAAGGAATCAATAAGCAAACTTGTCTGTTTCCATCACCAAATGGGAGTAGTTCAAAAGATGTTGAGATATTGGAGTCTAGACCCTCAAAGGTGAGGAGAAAAACGTTTGACCTTCACCTCCCTGCGGACGAGTACATTGATACCGACGAAGGTGAGAAGTTTAGTGATGAAAATATAAGTGGCACAACAATTCCGGATAGAAGTTGCAAAAATGGGAAGGGGTGTGATGTGAATCTTTTTTGTGGCAATGGTGAGAAGACAGGTAGCCATGAAGGCACTTCAAGATCTGAGCAGTCTTTAAGGAGCAGAAATGGTTTGGCTGACTTAAACGAACCTGTTCAAGTGGAAGAAGCAAATGCGGCTGCATGTATTCCTCCTCTAAACCATAATCCCTGTCAAGGGGCAACTGAATGCTATGATCCATCTGCCAAACAAAAGTCAAGGTTTTTTGGTTTTCCTACGGAAGATTTACTCAACCCGCATCATGCTCCTTCACAAAATGGATATTTGAAGAATGATGGGGGTGGAAAAGTGTGGATGTCATCAAAGGAGACAGGTAGATTTTTATCAAAGTATAGATAAACTATATTTTATTATTATTAGTGAGTTACTTTTTTTTCTTGCATTAACTTGAATTTTGCAAATATTTTAGAAAAATATTTATTATTTCTATATAGTTTTCCTTTGGAGCAAATTTTCCTTTTTGGTTGTACAAGTGTAACGATAATGGTATCTGATAAATTGCACTGTAATAATTAAGATTTTATGATTATTACAGGGCAAGCTAAAAGCAATTCGAATCCCATTCCTCAAGTCCTCAAACAAGAGCAATCATTTTTTTCACATCAAACAGTACAAGATGCACTTGGTAAAGGTCCCGAACCTACGTCTGATTATCTAAGTAATAGAAGCAAGACTGGTTTCTGGAAGGGAAAGACAATCTGTGGTTTGGATATCAGTGAAAGGAATAATCCACACTCCTCTGATAAGCATCCAGAGTCTGTTATATCATCGCATAGTCCTGGACTCTTTGCAATTTCTCCTTCCTCAGATTTTGTCAAGTCTTGGTCTCAGTCATCTCGGGATATAGCAAGTAGTAGTCTAAACCAGAAGTTGATGTCTGTTCAGATGCCTCCATCTCCATTTCTAAATGCATCTGGTGCCTTGAGTAGAAATTCCCAGTCACATCAAAGCAATGGGATTCTGGGAAATAGTTGGCCCATGAATATCAATTCCAAGCATAATAATCCAGGTTTTCACAATGGTGCATCTTTGCAGAATGGATTTAACCCCAGGATTACGGAACACTTCAATAATGGTTCAGTAAACAACACTAAGAGTTCAAATTTAATTTGCAACAACATGACATCCGGAAAAGATATTAACTTGAATGTGCGACTTTCAAATGGTTTATCCAATGACTTAGTTACACAGTCAGGTCTTGGAACCGTAGACCGAGAACAGAAGCACGGGGAGCAGCTTTCAGCATTCCCTTGGCTTAGATCCAAGTCTACATGGAAGAATGAGGCTCAAAATACTGGTAGTGGTAGACACTTAACTTCTGGTGAATTGAATTTTCTCCAAGTTGCTTCTTTATCTAACAAGAATGAAACTGGAAAGGGGTCTAGGGAAAATTTTATGAACAATGTAACTTCAGGTTTTTGTTCAAATGTTATTGAGCCGAGTAGGATAGGAGCTGGTGAGAGTTGTAGTAAAAACAAGATTCTTGGTGTTCCAATATTTGGCATGCCTCTGATTTCTGCTAAGGAGTCACCTTCACTCACTTCTCTACCTGTGTCAGTTCCTAATCAATCAGACATGGGACTGGTGGAAAATAATCGGAAAAACCTGGTATTTGATATTAACTTGCCTTGTGATGCTGATGTTCCGGAGATTGACATGGACAAACAATCTGTCACTGAAATTGTTGTTTGTAAGGAAGGACTTTCTAAAATGGAAGCCAACTCTAGGAATCAAATTGACCTGAACTTGAGTATGAGTGAAGATGAATCAATTCCGATAACTATTTCAACCACCAATGTAAAAATGAAGGTGGTAATAGATCTTGAAGTCCCTGCTGTTCCTGAGACAGAGGAGGATGCTATTTCTGAAGAGAAGCAGCTTGAAACTCCTTCAGTATCACCACTAGTCCCAGAAGTTACAGTTGAACAACCGCAAGATGAATTTATGAGGTATGCAGCAGAGGCAATTGTTTCCATGTCATCTCTGTGCTGCAATCAAGTGGATGATGTGACGAGCAGTCCATCAGAAAGTCCAATGGTGGACTCACTAAGTTGGTTTGCGGATATAGCTTCCTCGTGTGTAGATGATACGAAGAGAAAGATCGATAATTCAAGGGGAAAAGTTTGTGAGGGTAAAGGGGGATCTTCCTCCAAAGAATTGGATTACTTCGAGGCCATGACATTGCAACTTGAAGAGATGAAAGAAGAAGACTACATGCCCAAGCCTCTTGTCCCAGAAAATTTCATAGTAGAAGAAACTGCAACAACTTCATTACCTACTCGGGCACGAAAGGGGCCAGCGAGGAGAGGTAGACAGCGGAGGGATTTCCAAAGGGACATCCTTCCAGGCCTTTCATCTTTATCAAGGCATGAAGTTACAGAAGACCTTCAGACATTTGGCGGGCTTATGAAAGCAACAGGTCATGCATGGCATTCAGGATTAACTAGAAGAAGCTCTTCTAGGAATGGATGTGGCAGGGGTAGGCGGAAGTCACAGGTTCCACCATCTCCCCCTCCTCCTCCTCCTCCTCCAGCGGCAACCATTGAAACTTGTACCCCACTGATGCAGCAGCTTAACAATGTTGAAGTGGGTTTGGAGGATAGAAGCCTAACAGGTTGGGGCAAGACAACTAGAAGGCCCCGTAGACAGAGGTGCCCGGCAGGTATTCCTCCATCAATTCGGTTAACCTAATTACTGTAAGAGGCTAAAATTTATAGATGAGAACTTATAGAGGATATTGATCAGACATGTGATGTCTAAAGCACGGGGATTTCTCTTTTGTACATTTCTTCAAACCCGTATTTGGATATATGCTTGATTTTCAGTTATTCTTCGGATAATACCAACATGTATTATTCTTGAATAATGTTGCATGATTTATTTTGGTTATCTCTTTTACGAATTGTTTTAGATATGTGCCAGTTTGTGCGCACTCCCTTTTTTACCAGTCACTTTTCTAGTACATTGCTTACTGGGTTCTGCAAGGTTGAATGAAATGTAGCTCAATCAAATTTTACTTTTTACTTTTTGTTAGCTTATACCATACCATGGTTTCTTCCTTTGTTTATGATTCTGTATGTTAAGATTGTTATTCTCAATCACAGTTTTGTCGGTGGCGTAATTAAAAAATTTGTGTTTTATAGTATCATTGAACACATTTCTGGGAGTAATTCTTCTGCAGACTGAGCCTTGTCACTTGCATGAAGAATATTATCATTGCTTAAACATACATTTGGTCTCTGTATGTACACCAATTTTTCGTTTTAGTCCCTGTATCGAAAATTTTGACAAAATAGTCCTTGTATCACGCTTTTTTTTTTTGACGTTGGTCCCTGCCGTCCAATTTCATCCAAGTGGCAAACGTTTTGCCACCTGGACCCTGCCACGTGGCCAAAAAATGTTGCTGACTGGATTAATGAATGCTAGAGGGACCAAAACCAAAAAATTGCACTGAATGCAGGGACCAAAACCAAAAAATTGAACTGAATGCTAGAGGGACTAAAACCAAAAAATTAAACTAATTGCAAAATGACCCATTTAAACTCTAAATCCCTAAATTGAAATTTGTTTCTCCACTCTTCTCTTCCCTTCTCTTCTCATAAACCAACTTTCATGGCAAAAGCAACTTTGTGTTGATCATTGCGCCCCATTTGGATGAGTTTTTTTGATGAAATTATGAGAGGCATTGCGAATGTTGACAACGTGATCAGAAAGCGCGTCGAGAAAACCACTTTGGTTGGGCGGTTGTTGATCGGGATCGTTGAAAGGGAAATCATCAGGATAATCTTTTTTAGCAATGAGTCTCTCTGTTGAAAGGTTGATGAGAAGAGAAGAGTAGAGAAACAAATTTCAATTTAGGGATTTAGAGTTTAAATGGGTCATTTTGCAATTAGTTTAATTTTTTGGTTTTAGTCCCTCTAGCATTCAGTTCAATTTTTTGGTTTTGGTCCCTGCATTCAGTGCAATTTTTTGGTTTTGGTCCCTCTAGCATTCACTAATCCAGTCAGCAACATTTTTTGGCCACGTGGCAGGGTCCAGGTGGCAAAACGTTTGCCACTTGGATGAAATTGGACGGCAGAGACCAACGTCAAAAAAAAAAGCGCGATACAGAGACTATTTTGTCAAAATTTTCGATACAGAGACTAAAACGAAAAATTGGTGTACATACAAGGACCAAATATATGTTTAAGCCTATTATCATTAATCAATATTCATAATCACTAGTTCTTTTGTTTTAATATATGAAAACTACTATCAATATTATTCACTATAATACTCTTTTCAACACTCTCATTTTCTCTTTTTTTCTTCTCCTTCTATTAGCATGTTTGAAACTGCTTTTAGTGTGTGTGGAACTTGCCGTGAATTGATCAATTCTTCAAGTTGTAGCTTCTAGCTCAACATGAGTTGTCACCAAAGAAATAGAAAATTTATTTTTCTTAATAAAAGATTACATGCTGTACAGAAAAATATTTTAAATTTTGACAATTGTTTGTTCATTATAAACATTTTTTTTTATAAACGTTTTCTTATATTAAGTTGGCTTAATTGCACTTTTGGTCCCCCTATTTTGCATATTTTGCAATTTTGGTTCCCCTATTTTAAAATCAAACAATTTAGCCACTCTATTTTGATTTTTGTTGCACTTTTAGTCCCCTAATCCATTTTATTAATAAAAAATGTTGATGTGGCATTTGATTGGACAAAATAGATGATGTGGCAATAATACATGATTTTTTTTAATTTTTATTTGCTTTTACTATCCAACTCATTTTAAATATTTATTTTATTTTTTAATAAAATCAGCAAAAAAAAACAGAAATTTTTATTGAATGGAACGTGTTCTTGAACCACTGAGAATAAGAAGAAAGAACAAGAATTCTTCAACAACCATCACCATAACTATCACTATCACTACCACTCAAACATTATGTCCTCAATAGTTCAGCCACCATAGCCATAATCATCAAACAACAACACAAAAAGAACAAAAACGAAAATCTTGAAAGAAACCGAATAAATCAATCTCGGTCTCTTGATCTCTCTCAACCGCAAATCCAATTTCGTGTTGGTAAATTTCTGGATGGGTTTTTTCTGATTTCTGGATGGGTTTTCGTGTTGGCAAATCGAAACCCATAAATACAAACATAAACCCAAAATCCGATCTGACGAAACGAAATTGTGGGTTTGAGATGGTTCATGGGTTTGTGGGGTTAGGAGAAGAAGATGACGGGTTTGAGATGGTGATGTTGATGATTTTGTGAGTTTAGGAGAAGAAGATGATGATGTTTGTGTTGTTGTTTGATAGATGATGAAGAAGTAAGAAGAAGCAAGGACAGGAACACGATGACCTTCAATTTTTTTTCTTCTGATTTTTGTTATAAAATAAAATATATTTTTAAAATGAGTTGGATAGTAAAAATAAAATATAAAAAAACAAAAAAAAAATTACATGTTAATGCCACGTCATTCATTTTGTCCAATCACCTACCACATCAACATTTTTTATTAATAAATATATTGGGGGACCAAAAGTGCAACAAAAATCAAAATAGGAGGGCTAAAATGTTTGATTTTAAAATTGGGGGACCAAAATTGCAAAATATGCAAAATAGGGGGACCAAAAGTGCAATTAAGCCTATTAAATTTCATTGAATTTGAGCTGTTATCAATTGTGATTGCTTCGTGATTTAGTCGGATTTGAATATTTAAAGAAAAAATCTAAGAAAATGATTGATTTGTCTACGCAAAAATATGAATAAATAAATAAATAAGAATACTAATTTGTTTTTGAAGAAACAAAAAATGAATTATATTAACGATAACTGAGAATCTTTGTTTTAGTACAAAGTGTGTTAGAAAAGACTTCAAATTGAAACAGTCAACATCAAACCAGGAACAAAAAAACAAGAACTTAGCCGTCACACAATAAATGTTTTTTTTTTGAATTTTTTTATCTGTTTAAATTATTTTTTCCTTTAATTAATCAAGATTACATTTATTACTCTTTTTTCAACAAACTACTCTTATTTAGTATTCTTTCAATTTTAAAATGAGTGTCGTTTTTGGTGTTTTCACACATATTAAGGAATGTAATTATTATGTTAAAAGTAATAGTACATTTGCTAAATTAAGTATACTTTTTCCTTTATTTTCTTGGAAATAGTGTATAAAGTAGTAAATAAATTATAGAAATGGAAAAAGTTGCATTGAGAATTGAAAAGCGATATTCATTTTGAAACAAAATTTTTGAGCTAAAGCGACACTCATTTTGAAACGGAGAGAGTAATGTATTTTAACTCACTAAACTACCCCACTACTCCCTCTGTTTCTAAATAACTGTTGTTTGAGATACATGTGAACTATTCATATAATTTACTTTGACTATATATTTCTATCAATATATAATAACAAATATTATCATATAAGATGTTATTCAATTTGTCTCGAATATTTTTTTTAATTTTTTTACAATACATAATTAAAGATATTAGGCGTCAAAAATATGCATCGACATATGTGCAGCGGTCAATTGTGACAATTAAAAAGGAATAGAAATATTGTGTATTATTAATAAGGATATTTTAGTAAATAGACTCAATTTAATATTGAAATCAAAAAAAATTAATCATTTTCTTAAATAATCTGAAAAATTCAAAGGATACATCTATTGTGAGAAAGAGGGAGTATTTTTAATACAATTGGTTTTAACTTTTAGATTCATTAACTTGTGTCGTTTGAACACATTTTAGTTTATCTAATAATGATTAACGCTGAATTTGATAGAGAATATCACAAATTAATTATTCGTAACTGCACTTAAGAGATGAATGAAATTATTTGATGCTAAAATTTGTCTCAAACTCTAGATTGGTAAGGTCTCGTTAGTCGTTATCCTAAAAATAAATTCCTGAAAAAAAAAGAAGCAAACATGTTAGCTAGCAATAAATAATTTTCTTTGTTAAGGTAGATACAATAGAGTAGTTATGGTGCATAAGTATTTTCCTTATGTATTGTGCATAAGTAATGAAAATTGCTTAATACATTTCCTGATTGCTTAGTACACATATCAAATTACTTAACGCACCCCTTAAATTTATAGTGTACCTCTTAAAAATTTGGGGGTACATTAGAAATTTGAGAGGTGCACTAAAAATTTGAGATATTTATGCACAATACATAAACATATGACTTATGCACAATAACTTATGTCATGATAAGACATGTCTACTCACCACTTTTCTATAATTTAATAACGAACACAAATTTTACAAAATTTATTGTAAGATTAAAAATTTGTATTATATAGATTATTCATATAAAAATTTAAAAAAATGAAAATTATTTGATATGTTATTGACATTCGTCAAATTTAACAGGATTCAATAAAAATTCATGAACTGTTAATTTTGATGGATTTAAGTAACATATCAAATTATTTACAATTTCTTTAAAATTTTTTATGAATGACCTACATAATATAAACTGTCAATTTAATGATAAATTTTATAAAATTCATATTCATTTTAGAAATATTCACAAGTAATGTACTATGCACCACTTGTCCCGGTGCATTACTTATCCAACTCTTTTATACAATGATCAATTCTGAAGTCTTTCGCAGTGCATAAATGGCCTAAAATACTACTATAACTAATATAATAAATTTTATAAAATTCACTATTAAATTAAAAATTAATATCATATAAATCTTTTATATTAAATTTAAAAAAAATATAGAATCATTTTATATATTATTAAAATTAACAATATTTAATAAAAATTCATGAACATTCATATTCGTAGAGCAACTTTGTTCAGGGTGGGAGGATATGGCGTGAGAAAGGAATGTGAAAGTTGGCGCGTGGAGAGAAAGTGGGACAGAAAGAGTGAGGAGATCTTGGATTCTGGTGTCGTACGTAGTAGTTTGCAGGACTCAAGATGCGTCGGTTTGTCGGTGTTAATGTTTAAAGAAAGAGAAATCTTCTCTCTCTTCTCTTCATTCGATAGATATAGTCTCTTCTCTGACAGATATACCAACACAACATTTTCTGATTAAAATATTTATCCAATTATATTTGACAAAAAGTCATTTCCTTTTTATATTCAATTTTATCTCTTTCTTCTTCATCCGATTCTATTCTATTTCAGTGCTCCTTCCAGCTTGTCCTTTTCACAGTAGTTTAGTGTCCCATTATTATCAATCACACAATTCCACCCAAAAGCCAGATATGCAAAACCTATTTTGCAATTTTTATAGACTCCAATAAAAGTTGTAACTAAAAAAAATAAAAACTTAGTTATTGTATTTAGTGATTAATGAGTTTTACCGAAAGATAAAATTTAAAAAAAAATTGAATTTGATTTTTGGGTGGAACATTTCTTTAATCATATTTTAGCCGAACTCTAAACTATTAAATCTCTTTCCTCTAAAAACTAAAAGGTAAAAACAACAAAAATAAAAAACTAATCAAAGAATTGTATTAACCTGCATTCTAAAGACACATCTTAAAAATATAAAATAAAAATTATTCCTTTAAAGTTTATAAAATTTTTTCATTTAAATTATTACTTTATAAAGAGAAGAACACAAAGTTTTGTTTTCCCAACAACCGAGAGGGAGAATGCAGACCCTCTATTTCACTATAATCAAAAAGTTACTTTACAAGAATTTTTCTTAACAAAGTTACATGAATTAGCCTTAAAACCTAATTCTACCCAAGTCCCGAATCTCTTACCGTGGTCAAGAGACTCAATTTGAACTATTTGAAACCCCAAGAGCAACCCCTTTATTACTCTCTAAAACCCTACTTTTAGTGGTGGTTGCAAATCCTTGTCAAATAATTGTTCACTCTTATTTTCTATGAATAAAGCACCCTCTATTTATAGAAATCCAATATGTCTAAAATAAAAACAAATCCCATGTAAAACGGAACAAAATCATCACAAAAAAGCCCAAAACCAAATTTGGTCGTGCGCCCATGCCATATGCGAAACTCCTATGTCCCAAGCGAAAACACGATCTGTACTTTATGTAATTTTCGCCCCAAGCATAGACTCAAAAAATCCAAAAACTTGTCCAGACTTAGGCTCGCGCCTTTTGAAGCATTTTTCACTTTTACCACGTCTGTTTCAAGACATGCTCAATAAAAATGGTATAAGAATAGTTATTATTGTTCTCCTGCTATATCCTCTAATATTGATTGAAACAAGAAATATTATAAATTAATAAGCAATAGTATTTGCTAAATGTCAACATAACTTGTACTGCTAAGGAGTAATTACTGATTTTGCTAAGCAGTAAAACATCATATGTAACTTATTATTGCTCATATAAAACATAGCAGCTACGGAAAATACAAACTACCAAATAAACGTTAATTATTTTAGTGATGACCGATGCTGCACTAATTAGTAAGAAGAACTATGGTTCGATTCTTGAAATTATGCTTAAGAAGAGACTAAAACCATTTAATATCAAAATTCATCTCAAACCGATTAATCGGCCCAATGGATCGGAAACGGATAGTGAAAAAAATTTGAGCAAATAACTGCGTAAACCAACTAAATAACAATTCTCCCAGAGTATATAAACCAATATGTTCTCAAATTAATAAGTCTCCTTAAAACACCAAAATTTAATTACATTACACCAAAAAGTTCCCAGATTAATAATTAAAACCAAATTTGCGGTCCGAAATAAAAATATCTCATAAACCATTGGGGTTCCATAAGCCGGCTGGGTTGTTGAGAAGTGCCTTTGCTCCCTTTGCTGCTACTATAAGCCTTATATATGAAAATGTTCCTGTATAAGAATATCACATTTAGCTAGTATGAATGCATCCCTAACAAAATAAGATTAAACAAGTACTCACTAATGTTGTTATAGATGTATAATCCAATTCACTTTGCCAAACTTTTTTTCAATTGACTTCATACCTCTAATATGTGTATGTATCGTGCCTGACAAAGAATTAATGTAGATGCTTGATATTTGTGATTTGAGGGTGGGTTTATTAAAGGTTGAGTTATTTGTTGATTGTCTCATAATAGTAGCCAAAAGAGTCAAAAAAATTTTTTTTGCTAAAAAGAAATATGTGTAGGAAGTGAACTTGGTTTTTTTTTTTTAAGGAAAAGAGAGAAATATATATGATCTTATAGTTGAAATTACTATGCAAAAGCTACATAAGAGAAAGTATAGTATATAATTGTTATTACAGTATGTTATGTCGATTTTTTTTTTTCTTTTACAAAATGATATGTGCTATTTTTTGTTATAAAGATATATTCTATTAAAGACAATAAGAAAGTTTTATCAAATAAAGGTCATAGAAAAATTAGTAAAGACAAATGATTTTGTTTTTGTTAAAAAAAGTATAGTAGTAATATCATTGTTAGCAAAATCGCGAGTGGATTTTACGATTTTGCTCACTCAAAACTATTAAAAATCTGAGTAAAATCTCAAATTAAGTAAAATCATAGTAAAATCACATAGAAACGCAAAATCCCAGTAAAATCTGTGATTTTTAAGGGATTTTACCGATTTTGACTTGTTTTTTTGGATGATGTTTAATTAATTGGGTCAAAATTGACCCATTTAATGTTTTGACCCGGTTTAAAAGGTAAAATCATCATTTTTACATAATATTTCACATTTTCATGTCCGTTTCTGACCGAAAGTGTCTTCATGTTATGTTAAATGCTCTCTATTTAGGCTTTACCTAGTGATTTGCATTAGCATATATAGGCTATAAATGTTTTGTTATTCAAGTAGATGACGCTTAAGTGATTTTTATTAGGATATAGGCTTTAAGTATATAGCGCTTTAGTGATTTATCATCTAGAATTTCATTATTTTGAATACATGCACTTTAAAATATAGATTTAATATTATTATACATTTATATGAGTAGAATTCATCGATTTTGGTTGCGATTCTTGATTTTGCGATCTTGAATTCCCCTTTCAATTCAACAAAACTAATTGAGTGGAATCCATCGATTTTGATTGCGATTTACGATTTTGCGATCTTGTTATCCTCTTTCGATTTTAAGCAAACTCGCAATTCTGACAACCTTGACTAATATGATCTTTTATTAGTGAAATCACTATGTATTAATATGAGAGATATGGAAATGGGAAGCGATACATTTCATAAAAGGATCTCTAACAAAAAAAATATCATTCAATTTTTGTAAAGGCGGTTTTTCAACGGTGATGCTTGCAAGGAAATGATGGAAATTTACATGAAGAATTTTGAAAGTTTACCAATTGCAGAGTCCGCTATTAATGAAGAAACGAGCAACTTGGAGCAGATGGAGGAAGAAAATGTATCGATAAGCCGATGATGAGGAAGAAAAACATGAGGATTTGGATCCCTATTGGAGAGAAATGAATATGGCTTTGATATCAAGTGATCTTCTTGATGGAATATAGAGGTATTTGACATTGCTTATATGATGTGTTTTTAGGTTAATGTTGAAATACTATATCGGTCTAAAACGTTTTACATGATTCTCAATAAATCGTAACCAATTATATTTGTGACTTCAAAAATAGTAATGGTTAAAAGTCAAACATTTTTATTCATCTAACAATTATGATTGATTGACCATGTACAAAAAAATTCATTGACATTGTTAGTGGTAATCTTTTTTCCTTTTTTGGTTTTATCTTCTTTTCAAAGGAAAATGCATGCACACCAACAAAAGGCTTTTGAATTTCTTTGGCAAAATATTGCTGGATATACAGAACCATCACTCATGATAGATAACTGCACAACAAATGGTGGCTGTGTTATATCACATGCACCTGGAGCTGGAAAAACCATTCTTATTATTTCTCTTCTTACAAGTTACTTGAAGTTATTTATAGGAAATATACCGTGAGTCCTATCTCCAAAAACCACACTCTACACGACTACATGTGGTGCAAGGAGTTCGAACAAAGGAAGACTTTTGTGCCGGTGTATCTGATTAGGTTCGACGACACCAAAATCAATGGTTCTGCATAGAGTTTCAAGACCTTCTACTAGTGTGAAATATGTTTTGGATTGTCTTAGCAAGATTAGAAAATGACAATCACACCCTAGTGTTCTTGTCATGGGTTATACTTCATTTTCAGCTCCATAGAGAAGATACAAAATTTGTACACAGAATATACATGGTTACAACATTGAAATAAATCCCTGGAATTTTGATACTTGATGAAGGACACAATTCTTGAAGCACTAAAACAAGGTTGAGGAAATGTTTAATGAAACTTCCAACAGAGTTGAGAATAATACTTTCTGGCACATTGTTTCAGAACAATTTCTATACGAATATTTCGACGCACTTTGTTTGGATAGATCAAAATTCCTTCACGAGATTCTACAAGAGCTAGATTCTAAATAAAGGATGAGTGGTAAAATCGAGAAGAAAGCGCAACATTTACTTGAGGCACGGGCGAGGAAATCGGTCTTGGACAATATTGAAAAGAAAATTCATGTAACTCAAACATTGATGAAGAGAAGATGCACGGTCTATATGTGCTGAGAAAAATTACGAGCGGTTTTATCGATATTTATGACAGTGGAAATTCTACTTAATAAATACTCATGGTTTACAAATCTATACATTGCTCATGAATACGTCCGATGAACAAGACGAGATTGTACAAAAACTACAGAAGATAATGGTTAATTCTATTTGTTACGCTCTTGGAGGTTGAACTTTTGATAACAGTCGGATTTATACATCCATGGTTGATCAAAACAACAGTAGCATGTGCAGCTAAGTTTTTCGGGGAAGAAGAACTGAAGAGACTTGAAGGAAGCACGTTTGATTTGCGAAAAGGTTCCAAAATAGGATTTGTTTTGAGCTTAATCTCACGTGTAGTGAAAAATGGAAAGGTGTTTTCTTTTGGCTACAACCTTGAAACATGGAGGTTTTTAATAGATTTATTTGAGAAATGTTTCAGGTGGCAAAATGGTAAAAAGAGATTATGTTACTAACTGGTGAACTAGATTTGTTTTTGAAAGAGGAAAAGTGATTGATAAAATTGAAGATCCTCGCAGCGGTTCAAAGACAATTATTGCTTCAATCAATGCGTGTGCTGAAGGGATTAGTTTAACAACAACTTCTAGAGTGATTTTTTTTTTTTGGATTATGAGCAGCTATTGTTAAACTAATCTCTTCAGCACACACATTGATTGAAGTAAGAAGTATCTTTGAACCGATGTGAGTATCTTTGAATTTATCAATCAGTTTTCCTTTTTCAAGTAACATAATTTCTTTACCATTTTGCCACTGAAAATATTTTTCAAATAACACCTTTCAAACCTCAAAGTTTCAAGGTTGTGGCTAAAGGAAAACACCTTTCCATTTTTTCACTACACATGAGATTAGGCGCAAAACAAATATTATTTTGGAACCTTTTTCTCAAATCAAAATTATTTCCTTCAAGTCTCTTATGTTCTTCATTGCCGAAAAACTTAGCTTCACATGTTGCTGCTGTTTTGATCAACCATGGATGTATCAATCCGAGTGTTATCAAAAGTTCAACCTCCAAGAGTGTGACAAATAGACTCAACCACTATCTTCTGCGGTTTATGTACATTCTCGTCCTGTTCATCAGACGTATTCATGAGCAATGTATAGATTTGTAAACCATGAAGAGTATCTATTAAGTAGAATTTCCACTGTCATAAACATCATTAAAACCGCTCGTAATATTTTTCAGCACATATAGAACATGCATCTTCTCTTCATCAATGTCTAAGTTACGTTAATTTTCTTTTCAATATTGCCTAAGAACAATTTCCTCGCCCGTGCCTCAAGTAAATGTTGCGCTTTCTTCTCTATTTTACTACTAATCCTTTATTTAGAATCTAGCTCTTGTAGAACATCGTGAACGAATTCCGGACTATCTAAACAAAGTGCATCGAAATATTCGTATAGAAATTGTTCTAAAACAATGTGCCAGAAAGTAATATTCTCAACTCTGTTTGAAGTTTTATTAAACATTTCCTCAACCATGACTTAGTGCTTCGAGGACTATGTCCTTCATCAAGTATCAAAATTCCAATGCTTTATTTCAATGTTGCAGCCATGTATGTTCTGTGTGAAAATTTTGTATCTTCTGATCTCTAAAATGCTAAAAATGAAGTATAGCCCATGACCAAAGCACTAGGGTGTGATTACCATATTCTAATCTAATTGCTAAGACAACCCAAAACATATTTGACATCACAAGAAGGTCTTGGAACTCTATGTAGAATAATTCATTTTGGTGTCGTCGAACCTCTCTAGATTCGACGACAATGAATCGGATACACCAGCACAAAAGTCTTCCATTTTTTGAACTCTTTGCGCCACATGTAGAATGTAGTTTTTGGAGCTAGGACTAACGGTATATTCCCTGGAAATAACTTCAAGTAACTTGTATGAAAAAAATAATGAGGAAGGTTTTTTCAACTCGAGGTGAATGTGATATAACACAACCACCATTTGCTGTGCAGTTTTATGTCATGAGTGATGGTTCCATTGAGCATGCAATGTTTTGCCAAAGAAATTAAAAAGCTGGTGTGCATGCATTTTTTTCGTTGAGTTCTGTAATCAATTTCCAAACATTGATATTGGTTATTTAGGATCAGCAGAATGAGTTGAGGATATATATAATTATTGTTCCTATTTATATTCCATATATTCTTCCAAGCATTAGTTCTCGTTTCTATACCGTTTGGACTTTCCATCTATCATATATATATATATATATATATATATATATATATATAAAACTTAAGTTATCATGTACAAGCTAAGGTAGTCAGACTCAAGATCCTACGAAAGATCAGGTAGAGGCCAATAGATTGTAAATTTGGGGATCGTAAGATCCTACCAAATTTAAAAATTCATATATATCGCATATAGACTTATATTATTTTTTTGGTTTGAACCGAGTATCCTCTGCGTGCAACTGCAGAGACTAATCCATCGAGCCGGGTAGGACCACAAAGGGCGGCAAGAATTGGTTTTGATACTGTGACCTCTAATTAAGCTGGAAGAGATCCCTTACCATCTCATCCAAGTGTTCTTGGGTATACAGACTTATAATATGTTTATAAGCAACATAATTTAATATGAAAAAAACTTCAAATAACACTAAAATTACTTCAAAAAATTGAAGTTTAGCATTTTGGTGGAACAGAACTACTCCCTTCGTGTCAAAATTATTGTCGTTTTAGAGTTATGTGCGTGGATTAAGAAACAACAAAGATTGATAAGTTAAGTCTCTTTTACCCTTCCTTTATTAAGAAATAGAAAATATATTTAATTAATGTTTCAACTTTTGTAAGGGTACAAATGATAAACTAACATTAATTTTACGTTGATTTCCAAAAAGAACAATTGTTTTGAGACAAAACTAAAAATCTAAAAGGACAATAGTTTGGACGGAGGGAGTAGTAGCTAAAGTGTAATAGCAGTTGAAGCCATTTGGAAAAGGTTAAAAGAAAATGAATACTTGAAGAAATAGGATGAATTGAAAAATAAAGGGAAAAGGAGATAGTTATCGTGAAAGAAGAAGTGAGTTGAATATTGATCAGTATATAAGGGAGTATTTATCATGTGAGAGAAGAAGTAGTTAAGGATTTGTATTGAAAGCGAAAAACGTTCTAACCGACCTAAATAAGGAGAGGCCAAAATATTTTATGTTTGTTCCTGAACCGGGGCAAAAAAACAGAAACATGACGCAAAACCTACTTGTGAAATCGGTTTTCCTGGTAAACTACCAAATGACAGGATTAGTGCGATTCCAATGTTTCTACGATTTTCCACGGCGATTCTTCCATTTCCCGCACAAATATGATTCTATCAACGGTCCTTCAAGCTAAGGTGGTTAGTTTTCAGATCGTGATATCGTCTAATCTTACATTTCAGATTGCGATCTTGTCTATCATAATCATGTAGATTCATATTTGAGGACCAAATGTACTATATTGTGTATCCCAAAAGAATATCAATTTATTCAAATTTTACTATGCTATAGTCGCTATATAACAGCATTGAAACGCTAGTAAATGTTTTTTTAACTAAATTTACATGTAAAATTTAGTGAAGTTTTTTTACTTGACTTACAATGGGTTCAGAAATGTGTCCTATTTCAGTTTGCAATATATTCCAATTCTTTCTTGGTATCAACATTTGAACCCTGCAATGATATAGAATAGTTGCAATGATCAAAAGAAGATCTCAAACAAAGAGATATTATTCCATTTTTACACGTAGAGATGTTGTTCATGAATAACAATATCATAAAAATCAATTGTTCATGAATAACAATATCATAAAAATCAATGGATCGTTGAATGACAATGCTTACAAGAAAATGATAGATACTTACATGAAAATTTTGAAAGTCTACCAACTAAAGAAGAACCAATTATTAATGAAGAAACAAGCAAGTTGGAGCGGATGTGATTGTAGATCTAGATCAAGATCTGGATTCTTCAATGGTAATGCCTTTCAATTTGGTGTATAATGTAACCACCATGGCTATGTGATTGTAGGAAATAAGAGTTACTTTGCAACCGTGACAGACAAGATGAAGAAAATTGGGACCGAAATTGAGGAAAATAAAATGGTGAGACGGCGGCTTGAAATGAAAAATCGAAGACAAAAGATATTTGTAGGCAAGAAGAAAACTAGGGTTAGAGGGGAGATATAGAATGGAAACGAGCGTACAAATTAAAATTAAGTTTTGATTTAATCTCAAGCTTTCATTTTAATCAAACGACTCTTATCCATTCTCACCATTCTCATATATTTTTACCATTCTCATATGATACATTCTCTCTATATACACCAAATATTCGGTTCGGTTTATGAACTTCTACGACGGTTCAATTATTTCGGTTCAGTACGATTCTGTTGGGCAAATATTTTGGCCACTCCTAGTTGCACATAGAATCTACGTGCAACTAAAAATTAGCAGCTACAGAAAATACAAACCAACCAAATAAACGTTAGTTAATCTAGTGATGAGTGATGCTGCACTAATTAGTAGAGAGAACTATAGTTCGATCTCTAAAGTTGTGCTTAGGAAGAGACTAAAACCACTTAATACCAAAATCCATCGCAAATCAAATTAATCGGCCCAATAAATCGGATACAAATAGTGAATTTTTTTTGGAGCAGTTACATGCATAAACCAAATAAGAAGTCTCTCAGAGTATATAAACCAGTATGTTCTCAAATTAATAAGTCTCCTTAAAACACCAAAGTTAAATTATATTACACCAAGAAGTTCCCTGCAGATTAATAATTAAAACCAAACTTGCGGTCTGGAATAAAAATATCTCAAAAACCATTGGGGTTCCATAAGGCAGCTGACTTGTTGAGAAGTGTCTTTGCTCCCTATGCTGCTACTATAAGCCTTATTGTTTTTTTGAAAGAGCAAAAACAAATAAGCTAAGTACAGGGAAAATGATAGAAATACAGTGTTACATTTATACAAATTTAGAGGGCTAAACTTGTGATTATAAGTGTTGAAATCACAGTAACTATAATCCTTATACATGAAAATGTTCCTGTATAAGAATATCATATTTAGCTAAGCATGAATGCATCCCTAACAAATAAGATTAAACAAGTAGTCACTAATGTTGTTATAGATTTATAATCCAATTCACTTTGCCAAACTTTTTTTCAATTGACTTCATCCTCTATTACGTGTATCGTGTCTGACAAAGAATTAATGCTTGATATTTGTGATTTGAGGGTGGGTTTACTAAAGGTCACTACAACATTTTTGGCCTACGGCAACCCCCAAATTTCGGAGGTCCAAAAAACCGTTCTGGTAGAGTGTAAAACGTTTTTCACGCTATTTCCGTTTCTTCTTCGTCCCTTCACCTTCGTCACCATTCATCATTCACCATCTCTTCCCCATTCGCCGTCTTACCCGTCACCGTCTCACAATTGCGTTTCTATTTCTCCGTCACGAACTTGTCTCCGCGATCGTGTTTCACATTGTCTGGTCCACATCACCGGCCGTTTCTCAATAAATAATTATAAAATTTATATTTTTCCAAAGTAAAGTAAAATTAAAGAATCAAAACTTTATTTTTCAAATATGCTTTAATGTACTATTAAGCTGCATCGCAATATTTTGAGATTCACAATATATATAATGACCAAATATATATAATATAACAAAATGTGGTTACCTTATATCTCAAAATAAAAGAAAATTAAATACATAATATTCGTGAACCAAAAACTAAATGGTATTATGAATTACTTGAAAAATAAATCAACGAAAAAAAAAGGTTTAGTTTCACACCTTTTCAATTTGAGAAGAAAATCACTTAAAATCTTCCTATTCAAATTTATCGTATCCACGTCTTAATTTTGTGAGAATAGATGTCACAAATTTAAATAATTAAACTAACACACAATTGTGTTAGTGTCAAGTACATAGCAACATAATCCACTGATCGTACTTAAGGGTAAAAAGAAAGAAAAAAAAAATTACTTATTAAACTAAGGCAATCACATAAACAGTGCTCAGTATACATTATTAGCACACAAGGGAAGACAAATATAACTGAACTGGATACTCGTTCATGAAGGGTTATAATTAGGATTCATATACATGTGCTGGTCCCAAAAAGAAAAGAAAAACTGGATCCATCCGTTACTGAATGAAATAAACAACATTAAAAATATATCAAACCAAATTAAAGTGACTTATTCTAGATAATTATAGACAATAATTGACAATAAATGTGACCAATTAATCTGGATCTTTAAGGAAACAAAATAATAATAACTGACCGTCATATTTAGAAACCAAAAACAAATATGCTATTTGTTTCAAAATTTTTTTTTGTTACAATAAGAGGGCAAAGCCTAAAAGAAGAGGAAAAAAACTACGGAATAACACGAACATTTCTAGGCATATAAGTCCTAGAAAAATCAGCAAAGAGTATACTTTGAAGATCTATAGGAGGTTGCTCTAAAATTAATACATCAAAAAAATCATGCACCAGACTATGATTAGCTAGCCAATCTGCGCTTTTGTTGCCTTCTCGCCATGTGTGCTGAAATTGAATTTGCCAATCCATATTGATAAACTCCTGGATGCGCCGAACTAGAATGGGGGTGGCCCCATATTGCATCGCCCTGTAACCATTTCAATCAAAATTTTGGAGTCACTTTCCACAATAAGGTGTGTAACTCCTTTTCTTCTAGCCAACTCCATCCCAGAGTACATGCCCCACATCTCGGCATGCAAAGCGTCACAAGCACCAATCTTTTGAGTGTATCCCTGTATCCATTGACCATTTGAGTCCCGTAGTAAGCCACCACAACCTGCAAGGTCTATAGACTTTTTATAAGCTCCATCACAATTTAGCTTGATCCACTTATCGTCAGGACACTTCCACCGAATGAATATGGTTTCAACTTGTTGTTGCCCTCTAAAAGTCTGATAATGCTCACAACAATCAATATCCTTTGCCATCTTGAGGATCACATGAATAGGGTCTACAGGATGCTTGAAGTCTTCATCAAAGATGACTTTGTTTCGCCAAGTCCACAGGTACCAACATGTCACCATGAAAATGGTCTTCCAACCTTCTTTTTGAACTCCATACTCCTCGTTGCTAAGATTCTTGGAGAACCAATCCCTGCAATTGAAAGAAAAAAAATTAGTAATATGATTGGAGGCTACTAACTTGATCCATATTCGAGTAGCAGATATACAATCTCTTAAGGTATGAATGGTAGTTTCATCTCTGTTTCCACAATTATGACAACTTGGGGATATTCCCACATTCCATCTGCTTATCCGGTAATTTGTTAAAAGACGATCATGTGCTGCTAACCACATGAAAGTTTGAATTCTATGGGGACCTTTCCAATTCCACACCATTTTCCAGTCACCTTCCAAATGGTGTAAATTCCTCTGTTGCATCTCGTAAGCGCTCTTTACTCTAAAATGATGAGTATTAGTGCCTCTCCACCCAACTGTATCTGGGCCATCTGTATCTCTTGGTTTTGGTAGGGCAACTACTTGGTTTACGATGTTAACTGGCAAATTATTCCTCAAGAAATTAAGATCCCAATTTCCATCAATTGTCAAAGTATCTTTCACATTAAGAGTTAAATCAATAATCTGATTAGTTGCCATGTGCATGAGAAAGGATCCATTGGGTGCCCATTTGTCCATCCAAAAGTTTATGTTTTTCCCATCTCTCAACTGCCATACAATTTGTTGCTGGAATTGGTCCCAAATACCCGCTAAAGCTTTCCACAAAGGCGAGTCATAAGGTTGAGAGCTAATAGCCACTCGAAGGTCTTTATTTCTGCCATACTTTATTGTAAAGGACTTTGCACCACAAATCATCTGGTCTATTAATCATATCCCAGATCATCTTCATAAGAAAAGCTATGTTCATCTAATGGGGCTTCCTTATACCTAAGCCCCCATCTTTTTTGGGCAAGCAACACACATCCCAGTTTATCAGGTGAGGTTTTCGCTTCTGCTCAGTATCACCCCATAAAAAACCACGCTGAATTTTTTCCATTTCTTCACACAATGTCTTAGGAAGCTTGGCATATTGCATATGGTAATAAGGTATAGAGCTGACCACCGACTTTGTAAGCGTAAGTCTACCAGCCAAACTCAAACACTGGTGTTTCCAACCACTGAGTTTGTTCTGCATTTTCTCAATGATATTTTGAAACTTTCCTCTTGTAGTTCTGCCGGGTGCAATGTTTGCCCCCAAATACTTCCCTAAACTATTAACCTGAGTGAAACCAGTGTGTTGTACGATATCATCTTTAGTACGCTGGTCCACATTTTTGGAGAAATAAACTTGAGTTTTTTGATTATTAATCTTCTGGCCAGAAGCTTGACAAAACATATCGAGACAGTGCATAACACAATGAGCTTGTTCAATGGAAGCCTCTGCAAAAAGAAGTAGGTCGTCAGCAAAAAGAAGATGGGAAATCTGAGGGCCAGATCTACCTGCACGCATAGGTTTCCAATAATTTGCTTCCACATGATCTGCAATAATATGAGAAAGACGCTCCATACAAATGACAAATAAATAAGGGGACAACGGATCTCCCTGACGAATACCTCTCGTAGGGATAAAAGTGTCAATCTTATCACCATTCCATAAAATTTTAAAAGAAGGAGAAGTAATACAATTTTTTATAATACTAATGAGATTAGGAGGAAACTTACACTCTACCAAACAATGCTCAATAAAATTCCAATTAAGCCTGTCATAGGCTTTCTCAAGATCAATCTTAATAGACATGAACATTTTTTGGCCTTTCATCTTAGCCATTGAATGAACCATTTCCCGGGCCACAACAATGTTATTATGGATTGTGCGGCCCGGGATAAAGCTGGACTGGTAAGGAGAGATTATACCATCCAGTAAAGGTTTAATTCTGTTGACAATCACCTTAGTTATAATTTTATATGTTACGTTACACAAGGCAATAGGACGGAATTGAGACACATACTCTGTCTTGTCTACTTTAGGAATCATAACAAGCAAAGTGTTATTTATACTAGAAATAAGAGAAGGGTTAGACTAAACCTGATTCACATACTGGAACAGAGAGTTTCCAACAATATGCCAACACCGTTGGAAAAAAATAGCTGGATAGCCATCCTCTCCTGGAGCTTTATGCGGGCTCATGTCGAAAAGAGTTGTTTTACATTCAATAAAGCTAACTGGCATACTCAATCTCTGATGCTCAACCTCTAAATTCATTGGATATGTAGCCCAAGATATAATCATATCTCGAATAGATTGATCCTCTTGGTAAATATTAATATAGAACTCTCTCGCCATGTTTCTAAGTCTTTCTTGATCATCCACCCACTCTCCTTCATTGTTGCGAAGAGAGACAATTTTATTCTTTCTTCTCCTAATAATAGTTTTAGAATGATAGTATCTGGTATTACGATCCCCATCTGCAATCCACCTGCCTCTAGATTTTTGAAACCACAGACACTCCTCTTGGTAAAGAGTAATAGCTAGTTGCTCTTGGAGTTCTCTCTCGAGCTTATCAAGAAAGTTACTATAGCCATAACTAGAGCTCCTCTGAATACCATTGAGTCTTGCCAACAACTCCTTTTTTCTTTTGAAAATATTGCCAAAATTATTTTTGTTCCACTCTTTAAGTTGAGGTGTAAGATTGTGGAGTTGGTGAATAAATTCACTTCCTCCTCTCCACTTATCATTCAGAAAATTAAAAAACTCGTCATGAGTTATATATCCAAGCAGCCTCAAAACGAAAGGGATTGCATATTTTTACAGAATTAATCGGGGAAAAAAACAAAGCTAAAGCAATTGCATATAATATGATCTTACAATGCAATTTGAGTAGTAATATAATCTAAATTAAACCTGATATATGGATTTACCGTAGGGATGCCACACACATAAAATGAAGGGTTGCCATGATTATCAGAAAATTGCAACTTACAATCTTATCATAGTAGCATATGAAAAAGGCATATACGCACAACTTTATAGTATCTTCATTCTTTCAAAGCACTGGATTCATATGACATGCATATACAAATTACGAAAGCTAAAGAAACCGCAAAATAAAATATAATATGTGAACAAACAAAAAAACCTTAAACATACTATTATTCTGCAGAATTATGTAAAACGATACATAAAGGAAACCATACTTTTATAAACAGAATAATACCAACCAAAGTCAACATAAACCATATGGCCGAAAACGAAAACGAAAACATGTATTCTAAAAGATCCAACATGTCCCGCTATGATACCAATTGTTGGAAAAACCACACTCTACACGACTACATGTGGTGCAAGGAGTTCGAAAAAAGGAAGACTTTTGTGACGGTGTATCTGATTAGGTTCGACGACACCAAAATCAATGGTTCTACAAAGAGTTTCAAGACCTTCTACCGATGTTAAATATGTTTTGGATTGTCTTAGCAAGATTAGAAAATGACAATCACACCCTAGTGTTCTTGTAATGGGTTATACTTCATTTTCAGCTCCATAGAGAAGATACAAAATTTGTACACAGAACATACATGGTTACAACATTGAAATAAAGCCCTGTAATTTTGATCCTTGATGAAGGACACAATTCTTGAAGCACTAAATCAAGGTTGAGGAAATGCTTAATGAAAATTCCAACAGAGCTGAGAATATTACTTTCTGGCACATTGTTTCAGAACAATTTCTATACCAATATTTCGACACACTTTGTTTGGATAGATCAAAATTCCTTCACGAGGTTCTACAAGAGCTAGATTCTAAATAAAGAATGAGTGGTAAAATAGAGAAGAAAGCGCAACATTTACTTGAAGCACAGGCAAGGAAATTGGTCTTGGACAATATTGAAAAGAAAATTAACGTAACTCAGACATTGATGAAGAGAAGATGCATGGTCTATATGTGCTGAGAAAAATTACGAGCGGTTTTATCGATTATGACAGTGGAAATTCAACTTAATAGATACTCATGGTTTACAAATCTATACTTTGCTCATGAATACATCCGATGAACAAGACGAGATTGTACAAAAACTACAGAAGATAATGGTTGATTCTATTTGTTACGCTCTTGGAGGTTGAATTTTTGATAACACTCGGATTGATACATCCATGGTTGACCAAAACAACAAATACATGTGCAACTAAAATTTTTGGGGAAGAAGAACTAAAGAGACTTGAAGGAAACAAATTTGATTTGAGAAAAGGTTACAAAATAAGATTTGTTTTGAGCTTAATCTCACGTGTAGTGAAAAATGAAAAGGTGTTTTCCTTTGGTAACAACCTTGAAACGTGCAGGTTTTTAATAGAGTTATTTGAGAAATGTTTCAGGTGGCAAAATGGTAAAGAGATTATGTTACTAACTGGTGAACTTGATTTGTTTGAAAGAGAAAAAGTGATTGATAAAATTGAAGATCCTCACAGTGGTTCAAAGACAATTCTTGTTTCTATCAATGTGTGTGCTGAAGGGATTAGTTTAACAACAACTTCTAGAGTGGTTTTTATTTTTATTATGATCAGCTATTGTTAAACTAATCTCTTCAGCACACGCATTGATTGAAGCAAGAAGTATCTTTCAACCGGTCTGAGTATTTTTGAATTTATCAATCACTTTTTCTTTTTCAAGTAAGATAATTTATTTACTATTTTGCCGTTGGAAATATTTTTCAAATAACACCTTTCAAACCTCAAAGTTTCAAGGTTGTGACCAAAGAAAAACACCTTTCCATTTCTTCATTACACGTGAGATTAGGCTCAAAACAAATATTATTTTGGAACCTTTTTCTCAAATCAAAATTATTTCCTTCAAGTCTCTTTAGTTCTTCTTTGCCGAAAAACTTAGCTGCACATGTTGCTGCTATTTTGATCAACCATGGATGTATCAATCCGAGTATTATCAATAGTTCAACCTCCAAGAGTGTGACAAATAGACTCAACCATTATCTTCTGCGGTTTCTCTACAATCTCGTCTTGTTCATCAGACGTATTCATGAGCAATGTATAGATTTGTAAACCATGAAGAGTATCTATTAAGTAGAATTTCCACTGTCATAAACATCGTTAAAACCGCTCGTAATATTTTTCAGCACATATAGAACATGCATCTTCTCTTCATCAATGTCTAATTTACGTTAGTTTTCTTTTCAAGGTTGCCTATGAACAATTTCCTCGCCCGGGCCTCAAGTAAATGTTGCGCTTTCTTCTCTATTTTTACTACTAATCCTTTATTTAGAATCTAGCTCTTGTAGAACCTCGTGAACGAATTTCTGTATATCTAAACAAAGTGCGTCGAAATATTCGTATAGAAATTTTTCTGAAACAATGTGCCAGAAAGTAATATTCTCAACTATGTTGGAAGTTTCATTAAACATTTCCTCAACCCTGACTTAGTGCTTCGAGGACTGTGTCCTTCATCAAATATCAAAATTTCAAAAGCTTTATTTCAATGTTGCAGCCATGTATGTTCAGTGTGAAAATTTTGTATCTTCTGATCTTTAAAATGCTAAAAATGAAGTATAGCCCATGACCAGAACACTAGGGTGTGATTACCATATTCTAATCGAATTGCTAAGACAAACCAAAACATATTTGACATCACTAAAAGGTCTTAGAACTCTATGTAGAACAATTGATTTTGGTGTTGTCGAACCTTGCCAGATTCGACGACAATGAATCGGATACACCAGCACAAAAGTGTTCCATTTTTTGACCTCTTTGCGCCACATGTAGAGTGTGGTTTTTGGAGCTAGGACTAATGGTATATTCCCTAGAAATAACTTCAAGTAACTTCTAAGAAAAAAATAACGAGGAAGGTTTTTCCAACTCCAGGTGCATGTGATATTACACAACCACCATTTATTGTGCAGTTTTCTGTCATGAGTGATGGTTCCATTGAGCCAGCAATGTTTTGCCGAAGAAATTAAAAAGCTGGTGCATGCATTTTTTTATGTGAGTTCTGGAATCAATTTCCAAACATTGATATTGGTTATTCAGGATCAGCAGAATGAGTTGAGGATATATATTATTTTTTTTCCTATTTATATATTATATATTCTTCCAAGCATTATTTCTCATTTCTATACCGATTGGACTTTCCATCTATCATATATATATATATATATATATATATATATATATATATATATATAATTTAAGTTATCATGTACAAGATAGTCAGACTCGAGATCCTACGAAAGATTGGGTAGAGGCCAATAGATTGTAAATTTGAGGATTGTAAGATCGTACCAAATTTAAAAATTCATATATATCGCATATAGACTTATAACATTTTTTTTTGTTTGAACTAGGTATTCTCTCTGCGCAACTACAGAGACTAATCCATCGAGCTGGATAGGACCACAAAAGGTGGCAATAATTGGTTTTGATCCCGTGACCTCTAATTAAGCTGGAAGAGATCTCTTACCATCTCATCCAAGTGTTCTTGGGTATACAGACTTATAATATGTTTATAAGCAACATAATTTAATTAAAAAAAAACTTCAAATAACACTAAAATTACTTCAAAAAATTGAAGTTTAGCATTTTGATGGAACAGAACTACTCCCTCTGTTTCAAAATTATTGTCTCTTTAGAGTTATGTGCGTGGATTAAGAAACAACAAAGAGAATTTATTGTCTCTTTTACCCTTTCTTTATTAAGAACGAGAAAATATATTTAATTAATATTTTAACTTTTGTAAGCGTACAAATGATAGATTAACATTAATTTTATGTTGATTTCCAAAAAGGACAATAGTTTTGGGACAAAACTAAAAATCTAAAAGAACAATAGTTGGGACGGAGGCAGCAGTAGTAGCTAAAGTGTAATAGCCGTTGAAGCCATTTGGAAAAGGTTAAAAGAAAATGAATACTTGAATGAATAGGATGAAGTGAAAAATAAAGGGAAAAGGAGATAGTTATCTTGAAAGAAGAAGTGAGTTGAATATTGATCAATACAAAAAGGAGTATCGCGTGAGAGAAGAAGTAGTTATGGATTTGTATTGAAAAGCGAAAAACGTTCTAACTAACCTAAAGAAGGAGATGCCAAAAATATTTTATGTTTTTTCCTGAACTTGGGCAAAAAAAAGAAACATGACGCAAAACCTACTTGCGAACCCGGTTTTTCTGGTAAACTACGAGATCGCAGGAATAGTGCAATTCCAATGTTTCTACGGTTTTCCACGATGATTCTTCCAGTTCCCACACAGATCTGATTCTATCAACGGTCCGACAAGCTAAAGTGGTTAGTTTTCAGATCGTGATATCATCTAATCTTACATTTCAGATCGCGATCTTGTCTACCATAATCATGTAGATTCATATTTGAGGAACAAATGTACTATATAGTGTATATTGTATCACAAAAGAATATCAATTTATTCAAATTTTACTATGCTATAGTCGCTATATAACAACATTGAAACGTTGGTAAATGTTTTTTTTTATAACTAAATTTACATGTAAAGTTTAGTGAAGTGTTTTTACTTGACTTACAATGGGTTCAGAAATGTGTCCTATTTCGGTTTGCAATATATTCCAATTCTTTCTTGGTATCAACATTTGAACCCTGCAATGACATAGAATAGTTACACTAAATTAGCCTTTAGCCTTAGAATAGAAGATCAAAATGAAGGGAAAAAAAAGAGAATACCATTTACACCGTCTATGAAAAACTTAATACATGATCAAGACGAACAAGACCATTTACAAATCTATACATTGCTCATGAATACGTCCGATGAACAAGACGAGATTGTACAAAAACTACAGAAGATAATGGTTAATTCTATTTGTTACGCTCTTGGAGGTTGAACTTTTGACAACACTCAGATTGATACTTCCACGGTTGATCAAAACAGCAGTAACATGTGCAGCTAAGTTTTTCGGGGAAGAAGAACTGAAGAGACTTGAAGGAAGCACGTTTGATTTGATAAAAGGTTCCAAAATATTATTTGTTTTGAGCTTAATCTCACGTGTAGTGAAAAATGGAAAGGTGTTTTCTTTTGGCCACAACCTTGAAAGATGGAGGTTTTTAATAGAGTTATTTGAGAAATGTTTTAGGTGGCAAATTGGTAAAGAGATTATAATACTACCTGGTGAACTAGATTTGTTTGAAAGAGGAAAAGTGATTGATAAAATCGAAGATCCTCGCAGAGGTTCAATGACAATTCTTGCTTCAATCAATGCGTGTGCTGAAGGGATTAGTTTAACAGCAACTTCTAGAGTGATTTTTTTTTTGGATTATGAGCTGCTATTGTTAAACTAATCTCTTCAGCACACACATTGATTGAAACAAGAAGTATCTTTGAACCGATGTGAGTATCTTTGAATTTATCAATCAGGTTTCCTTTTTCAAGTAACACAATTTCTTTACCATTTTGCCTTTGAAAATATTTTTCAAATAACACCTTTCAAACCTCAAAGTTTCAAGGTTCTGGCCAAAGGAAAACACCTTTCCATTTTTTCACAACACGTGAGATTCGGCTCAAAACAAATATTATTTTGGATTATTTCCTTCTAAGAATATCAATTTATTCAAATTTTACTATGCTATAGTCGCCATATAACAACATTGAAACGCTAGTAAATGTTATTTTTTTAAACTAAATTTACATGTAAAGTTTAGTGAAGTTTTTTTACTTGACTTACAATGGGTTCATAAATGTGTCCTATTTCGGTTTGCAATATATTTCAATTCTTTCTTGGTATCAACATTTGAACCCTGCAATGATATAGAAAATTGCACTGAATTAGCCTTTAGCATTAGAATAGAAGATCAAAATGAAGGAAATAAAAAGAATATCATTTACGCTGTCTATGAAAAACTTTGTACATGATCAAAAGAAGATCTCAAACAAAGAGATATTATTTCATTTTTACACGTAGAGATGTTATTCATGAAGAACAATATCATAAAAGCAATGGATCGTTGAATGACAATGCTTACAAGAAAATGATAGATACTTACATGAAGGATTTTGAAAGTCTACCAACTGAAGAAGAACCAATTATTAATGAAGAAACAAGCAAGTTGGAGTGGATGTGACTGTAGATCTAGATCTAGATCTAGATTCTTCAATGGTAATGTCTTTCAATTTGGTGTGTAATGTAACCACCATGGCTATGTGATTGTAGGAAATAAGAGTTACTTTGCAACTATGACGGACAAGATGAAGAAAATGGGGACCGAAATTGAGGAAAATGAAATGGTGAGACGGCGGCTTGAAATGAAGAATCGATGACAGAAGATATATATAGGCAAGAAGAGAACTAGGGTTAGAGGGGAGATATTGAATGGAAACGAGTGTACGAATTAATATTAAGTTTTGATTTAATCTCAACCTTTCATTTTAATCAAACGACTCTTATTCATTCTCACCATTCTCATATATTTTTACATTATTCTTTGTGCTCGAAATATTGGTTCGGCTTAAGAACTTCTACGACGGTTCAATTATTTCGGTTTGGATCGGTTCAATTGGGCAAATATTTTGGCCACTCCTAATTGCATTATTCCATGTGCAACTACAAAAAGTTCCTTTAACAAGAAAAGTTGATAAACCATGTTGAACATACAAAGAACCGTGCTTCGTCTTCATTACAAAAAATGGAGTTCCCTCACCTATCACTACACTTTTCATGGAGTTCCCTCACCTATCACCGCACTTCCTCCATCATTCCACCTCTCTCATATCTGCCGAAACATCGACACCGTCAAAAAACTCCACGCTTCCCTCCTCATCCACGGTTTTCCCGCCGACACCAACCTCATCTCCCTCTACGCCACCTTCGGCTCCCTCCGCCATGCCCGCAACCTCTTCCATCTCTTACCCTCTCCGAACCCCGACTCCTTCAAACTCATCATTCGTTGGCATTTTCTCAACGACGTTCATTCCCATGTCGTTTCTTTCTACCATCTCGCTAGACTCACTCTTGGGTTCTTCAACGACCTTGTTGTTTTCTCTATTTTGCTTAAAACTTGTTCTCAGTTACGTGATCTTGTTCTTACTAGAAGGCTTCATTGTCATATACTCAAAGCAAATGCTCCTGATAGTTTTGTTCTTACTAGTTTAGTTGATGCTTATTCTAAATGTGGTAAAGTTTTTGATGCATGTAAGGTGTTTGATGAAATACCTGATCGAAATGTAGTGTCGTGGACTTCGATGATTGTTGCTTATGTTCAAAATGACTGTGCTAAGGAAGGGTTGATGTTGTTTAACCGAATGAGAGAAGGGTTTATTGATGGGAATATTTTTACTGTTGGATGTTTGGTTACTGCTTGTACTAAATTGGGATGTTTGCATCAGGGGAAATGGGTTCATGGGTATGTTATTAAGAATGGGATTGAGATTAATTCTTTTTTGGCGACTTCTCTTTTGAATATGTATGTTAAATGTGGTGATATTGGAGATGCTCGTTCCGTGTTTGATGAGTTTTCGATTTCAAGTACTTTTCATGGTGATGATCTTGTTTTCTGGACGGCTATGATTGTTGGGTATACTCAAAGAGGTTATCCTCAGGCTGCATTGGAATTGTTCACTGATAAGAAATGGTATGGGGTTTCGCCAAATTCTGTTACTCTTGCGAGTTTGCTCTCTGCTTGTGCTCAACTGGAAAATATTGTTATGGGAAAGTTACTTCATGTTCTGGTAGTTAAGTATGGATTGGATGATACTTCATTGAGGAACGCTCTTGTTGATATGTATGCAAAGTGTGGACTCATTTTCGATGCACGTTATGTGTTTGAAACTACTGTTGATAAGGATGTTGTGTCTTGGAACTCGGTTATTTCAGGCTGTGCACAAAGCGGTTCTGCATATGAAGCTCTTGAGCTCTTCAACAGGATGAGATTGGAATTATTTTCGCCGGATGCGGTTACTGTCGTCGGTGTTCTCTCAGCTTGTGCTTCTGTTGGTGGTCATCAAGTTGGTTCATCCCTTCATGCTTTTGCTTTCAAATATGGTTTGGTATCCTCTAGCATCTACGTCGGCACTGCGCTGCTTAACTTTTATGCAAAATGTGGAGATGCAATGTCAGCTCGCATGGTGTTTGATGGGATGGGAGAGAAGAATGCTGTGACGTGGGGTGCAATGATTGGTGGGTGTGGCATGCAGGGTGATGGAGTTGGATCTCTTGCTCTCTTTAGGGATATGTTAAAAGAGGAACTTGTGCCTAATGAAGTGGTCTTCACAACATTATTAGCATCTTGCAGCCATTCAGGGATGGTGGGAGAGGGATTGAGGTTATTTGATTTCATGTCTAAGGAGTTAAATTTTGTTCCTTCCATGAAGCATTATGCATGTCTGGTTGATCTCTTGGCACGTGCTGGCAACCTCCAAGAGGCATTGGATTTTATAGACAAAATGCCTGTTCAACCCGGTGTTGGTGTGTTCGGAGCTTTTCTCCATGGTTGTGGTCTTCATTCCAATTTTGAATTAGGAGAAGTAGCAATTAGCAGAATGTTGGAGTTGCACCCTGATCAGGCTTGTTACTACGTGCTCATCTCAAACCTGTATGCTTCGGATGGAAGATGGGGCATGGTCAAGCAGGTGAGAAAGATGATAAAACAAAAAGGGTTGAACAAGGTCCCAGGTCTCAGTTTAGTGGAGATGGATATCAGCAATAATACACATGCCCGTGTGGCTGTTTGATCATATTGCCTTTGTTCACGGTCATATCATCATAAAGCAAAACTACCTGCTTAACAAGCAGTTGGACTGGTTTCATGATCAGCCGCCAGATGTGCTGAAAACGAGTCTTGTAAAACTGGAGATAGTCATTTGGGCATAAAACTCGATGACATTGGCAGGAGGCAGGAGCTGATTGGTCTGATAAGGCGAACTGACCAAAAGGTCAGCACGAAGTTTATAAATGGTCTTGCAATAAAAGCAAGGCTGTTTAGCTCGAGATCTATGTACATTCATGGAGCTTTTGTATGCTCGACTGGAAGAATTAACTCTATAAGAGCTTACCTAATATTAAAGAAACCTATAAATTATGAGATGACTCCAAAAGAGAACAATGACAACATGGACATGTACTGTGTTATAGGGATTAAGGAAAAGATGAGCGATAGATAGATTCAACTGTGAAGAGGAAGATAATGATACAAACCAATTTACTTTTGCGTGATGTGTCTATAGCTTTATCTAGATGCAAAGCTGAAAGTAGATTGATATGTGAATGCTACTGCTAATGGTATCTTTTATTTGGGCTTGTCTTTAAAACTGGGGAAATGTTGGTTGCAGAATGGGGTCATGCTCAACAAATACTGGTTTCTACAAAAAATAGTGGATTTGTATCATAGTATGGATTTAGCTACAAGATTGTCTTGGTGTGCACCGACTTGAAAAATGCATGCATGAATTTGGTGAAGATGGGAAAGTATTTGGATTAGTTTGGATGGAGTTGTACATGAATTTGTAGTTGGTTGCTCGTCGAATCCTCAAATTGATGGCATATATTACAGTGATTGTATTGGTGAAGCATATGAAAGAAGTGAGCCATTGTCAACTTGTGTAGTATTTTCTAGATCTGTTGTCATTATTACAGGAAGAGGATACAAACACTAGTAACTTTATTGTTGATGCTTTCCCATAGGTTTTATGATTAGAGAATGTATAAGTAATTTTATCGATTCAATTTCACATTTTTGTATATGATACAATAAAGGATTTTCGTTAAATGAATTATTATGTGACAAATCTTGTAGAAGGAATAATTTTTCTTTAAGACATACTCAAGACATTGGTGAAATATCTGCAGAAGCTCAACAATATTTTCATTTTGCAACTTGATATCACACACTATACAAAATTGACCATAGTAATGCAAATATGCATAAACTGCATTCGATAGTAATATTTACAAATAATAGTAATAAGGGTTTGTCTAACAAGTTTCAATGCAAAATATACTATTTTGAACTTCTTAGTGTGTGTTTGGTTATGCGGCGGACAAAATTGATTCTGGCAGAATTGATTTTAATAGAATTGAGTTAAAGAGAATTGATTTATGTTTGGATGCAATAGTGTAGAATTGTTTGCATAATGGATGCATAATATGTAAAATTTGCACATGATAGAAAAACCCTAGTAATAATACAATGATTTTATTCAAAACATACTTTTTGAATGTACAAGAGAATCAGAACAAACAACCATCTAGCTTCCACGATCAATTACATTACATATAGATACAGAGAAACTTATTATCTTGAGTTTAAATGATTGAAAATAAAAAAATAAAAATAATGCTACAGCCTACAAATTACAAAACACAGCCCTCCTGGTTGAGGGAGAGCGTAAGGGCAAAGGCGAATAATGAGGAAACTGCAGCAAACTACCCCCTTGATTTTTTACTCATCTAATGGTAGAACTGCATGTCGGTCATGGTTTGTCATACACAAATTTTGTTCTGGGATCCGCAATGACACCCTTCCCTCCGTTCACTTCTAAGTCATGTCTGCGTGAATAGAAGTATACACAAATTAGCACTGTTCCCACTCTAAATATTTTTAGAGAGCATAAATTGAAAGCTAAGCATTGTACAAAATAGAATTAGAAAAAATGTTGATGGTGAAAACAAAGACTCGACTGAAAAACAAAATCAGGGATGGTCAATTTAATATTGGGCTTTGTATTGAGTCTTTTTTTTTTTTTTATGAGCCAGCATTGTATTAAGTCTTAGTAAAGTAAACAATGGTACTAAGCATTAAGCAAATGGTTTCATGATACCATTCCAACCATGACCTAAGCCAACAGCCAGGCAGATGTTTCTAGGAACTGTGCAACGTACTACAGTTACAGTGTAAGGAAATTATCAAAACTTAGTGCCCGTTTGACCCGACTTATTTTTTACTTTTGTTCTTCTCTTAAAAATAGTAAAGAAGAAAAAAATTGTATTTGACTCTACTTCTCTTTATTTTTTACTTCTTTACTTCATTTTTCTAATACTTTTAAGGAGAAATATAGCTAAATTTAATTTTATACTTCTCTATTTCATTTTAAAAAATAAGAAAAGTAGAAGTTAAGCCAAGTCAAGCAGGCACTTAGGCTACTGGACAATTTTAATTCTGTTGAATTTGAGGAATTTAGGTAAAAGAATGAAAAGAAAAAAATATTATTGATAATAACAATGACTCAATACCTAAAGACTTTAATAATAACATATACTAACTTGATATTTATAACTAAGTGAACAGACTTAAATCTAAACTAAATCCCTTTATTTTAGGGATACAAACTAATATATATAATAATAAGAGATATTCTCTCAACAAATATAATTTAAATTTAATACATATCTTAAAATATATTTTCTATTCTAACACTTCCCTGCAAGCTAAAGCTTGTTAAGCTTTAAGCTTGTTACAAAATTAACCCTTAAATAAATTAAACAACTTCATAGCACAACCAATGAAGAGCAACAACCATAGAAGTAGTAGTAGAGCAGTAGCCATCGAAGCGATGAATCCATATCAAATTATGCAAAAATACCCGCGGAAAAAAGCATCACAAACAGAACCTCCGAATTAAAGGATCACAAACAGCACCGCGGATAAAAGCATCTCAAACGACAACTGCGGATTAAGTTATCACAAATGGACCCGCGGATTAGAAGTATCTCAAACGGGAAACCGCGGATTAAGAAATCACAAACAAGAACTACGGATTAAAAATATCACAAACGGACCCGCGGATTAGAAGTATCTCAAACGGGAAACCGCTGATTAATTAAGGGTTCGTTTGGATTGATGGTAAGTGGTGGAATGGAATGGAATGGGATGAGATGAAACTAGATTCCATTGTTTGGTTTTGTTAAATATGAATGGAATGGAATGGAGTGGGATGGAACTCATTCCATCCGATACCACCCATTACTCCAATTTTTCATTCCGCCCAATTTGGGGTGTATGTGATGGAATGGAACAGATTAATTTAACAATTACAACTTTATCCCTAATTTTATAATATTATTTTAATTCTTCACTCTCTCTTCTTGCGTCACTCCCTATATATTGTGTTGTTTGCTCTTCTCATACTTGTTGTTTCTTCCTCATATTAGTAATATACACCATGAACATGACTTTCTTTGTTAATAATGTTTCTGTACAAAAAGAAAGGAAAATAAAATTGAAAAAAGGGATCACTTTCAATATTGAAAAAAAAAGGATTGGTTCACGTTTCTGTGAAAGGGATTGATTCAATGGAAAAAAAATCCGTTTCCCACTTAGTTTCGGTAAAATTAATTTTTCTCTTTTCATTGAAAAAAATATTAATGGAAGGGATTGGTTTGTAGAACATGAAAGAGATTGGTTTAGATCTGTAAAATTGAATCCTAGAAAAAAGGGATTGATATTGAATTTTTTTTTTTTTCAAAAAATATTGTTTTATAAATAAAGGATAAAATTGGAATAAACAAGTTATAATTCATTCCGTTCCATCTACTTTCCAATCAATGGAGTGGGAAATTAACTCCATTCCCTCGTAAAATATCCAAACAATGGAATGGAATGTCTATTCCGTTCCGCTCTATTCCATTCCGTTATGTTCCGCTCCACTTCGCTCCATTCTATACCATCAATCCAAACAGACCCTAAAGTATCACAAACGGGAAATTTGACCACCAAAATAAGACCAGGAGAGACTAACGATCAATCTGGAGAAAACAGTGGCTAAAGGTAAAGGATTCATGAAAACTGACTATGGGTTGCATGTGTCAGGGTAAGAAGGTTAAAATAGAACAAAGAGAGTACAAAAGAAGCACAAAGGTGGCACAAAACATAAAGGAATACTAATAACGGCTAGGGTTTATACGGAAGAATGACCTCCAAAATTAAACAATAAATCAAAAGAGAAAAAAAAAGATAAAGCTAAGAATAACCGAGAGATGAATTTTCTCGGAAAAAAATTGCAGCGGAATTATGCTTCAAGGCGGATACCATGACTCTGATACCATGTTGAATTTGAGGAATTTAGGTAAAAGAATGAAAAGAAAAAAATATTATTGATAATAACAATGACTCAATACCTAAAGACCTTAATATTAACATATACTAACTTGATATTTATAACTAAGTGAACAGACTTAAATCTAAACTAAATTTATTTTAGGGATACAAACTAATAAATATAATAATAAGAGATATTCTCTCAACAAATATAATTTAAATTTAATACATATCTTAAAATATATTTTCTATTCTAACAAATTCATTTGACATAGTGATTCACGCAAAATAACTAGATGGGAAAGAAAGTGTTAACAATGTGTCATCTCCCTTTGCACATTCAAATGTTTTCCAACGGAGACAATCAGGTTGAATAAATTTTATTCAATATGATTTTCTCATTAAACTATTTATTCAACATGAGGATTTGGATCCCTATTGAAGAGAAATGAATATGGCTTTGATATATCAAGTAATCTTCTTGAGGGAATTTGACATTGCTTGACTTTACTTGTATTTATCTATATATGATGTGTTTTTAGTTTAATGTTGAAATACATATCGGTCTAAAAAGTTTTACATGAGTCTCAATAAATCTTAACTAATTATATTTGTGACTTCAAAAATAGTTATTGTTAAAGTCAAACATTTTTATTCATTTAACAATTATGATTGATTGACCATGTACAAAAAATTTCATTAACATTGTAAATGGTAATTTTTTTTCCTTTTTTGGTCTGATCTTCTTTTCTAAGGCTAAAGGCTAATTCAGTGAAACTATCTATTTATATTTATTAATTTAGAGTCCCAAATTCTTCTATTGACACATCATCTCTTAATATGGAACATAGTCTAAAATTTGTTACGTATGATAAAATTCTGATGTGGCATATGCAAAACAAACCAACACTCTTCCTTTACCTAAAACTCTTTCTTTAACACATATACTAATATGTAGAAAGTCATTCATTCTTATCTTAATACCCATTTTGTAACGGTTGTGATGTTACTTCATCTACTTTAATGTAAATTTATCTTTAAAAATCATTCTTCTTCTTTTTGATCAAGAAAACCATTCTTTTTGTATACCCTCATATGTTACATATGAATTATCTTCAAGAACAAATTCTTCTCCTTTCTACCTCACTACTAATCTTAGTGATATAACATTTAAGCGATTTTGTCTAACCAAATAATTTATGACACCACTCCCTGGAGGCATGAATCATTGTTCATGCTAATTTCTTTTCAAATTTTGGTATAATTAATCAGCTTTTCTGGTGTTTGCCGAAATGCAATCAAGTTTTTAGTTTCTCCTTCTTGATTGCCATGCCCTTTTGCAGCCAAGAGTTACTATTTGCTGGAAATGTGTTTTACATTTTATGATACGTTTTTTGTGTAAGTATATTCCATTATGCTTAATATATTGTTATAAAATTTGTTATTTCCATTTTTCCTTACATGCTTATGAAAAATAACCTGATTTAATATCCCTCTTTATTTATTGGATTTTAGATGAAAAGACTACTATGGTTGAAACTGATTTTGCTGAATTAAGCTAGAGAAGGGTCTTAATAGAACAAAGAGTGTAGCACCACAATTGAATGAAAGAGTGTACATCTATTTCCATTTACAACAATTGAATCAAATTATCCACTTTCTTTTACATTTGTTTTTTCACTTGATGTCCTCCAAATCAAATTTGATTATTTTCTTTTACTATATGATTGTATCAAAGTGACTCAATTGCATAAGTAGCGATACTTGTATGCCACAATAAATGTTCCAAATTCGTAGTAAAGAAGTCTTCATCTTTTTTAGTCAAGTTGAATCCTTTTAACTTTTGTAAATTATGAATCAATTACTCTGTTCTTTTTTAAACCAATTTACATGTAGAGAATTTTGCTAAAAGTTCAAATAATACATATTTTATAATGTCACTACTAAATTCACTAATACACACAACATAAGTAAAGAGATAAATTTTAACCATTTTTTCTAAAATAAATGTCAAGACACCCGCGCGTTGCGCGGATCTTACTCTAGTTTTATATCATTGTAGGGTTCAAATGATGATATCAAGAAAAAATCCAAAAAAATTTGTGAACATTATTATAAAATTGATGAAGAAATTGGAATATACTACATTCTATGCAACATTGCACTACAAAAAAACGTGCCATTTAGCGGCGGTTTTGGACCTATTTAGCGGGGGTTTTCAACCTCCCCAGAATGTTTAGCGGCAGTTTTTAAAACTTCCGCTTAATCGATTCCCATAAATTGATAGCGGCGGTTTGTTTGAACCTCTGGTTTCATTCTTTAAAACCGCCGCAGTTTAGTGCTTACGTTTTGCGGGGGTTTTTAACCTCCTTAAAATTAGTTCTGGATCTGTTTAATAATTTTATTTTGCGGGGGTTTTAAACCTCCTTAACATCAATGCTTAATTTTTTTTCACTTTAATTTAATCTTTATATTTTTGTTTTTAATATATATAAATTTTATCATTTCACTCAATTCCAAAATAAATATTATATAATCATGATGACATAAATTTATATATATTGCCTAATATCAAATAATACTAATAATTCATATTAGTTAAAGATTTGTCATAACAAAATATAGAAATAATATCACTTTTGTTCACCTTCCTAAATCAAAACATACAACCCGACAAAATGGAATGATGTTTGATAATCATCCTAATTATGATACTAAACCAAAGAATCTACTTACAAAAGTAGTAACATCCACTGAAAAAATAAATCAAAAATCAATGTATCAACTTATTTAATTGCCTCGTGATCATGTATATTACCCTGCAGATTCATAGAGATAAAGATACAAATTAGAACACCAAACCAACTTACAACAAAAGGAACAAGTATGCAATCATACAAAGAAATTGAGAATTTTTAGTTGTAGTTTCAATCCATAAAGTTTCATGCTTATGGGTTATGACATTTTAGCTAAGATGTGTCCAAAGATGAATATGCATAAAACATAAAAATATAATATTATCTAAACTTTAGACAGTCATCAAAATATTGATAATTGCAGTTGAAGATAATGTTAAAATAGGATAGCCCAAATGCACACATTGAAACAACTTCTACAAATGACATATCACAGTTAAACATCCAAAAGGATATTACTCTCATACAACAAATGTGCAATCTAAATTCTGAATCTGACATAACCAAAGAAGGATCTAAAGAGCAATAATTCATTATTTTGATGCCACTACTGTTTTTGACTGTGAAAGAACTCATTCATAATTCAAGTCTAGCATAACTTTTGTGAGTGAAAGAACTCATTCAACATTCAAGATTTCATTCATATATAATTGCAAATTTGGTGTTGACTGGGATATAAATTTCATCTATGAAAATCATTTAAATCATCTAACTTAAGATGTCAGCCACTTTTGAAAATAGGCTAATAAAAGAACTTACATTTGATAAGCCTAAGATGTCAGCCACTTCTTGATGAATCCCCCCTTCTCTCATCATAAGGTAAACTTTAAATGCAGCTTCCAATGCTTGCTTGTGATCCTGGTGGCCATATAAAGTATAAAACAAATCAAATAAGTTACAAAAATTACAAGTTTGAGAGGAAGAAGTTAAAGAAGTTATCTCATATTCTAATACTTGAATGTCTCTTTGTTGTTGGTCAAAGAGCATTTGCTGCTTCAGGTGTTGGCGTTGCAATTCCCCAGCAACCATACAACTTTTATCACCGCGAAACTCTTTCTTAGCTGCCATATGGATCTTGTTCTCCACCAAATCAATCATAAAATCAATGACTGTCAATAAATGCTTATCGTGAAAATAAATTTAAACAAGGACAAATATTCTCTAAAAATAGGGTAAACAAGTAGTACATAAAATGACTGTCAATCCCCTAAAAACTAATGACATTACTAGGAGGAGAAAAGTGTCATACCTGTTCACCTTGGCCTTCAATTCAATGTTCAAACTCCTCTACAAACCTTATTCAAAACAGATTCAACCAACTGTTCCATGCAGAAGAAGAAAATTATTACTTAAAAACAAAAGGGTTTTGACGACGGGGCGATTAGAAATTGGGAGGAGGGAAAGTGAAAGAGAGAAAACAAAAAAATTGGGAAACGATGCAGCGTATAGAATTTTTAATATTTGTATAAGGTTCTTCGTATCTATTTGCGGGGGTTTTAGAACCCCCGTCAATTTAACAAAGGGTTGACGTAGTGGACTATTTTTTCACTCAATTGCGGGGGTTACTAAAAACCTCCGCCAAATAACCCCGCAATTTAGCGCTTTTTTAGTAGTATTGTGAAAACTGAGATATAACATATTTTGGAACCTGAAGTAACTCAAGTAAAAAATCTTTACTAGAGTTTACATGTAAATTTAGTAAAAAAAACGTTTACTAGAGTTTTATAGTGGCTATAGCATAGTAAAACTTGAAAAAACTAATATTCTTTTGTTATACACTATATAGTACATTTGTTCCTCAAATATAAATCTACATGATAATAATGATATGTTCTCAACTCATGTTGTTGATCGTCCTAATGAATCAATAACAAAAGAAAATGACAATGCTTGGGAATCGATCACAGAACTCAAAGAAAAATGCATGCACACCAACAGAAGACTTTTTAATTTCTTTGGCAAAATATTGCTGGATATACGAACCCATTACTCATGACTGAAAATTGCACAACAAATGGTGGCTGTGTTATATCACATGCACCTAGAGCTGGAAAAACCTTTCTCATTATTATTTTTCTTACAAGTTACTTGAAGTTATTTCCAGGAAATATACCATTAGTCCTAGCTCCAAAAACCACACTCTACTTGTGGTGCAAAGAGTTCGAAAAAAGGTACTTTTGTACCGGTGTATACGATTAGGTTTGAAGACACCAAAATCAATGGTTCTACATAGTGTTCCAAAACCTTCTAGTGATGTCATATATGTTTTGGATTGTCTTAGCAAGATTAGAAAATGACAATCACACCCTAGTGTTCTTGTCATGGGTTATACTTCAGTTTCACCTCCATCGAGAAGATACAAAATTTGTACATAGAACATACATGGTTACAACATTGAAATAAATCCCTGGAATTTTGATACTTGATGAAGGACACAATCCTTGAAGCACTAAATCAACAAGGTTGAGGAAATGTTTAATGAAACTTCCAACAGAGTTGAGAATATTACTTGGCACATTGTTTCAGAATAATTTCTATAGGAATATTTCGACGCACTTTGTTAGGATAGACCGAAATTCCTTCACGAGGTTCTACAAGAGCTAGACTATAAATAAAGGATGAGTGGTAAAATAGAGAATAAAGCGCAACATTTAGTTGAGGCACGGGCGAGGAAATTGTTCTTGAACAACATTAAAAAGAAAATTAACGTAACTCAGACATTGATGAAGAGAAGATGCACAGTGTATATGTGCTGAGAAAAATTACGAGCGGTTTTATCGATGTTTATGACAGTGGAAATTCTACTTAATAGATACTCATGGTTTGCAAATCTATACATTGCTAATGAATATGTCCGATGAACAAGAAGAGATTGTACAAAAACTACGGATGATAATGGTTGATTCTATTTGTTACGCACTTGGAGGTTGAACTTTTGATAACACTCGGATTGATACATCCATGGTTGAAGAGACGTTTGATTTGAGAAAAGGTTCCAAAATAAGATTTGTTTTGAGCCTAATATCACGAGTAGTGAAAAATGGAAAGGTGTTTTCCTTTGGCCACAACCTTGAAACATGGAGGTTTTTAATAAAGTTATTTGAGAAATGTTTCAAGTGGCAAAATGGTAAAGAGATTATGTTACTAACTGGTGAACTAGATTTGTTTGAAAGAAGAAAAGTGATTGACAAAATCGAAGACCCTCGCAGCGGTTCAAAGACAATTCTTGCTTTTATCAATGTGTGTGCTGAAGGGATTAGTTTAACAGCAGCTTCTAGAGTGGTTTTTTTTATTATTATGATCAGCTATTGTTAAACTAATCTCTTCAGCACACGCATTGATTGAAACAAGAAGTATCTTTAAACCGATGTCAATATCTTTGAATTTATCAAGCACATTTCCTCTTTCAAACAAATCTAGTTCACCAGTTAAGTAACATAATTTCTTTACCATTTTGCCACTGAAATTATTTTTCAAATAACACCTTTCAAACCTCCAAGTTTCAAGGTTGTGACTAAAGAAAAACACCTTCCCATTTTTTCACTACACGTGAGATTAGGCTCAAAACAAATCTTATTTTGGAACATTTTTCTCAAATCAAAATTTCTTCCTTCAAGTCTCTCCAGTTCTTCTTTGCCGAAAAACTTAGCTGCACATGTACAATCTTGTCTTGTTCATCGAACATATTCATCATGAGCAATGTATAGATTTGTAATCCATGAAGAATATCTATTAAGTAGAACTCCCACCGTCATAAACATCGTTAAAACTGCTTGTAATATTTTTCAGCACATATATATCGTGCATCTTCTCTTCATCAATGTCTGAGTTGCGTTAGTTTTCTTTTCAATGTTGTCTAAGAACAACTTCCTCACCCGTGCCTCAAGTAAATGTTGCGCTTTCTTCTCTATTTTACCACTAATCCTTTATTTAGAATCTAGCTCTTGTAGAACCTCGTGAACGAATTTCGGTCTATCCAAACAAAGTGCGTCAAAATATTCGTTTAGAAAATGTTCTGAAACATTGTGCCAGAAAGTAATATTCTCAACTATGTTGAAAGTTTCATTAAACATTTCCTCAACTTTGACTCAGTGCTTCAAGGATTGTGTCCTTCACCAAGTATGAAAATTCCAAAGCTTTATTTCAATGTTGCAGCCATGTGTGTTTTGTGTGAAAATTTGGTATCTTCTGATCTCTATAGTGCTAAAAATGAAGTATATCCCATTACAAGAATACTAGGGTGTGATTACCATATTCTAATCTAGTTGCTAAGACAATCCAAAACATATTTGACATCACTAGAAGGTCTTGGAACTCTATGTAGAGTCGTTGATTTTGGTGTTGTCGAACCTCTCCAGATTCTACGACCGTGAATCGGATACACCAGCACAAAGTCTTCCGTTTTTTGAACTCTTTGCGCCACGTGTAGAGTGTAGTTTTTGGAGCTAGGATTAGTGGTATATTCCCTAGAAATAACTTCAAGTAACTTTTAAGAAAAAAATAATGAGAAAGGTTTTTCCAATTCCAGGTGCATGTGATATGACACAACCACCATTGATTGTGCAGTTTTCTATCATGAGTGATGGTTCCATTGAGCCAACAATGTTTTGCCGAAGAAATTCAAAAGCTGATTGTGCAGTTATTCAGGATCAACAGCATGAGTTGAGGATATATGTCTTTTTTGTTCCGATTTATATTACATATCTTCTTCCAAGCATTATTTCTCATTTCTTTACCATGTACAAGGTAGTCAGACTCGAGATCCTACGAAAGATCGGGTAGAGGCCAATAGATTGTAAATTTGGGGATCGTAAGATCCTACCAAATTTAAAAATTCATATATATATCGCATATAAACTTTTTTTTTTGAACCGGGTATCCTCTGTGCGGAATTGTAGAAACTAATCCATTGAGCCGGGTAGGACCACAAAAGGTGGCAAGAATTGGTTTTGATCCCGTGACCTCTAATTAAGCTGGAAGTGATCTCTTACCATCTCATCCAAGTATTCTTGGGTATATAGACTTATAATATGTTTATAAGCAACATAATTTAATTTGAAAAAACTTCAAATAACACTAAAATTACTTCAAAAAATTGAAGTTTAGCATTTTGGTGGAACACAACTACTCCCTCCGTCTCAAAATTATTGTCTTTTTAGAGTTATGTACGTGGATTAAGAAACATCAAAGATTGATAAGTTAAGTCTCTTTTACCCTTCCGTTATTAAGAAAGAGAAAATATATTTAATTAATGCTTCAACTTTTATAAGGGTACAAATGATAAACTAACATTAATTGTACGTTGATTTCCAAAAAGGACAATAGTTTTGGGACAAAATTAATAAACTAAAAGGAAAATAGTTGGGACAGAGGGAGTAGTAGCTAAAGATGCTAATATATAGCAGTTGAAGCCATTTGGAAAAGGTTAAAAGAAAATGAATACTTTAAGAAATAGGATGAATTGAAAAATAAAAGGAAAAGGAGATAGTTATCATGAAAGAAGAAGTGAGATGGTTATGGATTTGTATTGAAAACGGAAAAATGTTCTAACCGACCAAAAGAAAGAAAGGCAAAAAATATTTTATGTTTTTTTCTTGAACCGGCCAAAAAAACATAACCATTACGCAAACCCTACTTGCAAACCCGGTTTTATGGGTAAACTACAAGATCGCATGAATAGTGCAATTCCAACGACTCTACGATTTTCCACGGCGATTCTTCCAGTTCCCACACAGATCTGATTCTATCAACGGTCCAGCAAGCTAAGGTGGTTAGTTTTCAGATCGTGATATCGTCTGATCTTACATTTCAGATCGCGATCTTGTCTACCATAATCATGTAGATTCATATTTGAGGAACAAATGTACTATATAGTGTATAGCGTATCACAAAAGAATATCACTTTAATCAAATTTTACTATGCTATAGCCGCTATATAATAGCATTGAAACGCTAGTAAATTTACATGTAAAATTTATAGTAAAAATTAGTGAAGTAATTTTACTTGACTTACAATGGGTTCAGAAATGTGTCCTATTTCGGTTTGCAGTATATTCCAATTCTTTCTTGATATCAACATTTGAACCCTGCAATGATATAGAATAGTTGCACTAAATTAGCCTTTAGCCTTAGAATAGAAGATCAAAATGAAGGGGGGAAAAAAAAGAATACCATTTACCCTGTCCATGAAATTTTTTGTACATGATCAAATGAAGATCTCAAACAAAGAGATATTATTCCATTTTTACACGTAGAGATGTTGTTCATGAATAACAATATCATAAAAGTAGTGGATCGTTCATTGACGGTGCTTATAATTAAGAAAATGATAGATACTTACATGAAGAATTTTGAAAGTCTACCAACCGAAGAAGAACAAACTATTAATGAAGAAACAAGCAAGTTGGAGTAGACGGAGGAAGAAAATGTGTCGATACGCGATTACGAGTGAGGAAGAAAAAACATGAGGATTTGAATCCCTAGAGAAGAATTGAATACAACTTTGATATCAAGTAATCTTCTTACCACTCACCTACAACCCACCTTCATATGCATTTCAGCACCAAAGTCATTTCGTCCTTTTCAACCTAACACTCTCCAATTTTACGCCGCCAGCATGATGGACATAACATGTTTCCTCTTCAACCAATTTCCACCTAGATCTGGATTCTTCAATGGTAATGCCTTTCAATTTGGTGTGTAATGTAACCACCATGGCTATGTGATTGTAGGAAATAAGAGTTACTTTGCAACTGTGAAGACAAGATGAAGAAAATGGGGGCCGAAATTGAGGAAAATGATATGGGAATACGGCGGGTGGAAATGAAGAATCGATGACAGAAGATATATATATAGGCAAGTAGAGAACTAGGGTTAGAGGGGAGATATTGAATGGAAATAAGCGTACAAATTAAAATTAGGTTTTGATTTAATCTCAACCTTTCATTTTAATCAAACGACTCTCATTCATTCTCACCATTCTCATATATTTTTACCATTCTCATATGATACATTCTCTCCATGTACATTGTACACCAAATATTTGGTTCGATTTAAGAACTTCTACAATGGTTCAATTATTTTGGTTCGGTACGGTTCCGTTGAGCAAATATTTTGGTCACTCCTAATTGCATTATTCTATGTGTAACTACAAAAAGTCCTTCAACAAGAAAAGTTGATAAACCATGTTGAACATACAAAGAACTGTGCTTCGTCTTCATTACAAAAAATGGAGTTCCCTCACCTATCACCACAGTTTTCATTGTTCACCGATAAGAAATGGTATGGAGTTTTGCCAAATTCGGTTACTCTTGCGAGTTTGCTTTCTGCTTGTGCTCAACTGGAAAATATTGTTATGGGAAAGTTACTTCATGTTCTGGTAGTTAAATATGGATTGGATGATACTTCATTGAGGAATGCTCTTGTTTTTTTGATATGTATGCAAAGTGTGGAATCATTTTCGATGCGCGTTATTTGTTTGAAACTACGAAGTTGATAAATGGTCTTGCAATAGAAGCAAGGTTGTTTAGATCGAGATCCATGTAAATTCATGGAGCTTTGGAATGTTCGTCTTGAAGACTTGACCCGATAAGAGTTATCTAATATTAAAGAAACCTATAAATGATGAGATGGACTCCGAAAGAGAACAATGACAACAATGACCTATAAATCCTAGTAGTAATACAATGATTTTATTCAAAAACATACTTTTTGAATATACATGAGAATCATAACAAACAACAACCTAGCTTCCACGATCAATTACATTACATATAGATACAGAGAAACTTATTATGAGTTTAAATGATTGAAAATAAAAAATAATAATGCTACAAATTACAAAACACACAGCCCTCCTGGTTTTGAGGGAGAGCCTAAGGACAAAGGTGAATAATGAGGAAACTGCAGCAAACTACCCCCTTGGTTTTTTACTCAGCTAATGGTAGAACTGCATGCGGGTCACGGTTTGTCATACACAAATTTTGTTCTGGGATCCGCAATGACACCCTTCCCTCCGTTCACTTCTAAGTCATGTCTGCGTGAATAGAAGTATACACAAATTAGTAAGCTTGCCTACAGGCGTGCGGCGATACCTTATTAGCAAAGGGCATCCCCAATATGCTAGCACTGTTTCGCACTCTAAATATTTTTAGAAGGCATAAATTGAAAGCTAAGCATTGTACAAAATAAAATTAGAAAAAATGTTGATGGTGAAAACAAAGACTCAACTGAAAAACAAAATCAGGGATGGTCAACTGTTCACGAGGTACATATCTAAAGAGCTGCAGAAGTCTATCAACATATACCACTTTCTTCCAAACCTGCAAATTAATTTTTAATATTATAGAATATATATATATATGTGAATACGATATCCTTAAATATATTTAGATTTGACTACATACGTCATTATCCACAAACATTTGAAGTCCAAGTACTGCTGCTTTTAGTCCAAAACTTGGATGAAGCACATATATTGCCTACACATCAAATTGAGAATATAAAGTAAAGACTACGTAATGCATTATTAGGGGACTAAAGACAATGCATAGCTGTAACAATCCTTAAAAAACATAAAAATAAATATAAATAACAATCCTTAAAAAACATAAAAATAAATATAAATAGTACATACATGCAGATTGCGCTGATGCTTACGACCAAGAATTTGTTGCAATCTTTTCATCCAACCCAGGTCTGGCTGTCTAATACCAAAAAAGAACGAGAAAATTAAAAGTGAACTGTCAACAAACAAGCATGAAGATATTTGCGCACAAACCAGGAGCAACTAATAAATGCAATTATACACAGTTCACAAAACACCTTGCTCTTAAAAATTTGTTTCTCTTCCAACTCGTTGTTTACCTCTTTCTTTCGTTCAAGTATGCTTCATTCCAGTTGCACAACTTCAATTCATTTTAACATTATTTATCTAAAAAAAGATCTCCTTGTCTATATTTAGTGTAGCCTCATAAAAGTAAACAAGAATATATGCCCTCTGCAAAAAATGCATTTAATAGCTAAGGTGTCCTCAACAAAGTAGCATAAAGTCACATTGAATCAAAACAAAGGGTTGCTCAAATTTAATATTGGGCTTTGTATTGAGTCTTTTTTTTTATGAATCAGCTTTGTATTAAGTCTTAGTAAAATAAACAATGGTACTAAGCAAATGTTTTCATGATACCATTCCAACCATGACCTAAGCCAACAGCCATGCAGATGTTTCTAGGAACTGTGCAACGTACTACAGTTACAGTGTATGTTTGGAAACCAACATAGTTTTGTAGATGTGTATAAAAAAATGTTCAACCGATATTCCATGTCTTGACTATTGAATTTCTTGTTCCCTTCTGAAATTATATAAAAGTAGAGGAGATTACCAAAACTTAGGCTACCGGACAATTTTAATTCATTTGACATAGTGATCACATCATTCTCGCAAAATAACTAGATGGGAAAGGAAGTGTTAACAATGTGTCATCTCCCTTTGCACATTCAAATGTTTTCCAACGGAGACAATCCTTGGCATATTGCAAAATGCAGCAGACATAATTTATGAAAAACCAGACCAATCAGTACATGCAAGAATTCAAATATTTAACACTTACATCTGCAGAGATGCAGCGGAGTGGAAGTAGACAAGAGTATAAGGTTTCTGTATTAAAGCCTCGAACTCCTAAAGTTCAACACGAACAAAACAAAGCTCAGAAGTTACAAAAATAATGCTTGCCAATATCCAGAAGATAAAAAATTAATTGCCAAACTAATGTGTGACAACTGTAAAACATATCCAGCTTAAGTGTATAACTGAATTACCTTCACCACATATAATATAAATCGTTCCAGATCAAGACACCTGAGCAAAAAGTGAGCCCCCACAACGACCATGACAGGACGACCCTCACTGTCTACCCCTCCACGATAGCTGGAAAACATAAGTATCTCAGTCATTAAATGCAAAGATGCATAAAAAAATCACTGGTGGCATGCCCTAACCTTGAAATGGGGCAACCTCTCCCCTCCCCAAACATTTTTTCACCAGGGAAAAAAAGCAAAGGTCAATCTGAATAAATGAATGAAGCATTCACATTGATTGGCTAAGAAAAGCAAGAATAAATAAGTTTTTTTTTTGACTAAGTTTTTTTAAATAGCACAAAAGCATAGTTGTCAAAAACCAGACATCCCAAAAGCTTAAGTTGTTGAGCGAAAATACATGAATGGTTTTTGTTACTTTTGTATTTGGAGGAACCCAAATGCAAGAGGCGATTGGTGGCATCAAGCATGGACAATGCATTGGCTAATCCCACCTTGTGATGAATTTTAAATTCTATTTTGAAGAACAAAGATAGAAATGTTTAAAACTGATTTATTAGATGTCAGAGTAGTGAAAAGCAGATGATAAAATAAATAGATACTCACACAATTTTCATTTCTGCAATTTCAGAAAGATTTAAAGAGTTTGCTTTGGATAGGTATCTAGAGTGAAGAGAATATTCTTCGGCAGCAGACAATTGAGGTCCCTCAATATTGCCATATCCAAGTAATTTAGCACAATTAAATCCTCTTTGTGCTTCGGCAGTTTTCTCCCACTGCTCCAGACGCCTTTGATCAGGGTCTTTGATCAAGGACATGAAGGCAGGATCCAAAAATGACTCTAAATTTGATGAATTCCTACACATGGATCAGGAAAATTCTACCAAAAGTGAGATTTAAAAATGTGTGATTTTCTGTTTAGTCAAAAAAAAAAAGTGTGATTTTCTGTTTAGTCAAATACAACAAAAACACTGAAGCACATACAACTAAATTGCAACCAAATGAATCTAAATATGCTCACACGCGTTCTTCAGAGGTTTGTAAAATGTAAACTTGTAATGGAAAATGTTAAATATATTAGGCTTAAATGCAACTTTGGCCCCTCAAGTTTCACAATTGCTTGATTTTGGCCCTCCAAGTTTCAATTGTTTGATTTTAACCCATTTTGTATTTGCTGATGTAGCATTTTAAAAAATAATTATAAACAAAAAAAAACTATAATTTTTTTATTATCTTTTTATTTTAATTTTAAAATGCCACATCAGCAATTTTCAGTCAGAATGTCAATCGGGGGCTAGCAAATGCAAAATGGGGTAAACTTAAGGGGTTAAAATCAAGCGATTGAAACTCTGCTAAAATCAACATCAGGTGGGGTTTAAGCCAATATATTATCTGGTCATGTAAACCAACATCTATATATCCATAGATTAACCCTAACCCTAACCAACATCTATGCATCATGACTCCTAGTATTTATTTTCACAATGAAACATACTGAGAAATCAACAGAAAAAAAATAAAAATTTTAAAAAATTACTGACTTTCGAACCAGGCCAATATCACTGACTGGAAGATCAACTGCAACATCAGGTGATCTCGAAACACTCTTTTTAGGCAAAGGCTTTATTCTGATTTTACGTTCATCTATGATGGTCTCACCATTTTCATCCCCAACATCTGCAGGAAGTTTTGTCAAAGCAACTTGCTCCTCATGTTTATCCCGGGGAAAGTAGAGTGGAAGCAGCCTACATGATGCAAAGGTAAAAATAAATAACACAGTCCAAAGGTAATGTTGAAAAGACAATCAACCAAACTTCCATAAGCATATAAGAAAGTTCGTGTCAAAAAGAAAATTGAAGATATCAAAATAGAAAGGAAAAAAAAAGTTGAGAATACCTTTTATATATTTCAGTATCAGTTGTGCTAGTAGTGCAAAATACAACAGCTGTTACGTTATCTTTCTGCTTTTCAAGAAACCGCCGCACAGTTCCTGAATAAAAGACATCAAAGGAAAAGACAACAAAAGAAAATTTAGCCTAACATTAACATGTCATCCATTAACAATCTGACAGTAATTTTCAGCTCAACAAGAATCAAACATATATATAAATCCACAGGGACATGATATATTAACTTTAAGTCTTCAGGATTCATACATTATGGTAGAATGATTTATGAATGGGAAATTTTTTTAGAAATATGATGCACCCATGCGTTTTATTTTCTTAGTCAGTCTGCACCTGTCATCCCCATGATTGTTAATCTAAAAACCACTTGGTAAGTAACATAGAAAATCAATAAACGCAAATTTAGAGGAACTGACTGAAACCATGAAGAGTACAATTTATCATTTTATTTTGCACTCTCTGTCCAAAGTTTGTTTTTCTTATTATCAAGTCAACAACTCATTTTTCTGATCTTTGGCATTAATGCCTAGTATTTTATGTATGGTTGGAGCTTAATGGAAGAGAAATAATGATCGCAGTAATTTCAATTTGCATGAGATTGGCAGTTAACCAAACTAATGTATCAGGCCATAATATGTCAAGAAACAAAATGAAAAAGTAAAATCATGCCAAAAAGAAAAATCTCACTTATAGCTACATGAGCAGCAGGTTCTCGGGGATAGTTCTTTGCCTCCGTATAAATACAACCCATAGCAATGCTACATAAATATATGGCTAAGATAAGTAAGCTGTGCATCTTTAGAAAACATTAGATTCCCAAAATAAATATTGCAAGAAAGTAAACAAATTATATAACAATTTGGGGTGACAAGAAACCTTCGCAGTCCGCTGTCGACTAGAAGCTCCAGACATGAACGGTAGCAATGACTTAAAGCATTCTCTGCAGCCGTATGGTACTTTACAGCATATTTGGGGCCAACGGTGTGGATAACTCTCCTACAGAATATTTATTAACGTAAATATCATGGTATAGTTCAGTAACAAAAAATAGAAATGTAAAATGCAACAACATAATTTGTGCAGCATGATATATTATTAAGCATCTGGAGTTTAAACCACAGGAAAAGAAAAGGCGTGCAGTCTATTACAATTAATATATAAATTCCATGCCCATTAACCACCGTTCGACAAAGACAAAGAAAGTATGGGAGTAGCTCCTTTCAATCAATGCAACAACACATACTTAAATACATTCAGAATGTCTGTTCCACCAACAAGAGAAAATACTGTAAACCGTGATTAATTGTAGAATTTATGTACTAATAAAATTAAAACAGAGACTATTGCTTCATTAGCTTGAAAAAAGAAATGAAAGAGGCCAACAATCAAACCTTGCAGGAAGGTCATATGCATTGGTGACTTTAGCCATCCCTGTTCGACATCCACCCTGTTAACAATAAAGATGCATTAGTTCAATTCTCAAGCATCATATCATATCCAGAAAAAAATTCCCCAACAGGTTACTGAAATATGAAAATTTAACTGGAGCTGCTTTTTGCAAGTTTATGACAGTGAACCGCCAATAATAATTAAAATACAACTGATAATAGAATAAATAGTAAATTTGTATCTTATATCGCAAGCTCACATTACCAACATCCAACATGGAGCACATAAACAATTTTGCTAAATAACTAACTATACCAGAGTCGCACATTCTTCTGCAAGACCAGGTCCAGCTGCAGCATGCAGTCCAGGGCTGCTGTGTGCTTCATCCATATTCTGTCAACCATAAGAAAAGAAAACCAGATAGAAAGTAAGATATTATTACACTTGTTTTATTTTCTGGAGTTCAGTCCTAACATGCTTAATAGCATCAGTATATTATTATGAATAAATATATGTCCTCCTAATAGTTAATAAGTATTAAATCAAAAGATGGGCGGGTTTGATATCTTTACTCTTTAGAACAGAAAAATGCAATCAATACCTTTTAGATTTGGCAATTAGAAGAATCATTACGAAGATTTATTAGGACTTGAGACAATATATAATCTATCTCATATCGTGCAGTCAAAATATAAGATGCAGGATATCAATTTCAGATTATTAAAATATTGATAGGTCTCATGACAAGTGTCAGCAAAATTTGAAATATAGCCTGATTCCCAGTTGCAAGTAGCCACAGTAATATGAGAGCAAGGGAAAAGAGGAAAAAAGGTTACTTGTCAAACATATTTTTTATTTAAGAATAAAGACCTTGCTTTTGTTGCTTGATATTTGGACCAAAACGGCTCAATGTTGTTTGATTGAATCACCAAAGCATAATTGTCTACCTAAAAAGTTGTTGCTTTTTTTTTTTTGACAAACTGTTGTTGCTTTTGAAATTTAAATGCCGAAAAAACATATTTGCATTTCAACAAAGATTTCTAAATTACACGAAAAGTGTCTCTAACAAATAATAACAACAACCAGAGTCTTTTCCTACTGGGTAGGCTGCAGGTACATAGATCAAACAATGCCATTAAGTTCTATGATGTGTTAAATCATCAACCAGTCCTTTAAGATGTTAGTCGTTAATAATGGTTCACTAAGATACCATTTTATTTGCCCAAAAAACAAAGGACCGGAAAGCACAAAAATAATGGTCCTATATTTGATTTAAAAATATTTCATGAGACAACATCAAACAAATGATGAGTGACTTGAAAAAGTTCCAACATAGTTGCTCATAGAAAGTGGGGAACAATTTTCGTCTTGTGGAGGTGAACAACAATTCAAACTGCAAAATTGTCCCCTTGCTTCTACCTCCCAACTCCCTCCCTCTATCATAATAACAATGAGAACATTGTCACTTATTCTCCCTTCATCCACTATGACCGCTGCACTCCCTAGACTATGCACGGACACTCTGTTCTACAGTTTTCTAGACGATTTCTATTTGCACCATAGTTTACCTCCTCTCATCTTCACTTAAAGGCATATTGCTTCCATTGTCGACCTACCTGTTATAGTATTCAAATGGTTCTCCAAAGTATGACTATATTCTAATTCTCTTAATCTCTGTTCAATTACATTTTCTCATAGTTCTATAACTGTGGCTTTTGAACCTAATCCCTCTGTAGTTAGCAGTTCGATAATATCTCCTTTATTCTTACAATCGACCGAAGTGCATTCCTCCTTTCATCTCAAATTTTATTCAACCTGATTTTCTCATTAAACTATTTTTTTTATGGGTCTTGCTAACAAGCTCCCTAAAGGCACAACTTAAGGAACTAAAAGTAGAAATTATATCTTTAAATTTGTGTTGAAAATGAAATTTTTTAAAATTTTAAAGAATAAATAAGCAACTTTCGATGATAAAATTTCTCTCTTTGATTCTTTAAATTCTTCCCTTAGGGCACTTGTTAGCATTTTACATTTTTTATATCCAAGTTATACCTTTCACCCCCCAAGACATTGTTAAACACCAGAAGAAAAAAATCCAAGCATTTCCACAGAATCAAAGCCCTCCATATAATGTATAAAAGAAAGAGTAGGGGGAGGGAGATCATTTTTAGTTTTTCTGTTTCATGACAAATCAAACAATTCAACTAACAAAATAACCACACTGCGGTACTTTTTAGTCTAACCTATTCCATAGGAGTCCTTATTGGCTCATCTAACTGTCCATAACACTGCAATAAACGCCTATAACATGGATGTAGTATCTTAAGCAGATGAGGTTAAGATTTACATCATGAGGTCCCATGAATCATGATAGAAAACAACATGACAATAATAACCGCAACTTTGTAGTTACCAAACCTACAACTACAGTCTACAGCAGATAGTGTTCAGCTCAACTATACTTCACTAATGTTTAAGTAGGAGGGGAAGCAAAAACATTTCTTAATCATTCAATACAATTAATTGTCCGATATCTTAGTTAGTTTCTACGAATTTTCCACTTCTCTCCTCTACATTAAAATTCCTACTTCCTAACAATTAATAAAGGAAAACTTAAACAACAAACTTAAAAAAAAAGCGATAATAAATACCTCATTGGTCGAGTTTACAACAGCATCAACCTCAAGATTCCAAGGATTCCCTCTCCACAAATAAATCCTCGAATTAATTTCATGATCAACAGGAAACCTAGAAACCGACGAACTACCATCTTCTCCTGACGCGGACGCTAAAGGATCAGGAAAATAAGAACCAGAAAACGGAGAATCATCATCGTTTTCATATCCTAATGACTGATCGGTATCATTCCATCGCGGAACTTGATCTAAAGTGACAACATAGTCAGCACTATCAGTAGGTAATCCGCCTCGAGGTGTAGCTGAAACCGCCGCAGCCACAGGTCTATGCATTACAAGGACTCCACTTGTTTGTTCAAGCTTGTACAATCACTATGCTACATACATGAATTAATAATCTAGCATTAAATTCTCATAAATAAGCTACAATTCTGATTTTAGATTCTAGATTAAAATTTGAATATAATTGGGAAAAAAATGTAATTGAAAAATTAATAAATAAAAAAAGAAGAGACATAGTTTGAAAATAAGCAAAAGTGAAATTCACGATGAGTAATAAAGAATTAAAACCTGAAATCGATGGGATGAAGAAGAATTGAAGAGAATTATATTATTGTGTTGTGTGAGAAATATGAAAAATGAGATAATTGAGATTGGTATGCAAATGATGGGTTGGTTGCTGAGGTGAGACGGTGAGCTTGCAATTTGTAAATGTAAGCAGCTTGTATTATTGATTTTTGTTTTCTGGTCAATTATTGAACATTATTGTGTTTTTTTGCTCTATTAATTATTTTTAAAATTTTATTTTGATCTTTTAACTATTTTTTATTACGGATTAATCTTTTAACTTTTGATTTTAATCGTTAAAAAAATTCAAAAAATATTAAAGGATCAACTTAACGTTTTTTGAATGTATATATACACTATATGGTAGCATAAGAGAAAAAAAATTCCTCAACTCAAATCATTTGAGTAATCCTATGATAACACATTTACATGGTATTTAAAAATACATCGATGCGTTTAGATGCATTTGTAAAATAATTTTACACTAACACTATATTATAATTAAAGTCTTTTTTTTATCAAGGGAAGCTTGAATTATTATTATTATCATTATTATTATTATTATTTTGTTACAAGCTTGAATTATTAGTATTATTATTTTTAATTTTCCTTTTTTTATTGATAAAATGAAAAAGGAAGGTCCTTAGTTAAAACAAAAGAAAAACAAAAATTATGGTTTTCATCGATGTCAACCCAAAAAAAATACTAATAAATTATGGTTTTTGTCTTTTACCGTTGCTTTATTCAAAGAATATATGGCTAGGGGAATGGGTAGTTCAATAAAGTTGAACTAAGGGTTTTTTTTTTTTTGGTAAGTAATTAAAGGAAGTAAGAGAGAAAATTAATATTGTATTAATATACTGATAATTAATATTTGTGTATTAAAAAAATATATTTATAGCAATTGAAATTGGAATTTAGAAGAAACTCAAGGGGTGTGGTTGAGCGGCATAGGGTTCATCCTCCTTTAACCAAGGGTCGAGGGTTCGATCCTCACCTTGGGTATGGAGCAGCTTTAAATCCTTGGGCCAGCTATCCCACCCTTTGAGGTGCCTCCAATCTAGCGAGGGATTAGTCACTGCGTTCGGCGGTGGATACTCCGATCTTGACCAAAAAAAAAATTGGAATTTAGAAGAAACAAGTATTATACAGTAAAATCTCTATAAACTAATAGAGTTAGAACTGGAGAAATTTATTAATTTAGAGAATTATTAATTTATCGATAAATTCATAATTATTAATTGAAAGAGTTTTTAATGACTTGTAAATCAATAATGACTTTAGTAATATGCATTGAAAATCAATAATGATTTTAGTAATATGCATTGAAAATCATGTATTCTTAAGCAAGTTTGTCATATACGTATAAATTACATTAATGTGATAGATTATTAACATCATATCTCACAAGTTTGCCATATTATTAATTTATGATTTTCTTGGGACCAAAAATTACAAAGGGATCTCCCGAAAAATTATTATCTTATTATTTTATCGAATTTTTCAATTTTTTACATTGGCCCAAATCGGGACCGGACAACTTTATTATTTTAGAGAGCTTATTAATTTACCAAGTATTAATTTAAAGAGATTTTACTGTAAGTATTATAGTTGTGAATTTTCTTTTTTGTTACAGAAGTTATTAGTTAGGATGATTATAATTTATAAGCTCTTTTATTTTGACGGAATAATTTATATGCTCTTTTTTTTTTATGTTTTAGGGTCTTGCTATATGGTGCATCCATGCACTGTTTAAGGAACATTTATTTAGATTGGGTCCCACATAATTTAGTGATATATGCAATATTTTACTATTAAATTACCGAACACAAGAACACTGTTACCGAATTTTTTTTAAAGCTAGATGTAGGTGTACACGTAACTAACTTACTCCCTACTCTATCCTTTGGTCTACCTTTTTAACTTCATTTACTGCAATTATTTTTTCAATTCTTTTGGGTGGCTCATATACTATACTGCTTTCTATACCAAAAAAATATACTATACTGCTTTATTTTTTTTGACGGATATATATTGGTTAACAAATTGATAATCTCCCTCAATAGTAATCCCGTTTGTTCAATTTTTTTTAATTAAAACAAAAAATAATTTAAAAATATTAAAATCTTAAAATAAAGTACATATAAGTGCAGAATAAGATCCAAAATATTAAATAAAATAAAATTGAACATGCATGCTCTCTTAAAAATATCAATCCATGTTATTTTATCAGCATTTGCAATCTGCATCTTCCTGTTAGTAACAAATAGTAATTTTAATTAGTAAAAAATAAAAAATAAATCACACTACAATTAGAAATATAAAAAGTTAAAAATAAAACAATGTAAAATTTGTACCTAAACTTTTGAAAGTAGAATTGGATTTAAATGTTCATCTTCACAAGTTTTCTTCTTCTTCTTCTTGAGTTTCTCCTTGGATTCTCTTAAAGGACATCCAGCAATATTATGTCCTACACCTTTGCATAATCCACAAGTATTCATACTGTGTGATAGCTCTTTTCCACCCTTAAGACGTCTTCGATTGGGACGACCTTTTGGTTTGGATTTTGGAGGACAATGAACAACATGTTGTGAATGAATCTCGTTGTTGCAATTTGTTACTTGTTCTTCAATGACAATATTTCTTTGGAGTTCTACTTCATCATTAGCAGGTGATTCTTGAAGCCGCCACCGCAATGGCAAGTAGTCAAAAGGAATTTCATGGCAATCTTTATGAAGAAAAATACTAAGAATGTGACGACATAATATCCCCCAAAATTCAAAGTGTTTGCAACTGCATGTAGCTACTTTGCCATCCCAATAGATGACATGTTTTCTAGTTCTACTAGTATTAACATGTTTATAATATCGCAAGACAAACACATTGTCATTTTCATCATGAATTGAATATTGAGTTGACCATTCAAACTGCTCTTGAAACTTCTGAAAAGCAAACCGTGTAAGAACGCTATGTGCTTTCTCTTGTAAGGGTGACATGAATTTCACATTTAATCTTTTGCACTTTTCTAACATCATATCGTGCTCTTCTTTTTGCTTAATGTCATCAATTGCTATATCAACCTGGAATTAATTTACATAAATTAATACATAAGCATTTAAATAAATAGTACTTAATTTAAAAATATTAATACATCACACCTGCTTTGCAAAGTCTGCTAGACTTGTATGAGAATTGATGAACCGTTTAATAAACGCATTGATACTTTATGATCTTCCGGTTGTTGTCATCCCACCAAAGAAATAGTCACGAAGATAAGCTAGTGCCCAATAACTCCTAATTTCATACAATCCTTTCACATGTTTATTTGACTGTAGGTTGTACTTAGCAACAACTTCTGGCCATTGTTGTTCAAATTCTTCACGTGTCTCCAACTTATACAACTCATAAAAATCAGAACACCATTGTGCATATTTGTCTCTAAGTATAGCATTAAACCAAGAACTAAACTTGGAAGTGATGTGCCATATGCAAAAACTATGTTTTGTTGATGGTAAGTCTTTCGAGATTGCTTCTTTCATCCATGGATCTTGATCAGTTAATATAGTCTTCGGAGGCTTCTTCATCAAAGATATGAAAGTCTAAAATAATTGGAAGTTTAATATAAGTTTAAAAAAAATAGGAAGTTATGTATACTGATAAAATATAATAAATAATGTAAGCATAGAAGTTACCTTCATTAGCCAACGAAATGCAGCCACTGTTTCATTCCGTAAGAGTGCACATCCAAAAAGTATAGTCTTTCCGTGGCTATTCATACCCACAAAAATTGCAAATGGCATTTCATAAGAATTGACCTTGTATGTAGTATCAAATACAACAACATCGCCATAGCTTTGGTACTAATCAAAACAAGAAGCGGGGGACCAAAAAATATGTTCTAACCTTCTTTCTTCATCAAGTGTATATGCATATTGAAATTTAGAGCAACTTTTTTTTGCATCATCACAATACTTTAGGAGATCCATAACATCACTTCTTTCAACCTTTTTATTGGTTTTCAAAAAGAGATTCCGAATATCCTTTTCCATAAATTGAAGATAACCATGCTTCACATTCTTTTCTAGCTCTATGACACACATTATTTGTCTAACTTAAAGTCCGCCTTCTTTTAATAAGAAAATCCGTTCACGATCTTCTTCCAAGATAGTTCGATAAGCCGGTAAGAAACGCACTTCTGATTGAGTTAGCAAACCATGATTATGTTCAATAACAAATGACGTAACTCGCCACTCAATTGGAAATATATCATGAGATTTATGTAATTTAATTCGCAAAAGAGCTTTGCATTCACACTTTGACGATTCTCTTTTTCTTTGCTCTTTTGATGGATCCATAATTTTCAATGAGACTTTACCTTCACGGTGGCAAAAAAAATCACGCTTGATAATAACTCCATTTTTTTTTATGAATCTACCTTTCTTTATTGAAAATCCTTGTTGATAAGCATATCTCTTATAAAAGACAAATGCTTCTTCTTCACTAAGAAAAATTTGACCAACAAAAGGAGCACAATTTGTCTCATTACAAGTTTCATCTTTATCAACTTCTTCTAAAATTTCACCCATCTCAATATTTTGACTTGAAGGTACTTGACCTTCTTTCTCAAGACTCTCAATATTATCAACTTCTTCTAAAAATTCATTTATCTCGATGTTCTGACTAAAAGGTACAAGACTTTCTTTCTCAAGATTTCCAATATTATCAACTTCTAACACATTATTCTCCGAAAAATTATCATCTACCGGACATTCATTCAAATCAAAATTCACCGGACATTCATTCAAATCAAAATCTACCGGACATTCATTCAAATCAAAACTTGTTCTATTGTTGCTCATATCTATAGCACTACCACTATCCATTATACTATTTATAATCTACAAATAAAACAATAAATAAATAATGTGTTTAAATAGTAAGAAAAATGAATTTAGTATTATATCATGCACACAATAAAAATTAAAATTGAAGATGGAAAATATGTACCTGTTAATAGAAGACTTGAATATTTGTCTTTACGTTGAATTGGGAGTATTAGAGAACTAACAAAAACTTATTTGTTTTCCAGTGACACAAACGCGGGAAAAAGCTACCTTAACCTTCCATCTTCTATTTTTTAATACACAGTATTTGTTTTGTTTTTTTTTTAATGTATTATTCCAATTAACAAATACAGTTTGTATTGTAAATAAATAAAAAACAAAGAAACTTTTCATATTCTAGGTAGTTGTGTTTTTTACTGAAGCTTTTAGGTAGCTGTGTTATTTTCATTACACTTTGTATACCTACAACTAGCTTTCAAAACATTTCGATAACAGTGAGTATAACATTTATTAAAATATTGCATATATTTACAATTATGTGGGACCCAAACTAGTTAAATGTTCCTTAAACAGTGCATGGTATGCACCATATAGCATTTGCCTTTTAGTTAGTCCTATACTCAAAAATTGTGAATGATGATTTGATTTTTAAAGCTAAACAAACCATGAAATTGAAAACCAAGAGACACAGATCCGTACAAAACAATCCCCATGAATCAAATAAGCTTGGTTGGTGTGTGAATCTACTATCATCAATATAAGAAAACTAGTTATATATAAAATTACTTTTATGTCCTCTCTTTAGTTAATTGAAATCAATTTATTTTAAGGACATCTTAGTCATTTTGAAATTTCATTTTTTATTTTTTATTATTCTTATCTTTCTCTTTCTTACTTTTTAAATTTTTTATTATTTTTTCTCTTTCTACTTCTCTTCTCTCTCTTGCTTTTTCATTTTTTATTATTTTCTATTTCCATTTATTTTCCTTATTACTTTTCAATTTTTTTTATTTTTTCACTACAAACTTTTTAAATTTACAAGATTACTATAATTATGATGTCAAAAACAAAAATTTATTACTACTATACGATTTTTTCTTTACGTCCAATTTTCCTCTTACTTTTCAATTTTTTTTTCTATTTTCTTTTCACTATCAACTTTTGTTATATACAAGATTACTACTACTATGATTACTACTACGATAATTTTAATCAACAAAAAAAACAAAGATTACTATTTACTACTATTACTACTATTTACAAAGATTACTTTTCTTTTCAATGAAGATTCTTTCTTGGAATGTTAGGGGGTTGGGAGGGCTGGAGAAGCGTAAGGAGGTACGCAGATTAATTGGGGAGCAGAGACCTTTCATTGTGTGCATACAGGAAACCAAGTTACAGGACTGTGATAGCTTTTTGGTGTCTAGTTTGTGGGGTTCTTAACCACAGGAGTTCTCTTTTCGGCCGTCAGTCGGGGCGTCAGGGGGTCTGTTGACTATCTGGGACACCGATGAGATCGAGATGACTTCGTCCGGCAGTCAGGAACATGTGTTGTGGTCCCACGGTAGGTTTAAGAGGTTGGGTGAGGAGTTTACTATGGCAAATGTCTATGCTTCTTGTGACTTAGGAGCGAAGCAACAGTTGTGGGAGTTGATGTCTGCTCGTCTCCAGCAGGTTGTCGGTACATCACTTTGCGTGTACGGAGTTTGTGAAAGAGAAATGGGGTGCCCTTCAGGTGGACGGGTGGGGAGGCCATGTCCTCAAGACAAAGCTTAAGCTTATCAAATTAGCTTTGAAAGATTGGCACGTCTCCCATAGTCAAAATTTGCCGAGTAGGATTGAGTCTTTGAAATCCCGCATGTTAGAGTTGGATAGCAAGGGAGAGGAGTCCTTCTTATCTGCTTCGGAGATTGAGGACCTACATGGGATCACTTTAGAGATTCATTCCATATCTCAGATGCATGCTAGTATCTCGTGGAAACAGTCGCGGGTCCAGTGGCTTAAGGAGGGGGATGCTAATTCCAAGTTTTTTCACTCGATTTTGGCAAACCGGCGGCGAGGAAATGCGCTTAAGTCCATTGTGGTGGACGGGGTTCAGTTGGATTCTGTAGAGCCAATTAGGCAAGCTGTGTTTAACCATTTCGCCTCACACTTTAAGGCAGATAATGTTGACAGACCTGGAGTGGAGAATTTACAGTTTAAGTGTCTGAGTTGGGTGGAGGGCAATAGTCTCACTAAGCCTTTCTCGTTCGAGGAGGTTAAAGCGGCGGTCTGGGACTGTGATAGTTTTAAGAGTCCAGGCCCTGATGGGGTTAATTTCGGCTTCATCAAAGATTTCTGGGGGGAAATGCAGGCCGATATCATGCGGTTTATGTCTGAGTTTCATCGCAACGGGCGGTTGACAAAGGGCTTGAATTCCACTTTTATTGCGCTGATCCCTAAAGTCGATAGCCCCCAGCGCCTTCAGGACTTTAGACCGATAACTTTGGTAGGTAGCTTGTATAAAATCCTGGCTAAGGTTTTAGCGAATCGGCTACGTCTGGTGGTTGGGAGTGTTGTCTCTGAGACTCAATCCGCATTTGTACGCGACAGGCAGATCCTGGATGGGATTCTTATTGCAAACGAGATCGTGGATGAGGCACGAAAATGTAAGAAAGAGCTTTTGTTATTCAAAGTGGACTTTGAGAAAGCTTATGATTCCATCGATTGGGGTTACTTGGAAGCTGTGATGAGAAAGATGGCGTTCCCGCCTTTATGGAGGAAATGGATTAAGGAATGTGTGTCCACTGCTACTGCGTCTATGTTGGTTAATGAAAGCCCAACGGAGGAGCTCCCGTTGGAGCGTGGGCTACGACAGGGGGATCCTTTGTCCCTGTTCCTCTTTTTACTTGCGGCTGAGGGGTTGCAGGTGCTAATGCGGTCGATGACAGAGCAATAGCTGTTTATCGGGTATAATGTGGGTGGGCAGGGTAGCATTATTGTGTCTCATTTACAGTTTGCTGATGACACCCTTCTTCTAGGGGCAAAAAGTTGGGTCAACGTGAGAGCGTTACTGGCTGTTCTCATGCTTTTTGAGCTCATGTCGGGTTTGAAAGTGAATTTCCACAAAAGTATGTAAGTGGGGTCAATATTCCGGATTACTGGTTAGTCGAGGCAGCGAGTGCTTTGAGATGTAGAGTAGGTAAGATTCCATTTGTTTATCTAGGCTTGTCTATATGGGGTGATCCGCGATGGTTAGGCTTTTGGGAACCGGTGTTGTGTCGAGTTAGAAAGCGTCTGTCTATTTGGAAGAGCCGTTTCTTGTCTTATGGTGGTCGTTTGGTATTGCTCAAATCAGTTCTAACCTCTCTTCCTGTCTATGCACTTTCCTTCTTCAAAGCTCCCACAGGTATCATTTCTTCCCTTGACTCTGTTTTGCTTATTTTTTTTTTGGGGGGGGGGGGGGGGTTGTGAGGATTCTAGAAAGGTTTCCTGGATCAGTTGGAAATCTATTTGTATGCATCGGGAGTATGGAGGGTGTGGAGAGGCGGGTTGGACATGGGAGGGACACATTTTTTTGGTTGGGGGGAGTGCCGTTGAGTGTGAGGTTTGGTCGTTTGTTTGATTTGGCAAACACCAAGCATCATACTGTGGCTGAGATGTTTACACGAGGGTGGGGGTCAGGTGGGATGGCGTGGGAGTGACGGAGACAACTGTGGGTGTGGGAGGAGGAGATGTTGGGGGAGTGTCAGGCCTTATTACTTGATCTTCAGTTGCAGGAGCAGGTTGCTGATGCCTGGCGTTGGCGCTTCGATCCCGAGAGTGGGTACACGGTGCGTGGTGCTTATCAGATATTGACTACTCAGGAGGCGGTTCCGTTAGATGATACAGCAGACCTTATCTGGCATAGAGATGTGCCTTTGAGAGTGTATATTCTTGCTTGGCGACTCTTGAGAGACGGGTTACCGACGAAGGCCAACTTGGTTCGACGAGGCATTCTTGCTCCAGAGGCTCAGCTTTGCGTCTCTGGTTGTGGTGATGTAGAGACAGTGCAACATCTATTCCTCTCATGCGGTGTTTTTGGACCTTTGTGGACGCTTGTCAGGTCATGGATTGGCTTCGAGATGGTGGATCCTTTGACTCCTGTTGCTCACTTCACACACTTCACTTTTGCAGCAGGCGGCAGCAGAGGCAGACGTTCATTCTTGCAGCTTATTTGGTTGGTTTGTGTTTGGGTGACCTGGACAGAACGTAATCAACGCCTGTTCAAGAACTCAACGCGCTCGCTAACCCTTTTGTTAGACCTTATCAAGCGGCATTCGTTCTGGTGGTTGCGGTCACAGTATGCAGGGATAGGGGTTAATCTTCATTGTTGGTGGGTTAATCCCTTATTATGTTTGGGCATTTGATTGTATTATTTTGTTTTATTTTGATTCATGATGTAAACATTTTTGATATGCACTAGCACTCCTTGTGCCGGTACGTATCTCTCTTCGTGTATATATATATATATATATATATATATATATATATCATTTTAGCTTGTTCAAAAAAAACTATTACTACTATGATGTAAAAACAAAATTACTACTATTATAAGATTTTTTTTTACATTTAATTTTCTCTAATTAATCTTAATAAACATGATTAATTCACCAATTTTGTATACCGACAGTTCATTTTATCATTATTTATTTTGAAACTAATTCATTAATAATTGATTGATAATAAACCTTTCTTGACTTTGAATAAAAAATTTCATTTCCTAATTACTTTTATATATAAAAATGAGTGCGGTGCAAATATTAACAGATTTTTTATATAAAATAAAAAAATATATTATAGAAATACCACATTATGGTATTGTAAAAATACTCTTTATTTTTAATTTTTAATCATATTGGGACCTATTTTTTTCCGGAAATTTATAAACACGTAATTCCGCAATGAGTGTGGTATAAATATTTAAAAGATAGAAATACTAAACTAACTTTCGTAATTTAAATTTTTTCAAATTTTTACTAAATAAACCACCAAATTAGAAGCAAGATTTCTATGGCACAAATCCAAATTAGTCTCGATCCCTGTAAGGCAATCTCAAATAGGTCTCTGACATTACAAATATATATTTTTTGAACAAACAAAGACCTTACAAATATTTTAAAAAGATTCATGATTTTATTAAACTGTCAAATTTGTTCATATGTATAACCACTTACTATCAATTAAGTCCCTATATTTTAGAACTTACTGTCAATTTAAATTTAACAGTACTAAAGACCTTTTTGAAATATTCACTAATATAAGTACATAAAATTCACAACGCGGGTGTGATACAAATTTTATGCATCTCATTCCGATACATAAGACCCACAACGGGCACGGTGGTAACATATAACTGTGTTTTATATATAAAATAATTAAATAATTAATAAAAACAATATATTAATGTTGATATTTTGAAAATATAATAATGGGTTTTTTAAATTTTATTATATTGACCTTTTCATGTCAGTACATACTAGACTTTCACCCGTGCGATGCACGGGTCTTATAACCTAATAATTGTATTAATAAATTATTTCATATCAAATGTACAATATTAAAAAGGCATAAGATTTTATCAACAATAAAAAGAGGTAACACAAAACAAAGAGGTAATAATTTTTAACCAATTTTATTTTCAAAAGAATCATTCTAACCAATGTTAAACATGTACAATCCCTTCTCAAATATTTTCGCTAGTGACATACTTATCAAATTATCTACCTTAAAATGCATTAATAGATTCAATTTGAGTCCAACATAGTTTTTTGAAGGACTCATATGATATAGTGAACATAAAATATAAAATTTCTTTTGATACGTTTGGACAGAATAAACTCCATTTGAAATTTAAAGAACAATATATTTTAAGTAATAGATTACAAAAGTCATTTCTAACTCTTGACAATGTCAAAGAGTTAAGACACTAATTTAATATTATATATTTGCCCACTTTGTAATGTAGATATGCCCACTAAGCACTTTTTGCTACATTTTTTTCCCTGCACAACATTTCTTTTTAGGCTCAAAACATTGAATCTTGTACAATTCTTTAGGGAACCCTACTCAATGAAAAACAACAATATAAGACACATTAAGCAAAAAAATTATAAATAAGAAAAATCAAAATGATTCATTGAAATGCGTCTTTATACCTTCCAACTTGTTAAGAACTTCATCATCGATCTTACACCTAAATCCAAAGTATCTCTGTTAAGACACATTGTAAAACCTTTTCTTAGTTTCCTCCTCATTGCAATCCAAACAACATAAATAGAAAGACATTAACCAAAATAACAGAAATAATAACAATCATCAAACTAAAAATAGAAATAGGGTTTAAAACATCCACTCTCAAATTATAATACTGAGTTACAACAGTGGCACATAGCTTGTTGTGAAGTGGTAATACTGAGTTATTGTTCCAAAAATTTGAATCAAAATAATAAAATTGACATCTTTGCAGAAATTAAAATAACAACTTAGAAAAACACAATTAAACAGCGTAAATAGGTTTCAAATATCACTCAAAATGTTAAGCCTTTACAATGTAAAAAAAAAAATTTGAAAGAACTATAGGCCAAAGAGAAATTCTATGACAAAGCATCTTGTTGCAACATCCTGTGCTGCAAGTATAGCACCATAAGGGGATGACTCATAAGTCAGTTTTAAGATAAACCATAGAAAATAAAAAATTCGCTACAGCTACTAAAACATATATATAGTCCCAAACAAAAATTCTTAATGGCATTAATAATGAAGAAAATTAAGCACCAAAAGAATAAATAGGTTAAAATCAGCAAAGAGTAATCTAACTTAATGATAAACTTGTTTATTTTAAACAGTGGAAAATTCACTACAATGAGTCTCAAGCACACAAACAGAGGAAAATATACACAATAAGATTATAAGAATACAAATTATAGAAATCACTTATTGCCAAAATTATGCAAGAAACATGTAAGTCAAAAATTCTACCTTAGTTGAAATTTGGTTTAACTCACCTTGGAAAGACGCAAGGACAAATCTAGGAAAGTTCCAAGAGAGAGAAAGATAAGTGGTTTTGCGCCGCCGCGAGTTGCGGTAAATTGTTGATGTATGTGTTTCAAAGTTGCTCTTTTTTCCCTTCTTCTCATAGAGAGTAGTATTTAGTTTTTTACAAATGCTTCCAATACAAATTAGAAGAAGAACATGAAATGGAATAGAAGGATGGAAATACAAATGCTTTGAATGTGAACGGGTATGTATGTATGCTGATCTTGGAAAATGCAATCATGTAATATGAAGAGATGTGCAAGAGAGTTACAATGTAAATAATTATGCATGAGAGAGAGAGTTCAAATTACCAAGGAGGAAGGGAGAGAGTTTCCATGCAGGTTATTTATGAAAGAGTGAGATAATTGATCTAATTAATGTTTGCAATTTAGAAGGGATTAGGAGGGAATTTAGGAGGGAAAAATTAGGGTTAATTTGTTGCTAATCTTATAGCATTTAAAAATAAGAGATTTTAAGTATTTCAAACCATTACATATAATATTGATTTCGCAAGCACATGTAAATAAAATATCTTAAGTTGCACTCTAAACTTATATTAACCATAGGGGCTCAAAAATTAATAATATTGTAATATTTATAAAAAAATATTTGTTTTGGTGGGGGCTCAAGCCCCCAACACCTTCTAACTGCATCCGCCTTTGCATAAATGGAACATTTTGTAGGCAACATTCTTCACCAAAACGAAAGAATTCATAAGCATTGGAAAATAAATGAGATGTTGGAAAATAATAAGGTATGCACAAAAAAGTCAATCAACTATGTAATCTATTTTCAAATATAATAAAGTATCAGTTTTCATTATACTTCACTATAATTTGGTGAAATAGTTGATTTGATAATGTTTTTGATTTAAATTATAGACGTGTTATCGTGATAGAAATTATGATAATGAGAAACAAGTCTTTTATTATTTTAACTCTAAATAGTTCTTGATCGTATATTGAGAATAGAATATCAATAATTAAGGTAGATCAATATATATATATATATATATATATCTTTTATTCTATATGTTTGTTACAATACTTAAAACTCAAGCAATAGTTTAACCTAATTTTTCCCTCCTAAAATGTAATTAATTACAATTCTTTCAAAATTAATTCTTTTACTATTTTCCACTGCATTGGAATTGTTATCTCCGCCCTCCGGTACATTGGGTGCCATGTACCTTGCTTACTCTTACACGTTTTTTCTCTTTCTCCCAACAATTTTTCAATTCCTAGGGAACTCTTTCTTTTCCACCCTTCTTTTTCTTTTGACTATATTCTTTTCCACCCTTCTATATTCTTTATCTTCTCCACCATTCTTCTTCCCTCATCCCTGCCTCTCATCAAGACCCTCCTTTTACTAATTCGATGATATTTTTTCTTCCCATTCCCATGACTGTCCTCTTACTCTCACTATCATTTGTGTTACTCCCAATATATATATATGTTCCACTGGTTAGTGTTCTCCTTTTCTCTCTATTTCTTCTTCTATTGTGTTTTTGGTCTTTTAATTTTTCAATTTCTTTCTCCTGTCTTTTTAAGTAACTTTATTTGATTTCATCCATTTTTTATTACTTTCTTCTGTGTATTGATCACAATTTTGATTTGATCTGTTTGCAGATGATTGTCTTATGGATTAATTGTAGGGTTTACATCCAGGATAATAAAAATGGGAGAGGAATTTGATGAAATGGGTTAGATTTATTTTTTTAGCTACTACTTATTGTTCTTTTTCTTTGTCTGGCCGGGCAGGTTTAAAAACAATGATATATAATATTTGTAGTATTTGTTATAAAATTAACTATTACATCAACATCAGTTAATTGATTTCACATGAATTATTTTCGGCAAAACAACTTTTTTTCGTGTAGTGGGAACCACTTTATTTGTTTCATGTACCGCTTTAAAAGAGTCACGATATAAAGTATGGGAATTTGTCAATCCATTAATTTGTTTAGGAATATGAGACTAATGTATGTGTAGTTACAATAATATTTGAGTATTTTTTGTTTCTTAGTTTGTTATGCATCTCCAATTTGGCTTATGGATTTTGAAGGTTACTTCCTATTGACTACTTATTTGATTACTTTGGTTTATGCATAATCATAATTATTTCATGCTTCGGCACACTTGGCAGCTTAACCTTTTCCAAAACCACAAAATCTTACTTTAGTTCCTTTTTGCTTTGTTGGCTTATGTGAAATTAATTTTTGTCTAATTTCAAATAAGATTCATTTGCACCGATTCATACTTATCTTCTTTCCTTTTCTCCACAGTCATTTTCTCTACTACAACTTTCTTCAAAATGACACCAACAATTGACATTTTAAGAGAATATTCTTGCAAGTAAGAAATCAAACATCTTCTCTCCAATGTAAATGATGTAGGAACATAACTATTTTTTTTATTATTTTTGTTCAGATTTTTTGCTTTGGTTTTGAATAAGAAGAAGGAGCAGTTAGAAGGAAAAGTATAGAATACAAAACAAAGAGCAAATTCAAATTGTTTTTGCATTTTGTCTTGGCCCATTTTGTGTACTTGATGATCTTGATAAATATTTCAATACATATGCCATGAGTGTTTGAGAATGGTGTGGCTGCCATTTTCCAGAACTTAGGATAACATCCAATATACAAGGGCAGTCAAGTTGATTAGTGATGGCATTAACGCTGCAAAACTTGATTTCTTTGAGGTAGAACACATACCGTCAATTGCTTTACTATTTTTTATTACATACAATTCCTATCACATAATTTTGATTTACTTTAAATATTGACAATTTAGACTTTGTTTATATCCATGTAAAGCCAATACTCTTTCTTTACCCAACATAATTAAAAATACATTTGTCAAATACTAATATTTAGTTTCACATACATTTGTATTTTAATGTTTGCTATTTATTCTAAAAAGTATTATAGGTTCTGACAGGAAGTTGAGGTTGGGTTGAAAGAAGCAGTTGCGGCTTCTATGGGAATTGAAATTGGTGAACTAGATTTGGCAAATATTAGAGAGCTATGTGACCAGGTTCTGTCTCTTTCGGAATACAGAGCTCAACTTTATGATAATCTGAAGAGTGGGATGAAGTGATGAACACCATTGCACCAAATTTGATTGCTATGGTTGTGTGTGATTGTAGGGTTTTGTTGGTATTTTATATTCTTAACACATATATAAGATTGTCAGAAGTTGAAAGAAAAGGAATAAAAAATTGTAGTTGTATTCCACTAAATAATGTTAGTGTGTTGATGTAGTTTGATTATTATCATTTTAGGATGTTTATAGTTCTATATTTATATACTTGATAAAATATTTTCATTATCTTTTTTTTTTTTGGTGGATTATATTCTCATTATCTATATATGTATACTTTTTATTTTTGATTAAACATATGTATACTTATGTTAAACCTATTGCCATATCATTTAACAAATTCAAAGTCTTCAACCAAATTAAATGTGATTAATTAATGATAGCATATCGAATAATGAAAGATATTTTGTTTTAAAGGTATAAAGAGGTTCCACCGTCCATAACAAAATTACTAGATTTGTATATATTTTTTTTGACAAAAACTAGATTTGTATATATAGTATCTATTTTTTGTTTATGAAATACCCGTGAAAGAGATATTAGGATTATCTAAATTTTAATAGAGTTATATTAAGTTATTTTTTTGTATGTAGACAAAATGACAAATCATAGAAAATTTACACACATAAAATAGATAGACTTGAGTTCAAACTACATTCGTCAATGTTCGGTCTAGCAATTTCGATATTTATCTGTCAATCGAGCTAGCACTTCTACCCTGTATTGAATTTTTATATAAACCCGTGCAATGCACGGGTAAAAGTCTAGTATATATATATATATATATATATATATATATATAATAGTCTTTTATTGGATAAAAATTAATACATCTCATTTATTAAATTGCATAAAGTGATATGATCATTGAACTGACTAAACTTAAAATTTCTAATGGTCAATATTACCTTTAACTATCAATATCAATAGAAATTCTAAAAAAGAAATATAATAATTTTTCTTTGACCTGAGATTAACATAGTAATTAACATATTATTTATTATATTGTACTCTAATTAATGATTAAATATGATTAAGAGTACGATTAAATACTTGTATAATTAATGATTAATCAAGATGAGACTTGTCAACTACTGGTAATGAGTCATATATGTTAACTTATTAGAGTTTGACAATAATATCATGCTCTAGAGTTGTAACGACAGAAGAAAAAATAAATTTATTATTCTTCTAATGGTTCTTGAAAGTAAAATAGTACTTCATACTATCCGGATGTTAAGGAGTGTTACTAGAGGCCTACCTTGATTAATATATTAATTTAATTAATATATTACCGACTTAGTATTGAACTTACAAAGTCACACACAAACGAGTGTTCTAATTCTTACTAAGGAATTATTTTATTTGACATATTAAATTAGTGAATTTAATTAAAATAAAATTATAATTCTAAGTGGAATATTATTATATTTTTGCTAGTACAAATAATATAAATAATATAAGTATAAATTGAGCATACTTAATTTTGAAATAAATATAACAAATATACATGATGAATTGGTATATATATGGACGGTGTCAAAACGGGCGGCCCAAACCATTTTGGCCCGAACCAAACCGACGATGGGTTTTATTGGCCGGGCTAAAAAGTTCTAGATAAAATATAAGTTGGAACATAAGTGCCAGAGCGTGGCCTTTTGCGGGCTAGCGAGCTTTCGGGTAAGCCCGGCCCGGATCGATTCTTTATTTTTCTGTTTTTTTCACTATAAAATAACAAATTGTTGGAGGAAAAAATTAAACATTCCAAATATAATACAAATAAGTTTACATTATTCAAAATAAGTTACCAATCAACCAAATAACATAAAATAAATTCAAATAATTTTTCAAAATAAACTAAGTTCAAGCATAATCAAATAACACAATTATAATTTACAATTAAAATATCACACAAAACAACATAAATAAGCATAATCAAACATAATTATAATTTTATGACTATTTTGTAAAACATGAACTTGAGTTGTGTCTCAAAAAAAAGACAAACACAAAAAAAAAACATATATGCAGGCTTTCGGGTGGTCCATGGGCCATCCGGGTAAGCTCATATTTTTAACGGGTAAATACGGATCGGGCTAAAAACCTATGATGCTAATTTAGCTAGAACTTTTACAGCCAAACCTAACTTTTTTTTGGACTTGGTGGTCTGGCTAATTTTGACAACTTTAATTTAAGCATAGAAAGTCAGTTCACTATGTAATCAAAAAATTAGCATGTACTAATTGATTCATAGTGGAGGCAAATAACATGCTAATAGTGGAAATATGAAAGGAAAGGTTTTTCTATTGAGTTAGAATTGATTTCTTTTATTTTGATGAAAGTTCAATTGCCTATAAATAGATACCATATAATTTGTTCAAGACACAATACTTTTCATCATGTATGTATTTGCTTAATTTCTTGTTTCACAAACGCAAGAGTTGTTAGTAAGTATTAAGCTCGGTGTGGATAGCGTAGAGACTCCACACTATTGAAGCAATTTTCATGATTCAGGAAATGATTAACAGGTACATGTTTACTGTCTTATTAGTTTATAATATAATTTAAACAAAAAGAATAGATCTAATTTTATCTGCTGTGCATATTATGAACACATTTATTCTTCACGAGAATCGTGTATAAAAAAATTTTAGAACTTAGATTGTGGAAGGTATAAACTCTGGCAAAAATTATAAAAAGCAGCACAATATCACGGACGATCACGTGACATGCTGGAAGATGACCAAGTTGAAGATGATCTTTCCTTACCTGCAAACATATATTGTTAAGTAATATAAAACAACTTATATTTTGGTATAATTTTTTTTCTCAAAACGACTTATATTTTAGTATGAAGAAAGTATATGACAATTGATATAAACTTATGGTTTAATTGCTTTTTACCCCCTATAATATTAGTCAATGTTGCTTCACCCCCTTGTAAATTTTTGTTGTTGTTTTACTCCTTGTAATATCAGACTCTGCACTTTACCTCCTGGTCAAAGTCAACAAAAGCTGATTGTGCAGAATCTATGACGTGACATGCCACGTGGCATTTTATTTTCTTTTAAAAAAAAAAATGCCACCTCAGTTTTTTTTTTGAAAAATTTAATTTATTTTTTTTATAGATTTTTTTTAAAAATTCTTTTTATAGATTTTTTTTAATTTAACTGCAGTTTTTAGTATAATTTGCGGCGGTTTTATTATATTTACCTGAGATTCTGTTTCGCTGCGGTTTTATTATATTTAGCGGAAATTCTATTTAACGAGGGTTTATAACCTCCGTTAAATTATACTAAAAACCGACGCTAAATAGTCTATTCACTTTATTTTTTATATGGATTTGTTATCTAGCGTCGGTTTTAGTATAATTTAAGAGAGGTCATAAATCCTCGTTAAATAAAATTTTCGCTAAATATAATAAATTTGCCGCAAATTATATTAAAAAACCGGCGCAAAACAGATTCTCAGGTAAATATAATAAAGCCACCGCAAATTTTACTAAAAACTGCAGTTAAATAAAAAAATCTATAAAAAAAATTTAAAAAGAAATTTTTTTAAAAAAATATAATAAAGCCACGTGGCATTTTATTTTATAATTTTTTTAAAAAAAACTGCCACCTCAGTTTTTTTTTAGAGGGGGTAAAGCAACAAAAATAATTTGCAAGGGGGTAAAGCAATATTGACTAATATTACAGGGGGATAAAAAGCAATTTACCCTAAATTGATCTGTATTGTAAAATTCTAATGAACCACCAAACGTTGGTCAAGTGGTGATTAACATTGAACTTATAAGAAAAAACCACAATTCGATTCCAAAACCGTGTTTGCGAATGAACTAAATCAAATTAATTTGAGAAATCGACTCCATAGGCTGAATACCTTTTTTTTGGAAATCATCCATAGGCTGAATACTGATTCTTAAGAAAGAAAAAACTGAATTGTGCAACTAGAGGTGGGAATAGGCCAACCTATTTAAATAAATATTAATAATATTTTTATTAATTTTATCATTTAATATTAAATATTGAACTTTGAACTAAATTTTAATTCTACAAATTTTATGATGAATTAATTTTTTACATATATAAATGTATTATTATAAACTATAATTGAAATATGTTATATATATATATATATATATATATACATAGTCAAATTCTCTAAAATATGATGTGAAATACTAAAAGAGAGTTTAATCTCATTGGTCAATAAATTAATTAGGATGTTTACATATAAATATAATTACTTATTTAAATATGTTTATATAAAATAAGTTTTTAAACAGATTAACAGACCAGACAATGGCAGAGGAACTCTAGAAGAACTAAGGTGGGCTATAGCCCACCCACTCAAATATTTTTTTATACTAGTAGTAGTATTATATGTACTATATAGTATATGTGTGATTATTTTTTATATAGACTATATATACTAATTACTCCATCTAATCTTTAATATAAGAAAAAAATTTGCTTTTTCGATTTTTTGAGTTTCCAACGTATCACTACACCAATACAGGAAAGCGGCGGCGGTTTTTAAGGCAAACAGCGGCGGTTTCAACCCCCGCTAAATTCATACAACGGCGGTTTATAAAGTGCCCCAGGAAGAGGCGTCGCTAGGTCATTTAGCGGCGGTTCTGGATAACCGTTGGTATAACCGCCGCTATGACATATAGCGACGGTTTAGTGTAATTTAGCGGCGGTTGCCTACGTGACTACAGGATAAATTTTTAATCAAATAGGGGCGGTTTAAAACCGCCGCAAAACCACAATTTTTTTTTAAAAAAAAATAGTAATTAACCACACAGTAGCTTCCTCTCATATCAACACACATTATTTTCCCAATCATTTCTCCAACGGACTACATATATTAGGAATTATGACAATATTCATAACAACAAACATACAATCCAAAAATCACAAGTTTAAAAAGAAGCTTCAATTTTTCTTCTAAACTTTACATAAAAAATTGTTGAGTTAAAACATCAAACATAATATTACATCACAAAGTGCAGCAACTACTTATAATGTTACATCAGGCCCTTATAAAATGTTAATTGTGTTGATGTGAACAATACAGAGATTAATTGCATTCAACTCGTAACTAACTTAGGAGTTAGTTATAAACTTCTAGCTATTCACTATTCTCTTCTTTCACATTCATTCATGGAGTTTAATCTTCACATTTCACATATAAATCAAATCACCATAGCATTGAATTAGGAAAAACTTTAGGACTCGGAACATTTGTCAAATGCAATATACTATAAAACTTACCTTGCCATATTGAACTTTAGCAGGATTATCCTTCTTCCACACTCTTCATTCTCCAATTTCTCTTCGACATGAGCTGAATATTTCAAAGCATCTCTGAGATTATCCTTCAGACACTAACGCTATCGCTGAGTGGTCATCTGTTATTTAGGAAACAAGTTATTTGGGAAACAAAGGAGTTAGCCTCAACAATATGGAAGTAAATAAAAACAAAGGAATGTTAGAAACTGTGAAAAAGGTGTACCAAGTTGGTGGTAGGTATATCAAGCTATCACATGTATATGTAGCCAACTAGCTTTTAAAGATCAATGAATAAGCTTCCAACTACTACGTACATAGAATGAATAAAATCATCACTCTACAGTAAACAAAAAACTTAGAACTTAACATCGACCCTTACAATCCATGTGATATGAGCAAAAAAGTAATGATAGAGAAAACTTAACTACACCTCTATTGTAAAATAAGCAACATAATATCATATGATAGATGAATATATAGAAAATGAACAGAGGAATGAAGATCTAAGAAAGATACCACAGGTTGTCTCATCTCTGAAGTTGTCTTCTCTTTCATGATAGGAGGCTCACATTACCTTGAAAGTATATATATAAATCTGAACAAATGGTCCATATAACTATATAAACAATATAGACCAAATGACAAGTATTAGTTAAGGAAATTCCTGCACTACAATCCTTCAAATATTGAACTAGTGGCCTAAACTAACCATATAGACCTCTAGTCAATTTTCCACAAGATCCCTACTCCTTGAATATGCCAAGAAACCCCAAACCATCAATTGATATTCGCATTGGGGAATGAAATCAAACTTGTACAATATTGTATAAACTTGAGGATGAAAGTGGTATTTATATAAACAGGCACAAACTGTCATGTTATGTGTCCAATAGCAGCCATAATATTATCACCAAGAAAAAAAAGCACAAATCCTTATCCTAAGCAATAGAAAATTATTCATGCAAAAAGTATCTAACAATATAAAAGTCCTTTCAATTTCAATTAACTAACCGATACCAAGAAGTCAGAACCCCTAGTAGCTCTATAAAACATGGATACTAATAATATACTTCCATAACAATGCATAATGAATAGAGGCAACCAAATTACATATTAGATTATAAAATCATGACAAAATTACTCATAACCTCAAAAACAATCACCAATTGATAAAATAGTGGAATCATGAATGAACTTGCTTTTCCAAAATTAGCAAACAAAAATAATGAACATTTTATGCACACACAAAATAAAAAGTAATCTAAATCGATGAAGACAAAGAAGATGATATAAAATTGAAAACATCATGTTCTAAGCATTCACAACCTCAAATAGAAAAAACAAATCCCTCAGCAAAGTTAAAATGAATTGAAATCATATCCCTATGTTGTCAAGTATTGAATCAGAAAACATGTAATTACAACTTGAAAAGATAGAAACAAAGAAAATACCTGCAAACGTGAGATTGTAGCAAGTGTTAGGCTCTGTTTGGTTCAACCGAGAGGAGGGGAGGGGAGGGGAGGTAAAATATAATTAATTATATTTGACAAAATTATCCTCATTTTTTTTATTAAAACTCTAAATTATCCTTGTTGAAATATTACAAATTTAGATTTTTGTTTTTTTGTCAACAAAAAAAATAAATTTTCTACTCAATATATATATTTTTTGGTTGTATATATCCATTAAATTTTCTCCATTAATCCTTATTTTAATTTTATAAGGTTAAGGATAAGAAAGTAAATTACTTCTTCCCTCCCCTCCCCTCCCCTCCCCTCGTTAAAAAATTGAACCAAACATAAAATTAAAAAATCTCCCCTCCCCTCCAAAACCCCCGAACCAAACAGGGTCAGGGGAATATGAAGACGGAGAAGCTTGATTCCATCAAATGAGAAGTGTGAACCTGAAATTGAGAATCAAAAAGCGCAAATTAGTATGTTAATCGGTTAATTCTTAACTCAATTGAAATTTGAAATTGAGATTGAAAGTTGTATTTGAGTCATCCTCTTTAATAATCAATTTGAAATCAAAAATACCAAATCACGAATAAAGTGTTATTCAAATCAGAGAAGCAACTGTGAAGAGAAATCAAACCAGCAAATCGACACTAGAATTCATCTTCAATTCACGATTTTTGCAGCAACCAAGCCAAAGAATAATCACAAATTGCAAACCTCGATTGTTTTTTGCAGCGATGTCAATGGAAAATCAAATCAAGAATGAAAATCAATGCAATATGAATTCTCCGCCAAAATGAGTTTGTTGCCATCTAGGGTTCGCGCAGAAGATAGAGAGAGAGAGAGAGTGAAATTTTGGTTCACCGAGGCTCAACAAAACATATGCTGATGGGTCCTTAACCGCTGCATGAACCGCCTCATAAGTGAAAAGTGACGGCAGTTAGTAGGCAACCGCCGCAGGATGTCTGCCACTATTAACACTTTTTCTTGTAGTCATATATATTAATAGACTAAGTTCCTATCTAGTAATTATAATTATGAGGAGTAAAAAAAATGATCCTAGGATCTGCAACTTGCAAATATACAAAAAGGCTATTTCAATATCTATCATGTCATGGAAATCTAGTAGTATCTATAGTTACATTATTTGATTAGTCAAAAAAAATTACATAAGATATGCATTTGCATCTGAATTTTGGCAACGATTTTCAGAGATGAAACTTCTACTTTGAGATTTCCGCTTTCTTTTGTAGGTTAGCACTACCTTGTTGCCTGGCATTTATACTTATCTAGGAAAAAATCCTTCACTATTTGATTTCCGCTTCAAACAATAGTGAAAGGTTAAACGGCGAATGCTGGGCCAAACATAAATAAGTCAAAATGTGCAATGGCGTCAGCTACCCTGGCCCTGTGGATGTAAAAATCAACGACAAAATAGTAGACAGTTAAAAGTAACAATAAAAGATAGTTCACAAGATTTTGGAATTCTGATACCATACATTTTCAGTCTAAAAAGCCAATTTCGAAGTCCTTTCTTGTATTGCTAATTTAACATGTAAGTTAATTCAAAAGTGCTTAAGGATGTTAATTGGCATCATGAAATATGAACACATGCAAGAAGGCTAAGCAAATTTCACCATACAAATTTGATATATGAATAACTAAATCTTAAAACAGCTTCATTAACTAACAGCAGATTTTATTTTAACATTACATAAGCAAAAATGGAAGCTCGTTATAGATATAAAGAATAAAGAATAACTATACATTGGCATTGAACATCATTGCTACCAAGATATAAAGAAGTAGATTCAAAAAGATAAAATGAATGTCAATCTAGTTATAGATAAGTTTAAGTTTTTGAATAAAGTACATCATCCACAAACTTTATAAGTCATTGATTCATTCAGATCTTTTTTCATATAGATGCAATGCAATTCCTAAACTTTTAAGTTGCAATTTGAAAACAATGTTTTCTTCAATGACCATATTTACCATTAAACATAAGCAGTTCATTCCAATTTTCCACAAGAATCCAAACAAACACCAACTTCATCACTACAAAAAATTCACCAACAACAAACAGAATTGTTATACAAATATTAGATCAAACTCTAAGATATGGATTAAAATAAGAACACAATTGAAATTAAAAAAAAGGAAAAACAAACTCAATAATTAGTGGACACAACATCAACACTTTGCTATAACATAAAAAAATTAAACTCACCCAACAGAGATGCAATGACGGCAGAGGTTGAGATAGATCTGAATTCCTTGGTGTGAATCCATTAGAACAATTTGAAAGCGGCAAGAACCTTAATTCTTTAGTGTGAATCAACTGTTAACTCAATCGATCTGTCAGAGGAAACACTTGAAGTTTGTGATTCGAAGACAACGTGTAAAGAGGAGAGATTGGTGATTCGCGATTCAGGGAGAAGAGGGAGAAAAATTCATGTTCACGATTAAGGAGGGAAGGATGAACGATGAACGAGATCGGTGGAGTAGCGATTTGAGAAGAAGGGGAAAGTGAGGGTTGTTTTCTGTGCGTAAAGCAAAGTGAAGGAAAGAGGGGAAATCAATTAAGGGAACGAAAATTTGGGTGGAAAATCTATTAAGAACTCAGCGGCAGTTCATAACCATCGTGTTTATGTGGAATGCGGCGGCGGTTGTCCAACCGCCGGTCTAGTTGGAAGGCGGCGGCTGTTCCTGCTCACCCGTCCCAACTTGTCTGTCGCTACATGCCTTTTTTCTTGTAGTGTATCTAGTCCATATTATAGGTTAGATACATTGGAAATTAAATGAATCTAAAAAGCAAAATTTTTCTTATACTAAGGATAGGAGGTAGTAGTATTATATATTGTATTTTTTAATAAATAAAAATAGTATTTCAGAATCTGTCCACTATTGGTTAATTATGTCAAAAATTAGTAGACACAAATAAATCAAATTTGTATTCATTGATTGATCGAGTGTTACGACTTGTTTTTATTTTCCCGTGTCAACAACAACCACTGGATATGTTTTCAACGATGAAAATTATAAAAGCAAAGTTACGTAACATATGAGAGTTGATATTCTCAAAAGCTCCATGAAGACGATAAGATTGCTGAAAAATTCACCTCAGATATGATAAAATAAAAGATTCTAACTGATCATATTATAATACTACCTTCGTTCATTATTATAAGAGACAAATCACTTTTTAGATTCATTGAATAATTAATGTATCTAATTTATAATATGGACTAGATACATTAATTATTCAATTAATCTAAAAAGTGGTTTGTCTCTTATAATAAGGAACGGAGGTAGTATATTTTAGTCGCCCACCTAAACTTTTTTTCCTGGCTCCGCCACTAAGACCAGATCAGACTTCTCAAAGATAAGGTTTCAAACCTAAAGTTCAAGCCTATAACAGACTACAAACCAAATTTAGACCTTCCCACCCACCCTTAACAAGTTTTAACTCGCCCTAACCCATTCCCACCTTTACGTGCATCGCACGGAGGGATGCACGGAGGTTGTACACTAGTTATTCATATATCAACAAATCAATTAAGTACGAAAATACAAACTACTACTCCTTCATAACACTTTCTAATTATATCATGATCTTCTACTTATTACTTTATATCAACAAATAAAATTGTCGCTTTAGCTTATACAATCTGTTTTAAAATGAGTGTCATTTTTCAATTTCCAATGCAACACTTTCTAATTATATCATGATCTTCTACTTATTACTTTATACATTTTTTCCAAGAAAACAAAGAAAAAAGTAATGTTAATTTAGTAAAAGTGATATTATTTTGAACATAATAAGTGCATTCCTTAATATGTATGAAAACACAAAAAACCACTCATTTTAAAACAAAAAGAGTAGTAACTAAGGGTGACAAAACGAGCATGCCCGCCCCGTTTAGGCCCGCCCCGCTCAAGTCCGCTTAAAATGAGACAAGCCGAGCTGAGTCAACTTAGATGGTCGAGTCTAAAATCCAACCCCGCCTCATTTATTGGCGGACATGCGAGTTAACGAGACGGCCCGCGATTTGCCAATTTGTTTGTTGTTTTTTTTGCGGTGTTTACATTACAAAAATTATATTGAATATTGATTTTTTTTTTAAGAAACAACTAAATTTGTGAGAAACTCAAACTTATAAGACAAATATAACAACATAATTAATAAATTCGACATAATTAATATAAAAAATGATATAGAGCGGCGGCGAAAACAATCTTAAGGTTGGATTAGATATATCAAACCACTTATAGAGCAGTGGCGAAAACAATCCTTGTGCGAATAAGTAGAAAAATATTAAGGGCCCGTTTGGTGCGCAGGTTAGAGAAACAAAATATGTTAAAATTTTCCAATCTTGTTTTAATCCGTTGTTTGGTGCACCAATAGAAAATGATAAATTTAACTTACCATTAAGCATATCCAATTACTTTTTGTTATTTTAATCCTTATTTTTGGATGAGTATATCAACATGAAAGGAGTATATTACTCTTTGATACAATTTTAATTTTTTTTTGGTACGCAATTTCAATTTTGATCATATATTTTTTCTGGGTTAAATATGTTTTTGATCCCCATAAATATATCATATTTTACTTTTAGTCTCTCCAAAAATTTTCTTCGACTTTTAGTCCCTATAAAATTTTCCATCTTCACTTTTGGTCCCTCCTTCAAAGTAAACTCATACGTAGAATTCACATTTTTGAATAAAATCTTTCAGAAATTTTTTTGAATTTTTAATAAAACAAGAATTAATTATGAATTTTTATAATTTTTGTGGTTAAAATTTCATATTAAATTCATGTTTTGTTAAAATACTCCAATTTTTATTAGGAGAGATTTTCATAACACTTTACACATTTTTGCACAATTTTATTAAAAAATACAAAGGTTATACATGAGTTGAATTAAAAATAGGGACTAAAAATGGGGATTGAAAATTTTATAGGGACTAAAAGTTGAAGAAAAATATTAGACGGACTAAAATAAAATTTGGTATATTTATAGAGATCAAAAACATATTCAACCCTATTTTTTTATGTTTTATTTTTATTTTATTTAGTTTTATTTATGCATGTATCAATTTTAATTTTATCGATATATTTTATCATGTCAATATCAAATGTGCATCAAACACAAGATATGATAAAATAATTATATTATTTTTCTTATCATGTGTGCACCAAACACATGACATGATATGTGTTAATGTTAATCCTATCACCATCATATTATATTATTATTCATTTTCTTATCATATCCTGTCTCTATCTATCGAACGCACCAAACAAGCCCTAAGTTTCTTAAATAAGTGTTATTATTGAATCAGATCAAGACACTTATTTTTTTAATGAATTGTATGTAAATGTTAAAATAAAAATTAAAAGCGAGTTATACAGGTTGGTCCGCCCGACACGTTTTTGTTGCGTGTTGAGTGGGGCAGGCCACACAGAAAACCAAATTCAAGACTTTAACTCAACTTGCCAAAATTAGCAAGTTAAACGGGTCGGCCCAACAGGTCATATCCGTTTTACCACCCGTAATACTCCATTCGTTTTTAAATGAGTGTCGCTTCTCAAAAATTTGTTTCAAAATGAGTGTCGCTTTTCGATTCCAATGTAATATTTTCCAATTCGATCATCTAAATACTACTTTATACATTATTTCCAAGAAAACAAAGCAAAAAATAGGCTTAATTTAATAAAAGTGTTATTACTTTTAACACAATAATTGTATTACTTAATACGTATGAAAACACAAAAAACAACACTCATTTTAAAACAAATAAAATAATAACTATAAATATCTGGTATCTTGTATAATGACAAAAGAAGGTGCAGACAAAAAACATCACACCATGAAAAAGGTAAAAGATATGCACGGCGATATGATATGGAGACATTAAATGCACACCATTAATGCATTATATGAAAAATCTGTCCCCATTTAATTTTCTTTTTTTTGAAGTAAAAGTTCCCATAAGTTTCAAACAAAATTTACACACATAAAAATCAACCCCGCCCACAGCAGTAACAGTCCATAAATATAAGGACACTCAACTGAATTATTTACAATATTATTTTTAAATATTAGGTTTAATTTATTACTTAAAATAAACTTACATTTTTACACAATTATTAATAACTTTTTTTGGGTACAATTAATTAACTTTTTCATTTATCAGAAACTTATATTAATTTGCCTATAAAGATATTAAGAACTAATCATAATCATAACATACAACAAAAATTAATAGTGACCATTGACTTTAATTCATAAATATAGGTACTTTAAGTGTACCAAACATATTACATATGGTCTATAGATTGGATTTAGATAACATAGACAATTGAAATTTCAAAAGAAACAACAAATACAAAGGGATAGTTTTCACATTAAAGATTTATTCTAGCATGAGATACAAACTGGTTAATATATACGGTAAAATCTCTTTAAATTAATATCCGGTAAATTAATAAACACTCTAAAATAATAAAGTTGTTCGGTCCCGACTTGAGTCATTGTAAAAAATTGAAAAATTCGATAAAATAATAAGATAATAATTTTTCAGGAGATCTCATTGTAATTTTCGGTCCCAAGAAAATCATAAATTAATAATATGGCAAACTTGTGAGATATGGTGTTAATACTCTATCACATTCTTGTAATTTATATATGACAAATTTGCTTAAGAATACATTGAACTCATTTGTTCCTCTTGTTTACATCAAAAGTCATTATTGATTTCCAATGCATATTACTAAAGTCATTATTGATTTCCAATGCATATTAATAAAGTCATTATTGATTTACAAGTCATTAAAAACTCTTTAAATTAATAATTATTAATTTATCGATAAATTAATAACTCTCTAAATTAATAAATTTATCCGGTCCCAACTTTATTAATTTATAGAGATTTTAATGTATTTGAAGTACTTGATAAACAAATTCCAAACCAAGCCAACACAAACAATTCATCCCTTTAGAAATTTTCCCAGATTTTGCACTTGTTACTTCCCTCAGCATCATGACATTTAGAGAAGGCAAGGCAACACATAAGTTTCTCTTGACAAATTGAGTACAATTTTATCTATTTGCAAAATATCAGATGAAAAAGCTCCTGCACCACTATCCAAGTTGCCACCAAAATTAATTAGCTGGGGAACCACTTGAATGGTATAACCCTAAAAACTAAAATATTTGTTAAAATTATTTGATCCATACATTTAATAACTAACATAGTAAAAACCAATAAAAAGTAAATGAAAAATAAATAAGCTTACATTCATATATAACATCTCCATACTTAACAAAAAGGGGTGTCATTGTCGCAATAACATCAGCCACAAAATCATCAATCTTAGTATTTTCTACAAATTCTTCCCCCACACACCAACTCCCATCAGAATCAATACTTAGCAAATGCATATTAATTTTGAAAGTCTATCTACCATTAAAATTTAAGACTTACAACAACGTAACATAGAAATAAAAAATTAAAAAGACATGTAAAGGGCTATTTCTCTCTGCATCAAAAGCTTTTATAATAGATACATCAGTGCATATCCTTTTAACTTTAAAAGATCCATCGTGCAAAGGCAAAGAAGAAATTTTCTCAACTTGGAACAACAATAAAAATTCAGGAGGAATGAGCCTGCAAAACCAAACAATTCAATACATGCGCATTAACACCCCTACTTTTCTTGTAGGGCAATAATTAAGGAAAAAAAAATAATTTTTTTTTAAAATTTATGTATTCTACTTTTTCAAAACAATAAAACACAATTATCAATACAAATATTATTTTTTTTAGTAATCTTAACTAGTGCTCCAAAGACACTAGTTAATAATATATTTTTTATTAAGAGTTGAGATACATATGAGTAAATCAAGAATTAAAAAACATGACTTTCAACATACAAGCAAGATTAATTAGAGTACACATACCACAATGGCAAAAAGTAAAACACCTACATGACCAATACCACAGTGCATAAAAACGAAAATTCTTGCATCATACACAAGCTAGTTTTTACTATTTGATCAATAAAATCCACCATTAAATCAAATGAGTTATGATGATCCTTATTAATCCAATAATAAAAAATGTTTGGGCATCAAGATTATTTTATAAGACACACTCAAACGAAGCATCAAGTTTATTTTATAAGACACTCAAACAAAGTTGGCACTATTTTTCCACTTTTGAATAAGCTTCTGAATTGTAACATCACAATCTCCACCAACACTTGTAGCCTTCATTCCCCCCTCTTTAAGCTGCACTGCTTTAACTTTCAACAATTCATTATTCATAATTTCTTTTATAGCATCTCCAATTTCTTCACCTTTCACAACATGTTCCCCAGCCCAACCCCAACTCTTGTTCCAAATCCCCCACCCACTAGCCTCCACCAACCTTGCATTTATCTTCTGATCACCATGTTGTGGCCAAGCCAAAATTGGTACACCATTCAAAGCAGCTTCCATAATTGAGTTCCATCCACAATGACTCACAAACCCACCAACACTTTTATGACTAAGAATCTCACTTTGATCCACCCACTCTTTAATCACCAACCCCTTTTTCTTCATCCTTTCAACCATTTCAACACCCAAAACCTCATCTAACCCAACCTCTTCATCTTCTTTGTCAACAATCTTATCCTTCACAACCCACAAAAAGTTATATCCACTTTTCATCAACCCATTTCCTATCTCTCTCATTTGGTCTCTTGCCAATGCACTTCTGCTTCCAAAACAAACATAAACCACTGATGCAATAGCTTGTACATCAAGCCAATTAAACAACACTGGTGATGATACTTCCTTTTCAAACTCAAAAGGAACAAAAGGACCAACAGCGTAAATAGGAGGCATTTTTTCGACAACTTTTCCATCATTAAGAGCTTTCAGTGAGTGAGATTCAAACGATTCAAATGTGTTGAGAAAAACACCATGTAGTTTTGTGACGTTAGGACTATCTTCCATTATAAGCTTTCTAAATATTGTAGGTTGGAAGAGAACCGGTGGGATTGATGAATATGGTATAGGTGAAAATGGTATGCCTGGAACTGGAATTTCAGTTTCAACAGCAGGATCATATTTTGATCGAGCAAGATTAGGGAAGTGAGAGGAGAATGAGAACATGGAAGCTGAAGAAGTGGACAATAAATAGTTAGGGATAGAGAGTTTTTCAGTGACTGAAATGCTCGGGTAAGGAGGAAGATATCAGAGATGAAAACGGAGAGGGGTGGTGAAAGTGAAGAGAGCAGAGGAAGGAGAAGGTGGGTGCAGTTACGGAGGGTTTGGACTCGGAGGAAAAAAGGGTCACCGGAGATAGGAGGAGAAGGTGGTGGTGGAAGGTGAAATGAGATGATGTTGAGTTGAGGGAAAGAAGAGTGGAAGTGAGAGAGAAGTTTTGATTCTGCATGAGTGATAGTGGGAAGAGGAGTGATGAGAGTGACTTTGCAATGGTTGTTGAGAAGCAATGCAGCAAGTCTTAGAAATGGTGTGAGATGACCCATTCCAGCACTTGGAAACATAGCAACATGAACGGATTCATGAGAATGAGACATTGTTAATTTGTAATGGTTGTGATTCATGGTTTCCAAGTTAATTTGATGTGGGAATTGAGAATGTGGGATAAATATGGGTTTGTGATGATGATATACTCCCTCCCTCCATCCCATTTTATAAGAAAAAATAAAAATCAAATTTATTAAGAAAAAGTAAAACATGATGATCGGAAGTATATTATTTTGTACTTTTTTTTATGAAAATTGCATAAAAATATGTAAAAAAGTTTTTTATTAATTGTTGGTTTGGTTATAAAAAAAATAATGAAAGAGAGTAAATTTTTATTGTAAAAATAAATGTTTATGACCAAAAAAAAAAATATTTTTTCTTATATTTTAATATTCCTTCCGGTCTAAAATATAAGCAAAAGTTAAAATATATATTTGATCTAAATTTTGAATAAAATACATTATTACTTTTGCTTATATTTAACATAAGATGGAGTAATATCTTTAAATACTTCCTCCGATCTTTATTATAAGAAAAAATTGACTTTTTAAATTTATAAAATATTTGATATATTTTTATAATAAGAACATGAAGGAATACATGAAAATTTTCTTAGGAACTATACTCCTGCCAACTACTAACAACCTCGGATGTTCGTTAATGCTTAATGGTGCGACACTATACTATATATGAATGTCGTGGTGCATGATAATACCTATTATTTCTCGTAGGTTTTGGCCCCAAGAGTTAATGCTTAATGGTGCGACACTATACTATGAATGTCGTGGTGCATGATAATACCTATTATTTCTCGTAGGTTTTGGCCCCAAGAGTTAATGCTTAACGGTACGGCACTATTTAGCACTACTCATGTTATGTAACATACCAGTAGTAGTTATAGAATCTGTATGTGCATGCAATGCAATACACGTACGTACCGGAGACATACATGAATTATTTTTGAATCAGTAAGAGCTTCCTTAATTGCCATTTCTACTCCTTCAATTTTATATATTGAGTATTCCAGTAATATAATGACGTTAGATCCTGCCCACTGCTGCAGCTTGTGCCCAGCAGGTTGATTGTCGATAATTTAGAAGTTCTAGACAAATAATTAATATGGACAATTTTAATTAAATAAATTATACCAAAAAATATAATAAACAAGATTTTAAAAAGAATATCATCTATTTAAATTACAAATAACATCAAAACTTTAAAAATAATCATTTATTTGTGTAATTAGCATAAACAAAAGATATTGATTGGGCTTATTAATCACTTATTAGACCTCTTGTTTTAACTAAGGAGTATAATATCAAATTTTAATTATATTGAGGCCGCTGTTATTTAGAGACCCTAGAACATAGCCTTGTTTGCCCGGCCTCAAATACGGGCTCATGTTTAGTCAAAATACCTTGACTAAACATAAACATGACGTATGCTTGATTTCCAACTTGTCTTGCATTAGCTTTATCTTCATTCCACGCATAATTGTTTCTATTATGCCAAAGAACCCAAAGCAACAATGCCACCAACCAATATTTCTTTTAGGTAGCACAAATTTTGATATTTTTTATTAATGTTCTGTTTATATACGATATTTTTGTTTTGTAGAATTTTATTTACTTGGGTTTAACCATGTGGGTTGAACATAACAAATATAACCCACATATAATTACAAGAGAGCGCTAAGTAATTACATGTGCCTCATACATTATTTAATTTTGACTTAAGCCAAAGTTAATTAGCAATCTCCATCCATATATATTTGCTGTAAGAAATAGATTACTCTCCTTACTACAAGTACAAACATAAAAATCAAAGCTTTAGCATTGTTTTACGGTGAGTTATATACTAGACTACTAGTCCTACTTACATGCACTCTAATTCTAATAATAAACCACCTTCAATTCAAAGTAATAAATACAATTGTTTTGGAAAACTAAGGGTATTTCTGAAATTTTAAAGTTAAATTTGTTAAATCTAAGTTTTTTTCCCTTAATTTGGACAAAAAAAGGTATTTAATTTTTTCTCTTATATTTTGAGATGGAAAGAGTATTTATTAAGAATTTAATTTAAATACACTGTCAGTGTAAAATTATTTACACATACCTCTAATAATCATATTTATTAAATAATATGGCAACACATTATTAAATGTATTTTTTTTTGGTACATCGGAATTATAAATGCAAATGCTCCTACCAGAATTTGAACCCTGAACCTACCCCTCTACCGAATCTCATGTCCCTAACTCTTACCACTTGAGCTATCCTACGGAGACACATTATTAGATGTACAGTAAAATCTCTATAAATTAATAGAGTCGGGACCGAAGAAATTTATTAATTTAGAGAGTTATTAATTTATCGATAAATTAATAATTATTAATTTAAAGAGTTTTTAATGACTTGTAAATTAATAATGACTTTAGTAATATGCATTAGAAATCAATAATGACTTTAGTAATATGCATTGGAAATCAATAATGACTTTTGATGTAAACAAGAGGAATAAATGAGTTCAATGTATTCTTAAGCAAGTTTGCCATATATAAATTACATTAATGTGATAGAGTATTAACATCATATCTCACAAGTTTGTCATATTATTAATTTATGATTTTCTTGGGACCGAAAATTACAAAGGGATCTCCCGAAAAAATATTATCTTTCAATTTTGTACACTGGCCCAAGTCGGGACCGGAAACTTTATTATTTTAGAGAATTTATTAATTTACCGAGTATTAATTTAAAGAGATTTTATTGTATGTGCAAAATAACTTTACACTAACAATATATATGTATAGTAATTAAACTCATTTATTAATATGGGGCTTGCCCCTCTTTGTTATTATCAAAATAAAATAAAATAAAATAATAGTTTGCAAAGTTTTTTTTTTGACTAAAAGCAAAATTCATTCAATTAAAATCGTAAAATATATTATATAGTATAAATTCAAATTTGCTAATAACTAAAGAGGATAAATCTGCGAACAAACTCACAACATTCGAGTTAATTGCGTACAACGAAAAAATGCCTACAAATATGATGAAAATAAATTGTCTGAAATACCCTATTTCCAAGTCTGCAATGTTGACGATGCCAAAATAATTGAATTAATCTGCACTAAATCAAATGTTATCAGAGAATATGAACAGAACAAACTCCATAAGCGATAGGAAAGCAAAACAACACCACACTAAGACGGCGAATAACAAAACATCGCACAATAAAACGACGTATGAAACCACAAAAAAAAAATTAAATATATGTAAATATCACTTATTTTAATAAAAAGAAAAGCAAAAATAAATTGAGGGGTGATTTGAGATCCAATTGACCCAAAATCACCCTTCTTACGTGCAGGAAGAAAAAAGGAGAATCAGGGTAAAGAGATGATAGGGTGGCAAAAAAAAAAACAAAGAAGTTTTAATATACTACTAGTAATAGTTTGCAAAGTTAATTACCACGTTTGAACCAAACACAACCCCATACAAATGACTCGAAAATAAATCGTCATATTATGAAACTTAACAAAATTTGGACCAAATAGTTATTTGTCCGTTTGTGGACAAATAAAATAAAAACAAAAGTGGTTTAATTAATTTGAGGTTGATCCAAAACAATTGTTGCATCAAAATGAGTCCGTCCAAACATAAACATAACAATTAACATACATGGCAAAAAACAGCAATTGCTGCAATTGTTGGATGTTCAAATTAAACAACGCAAGACAATCTAAACTTATATGGTAAAAAAACAAATTGTTGCAAGTAATAAGGATGTTAAAATTTAAACCGATTCAAATAAAAACGTTAAAATTTAAACCGATTCAAATAAAAACTGCAAGCCAATCATAAAAAGACAAACAATCACAAAAAAATAGAATATTTTTAGTTGTGTTTGGATATCCTTTTGTGAAAACCATCTGATCGAATTTCGGATTGAATTTCAAAATAAACTCAATATAACTTTTAATTTGCTGGTTTTCAATTTTAAATACTAATTGGTTTAATTAATTTAATCTATTTTTTTTACTATATAGTATGATTCAAATATAATTACATTCTATAATATTAATTCTTAATATATTATATGTTATATTTTACATCAAACCTATTATTTTACTATATAACTATAATATTAATATGTAATAAAAAAATTATAATTTGCAATTTAGATATCCAAAAATCAATCAGAATTAATCCGCACTTATTTGAATCGAATTTTTTAATTGGTCATCCAAAAGTAAATCGAACAACAAATTTTTTATCTTTAGATTGAATGAGTTTTTGTCTCGAAATTGATGCAAACTGAACAGCGAACACGGCTACATGAAGTATAGTAGCATAATGTACTTACATATGATATGATTTACTTTATGTCTTAAATTATAAGTCATTTTGTATGGAAAAATAAATTAAATAATTGAATTTACATTGAAGTATTTTGGGAACTTTTTTTTGTACAAAATGACTTTAATTTTGCGACGGCAAGATTAATATATAATACAAAATAAATCAAACCAACACATACAAAGAGTTTAATTGTTGTACACTGACAGTGTAAAACTTTTTTACACATGCATCCAATCAAAACACAACAAAATGCCACTTTTATAGGTTAGTTCCTAAAATATTTCCATAAATACTTACATGGCGTGATTTAATTGGCTGCACGTGTAAAATAATTTTACACCGTCGGTGCATATAAATTAAATTCCACATACAAAAACGATAAATAAAAAATAGAAATGATTACAATTATGGTTATTTTTTTAATCCAGATTACAATTATGGTTGGAGTTACAAAAATGGTTGTGAACTTTATCATTATGCTCTAGAACATGGGATAGTAACATAAATACTCCCTCCGGCCTTAATTATAAGCAATTTTTCACTTTTTAAATTCATTGAAAAACTAATGTATCAAGTCTTAATTATAGACCAAATACATTAGTTTTTCAATGAATCTAAAAAGTGGAAAGTTGCTTATAATTAAGGCCAGAGGGAGTAGTAAGTAAGGCCTAAAATTAATGGTTAGTAATTTCATAAATAAAATAAATGAGGTAGTTTTTTTTTTGTCAGGTAGCCTAGCGGTTAGAAATTCACCATTTAAAAGTAAATTAGTGGGTATACTACGTTCAAACCCCGGTCTCTGTACAAATGTACAATGTCTTTTATCAATTGCGCTAACTAGGCTCATGAGGACAAAATGAGGTAGCTTTGAGGCAACTTTATTACAATTAAAATCTAAATGATATGTATTCCAAAAAAAGGAAAAAATATAAATGATATTGTAAATAGTTTCATAAATGCTTTGTCAAATAAAAAAAGTAGTTTTATAAATGCAAAACGATAAAGAAGTTAGAAGAAATGGAAATGATTGCAATTATGGTTGGAGTTACAAAAATGGTTGTGAACTTTATCATTATTTTGCTCTAGAAAGTACACAAATTTAGTAAGTAGGGCCTAAAATTCTTAGTATTTAAATAATACAGAAAATGAGGTAGCTTTATTACAATTAAAATCTAAATGATATTAAGTAGTTTTATAAATGTATGAAATCATGTATGTATTAAAAGAAATGTATTTGATTTTTTTTTAGGAAAAAAGAAATGTAATAATGTAGAAACAACTATACTAAAACATAAAGCTCATTAGGAATCTATACTTGAAGCGTTAGCTTAGTAGTTAAAGTTTAATATTGTAACTTCAAGATGTTAAATTTAAATCTTGTTAGAGACAGTTGTAAAATGATTATTAATGTCAATGATTAATAAAAATTTCCGCTTTCTTCAAAGCTAGATAATTTTACATATAGAAATTGTGTAGCTAGAAGTAGGGGTGTAAGCGGATAAGTTTAGATTGGTTTTGAGTGAATTCAATTTCCAAACCAATAAAAATTCAATTGATTATATTTAGTTCGATTTGGTTCAATTTTTATTGGATCGGATATTATACTCAGGTTGTAACATTTTGTTTTTTCAGTGTAATCTCTACTATTATTTTTTTAAACGATATACTTCAACCTCTATTTTCCAAACAACTTACAATAATAACTTAAACCAAGTAGACAATGACATAGTTTTGAAATACAAACTACAACACATAGGTAGAGTGAACTTTACTATCAAATTCAAAATACAAATCTTAGGTGGTGTTCACCAAATCAAATAATAAAGTACAATTAATATAAAAGAAAATTTCAATTATTTTTCTACTTGAATCACCAATACATCATCCTTAATAAATTGAAATATATACATGATTAGAAATATATTATCAATTTGAAAGGAAAGAAGAGTAAAATTAACAAAGAGAAATGGAAAAAAGTTGTTAACTTTTATGGACTAAACTCAATAAATGTATAATAATATAACCATCGGTTCGGTTCATCGATATTTCGGTTTTTAAAAATTGAATCCAAGAACCGAATAAAACCACATTGATTTTTAATTGGTTCGGTTTAGTTGTTCATCCGAACCATAAAACTCAACTTTATTCTCAGTTTGGATCCATTTTAAACGTCAATTTAATCAATTTATTCTGATCCGCTTACAACCCTGACTAAAGGTGAAGTTGCATAAAATGTGCCTCTTCACCATTAGATGTCTTGAGATGTTATATTTTTATGTAAAACTTGAAATGATATAGAGGAATAAGAAAACTAGATATTTTTAACATATCTTGATGGTTCTCTAATAGTGATACTACTTTGAGTATCATATATCACTAAAAAGTAGTCTCTACATGTCATGTAATATTTATGCAACTTATACATATTTTTCTCCAATGGTGATATTACATTGGGTATCATACACTAATAACAAATTGTTCATTACATTTAATTTGATATAAAAAAAATGTAATATTAATTGATGATATGGTACCTTATTTAAGGTACCAATATCATCAATTTTGATATCTTCCATGCCACGTCATAGAACTTCAATGCTAAAATAGAATAAAGTACAAATCATTAATCTATGAAACTCTCTATGATACCCTTATTGGAGATACTCTAACTACACGATTGTTACGCACCGAATCAAGAGAAGAGAATCAGGTAGAATTTAATACAAAAAAGTTTAAAACTTTCCTATCAAGAGGCACATGTGATTATTTATTACTTACCTCCGTTCGTTTTTACTTGTCGTTTTAGAAAAAAAGACCAAAATAGGAGGGGTATATTTTTGCATCTTATTTTTCTAATATGCCCTTTTTTTGAATATATCATAATTTTAATCCAGCAATAAATTCTTTTTTTTTCACAAACATTATCTATTTTCAAAAAAATTGTAACTAACTTTATTTAAAAACAAACAAACTTTGTATACAATAAATTTTTTTTTTATTGTTACAACAAAAACAATTATACAAAATTTAGTCAATAAAATAAAATAATAAGGAGGGTACAATAGGCAAAATATAATTTAAATTGCTAAAATGATAAGTAAAAAGGAACAAATATTTTTTTTCTAAAACGACAAGTAAAAAGGAACGGAAGTGGAAGTAGTAGTATATTTTAAAGTTGTATTTAATTTTATCATACATTTTCTACGCCTTATCACTTCTCGTTCTTAGACCCCACCACAAAACTCAACATTCACCTCCTTCTCCTTCTACTTCTTAGACCTTCTCTCGCCATATTTATCCATATATTGCAATGATGGAAAATATTATTAATTCACATAAAGCTTAAGTAGGAGAAAAAAAACTGAACAAAACATTTTCAAATGAATTTGAAATAGAAGAAACATCTATTTCAATAATTCTGTAAAATAAAAAAGTTGAGAATTTTAAAGAAAGCTCTAGTGAAAAAAATAAACATTATGAGACAAAACAAAGCACAAGTCTTTAAAGTTAATCTATTAATTTTATAAAGAAGTTGAGATTTTTTCTAAAAGTTGTGTTCATGTTCTGATTATTTTGGGTTTCTTTTTTTTTTTTTTTTGATAAATTATGGGTTGTGTAGTATCAGCACAAACAAATGATATTGGAATAAAGTCTATCATCATATTTTATTTATCTAAAGAGGAAAAAGGAAAATAATGATAAATTTTTTTAGAGATGAATTCGGGAGTTGATTATATAAAGAGGAAGACATTAACATTCACTCATATCTGTTGTATCAAGCAGGAATCATTTAAGGATGAGGTTTACTTTAAACAAAATTAACCGAACAACAATCAAATTAAATACCATTGCGCAATACCTTCTTTTTTAGAGGGATCAATGTTAATTTTAACTTTTGATGGAATATGTTCATTTTTTCTCTTGGTTTTGGTTTGTTGGCCGCCTAAAGCATGGTGTAAAATTTGTCTTTATCGGATTGATGTAATAACCGTTTAAGTTACTTTGTTACCATCTAATAGGGCTTCTTGAATTACCAAGAATTGAATATCCTTTGTACTTCTTATAATTCAATTTTGTTTATAAAAAAAATACTAATATTAAGGAAAATTAATATTAGCACTAATTCAGCTAATTTCATGTCAAATAAGTCCCAATAACACTATATCTAGTTAATCTTAGGGGTCAATTAAGAGTTAAGAACGTTGTTTAACTAATAGTATTAGGTCAAATAAATCTTACGATGTACAAGGGATATAGTGTTATTGGGACTTAGGTCAAATAACCTTATGTCACATAAGTATTAAAAACATTGATTCAATTAATCTCAAATCAAATACTCCTTCCGTCTCTTTTTATAAAACCCCATTTGACAAAATTGCACTATTCACTTATCTTGTTTTGACCTTTTTTTTTAATAATACATAGATGTAAATATTACTACCTCTGTTCATTTTTACTTGTCGTTTTAGAAAAAAATATTTATTCCTTTTTACTTGTTATTTTGGCAATTTAGGTTATATTTTTCCTATTATACTATTTTTCTTATTTTGTTTTATTGACTAAATTTTATATAATTTTTTTGTTGTTGAAACAATATAATCTTTTTATTGTATACAAATTTTGTTTGTTTTTAAATAAAGTTTGTTACAATTTTTTAGGAATAGATAATGTTTGTGAAAAAGTAAGAAATTATTGGTGAATTAAAAATATGATACACTCCCTCCGGTCTCGAATATAAGAAGAAGAAAAAAAATTGTTGGTCTCAAATATAAGAAAAAGTTACTACAATGATTACTTTTTTTATCATTATTCCAGTTTTGCCCTTTATTAAACTTATCTAACTTTTCCAATTAATGCTCATAAACGGATAACAACTAAAATATGTTCATAAACGGCTAACAACTTAATCCTAAAAACTAGTAATTATTAGTAATAAATATTAATTATTTAATTTAATTAAAAAAAAAGTTAAGGGTAAATTAGGAAATATAATAATTTCCTTAATATGTTTGTTTTTTTTTGTTTCTTATATTCGAGACCGGAGGGAGTATATTTTAAAAAGGGCATAATAGGAAAATAACGTGCAAAAATACACTCTCCTATTTTGGTCTTTTTCTTCTAAAACGACAAGTAAAAAGGAACAGAGGTAGTAGCATATAAGAACTTGTTTGATTTGTTTTGATGAGTACTTTCAAAATATCAAGTTTTTATAATTTTTGCTATTAGATAATTAAAGATATTTGCTATAAAATTATGCATTGACGTACGTGCACTGGTCAAACAGGGTCTTATATTTAGGGACGGAGGGAGTAAGTTCTAAGAACGCTATATTTGATTAATCTTAAGCCAATTTTGAGTTAAGAACCTTTGTTTTAAATATCATATTTTTAACCATTTTTATTATTCACATAATCTATTTGTCGCGCCGCGAAAATCGCCCGAGCGTTTAGGACACTCGGAATGACACAGAGTCGCCACCAAATTTTATTTTCCTCTATTGATAAAACCTTAAAAAGCAATGAAAAGATGGTCATCGCAACCATATCCAGGTTCGGGAGTTGGTTATGCAAGGGGAAGGTACTAGCACCCCTCACATCTGTTGTACTCAACGGGAACCTCCTAATTAATTTTAGGGTTCAAGACTTTTAGGGTTTGTTTACTTGATTTTTATATTATTAGAATTTAAGTACAAAGAGAAAAAATTAGCCTTTTTTTATTATTATGCTTGACAAGGTGTAGAACCTTGCTCCTACGTATCCTCTGGTGCGATGAGGAATTCAAAGTTACGTAGTTCTGGGTAAAAATTGTTTGTTGGTGTTTTTTAGAGAACGATGTTTTAATCGCATTCTAGTGGTTAAACTCAACTTGTATGCTCGCACGATGGAGGCTTAAGCGTCGTTTGTATCACGTTAGAATTGATTGTATACATGTTCGTTTATGAAAAGAATTTTAGTTTTTAACTGCCCTAAGGCAAAAATTTAGTTTGATGTGTTGGTATTTTTTAATGTTTTACTTTGAAAGAGTTGCCTTTAATTTAATGAATGGAAGACAAACATTGGTAAACGAAGAGTGCACTAGGCCACCAATTATCCGAGAGAAAAATGAATGTATTCACCCTCTCCTTTTTAATCCACTTTAAAAGAAATTTAATTTTAAAGAGACAAAAATTAATATTAGTTTTTATACTATACTATACTATATACTATTTGAGTATGTTACATATATGTTTAAGCAAAATAAATCAAATAAACCGAATAGCAAACAGGTGGCAGTTATATACAACAAACAAATACAATAATATATACACGAAGACTTAACCAGAAAGAAAGAAACATTGAAACCATAAGAACCTGTTTTTCTTCTTCTTCGATCTCCTTTGCGACTGCTACGGTGGAGAATGATTATTAACAATGGTGGAGGGTGGCCATTGATTTTGGTTCAGCTGGTTCCTACCCACCTCTGGGAGCTCAGTATACAAAAGCCTCAAATCCTAACTACCATTTATAATGACATCTCTTAGTGTACAATTGGTATCAACAATATGCACATATGGGACCTGCTGAGCCAGTGAACCCATTCCACTCCAGTCATCATACCAAATTAAAGAATAGCCATCTCCCAGTTTGAATTTGAATCCTTCCCTCACCTGATCCTTTGCCCTCAAAATTCCTTTCCATAACGGAGAATCATTTTGCTTTCTTTGGACACGCAAAATTGACGTACCTCGTAGATATTTCTTCTGAAGGACTTGTACCCATAATTTACCTGGTTTATGCATGATATTCCACACTGCTTTCCCTAACAACGCAGTGTTAGTCATTGTCATTTCTCTAACTCCTAAACCCTCATTCTCCTTTGTTTTCGTAAGAGTATGCCAATTAACAAGGTGCCATCCTCTATTAGATGTCCCACGGTTCCAAATAAAATTCCTCATCAGTTGGTTGAGCTTATTGATTAAGCCCCTAGGCAGCCAAAACACTTGCATGATATACGTAAGAATGGAAGCCATAACTGATTTGACCAAGCACACCTTCCCCGCTAGATTCAACATATTAGTTTTCCAAGAGGCAAGTTTTTTCTTGATGTTATCCAGTAAGTTGTTAAAAGTATTTCCCCTTGTGCTTCCACCTTGAAGAGGAAATCCCAAATACTTCCCTAAATCCCGCACCAACGGAATAGGATCTATTCGTGTGATCTCATCTCTAACATCATGACGAACTCCCTTTGAAGTAATTGCTTTAGACTTTGTGAGGTTCACTTTGAGCCCTGAGCTATCACAAAACTTCTTAAGCATGGTGGCCACCATGTTCACTTGATCAAAACATCATCCGCAAAGAAAAGATGAGAGATCGGAGGACCTGCCGTAGTGATTTTGATTGGTTTCCAATTCCCTCTATCTACCAAGTGCTGAATATAAACAGATAACCGCTCAATGCAAAGAACAAACAATTTTGGGAAATGATATTTTTCAGAATATAAAATAAAAAAGAGTTTTTTTTTTATTATAGCCTTTGCGAGTGGGTACAAGGGTGGGGAAATCCGATCCCTATCGGAGGCGAGAGTGATAGAAGGAGGCTGCGGCAGGGTTGATATTGCTGAAACCCGCCCCTACCTCGCCTTGTTGCCATGCCTACGGCAGAGTTACTCCTTAAAATCCAATGATTGGTATCAATAAATGAAACTTTCAAGTAAGACATGAAATCAAACCACTGTGAAATCAAAGACGTACTATTGAAGTAAGAGTTCTTAATTTATGGAGACTTTCAAATTATTACTAAAACTTTTATGAATAATAGGCTTTTACTCTTCTATAATATAGATGAGTTTTGTTTTACACCCCTTATAAAAAAATTGAAATTCCCCCTTGTATTATGAAGATTCCCAATTTTCCTCTGGTCTCACAACATGCCATCCAATTGAACAAAATCTTCCACTTAGCAAACAAGATAAAAACGCCCTCAATCAAAGATTTGGGCTAAAAATATAACTTAAAAAATTGCACGTTCAGTACACTCTAATGTCGTACACACATATTGGAACATCCAATCTGATATTGTTTTAACAAATTGTAACCAATACAAAAATACCAACAAAGATAAATGGGGGAGATTAGACTATTTATTTCTTTTGTTTCGGTATCATGGGGGAGAGAGGGAGATGAGATTGATTTCTCATTTTTGGTTTCTTTTTTAATAAAAATTAATAATTATAGATTTTTTAAATAAAAAATATATATGTATGTAATATATTTATATATGTGTCATTAAATAAATAAAAATTAAATTACAAAGTCACATAAGCTGCCACATTATCAAAAAGAAGATTTCATGTGCTAAGTTGTCCAAAAGGATAAAGCAGAGAATTTTCATATTACAAAAGCTCAATTATTTTTTAAAGGAGCAAAACAAAACTGACCTATATTACATAAGAGGGTGTAAAAGTCTATTAACCCAAAAAATCGGACACCTCTATCGATATTGGCATGATATTCCTTCATAAGAATTAAATTAAGTACTCCCACCGTATCAAAATATATGTCGTTTTGAGAAAAACTTAGATATCATAATATGTTATTTTACATTACCAATGAATCATTTAATGCTTCTTTTCTTCTTATACCTTCAATTAATTATTTTTCTTTCTTCTTTCAATTTTATAATTTATCTCACACATCATTAATGAAGGATAATTTTGTAAACTAACCTATAATTTATCTTTTCCGTTCAACAATGATTACATTTTTTAATTTGTGTGATATGGTCAAAACAACTTATATTTTGATACGGAGGTTGTAATATATACTCAAATATGAGTGTTTCTTAGTCTTATAATTAACAGAACAATGAAAAACTAATATCAACTAAGACTCTCACGAAGCAAACACTCATAATGTCAATCATATACTTTTTTGGACTGCATTTCCTAAAGTTTATGATATTTTTGTTTCAATTTTAATTTCTAGTTAATTAGTGGTTCCTATACTAACTTAGGAGTTAACAGTTCGTTATTTGCTACATTGTTGGCAATATGGGGCAGTTAATTAAGAAATTTAAGATTACACAATTGGAAAGCAGTCAAATGGATCATATAGTACAAAAAGAGAATTAAAGAACACATGCTCATATATTGGAGGTCAGTTCAGCTTGAGATTATTTGGTATACCGACTCCGATTTTGTCAGATTAAAATATAACATATCATGAGACATCCGATTATAGAACTTAGTCACGAGGCTGCACATGGTGGATAAGGAATTAAAAGACCACTAAAGTTATTTACGACAATAAATCAATAGTTCTATTTTTCAAAACATCAGGAGCTTGACGAATTCTTGTTGTTAAAGACTAAGTTCAGAGTGAAGGTTGTCTATAGAGCATATCAATACAAACTTCATATTTGTGGATCTGCTTACTAAAGTTTTCCACTAAAAAGGACTTAATGATCATATTTTTCGTATGGGTGTCAAGTCATTAAGTGATATTCAGTTCTAGTTGGAGTTTGTTATTTTAATACTTTTATGATATAGACAAACTTCAATTGAAGTAAGATTCAAAAATATTTTCTGCAGAAATAAAACTTTGGTATTTTTACACTCTGACTTTAGTTAAGGTTTAATTTCACTAAGGATTAAGGAGGGCTAGTTGAAAATTGACATATACAGACCAACTTTATGTGATTTTCATGCTACACATTTCATGATGGATCTATGTCATTTAGTTATGTCACTATTGATGATCATTGATGAGTTTAGTTATGATTGATATAATGAAAATCACATTGGTTCTATATATTAACATGACTAATTGATGAGATAATTTGGAGATGCTTAAGGAATAATTTTGAGCTCATAAGTCTAACACATGTGTATAATTACATATGTGACTAGTAAGAGATTGTTAGGATTTTTGAGTCACAATTGTTATATTACATGTGTTAGGACTATTATGTAATTAACTAACATATCAGTGGTCTATCTAATAATATATAAGTCTATGGCTAAAAACATAAATATCATGAAATATAATTTATTGTATAGATACTATAAATCAATATCTAATTTGATGAGAGACCAACAATAATTATGATGAATCACAATTTGCTTCCACAATTTGTGATGGGTCATGAACTTCTTTTCCAAACATCAGAGAAGTTCCGACTTTTTTGTGATCCTCTGTGCAAAAGAATATAACAATGTGACAAATACCTATGATAGAGTTTTGGTACATACCTATCACAAGATCCTATCACAAGATCGTGAATTTGAAAACACCCTGAACAATAGCTTCAGGAGATTTGTGGCTTCCTTGAGCTAAAGCAAATATTACACTTATCTTTGCCTATACACAAGCACATAGTCAGATCCCTACTCAAACACAACACTAGTTTTACTGTTCATGATTCAAGACTAGTGTTGAATTAAATAAAACATCTTGCTAATTATTTAAAACATTATTAGGAAGTGTCCATAGATCATATTTACCTCTTGCTTAACCATGATCTTTTTGCTTAGAACATTTTATGCGATTGGGTTTGCCACATTGGAAGCCATTGCACTCTAAAATCCAGTCCTATTTAATGTTCAACCAAAGCTTATTATAATTCATTCACATGACCAAATATTTTCTTTTCAAACCATGCCAAATCCCTCTATTATACCTCTAGAAGGAACAACAAAGAGCAGATCTTACCAATTGAAAGAGGCCTCAGTAACTGACGCCAGTGCAACTTCACCAACAATAGACAGCAGGAACCAACCACGAACCACCTGTTGGTATATTGGACCTGGAATTATCAAAATAATAAACAGCGTATAAGTATAAGCATCAAATAAATATAAGAAAAAAATAGAATAGAGACGGTAGTAAATTTATCTTAATTTTGTAGAGATTGATGTCATCAACACCACTTCGAAAGCTTGAATCACGGACGACGGATAACCTCAAAATGTAGTAAGCCAAAGAATAACATGAGGCATGACATAGTCACCGTCCTTAAGGATTTATCCGCCTCATAAACACAAATCTCCCAAAATTCAACAGGTCCTTCTCCGGTACAAATCATACCAGAGGTGGCAGAACAATTTGAATTCATTAAGTGCCGGCGATTTAACTCAGGAAAACTCAATTTTATTAAAAAGGAAAAATAGTTTATTTGTGAATATGGAATTGTTTGTGACTAGAGATGAAAATAGGGAAGGATATTGTCCGTAGATCAAACAATGCTATATATTATGGTACATATTGTTGCTATATATCATAATTATGGGATGACCATTACTATACTTATATATACCACTAAATTGCCATAATGTGGAGTATTAGTATGTAACCAATGTGACCGTTGCAAAGGTATCATTGATCAAGTAAATATCATTCATTGTTTAAGCAATAAGAATAGAAGTGGAAAGCGACTCAAAAACTCTGATTGACATGATCACAAGGAAAGTTAAAATCAATGGTAATACTTTTACATTGGTGCGCCGTATACAAGAGCTCTTACGGTTGAATTGGCAAGTGCATTTTAATCATACATGGCGGGAAGGGAATAGAAGTGCTGATTGGATGGCAAATTTTAGCTTCTCTCTAGATTCCTTTAGTATTCATGTTATTGAAACTCCTCTAATGAGCTGTTGAGTCATCTTTTTGATGATATTCCCGGGACTTGCATGCCTAGGAACATTAATGTAATTGTGTAGTTTCTTTTCGTTTTTTGGGCAGTAGCCCTCTTTTTCTACCAAAAAAAAAAAAGCAATAAGAATAATCACTTTTGGATTTGTCGAAAAAAAAAGAATAATCACTTTTGGAATAAAATACTCAAAAATACAACACCACCCAAGGTGTAGACATCTATATGTTGGAACAAAAGTGGTTCTGACAACTACTCGCTTAAGTTTTGATGATAACAAAGTATTAATGAGCAATAGGGTCTTTTAATATTTGATCTAAGTGTGTAGGAATACAAGTTAAATCATCGTAGCACAGCTTAGAATCTCTGATGACTTGATCAGAAGCATCAATGCAAGCTCTGATGATCTATCAGAAGGAATGATCATAAAAAACATTTGTCATCAGAAGCATACAACATTCAGAAGCTGTATTGGATATACAGGTTCTGATAATCAGTTCTTCGCTGGAAGCTTCATAAAAAAGAAATCGCATGTTCAACTTAAGGATTAACAACAGTCAAATTCAAATGAGTGAAGGAAAATCAAAGCACGTTAATTCTATCATCTTGGGAAGATAATGATAGCATTAGTCATTTTCCCATTACCTCATTTGGACATACAAGCTATTAACCTGCAAAAGGAAGTCAAAGGTTTCCTCTTTGAGCTTAAGCACATGTGACCACCTAGGAACTACTCCAGCGGACCAAATGACTTGACAACGGTCATGTACTTCAAACGTCTCCATCATGTCATATATATAGAGACCTCATACATGTTGCAAAACTGATTATATTCACAAGAAACAGAGCTTCTGATAGTTATCTAGATTTGCATTTCTCACTTATTATCTTAGGATTCTAAGTGTTTAGTTCTTGTGTTTGTGTTGTAATTTTACCCTGAGTATTTGATTATTGTCAAGTATCTCAAGACACCAAAAACCACTTTATATCTTGTTTAAGTTAAGTTAGGAAGTCTCTTGCTAGTGGGCTTGAGCATAGGAAGTCTCTTACTAGTGTCTTAGAGCAAAGTGTAATCTGTGTGATTATAGTGAACTCCCTTGAAAGTGCAAGGGGACTGGACTACTCTCAACTTGTGAGAGAAACCAGTATAAAATTGCTTGTGTCTACTCTCTCTCTCTCTCTCTCTCTCTCTTATCTTTTATTGTGTTTATCCGCTGCACATTCTGATAAGTTCGCAAGAACTTAGAAGAAGTTTTTAAAACTCCTAAAACACAATTCAACCCCCCCCCCCCCCCCCCCCCCCCCTTCTTGTGTTTTTCACACCTTCACTATAGGGTGGCAAAATGGATGGATTGGATGGATTTAGATTAGGATAATGCTTGATGGCATGACACGATTTTATCGTGTAAATGCACGATCAATAATTACACACTCCTTTAATATTATAATTAATTTTTTAAATATTTAGTGGTCACATGTTATTAGTATTTTTTTCTAAAGCGGTTATTAGTACTTTATTTGTTACATATTTGATATCACATGTGAGTGGTCGTGCATGTCGTGCGCGGTATCCAGTCGTGCAATATAGCATTGCTGTTTAGATTAATGAATGGATTAAAATTATCTATTAATCCATTACAATCCAATAAAATTTTAAGAAAACATATTCAATCTAATCCATTCAATTATCATAAAATTCATCCAATCCATCCATTGACATTTTTTAATGGATGAATATCCGTCCAATCCATTTAATTAAATGTATTAATAATGTATTTAATTTTTTTTTCATTTAAATAAAGTTAATGAATTCATACAAAAAAATAAATAATAAGTTATTGAATTAAGTTAGTTTAAAATAGATTTTGTTTCATTGATTTAAGCCCAAAATAATATTATTTTGTATAGGCCCAAACAATTTTTTTATGTGAGCTCAAACCAATTTACCTAATTTAATATTAATAAATAATAAAAAAAGAGGTGGATGTAAAAAAAAAAACCAAAGTTATAATATGCATACATAATACCAAACATAGAACAAAAAAAAATTTCATAATTGACTAACTCCCACTAAACCAAAAACTCCTCTAACGGTAAAACACCCATGCGAGCAGTGTGCTCGTGAAAGACCTTTTGTGAGAGGATCTGCTATCATAGAGTTTGTCCCTAAGTGTTCTATGGAAATTTGTCCACTTTGTACCCTTTCTTTAACAACTAGGAACTTGATGTCAATGTGTTTTGACTTGGCCGAGCTCCTATTATTGTTGGAATATAGGACGGCTGATTATTCAATAACTTTATTGTACAAAATGTGAAATGTTGAATATTAAACTTTATTGATCAAAAAACCAAAATTAAAATCCAAAGTTATAGTATGCATACATAATACCAAACATAGAACAAAAAAAAATTTCATGATTGACTAACTCCCACTAAACCAAAAACTTCTCTAACGGTAAAACACCCATGCGAGCAGTGTGCTCTTGAAAGACCTTGGGTGGAAGACCTTTTGTGAGAGGATCTGTTATCATGGAGTTTGTCCCTAAGTGTTCTATGGAAATTTGTCCACTTTGTACCCTTTCTTTAACAACTAGGAACTTGATGTCAATGTGTTTTGACTTGGCCGAGCTCCTATTATTGTTGGAATATAGGACGGCTGATTATTCAATAACTTTATTGTACAAAATGTGAAATGTTGAATATTAAACTTTATTGATCAAAAAACCAAAATTAAAATCCAAAGTTATAGTATGCATACATAATACCAAACATAGAACAAAAAAAAAATTTCATAATTGACTAACTCCCACTAAACCAAAAACTCCTCTAACGGTAAAACACCCATGCGAGCAGTGTGCTCGTGAAAGACCTTGGGTGGAAGACCTTTTGTGAGAGGATCTGCTATCATGGAGTTTGTCCCTAAGTGTTCTATGGAAATTTGTCCACTTTGTACCCTTTCTTTAACAACTAGGAACTTGATGTCAATGTGTTTTGACTTGGCCGAGCTCCTATTATTGTTGGAATATAGGACGGCTGATTTGTTGTCACAATATAACTTAAGTGGTCTTTCAATTCCTTCCCCAATTTGCAGCCCAGTGATAAGATTTCTCAGCTAAATCCCATGGGTGGATGCCTCATAACATGTTATGAACTCTGCTGCCATGGTGGATGAAGCCGTAATAGTTTGCTTGGCACTGCGCCAAGAAACTGCACCACCAGCCAACATGTAGATATAGCCCGAAGTGGATCTTTTACAATCCTGGCATCCGGCAAAATCTGAGTTAGAGTATCCAGTGATCTCTAACTGGTCTGACCTCCTGTATGTGAGCATATAGTCTTTTGTTCTCTTCAAATACCTCATAACCTTTTTGGCTGCTTTCCAATGATCCATTCCTGGATTGCTCAAATATCTACCTAACATCCCAACTATGAACGCAATATCCGGACGCGTACAAACTTGGGCATACATCAAACTCCCTACAGCTGACGCGTAAGGAACCTTTTGCATTTCTTGAATTTCTAAGTTTCCTTTTGGGCACTGACTGAGACTAAATTTGTCTCCCTTAGAAATTGGATTATCCCCTGGTTTACATTCTTGCATGCCAAACCTTTTAAGTACTGTTTCGATATAGTTCCTTTGCGATAATCCTAGAATACCTCGAGATCGGTCTCGATGTATCTGAATTCCTAATACAAAGGAGGCGTCACCAAGATCTTTCATTTCAAATGTTTTTGATAGAAATTTCTTGGTTTTGTGCAATATGCCTATATCATTAGCTGCAAGCAATATGTCATCAACATACAAGACCAGAAAAATACACTTTCTCCCACTGAATTTTTGATACACACAATCTTCAACAAGATTCACCTCAAAACCAAATGAGAGAACTACCTCATGAAGCTTGTGGTACCACTGACGAGAAGCCTGTTTAAGTCCATAAATGGATTTTGTCAATTTGCAAACCATATTCTTTGAGTCTCCCGACACAAAGTTTTCTGGTTGCACCATATAGATCGTTTCATCAATGTTACCATTGAGGAATGCCGTCTTGACATCCATTTGATGGAGTTCCAGATCATAATGTGCAACAAGAGCCATGATTGTCCTAAAAGAGTCTTTCGATGAAACCGGAGAGAAAGTCTCTTTAAAGTCAATCCCTTCCTTTTGAGTATAACCCTTAGCCACAAGACGAGCTTTATACCTCTCCACATTACCATTAGAATCCCGCTTGGTCTTAAAAATCCATTTGCAACCAATGGGTTTCACACCTTCTGGTAATGGGACAAGTTCCCATACTTTATTGTCTTGCATGGACTTATACTCTTCCTTCATTGCTTCAATCCACTTTTCCGAGTTTGAATTTTGCATGGCTTGACGGAAGTTGATTGGATCATCTTCCATAGTACCATTATTCTCCTCATGTTCTTGGAGATATATTACAAAATCATCCGAAATAGCATTTTTCCTTTCTCTAGTGGATCTCCGCAACTGTATTGGTTCTTGTATCACTTGTTCTTGAGGATCTTGAGCTTGTTCTTCATGAATTACCAATTCATCTTGAAGTGGAAGAATTTCAACATTGTCTTGTGGAGGTTCCGTATTTGCTTGATCAAAAGCAACTATATGAATCGGTACTGGAATTGTTGTCGATTCTTCCTCTAAGACAAATTCTCTAACTTTATTCTTCCCCCCAAACTCAATATCCTCAAAGAATGTGGCTGTTCCCGTCTCAAAAATTGAATTTAATTTGGGATCATAAAATTTGTAGCCCCTAGGTATTTGGCATGTAAGCTGCCTTTGTTGGTACTCTATTTAGTATGTAAGCTGCAGTCTTTAGTGTCTCTCCCCAGAGTGACTCTGGCAAGGTAGAATGACAAATCATACTCCTTACCATATCCTTAAGAGTCCGGTTTCGCCTTTCAGCAACACCGTTCATGCTAGGTGATCCTGGCATGGTGTATTGTGGGACAATTCCACATTCCTCTAGGTATTTGGCAAAAGGCCCTGGACGTTGTTCACCTGAACCATCATATCTGCCGTAGTATTCACCGCCACGGTCAGATTTGACTTTCTTAATTCTTTTGTTGAGTTGGTTCTCAACTTCAGCCTTAAATGATTTGAACACATCCAATGATTGAGACTTTTCATGTATAAGAAATATGTATGCATATCTAGAATAATCGTCAATGAATGATATAAAATATTGTTGACCGTTCCAAGAAGGTGTCGAAAATGGTCCACAAATGTCTGTATGTATCAATTCTAAGACATCCGTAGCTCTATATGCACCATATTTCTTTGTTTTGGTCTGTTTACCTTTAACACATTCAACACAAACATCAAATTTTGATAAAGTGGCAGTGGTTAACTCCGGCGTATGAAGGCGGAAAATCTGCCATTTTCCGTCGACTCCACAGTGATGTACGGCGGAGCTACGGCGTTGACCACCGCCGACCGTCGTTGACCCGGTGACAATGAATATTTAATGTAATTAAATTAAAAACAAATAATTATAATATGTTTAATTTATACTACTATTTTGTTTCAAAAAAAAGTGTATTTAAATAAAAATTATTATTCATTAATGGGCCTTCAATTTTTTTACCATTGGGCTTTTGAAAGTCAAAAACCTGTTTTTTATTTTGATTGTAATTTCTAGACGTGTTCTCTCTTTTTGTTTTCTTTCAGAATTCAAAATAAAATTTTTGATATTTTTTTTAGGATTTAACTTGTATGCACTGACAATGTAAAATAATTTTACACTGTCAACAAATGACAACCATGTATTCTGTCACGTCACCCTACTTTTTATTTGTTTTATAAATATAAGTTAATTTTAGTATTCAGATTTATTTTTTAATCATATTCAGTTTTTTTCAAATTATTATTTATTTATAAAGTTAATTTAAATATATTGTAAATAAAATACTTTTATATTTTTATAAAAAAATTACTTTTATATTATCTAATGGATTTTTTAATAACATTTAAAATAATCCATTAGATTTTTTAAATAAGATGGATGGATTGAATCCAATCTACTATCTAATGTTTGCTTAATAGATGGATTGGATGGATAATTAGGTGGATAAATTAGATAGATAATAAATTGGTGGATCATTTTACCACTCCTAGGCATCTATTAGAAAGTGAAACAAGGGATTAAAAACATCACCTCAAAATACAACCTCAAGACATTAAATTTCTTTATTGATAACAATATTCAGACTTAATATTCTATAAAATTAAAGAATAAATGATTATAAGGCTTTGTTCCTTTTTTTTTTTTTTGGATACAAGGCTTTGTTCCTTTAGTCTTTGTCCAAGTAGTGAAAACCAATTAAAAATAAATAAAACTAAACATGTCTACTTTAATCGCTAGGGAACAAATATCTTATCATATACTACCTCCGTACCAAAAATATATGTCATTTTAACCATATCACACAAATTAAACTAAACATGTCTACTTTACAAAATTATCTTTCATTAATAATATGGGAAAGATAAATCATAAAATTGAAAGAAGAAAGAAAAATAATTAGTTAAGGGTGTAAGAGGAAAAAGAACATTAAATGCTTCATTGGTAATGTAAAGCAACATATTTTAGTACAATTTTTTTCTCAAAACGACATATATTTTGGTACGGAGGGAGTATCCTAAAAAGTTTTAATATCTTATAGTAAAAATTTATTTTTAATACCAACTGTTGTGGGGAATTTGGGATTTCCACCACTACATTGATCTTTCATTTTCAAAGAGGGGAAAATATCAAAACCGTTTAAAAAGAAATTCTAAGTTCGGGGGTTGATTAAACCTAGAAAAGGTTTTAGCATCCTAAGCGCCTATAGTAACCTCTAGTTTATTGCTTTTTTGCTTATTTTTAATGTGAAGAAATGGGAGAGAAGTGGTAAGAATTTTGAGGGAGAAATAGTATAGAGAGAGTTTTGTGTGTGCAAGTGGAGATTGGATTAAGAAGAGAAGGTTAAAGCAAAATTTAAAGTGTTTTGAAAAAGATAAACTTAAATCTAATTGTGCGACTAATTTTGGTTTATTGGATTAAAGAATTTTATTTGAGAGAGAGAAGATGTTGTTTGTTTTCTATTACTTTTCTAAGGAATTTACTATTCGTACCCCTTTGGAAATGAAATATTCGCGTTCGTTTGTTTTTAGCGTTTTGACGGAAAGCGATAAAAGTAAAATGCATGCAATGCAAGTTTCTACATCCACTTTGGGGTTACATTTTTGCCTAATTACATTCTAAGGCATTTTGCGGAAATTTAAACATGAATGAATGCAACAATTGAATGAATATGCAAAAGACATAAAAGAAAAAAAACAAGTCCGACGGAATTAAAACAAAATAACTAAAAAAACTATACTATACTAAACTAAACTTTTTTTTTTGGTTCTAACACTACTTTTTTTTCTTGGTCCGTCTCCAATTTAAGCTAAGGTTTAGTTTAAGTCCAAATCACAATCCCAACACAACAAATATGCAATAATAATGATAACATGAAATATAAATTACAAGGAAAATAAATTGCAAGTAGATAAAATGACATAAAATAAAGTGTATGAAATAAATTGCATAAAACAAAAATGCATAAAATAAATGAATAAACTAACTAAAATAAAATAAAGAAGGCAAAATAAAAGAAGTAAAGAAATTTTGAAGTAATAATAAAAAAATATAAGTAAAATAAAATATGACAGGGGGTGCAAACAGTAAACTGGAGGTATGCTGAAGCAATTAAAAAAAAGGACAGAAACAAAAAAAAAGCAGGCCCAGGCCCAAAGCAAACCGGATCTGACCAGTCTAAACGGGTCAATCTATGGGTTGACCCAGATCCAGGTTCTAGATCTGGTGTATTGCACTCACCGAAGATCATAGCGCACTCGCGTTCCATCACCGAATGATTAGATCAAAAACAGATCAGATGGTTATGAAAGAAAACAGATCTAACGATTCAGGTTAAGGTAAACAGATTACACGGACACAATTTAAAGTAAAAAAAAAAGAGTGTATATTATGTTTCTTCTTCTTCACGATGGCGAGTCACTGACTCAGTGACTCAGTGACTCGTCCGCCATTACTGAGTCACTCCCAAGCTTCAAAACTTCGTCTAAAAATGCGTATGAATATATGAATCAACTCGTTTTTTCACGTATATTACAAATCCATGCTTAGTTTTCGAAATAGAGATCTATATTTTTAAAAACGAGCGTTCAAAGTTTGGATCTAAAAAATCAAAAATAGTTTGTGCGCGAAATTGAATCAAAAATAGTTGATAGAGTTATGTTAAGTAATGCGGTTTGATTCAGTTTTTAAAAATGAAAACCGTCAACCTAACTAAATTGTGCGGTTTAATAGAAAAGTGATTCGTGCAGTTTTAACTAAATGTGAATTTTTGTGGTTTTCAATTTTAGATTGAATTAGTTTGCGGTTTTATTTTTAGATTGGTCCGAATACTCCCCTAATCCATACTAACTACACCATTTAAATTTCAGCATCAAAATTCAATGTTGTATTTTTTTTAACCACCAATATCCGGCTCACGACCAACTAATCTTCAGAATGAATTCTAATATTAAATAATTTCAATCTCATCTTGATTATCTCAAGCGCATATATTATACATTTTTTTCTCGTTTGCCAGGATTCGAATCTGAAACCTCCATCAGCTTCTTAATCCTCAGCTCAATTGGTCAGCTTAACCAATTGAACTAGTTATACCTCTGTTTGTGCATGATTCAAGATTACTCCCTCCGTACCAAAATATAAGTCATTTTGACCATATCATACAAATTAAAAAATGTAATCATTATTGTATGGAAAAGAGAAATTATGAGTTAATTTACAAAATTGTCCTTCATTAATGGTATGGAAAAGATAAATTGTAGAAGTAAAAGAAGATAAAGTAATAAATAGTTTAGGGTACAAAATTAACATTAAATGTTGTATTGGTATTATAAAACGACTTATATTTTGGTACAATTTTTTTTTTAAACGACTTATATTTTGGTACGAAGGGAGAATGTTATAAGACACTCAAACACACAGTTGGCATTATTTTTCCACTTTTGAATAAGCTTCTTAACTGTAACCTCACAATCACCGCCAACACTTATAGCCTTCATTCCTCCCTCTTTAAGCTGCACTGCTTTATTTTTCAACAATTCATTATTCATAATCTCTTTTATAGCATCTCCAATTTCTTCACCTTTCACAACATGTTCCCCAGCCCAACCCCAACTCTTGTTCCAAATCCCCCACCCACTATCCTCCACCACCCCTGCACTTATCTTCTGATTCAACACAAAATTGGTAAACCATTCAAAACAGCTTCCATAAGTGAGTTCCATCCACAATGACTGACTCACAAACCCGCCAACACTTTTGTGACTAGGTCTGTTTAAAAAAATCTATTTCGAGAAAAAAAATTGAATTTATTTTTGATTTCGAGAAAAAATTTCTTGAAATTTTATTCCGATTTTGAGAAAAAGTCTCAAAAATATTTCGATTTCGAGAACTTTGGGCGGGGCCCTTTTTCATTTAGGGGATTTTGCACATGTGGGGCTTAGGAATAAGGGGCTCATTTAGAAAATTGCTCTTTAGACAGCTTATTTTGCTCTTATGCCTTCAAAGTTGACGAAAATATCCTTCATATTTTAAAATGCAAAATGTAATATGGTTCGCATGCATCATAGAATGCGAACACGTAAGTTATAAAACACATACAAAAAGATGAAGCATACTGACTTCACACATTTAATTATTTTTAGTTTTTCATAATAGAAACTAAAGATATTAAAATAAAAAAATTAAAGATATTAATGATTTAAATTATGCATTAATAAGGCGATCATTTTGAGATGGAAGAAAAACTTGTCGTTCAACTAATTTCACACATGAAAAGTTGGTAGCTTGTGAGTGATAGTGTTAGTTTTACTCGATATGTGTAATTCCAGGAGGGACGAATTCAGCCATCACATACTAGTGTGGCTAAATATGGAAAAAAAACTATGAATTAAATTATTCGCAATATCACATATAAAATTATTCTTTTGAATCTTAGGTGCAAACATAAAATTATTTTTTGTACGTAGACGAAATAACAAAGTTATGTCCAAGTAATTTTCGGCATTTTTGTTAGTTGAGTTAAGATTTTTAGACTAAATTTAACCAATCTTTTTTTTTGTCAAGTAGTCTAATGGCTAGACAAGCCAATCTATATATGTACACTATAATCAATGCAGTAATATAAATCAACCAATTTTAAAATTAGTGTTAATATAATCAAACCATTGGCCAAGTAGCCTAGTGCCATATTTTGATTTTGGAAATCAAAATTGAAGATATAACATTAAACTCTAACTTAACCCATTGAGAAATTAAAATATAAAAAAGAATAAAATAAATCAATTTTGTAGTTGTAGAATTGAGAAGAGAAATGAAAGTAAATAAATCTAAATAATATATTACCTAAGATCTCTTAAAATTATTTAATATGTTGACCATTCCACATTTTTTGCAACATAGGAGAATCTTTTAAAAAAAGATATTAAAGTAAAAATAAAAACAGCCGCCATCAAGAGTTGAACTCGTGACGCAATAAAGGGGAGCACTACTTAACCAATGGGCTGCAAGCATCATATTGATAATTTTTAACCCTTACATGTATATATACACTTTAATACATAATAAATTATCTATATATGTACCTATCAAAAATCAAAAAAATTGGTGTGGCTATAGCCACACTATGCCTTCAAGTAGATCCGTCCAGTACAAGACCAATAGGATAGAGGACTAAAATTGGTCAATTTTAAAATAGAGCGATCAAAACTGTAAAATAGTAAAAATAGAGGACTAAAACCACAATTAAACCAAAATACTAATAAATTATGGTTTTTGTCTTTACCGTTGCTTTATTCAAAGTTTTATAGTTGTGATTTTTTATTTTTGTTACAGAAATAATTAGTTAGGATTGATTATAAGCTCTTGTCAAACAAAGTTTATGTAAATAATATATCAAAAATATAATTTATGTAAATAAAGGTTTTCAATGATTCAAAATATAACAAGTTGCATAGAAATGTATAATTAACCAAATGAGACAAGGAAATATCTCAAACATCACCATCCAACATCATTAAATCAAATATCAGTAATAGACAAGTTGCTTGTACAAAAAAAAAAAAGAATAGACAAGTTGCATGTACAATAAAAAAAATTGCATCTACTAAGACTAATTTAAAGGAAAAAAGAAATAATTTGTTAATAAATTTGTTATCGTCGCGGAAATGTTTTCTTTGATTTGGAAAATTAAAGATGAGACGTGAAAGTGGAGAAGGAGATTATTTGCGTGGGAGGAGGGTTTGGTGGGAGTGTGTGGAGCAGTTTTCTCATGTGATTTTATTGGTTGGTGTGCTCGATCGGTGGATTTGGAAGTTTAATGCTTCCCTCAAGTACATGCTGAAAAGTGTTTATGATCACTTGACTAGATCAGATGTTGCAGTTGGTGATCGATGCAACTATGTTTTATGGTTTAAGCAAATTTCGTTAAAGGTCGTTATTTTTATTTGGCGCTTGTTCTTGAATAATAGACTACCAACAAAGATGAATATATGTTTAGGAGAAATATCATGGGTCCTAATGATATCTTTTTTGCGACTGATTGCGCGGTAAGATAGAGGATCAAGATCATTTATTCTTTTCTTGTGATCTTGGCAAGTTCTGATTTCTGATATCGGAGTGGTTAAGAATCTCAATGTCTCTTCAAGAGGTTTCTTATATGAACATTTTCTTAAGTTCAGAGGTCTTGGGGTTTTTCCAACAAGTGTCGTTTGTTATTTAATACAATTTGTATTTCAACTCTTTTTACGATATGGAAGAATCGATTTTTTGAGACATTTTCACAATAAGTTGGAACAACTTCTTTATTGGAAAATGTTAAATTCCAAGCTTTTTGATGGCTCAAATCTTATTATGCCGTTTTTAATTTTGAGTTTTTAATTTGGAGATCAAATACTTTATTGTATGTTTTAAGGGTTAAATTTCAACTGTAAATACTTTAACTTCCTTTCGTACATCTTGTACTTATTTAGCTTCTTAAAAGCCAAAGTCTTTAAACTATTAGGTTGGATTTGATTCGCAAAGTAGTAAGTACTGGACATAACAATACAGGACATAACAAGATAGTACATGACAAAATAAAATAGTACAAGACATGACAAAATTGTATCAAAGAGAGATGTAGAGATAATTTCTTTTATATTTCAAAATAAAAATGATATTTTCATATTTTTTTATAGTTGTACTGTGGACGAAAAATTGTCATGTGGTTTAGTGAAGGACAAAAATTTCTGATTTTGTACTGTCCCTTGCTATCTGTTCTGGCTCACCTTAAAAGTCTCACATCGCTTGGAACTCGAGGCTAATGGTAGTTTATATACAACACGCCACACTCCTCAAACCACCGAGGCGCCTTTTCTACAAAGGATAAAGACAAAATCGTCTGTGAGAACGATAAAATTCGTTCTCGAATCCACACGCTACTGTTCGTACAGAACTCAGATTTATCCGCGAGGGATAAATGAGGGTATGTTCTGACCCGACCTCAAGTCCATATCTCCGAGACATTGTCCGCTTTGGGGTTAACCCGTCACGGTTTTGTCCTTATCCTTTGTAGAAAAGGCGCCTCAGTGGTTTGAGGAGAGTAACAAACTTATCTTAAACTAAAACAAATAAAACAAACTTGATAGTTATCACTTAACTGCCTATAACAGAAAATCTTAAAAAACTGTTATGCTTGCCAGGCCATGCTTCTCTCTCTTAGCCAATGTATGCTCGCTGAGCCACCATACACAAAATCACAAACACTTGATTAAACTCTTCTTTCTTGCATTACACTCTACTATATTATTATGCATTATATTCAACAAGAATTTGATTCAATTATTAGCAATATTAAAAAAAATGTATGTTTGATATAATTCAAGTACAAACGAATTTGGTTGCATATATCTTAGTAAAGATGGTCAATATCCTTTAGCTACTCATAGGCTTTTATTACCTTAAAATAAATGCAAATATTATTAATAAGAATGGTCCACATTATTTAAAAAACACTCATAAGATTCATCTTTTTTCAAGAAAACAAATGGTCCACATTATTTAAAATTCTGCATCATAGTAATTCAATGTTGTCTTAAGAGAGCACGTCAGGCAATGTTTAGATCACATGATAGGAGTATTGGGCCTATCCATCGTATGGATTTCCTAATGCAATGCAAGAGCAATATGCGATTGATAGAAATTTATTTCCTTACCAAAAAAAAATAGAAATTTATTTATTTTAGTTTGTTTTAATTTTAATATTATTAGAAATAAGTTAGTGATTATCCTTTTTTTTTTACTAAAAGTTAGTGATTATCCTATTACATAGGATAATTGTCTTTTTACATTTAGATTTATATCTCTTTTTATTTTAACAGATTAAAACAAACTAATAAATAAATCATCCGACCTTATTTATAAGTAAAAGTTGATTTTTAGGTTCATTGAACAAGTAATATATCTAGTCTATTTTTAAGAGAAAAAATAGCATTTTTAATTATTTTGTCTTAAATTATAAAAGGAAAAATACTATTTCAAAAAATATTTTTTTATTTATTTTCATAAAATTAAATGCAAATTGCATTTTATTTTCCCAGTCTCCATTTTTTCAATAAACAACAACTAATAAAAATTACTTTAACAACTTTTTTCAAGGAAATCACAAAACATATTTCAAATTATCAGGATTTGATTTTTCTTCATAAATGTGATTTTTATTTTTGCTTATAATTTGGTACAGTGAGAGTACATAGGATAATTATTTTTTAGATTTAAATTTAAATTAGATTTAAGTTTGTTTTAATTTTAACAGATTAAAACAAACTATTAAATAGGATAACTATATTTTAGTTTATCTAGGATATTTCTTTTGGGTACATAGGACTTTTTTTGTGAGCCTATTTAGGCCCTGTTTGGTTCAACCGATGGGAGGGGAGAGAAGGGGAGGGGAGAGATTTTTAAGGAGGGGAGGGGAGGGGAGGTAAAATATAATTAATTATATTTGACAAAATTATCCTCATTTTTTTTATTAAAACTATAATTTATCCTTGTTGAAATATTAAAAATTTAGATATTTGTTTTTTTGTCAACAAAAAAAAAAATTCTACTCATTATATATATTTTTGGTTGTATATATCCATTAAATTTTCCCCATTAATTCTTATTTTAAGTTTATAAGATTAAGGATAAGAAAGTAAATTACTTTTTCCCTCCCCTCCCCTCCCCTCGTTAAAAAATTGAACCAAACATAAAATTAAAAAATCTCTCCTCCCCTCCCCTCCCCTCCAAAAATTTAATGTATATATCCATTAAATTGAACCAGACATTTAGATTTGAACTAGAATAAATTTTTTGATCAAAATTATATTTGAGGGTTTTCTCTTCTTTTTCTGGTAGATTCAAGAACTTTGTCTGGTAGATTTCAGATCTATTTCAAAAGCTTTATCTGGTGAACTCCGGATATTCTCTTTTTGGTGGATTCCAGAATACTATATGGTGAATTTCATTTAGTTATCTGATGGGTTTGTCTCTTGCGAACCCGTACGTGTTTCCGTTATAGGATCGACGCTTGCGGATCCTGCCGCTTCCGACTGCGTCATCAATTCCATACTAACTACACCATTTAAATTTTTGTATCAAAATTCAATACTATCTTTTTTTCACCACAAATATCTCATCTACTGAAACTGGTTAATCCGATTCAAAGCGAATTTTAACTTCAAATAGTTCCAATTTATATCTCAATCACATAGATAAAGTAATTTCATTAATTCAATGACTTCAGCTAATTTGGCCATGCAAAGATTATTTCTTTATTAAAAGTTGAGATACATATAACTAGGAATAAAAAGCATGACTTTCAACATACAAGGAAGACTAATTAGAGTACGAAAATTCTTGCATTATGCACAAATTAATTTTTACTATTTGATCAATAAATTCCATCATTAAATCAAATGAGATGAGATATGATGATCCTTATTAATCAGATAATAAAAAATGCGTTTGCACATGATGCAAGATTATTTTATAAGACACTCAAACATTGTTGGCATTATTTTTCCACTTTTGAATAAGCTTCTGAATTGTAACATCAATATCTCCACCAACACTTATAGCCTTCATTCCTTCCTCTTTTAGCTGCATTGCTTTAACTTTCAAATTTTCATTCTCCATCATCTCTTTTATAGCATCTCCAATTTCTTCACCTTTCACTACACGTTCCCCAGCCCAACCCCAACTCTTGTTCCAAATCCCCCACCCACTATCCTCCACCACCCCTGCACTTATCTTCTGATCACCATTTAGAGGCCAACACAAAATTGGTAAACCATTCAAAACAGCTTCCATAAGTGAGTTCCATCCACAATGACTCACAAACCCACCAACACTTTTGTGACTAAGAATCACACTTTGATCTACCCATTCCTTAATCACCAACCCCTTTTTTTTCATTCTCTCAACCATTTCAATACCTAAAACCTCATCTAACCCAACTCCTTCATCTTCTTTGTCAACAATCTTATCCTTAACAACCCATATAAAATTGTATCCACTTTTCATCAACCCATTTCCAATCTCTCTCAGTTGATCTCTTGCCAATGCACTTCTGCTTCCAAAACAAACATAAACCACAGAACCAGTAGCTTGTTCATCAAGCCAATTAATCAACGGTATTGATGGTGCTGCTTCTGATTCCTTTTGATGTTTATTTTCAAACTCAAAAGGCACAAAAGGACCAACAGCGTAAACAGGAGGCATTTTTTCGATAACTTTTCCGTCATTAAGAGCTTTTAGTGTATGAGACTCAACTGCTTCAAATGTGTTGATGAAAACACCGTCAAGTTTTGTGACATTAGGACTATCTTCCGTTATATACTTTCTAAAAACTGTTGGTTGGAAAAGAAATTTTGGGATGAATGAAGATGGTATAGGTGAAAATGGTATGCCTGGAATTGGTATTTCAATATCAACAGAAGGATCAAGTTTTGATTGAGCAAGTGTAGAGAAGTGAGCGAAGAAAGTGAACATAGAAGCTGCAGAAATGAACAAGAGGTAGTTAGGGAGAGAGAGTTTTTGAGTGACTGGAATGAGAGGGGTAAGGAGGAAGATATCAGAGATGAAAACAGAAGGTGGTGATGAAAGTGAAGAGATCAGAGGAGGGAGAAGGTGGGTGTTGTTACGGAGGGTTTGAACTCGGAAGAAAAAAGGGTCACCGGTGATAGGAGAAGAAGGTGGTGGAAGATGAAATGGGATGATGTTGAGGTGAGGGAATGAAGATTGGAAGTGAGAGAGGAATTGTGATTCTGCATGAGAGACAGTGGGAAGAGGAGTGATGAAACTGACTTTGCAATTGTTGTTAAGAAACAATGCAGCTAGCCTTAGAAATGGTGTTAGATGACCCATTCCTGCACTTGGAAACATAACAACATGAACGGATTCATCAGACATTGTTGTTTTATTATTGTTGTGATTCTTCCTAGTTTGATATTGGAATTGAGAATGAGAGATGGGTTTGTGATGATCATATATATATATATATATATATATATATATATATATATATATGTCAAGTCATATGAGATGAGAATTCATTTTCATAATAAATACTTCTACCAACTATGAGTATACTTCTACAAACTGTATATTTATTAAGAAATATTAAAATATGATAATTTAGAGTATATTTTTGTATGTTTTCCTTTAAATAAATCGTATGCAAAGGTGCAAAAGTAATTTTTATCAGTTGTTGTTGGGATTCCAGTGCAGTTTTCATTACAAAAGGTCCGGTCTAGGAGCGGTTTTAAAGTACCGCATACTTGGGCTCCGGCCAAATTTTTTTATATTAATTTTAGGTTAAATTGCAATTTTGACCCCCTAAGTTTCGTAATTGTGCAATTTTGACCTCCATGTTTTAAACGAGCGATTTTAATCCTCCATGTTTTTTAATTGTGCAATTTTGATCCTTAAGTTTCAAATGAGCGAATTTAACCCCCTAAGTTTTCCCCCTTTAGCAAATTTCACGACCCTTTACTATTTTGATCAAAAGTTTCCTTACATAGAATTTTTTTTTCCAATATAAAAGTTTAGAATTAGTAAACAATAATAAAAATTTGTGCAATTGTATCATACGCAAATCATATAGTCATTCATTCATAATTCAAAATATTTCAAATTCAAAAATAATATCTTATTGCTATATAAAGTTTTTTTTTTTTTGACAAAAAAATAATAATATCTTCCTTTTAAATATTTGGTCAAAATATTTGTCAAAAAAAAAAAAAATAGTCAAAATAGTGAAGGGTTATGAAATTGCACAATTAGGAAACATGGAGGGTTAAAATCGCTCGTTTAAAACATGGGGGGTCAAAATTGCACAATTACGAAACTTGGGGGCCAAAACTGCAATTTAGCCTTAATTTTAGGATTAGTTTATGTCATAACAAAGTTTTTTAGAAGTTAATTTAAGGTAAAATTAAGATTTTTTGTTCAAAATTAAATTTTTTTAGTGTAAAACTGATATTTTTGTTCAAAATTACGATTTTGTTTGGATTTTATAAATTTTCTGAATCCACCGATAGTCCGGTCCATAATCTAACCTTTCATTTTTTTTAATAATAAAAACTAAAATAGATTGATGATAAAAGTGAAGCTAGATTATTAAGGTCATTTACCTTATGAAAACTAAATAAAAAAAGTGTTTAATTTTTTTATTTTTTTTGTATTTAGTTTGGGTTTATTTTTGGGTCAAGATCAAGGTATCCACCGCCGAACACAGTGACTATACCATCGCTATATTGGAGGCACCTTGAAGAGTAGGATAGTTGGTCCAACGATTTAGTTTGGTTGTTATTAGCGCAACATTTATTTTCATTTTGAAAATGAATATATAGTCAATATTCTTCTTTAAAATTTCACCTTATTGTACACACTCAAATTTTAATTCTAAAGGAGATGGATGACTCGTAGAGCTCGTTCCACAACATACATGTAATAAGAGGTTGTCTTTTGATTTGTTAAAAAATAAGAGATTGAACATTAGAATTTTTGTTGGTGTGTTTGATTTTAAAATTGTTCATAAGATACGATAATATTTGTTTAAAATAGCAAAATAATTTTTATCCATCAAATATTGTATAAGACAACATTTGTTCAATGTTTTAAACTTTATTTTGTATTGTTCTATCTAATAGTAATACATATACTCCCTCTAGTCTTTTTTATAAGAGACATTTCACTTTTTTAGATTCATGGAATGATTAATATATTTGGTATATAATAATAATATAGACTAAATATATTAATTATTCAATAAATTTAGAAAAGTAAAGTGTCTCTTATAAAAAAAACTAGAGGAAGTATTTTGCATATCAAAGAGAGCAGGTCTACATTTTGATGATGCATATTAAGACAGAATAAAGTACTATTAAACTTGTCCCATGAACTTGTCACATGAACTTAGCTCAATTAGTTGAACATATTGTACGAAAGTGTAGAGATTCGAGTTAGAACCCAGATACACTCACTTTTTTCACCTTTAAGGGGTAAATTTTTAGCCACTAAACTACCTGACAAAAATAAATTACTACTGAACTTTGAAATGATTACTATTATAGACTTGAGTTAATTCAATGATCATCATTTTTTGGTTATATAAAATAGTGTATGATTTAAATCTATAAATATATGCTAATACTTGCTATATTATCATCAAAACACATGTATAAAAAATACACAACCTATAGTAAAAAATCACAAAACGTGCAGGCTATATGTATTTTTTTTTTTAAATTTGAAATTAAAGTTACGAGATGATGATTAATAATTGCATACTATACATTTTGGTCATTAAAAAAAATGAAAATTTCTCTTTTGCCCCCCCTATTTCTCTTTCCCCCCCCCCCCCTCAAACCTAAAAATACCACTGAATTTGGCAAAATTATGCAATTCGAAATCCATACTCCGAACTCAGCTTCGTAACGTGGATTCCGAAGTGCAGGCAGATTTTGATAACTACGCGTGCATCCCCCCCCACCCGCGGCAGCGCTTCAACGCTTTCACTTCGTAACCTAGAATCCGAAGTGTGATAACAGCATCGATGCTCAAATTTAGACATCAGAACTAACAATTTCTGGTTTGAGCATGGATGCTGTTGTAGTCTGATACGTGGACAGCATCGATGCTGAAACTTCAGCATCGATGCTGAGACTTCAGCATCGATGCTGAGAACAAATTTAGGCATCAGAACTAACAATTTCTGGTTTGAGCATGGATGTTGTGGCATAGGAGCATGGATGCTGTTGTAGTCTGATACGTGGACAGCATCGATGCTGAAACTTCAGCATCGATGCTGAGAACAAATTTAGGCATCAGAACTAACAATTTCTGGTTTGAGCATGGATGCTGGCATATGAGCATGGATGCTGTTGTAGTCTGATACGTGGACAGCATCGATGCTGAAACTCTTCAACATCGATGCTGAGAACAAATTTAGGCTTGGGGGGGGGGGGGGCTGGAAATGGCTTAGTTCGGAACGTGGAAACCGAACTGCAGTTCGGTTTCTACGTTACGAATTGGGCTTAATGAGGGTAAAAAAGGTAGTTAGGGAGGGGGAAAAGAAAATAGGGGGGGTTAAAGAGAAATTTTCAAAAAAAATTGCATACTTACATTTGTTTTCCTAACGTCAAAACCTTGGAAACTTTTATTCTTTCTTCGATAAAGGGTGATTTAATTTAGCGTCATTTCTTGATCCAAAATCACCCTGTATTTTTTCTTTTTTAATCTATTTAAATAAGTAATTTTACATTAACTAGATTTTTTCTTTTGAGTTTTTTGTTGGTGATTTCGTCGTCTAAATTCAATGTTTGTTTTCCTATCTTATATGTTGTTCGTTTGTTTTTCCGTCTTATGCATATACCTTAATAAGGTTTAGTCATTATTAACCTAGTCATTATTTTTTCCCCTTGAAATAAATGCAATTTTTATTAATAAAATGAATAGAATTTAATTTTGAAAAGAAGAAGAAATAAAACTCAAAGATTCATTTAAAAAAAATTGGTCAATTCTGCATCAAAATTCAATGCTGTCTTAAAGAGTTATAAGAGCACCTGAGGCAGTAGTTGGATCACAGTATTGGGTGGGCCTATCCATAGTAACTACACCATTTAAGTGTATGGTTTGAGCAATAATTGACTTTAGTCTGTGACCTTGTAGAGGGAGAGACTCAAAATAACCATGCATGAATGTTTGTTGTGTTGGCAAAAGCATAGAGCGCAGCAAGAGGAGGAAGGGGATCAACAAGTAGATTTTGGGATTTCATAAGAAAGCTACTGTGCAAAAGAAAAGAGTAGTCAAATATTTTTCAATTGTTGACTAAGGAACACTAGCATCTTTTTTTTTTTTAATCAAATGCAAATCAATTCATTTTATTTCATTAAGAATAACAATAGCAATACAATTAGGTGAGGCAAAAAAAGTATTGGGGTTAGACTGAAATATAGACGCTCGTGCATGATTATGAGCAACTCTATTAGTTTGTCTACCGATAAAAGCTAGATTGTAGCTAGATTGTAACTATTTAAAATGGATCCAAGCTCATTATCATAAGTGTTGTTGTTGACAATAGCATTGACCACAACTTGGCAATCACTTTCAAAATTTACTTGGTCATAACCACTATATGTCGCTGAATGTAACGCAGCAAGCTAAGGAGGGCTGAAGTCTCACATTCCACAGCAGAAGCAATGTGAGGAAAACACATAGCTAGCACAAGGTGACCCAAACTATCATGAAAGCAAATACCTATACTGGAACACCCTTCATCGAAGAAAGTAGCACAATCTACATTACATTTAATCAAGCCACTACTTGGCTTTTTCCAAGAATTCGAATGAGATGCACTTACATGTTCTTCCAAACGCTCTATTGCACCAGCTGTAGTCACGGATGATGTCTTGCGCAATGATACAAGTAGAAGCAACATTGAAAGGTTTAAGATCCCAATACACTGCAATACGGCTACACCAAATACTTCAAAGGGTGGCAGAGATACGACATTTAGATTCGTCATCTAAACCTGCAAAAAGGGAAAAATGATTGTAGAAAAAGTATTTTCGTGCGATATGTGTTGCTCAATTTTGCTCCATAATTTCATTTCTTTCAAACAATTCACATCATGTTGCAGGTTTAGATGACGAATCATTTACTCCAAAGGGTGACGGAGATACGACATTTAGATTCGTCATCTAAACCTGCAAAAAGAGAAAAATGATTGTGGAAAAAATATTTTCGTGCAATCCATTTTGAGAAAAGTCTCAAAAATATTTCAATTTCGAGAACTTTGGGCGGGGCCCTTTTTCATTTAGGGGATTTTGCACATGTGGGGCTTAGGAATAAGGGGCTCATTTAGAAAATTGCTCTTTAGACAGCTTTTTTTGCTCTCATGCCTTCAAAGTTGACGAAAATATCTTTCATATTTTAAAATGCAAAATGTAATATGGTTCGCATGCATCCTAAAATGCGAACACATATGTTATAAAACACATACAAAAAGATGAAACATACCGACTTCACACATTTAATTTTTTATAGTTTTTCATAATAGAAACTAAAGATATTAAAATAAAATAAAAATTAAAGATATTTTTTTTAGAAACAATTAAAGAACCAATTATATTAGAAAAAAAGAACTAAAATGACACAAGAAGTGCCCAAATTAGATGCAAATCAGAATCCGAACACAACAAAAAACAAAAAATTACATTTCTCGCCAACCCATAAAGAGCAAATGGTGGCTAAACCAAGATACAAAAGCACAATCAAAATCTTTAAACTTCATCTTAAACCACTACCAAACATGAATTTTAACTTGAAAAACCACATAATCCGCTACAAAAGTATTATTGTTAAAGTAACAATAATTACGAGCCTTCTAAATCAACCAAGTAGTTGTCAACCAAATAACTTGAAAGCAATCATTAATCTTCAAAAAACAAACTTGTAAACCTCTAAATTGATGAGCATGAGCAAGCACATTATTATGCATATTGCATGGTACTTTGCACACCTAACCAATTAAAAATGTCACACCACAATTTATAATTTAAATTATGCATTAATACTGTGATCATTTTGAGACAGAGAAGAAAAACTTGTCCTTCAACTAATTTCACACATGAAAAGTTGGTAGCTTGTGTGTGACAGTGTAAATTTTACTCGATATGTGTAATTCCAGGACCATTAGGCAGCAGTACAGAAATGCTTGATTTACAAGAGCGTTAAGGACTACAGTATAACTGAAAATATAGCACAGGGCATTTGAGAAACACTTCACTCTTCTTTATTGTTTTATCGGGCTACTCATTTCCTGCCCTTTTCTTCTACCTAACTCATTTTTTATATTATTTTCGTCTATAAATATAAGGTTTTGTTTAATCATTGCATGTACGCCAATGTATAATTTGATCACAAATATCTTAATTATCTAGTAGTAAAAATTATAAAAACTTGATATTTTGAAAGTATTCATCAAAACAAATCAAACAAGATCTTATATGATAATATTTACATCTATGTATTTTTAAGAAAATACGGTCAAAACATGATAAGTGAATAATGCAATTTTATCAAACGGAGTTTTATAAAAAGGGACGGAAGAGTATTAACATTAAAGGTCAACTATGCCTCCTCCAGGTTCCTTGCTACTTTGTCGCCTAAATTACTCAATTATTTCCTTAAATAAATACTGTGCACCTTGATTATTTCCCATGCAATCTGTTGCGTTAATAGGTGGTTTCCTCACATACTATTAATATATTATAAATTACCTTGCTGGTCCAGCCTTGCAACAATAGATCATGCTTATATCTACATGATCATGGTGCTCATGAAGATAGCTTTACCAAAGATGAATTGGTATTAGCATTTATTTTGCAAGGTATAATTGGCTAACAACTCATTTACACCATCTTTCCATATTGTAAGATATATCTCTCTGATAGTAGTTTTGGTTTTGTATTTTAGATGTTAAAGGAGTACAGTCCTACAAGTCATTGGTGGTACAAATAATTAGATTTTGGAATTTCATTTTCATGGGAAAGCTATATGATATTTTGTGCTTGAATCCAAAACGAGTAATCAAATGTTTTTCAATTGTTGACGTCCTTTGAATCGTAGAAATAAATGTGGTTTTTTACTTCAAAAACAAGAAGTAGCTAAAAAATGGTATTGATAAAGTCATTTAATTAAATGATTTCACCAAATTTGGTCACTACAATATTGATTTATTTCTTTATTAAAAGTTGAGATACATATGACTATGACTAAATCAGGAATAGAAAAACATGACTTTTAACTTACAAGCTAAGCAAGATAAATTAGAGTACACATACAACAATGGCATAAAGTAGAAGTACAACACCTCAAACATGACCAATACTATGGGGCACAAGTACGAAAAAATCTTGCATCATGCACAAACTAGTTTCTACTATTTGACAAATAATTTTTACTACTAAATCATATGAAATATGATAATACTTATTAATCCAATAATAAAAACATACTTGTACATAATGCAAGATGCAAGATTCTTTATAACACCGGTCAAACACCGTTGGTATTATTTTTCCACTTTTGAATAAGCTTGTGAATTGTAACATCACAATCTCCACCAACACTTATAGCCTTAATTCCACCCTCTTTAAGCTCCATTGCTTTAACTTTCAACAATTGATTCTTCATAATCTCTTTTATAGCATCTCCAATTTCTTCACCTTTCACTACACGTTCTCCACCCCAACCCCAACTCTTATTCCAAGTCCCCCACCCAGTAGCCTCCACCAACCCTGCATTTATCTTCTGATCACCATGTTGTGGCCATGCCAAAATTGGTACACCATTCAAAGCTGCTTCCATAATTGAGTTCCATCCACAATGACTCACAAACCCACCAACACTTTTGTGATTCAAAATCTCACTTTGATCCACCCATTCTTTAACCACCAACCCCTTTTTTTTCATTCTCTCAACCAACTCAACACCTAAAACCTCATCTAACCCAATTTCTTCATCTTTGTCAACAATCTTATCCTTAACAACCCACAAAAATTTGTATCCACTTTTCATCAACCCATTTCCAATCTCTCTCATCTGGTCTCTTCCCAATGCAGTTCTGCTTCCAAAGCAAACATAGACCACAGATCTAATAGCTTGTTCATTAAGCCAAGTAATTAACTTTGGTGATGATACTTCCTTTTCGAAATCAAAAGGAACAAAAGGACCAACAGCGTAAACAGGAGGCATTTTTTCGACAACTTTTCCATCATTAAGAGCTTTTAGTGAGTGAGTTTCAAATGCTTCAAATGTGTTGAGAAAAACACCATGTAATTTTGTGATGTTAGGACTATCTTCCATCATAAGCTTTCTAAAAAGTGTAGGTTTGAATAGAACTGGTGGGATTGATGAATATGGTATAGGTGAAAATGGTATGCCTGGAACTGAAATTTCAATATCAATCTCAACAGCAGGATCATATTTTGATTCAGCAAGATTAGGGAAATGAGAGAAGAAAGAGAACATGGAAGCTGAAGAAGTGAATAATACATAGTTAGGGAGACAGAGTTTTTCAGTGACGGAAATGAGAGGGATAAGGAGAAATATATCAGAGATGAAAACAGAGAGGGGTGGTGAAAGTGAAGAGAGCAAAGGAAGGAGAAGGTGGGTGGAGTTACGGAGAGTTTCGACTCGAAGAAAAAACGGGTCACCGGAGATAGGAGGAGAAGGTGGTGGTGGAAGGTGAAATGGGATAAGGTTGAGTTGAGGGAAAGAAGATTGAAATTGAGAGAGAAGTTTTGATTCTGCATGAGTGACAGTGGGAAGAGGAGTGATGAGACTGACTTTGCAATGGTTATTGAGAAGCAATGCAGCAAGTCTTAGAAATGGTGTGAGATGACCCATTCCAGCACTTGGAAACATAGCAACATGAACAGATTCATGAGACATTGTTAATTGATTATGGTTGTGATTATTCATGGCTTCTTAGTGAATTTGATGTTGGAATTGAGAATGAGAGATATAGATGGGTTATGGGGGTTTGTGATGATATAATGTTAGATATGAGATGAGAATTCATTTTCATAATAAATACTTCTACCAACTAGCCAACTATATGAATACGATAGTTGACTTTTGAATAATAAATGGTGTTGATTTTTATTTATGTTAACCACTTAATTGTCAACACATAGTATAACTAAGGTGGCAACTTGGCTAACGTATAATATTGGGTCATTTAACCCCTTCTAAATCTCTTAAAATATCAAACGCTAGATGATCAAGTGATGATTGATATGAGACATGGTAAAAATGATTGGAGTTCGATACACCACAAATACATTTAAGAAGGAATTAAAACTATTTGATACTAAAATTTATTTCGAATTATGGACTACTAGGACTTTTTTCCTCTAGTACTACTAGTAAATTAAAAATTTAAAAATATTGGATTATTAAAATATCACTAATAATATTATTAAAGTGTGGTTATTTTCAAGTTTGGCAATACAACTTTTTTTTTTACAGTAATTGTTGTAATACAACTTTTAATTGTAGATATATTTACCAATGTTCCGATCTATGTTGTAAATTTTTTGGATTAAATACACTTTTGATTCTATATTTTGATAATTTTTAAATATTTTATCCCCTATTTCTAAGGAAAATGATAATGACTATCTCCGGGTACTTTTTAAGACCTTGCATAGTAAGTTTTTTAAAGAATTTTTATGGAAATTTGTGAACTCAACGCATTAAAAATTATAATATTTGTTTTTTAAATAATTTTTTTTTTTTAAAATGGAATGCTCTAAGAGTGCTCCTGGGACACTCGTTAGCAAGACTTTATTCCTAAAACCAATGTTTTGGTCCACATAAAATTAAGGGCGTTTAAAACACACACTCAAACCATTAATTTTGATGTATCTCATCAATAACATATAAAATAATTTATATATGTCTGATATTTTACACAGATGATCTATAAGATATATAAATTTTCAATATCAAACAATAAATTTTATAAAATATATATCGGTTAAAATATTATTGAAAGATCATGTGAGTTGTAATTAGCAAGTATGACCCATGTAAAAAATACAAAGGGTGGGGGGGCGCGCAGGGGGTGTGATGAGCAATGGGGCGTGTGAAGAAGTTGTGGGGGGCGCGCGGAATAGAAGCGGGGGGCACAAAGAAATTTCTATGGGTCATATTTGCTAACGTTGACCCACATAGATCGTAGTTAGTGATATTTCATTCATATATGATGAGAGAAATTACTAATTTTAAATCGCAAATAATGTTGCTCATGAATTATGATAAATTTTACTGCAATATTGGAAAGAAAACGGGCATAGTGTTAATACCAATGAGAAAGATAGAGCGGCAGCGGTCAATTTTTTGAAGAACCGTGAAGGATAGGTAGGATGTCAAGAAAAAAAATAAGGCCAAGAAAAATTATTTACATAAAGGTTTCCAAGTTCATATAATACCTATTCTAAGGGTAGGTAGGGTGTCATATTGAACTTTCTTTGTTCTTGTATTCTTTTAATTTCTTCTTTGTTTTTTCTATGCTTTTTAGTTTCTTGCTATTTTTGCATTTGTAGGTTTGACTTTTTGTCCGTTAGTTTTATTTCGCTTTTCATTTTTAAGAAGAGTTTGGTTTAGGTCTCTCTCTTTTTATTCTTGTTTCTTTATATATATATATATATATACTATTTTTATTAAATTATTTTTGTTAAACACTGTTGTACATTTATCACAAAAAAAAATTAAATTATAATAGTTTAGAAGCGATTATATAATTGAAAAAATAGTTAGTCAAAAAAAATTGAAAAAATAGTTACATTACATTAAAAGTTACGTACATATTATGTACCCAAGAGAAAGTTACGTACATAAAATAATTTATATAATTTATTTACATTAGAAAGGGAAAATAATATTCCCATATGAGAAAATTGTATATTAATTTTTCTAATATAATATTTAATTATTTATACAACAAACAACCATTTTGATATATGAATATGTGAGAAATTGACATTATTATCATCTTTGAATGCATCCAAATTAGTGTTCTTTCCGTGCGATGCATGCACAGTTCAATACATTTTTACTTTTTTTTTAGTCTATTAGATCGATTAATTTAGTTTGGAGGTAGTTCTAAAATTAAGTGAATTCAAAAATCCACTTATAAACGTGTAATTGCGAAGGATCGGATCGTGTAGGTCTTCGTTAATAAGTTCAACGTCAATTATCACGGAACTTTGCTGCAAAAAACACCACAGACTTAGCCACCCCACAATTTATGTCGCGCCACCGACATCCAGCCTTAAATGAACACACTAATATCCAGCCTTAAATGAACACACTAAATGAACATACGTATCTATTATTTTTCTCATTATTAACTTTCTTTCTACATTTTTTATTTTTTAAAATCATGAAATTTTTGTCTGACTTCCGCCGCAGAAAACACCACTTTCAAACACCTTCTACTTCATCCATAGAGTTTAGCACTGGATTTGAACAAATTTTTACAAAAGTGATTAGTTTAAAAAAATAATGTTTTATATAAAACTTAGAATTGGTATTAAAAAAGTAAAATGAATTAATGTATGAGTGAAATTATAGATACCCGTTGAAATCACAAAAAAATAAGCAATTCGTATTATTATATGAGTATAAATATATGTCCAATAATAATTAAAAAAATAGAAATTATGTTTTTTATTTGGTAGGGAAAAAATAAATATTGTTATTAATATATGAGTAGAAATATAAGTATTTTTTTTTTACAAAAGAAATATAAGTATTATACAATGTCATTCACACCTCATGAATAATATTTTGTACATTGAGTGCAAGCAAAGAAAAAAAATTATATTTAAAAAAATGAATTAAGGGCTCCAACGAAAGAAAGATTTGTAATTATATATTGGCATACCACATACAAAAGGTATTCTACAATGCCAAAATAAATCACCTCATTACAATGCCAAAGTAATACTCCATGTCTTATAATAAATGTCATACTTGTTAAAATTGTTTGTCCTAAAATAAATGTCATATACTATTTTATAACATTGATTTTTACTATTTTAGCCCTTAAAGTAAACATTAAGTAAGAGAAAATATACACTTAAAGATCTACATTTTAGTATTTCAATGTCTACTACCAATAAAAAAAAGGGCATTTTTGTAAAAATTATATTATCTTTCTTTCATTTATATATATTTCTGTGTGATTTGGTCAACTGTGACATTTAAAATGGGACAGAGGGAGTATGAGATAGGAATATAATATATATATATATATATAAGTCTATTGTTTTTAATTTTTATATGAAAATAGGGTTGTGATAGATGTTAGGGTGGGCCAGAAACTACTAAAATCTTCATCATACGTGGAAGGCTTGTAGCAATTAGAAATGCAAGTTAAAAGGCTTAGAGAAATGAAAAGTGCATTTTTAGTGCAAATTGAAATAGTTGGTTTTATAAGATTTTGAATCGTAAGCACATCCTTTTTTTTTGTGTGAATGGCAAAGAGAAATTTATAATAAAAATTGAAAATAAAAAATGTACAAGAGGTACTCTAACACACAAGTGACAAGAGTATATGTAATACTCTATCCAAAATAATCGCAAAACAAGAGTAAAATTAAACCCTCCCTACCCCAAATACCAATAACAAGATCTATCTACACATACAATCCAAAAGATTAATTCCCCATTCATAGTATAGACTTGAATTACTTGATTTCTTGCTAGCATTCACCTCTAAAAGTTTCTTTTTAAAATTTCCACCACTATCCCCGGTTCACTACTTTGCTTTGATGAAAATATGACGTCATTTTTTGCCCTCCAAATCGACCAAATTACTGCAGGCCACATTGTTAAAACCCTTCTCTAGTCTTGATTACCAGACTGAAAAGGGACAAGGAAACCTTCCAAATAGCGACCGAAGATTATCCGACAAGACCATAATAATCCAAACCAACACAAAAAAAAAAAAAGAAATAAAGTAAAAGAAAATAATATTAGCCCGTAAATTCTAATTCAACAAACAAAAAATTTAAATTGCTAGGTGTTCATGATCTTAGAGTTCAAACTTTGGTTCCTCTACTTTATGTTAGTTTTCAATGACTTGCTATATTTTTTTTGGTTTTGTAGCTTAATTGCTAGAATTTTACTTTATAAGATGAATAAATAGATGAATATAATATGCAATGTCCTTATCAACAGGAACAGACCCAAGCGACAAGCGAAAGATATTGAGGACTTTGACCCTCACTTACATATAAAAAAAAGGGTTAATTACCTTTTACCCCTGTAAAATACACAACAACTGCTTTACTCCCTGTAAAGTTATTCTGTTGCTTTATCCCCCTGTAATATCATATTCTGCTTTTTACCCCTCTGGTCAAAGTCAACAAAAGTTGACTTGGCAGAATAGTGACATGACGTGCCACGTGACATTTTTTTAAAAAAAAAATTTTAAAAAATTGCCAACTCAATTTTTTTTTTTAAAATTTCAATTTAATTTTTTTTAAAAAAATTTGTTATTTAGGGGGCGATTTTTAGTATAATTTATGGCAGTTTTATTATATTTAGCGGATGTTCTGTTTTATGGCGTCTAAAATAGCATCGACTATTTAGCGAGAATTTTAGACGCCATAAAACAGAACATCCACTAAATATAATATAACTGCCGCAAATTATTCTAAAAATCGCCCCTAAATAACAAATTTTAAAAAAAAAATACCACGTGGCACGCCACGTCACTATTCTGCCAAGTCAACTTTTGTTGACATTGACCAGGGGGTAAAAAGCAGAATCTGATATTACAGGGGGTAAATCAACAAAATAATTTTACAGGGAGGTAAAACAGTTTTTGTGTATTTTACAAGGGGTAAAAGGTAATTAACCTGAAAAAAAAATAGTAATAATTATGTATAAAATAAAATAAATAATAGTCCACAATAAAATTTTAAGATTTTGTATGTGTTTAGTTCAATTTGTATGGACATTGCATGTAACTTATATCGATTTAAATTGTAGTATAACCACTTATTCACTTTAAAGAGGTGAAATTATAATTAGTACTAGGTTGCATGAATAAAAAAATATTATGAGTCATATGTGGCCTACACTATATTTACTTCTACAAATTTATATAAGTCATATATGCTTACACTGCTTAAAGTTTATATATGAGTTCATCCTTGCTTACCAACTAAATTATGTTCATGGGCAAATAATGACTTGTCATTTTATGTACATACCAAAAAGATACTGACCGAATGAAATGTGAAGAGAAAATAAAAGAAAAATAAGATAATTTTTGGCTGTTTGATATATGTTCAGAAAATTGATAAAGATTGCCTTTTAAGTACTTTAAATTGTAAGGTATTATAAAAAGTTTTGTGAAAATTTGTAACAACGCATTAAAAATTGTAATGTTTAACTTTTTAATAAAAAATTTCTTTAAATAAAATATTTAAAAAGTGTTTTCAAATGGTACTTGTTAACAAGACCGATATGTTAAAAAGCAAGAAAATAATTTTAAAGTTTATTAGAGCAAAAATGACTTTTGCCCATTATCCATAATTTTATATTGAGAGATAGAGAGAGCAATAAGGAGTCAACCACGGTTTGCCTTAAAAGTATCTGAATCAATAAGCACTAGACCATCTTCAACCACAATTTCCTTAGATATTTTTCTCACCAAAATCATCATTCAGATCACAAACAATTTACCAACCCTCTTCAATTAAACTCTTGCAGAATCTATCTCCTTCGTAAATCAACTTATTATCATCAAAAAACAAGAAAAACCATGTCTTCAGAACCTCACAAAGGTAGCCATGAAGAGAAGAAGTATTCAACTGGCGAGCTTATGGCAAGCGCAAAAGTGGTAGCAGAGGCAGCACAGTCAGGTTTCGGAAAAGGAGCTGATGGAAAGGCTGTAGACAAAGATAAGGTGGCTCATGCTGCAGGTGATCTTCTAGATGCAGTTGGTCAATATGCTAAATTGGATGAGCAGAAAGGGTTAGGACAGTATGTTGATAAGGCTGCTGATTATCTGCATCACTATCATCCCGCCGGTGGCACCGGCACCAACACCAACGCTGATCATGCTCCTCCTTCTTCTAAACCAGATCATCACAAAAGTGATGACCCTGGTAAATCAGAAGGTGGGCATGGTGGGATAGGTGATTTTGCAAAGCATGCTGCTGGAGGTTTCTTTAAATGAAAAGAATTATCATTTATTTTGAGTCAGCATAATTGATTAATTAATTCATGTGGAGATTTCAATTTCATCAGTTTAATGTTTGAACCAAGATCCTGTCCCTGTTTTATTTCCTAGCTTCCTAATTATGTTGTGTGTAAATTATTCAATCCTGTTTGGTTTCTTGTAATTTGTTATCTTTTGGCTAGATTATATTTTGTTCATGTATGTGATCTTGCTTATGGTTATGAACTTATGATTAATTACTTCCTAGTTAGATTTAGAATTGAGAGAGATTATGTTAGATACTCATGGGACTTCAACCACCAATGTTCTAAACCCTATGTTCTAAGTTTGATCCTTATTTTCATATAATAACTTGTTTTCTCTCCCACTTTTAAGTTATACTATTGCTATTCTTGGATTACGAATCATAATTCTTGTTTCATAATTAGAGACGAACAATATTCAAATGTATGATCAGTGGCGGAGCCAAAAAAATTATAGAGCTGAGCAAAATTTGAAACTTAAATAAAAATCTTAGTTTTGAAAAAAAAAATCTCAGTTTTGGCCTAAATTAATTTTTAAAAATCTCATTTTTATTATAAACTAATCCCTTAAACACTAAATTTTCTGTATTGCAACGAAAAATCTCCCTTTTGAACAAAAAAACATCAATTTTATCCTAAATTAATCTCTAATGATATCAATTTTACCTAAAATTAACCCCCCAAATACCAAAATATTTCGGCCGAGCCCGGGCTAGTGTCATGGACACCCATATGGTATATCCGCCCCGGTGTATGATTGTTGTCAAAATCGCTGCTCGCGTTAAACATATGATTCTTATTTTCTTTTTTGAGTAATTTTGGAATGGGTAAAACCTCTTAACGTTGCATATATAATCAATGGCGGAGTTAGAAAATTTATAAAGCCCGGACAAAATATTGAATTTAAATAAGAAATTTAGTTTTGCAATGAAAATTTTCACTTTTAAAAACAAAATCTCAGTTTGGCCTTAAATTAATCCTTAAAAATTTCAATTTTACTCTAAAGTAATCTTTAAAACACCAAAAATTTTGTTTTGAAATGAAAAATCTCAATTTTATGTTAAATTAACCCGTAAAATATCAAAATTTTACTCTAAATCAAAATCTCAGTTTTACTTATAATATCAAAACATTTCAACCAAGCCCGAGCTTAAGCCCCGGCAAGTCTTATGGTGAATCCGCCCATGTATATAATGCAACGTCCTATTAACTGAGTTAATGATTGTTCTCTTTGTTTTGTTTTATGCTCTCTATTCCGATTTTAAATTGCTAGTAAGGCACTGTTTGGTTCAATCGAGGGGAGTAGAGCCGTCAAAATGGGCCGGGCCGTCAAGCCCGAAAAAACACCGGGCTCGGGCTGTTAAATTCCGAGTTAAATTAATGTCTGGGCTTTTTAGCCCGGCCCGTATTTACCCGGTGGAAATATGGGCTTACCCGAATAGCTCATGGGCGGCCCGAAAGCCCGCATATGTTTTTTTTGTTTTGTTTTTTTAGACACAACTCAAGTCCAAGTTTTACAAAATACTCATAAAATTATAATTATGTTTGATTATGCTCATTTATGTTGTTTTGTATGATATTTTGATTCTAAAATATAATTGTGTTGTTTGATTATTCATAAACTTAGTTTATTTTAAAAAATTATTTGAATTTATTTTATGTTTTTTGGTTGATTGGTAACTTATTTTGATTAATGTAAACTTATTTGTATTATAATTGAAATGTTTATTTTTTTTCTCCAACAAATTGTTTTTTGATAGTAAAATAAAAAAAAGAAAAAAAAAGAATCAATCCGGGCCGGGCTTACCCGAAAGCCCGCTAGCCCGCAAAGGGCCGGGCTCGAGCACTAAATTTTAAACTTATATTTTATCCCGGGCTTTTTAGCTCGGCACGATAAAACTCACTGCCCATCCGGGCCGGGCCGAAATGGGTCGGGCGGCCCGTTTTAACAACTCTAGAGGGGAGGGGAGGGGAGGGATTTTTAGGGTCTGTTTAGTTCAATCGAAGGGGAGGGGAGGGGAGGTGAGGAGAGGGATTTTTAAGGAGGTAAAGTGAGAGAAAATATAATTTATTATGTTGACAAAATTACCCATACTTTTTAATTAAAATCTTAAATTATCCTCGTTGAAATATTAAAAATTTAGGTTTTATTTTTTTGACAACAAAATTTTTTTAGATTTTCTACTCATTAGATTGTTTTTTTTGTTATATATATCCATTATAATTTAATCTTTATTTTTTTGGTTAAGGATAAAAAAGTAAATTCATCATTCCCTCCCCTTCCCTCGTTAAAAATTTGAACCAAACATAAAAATTTAAAATATTCCCTCCCCTCCCCTCCAAAAACCCCGAACCAAACAGGGCCTTAAGGAGGGGAGGGGAGGTAAAATATAATTAATTATGTTTGACAAAATTATCCTCATTTTTTTATTAAAACTCTAAATTATCCTTGTTGAAATGTTAAAAATTTGGATATTTGTTTTTTTGTCAACAAAAAAAAATAAATTTTCTACTCATTATATATATATATTGGTAGTATATATTCACTAAATTTTCTCCATTAATCCTTATTTTAATTTTATAAGGTTAAGGATAAGAAAGTAAATTACTTATTCTCTCCCCTCCCCTCGTTAAAAAATTGAACCAAATATAAAATTTAAAAATCTCCCCTCCCCTCCTCTCCCCTTCAAAAACCCCGAACCAGGACTAATAGTGCCACCTCCTCTATATTTAACATTTGAAATTTGGGTTTTTTGTTTGTTTTATGATTTTAAACTTTTGAGTACTTGCACTTTATAATATGTATTTACATAACATAAATAGAATATCTACCTATTTTATTTGCGATTTTTTGATTTTGTAATCTTATTTTCTCTTTTTGATTCAATAAAATTAATCTAGTAGAATATATTGATTTTAATTGTGATATTATTTTACGATCTTACGATGGTTTTCGATTTAAAGCAAAGTCACTTTTTTGTTTTGGTCAAAACTCACTATTCTAATGAGCATTGAAATTCAATAATCCAAGAATTATGATTATGAAACAAGTGGATAGAGTTAATATTTTTTTTCTTGTGGTCCTGGTTACTGTCAGCCTCATAACTCCTTCCCACCATCTAGTCAGATTTTCCATAAAACGCTCTGTTTCGTTATAATGGTCAATGGACGATGCCAAAATTAAATAATAGAGTGGACGGTGGAGTTTATTTTTCCTAGCTAGAAAATTTGTAGTACTATAGTAGTAGTAGTCATGATGCGGTGTGGAGCACATGATTCTTTCTATCAAACATTTTTTAAAAGAATCATAAAATCATTTATAAATGTATAAGAGGAGGGATTCGGTGTCACCTTGTGAGGAAGTTTGAGATGAGTTATTATGTTTAATATATTTTACTTATGAATTTTTTTATTAATTTAACTATTTAATTAAAAGTCCATATTAAATATATCACTCTACAAGATTTAATAAAATTTTAAAATTATTTAATATATCTTTAAATCATCTCAAATGATTGTATCATAACATTTTAAAAACACAAGTAAATATCAATGTTTAGATAACATAGCTATGAATTTCGAATTTTTATAAAAATTTGTTCACTTGATCACTAATATATCATGATAATTATCAACGAAAAGATATTAAGCGGAGTAACTCATCTCAGAGTTACTTCCAAAGTCAACGAATCCCTCCTCAATATATAATTCAATCTTAAATATATATTTTTTGGTCAAATAGTCCTGATTAAAAATTCTATTTTAAAGTTAATAAATATAGTATCCAAGATTCAAACTCCAATTTTTGCATATATATTTCTACTAATTCTCTTTTGACTAATTTTTTTTGAGGCAAGGGTGAGGATTTTAGGAAAACATCTTGGGTTAGTTGGAAGACTGTCTATGTACGTAGGGAGTACGGAGGGCTGGGGGTGAGGCAGTTGAGAGAGTTTAATTTTCTATGTTAGGAAAGTGGTGTTGGCGGATGTTGGTTGATAGAGGGGGATTGTGGTTTAGGGTGTTGGCAACTAGGTATGGGGTGGAGAGGGGTATGTTGCGGGCTGGAGGGAGTAGATGGTCTGCGTGGTGGAGAAAAATTGTTAACATTAGAGATGGTGTAGGCGGGATAGGGGTACGTGGTTTGGGGACAGTGTTAGGAAGAAGGTGGGGGATGAGACGACTACTTTTTTCTGGTCTGATCCTTGGTTAGGTGGGATTCCTTTATGTGAAAGATTTGGTCGCTTGTTTGATCTGATTGGGAACAAAGCGAGCACAGTTGCAGAGATGCATTCGTAGAGTGGGAGGCATGTCGGGATGTGTGGGTGTGGCGTAGACAGTTGTGGGCGTGGGAGGAGGACATGTTGGGAGAGTCTCAGCTTTTACTTCACGATTTTCTCTTGCAGGCTCAGGTGTCCGATACGTGGCAGTGGCAACATGCATGTTGGGTTTTGTTGGATGATGCAGACGATCTTATTTGGCACAAGCAGGTCCCTTGAAGGTGTCTATTTTAGCAAAGCGTCTCTTGCGTGACAGGCTACCTACGAAAGGAAATTTGGTACATCGCGGTATTATTTTACCAGATTCTCACTAATGTGTCTCAGGTTGTGGGGGGTCGAATTGGCTCAACATTTTTTTTCTTGTCATGTATTTGGCTCCTTTTGACCTTTGGTTCAATTTTGTATTGGTTTTTCATCGGTTGATCCTCAGAGTCCAACGAAACACTTTATTCAGTTCATTTATTCCGATAGAGGCAGTCGATATCGGAGGTCTTTTTTGCAGCTTATTTAACTTGTATGTGTCTGTGTTGTGTTGAATGCAAGAAATCATCATGTGTTCAGAAATACAACGAAAACTTTATTTCAACTGCTAAACAAGGTTAAACGTTATTCCTATTGGTGGTTGAAGTCAAAGAACTTGAGTTTAGTTGAAAACTTTCATAGTTTGGATATTTGACTAATGTGTTGTTGTTTTGTTTTTGTTAAACTCTGTTGTAAACTTTTGTAGAGTTACGTTGTAGTCTCTTCTGACACACTTTGTATTGCAGAGATTTTTTTGATATATATATAGCTCATTTTTTTTTTGACTAAATAATTCATTTTTACTTGTTCAATATATATAATGTGATGTTCTTACCAAATTAAACTTATATGATAATATATTCTTTAATAATCAGCAATCTGGATTAGATATATATATATATATATATATATATATATATATATATATATAAAATCAATCATAAAAACAAATAATATTGCAATGTCAAAGCCCAATTTAAATAAAATGTTTAAAGTTATATTAAGTTATTTTTAGATATTTTATAACCTTTAAATAAATAATCCGACAAATATTAGGTTATAGCCCTCTATAAATCGGTATACTGACCTACCAGTACAACCCAATTGAAAAGTTCTAGTGGGAGACATATTCCCTTTATATGGCAAAATCACCTCAATTAGTTATGCATAATTTCACGTGGGATACATCTTTCTTTATATTTTAAAATCACTCACTTTAATAAATATGGTTTGATTAATAGTCCCTACACTGTTTCCTTTCTTTAATGTTTAAATCCTAATAAGGTAGTATCTTTGGACATGGAATGATTAACCGTTAAACCAAAAATTGGGAGAGTTGGCTTTGGCTTGATATATCTTTAAGGTAATTGATTTTAGTCTCCATAATAATAAAGTCAAATATTTAATTTCTGACTTATTTGTAAATTAGTCATTGTTAACGGCAGTATAAACTACGTACCGATATTATGGTAAAAAAACATTTTAACTTTTAAATTTGTTTAAATATAGTCCATTTTTCTCTTTAACTTCCATTTATCTATTTTATGTTAGTATTGTTAAGGCAAAATTACACCATTAGTTCTTTATCTTTTATATTTGTAATAAATTGGTCTTTTATCTTTTTTTGGTAATAAATTAGTCCTTTATCTTTTTCATTTGTTACAAATTGATCATTTATCTTTTTTTTATAATAAATTGGTCCATTATCTTTTTCATTTGTAACAAATTGATCCTTTATCTTATATTATTTTTTACAAATAAGAGGTCCTATGGTGCAAATTTTAGTAAAAATAAAGGACTAATTTATTATAAATAAAAACGATAAAGGACCAATAATATAATTTTTCCTATCGTTAATTCTCCTTCCGAGACATCACAGCAAATTGCAACTTGCAACGCTAACCTTTTTAAATTAATGTGATTAAGAAATGAGTGATAGTTAAAGGAACACGGTTTGCCGACAGTTGAAGCAAACACCATTTAAAAAGAACACGTATTCCCCACTCCATTGAACTATTATTATTATATATATCTAAATCAAGATAAGGTAGACCCACATTTAAATCTTCAACCACAATTTTCATAGATATTTCCCTTTATAAAAAACCACCACTCATATTATAAATAATCAACAAACAAGAGAAGAAGATTTCAATCATCATAACTTAAAAAACAACAATGGCAGAAAGTGGAGAAGAGAAGAAGATTTCAACAAGTGAGCTTCTAGCAAGTGCAAAGGTGGTAGCAGAAGCAGCACAATCAGGTTTCGGTAAAGATCTAGACAAAGACAAGACTGCTGAGGCAGCAGGTGATCTTCTAGATGCAGTTGGTCAGTATGCTAAACTTGATGATCAGAAAGGGTTAGGAAATTATGTTGATAAGGCTGCTGATTATCTGCATAAGTATGAGAATGAAGGAGGTGCTGCTGCTGCTGCACCTGCTGGTGGTACAAAACCAGATCAGCCTAAAGCTGATGATGCTGAAAAATCTGAAGGTGGAGGATTGGGTGGATTAGGTGGTGATTTTGCTAAGGTTGCTGGAGGTTTCTTTAAATGAAAATTATTAGTATCTTAATAAGGGCACTTTGGTTTACTTGGCATCAGTTTCAGTATTGTTGTTGTTATCTTATCATATAGTTAATATAGGATAGGATACTGATGTAGTATTGTGTGATAATGGATTTGATATGTATTCTAAGGTAGCAGAATTATGTTGTCCACTTTATTATTGTTTGAACCAAGATTCTGCTTTTGTTTGTTAATGTTTTTATTCATAATTCTGCTGCACATGTTAGTATATGTTGTGAATTTTAAGATTGAATTATTGACAAAATTAGCGGTAAAATATCGCATAAAAAAGATAAGTTAAATTATAAGTTGATTTTTTTTTATGAGTTTATAAGCTATAAACTATATATCATAAGCCCAAAATTTAGCCTTATTAATCAAAGCTTAAAACAAATTACAAGTGAAATGCAGTATATAATTCAAAGTGAACTTCAACTATTTTTATAGAATTAGTAATTGACATTTTTCTTTTGGTAACTAATGAGTATAAATCAAAGTGAACTTCAACTATTTATATAGAATTAGTAATTGACATTATAAACTACTATAACTCTCTCAAACTAAAAAACAGTTAGTTATAATATAATTAAAATATGAAGTTAGTTGCACTTAGACTATGCCACAAATTGCTGATTTTCAAAGCCCTTCTAACTATGTTTTGGACCGTATTAAGATGTCCATTTGGATACTAAAGACTACATATACTTTCTCTGACTTCTTTTTATAAAAGATTAGATATACTCGTACTAGCTAGTGACTAAATTTTAATGTATTTGATTTATAATATAGATTAGATATATTATTTACTTAATAAATTTAGAAAAATGAAATGTATTAATTACTCAATAAACTAATTCATGTATTTGATCTATATTATTAGTCACTTTTACCTATAAATAAGGTCGGAGAAAGTAACTAATATGCCACATAATAGTGTAATTAAAAAGAAAAAAAAATTGGAGTTAGTTAAAGACGTGGCACCCTCGCAAGAGTATGAGTTGTCTTATTTGTTTGTCTGTTATTAAATGCGACATAAAAATTTCAAAATACAAACTAAACTCACATTTACATTCTATCAAAACAACTCCAAATTATGTAACATCATTTTGACCTTAGTGAAAATAATCAACAACATTTTTCAAGTCCAAGACAAAGCCGACTCCCTCTAGTTGTAATTCATGCACCCAATGGATAGCGTGTAACAAATCCTAAAGTTTCTCCTACATCCACCTCACAAATAGGTCAGGACCATTGTTTTAGCTAGCACGAAGTGACCCTCATCATCTCGTATACACATGTCAAAATCAACACAATTTCGTTGTTGTGAGAAAGAATCATATACGTTATAGTTATCCGACATCTGACTTTTTTCACCTAACTTCATTGCGCAAAGGGCCACTACGCTCTGCTATTCCTGCCCATGATAGTGATTGTTGCTAGCAATATCTGGAGGTTAGGTGCTACCATTAAATTTAGAAAATTTCTTTTCACACCTCCCATATTCTTGCGCACCCTCTGTGTTTTCAAATTTACTCCCTCAACAGTTAGGCAGCGAGTGTGTTAAATTGAAAAAATTGGAAAAAAAGAAGGTCTGGTGCCTACATAGAGAACCTTTCCTTCACCCCAAGAATTATACGTTACGTTGTGTATGTGTGTGATTGGTAAACACTATTGAATAATCATGGAGCAAATCAAGAGATCATGCACATAAATACAATTATATGAGATTTCCATTTATAATAATTAGTGAGTTATTAAAAAATTCAGTTTATAGAATTATACTGTGTGTGTGTGTAATTTGTCGATAATATATCACAAGTCACAATCGTTTTAGTGCCAAACAAAATATGATTTTGGACGGTGGTCAAATTTTAATAATAAGGTTTCTTAATTAAAGTGCAAACTGAGTTTGCACTCTAAATAACAAATTGAGTTTGAGTTCGCTATGTAGTTAGCAAATTATGTTTGAGTTCGTTATGTAGTTAGCAAATTGTATTTGAGTTCGCTATCTAGGTAGATAATTTTATTTTTTCATAATATATTCATTCATAGAGGACACGAAGGGTGTGTTGGGTCATAAAAATATCATTAGCTACTTAGAGTGTACGTAAATTTAGTTCACCATCTAGATAGAGAGAGGAGTATTTTTGTCATTTTCAGGGGCACGTGAGAAATGGTTTGGACGCGATTTTTTTTCTTTCTAAATTTAATTAAAGATACATTGAAAACAAAAACTATAAAAACTGAAAAAGTTTTGTAGTTGTTGGGCTTTTTGATGGTACATATATATGTTTTGAAAAGTTGCTCTTTAAGCTCCCATGTTGCTACCAAGCCTCCCAAATTTTTGTTTTTCCTCTTTGAATATGGTTTGTATTCTATTTTTAAATTAAATATTCGATTGGTTGAGTTCAAATTTTATTTTCCAAACTTAGTTCGGATTATATTTTTTAAACCACTAGAAAGCAGAGAAGAAAATCCTTGCTATGATAAACATGTTTTTCCTGTTACCAGAATCTCAAACAAACATACATTTTACACAAAATTAATTGGCAAATTTTCATAATTTAAATTAAAAGTCATAATATTTAAACTAAACAAGCATAATTATAATTGAATAAAATGCGCGCAATTATACCAAACTACTATTTAGTTTGAAAAATAGAATAAAAGGTTAGGATGCTCTCCATTTTTTAAAAGAATCGATTCTATTTTCCAAACCAAATAGCTAATAGTTTAGTACAATTCTGCGCATTTTCTTCAAATACCATTATATTTGTCTATTTTATTTTTCAGTTTTCATTCTTTAGTTTTTAGTAGAAAGAGACTCTATAGTACAGTTCAAAGTGAATTATGTCATCAAATAATTCTTTATTTATTATTTTACTTTCTTTTGTTTAATTTTTTTTATGATAGATTTTGCATTTATTTTTATTAAAAGTCCATTTTTATTTTTTCACGTGAACCTTTTTAGTGAATTATGTCATCAAATAATAAGGATCGGCTCCGAGAAACATAGTAGGCTCTGCCGACATAAAAAACAAATAGTGTTCAATTATTCATGTTTGTTTAATGGATAGTGTAGACCCACATTAACATCAACCACAATTTCCGTAGATATTTTCACTAGCCTAATACCACTCCCTCTCAATATTATATATAATTGAACAACCCTGTTGAAATCTTACACCTGTAGAACCTATCCATTATTCATAACTTAAAAGAGAAAGAAACTACTATGGCAGGAACCGGAGAACCGAACAAGTTCTTACCAAGTGAGGTTTTAGGGAGTGCAAAGGTGGCAGCAGAGTCAGCACAGACAACTTTGGGGAAACAAGGTGAGAAGGTCACAGCTGCTGCAGTGGAAGTTAAGAAGACAGTAGTTGGATACGTTGACAAGGCTGCTGATTATGTTCATTCCAAACCAGAAGAGCCCCCAAAATCAGAAGAAGAAGGTGTGATTGGTAGTGTTAAAAAGTCTATTGGACTCTAAACTTGTCATCCCTTAGCTTATTGTTTTGTATATCTTATCATGTAATCTATAGGATGGATTAGGATATACTACTGCTACTAATTGTTAGCACTGTGCTATATATAATGGATCGATTATGTAACGTTCTATTATTGTTTTGAACCAACATTCTGCCCTCAATGCCATGTTTCTTTATGTTTTTATTCCTAATTATGTTATGATTAAATACTTTGGGAGAGAAAAAAAATACAACATCTGTCCTTAAATATAAGATCATATTTGACCACTACACGTATACAATTGTACAATTTTGATCACTAATATTTTTAATTATCTAATAATAATGCACAATTTTGATCACTTGCACGTATGCAATTGCAAACCAAATAGCTAGTAGTTTAGTACATCTTTGATCTACTAGCTATTTTAATTATCTAGTAGTAATGTACAATTTTGATCACTAATATCTTTAATTATCTAGTAGTAATGCACTACTAATATCTTTGATCACTAATTTATATGTATATGTTATAAAAGATAAATGATCAATTTGTTACAAACAAAAGATAAAGGATTAAAGTGTTACAATTATAAAAGATAATGGACCAATTTCTTACAAACAAAAGATAAAGAACTAAAGTGTTACAAATAAATAAGATAAATGATTATTGATATGTATTTTTGCCTAAAAATTGTAAATTTTTTATATTTTGAAAATACTAATCAAAACCAATCAATTAAAATCTTATATATATGCTACTATTTATATTTATGTATTATTAAAAAAATACTGTCAAAATATAATAGATAAATAGTACTACCTCCGTTCTTTTTTACTTGTCATTTTAAAAAAAAGACCAAAATAGGAGGGGTATATTTTTGCACCTTATTTACCTAGTATGCCCTTTTTTAAAATATATCATATTTTTAATCCACCAATAAATTCCTTTTTTTTCACAAATATTATCTATTTTAAAAAAAATTGTAACAAACTTTATTTAAAAACAAACAAAATTTGTATACAATAAAAAAGATTTTATTGTTTCAATAAAAACAATTATACAAAATTTAGTCAATAAAATCAAATAAGAAGGAGGATATATAATAGTCAAAATATAACCTAAATTGCTAAAACGACAAGTAAAAAGAAATAAATATTTTTTTTTCTAAAACAACAAGTAAAAAGGAACGGAGATAGTCCAATTTAGTCAAATAAATTCTTATATATATTTAGAGACAAGATGTAGTAGTGACATAAATTGATAAAAGTGATATTTTGTGGCTGAGGCCTGAGGCTTCGACCTATCATGTGTTAGAGATAACTTTAAGTTTCTTTCTTATTCCAAGGCTTGATCATTTATACTTCTATAACTAAGTGATTACTATAGGAAGGATTTTGATTGTTGGTTGGATAATATTCAAAGAACATATATTTAAGGTTTAAATAATTAATTAGTTCATGTAAGTTTGCGTATTTTTTGTTTTAGTTTATGTATGTTTATTTTTTTGGAAATAATTCTAAATGTTAATTAAAATCATTTTGGTTTTACTCTTTAAAGTTAAAATCTGTAGGAAAACTCAAAGAAAAATCCGCAGAAAATATAATCTGTAGAAAAATTCAAAGGAAAACCTGCAAGAAAATTTGCAAGTTTCTTGCGGATTTTAACTTTAGGGACTAAAACCAAAATTATTTTAACATTCAGGGATTAATTCAAAAAAATAAACATACAAGAACTAAAACAAAAAATATATTAACTTACATGGACCGATTGATTATATAAGACTATATTTAAATGTTTGGAATAAAGAAGTGTTTGGTAATATTTAAGCCTATACAGTACCATCTTGTCAACAAAAAAAAAGAGCCTATACAAGACCAAATTAATTAATTAAGCCTATACAATACCAAATTAATTATTTTTTAGTTTTTTTAAGCAGGGTTGTTATAAACTTGCGGATAGACTCAAAGACTCATACGAGTTTATGAGTCTTGGAGGCCAAAAAATCATTTTTTAATTGACTCAGGTATATTCAGATGGACTCAAATAGACCCACGAGTCTCTGATGAGTTTACTTGTCCAACAGTATTTTTGAAAAATGTTTGTTTCAAGAAACTTATATTTACCATCACACTTTTAATGACTATCCTTTATCAAAAGACTTATACGCTTGTTATCCTTCAACAACTATTATGTTATTACTATTGAAGATTGATTATTTGGATCTCTACCATCAGCTGCAAGTGTGGTACTATCATATTTAATTTAGGGTTAATATCATTTTATCTTTATAAAATATACGAAAATTGTTTTACTTTCTTGTAAAAAATTTATTACTTTACCCTCTTGTAATATAAGATTTTGTGTTTTACCTCTTTGATTTAGTCAACCATAATTTTTTAGTATAATTTGTGGCGGTTATATTATAGTTTTGAGACGGTTCTATTTTACGGCGGTTTAAACTCTCGCTAAAAATTATATTTCGAGGCAGTCTAAAATCTTCGCTAAAATTATATTTTGCTGCTTTTTTTTTCGGCGGTTATTTTTTGCAACTATTATATTATAGTTAACAGAATCTAGGAGGATAAAACTCAAAATCTTATATTATAAAAATGTAATGCAACAAAAAAAATTTACAAGTAAAACAATTTTCTGTGTATTTTATATGATAAAATAGTATTAACCCTTTAATTTACCCTTTCTTTAATTTACCCTTTAAATAGCATATATCAAGTTGAGTGAATAGTCTATATTTTAAGAAATTTTATTATAAATATTAAAAGAGTAGTTAAAGGAACATAGTATGCTGCCGACATGAGAAGTAAATAGTATTTAAAAGGACACGGATTCCCTACTCTATTATTCATGTTTGAATCGATATGGTAGACCCATATTTAACTTCAACCACAATTTTCCATAGATATTTTCACTACGTCCAAAAGATCACCCTCCCTCTTATTATAAATAACTGAACAACCCTGTTAAGTCCTACACTTGTAGAACATATCATTATTCATTACTTAAAAGAAAAACAACAAAGAAACTACCATGGCAGGAAGTGGAGAACCCAACAAGTTTTTACCAAGTGAAGTTTTGGGGAGTGCAAAGGTGGCTGCAGAGTCAGCACAGACAACTGTGGGGAAACAAGGTGAGAAGGTCACAGCTGCTGCAGTAGAAGCTAAAAAGACTGCAGTGGAGTATGTTGACAAGGCTGCTGATCATGTTCATTCAGAGGAGCCCCCCAAAGATGAAGGTGTCATTGGTAATATTAAGAAGACGGTTGGAAACATATTTAAGTGAAGAAATGATGAAATATCTTGTGATTAATTAATAAGGACAGTGACTTTGCGATCCTTAAATTGTTGTGTATCTTATCATGTAATTTATAGGATAGGATATACTAAGTTAGCACTGTGCAGTGTGTTCTAATGGATCAATCATATGTAATGTTCCATTATTGTTAATTGAACCAACATCCTGTCTTGTTAATTTCTTTATGTTTTTATTCTTCATTTGATCTGTTGCATATATTTTGCTGGAAAATGTTCGGTTGACATGCATAAATCCGTTAAACAATTTGAGAGAGAAAGAAATAGAGACATCGAAATGATAGGATTATAGGAGGGAATTTCTTTTTTACTGAAAATGATATTTATTCAATCAAATTCGTAGAATACATGGCACAACATAAATTTAAAATTTCTAAAAAATTAAAATGATACATTTGAATAAATTTATAGTAAACAACAGTAATGTCTACAAATATGAAAATGTTCGGATGATCGCCCAAATACAACATAACCAAATGAGCTGCATAGAAAGAACGACGAGCTAGCATCCCGCTAGAAGAATGAATAAACTGCACAATATGATCTTGCAGTACTAAATACGGATCGACTGAAGATATATCAATCCAAGATCTAATTCACCACAAGGGAGCAGAAATGTGGCAAGACAGAAACAAGTGATGATGACCAGTGTTTCCAAACCCCGCAACCAAACTCACACTTAATTAAGATTCATGAGAAATTATATGACGCACCACCATTTGTCCTTAATCGGTAACCTGTTATGAATAAGCCTCCATGCCAAAATAGAGACCTTCAAAAAAACATGTTTGTGCCAAATTAGATCGGAAGTTACTTTCACAACATGAGAGTCATGACTAATGAGCAAATGATATGCATACCTCATGGAATAACCACCGTTTGGATCATGCCTTTACACCCACGCACTTATCTAAAATGTTAGCCTGCAAAGAAATATTTTCAAGAAGACTCCTATAATTCCCTAACAGATTCTCCTTCCACACCCACAACAGACAGCGCAACTGCCAAGCCGCCCTCTTCCTCTCACCCTAGCTCACTCATAACCGCAACCAAATTCAACTTATTATTAGCTAACTCAAAATGGTGCCTAAACTTCATGCTCTAAGGAACCCCCCTACACCAACACCTACACCGTCACAAGTTTTCACCACCTCCCTCCATCACACAATTCCACTCCGGCCCCCAACTGCCACCTCCGGTCCCTCCACCATCATGAATTAATAATAATTTAATATGTTAAATATGCAATAAAATTAAAATTACTGTAATAATGTACTCTCAGTACTAAAATGTAAGAGAAAAAAAAATCATATTTATTAAGAAAAAGTAAAATATAATAATTAGAAATATGTTTTTTTTTAAAAAGTTGTATAGAAAGATGTAAAAATAATTTTTATTGCTTGTTAGTTATAGAAAAAAAAAAGTAAATTTTTCTTGAAAAGATAAATGTTTAAACTTTTTCTTGAAAATTGAGTTTTTTTCTTATATTATGGGACGGAGGGAGTAATTGCTGATGTAACAATTTTATAATTTGATATACAAAATTTAAGATGTAACTTTTTTTTGACGGTATAAGATCTAACTTAAGAAATTGCATTTAATATTACATCATTTATTTATTTCTCTATTTTGTGACCAAATACAATTTCTTGATAACGTGATTGTAAAAATATCTCTAAATGTCTAAATTATTTTAAGGTTTAATTACACATTTGATCTCAAACGTTTATTTTATGTTTTAATTTGGTCCCGAACGTTTTAAAAGTTTTATATTGGTCTCAGAAGTTTATTTTAAGTTTCAATTTAGTCATTTTCTTCAATTTTGTCCTCGTATCGTTTAAGTTTCCAAGTGTCCACGTGTCTGTCTCCATGTGCAAACCGTCTATCACATGGGACAAAATTGACAGAAATGACCAAATTGAAACCTAAAATAAACGTTTGAGATCAATATGAAACTTTTAAAACATTTGAGACCAAATTGAAACCTAAAATAAACATTTGAGACCAAATATGTAATTAAGCCTTATTTTAAACATAACATAGGTCAGACCTCCTATGATAACTCATCAAATAGTAAGAGTTTGGGACATAGGTTAAATAGAAAGAGATTTATAATTTAAATCTTAATGAGAATATTTATCTTTTCTATATACTAAAAAAAAACATAATATAGGTCAGACATTAAATCTCTGTTGGCCAATTTGATTTATTTTAACCTTTTTTTTTTGTCTAATATTTCACCTATGTTAGTGAGTAAACTACCAAGAGTTATTCAATGTTAGACGAAAAATGAAAATGACATTTAGAAGATATATGACTACTTAATGTTTAAATAATATACTTGTTAAAAAAAAACAAAAAAGAAAAAACTAGTGTTTAAAATATAGACCATGATTTCATGATCTTCTTCTTGTGGTGAATATGAATTCATGATTTCTTTCTGGTGCCTGGTGGTTTAAGGGGCTTCAGATTTTTTTATGTGGCTGTGGTGTGTAACATTGTCTCACTTGTTTCTAGTCAGCTTATAGTTCAATATTCATAGTGGTCCCAAACTCGTATAATTTTATTTTTTTTGATAGAACTCGTATAATTTTCTTAAACCACACTCTTATCGGTATTTTTTTGGGTCATATTCGATCTTATCCATATTTTATTATTAAAAAGTCTTTTTTTAAAAAAAAAAAATATCAATCAAAGAGCCATATATAAAAATTAAAAGCACTCTCCATTAGTATAAGATGTGCCTATAGAGAAGCACATCACTATACCCCTAAACAAATTCAGGGATTCGAATCCCACATATAAAAAGGATAATAAAAAAACTTGAATTTTGTTTTAAACCACCATAACACATGTAACTTTATTTTATAAAACACCGAATCCACATCGAAAACCTTTTGATTAAAAATCTGATCATTTTAAACTTTCTAAATCATCCAAGTTGTCGCCAGCCAAATAGCTTTAAAACTATCTTTAATCTTCACAAAATGCATCTGAAGGTCACTGAAGAAGCGAGCATGCGACAAAACACCGTTGGAAAAAGCTCTTTTTAAATTTTGAATTTGGATCATCTCTTTTTATGATCAATCGATCTCTTGGTTTTCATTTTCTTTTTTTTTACAATTTGTGTATTTGTGTATACTACATCCGTCTCAATATATAATAAATAATTTGATTAAATGATACTATTCATTTATTTTGTTTTGGCCAATTTTTTTTTTAATAATATAGATGTAAATATAAGCATTTTGGATAGAAGATCAAGATAGAAAATAAAATAGATCTTCTCCTTCCATCCATTTTATCCATCTCTCTAATCTCCTTTCAAATATGTGTCTTCTAATTATTCTATAACAAAATTTAGTGACGAAATCAATCGTTAGTTGGTTAAATGGTGATTAGTACTAAACTTGATACGGAAGATCACGATTCGATCCCCGCAACTACGATCGGGAGGGGCTTAGAACTACTTTATGTCAGAATTGACCCCCTAATCAGATTCAACTGGTGGTGAAAATAAAAAAAATAAAAGGTTGCGGGGTGCGGTTGAAGATTAAGTGGTTGACGGGATCCTTTCTTTGGAGACCTTCAATGGAGGATAGCTTCATTACCTATTAAGGTTGGGGGGTGAAGTTGTACTCAACAGTAGAGGCAGCCTCATATGCTTTTGTGGCTTCCAAAGTTCAGTCTTAGGTGTTGTAAGATCATATATTGAGGAACAATGGAGTATGTCATATGGATCCTGATTTCGACAATGTTTTGGTTGGTTGTCATGATATGATTCCAACTTTCTTTTAACTTTAGTAGTTTAACTAGCAAGGACATCGTCCCTCCTAAAGCCCAACATGTTTTGGCAAGTGCCTAGCTTGTTTAGTAAAATTGTTAAAGATTTGGAAGTTACCTTTCAATTGACAACCAGAAAAAAAGTGGTTTTTGGATGTTTCATGCTCAAGATTTTCTTCTAGTTATCTCCATCGACGATTAGGCCAACATATGTCCCTAGTCGAGTATCACAGTATCCTTAAATATCGTTTGATGATTCCCATATTTCCTGTTGTTGAGGTGTGTCTTGTTTGTCGTAAGACGTGTTTGGATAAATTTGGAGAGCATACAATTCATTGCTGAGAGCTTCCAGGCTTCAAATATAGACACGACCTTGTTCGGAATGTTTTATTTGATATTTTTAAGTGCGTAGGAGTGTCTGTGAAGAAAGAGGCGTCTGTCAACTTCTTGACCAATTCATTGGAAGGGAGATCTACTTTGAAGCCAGTCGATGTTCTAGTGTACTGATGGGTAGGAGGGAAACATGCATGTGTGGACTTGACTGGAGTTTCTCCACTTGTTGAATTGACGACTGAAAATTTTACTGTAGGACAGACTGCCCTCAAAGATGCTTCAAATAAAGAGCTCAAACACGATAGAGCGTGCTCTGACAATCAACATGCGTTTATACCTTTTGCGTTTGACACATTTGGTTTCTTAGCACCAGATGCTATGAAATACTTTAAAAAGAGTTCAAAGAGTCATGCATAACAATGTGGTGTCTCATAAATCTCAAAATATATTTTTAAGATAATTGAATTTTTCATTCAAGTGTAATTATTATATATATATATATTACCATATAGACAATAGTTTCTCTTTGGAAAAAAAAATTGTGACAAAATGAGATAAGGATTTTAATATAAATTTCTTGAGAAGTAATAAGGAGTGATAATATGTATGTTTTGTTGGATTTCACCACTAATTTTCAGTACTGAACCGACTAATTTAATTCGGATCAATTTCGATATCAAGTGAATTTTAATCCCCCTCATATGAAGTATAAGGAGTGGTAGTTATAGGAACAGGGGTATACCGACATCAAGAAGCAAACAGCGTTACAAAACACACGTACTCCCTACTGTATTATTTATTTATGATAGACCCACATTAAATCTTCAACCACAATTTCCATAGATATTTTATCTTAGCAAAAGCAAAAATCACCACCTCTTTCACATTATAAATAACCAAACAACCCTTTTAAAGTCTTACAGAAAAAGCTATAATCATTCAATATTCTTTACTTAAAAAACAAGTAACAAATTTGAAACAATGGCATCAACTGGAGGTAACGATTTTTTGGCTAGTGCAAAGGGAGCAGCAGCATCAGCACAGACAACTTTGGGGCAACAAGGTGAGAAGATCGGAGCTGCTGCAGCTGGTGTTCAGAAAACAGTAGGAGAGTATGCTACTAAAGCTTCTGATTATGTTCAGGGTAAACCAGCGGTGCAAACTAAAGGAGAAGGTGTGGTTGATGGTGTTAAAAAGACTGTTGGAGGAGTATTTAAATGAATAATTGTGATTAATTAATTAATTAATTAATAAGGACATTAATCTTGCCATCCATTTAATTGTTGTGTATGTATCTTTTCATGTAATCTATAGGATAGGATATGTTATGTTGATTATCACTTTATGTGTATGATAATGGATCAAGTATGTAGTAAGTAAGGTAACAGAGTTCTGCTCTGTTTGTTTATGTTTTTACTACATCATTTACATTTTAACAACTTTCATTTATTTTAATATTAAAAATATGTGAAACCCACGTAAAGAGAGTGATTAATTGAACATCTATGCTCGATAAGCATCGCTTATTTTTCTCTCCTAATAAAATACCTATTAAATTGTCTAAAAGTCATAACTAAATTAATATAAAATATCGAAATTGTTAAGCATAACATCTATGATTAATATTTGATCTCTAATTACTTCAGGTTATATGTGTTAGTTTATAATGACTTTATCATTTTATTTATGGACCAAAAAATAAAATTCTTATCGAGTTTTTAATACTTATGGAGGTAAGCTTCACATTTGGATTTGGGGATGATCTAAGTCATTTGTACCCCACCCAAAACCAAAGTCTAACTTCTTTTTTGTTGTTGCATCGGAGGAAGATATAAACCAAAGTCTAACTAATATTTCATGACGGTACATAAGTAATAAGTTAACTTAATATTTCCCGTAAAACAAAAAAAACAAAAAAAGTTAAACTTAATATTTAGTGAGTTAATGATAAACAACATGCGAAGGAGGTCATTGAAAAGCATAATCTATAATCTAAATACTATACCCATTTTCATATACGATTCTGAGTAAACTACTATAAAAATTAAAAAGAAACACAAGATAAAAAGGAAGTCAACCAGCTATAAACACATATTTATAAAATCTACTCCTAATGTTGGGTACGTTTGTTTTAGCTTTAAAAATACAGATTTTTTTTGTATTTTTAAAAATAGATTTTATAAAATCGTTTTTTTAAATATTATAAGTTTTTTTATATTTGTTTTTTCTAAATTAAAATATTAATTTTGACATTATATAACATAAACACACATTATTGAAGATTTTGTCATAATCTCAATTTTTTCAAAATGTTGTATTTCAAAAATGATATTTATGAAAATCTATTTGAAATAACTTCAAAATTAATTGAGTTTTTGAAATTTTGACATTTAAAAAAAGTTTCAATAAAATGATGAAATATCTAAAATAAAATTTTAAGAATAATTATTCAAACCAAATTTTCATTTAAAACTTAATAAAAAATCTAAACAAGCAGGCACATCTTTATAAAAAAAATTTTACACAAAATTATATAACATAAAAAAATCTATTTTTTTTAAAGCTAAAACAAACATGCACATTTTCATGTTTTAATACCTAAACACTTTCTCTATCACACTTACATATATCTGTAATTATAGAATATTTTCATGTTTGTCTTTATTCTATAATAAAAATATCTTATTTCACATACAACTATATATAAACTATAAAAGAAAATACAAGATATAAAGGAAGTATTAAAAATTAAAATTTTAAAAGGAAATTGATGCAAAGTCCCTTATCTTAATTAGGAGAATATTCTAAGTAATTAAAATTCTAAATTATAAAATGATTTTTTTTGTCTACCCCCTCAAAATTTAAACGTATTTATCCTCAACTACTTAAAAAAATTAACCGATATAAATTTTTATAAAATACATCGTTGGATTAAAAGTTTATATCATATAGATTATTTGTGTAAAATTTCAGACAATTCTAAAATCATTTGATATGTTATTGAGACATATCAAAATTAACACTTTTTGTGATTTTTTAAACATCATTAATCCTTATGTGTCTCAATAACATATCAAATGATTTTATATTTGTCTGAAATTTTGCACAAATGATCTATATGATATAAACTTTCAATCCAACAGTTTATTTTATAAAAAATTATATCAATTAAAACTTTTTATCGTGGTTGGAGGTAAATACCCCTAAATTTTATAGGAGTACACAAGTTATCACCTAATTATTTTGTGGATCAACAAGACCCAACATCCAAGTCCGGTTTTAAATTTTGATATCAAATAATTTTAGTCTTCCGCTAAATATAAATATAAATATAGTATAAGGAGTGGTAGTTAAATGTACAGAGGTATACCGACATCAAGAAGCAAACAAACAGTGTTACAAAGGACACGTATTCCCTACTGTATTATTTATTTATTTATTCATTTATTTATGGTAGATCCACATTAATTAAATCTTCAACCACAATTTCCATAGATATTTTATCTTTACAAAAACAAAATCACAACCTCTCCCACATTATAAATAACCAAACAACTCTGTTAAAGTCTTACATAAAAAGCTATCATCATTCAATATTCATTACTTAATAAACAAGTAACAAATTAAAAACAATGGCATCAACAGGAGGTAACAATTTTTTGGCTAGTGCAAAGGAAGCAGCAGCATCAGCACAGACAACTTTGGGGCAACAAGGTGAGAAGGTAGGAGCTGCTGCAGCTGGTGTTCAGAAAACAGTTGGAGAGTATGCTACCAAGGCTGCTGATTATGTTCAGGGTAAACCAGAGGTGCAAACTAAAGAAGAAGGTGTGATTGATGGTGTTAAAAAGAGTGTTGGAGGATTGTTTAAATGAATAATTGTGATTATTTAGTAATTAATAAGGACACTAAACTTTCCATTATCCATTAATTGTTGTGTATGTATCTTATCATGTAATCTATAGGATAGGATGTATTATGTTGATTATCACTGTATGATAATGTGATCCTTCCCTTGTTTGTTTATGTTTCTCCTAATTTTGTTTCATATATATTAATCAATCTTGTTTCCTAATTGTGTTATTAGGAAATATAATTCTCACATCAATCGTGAGATGACCTGAATATATGTTTATAAGAAGATGAGTCAGATCCAATTATCAATTCTAAAATGGTAACAGATCGTTATCAAGTTTTTGATCGGACCATCCACTATCTATATCTCCACCTCAACCCTATATCCCCAATAGTGCTCTCATATATGTTTGATATGTTGGAATGCGTTTCAGTTTGTAGTTTCGCACTTATATATATTTATAATCTGTTTGATTTGTAAGAGATAAGTATGGATAAAACCAACACATGACAAAGTTTTATGATATTGAACAACTTTTATTTTGTGCGATCGATGTTTGATGGACAAAATGTCATTTTTATATTTTAGACAACTTGTAATTAAGATAAAAAAATAATCTTGTGGATTTTAACAAATCAAACACACTTGATTGTTTTATAGTTTACATATTTTGAAACTCATTAAATCTTAGAAAAGAAGAAAAAGGAAGTATATTTTGTATACTTCAACTATACATACATGTTCATATACATTTCATAGAACAGTGAAACAGATAAATACAGAATTTTGTACATATATACAATACTATATGGTAATTGGTTTTCTTTCTATCTTAGAAGCAAGAACAAGCCCCTGGAAGCTTGCCTGTTGTTCTAATTGTGTTTGCCTTCTCTTTTGCTTTAAGTGTTTCATTCTTTCTTCTCTCATCTGATTGTGCTCTTGCTCCTGCTGCAATCTCATCTATATATTTTATCTTATCTTGATATTTAGTCCATGCTTTATTCCTTTTCTGCTCATTTTCACTTTGCTGCATTTTTCACAAAGCAAAGTTACCACATTTTATCAGAGGACTAAAATAAGAGCATCTTTGGATTAGTTTATTCGAGCTTATATACCGGCATAAACACTTATACGACTGTTTAAGAGAATTTATGAAAACATGTTATGACTTGTGACATGTTCATAAATTGATTTTAGCTCATTTCAATAAGCTATTCTATTTCTAGCTTATATGAAAAACAAAAAGTAGTTTAACTTTATTTTATATTTTGTTATAAAAATAGCTTATAAATAATGTATAAACACTACATTAAGCTGATTATCCAAACATGGCCTAAATATTTTATTTTTTGTCAAGTAATCTGATGGCTAAACTCATGCACTTTAAGTGCGGAGAAGTGGAGAATTGCAAATAAAATTTTCTGCAGCTACCAACTGAACTGTATTTACGAGACAAACATGGCCTAAATATAAAACACTACATTTTCAATTTAAACATGAGAACATTCAATATGGTTGAGTTGAATAGAAAATGAAAATCTAACCTCATACTTATTAAGCTTGCGTCTTGCTTTCATCTTCTTTCTCTTTTCCCATGAGTCTATTGTCTCTAACAACTTCTCATACCTGAAAAGTTTATTATATTTTCATTCATTCAATGCATCAAACCAAAGAATGACAACATTTATATAGTGTTAATGAAATCTATAAGTAAATTTCCATGCATATTGTACTAACCTTTCTTTGATCTTCCTGAGCTCTTCCCTTTCCCAAGAATCTGCTTTTGTTTCTGTTGTACCAGCTGGTCTAGTTGGTGCACCAGCAGAGGTCGTTGAAGTCTGCCTGATTGGTGGTTGTGGTAGCGGTGGAGGTGGTGGCGGTGGCCTTAAAGACATGATCGGATCATCAACTATTGGAAGAATTTTTTGTTTCGGTTTTGGAGTTTCCGGTTGAGTATCATCAGCGTCGAAATAATGTTCATCTGCAAAAGTTGGAGCTTTTTTTGGTGTTGGAATATCAGGTTTTTTATCATCAGTTCTCTTTGATTTTCCACTAAAAGTTGGAATCTTTTTCATTGATGATGATGGTGTGAATGAGATGGTCTTTTGAGGCTTCTTTTCTTCTCTAATAGGAGATGTTGTTGACAAATTGTTACCTTGTACATCTGTGATTTTAAATGAGCCTACACATGATGCAAATTCAGTTCATCATAAATTTATTTTGGTATGAATAAATGATAAATAATGTAACCAAGTGCGTTCCGATGAGATGATTCGGGTCTCTTTCAGTTTAACCAGATATACTTGGTTCAAATCCAGCCATAAGTATATACAAACGTTAAAAAACTCTTCAGAGAGAACTTTGTCGCGCATTGTGGTTCTACCAGACTCGAGAAATTAGTCTCTGCAGCTACGCTGAAAGGATACACGATTTACAAAAAAAAAAGAAGATAAATAATGTATTTACCTGATAATCTTTTGGATGAAGCACCTAGTTGAGAAAATGAAGAATTTTTATCATAGACTTTTTTGCTTCTGGACTTGGTCAATGAGGTCTCAGGAAACTCACCCATTTTCTTCTCATGTGAAATTTCTGAGACATGTGAACTTATTGCAAATGTAGCAGCAGCTACTGCTGTGGCATGCTCCATTTCTAAGAAATCATAATCATCATGACTCATTTTCCTTGAAATTTGTCTCTGAAACCAATTATGTGCCTTTTTCTTCTCTGTATAAATTTGGTCACATGAACATGTTTGTCAGCTAAATTATTGCTTAATTCAGTTTTCAGACAAAAACAAAACTAGAAAGACTATTAATGATCTCATCTATGAGAATCCATTCATTTTTATATTTACTCTTTCAATCTCATTTTTCAAATGCTTTTGGTCAAATAGAATATTTTCTATCTTGTTTTGTCAAGTTATGGGGAAGTAACATGTAAAAAAGTCATTCATTTTTTCTCTCCTTTTTGTCCCTAGATTTTGTTAAAGATAATAGCATATCATAAATTATGGAGCAAGATTTAATGCAGTAACCACTATAGACCGTCCGATCAAAAGTGAACGGCTGAGATTAAAATTGTTGAAAATTATTAAATTATATTGGATTAATCAGAACCATTAGATTATATTTCGACGGCCGAGATTGTCTACTGCGTGAAAGCAGTACAAAAGAAAATCCAGGTCTGAGGTCTATAAATTCTCACCTTTGAAAGATGAAGTTTTCTGTATTGGTATTTTCTGATCTCTGCTGCCACCAAAATCAGCTTTATTCTCTTCTTCTGCACCAATTAATTTCTCTCTAACAAAAAGTTGTTCAGCATAAAATAAACCATAGTACTATTTACATATGAATAATGTTCAATTAAATTAGTGGTATTTCTTTATAATAATAAATGAATCATGCATGTGACCATCTTAAATTTCTCCAGGGGTGAAAAGTAAAAATTACTAACCTTATCTGCTTAATCCAATTCTCCATACTATACAAAGATTTTTGAGCTTCAATTATTTATGACAATGAAAGATCCTTTTTGTAGAGTATAGTAATAGGCTTTTATTGGGGAGAAGCAAGGTTAGATATACTTTGCATGTGGTGTATGGTTTAGAACTAAGTGCCTTGTGCAAGAAGACAAGTATTCTTTTCTTCTTCAAAGATAATTACCATCAAGCACATTTTTAATATATTTTACAATTAAAAATTGAAAATACTTTGGTCAGGTAGTCTAGGGGTTATAATTCTACCCTTCAAAAATAAAAAGTAGACTTACCAAGATTTGAACCTCGGTCCTTGCAACCAACTGAGTAAAACTCACAGGATTAAAAAACATCAAATTAAATATGCTATAGGTGATAAAGGATGTCACTTTTAAAACATTATGTACAATTTCACATTAGCATGTGGAAATTCCAAATGGAATAAACAACTGGTTTCTTCAAAAGAAAGATTGCAGACCTTTTAGGCTCTGTTCTTGAAAAGTTATGATCAAAAAGTTATGATCAAAATGGTTGTTGAATTAATATGATTTGATGTGTTCATATAAATGTATTTCTCATAAAAAATGTATTTCAATTGTGATCAAGTATTCAAGTGGTGGTTAATAAGTTTTAACTAAAGTTGACTTATTTTGATAGTACACAATCTCTGGTTGGAATTGGTGTTGACCGGAGAATCGATGAGACATTCAAATTATGATTCAATTGATTCAACCGTGTTTTTGTTTGTATAAATTGCTCGCTCCTGTTAAGAATTGATTTCTAGACCTCTCTCTGCCCAATTCATATATTCATGCTCTTACACTTGAGCTATCTTAAAATGACATATTCAACCGTGTTTGAATTGGATGGCAAATAAATAACTAAAAAAAGGTAAAAAGTAATTTTTCTTTTATGCAATAAGTAAACACTAATATCACAATTCAAGCATGAATTAGCCATACCACAGTACACTCAAGATCAAACCAATTGAAGAACCTGTCTATTCTCCAGTTCATATATATAGGGTCAAAAGCCCAAACAAAAGTCAACTATTAACGGTTGAATGAAGATTGAACGCTTCATATTACAAATTTGTCTAATAGAATTTAAAATATGAACCCTTTATTCTTTTTATATATAGTAGCCAACAAATGAGATGAGATCCATTTCATATACAGATTCACTTTTGGGAGAGTCAACAATAATTTTGAAGATTTAAGATTGATGTTGATATGTTTAACTTTGGAGGTTCTTCTTTATAAGAATTTTTTATTATATGCTTGAAAGTAGGATTAGTTTGTAGTTTTTATCTCAAAATGTGATTTTATACTGAAATTTTTTGTTCAATTTACTTTTATGCGAATATCCTAACTTAAATCATTTTACCTTAAATTTATTTTAACCAAAATCCATTTTTGTCACCACAAGACCAATCATAAACCAAATATTTGAGTTGTGGTAAATACTAAATATTGTACACTGACAAAAAAATTGTAGCATAGTTGTGGTAAATACTAAATATTGAACCAGTTATTTTACCTCAAGCATTCTAGCATAGTTTTAAACCTCTTTATATTTTGTTTAAAACCAACATGTTCTAATCTTTCTAACTAATACATTTCATGCTGGTAAGTGCTAAATATTTTACACTGACAAAAAAATTGTTTCACATTGATAGCACCCTTAAACAAATAAGTAAAATATCATATAATTATACACATAATATTAAAGCAACATACTATAAATGTTTATGTTTTCATCCGTTCAATTAAATTCAAATACCAACTCCAAAGTCTCCAACTATACATGAATATTATAAAAAAAAATGTTTACTCAATATTCTTGTGAGTAACAACCATAAATAGATACGTCCTATGACTTTCGGTGGCTCCACATTAATGAAACTCATGGGGTCCTCCCTCAACCATTTTCTCTCTTTCACCATTTCCATCTTTGTTTTCAGATTCTTCTCTTCTTAATTTTCAACTCTAAATTCTGTAGTACTAATTGCAAGACAGAGGAATACCAAATACAACCATGGAAATGGAAAATTCTAATTGCCTTTTATAGTATAAGGCAAAAGAAACATTACAATATTACATTAACTCTAAGTCACAAATATAAAAAAAAATATTAAAGAAAGGTAAAAAGATTGGACAATAACAAGGAGCAATCCCTGCTAAAGATTCTGTCTTTCTGCATGCCATATTGAAAATGTGAAGAAACAAGAAAATGGGTGGGTGAAATTGAAGTTGTAGGAGTAGGAGTAGATTAAAGTTACCTTGGTGTATATAATATATTTATATATACCATGGTTTTGAGTTGCGGTTGCGGTGATTGCGGCCGACTGCAGATAAAACCATGATATATATATATACTAAGAGTACTACTATATATAGTGAGCTAGGTGGCATTTGGCTTGATCAATTGTGAAGTGGGTTTGGACCAGATGGAACTAGTCTTTTGTCTACACCATATCTTGGATCAATTTCAACTCCATTTGCTTGAGATGGAAATGGAAGTGGATGCATGTTCTGTTGGTGTATTCTTTGAAGGTCAAAGCATAAAGAACGTGGGGTTTTCTTGGAAAAAGAATTACAATGGTGGAGGTTTCTTGAAGATGGAAGAAATCTTGAGTTAGCTGATGAAGAGAGGAAAAGGATGATGATGAGAAGAAGGGTAAGTGAAGAAGGAGAGATCTTCATTGCAATGGAAAAGGGGAAGGTAGAGATGAAGGTTGGGAATGGAGGAGAGAGAGGTTAATTAGGACATAAGGAAGTGAATTGTGATGGGGAAAAAATTAAGAGGGAAAGAAGTGACATTAGCCAAGTGATGACTGTGAATGTATTAATGAGAAGGAAGCAAGAGACACATGAAGTGATATAATTGCCAAGGAAATATGAAGGGGACCTCACCTTACTCTTCACTCAACTCTATTAATTAATTGGGGGATTTTGTGTGTTGTAATTTGTTACAATGCAACATCAAATGACTCATATGAGTCATGAAGTTTAATTATATATATAGTAAATAGTAATGTAGGTATGTTGGCTCATGATGATGGGGAGTTTGAAGGATTTTTACATTGAGTTTTGAAGTATTATATGAGCGAATTAGACACCACATTCTAATCTTAAATCTTTAGTTTGAAGGATTGTTTAACATCGATTTTTCTAACGTGGATTGAAAATTGTCACATTGTACTTAGAGCACCCACACAAATCGGACACATTATCTTTACTCAATTTTATGGTGTTTGGGAGTTGAATTTAGGGGAATTTTAGAGGACAAAATTTGTATTTTGATATGTATGTTAACGTTGTTTTAATTTTATATTTTTGAAAGAACAACGTGAAAAATTATTGTATAATACTTCAATCATACTTATTCATTTCTAAAATATTTTATATCAATTGCCAAAAATTATAATTTACGATGCCCTTAATTTAAGAGTCGTTTTATGAGAACTAAAAACTCTTATCACTGTATTAGTCATCAAGTCAAATACACGGTAGTTTTTTGAGTGTATGATTACAAGATAAGAGAAACAATTGTTAAAAAAAAATGTTTTTTCCTCCTTTCCTTCCAAATGTATCATATGGGTTCATATTATTCATTTTTCTGCTCACACTCCGGATACCAACAATATACTAATCCATTCGGTTATAAATATAAGAAAATATTGGTCAATATTTGATGTTGATCATGCACCTTCTCTAAATCACATACATTAATTTTTGTTGAACTAATTTTTTAGTAGTACTATATTTGTGACAAGTTGGAATTCAATTTTTTTTTACTCTTGTGTTAATATTGGAGATGGAGATGAAGGACATAGTACACTGGGTTGAAGGAAACACGGGAATAGTATTTTGGGATGAATAATATTTAATGAACATGTACAATATATAGTTATAATATGAGGTAGATATCTTTCTTTATGTACATTTTTTTAACATAGATAGATCATAGATGGTAGAATTTTGAAAGAAAGATCGTGCAGTTTGAAACTTGAGATATTCATCAAAGTAGAAACTGTTTAGGGTATGGCCATGGAATGTGATTGGTTACTAAAAGAGGAAGGAAGATACATCATCCGTATGTAGATTTTTGTAAAAAATGATTTCGTGTGACATAATGTTGATCATTAATTAATCATTTCGTATGTGTAGATGACTGTGTTTGACTCCTTGTTGTTAATGACGTTAACCTTAAGCTCATTTTCTTACCTCTAGTTAATCCATTTTATTTGATTTTTAAGCTAAAGGAAAAGAAAAACATACTCCATTCCTTCAAAATTGTAGTAGTTCTTAGCTTATACCAAAAAAATAAATTGGAATAGTTAATTTTGAAGATATGGATTATGCGCCGTCGCAAGTCAATGATTGTATGCAGTCAACAACAACTTTATGATTAGTCTGATCAAGATTGAACGATTATGATTTGATAATAAAAATTTAATATCAAACAAAAATTAAAAAAAAATCATGATCATCATATTAAAAATTAGGCTTAAATATACTTTTGGTCCTCTAAATATTTTCAAGGTTTCAGTTTGGTCCTTTAATTATTTTTTGTTTCATTTTGGTCCTTTAACTATTTTTTCGTTTTGTTTTGGTCCTCTAACTTTCATTATGTTAATTTATTTGGTTCTAATTATCGTTAGAAAAATGCCAAAAACGTTAATTTTGCGTATGTGACACTTAGGGGCTTTATGGCTTTGGTGTGAGATCCAATAGGAAAACGCCACGTGGTCAGAGACCTTCTTCTTCATCGCGTACGGAACTTCCTCCATCACTGTCTCCGTCCATATCACCGATGATCTTTCCAGTCACGAAAACTTACGAAACGATACTACAAAACCTCTCATGATTTACGCTGAATCCAAATCTGATGTCTGTTTTTTCATTAGAGGCTTCTACCTCTCGTTTTTAACATTTTTCTAACAGTTAAGACCAAGTAGGTTAACAAAATGAAAGTTAAAGGACCAAAACGGAACGAAAAATAGTTAAAAGACCAAAGTGAAACCTTGAAAATATTTAGAGGACCAAAAGTGTATTTAAGCCTAAAAATTAACTTTTTTGATTAACTGAAAAAATGATGAATCTTGTTCACAATATAAGTTAGATTCATTATTTTTTAAATGAACTTAAAAAGTTAATTTTTACCCGTCAGCGTCTTTTGATTCAAAAATACACTATAAAAAAGTTAGTGAAAATGTAAGTACCTACTGTATGGCACAAACGTTAAAGTTCTGTAGAATTAACATAACTGAAATACTAATGAATATCTCACTACCTTCCATGAGATAGATATCCTTTATGCATTAAAAAGTTTGCAAGAAGCATATGAACATATAGATATGCGAGGATGCATTCACTCCTACTTGGAAAACCTTCGGATCGAGGACATTCACTTGTAGTTGTCCTTTTACAATTATATGCATGTCCAAGATCAAGTTGTAATTAAACAAGTAGACTCAATATGACATTTGCTTTGAATGTTCCAATTTTTTTTAACAAATGAACAGATACACAATGATCATGCAAGTGATCTGATCTACTTATGAGTAGAACGTAACTATACCCTTCGTTAATGGTTCGCCAATAACTTGACCCATCTGTGAGTGACCAACCCAAAATATACACATGTACAAGTTTTTCGGGACAAATTCTTGTATTAAGTAGTTCTAGTCTCCTCATATATGAAATTACGAGGGATAAAATCATGTTTCTCCCAACCAAATCTAGTGCCAATGACCAATTAATGTTTAGTAGAACATGTCATTTTTATACTACCATAATCTAAAGTATGAACTAGAGTTTATAAATGTTATTTGAACATCAAATCAAGACACTTAAATTCAATACTACATCCGTTTCAATATATAAGATATATTTTAACTAAATGACATGATTTATTTATTTTGTTTTGATTTTATTTTTTAGTAATATATAAATATAAATATTAGCATAAAAACTTTGTTTGATTCATTTTGATGAATATTTTTAAAGTATCAAATTTTTATAATTTTTATTAATTGTTAATTAAATATATTAGCGATCAAAATTGTGCATTGATATATGTGTGGTGGTCAATATATGTTTTATATTTTGGGACGGAGATATTAATATTTAGGTTAATGTAGTTCACAAACTTGATTAACATAGTTCCATGAATGATTAACTCCATCAACCAACTTTCTTAACCGCCAAATTTGAACATCAGTAATCATGATTTCAATGTGTCAACTACATAAATTTTGAGCACTTGCAAGTTACGGTTAATTATGTTGAAATTAATTACTTTTAATCAATTATCTCAAACTTAAGTTATTGAATCACAACACCTAACAAAAATCTAATACTTCACCAATATATACCATAACAATTTCCAAAGATTGTCAAGTTTAAACCAAATTGATGTTTATGATAAAATAAATCAATTAAAATAAGAGAATGGAAATATATTTCAGTCTCTTTTATATCAAAATATTATCATCTATCCTCTTTGTGTATAATAATAAAGATTAATAATTGAATTGAGTAGAATCACAATAAACAATTTCTTTCAAGATATTGACAATGTTACAATCTTAGAGCTGACCACAAACTCTGTTTCCAAAATAATTTATAAAATATATTATCCTTTTGAAGCAATAGAAAAAATATTCTATTTATTTTAATTTAATTTTAATGCAATAAATATAGCTAGCTATTTATACAAAATAGAAATAAAAGTATCTACAGAATTTAATAATTTTTTTGGTTTGAACCGATTATTTTTTACGAGCAAGTGCAGAGACTAATCTCTCGAGTCAGATAAAATCACAAAAAGTGGTTAAAGTTATTTAACTGCGCTTGATTAAGTTGGAAGAAATCTATTACCATCTCATTCAACTGCGCTTATATTACAGAATTTAATACTATTTAAAATAACAAAATATTTTATTCAACACTAAAAGAAGAAAAGAAAAACCCAAGGGGTGTGGTTGAGCTGCATGTGACTCATCCTCCCTTAACTAAGGGTCGAGGGTTCGATCCAGCTATCCCATCCTTCGAGGTGCCTCTAATCTAGCGTTCGGCGGTGGATACCCTAGTTTCGACAAAAAAAAAAAAAGAAAAAAAAAAAAGAAAAGAAGAATATACCAAATGGATTAACATGATCCATCCTTGAATGAATAGTTTTAGCTCGACGAACAAACAACAATGAATGAACAAAATGAATGATCTTATTCCATTCCACAACTTCATCTTCCATTCATTCAATTTCAACCATTTTCCGTTACAATTAATTAATTAATTAAACAATTTATTACACTAATCACAATCATAATCATGATTCTACTCTTTCTATTATTGATCTTCCACTTCAACCTTACCCAATCAAAACCCTCCATAACCGTAACCCCAACAACCCTAACAAACTCCGGCGACACCGTCCAACTCCGGTGGTCCGGTATCCAATCACCATCCGACCTAGACTTCATCGGAATCTACTCACCACCAAACTCCTCCCACGACAATTACATCGGCTACCTCTTCCTCTCAAAATCCCCTTCATGGAAATCCGGCACCGGTTCTCTTTCTCTCCCTCTCATCAACCTCCGATCAAACTACTCCTTCCGTATCTTCCACTGGACACAATCCGAAATCAACCCTAAACGTCAAGATCATGATCACAATCCATTACCACAAACTCGGAACCTTCTCGGATTCTCCGATGAGGTTTCGTTTGTTTCTGATAGGGGACCGGAGCAGATTCATCTTGCTTTTGCTGATGAAGATGATGCTATGAGGGTTATGTATGTGACGCGGGATTCGAAAGAGACTTATGTGAAATATGGAGAGAGTGAAAATAATTTGGAAGGTATGGTGAAGGCGCATTTGAAGAGATATGAGAGGGAGCATATGTGTGATGCTCCTGCTAATCAAAGTGTTGGTTGGAGAGATCCTGGTTATGTTCATGATGCATTGATCACTGGTTTGGATAAAGGAAAAAGATACTATTATAAGGTTTTCTTTCTATTTATTGTTGAGTAATTGAGTTTCATTACTATTACTAGTAGTCTTTTGTTTTTTTATGTGTTGGGTTTCATGTGACATTCATTACTTTTATTAGGTTTTGCTTTATAAAGATTTTTTTCTATCTTGTATTTTGATAGAACTGAGTTGGGTATAATTGAGTTTAACATAATTGAGTTATGTTTGGATGCATTTATGTAAAAGTGAGTTGAACAATGAATTTCAGTGTAAAATTCATATTTAAACTCGGAAGCTACAAATCTTAGCTTCTAGTAGAATCAATTTTGGAGGTAGAATCAATTCGGCTTTAGAAGAACCAACACCTTAAGATCAATTCTATACCTCTAGAATTGCTTTTGGATCTTTCAAAACCCAAACCAAACATGCACAACAACTACTTTAGCCCTATTTGGATAAACAACATATTTGCGGCTTATAGCACAAACACTTATTATTTATTACTAGTAATCTTTCTATTTATTATTCAGTTTCATTACTATTACTAGTAATCTTTGCTTTTTCTGTCTTGGGTTTCATGTGATATTCATTACTTTTAGGTTTTGCTTTATACAGATTTTTCTATCTTGTTTCTTACTTTGATAGTTTGATTATAACTACTTTAGCCCTGATTGGACAAACAACTTATTTGCAGTAGCACAAACGCTTATCATGCAGTTATGAATAAGTTTATATCACTTTAGCCCTGTTTGGATAAACAACTTATTTGGAGCTTATAGCACAAACGCTTATCATGCAGTTATTATGAATAAGTTTACATAGGCTATTTCTATAGCAACTTATGAAATTAAATTACATTGTTTATATATATGTTATAAGTTGTTTTCATAAGCTATCTTGGAGAACTTATGAAAGTAAGCTGAAAAAAGTATATGAAAAATGTCGTAAGACTGTTTTTAATTGTTTGGTATATGGTAACCAGAAACTTAATTTGGATTATGGTGTTTTCTGTGTGCTAGGTTGGAAGTGATAATGGAGGTTGGAGTGCAACTCATAGCTTTGTGTCGAGGAATAGTGATTCAAATGAAACATTAGCTTTCCTTTTTGGTGACATGGGAACAGCTACGCCGTACAATACATTTTTGCGTACACAAGATGAAAGCATATCAACTGTGAAGTGGATCCTCCGTGATATTGAAGCTGTAGGAAACAAGCCCGCCTTTGTGTCACACATTGGAGACATTAGCTATGCAAGAGGTTATGCGTGGTTATGGGACCATTTTTTTGCGCAGATTGAACCTATTGCAACCAAAGTGGCATACCATGTATGCATTGGCAATCACGAGTATGACTGGCCTTTACAGCCGTGGAAACCTGATTGGGCTAATTATGGAAAAGATGGGGGTGGTGAGTGTGGTGTACCCTACAGTTTAAGGTTCAACATGCCTGGAAACTCTTCAGAACCCACTGGAACTGTAGCTCCAGCAACTCGGAATCTTTATTACTCATTTGATATGGGAGTAGTACATTTTGTGTATATATCCACAGAGACCAATTTCCTTCCTGGGAGCAACCAATATAACTTCTTAAAGCATGATTTGGAATCAGTTGACAGGAACAAGACTCCTTTTGTAGTAGTCCAAGGTCACCGACCCATGTATACATCAAGCAATGAAATTAGGGATGCTGCGTTAAGAGGAAAAATGCTTGAGCACTTGGAACCTCTATTGGTGAATAACAATGTGACCCTTGCCCTTTGGGGTCATGTTCATAGGTACGAGAAATTTTGTCCGCTGAATAACTACACTTGTGGAAATGGCGTGGGCCGGAAAGCAGGGGACAAAGGACATACTGTTCATCTTGTGATCGGCATGGCAGGGCAAGATTGGCAACCCACGTGGGAACCAAGACCTGATCATCCAAACGACCCAATCTATCCCCAACCACAAAGATCTCTGTACCGTGGGGGTGAGTTTGGCTACATTAGACTGGTGGCTACAAAGCAGAAACTCGTGATTTCTTATGTTGGAAATCACGATGGCGTGGTGCATGACACAATGGAGATTCTGGGATCTGGAGAAGTTGTCAATGGTAATGGTAACGGCGGTAATATTGGTAGTGCTACTGCTAAACCTGAAGGTCAGATCGAAGAATCCACATTGTCATGGTATGTCCAGGGAGGAAGTGTACTTGTGCTTGGGGCTTTTTTGGGCTACATTCTTGGTTTCGTTTCACATGCCAAGAAGAAACCTGGGTCCGCGAGTGAATTTACTGCCCTGAAGACTGATGATACATGATTAGTCATTACCGTTTTCAACTTTTTTCATAGGAAGGTTCAGAATTATGTATCACTGCTATTTGTTTGATAAAAACCTGAGTTGCAGTATGGTATACTTAGGGACTTATGTCTTATGTTTGTACATATGCAATTTTGTTTTGCTTAAAACATGCTATTTTTAAGGCATCCCTTGTAGTGACCTGTTGTGTTTTATATTATTAAGTTATATATGATCTACAGATAGAACATACTTCTTAGACATTAAAATGTGTTACATTAAGGATGCCAATGTAACCAATTATTGAAAGAAAAAGAAAAATTCTCTTCCACTTTATCTCTATGCTGGTCTTTGGATTGGAGTTACTCTAAGCAAACAATTTTCTCTCTGTTTTTGATATTATTTCACAGTTTGTTTTAAAGATGACCTCTGACTGGTGTGGTTGTGCAAACCACAAGGTCAGTCTAGAAAGTTGATGTCTTCCTGAATGGAGAAAGGAATGAATAGCAGCTAGAATATGCAAGTTCCCAATATGATCAAAAAGGTATAAAGCCATATATTGCCTTTTGATACACAAACTTAGAACAGAGATATGTTTGTCTCCCAAGTCAAGAGTCAAGCAAGTTACCAACAATGAATTGATTCAAGTGGTAAGGGATTTGACCCCTTGAGCAAGTGATCAAAGGTTCGATCGATCTCTGACTCTTGCATATGAAAAAATTTGGTTAGAAGGGAAGAATTTACATTGTCGGGATCTTTGACTCTTTCATATGAAAGAAATTGGTTAGGAGGGAAGAATTTACATTGTGTGCCCGACAGGTTCTTCAACAGAGATTATTCAATTACAACATGCTTACATCTAAATTCATTATCCATTAACTATTGTGGGGAGCCAACTTTTGTTTTTCTCTAGGATTGTAAGCTAGGGATAAAAAAGGAAAGTAGTATTTTTTTATCAGTCCAAGTTGCCATATTTGGACAATAATCCAGCATGGCAGTATCACTAAGTGGACCAAAAGTAAAACAAAAAATCCAAATGGCATGACAGAAAAACAGAAATATCAGAGGGGTGATTTGGTCATTAACTAGTTTCAACTTTCATGCAGATGCAGTTAAATCGTGAGGATTGTTGATCTAGAACCAACTACTGTCACAAAAGAAAGGGTAAGTAGGTAAGTAAAAGAAGTATTTTGGCTCGTGTTTAATATGATATAAACATTCTCTCCAAATAGCAAGATATTATATTCAATAAAGATAAGACACACACACACACTTCCTCTTTCACTGGTTCTTTTTTCTTCATCACAAGTCAAAATAACATAACATTATTTCTGTTCCGTGAGTACTACTTGCTCTGAGACACTACATACTGAACAAGAAAAGCCTTGCAGAAATGTCTGCTCTACCCTTTTCCACAACCTGCAGGCATTCCAACTCACCTTTACATTCCCATTCCAAATCAAGCTTCATAGGTTTTGGTCAAAGAAACAATATTTGGCAGTTGTTTGTCATCACAAAGTCAAACTCCAGAAGAGCAATAACAAAGCTCTGTGTGAAGAATGTTGCCAGTGACAGAAAAGAGGAACTGAAAGAACCTTTCATTGAACAAGGTATCTTGCTGACATTTTCTCTTACTTTGTGACTCTTTTCTTCAATCCACTTCTTTATATTCTACTATATAATTCAGGAAATTCATGTTTACAATTTAAATTGTTATATTCTTTAGTTAGCCTTGCAAGAATTCTGGTTTAGGAAAATTTTGCTCGGTTTATTTGGATACTAGTTTCTTGTTTTTAAAGGTTCTTAAAAGTAAGAAGTGGGAACCATGATTATGTTTAAGCTTATATAGTTAAACTGTCAATGCACACTATTATAGTTGGCTGATCAAAAATAGTAGCTTTCTCATAGTCAGCTTATTGGCATTTTAACTCGTATGGTTTAATCCAAGATTTATATTATAATCCTACAATATATTTTTTCCTTCTGCAAATGTGATCCTAAATATTACTTTATTGCTTCACTCTTGCAGGCACAACAAATGAATTTGTACCAGATTCTGCATCTGTGGCTTCAAGCATCAAATATCATGCTGAGTTCACCACATCTTTTTCTCCTGAGAAGTTTCATCCAAGTAAGGCTTTCTTTGCAACTGCAGAGAGTGTACGCGATTCTCTCATCATAAATTGGAATGCAACGTACGGATATTATGAGAGGATTAATGTTAAGCAAGCTTATTACATGTCTATGGAATATCTACAGGTTTATATTGGGTTTCCTTAGTGAGACAGTTCATTTTCATTGCAAATGATGATAAATGATAATTACCATCATTTTTTTTTTCATATTGTAAAGGGTAGGGCATTGTTAAACGCAATAGGAAATTTACAACTCTCAGGTCCTTATGCTGAGGCTCTCAGAAAGATGAGTTACAATTTAGAAGATGTGGCTAATCAGGTTTTTTCCTTTCTATTATCGTTCTCCCCTGTTGTTGTGTTTATGCTTTTGTTCGAAACTACAAAGCGATTCACGTCTTATTACCTTTTTTGTTATAAGTTAGTCCTCCTGGTAGCATGTAACAATTAGTTGAAACTATAACCCCTATCTGTTATAGTCCTTCCACCTGTTGCCTGTATACCTTCCGTTCATATGTAATTATCTTAAATATATGAAAAACATCATCGAGCTAATTTAAAAGCAAACTCACATACAATCCATAGGAGCCGGATGCAGCCCTTGGGAATGGAGGATTAGGCCGACTTGCTTCTTGCTTTCTAGACTCCTTGGCAACGCTAAATTATCCTGCATGGGGATATGGACTTAGATACAAGTATGGTTTATTCAAACAGCTTATAACATCGGACGGTCAGGAGGAAGTTGCTGAAAACTGGCTTGAGGTATTATTTATATGGATATTCAATAGTTATCACTGTGGAGCCAGTTTTTATAATATTGCAGCATGCTTGTTCTTTAATTGTTCTGACTTCTATCGCTCTTTTTGGAAGCTTTGCAAGTTCTTCTGCAGAGAGATTCACTGACTGACGTGTCTCTTTGTAGATGGGAAATCCCTGGGAAATTCCGAGAAACGATGTCTCTTATCCAGTTAAATTCTACGGAGAAGTTATATCAGGGCCCAATGGAAGTAAACAGTGGACTGGAGGAGAAAATATATTAGCTGTTGCTTATGATGTTCCAATACCTGGATACAAAACTAGAACCACCATAAACTTGCGATTGTGGTCCACTAAAGTTTCAACGGAAGAATTTGATTTGCAAGCTTTCAATACTGGAGATCATGCCAAAGCATATTCTTCCATGAAGAATGCAGAGAAGGCATGTGAATTTATTTGTGATATATACATCTGCATCTAATTTTAGTGTCTTCCTCTGAACTTTTCAATAAGCACATTCTGAAACATTCTATATATACACTACTGAACTGAGAACTTATTGCATAAATTCATAAATATGAATAAAACCTTATTTTCTTCTTGTTTCAAATTGTAGCGACGCCTCCATCTTAGCTATAAATCGTCAGAGAAGTTTCTTTGCATTTAAGGAAACTAAACTGTCTTAATGAATCATTGGTGGTGCTCATTTTTTTTAATGTTTATTGTAATCAGATTTGTTACATTCTATACCCTGGGGATGAATCAATTGAAGGAAAGACTCTACGACTAAAACAACAATATACATTGTGCTCAGCCTCTCTCCAGGATATCATTGCACGCTTTGAAAAGAGATCAGGAATGACGGTAAATTGGGAGTCCCTCCCTGATAAAGTGGTGGTACAAATGAATGATACTCACCCAACACTTTGCATTCCTGAGCTGATTAGGATATTAATAGATGAAAAGGGTTTAAGCTGGGAGAAAGCTTGGGATATTACTAAAAGGTGCTTCTTTTTGCATTAACTGTATATCCAATTTATATTTAAAAATATCAAGCTATTATTAGGACTTCTAAGTAAATCAAATTCATAGCTTCTCAATACACTTAGTCTGATCTCTCTTTTAATGACTCTTATGTTAGAACGGTTGCTTACACAAACCACACTGTTCTACCAGAGGCATTAGAGAAGTGGAGTTTAACGCTTCTGCAGGATTTGCTTCCTCGGCATGTGGAAATAATAAGAAAGATAGATGAGGAGGTACTGTTCTAATGTTTATTTGGCTTTGGAGTTGAAATTGTTCTTAATTCATATGCCTATCTAATGTCTTGTATCTTTGTTTTGTTAATCAGTTTATGCATGAAATTATTTCTGAGTATGGGACAGATGATCGTAACTTGCTGCAAGAAAAGCTCAGAAAAATGAGAATACTAGAAAATATTGAGTTGCCTGGTTCGGTGGTTGAGTTGATTAATAGTAGAATTCTTACCGTTGATCCTGTTGAGGAAATTGCTGTTGATGATAATGATATAAAGGCAATAGAAAAGAAAGAAGATGATAAAGTAGAAGATGATGAAGTTGGGGAAGAGGAACAAAAAGATGATGTTGAAGACTTGGTTGTAGAGAATAAAATAGAATGGACATTCAATGTTGATCCAAAACTGCCAATGATGGTTCGCATGGCTAATCTATGTGTTGTTGGCGGTTTTTCTGTCAATGGAGTCGCTGAGATTCACAGTGAGATTGTAAAAGAGGAAGTTTTTAATGAATTTTACAAGGTACCAAAACCAGTAGATTCTTTCTTTTATTATGAATAATTATATATTGCGAATACTAGGTATATACATCCATAATATAAGATACTCATTAAATTTTTGTCATTGATTCGACAGTTGTGGCCTGAGAAATTCCAGAACAAAACAAATGGGGTGACACCTAGAAGATGGATCCGCTTCTGCAATCCCGACCTTAGTAAAATCATAACTAAATGGATTGGAACAGAAGATTGGGTGACAGATCTTGAGAAATTGGCTATACTTCGCAAGGTAAATCAATTTAACAAAGCATTGTAAATGATATTTGAACTAAATAATTTCTAAGCAACAACTTCCGCAGCGGGATAATGAATATATATGCATAACTAGTCACATTATACTCATTAAATTCCTTAGTTGAATGTTAGTTCACAAATTTTTTAATCATCAATTATGTTTTTCTTATGGATAGATTTTTCTAACAGTTTGCAGATAATGAAGATCTACAATTAGAGTGGAGAGAGTCTAAAAGAAGAAACAAGATTAAGGTTGCATCATTTATCAAAGAGAAAACGGGTTATGTTGTTAGCCCAAATGCAATGTTTGATGTACAGGTTGGTTTTCTGCCATCAAGAACTTCATTTCTTTTATCTGCACATCCAACTTGTGCTATGTAAAACCAAGATCCAATAAATTAAATATGAATAGATAAAAGGCTAACATGAAAATTCCAATGTTGTTTAACATACTCAATTCATGGTTAATAATATATGATATATCTTTTTCCAGGTGAAACGTATTCATGAGTACAAACGGCAATTACTTAATATCATGGGAATCGTTTATCGCTACAAAAAGATGAAAGAATTGAGTGCTGATGAAAGAAAACAACTGTTTGTTCCTCGTGTTTGCATTTTTGGTGGGAAAGCATTTGCAACATATGTTCAAGCCAAGAGGATTGTAAAATTCATCACAGATGTAGGAGCTACAGTTAATCATGATCCAGACATTGGAGATCTTCTGAAGGTATGAGTCAAAAGCGTCAAACTAGACACATTATTATAGACATTCTATTAATTTGTTTTTCAATGCCAATTTGGAAACTTCTTAATTCCAGGATTAAATTCCATTAGTTAAATGAATATCTCAACAAATATGGACTGAAGTAATTAACAGATTTATCTGATTCTTCATTCGTAACAACACGTGGCCTCAGCTGCAGCAAAAGTAAAATTATAAGATGTTAGCTGAAAATTTTGAGTTGTTGGGTTCACTTCAAGGAAAATCTGATAAAGGGTCTTAATCTGCAGGTTGTATTTGTTCCGGATTACAATGTCAGTGTTGCTGAAACGCTAATTCCTGGCAGTGAATTGTCCCAGCACATCAGGTATGGATAAATATTTGTAAGAATGAAAATATTTTATATTTGGTTCACAATCGATGTTTTTGTTTTTGTTTCTGATTTCTCTTTTTCTGTGTTTTTAGCACAGCAGGTATGGAGGCCAGTGGAACAAGTAACATGAAATTTGCAATGAATGGATGTGTACAAATTGGAACTCTCGATGGCTAACGTTGAAATAAGAGAGGAAGTTGGAGAAGACAACTTCTTTCTTTTTGGCGCACGAGCTCAAGAAATTGCAGGGTTAAGGAAAGAAAGAGCGGAGGGAAAGGTAAGTTTTAAGAGCAATCATAATACTTGATCCAATGCAATGTTTCCTTTTCTTTCACACACTTCGGTTTTTCATATCAGTGACAATAGCAATTGTTTTGATACCATGATACATCTGCAAAAATTTTAACAACTTGAGCTGGTGACAAGAATACACAAAATATATATTCTAAGGGTTGAAGAGTCAATATAATTTGTCTTGTGTAGATCCTTTTAAGTATTGTTAATTAAGTTCAAGCTAGAAGAATTGTATATCATAATCTAAATATTATGTGGTCTATTGTATAATATATGCAGTTCGTCGCAGACCCGCGGTTTGAAGAAGTGAAGGTGTATGTTAGAAGTGGTGTTTTTGGCACTTACAACTACGACGAATTGATGGGATCTTTGGAAGGGAATGAAGGCTATGGTCGTGCCGATTATTTCCTTGTTGGCAAAGACTTCCCTAGCTACTTGGAATGCCAAGAGGAAGTTGACAAGGCATACCGTGATCAAAAAGTAAGTAACAGCAACTCATGAACAAAACATGAATTTCCGTCTATTGCCTTGTCGAATTTATAATGAAGATTAAAACCTACAAGATTTGCGCAAGTTTCACCACATTCATTCAGATTGCATCATGTGTTAACCTTATTGATGTATTGGTGCAGAAATGGACGAGAATGTCAATCTTGAACACAGCCGGTTCGTATAAGTTCAGCAGTGACCGGACTATTCACGAATACGCCAGAGATATATGGAGAATTAAGCCAGTTGTATTGTCTTGAAAAGTTATGCATACTTTGGTTGGTCTAAGCCACTAAGGCATATTCAACTTGTTCCTTATCTGAGAATAAAGTTCACAGAGACTTGAAAACTGAGAACCAATTGAGTTCTCTTGAATCACCAAGCCAGTTGAAAATAGAATTTCTTAATTATTTTATGGTCATATTGTTCTATGGATGGATTATTCAAACTAGAAAACAAAAACATTCTATTTACAATGTACATTTGTTGTCAATAGCTAAAGTCGAATAAGTCATTAGTTAAAATATTGTCAGGAACAGTTTCATGAATTCATTTTTGAATCTCATGCATGCCTCATTGAATGTGGTGGCTACAAAATACAAATACGCAAAGGAAATTAACATTTCTTCACTTACATAATTGCTTGCGCCACCCCTTACTAGTCAAACTCAATTCAATTTTTAATTAGGCCACCTAAAACTATTCCTAAATAATTAATTAGTCTCTTAATAAAGGAAATAACACTACTTTTGAGGTTAAACTTTCCTACCTAAGATGCTGTTTATGGACTTTTAGCATCATTATTTTTATCATGCAGAGAATAATATAACTGAATAGTTTCATAGTAAACTGTAAATAGAAGAAGCATCAAAAGGCACTTGAAAGTTTCATTTCATAGATGGTATTAGTATTACATCATGGGAAGAAACAATGTTGGAGATGAAGTTCAGAACAAACAGGTTATATTAAGGGACTATGTTACTGGATACCCTCAAGAAGCTGATTTTCACATAAGTACTAGTATGATAAAGCTTCAAGTTCCTCAAGGATCAAATGCTGTTTTGGTGAAGAATTTGTACCTTTCTTGTGATCCAACCATGCAATTTCTAATGAGGAAAGATGAATATACTCTTTCTGGATCTAACAAATATGTCCCTGGCTCTGTAAGTATTGTCCTAAATATGAATATATGAAAGAAAAATTGTTAATATTTTTTTTTTTTTGATGAATTATTTTGGTGCTACAAAACACTTGAGCTTACATTTAATGTTGTTTGAATTTTGATTTTTAACTTTGCAGCCTATAAATGGATTTGGAGTGGCTAAAGTTTTGGATTCAGGACATCATAGTTTTAGTGCAGGTGACTTGGTCTGGGGAATAACTGGTTGGGAAGAATATAGTCTAGTTAAAAATCCAGAGAAACTATACAAAATCTACCACACTGATGTGCCTCTTTCCTATTACACTGGAATTCTTGGTAATTTAGTTCTTCTCATTTTTTATTTTTTTTATGTTTTTTCATGCTGAAAAGATATGATAAATTTACTATTTGAGACAATTTTTGTAAGTCTGTGATTTTGTTGTTTAATTTCTATTTCAATAGGCATGCCTGGTATTACTGCATATGCTGGTATCTTTGAAGTTGGTTCTCTAAAGAAAGGAGAACATGTATTCATCTCAGCGGCGTCCGGTGCTGTTGGTCAGTTGGCCGGACAATTTGCTAAATTGTTAGGTTGTTATGTCGTTGGAAGTGCTGGTAGTCAAGAGAAAGTACAATATCTAGAACATCGCATTTTTTGTTAGATACATCATTCTTAGTAGTCAGTGCCATCTTTTGATGAATATATGTATCTTGATCATTATTTATTCAGGTTGATCTTTTAAAGAACAAGTTCGGTTTTGATGATGCATTTAATTATAAGGAAGAGCTTGACTTAGATGCAGCCTTGAAAAGGTAGTATATGGGACTGCGAATACTTACAAACATGCTTAATTATTGCAATCAAAGTTGTATTCATCTTCATTTTTTTGTGATTTCAAAGAGTGATGCATACCTTAGGCTTTATTATGACTCTTAAATTAAACATTAAATATTCTGTTATGTTCTGTGTAATTAGGTACTTCCTGGAAGGCATTGATTTCTACTTTGAGCAAGTAGGAGGCAAAATGCTTGATGCAGTGCTCCTAAACATGAAAATCCATGGTCGTATTGCTATATGCGGAATGATTTCACAGTACAATATTCCTCATCCTGAAGCTCTAGAGAATGTGCTGCATATTGCATTCAAGAGACTTACTGTAAAAGGATTTACTTATCGAGATCATCAAGGTCTCTATTCAAAGCTATTAGAGACTGTGCTGCCTTACATTAGGGAAAACAAAGTTGTTTATGTTGAAGATATTGTTGAAGGACTTGAAAATGGTCCAGAAGCTCTAGTTGGACTTTTCAGCGGTTGCAACTTTGGAAAACAAATAGTTAAAGTTTCCGGCGAGTGATGATCATTGGAATTATATTACATGTTCATTCATCCATTGGTGCTTGTTAGTGTTTAGAAGTATGTATGTATGTATGTACAATACGTATGGTTTGTAGAACAGATTTTCGCTATTGGACTTATAGAACAGTGTATCAATTCAAATAACTTACATGTTAACTCTCTTTTGTGAACATATGTATATGTAAATTGTAATGTCACAGTTATATTATGAACAAATTATGTTCTCATGGATGTCTTCAATCATATTGTGTGTGCGCGCCAAATTGATTGTACTTCTCTAAGTAATCTTGTAGGTGTTATTGTAACTTTCAACCTGCAATTCCTACACATTGGAATTGTGGACTACACAACCTGCTAGAAATGGCTAACTCTTCAATGACAAAATGTTGGATACGGTGTTTTGCATGGCAGAACATGGAGGAATGCCGAAAATCTGCCATATAGACATGCCATTGTGGCCTATGTCTATGACGGATCAAAATAAATCTGTCATGCCATTCTGCAAGGTAGCGGCGCCGTCGACTCATTTTTATGATAACTGCAAGATGACTTCAATTCACAAATTAATGAGAAAACTCCTACAATCTATAAAATGAAGAGGCTTCAAAGCTTAAAATAATTAAGAATCTTGAATCATAATTTACTGCTTTATGTGTTTTTATTTTATTATTTCTAAGTTGTTTTATTTTATTATTTTCTCAGACACGATATGGGTGCCAAACCAATCCCAAAACACTACAATTCTTTGTAAATATTCTCAAATGTTAGGTTGAGTGATTTTATGTGACTCTAATTTTTTTTTTCATTTATAATAAGTTTAATTACAATTTTGGTTTCTTTATTTTTGAGTTTAGCTTTGCTCCATTTACAATCCTCCGGTGTTTATCATAAATGGGCAAACAATGAAGGATAGTAAATGGAGCAAAGCCAAACTTCCTATTTTCACTCATTCATCGTTCAAGAATTTAGTCCCCAATTTTAAAATCACTCACTTTTGGCACCTCCATTAGATTTTTATACTAAAAAACCGATGATTTAACCTATTATTTATGATTTAAATAATGTGACATACAACACTATGATATTGAATGATAAAAATCACAAATTTACAAGAAAGCTCATTAAAATAATTCGATTTCAGTTTTAGAATTATTTTTTTTGTAATTAGTTAATAAAATGTAAATACTTCACATGAAAGAATCTACATCAATAAAATGTCATGTCGTTTAAAACTGAGTGATTTTAAAATAGATTAATCTTGTAAGTAAGAAAAAGATAAGAGGATTAAAACTGTAATTAAATTTTCATAATAAGAATTAGAGAGAGTTCAAAGTTGTAAGTTATCTATGGAGGAAAGTGCAAAGATGAGAACGTTTCATAGGGAGGGAAGGAGGCTCAGTGGCCTAACACACATGATGTGGAATTCAATGATTGGTGGATTGAATATTCAAACTATAAAGTAAAACGTTCTAGTAATTTCTTCTCAAGCTTTAATCTCATCAATCAATTATACAATGTACATTTGCTGTTAGCAAATAGACAAGTCAAAAGAGTACTTGAGTTAAAACTTTAATTCATTTTTGAACATTATTATGCATGCATGCATGTCATGTCCTACTGAATGTGGTGTGGTGGCTATAAAATACAAATACGCAAAGGAAATTAACATTTCGTCACTGCCTGTGCCATCCCTGCCCAGAATTTTCTAATCCTAACCTAAGCATTACTAGTCAAACTCAATTTAGATATTAGCCTTTTTTTTTTCAAGAGGTAATAGGCAACTTAATTAGAAGTTTAATTAGTTAATTGCACTTTTGACCTTTTAAATTTTATAATTGTGCGATCCTAGTCTTCGAGTTTAAAATGAAATGAGCAATTTTGACTATCAATTTTATCTCATTTTGCATTTACCAGCTAGCTCCATACACGTTTTGACCAATTTTGACAAAAAAATGTTGACGTGACTTATTTTAATGATGTGGAATCTTGACGGAAATTAAAGTTCATGTGACTTTTTTGTTTTGTACATATTTAAATTATTTTTTTATAGAGAAGTGGGTAGGAGGAAAACTATAAATAGGAATAATAAGCATCAAAAGACACCTGAAAATTTCAAAGAGAGTAGTTTCATCATGGGAAAGAACAACATTGGTGATGAAGTTCAAAACAAACAAGTTATATTAAGGGACTATGTTACTGGAGTCCCTCAAGAAGCTAATTTTCACATAAGTACTAGTAGTACCATAAAGCTTCAAGTTCCTCAAGGATCAAATGCTATTTTGGTGAAGAATTTGTACCTTTCTTGTGATCCAGTCATGCAATTCTTAATGAGGAAAGATCAATTTCACATGTCTGGATATTACTATTATGCCCCTGGCTCTGTAAGTATTTCCTAAATATGTCAATATGGTAGTAGAGAAAACGGCTCCGGTATAATCTAGAGTTCAGATAAGAAGTAAATAAAATCTTACTAGAAATCAAACTCGAGTGACCACGATTGATTTGATTCTAACTGAAGTTCATTAAAACTTAACGTATAGTATGCACCAGGGGCGATTTTAGCATAAGGGCTGCTAGGGCATTAGCCCGGGCTCGGCCGAAATATTTTAGAATTTTAGGGGTAAATTTTAGGTAAAATTGATAATTTTATAGAATTAATTTAGGGTAAAATTGATGTTTTTTTGTTCAAAAGTGAGATTTTTCATTGCAAAACAAATTTTTTGGTGTTTTAGTGGTTAGTTTAGAGTAAAAATGAGATTTTTAAGGATTAATTTAGGACAAAACTGAGATTATTTTTTTCAAAACTGAAACTTTTGTTTAAGTTTGAAGCCTACCTGTATGCACCATAAACGAACAATTTTTTTAATATTTTTTTTGATGAATAATGTTTTTGCTACATAAATACTTGAGCATAAGTTAAATTTTGTTTTACTTGTTTCTTTTGGTTTTTAACTTTGCAGCCTATAAATGGATATGGAGTGGCTCAAGTTTTGGATTCAGGTCATCCTAGCTTTAGTGCAGGGGACTTAGTTTGGGGAATAACTAGTTGGGAAGAATATAGTCTAATTCCAAATCCAGAAAAACTATACAAAATCCAACACACTGATGTGCCACTTTCATATTACACTGGAATTCTTGGTAATTCAGTTTTTTTCAACTACTATTGTTATGCTCTTTGTGAATGTAATTATGAAATTAATGATAAATTAACTGTGAATCAATTTGTAATAGTTTGTGATATTTTTTTCAATAGGCATGCCTGGTATTACTGCATATGCTGGTATCTTTGAAGTTGGTTCTCTAAAGAAAGGAGAACATGTATTCATCTCAGCGGCGTCCGGTGCTGTTGGTCAGTTGGCCGGAAAATTTGCTAAATTGTTAGGTTGTTATGTTGTTGGAAGTGCTGGTAGTCAAGAGAAAGTAAAATTTCTAAAACTTTACATTTTCCATAGAATTAATTTCATCATTATTTGCAGTTAGTTTGCACAATCTTTAGGTGGATATATGCATCTCAATCTTTGACACATTGTTTATTCAGGTTGATCTTTTAAAGAACAAGCTTGGTTTTGATGATGCTTTTAATTATAAAGAAGAACTTGACTTAGACGCCGCCTTGAAAAGGTATATAAGTTTAATTATAGTGTCATTGTGATTTTGTCAAACTCAGTGCGAAGCCAAATATTAAATGTTCCGTTTTTTTGTTTTGTTATTTTATATACTAAATGTTATGTTATATACTATGTCATTAGGTACTTCCCTAAAGGCATTGACTTCTACTTAGAACAAGTAGGAGGAAAAATGCTTGATGCAGTGCTCCTAAACATGAAAATCCACGGTCGAATCGCTATATGCGGAATGATTTCACAGTACAATATTCTTCATCCTGAACCTCTAGAGAATTTGATGCATATTGCATTCAAGAGACTAACTATAAAAGGATTTACTCATAGAGATCATCATCATCTCTATCCAAAGCTGTTAGAGACTGTGTTGCCTTACATTAGAGAACACAAAGTTGTTTATGTTGAAGACATTGTTGAAGGACTTGAAAAAGGACCTGCAGCTTTGGTTGGACTTTTCAGTGGTCGAAACTTTGGGAAACAAATTGTTAAAGTTGCTGAGAGTGAGTGATTGTTCAAATTATATAACATGTTTATTTATACTTTTATAGTTTGTTGCTATTGTTGCTACTAGTGTTTAATTATTAGAAGTATGTACAATAAATAAGGTTTGTGGAATGTTGGGGTGAGGAATAAGTTACATGTACCTTTCTTTTGTGTAACATGTATTTGTATTGTTATAGTTATTATGAATGAATAAATTATGTTTTTAATGGATGTTTTTTTAACATGTATCTTTTAAATGATATGAAATTTTGTATTTTTCATCAAAAATGAAAGAGAAAAGTTACGATGAAATAAATGAAATTTATTTTTTTTCTGGGTAGAGGTGTGAAAATGAGATAAAATTTAGAGAATTCATTGTCTTGTGTATGAACTTGTGGTAAAATTTTTATTCAAGATCACAAAGAGTGTATATATGGTCAAATTGTGACTATTTATTTGATGGAACAAGATCAAGCAAAGGTTTTTTTTAGTATTCTATTTACTTCACTACAAATCTATGGTTAGAATAAAATCAAAATTACAAATTTGAAAAAGAAGGGAACTTGTCAAATCAAAATGTTTCTCTAGCTAGCAATGAGGAGGGTCATGTGGTGGCCCATGTAGCTAGCTCTCTCTGTTTTGGATTCCAAATTATTTGATTTTTAACATAGAAATATCTCATGGTGAATCAATATCTAAACATTATTCAAAATTTTAGACAATATATAATATCATAATAAGTGTACCAGAAGAATCACGGTTATTCACCGTAATTTTACGGCAGATCACCGTAATTCTGAGGCACCCACCGTAAAATCAAACATACACTTAAATAATTTTCAGTATCACTCTGTTTAAATCACATACGACACTTCTTCCATTAGCATTACTCTCTCCAAGTCCTTGTCCTGTACTCATTGATTGTTCAACTTCCTCATTCCTTTTTTCACAACTTTTATGGAGCCCACACTAGAATGAATGATCTCTTTCCTCTATTAAGGACTACATAGCTCATACACACTTTAAGAAAAATCCTATTGCAGACAAATAGTGACTTATTTTTTTTCAAGATTTTAAATACAAAATCAGTTAGATGTTATGCTTACTTTTGAGTTTGACAAACGCCAAACAAACCATAAACACACATAACTTAGTAGTATTGCACATCTTATTATGAATTAGGACAAATTTGAAGCACTAAAAAATGGTGACAAAATTTACAAAAGTGACATTGAATAATTCAAAATTAGATGAGTTCACAAAAGTGTAAATGTAATGTATTAGTCAGTGGCTCAGATGACTTTATTTTCATTTCTCAACTTATATAAATGGAATACTATGCACTTTGCATGATCCAACAAGAAAAAATAACAAGACAAATATAAAATAAATAAGGGTCTTGTTCACTAGTGCCCCAAGGGCACTACTAGTGCCCTTGGGGCACTAGTTAAGGTTGCTAAAAAAAACAATACTTATATTGAAACTTGTGTTTTATTCTTTTGAAAAAGTAGAATACACGGATTTCAGAAATTTTTTATTTTTTTGTTTTCTTAACCATTGCCCTAAGGATAATGTTTATAATTATCTACATGCATTAAGAAAAGGAATAACTTTCCTAACACTTTTTTTGCCAGATATCTCCATGATGATTCTTTTGCCTAATTTTCATATTGTCCAATGGGTATTATACACTTACAACAACATTTTTCACAGCTTAAACTACGCTAATCTACCCTCCATTAGACTACCTACAATGGGAGAGTTTACTTCTGACTTCAACAAATAAAAACGGTCCAATGCATAGTTGATGGACGGTTGAAGAAAGCCAGAAAGAGAGCAGAGCTGAAGAAACCCAACACCTACTCAACTCTGCGATAGGGACGCGTGTCAAGCTTCCAACGGCTGCTTTCTGGCGCGTGCGCAACACACGCGACAGGAGCGCGTTTTCGTCAGAGCGAGCGGTAGGAGAGAGAGTGCGTGGATTGCAGGGGGCCACGTGGCCTGCTGCGATTGGCTGGCGCGATTTTAACTTAATCCTTATCTTTGAACTCAATTATTTAACTGCAAATTAATTTTTTATTTTTTCATCAAAATTCGTAAAAAATATTTCTCTATAAATAGAGACTTGGTTCATTTGATTTGGACACAGAAAAAAAATCGGAATTTTTCTCTATTTTAATCTTATTATTAGTGTTAATTTTGAAGTTTAAGTTTTTTTTTTGAGTGAAATGGATCCCAATAATCATTTCTACACCCAAAATTCCAACACTTCTCAAAATCCCAACACTTCTCAAAATCCTAACACTTCTCACAATTCAAATGTTCATCACAAATTGCAAGCAGATATAGTGAAGCCATCTGGACAAAGTTTGGAATGGGACGTGAATGAAGATGGTTTTTATCGTACTAAATACGTTGCTTGTGTGTTTTATTGCATTTTAAATAATTTGTATCGTACTAATTATGTTGCTTGTGTGTTGTATTGAATTTTAAATAATTTTTATCGTACTAATTACTTGACTTGTGCGTTGTATTTTAAATTAAATTAAGATGATTTGTATCGTATAAATTATTTAATTAAATTTTGTTTTTATTACCAAAAAAAAATTATTTAGTGTTATTTATTTTAATTTAATTTTAATTGATAATTTTAATTTAATCATAAAAAACAAAAATTTAAATTTAAATAATAATATGAAATAAAAAGTGGTGGGGTAGAGATAGTGGTAGGGTAGAGTGTTGAAGAAAAAATGGATTGGAGAGGGTTAAAATTGAAGTTATATTGAAATATGATGTAGAGTGTTGAGAATTGAAAAAATGAGTGTTGAAGAAGAGTTTTTGTGTTTACCCATTGTGGATAATCTAAGTAACATAGAGACCATGTTTCACTGGAAAATTAAAGCTGACATTGAAAAATAAAACTAATAATAAAAATGGAAGAAAATAAAATCACATTTAGTGTATTATTATAGTACAATAGCACTGGTACCTTATATCTGCATAATCCTGAACGTGTGACTTTTGCTTCCATGACACAATAACACTAACACTAACACTGACACTGACACTCAGATCTTGTTTTTTTGTTTTTTCTCTACTCAAGCAATATTAATTATTAATTATATTAATTAAAACAGTAGAAACAAATATTACAAAATTAAAGTGTGGCCATTGGCCATTGTTAACCTGTGCTCATGAATTAATAAATAAAAAATTACATGAAATTAACTAAAGTTTTCAATCTTTTATAGAATATATAATAATTTAAGCTAACTTGTGTAAAACAAAAAGTTAAGCTAACTCATATGTTTATTCTCTTAATTTATTTTGTGATTTTAACTTAATAATTTTTATTAATCATTTAAATGAGTTTTTAACTCCAAACATAAGATTTGTGAATCACACCAGATTTTACATTCACCCGCATATGATCATTTCCATTTTCTTCCACTCTTTCATTCCCTCTCCATGATCCATCTAGATAGATATATGAACCCAAACAAGTTGCGAGTATTTTTTTTGTCAAGTAGTCTAATGACTAAATTTTTATCTCTCAAGATAAATAAGTAAAGAATCTCATGTTTAAAATCCAGCTCCGAATATACTGCGGTATCAGGCAATTTACGAGCCTTTATTCACAAATCAACATTTACTATATTTCATTTGCCCTTTTTATAAAAAATATATTCTACAAATGTGATACTCTAACATGCCCTACTCAAACTATATTCTATATCAACATCAATATGGGAAACGTTACAATAAATGGAATAAACTCTTTCATCCCAAACAAACTACACTTCCTAGTTTTTTATGTTTTCCTGCCACTTGATCAAAACAATTTGTGATTCTGCCGGCCATGACCAAAATCTAGACAACTACTGTTCACATTTTTGTCACAGCTAGAACTAAGGAATAAAAGTTGCTGCTTAACAATTCACTTTATATGTAATAGAGACAACAATTGTTCCCTCATCACTAAGTATGATGACACTAGCCACTCATTCATCTCCAATTTATTCAACTAATTACTCTTTAGTCGTTAAATCGAGCTCAGATGGTTCACACTCTAAATCGAGATCTCTAAAGATAAATCATTTATTAAATCAAACGCAAAAATCTATAACTACATGTATGTGTGACTAGAATAGCAATTGGCGTGTTCATTAATCCTAACTCAACAATGTTAAAATTGTTAGATCCAAAACCTATGATAGGATTCGAACTCTAATCCCTCCATTTTATTTATGTGAGTTTTTAATTACTTATCATTTTGTAATAGTAACAAAATTTTTAGCAAATGGCATTGGCAAGCCCAATTGAAACTTGTAGTAGATTCATAATTAAATTACTCATCAAAATCTTGATGCAATCCTCGTATAGTAAGTAGCATTATCTCATTGTAATGATTCCATAGACCTTACAATTCTGTTCATATGTGTATATTGAGCCCACATGATGATAGATTAGAAGCAAGAATAATACCGGTGTGGTCCTCTTATACACTCCAACTGGTAAAAGAATTGAATAAGCAACACTATATATAGTAATTGGCATGAAGGAAAAAAGCATAGAAATTCTTCTACTATTAGAACTACGTGTTAGACACGTATACATGGTTGATGGTGCAATTATATGCTTTTGCTACCTTAAGTGCTAGGCGACCTTACAACCACCTCAACCCACACACAATTTTATCTTCAATTAATTAAATAAAGTTTCATCATACTTCTTCAAAATACTATAACTAACTATCCTTTATCTGCGTGTTTCTTTTAGTGAGATGATATGAGTCTCTTTTCATTTAATGAAATGTTAAATTTAAAAGTAGTGTATATATTTGTTTAATATGTGATTATGTTCGAGTTTTTTTATAAACAAAGTGACTAACATTATAAGAAATCATACAAAAATATCTGATTTAAACTCGAATGAAAATTTTAAGTCTAACAATATAACATTTACTTGCCAAACAACAGACCTTGTAAGCAATATATAGTTTAAAAGATTAATCTCTATAATTACATGCAAGCTAAGGAATTAAACTTATAAATATTTTACTTCTAGTCAAATTTTTAAGTTGAATTCCAAAGGATGAACTAGAGTGTAGCAAAACATACATTTTAACATGTTTTTCATCCACACACAAAAATATAAACAAAAGGTAGTAGTGCATTTTTTTTGGTCTTAGGTGGAGCACACATCACGGGAAATGATTTGACCAAAGAACTGAATTTTATGTATGTTAGGGATATACACATGACTTAGCAAAGTTAGTTGGACCAAAAAACAAAAATTGCTTATTTGTAGCTTCAAAAGAAAACCACTTATATTCAACCTTCGAATTACCACTTCCACCACCAAGAATTCTATTAATTTAACACAAAGTATAGGAAACAATTATGGAGTGATTAAAGTTACAAAGCTATGAAAAGTTAACAATATCCATACAAACTTTGAATGTTGAATCCTTTTCTCATAATCAATCACACATTGCAAAGAGGAACTTAACTATATGATCTAATTCAATTTGAAGTACTAATATAGTTTATTTTATTTTATTTGACCAATAACATAAAAACATGTAAAGACAAACATATGGAATATTGATTGAATCAATGAAGGATGAAACAAACAAAAATTTCAACCAAAATGAAAAGACTATGAAATTGTCATGTTCCATTATTAACATGAAAGTAAAAACAGCTACATTCTACAAAATCAAAGATATAGGTAATAAATCCTTAAAGAACAAAAAAGAAATCATCTTACCCACATGGCTCTGTACATTGCAATTTGCTTTCATCATATGGGATAATGACAAAACAAAATTAAAAAAAAAAAAACATTCTTAAATTAAAATTCAAGATATTCATTAAAGTACCTCAATTGAAGAAGCTTCAAAAAAATGAAATAAAAGTAAAAAAAAACCAAGATAACCCATTTGGCCATTTTTGCTTTATTCATCAACAGGAGCAGGTAGATTAAGATCAATCAAACATGGAGCAACACTTTGTTTGATCACAAAAGTGTTCTCTTCAGATCCTCCAACAAAATGTGATCTTTTATGTCCTCCTAATGCTTGTCCTGACCTGAAAATTTTGTAGCAAATTGGACATTCATATTCTTTGCTTTTCTTTGACTTCAACTTCTTCTTCTTCTTACCTTTATTGCTTGATTTCTTTCTATTCATTGATTTACTGTTATGAGATTTTGCAGCAGGAAAAGAATCACTTTCTGAACTGTTTTCTTCATCACTTTCATCTTCTGTTATTGAATCATAAGAACCATCATTGTCCTTTTCGATTCCGAAAAACTTATATTTCAAACTTTTTCTATCATTATCAAAGATTTCTTCTTTTTTGTTGCTAAGATCAAATTCTTCATATTTCGCTTTCTTTCTCGAATCGAACTTCTTATCATGATCTAAATCCTTGTTCATCATACCTGATTTCTTAAACACAGTTGTTACATTGTACTTGCTTCTGCAATCGTCGAATCTAGATTTATCTTCTTCAATCTTTGGCCTCTTGAATTCGTATTTCGAAACATTTGAATCTACAAATTTGATCTTCTTTGAACCATATTTGAAATCCCTCGAATCCGAATTATTCGAAACACCAATCCCACCAACAGACTTCAGCTTCTTCTTCTCCTCAACAAATCCATGAGCATTACTAGAAACATATTTGTTACCATTTCTAATAACAATCTTCGATTTCGTCTCTAGAACAACCGAGTTGTTATCCGAAGATTCAGAAACAAAACGACCCTTATGACTAAAAAAATCTCTAGACAATAACATCAAACATCTAGCAACTTCTTCTTGTTGTTCCTGTTCAATCTCAGACAAAGAAGAAGAACCATTAACAGAAGAAGACGAAGGTTGATTCGAAAGAGTTAGAGACTTGAACCTAATTCTTCTCTTAGATTTCCTTAGATTCATCGTCGAAGCAGCAACACAAGCATCATCATCATCCTCATCATCATCACTATCATCAGATTGAGTATCTTCCATAACTTGATCAAACTTATTGATCTTTTTCTCTCTCTCAGAATGAGAAGCC